>OZ010787.1:36412757-37669007 GCA_963932465.1 Maratus speciosus | reverse complement strand
TTTAAACTATGAATCGAGATTTTTTTAAAATTAGTTTTTCAAAGTTTAATTATAATTTACTTAATATTAAATTATTAATTGATAAATGCAGATTAAAAAAAAATATTTCTTTATTTTTGTGATTAAAATTATCTCTTTATTTATATTTCATTTCTTACCTTTAAATTGTTAAAATATTTCGTTGTTACAGTTTCACAGCCAAATGGCATATTTTAATGGCGCGGTTTGATGTATAATTAACTCTGCTGTTATTGTAACCATAAAGAATATTTGGTGATTTATTACCTGTGACTCCAATAGAAAAACGCATTAAAATTCATTTATTACTTTATAATTAAGTTCCTAAAAATACTAAAATTTATTGCCAAAAGAAGCACTCAGGTTACATCATTTTTACAAATCTGGAGTATTCGATAAGACGAGTCTACTCTTGATAATAGTAATGAAGATAATAAAAGGAGTGTATCCTCTAGTATTGGTTTTGTGAATGATGGAGATCATAATAGTAGATTCGTATTTGCTTGCCTTCTAGATTATAAAAAAGAATTTTTCTTTTTATGGCAAAATAATATATTTCCTCTTCGATTAAGAGGATGTCTTCGATCTAAAGAAACATGTTATGATAATTTAGATATCTATATATGTATTATTCTTATTTATAAAGTACTATATTATGAAAATATTTTAAATGATATGAAAAATAAACACCGTAATGAAAGAAATGTTTTAATTCTACATTCAAGGAAAATTTTCTGGAAGAGTATAGTCTCGTTTCAAAGAAATTCAATTCTGATACTTAAAAATAGGCAAAAAAGACATTTTACTCCATCCATTTCTTTTAAAATTATTAAAAGTTGCAAACTACTTTCATCTTTTTTAGTTTTTTAAACACATCAGTATGATCAAAAGGTTAAAGCTCCCATTCTTTCATGCAAAGACACTCACAAGCTAATGTTAAACCTATGGGAAGATTCTTTTAAAACATATTATTTGCATTTTGATATTTTTTTTTTCATTGGATAGCCTGTCAATTTCTAATTTCTACATTCGACTCTTTTATTTTTTTGATATTTTGCTAGAAATTTTTTTTAAGAGGACATTTTTACTTTTGGTATCGATTCCTAAAGTGAAAGTAAATTAATTAAAAAATCTGCAACCAAAACCAAAAAAGTAAAAAAATGGTGAATGCATGATATATTATTATATGTACAGCCATATATTTCTGCGAATTTTGTGCTAACATTTGCATGATTCAGCACAAAGTGGTGTGCATCTGAAGGAAAATAACTGAATATTTCTGTCAATGCCACATGCTTTTATAATTTTTGTTTTCACCTCCTCATTATTCATAAATATTCTATTCTAAACGTAGTGTTGACTCTCGACCAATTTGGCAGGACGCAGCATCCGGCATCCCCTTTTTAATTAGTTTATGCACCTGGCAGCCCTTTTTGACTAGTGTTTGTGCCCGGTACACCTTTTTAATTATTTTATACACCCGGTATTCCATACTGCCATTTTTGATGTTCCCTTTCAGTTCAACTGCAAAATTTGTCAATTGGCTGAGTGAAGAAAAAAAAGAGAAATTCATCAGTCGGTTATGGGGGAAAAAATTGCGAAATTCTTCAATCAGTCGCGGGGGAAAAAAATGCTTAGTTTGTCCATCGATCGCATAAAAAAAAAACTTGAAAATTTCGCTAATAAGTCGTGGGGTAAAATTAAAAAATTCACAAACTGTTTACATTGAAAAAATAATTAAACTCGTCGATTGGCCGCAGGGAATCTCGGCAAAATTCATCCATCAACCGTAAAAAAAAAACTCCACGAATTTTGCAAATCAGTTGCAAGAACCTACTCCCCCCCCCCCCCTGCAAATTTCGACAGTTGGTAGAAATAAAATAGTATCGCAAAATTAGTCAATCGGTTACGGGGGAAAAATTGCCTAAATTGTCATTCAGTCATTGGAAAAAATTGCGAAATTTATTAGTCAAGTAAGAAAAAAAAAAGAGAAATTTGTCAATTGGTTGCGGAAAAACATCGTAAAATTTTATTGATAAAAAAGGACTCTAAACAAACCACAATTCAAAATATTTTTGTGAACAAGGTACATGAATGTCCTTTTTTAAAAATTCCCGCCTGGAATCCCTTTTTTTCCAGATTCAACACTAATCGGAGTTATGCTATTAAAAAGGTGGTTTAAATTTCTTATATTTTTATGCTTATATTAGCAAGTTTGGCTGAATCCCAAAACAGCCGAGACACTTGGCATCGTTGAATTTGGCGAGGCGATAAATAGATTTTCCTTGTTACCAGTTCGTTTCGTAAATTTTTTCCCCGCCTACAATGGTTTGTTCTTGAATTTGGATTGTGCTAATGGGATATGTTGGATTGTTGTGTATTGGATGGTTCGCTTTTTAGGGAGATTTCTGCCTGTTTGAAATGAGTTTGTTACGTGAGTTTTGCGTTTATATTTTAAAAGCTTGCGAGGCTTGCGACGTATATTTGTATGAATTAATTTTTATTTTGATGTTTTTTATTCATGTATTTTATATATATTGTTTATTTGAATAAATAGTAAGGTAGATTTGTGAGCTACGGTCATAGGTGTAACTAGAACTATTTCGTGGGGTGGGCCCCCAAACTCATAAGTTCTTTGTGTGTGTGCACGTGTGCGTGTGTGTGCGCACGTGTGTGTGTGTGTGTGCGCGTGTTGTGTGTGCGTGCATGTGTGTGTTGTGTGTGCGTGCATGTGTGCGTGTTGGGAACGGGAAATGTCTAATAAATCCTCATTGAGACCAAACTCGTTAATTTAATGGAAAATTTGAATTAATATTAGTAACAACTCATTATTAAGATTAATAGGCAAGAATACTATCGATTGTGACTTTTAATTTTTATTTTAACACATTCATCGCGGAAATAGCGCGCCTTTGTTCCACCCTCTGCGCTAAGAGCCTGAGCCGCTCCTCGCAGCACTGAAATTGAAACAAAACACAAATTCATTAAAAAAATGTTTATTTTACTTTGAAAAATAATAATCAATAACATTTCTCACTCTAATGATTTGTTTGTCCTTACAAACATTAAAAAATAAATAAATAAATAAATAAAAAAATAAATAATAATAAAAAAAAATATCGTCTTCGTTTGGGAAAATCAATTGTCACTGGAAAATTCTGCCCAGTAATTATAAGACATTTGATATCGGAATCAATGTCTAATAATTAAATGACAGAATTTTCCGGTACGAATTGATTTTCTTTGATAGCTAATGTTCCTGGAAGACGAGTTATCTCGTCCCAAGCGGTGAAAGATGTGTTAAGATGACCTGACGTTCCGAGACAGTTTCAGCTTTACGCTTAATGTCCGGGTGTCCCAACACTTTTACTCATGTTTAATATACTTGCTTTCAACAGAACCCCTTACACTAATCGGATTTTCCGAAGTTCAACTTAAAAAAAAATTACTGTTTTGAATCTTACGAAATTCATCTTTTCTATTAACAAAATGTTGAAACACTTCCCTCTGTGTAATAAAATACAGTAAAACCGGTCAAAATGAAACCTGTCTAAAAACAGAATCATGTCTTGAGAAAAATTTCGTGGTTCCGACCGAGGTAATGCCATATATTCCATAATTAAAACTTGTCTAAACTGTAAAAGTTTTTCCAATCCCTTGTGATTTTTCTACGTGTGCCCATTTTATACAGGCATAGTGAATTGAATCTATTTATTTTAAACATGAATAAGCACAAAAATTACGGAAAATGTTTCTAAAAATCCTTAATATAAATTCTAAATTTGTTTTAAAATTCTGAAACTGATAAAAAGAATATTTTGAGGGGTGGAAAAAAAATAGGTTTTATATTGGGGGGGAGGGGGATGTGTATTAATACCTGTATTATACTTTAACCCCCACACTTTAAAACAATTTTGCATCATATTTAACACAAATACTTCCATTTTGATGAACAAGACCTTACAAGTAAACTTTACACTACAAAAAATGTACGCTTTCAGTTATTGTTTAAAAATAGGATTATCTTAAAACTTTTTAAATTACCAAAGTGTTAAACTCCATAGTTTCTTCTGTGAATGAAAATAAATGAGTAGAACTTTCTTATATTTATATTTTTAAATCGAAAAGAAATTTTTAAGGACCTAGAAGGAAAATTTTACAATCATATAGTGTTTATTATTATTATTATTATTATTTTGTCAGAAAGGAAATAAAAAAAACCAAATTCTATTCAAATGGTGGGAACTCAGAAAAAAAAAAATTGCTCTTTTTAATTTATCTATTAAGTTTTCAGGTGCACCCGAGTGGGTGATCATTTTCAGAAGTTGTAAACGTACAAGCTATTCCTAAAAATTTTAAACAAACTTTCAGGAGAGATAATGCGGTCAAAACAACTTTTTTTTGTACAGTAGACAGTACCGCAATCCACTTATTCCCTTACTGCAAGCTGAACTCGAATTTTCATTCGCAGACAATAATGACGATATTTTAGAGATTTTCATCATATTAACTTTACTTTGAAAGTAATATGACGAAATCATTAGAAATGATTGAATATTGCTCAGCGGCACGGTATATGCTATCAGCTGCATTTTGAATAATGGAATGTCTAGCTTACTGTTTAGATGTGAATTTTGGCAATTTCCAGCATTTCTCGTCGTGTCACCATATTTCACAGAAACCCAAATAAGTGTCTGTGGAAAATATATCGTTACAATATTTTCAGTTTGCAGAATATTCAGTAGTATGATCAAATAGGCCGAATACGGAATATTTGGTGCTCCTTAATTTTAAAGGTAGAGGAATGAAACGCTCACAGGTAAAAGTGGTCATTAAAATATATTATAATGTTTATTATAAATAAATTCCCTTTTTTTAAAAAAAAATGTTTACAAAAATTCATAAATATATATTTTTAGAAGTATGCAGCTGAAAGACGTTTTTGTATCCAAAACATCAGTTTAAAATTCAATAAAACTTGCAAGTAAAATATACGTGTGATTGAACAATTTCATCCCGTCTTAGATTGTTAACAAACCAGATCGAGTTTTAATCAGGACAAGATATTAAAACTAAAGAAACAGATCTCACAGACCGTTAAGAAAATATTTGTATTTCACCATAGCGATATATGGACTGAATTGCTATTATTCATGAATTAAAATTCAACTTTCTAATGAAAGATTCTATGACGATTTAGCATGGTATCTTGTGTACAGCATTAAACATGTACTCTTTTCGCAATGATTACTACAGCAATATAAAAACTAAATAAATTTAAATAAAAGAAGCTAAATTTGACCAATTTCTGCCTCTATCAATTTTTATTTATAACAAATGACATTAATTATAGAGCTTCGTGGAAGAACGTGTTATGTTACCTTTTCTCAAAGTATGTTTTATTTTTTCGATGAAGGTGCAGTGAGATATTTTATCATGTGATAGAGCTAAGATACCAAGATTCTAATTAGTCTTTGATCAATTATTTATTAACATTTAATATTTTAATATCAAATCTCTCTATTCTAAAACAAGTGGGTAGGTGTGATCGCAGATGGCACAGAGGGTTTCGTTTAATATCTCTTTTAAAACACTTTATCCTTAAATTAAAAAATCAAAATTGCTAATTTCAAATTATTAATTCCTTACATAAATGGCAGCACCATTATATTTAGAATGCTACCCCCCCCCCTCCCCGAAATCATCCACTAACCTATTTAATTTTTTTATATTTCACTAATGATATTTATAAGAGGACACCGTCAAATAACCGCATTTAAAACGGGAGGGAGAGGCATCGGATACGTATAAAATGAATAAGTTTTCATAGATCTATTTAACGATGCGTCAAATGAGGGGTTGTCCTTAAAATTTGGAAAAGTGACCCCCGGAGGGAGACAACGGAGGGGAGGGGCATCGGATGTCTATAATATGAATAAGTTTTCATAGACCTATCTAACGATATGTCACATGAGTGGTGTACTTGAACTTGCGAAAATTAATATGATCCCTTGATAGTTAAAATTTAATATTAACTATCAATATAAAAATCCCCTTTCTATTTCTTTTTGTATATCTAAGTTTTAAATTAATCTACTTTCCTTTTCACATTACTTTAACGTTCCCAGAAAACTCTCTCTCTGCTCTTTTATCTATGTAAATAAAATAAAAAAAAAGAATATTATTCACAGCCATTTTACTTCGAAAGAGTCATTCTTTTAACGTTGCATCTGCCTATAAAATTTCTCTCTGTCAGATTTTTAATTCGATCCTTTACTAAGAGATAGTCAAAACTTTGGTTAAACCAGCGGTTAGATAATAATATCCAGATGTACTTTTAAACTTAAGTCGCCTTTCAGTTTACCGCACTCATTCTAATGCTATTGACAGTTTTCGGATTCTTTCTTACTTTCTCACGGACTAACGCTTGGCTAATTATCGCCTATTAGGTTTTTCATCTAAATTTAAACTACCCCATGTATTCCAATGTAACGGTCACCCCTTGGCAAGATCTGTGTCTTACCCAATATCTATATATCGCCAAAACTTTACGAATGAAAATGTGAAATTTATCACTCTTTGCCTGCTTCTCAGAATGTAAAGATTAAGTTTTGATTGTGTGTGTCAGCGGGGTCACTCCCAAGGCACTTATGTGTTTCTTCAAATTTTCATTAAAGTTTCCTTATTACGCTACAAGTATTAGTTTGAATCTTCTGGATCTGAGTTTATTGTGTTGTTCGCGCATTCGTACTCCACTACGGAAAATCTTAAATTTCATTTAAAATAATTCAAAAGATATTTCCATCTACTTATTTTATATCCGAAGTTCTTTTATAAAAGATGAACAACCCTCGCAACGAGAAACATCTCTGTTACAAACTTTGGTGCCTAAGGAAGAAGATTTTTTTTAACTTGTAGCTGAGAGTGACCCTCGCTTTTATTCAGCATTTTACTATTAAAAAAATTACGAGACTTCGGATTAATTAACTGCACGGAAGGACTAGATGAAAAGACTGTAACTAAGAACATGTGATTGAGAAACCTTTTTTTCCCGCCGTCTCATCTGGGTTTTTGGGCCCTTTCGTTTGTCCTTTAATCGCCGACGTGCTGCTGTGTGATCGACCGTTGGTCAAATATCGCCGCTGTCAACTTGTGAAGTCGAAAAATATGTTGTTTCCAGATGCTATATTGTTTCGTTTTCTCCTGCGCTCGCCTGGTAAGGATATAAGGAAGCGGAGTTCGCTTTAGATATGGAAAGCGATGATTAAAGAATTTTCAACTCGTGTATCATATGCGCCTGATCGGCGGATTTTCAAGTGTGTTAATTTCCGAATTAAGTCTGTGCGCGCAATGTGTTTTGTGCATATAAGTGATCAAGATCTGTTTTTAAAGTGTTACAAGAAAATACAGTGAATTTCGTAATCGTTTTCAATTAATAAATGTGTATACTTACGGGATTGCGAATAAGATACTTGGTGTGATTTCAGTGAAAAATTTCTACACGGTTGATTAGTCATCGGTGTTCAAAACTGATTTGTGAAATATGTCTCATCAAGTTCGAAAATACAGTTGTCGCTCCCGTGATGTGATGTTTTAGGTAGCTTTCATTACAAAAAGCTACCTATTGCAGCCGTTCGGAGGAAAGCGATTTCAAAAAATTTTGGTATATTTTCATCGATCATGACCCCCAGACCCCGAAACCACCCTCCGTTCAAAAGTTGATATATATATATATATATATATATATATATCTGACCTTTGTCATACTGTAACTCTCGAATTTATGAACCGATTTCGATGTAATTCGGTATGTACATAGTACATACAAATGTCTCGACCGAGTTCGTTGGCCAGCTTCATCCGACATTTTGTTTCAAAATGGCGGCCATTTAACTTTTTTTTTTTAAATTTGAAATTTGAAATGTGGTACCAAAGAATTGAAAATGGAAAATATTTTTTTCTTATGTATTTGACCTTTATACAAAGATTCCGGAGCAGTTTTTGTTTCGTCTATATCTTAAAAAATGGCTGAGTTATAGCATTTTGAATTTCTAGCGTGGCTGACATTTTGAAACGTCCTGAATTTTGTCACGCGATAAAAGGCATATTTATGAACCGATTTGGATGTAACTTCGTTTGTACATAGTACATACCAATGTCTCGACCGAGTTCGTTGTCCAGCTTCATCCGCCATCTTGTTTAAAAATGGCAGCCATTTAAATTTTTAAGAAAAATTTAAATTTGAAATGTGGTACCAAAAAATTAAGAATGGAAAAATATTTTTTTCTTATGTATTTGACCTTGATACAAAGATTCGGGAGCAGTTTTTGTTTCGTCTATATCTTAAAAAATGGCTGAGTTATAGCATTTTGATTTTCTAGCGTGGCTGACATTTTGAAACGTCCTGATATTTGTCACGTGATAACAGGGGTATTTATGAACCGATTTGGATGTACCTTGGTGTGTACATAGTACATACAAATATCTCGACCGAGTTCGTTGGCCAGCTTCATCCGCCATCTTGTTTCAAAATGGCGGCCATTTAAAAAAAATTTTAAATTTTAAAATTTAAAATGAAATCAAAAAATTGAAAAATGAAAAAGATTTTTTTTGTATGTGTTTGACCTTAATACAAAGATTCCGGAACAGTTTTTGTTTCGTCTATATCTAAAAAAATGGCTGAGTTATAGCATTTTGGATTTTTATTGTGGCTGACATTTGAAAACGACCTGATTTTCGTCACGCGATAACAAGCATATTTATGAACCGATTTGGATGTTTCTTGGTCTGTACATACCAATGTCTCGACCGAGTTCGTTGGCCAGCTTCATTCGCCATCTTGTTTCAAAAGGCTTGCCATTTAAAAAAAATTAAATTTAAAATTTAAAATGAGGTATTAAAAAATTGGAAAATGAAAAAGATTTTTTTATGTGTTTGGCATTGATACAAAGATTCCGGAGCAGATTTTGTTTCTGAAAATTTGTTCTTTTGTTTATATCTTAAAAAATGTTTGAATTATAGCACTTTGAATTTCTAGTATTGCTAACATTTTGAAACGATCTTGTATTTATCACGTGATAACACACGTATTCGCCTATTTCCATGTAAGAAGGCACGTGGATAGTATACATCAACATCTCAGCCAAATATAAGTTACTTTAAATAAAATCAGCTTGGATAAAGCTGACTAATTTCGCGAAATTCTCATTCATAATGATTTAGTATTGATAAAAATTAGTATTGAATCTCCTATATTCGGTTTCCACTAAATTGAGCTTCGTGTGTTTGAATAATATAAGTTGGCTTTTTTAAAATAAGGAATTTGAAAGCTACCTCTTCCTCCCGGCACTGGCCGGAAGGACTTTTTTTAAATGTCTAGTTTTACGACATTTTTATGCATTACAGGTATTTTAGGACTTCACATTTTTGAACTAAACTGTCAGTATAAAAAAAAAGTAAAAGAAAAAAAAATGGGTCTGGATATTCGAAATCTTTTTATACAAATTGTGTATATAATTACCTGGTTATGAATAAGATATTTAACGCTTTTATAGGAACGCACCTTGCGATTACGATTGTTGCTTTTCACTATTTATTTTGACAACTGTTTATTATTTCTCTTGAAAAAAAAAAAAGAAATGAAAACAAAAATAATTGATTGAAAGTACTCTTTTAAAGCCAATTTACAACTGTGTTACAATAGCCACGATATATTTACATACAACACAAACTCTGACAATGAACAATTTTTTTTAAATTGAGAAAGTTATTCAAGTTATTGTATTTGTATGGTTGTCTTTTATTTTACTTTTTAATGTGGTTCACAATCTTATTTTAGCTATTTGTTTATTTTACTGATGAGGAGTATTATTTTATTTTAGTAATTTGTTTCTTTTTACACTAAGGTAGTATCTCAGGTGGGAAAGTGTAAAAATTGGTTACTCTGTTTTTTTTACATATTTTTTTTCCTGCATGGATGTAACTTCTAACATTCCCAGTAAATTTAATAGATTTAGATAACAGGTAAGTTTTCATTACAAGGGTTATGTTTTTATCTATGCAAGGTTACTTTTACGAAAACTAAAAAAATTCACTTTTAAAATTTCATTATTGTGTTTTTATTCTCGTATCATCAATTATTTGGTTCTTTTACAGAATATTTTAATTTTATAAATTGATGACTGATATCATTTCTATTCAAGGTTCGCACACTCCTTGGAATTTCCAAGGACTCTGGCACCAATATTAATGATAAGAAAATTTACATTTAATATTTAAAACACAGAATTCGCAAACACCACCTTTATTCACAGATTTTGCAGTATTTTTCTGCAGTGAAATACTTTGAAAATACTGTAAAAATTTAGTCGTAAAACTGTGCGAACCCTGTTTCTATTGTATGTGTTTAACATTTTTTTTTAATTTTTTTTATCAATGGTAAGTCTTTTTAAATATATATAGATGTTCGTTTCCCATTGCTTTAAAAAAAAAAGTTTAATAATTAAAGCAATCTAGAAATATTTTATGCTTTCATATTTTATCATAATTTTTCGATTATGCTTATATTATTATTTCAAGTTTTTTTTTTTTTTTTTGAAAATGTGATGGGTTTATATTTTGTGCATTTTATGTTTATTAAATTCAAATGTTGTGTCATATAATATTGCGACAATTTTTGGTTACCCATATTTTTCTTTTTTCCGAAAATTTAACTTTTCCCCATTTCGTTTTATATTTAAATTTAACGAATGCATTGGGTAAAAGAAAGAGAAGTGTGTGACAAATAATAACAATTTTTGATTAATTTTGATTTTTTTTGGTAGTGACAGTGGTGGAAAATTGGCGCAGAGGTGGAGCCTATTGACACCACTAAATTATAGTAGCATTTTGCCTCTTAACTAATGATCAAATTTCTGAGTTATTAAACTGAATAATACCATAAAAATTTAGTGGTGTCAATAGGCTCCACCTCTGCGCCAATTTTTCACCACTGTAGTGAGATTTTTTTTTTTTTTTGTAAAGTATTCAGAATTGTTCTAGAACCATTATTGATAGCAGTAGTCGCCCATGCATGCCCGTTTTAAAAATAAAATTACATTGTGGTTCAAAGATAATATTCACTTCTCCGGTTTACATCATTTTTGTTGAAAAAAAAACTTTTAAGAAAGATTTGGATTTCTTATATTTTTTTTCAACTTTTTTTTCACAAGTACTTCATGTGTTGGATATTTGTTTATGTTACACAAAATTTGCTCATTTAGAATACAATTTTGTTCATTCGTATACATACATTTCACTAGTTCATGTGTTGATTTACATATTTTGTTCATTTGTTTTTACACATTGTACTTTACTAACGATCTATTCGACAGTATTTCTTTTTGTTTTTTTCTCACAAGTAGTTCATTGAGTATAACACATAGTTCATTGTGGCTGGTTTAGAGTTTAACCACAGTTCATTCACACATTACACGTAGTTCATTGATTTTATTAACCCCTATTCATTACATTTTGGTGATTAACTCATTAATTATGTAATTGAATCTCACTCGTATGTTAGTGTTTTGGGTTATTACACACATACTGTCCGTATATTTTGTTAGCAAATGCATAAAAATGTTAGTTCATTGGGACATTATTACAGGTAGTTCATGTGGAATTATACAATTTGTTCATGTGTTTACTTACACGTTGTGTATGCTTGCGTACACACTTGTTCATGTGTTTCATTTCAGGTAGTTCATGAGTTTGGGGTTTCTTTTTCCCCTCCCTTCACACACATACAGTAAATTTTTTTTTTCTCTCGATATATACAGCATTGTGAAGGATTCTAAAAAAATATCATTTTTTTTTAATATTTCACTTTTTATACACTTAGGTACATTTTATTGCTTCACCATATGGCATTAGTGATAATTTAATTCACATTTAACTTTAAAGTTAAAGGTTTCCTTTTTTTTTTTTTTTTTTTTTTTTTTTTTTTTTTTTTTTAGAAATTAATTGTGTACTGCTTTATATATATTTTTTTCATCGGACTATTAGGCGCGCAAATGGTCAGATGATTAAAAATATATTGTTTTTGTGTGAAAATACTCTCATGCGGGTCATTTTTTTTGTTTTTTTTTCACATGTAAAAGATTTTTTTTAATCAGAAGGGTACACAGCAACACTATACACTTTTTACAACTTTTACATTTCTTTAGATATTTTTTGGAAATTCGGAATAAAACCTTAGACAGTTGTTTAGATAGTTTTAGTTCAAAGGTTGAGTACATATGTTTACATTTTTATCACACAAGGAGCTTTTCCTGGTTAAAATTTTCTTTTTCGCTTTTCTTTACTTAAAAACGCATTAGTTTTTTTTAATATTACGTTAGACAGTCTTTTTGGAACTTGTGATACAATGTTGTTGGTTCCACGTATACACGAAGGATTTTTGTTCATAGAAAATACACCTTAGTTCATAGGATATTTTGTTCATAGTAAACCTTACACAAGTTCATTGAGTTGCCAATTCTTTGTGTGCATGAGAGACTAACAGCACTATCATTTTGTTCTTTTGTGACGAACTTTAGTTCATTGCATTTTTTTTTTCTGTTTTCTTACACACATTAGTTCATTGTTTCTTTTCCTTTCGTTCGGTTTTACATATTAGCTCATTGTTGTATTTTTTCTTTCACACATAAGTTCATAGTTTGTTTTTTCTTCGTTTGGTTTTACATATTAGTTCATCGTACTCTTTTTTTTTTTTTTTTTTTTTTTTTTTTTTTTTTTTTTTTAATTTGACACATTAGTTCATAGCATTTTTCATCTTTTACACACACTTTAGTTCATTGTATTACTTTTACACTAGTCAGTGAAATACCCTACACATTATTTCTTTGAAATAATTTTTCACATTTGTTCATTGATATAATTAGATTGCTGTATTCATTTAAACATGCAACTAAGTTGTTGAATTTAACCTTTGTTCACTGACATACATTGCTTCGATACTCGTATACATCGTCAGTTCACTGAGACTTGCTTATTTATATTTTTAATTTACTTCTTTTATTTTAATTTTGTTTATTTCTTTTATTTCCATTTTTCCCCTATCAATTTCTCTTCTATCTTTTTGGCAACACTTTTCTCTTCTGCAGGTGCTCCTTTCAGCTAGCTCCATCTGTCGCGTTCTTTGCAACATTCTTTACCTTTCAGTTCATTTTTGACCTTGTCCGCTTACGGACACGTGTTTACTTAGCTGATGACGAGCTGTTAAATTTTTAGCTCGAAACGCGTCTTACGTATTGTTTTTATTTTATGGTGATTTTTTACAAAGTTTTATTATTTTAATTATTTGATGGGTATAAATATAATGGATTATGCAATTTTTTCATATTTTTAAAGTACAATATATCAAAACTTTGTTCAAAGAGTGAAATTTGGCATTTTTTAAATATTAGCAGCTCAATGTAATCCAAAAATGAGTTTAAAGATTAGGAGCGTCATTCTGAAAATTTCTATTGGGCGGTGAGGAACAAGTGATTTTTCTCTTTTTGGAAAGGGATAATTGCTCTTCGCCCTAGAAAACACCCATGTTTTCACTAAAAAACAATATTATTTATTTTTTTCCATAAGAAACGAACATAAAAGGTAATTTGAAAAATAAAATAAATGTATAAATAAAAATATTTCCAGGGATGGTACTTTGAATAAATTTTACATCTGGAAATATTGATAATTTTAAATATGATTTAATACTACTAAAACCAATCAAAATCCCACTGTTTTTATTTCAGGTCCAGTAATAATGTAGTATTATATTCAATTTAAAAAAAAAATAGTCATAGCCTTTGATAGATAAAGATTTTTTAATAATTTCATTATTTTATGTAAAATATTTTTGATTTCAAAGATTATACAATTTTTCAGACACATGAAATTTTTTTTTTAACATTACAGCAATATTTTTTTCATAATCTACATACTTTATTTACCTTGCATAATTTATTTAAAGAAGATTTCTTTATTAGTTATTGAAATATGATTTTATAAATAAAATGATGCCTTTGAAAATTGAACAATCAATAATGCCAAATCATGGCAATTTTCCAAAACTTTGATAATTTTTTTCTCAGAAAATATTTCACCGAGAAGCAAACAAACACACGCAGTTTCATTAAAATCTGTGATGGTGGGTTACATATTGATATTTTACTGCCTGATTTGATGTGGAATGCCCCCAAATACATGATTCAGAAATTTGACTTACATAAGAATTTTAATATTTTACTTAATACGGAATTCAAGGAGAGTAAATTCAAACTTTGAATTAATAATCATTTTGAATTATAAAAGTTCGAAGAATAATCAACAGTCAAGAAGCCATCCAAACTTATGAAATTTTTTTACGTACTCAACAACAGATGGCGACACCACAAATATACTTTCCGAATCGGCATTTTTCGTAAGTAAATTGAGAAATTCTTAATTGTAAAATCTGTTACTGGATTAAATTATTTTTATTATTGTTTAGGTTTGCTAGTTTTAGTAGCCGTTTAATTAAACTATTATTAAAGCGTATTGTATTAAAAAAATAATTATATACGCACGGTTAAAAAAAAATGGCAGAAGACAGAGCGAGAAAGATAAAGAGAGACAGAGAAAATATAAAATATAATTAATTTAGTAACTATTTATTAAGAAATATGAATTACATTTTACAAAATATAACTTATTCAGTAGATTCTTTTTTTCAACAAAAAATTTTGCCTTTGAAAAATGTTTTTAAATTACTTTGACATTTCTCACTAATTATTTTCCAGTAATTTTAACGGTAGTAATTAGCAAAAAAGTCGAGTTTCATTTAAGTGAAATCCAGTAGAACGAAAATTCTGTTATATATATACTTTGCATTCCTTGATAAAAACTTTATTAACAAAATATAATTCCATTACAAAAAAAAAAAAAAAAAAAACAAGTAATACATTGAGGGTTCCGTGTAGGACGGAACTCAAACAACAGTTTTCTACCAGTGATGAAATAAAATATTTGCTCATTACTGTTTAATTAGAAGAAATTTTATGTAAAAAGATCATATCAAGAATTAAAGCCATTAATTGATCTTTAAAAAAGAAAGATTTAAAATATGATTTAACTTAAAGGAAAAAGTAAAATGGGACTGCAAGAAAATTATGTTTCAATCTAATATTTATTTACCAGTAGTAATAAAATAAAATGTTCTTTGTTTGCATAATTTGTTAGAATGTATTTTAGGTAAAAAGATAATAGCAGGAATAAAACCTTTCATTAAGTTAAAAAAATAACTTGAAATAAAAGATAATTTAATTTAAAGGGATGGAAATAATATGAAAGGTTGCAAGAAAATAACAAAAAATAAATAAATAAATAAATAAATAAATAAATAAATAAAAAAATTAATTTTAGTTCATTCCTCATGAAAATAATATAGCACAATAAAACACTGATGGGTAGTTAATTTTTAGCAATCAACATTTGAAAAAGAAATTTCATTTAACCCCTTGAAGGGAGGTGGAATGTATTATATATCCCATTTAATTTTAATCAAGATTTGTACAAGAATTGTTATCTATAAATATCCTTTAGATATAATAGATTAATCAGAAATGAAGTAAAATAATTTCTGAATTCAATAAGTGAGATTTATTGTTATCATAATCATTTTGTAAATCATTAAGTGTTATTTATTGCCTTCATATATTTATCTTAGGTTTTCGCCTGGGCACCAATGATATCAGATACTCTTTCTGACGAAAATGTAAACGAGTAATAATGTTCAGTATATATTAAAGTTTTGATTATGTAACTTGCTTTTCGTAATCTGTGAATCAGATTTTTTTTGTCGCTTAAAAGTGCATTTAATTGCTATGATAACTACAGTTGTAGTTTTTATGAATTTTAAATTAAGTTATTAGAAATAACATTTGGCGCGTAAACGTGGGGCCGATATAGCGATTATGGATTTAAAAGCTTTGAAACTCGAAAGGAAAAATCTTAGAATAGCTTTCATATCGTGCACGAATAAAGTTACAGAAGAATTATCAAAACAGGACATTGATCTAAAAAGTCTTTCTGTTTTACAGAAAGTTAGAAGATAAATTTGCAAGATTAGATGAATGTCAGAAAAATATCAGTAGCATTCTGCTGAAAGAGGAAGGCTCCGAGAAGCAGTGTGGAGAAGATTTTCAAGCAGCCGAAGAATATCGGGATAGGCCCCTTGAGTTGAAGACTGGAGTGGAAGAAAAAATTATTTCTTTGCAGTCACCCGTTTTTGAAAATAGGAATGAATCTCTTGAGAACAGAAGTTTTAAACTGCCGAAGATTGAATTGAAGAAATTTAACGGTGATGTTAAGGCTGTTCTTAACTGCTCTGCTCAACAACCACAAAACGTTTTGACATATTTACAGATTCATTTTTGAACGGAAAGGTATAAAATTGGAAAGCCTGGCCATGGAAGCGATTTGGAATGGAACTGTTTTTTCCATTTTTGGATCCATCGATTACCTATTGAGTTATAACCGAATTTGATCACGTGACAAACACGTTTTTTGCCCGCTCTTGAGTGCTCTTTCTTCCTTCGCGCGGAAATTTGGTTCAAAACGTCCACTTTGACACTCTTTTCTGAAAGATCTTGTGCGCTTGCAAAAAAATGGAAAAAACAGCTCAATTACCTAGTTTCTGAACAGCCACACCCGCTAGTTTCATGCATTTTCGAACAAAAATAAATTCAAACTTATGTCAGAAAGTTGCTCTTTTGGATTTGAGAACACCCTTAAGGACTATTTGTCATTTTGGTCTCAATTTCAGAAGATACATGAAGATAAAAGTATTGCGGACTCTGATAAATTTCAATATTTTATACAAGCGGTTGTTCCGAATTCAAAAGCAGCCAGAGTGGTGGAGAGCTTTCCAGCTACAGCTGCTAATTATCATCAAGCGATACATCAAATCAAAGAACGATTTGGTAGAGCAGATCTGCTCGTACAAGTCTATATACGGGATTTATTAACCATGGTCATGAAAAATGCTATCGCTGGCCGAGTAAAAACAGATTTGCCAAAACTGTACGACGAATTAGAGGGAAAATTGCGATCTCTCGAAAGTTTAGAACGTACTCAAGAAAAATACGGGAATTTCCCGATCCCGTTAGTAGAATCGATCCTCCCTGAAGGCGTCTTGATGTCATGGGAAAGAAAGCGGAATGTTGAAGATGGAATGCATGAAGAACGTTCCCTTAAAAATTTAATGTGTTTTCTTAAGCACGAAGTGCAAAGCGAAGAGATGGTTGCTTTAGCGCGCAGTGGTTTCGGTGCGAATACAAATAATAAAAGACATGACCGGGATAATAAAATTTCCCCTCCTGCAACGGCTTCATCGCTATTAAGCACTTTTTTTGGAAATACAGGTAAGCGAGGATTTGCTTGTATATTTTGTGAGAAAAGTCATTCATCGCGAGATTTTTTTGCCGTTAGGAATATGACTTTAGAAAATAAGAAAAAGATTTTATTAAAGAAAAATGCTTTCTTTAATTGCTTTAAGCCTAACCACATATCTAAAAACTGTAGATTTAAAAGTATCTGTATTAAGTGTAAAAAAATATCATTTTCTTATGTGCCCAAATGATAATATTGAAAATGCTAATGATAAGAGAAAAAATGAAATTCATGAAACTAATATTATGACAAATCATTCTAATATTGAAAATGTTTATCTCATGACATTAATGGTTAAAGTGAAAAATAAGAATGTGGAACTAAAGGTTAGCACTATTATTGATTCTGGTTCTCAAAACAGTTATGTCAGTAAAAAAGTGCTCGAGACTCTACATCTGGTTCCTGAGAGGAAAATTAAAATGACCCATTGTCTTTTGGGGGGAGAAACCTCAGTTCAAATACATGATGTTTATGATTTAATTAT
Organism: Maratus speciosus; assembly: GCA_963932465.1. Lineage (NCBI taxonomy): Eukaryota > Metazoa > Arthropoda > Arachnida > Araneae > Salticidae > Maratus > Maratus speciosus. The sequence goes on along the minus strand of OZ010787.1, from coordinate 37,651,048 downwards.
TTCTGATTAGAATGATTCCTTTAGTTGTAGAGCTGAGATATTCTCTGAAAATAAAATTACTGGGTTTGTGACTAAACTTTCTAGTGTGGAGGAACTTATTGAGCTTAGAGAGAAACAAATTATTTTACCTGATCTTGAATCTGAGGATTCGGAAATTAATTTACTTTTAGGTGCCGATGTAATTGGCACATTATTCACTAATAAATGTATGAAATTTATTTTTGTTAGAAACAAGCTTGGGTTGTGTATTAACTGGAAAACCCAATCAAAATTTGAATAGATGAGAGTAGTACTGTTTTGTCTGTTGTATCTTTGTATGTAAAAAATACTTCTATTAATGAGTTATATGATCTTGAAACGATCCCTATTAGAGAGCCTGTAGAAAGTTTGAAAAATCAATATGAGCATTCTAAAATAATAGAGGAATTTAAAACCAATATTAAAATTCATCCAGATGGTAGGTATGAAGTTTATTCACCTTTTAAATCTGATGCTATTGAATTAGCTAGTGATAAAGAAATGACATGGAAGAGACATAAAAAAAAATGGGGGTCTTCTTATTGATTATGAAAATGTCTTCAGAGAATGGGAAGATTTAGAAATAATTGAGAAAGTAACGGGAGACGTCCAGAAAGGGCATTTTTTGCCGCATCGGCTTGTGGTGAAAGTGGACGGTGCTACTACTAAAATTAGGCCCGTTTTTGATGCGTCCGCTATAGAATACGGAAAGTGTTCCTTAAATGATATTTTGTATAAAGACCCGAATTTAATTGAGCAAATATTGGATATTATAGATAGGTTTTGAATTTATAAAATTGGTCTTTCTGCGGATATCGAAAAAGCCTTTTTGCAGATTAGCATAAACCCGGATCATAGAGATTTTTTACGATTTTATTAGCCTTCTGTGAACGAAGAAATTACTTATAGACATTGCAGGGTGGTTTTCGGAGTGAGTTCGAGCCCATTTTTGTTGGCAGCTTCGATATCTCATTTATTAGATAACGTATCTCTTAATTATAGGAATATGGCAGAAAGTTGAAATATTCGTTTTATGTTGATAATTGCGTTACAGGTGTTTCGAATGCTGCGGAACAAGACGAATTTATCGAGCAGGCTAAATGCATTATGTTTCGAGGGTGTTTTAATTTGAGAAATTGGGAAAGTAATGTTAGATCACAAAATGTTTCAAAGAGTTCGGATATAACAAAATTGCTTGGGATATTGTGGGATCTTGATTGGGATATGCTTAAGTGTAATTTAATGTTTGATAAATTAAGTAACATTGAAAATTTCACTAAAAGATTAATTTTGAGCTCTATGCAGAAAATTTTTGACCCGATTGGAATATTGTACCCAGCAACTTTGCCATCCAAAATTATATTGCAACAAACCTGGAAACTAGGTCTAGGTTGGGATTCTCCATTACCGGAGAAAATTCAAAGACTTTTTAAAAAATGGCTCGGTGAAATAAATATATTAGAAGAAGTTCAAATTCCGCGAAACAGTGCAAGGGAAAATGGTAAATTATCAGTTGAGTAATTAGAATATGCTGAAAAAACTTTAATTTCAATTGTACAAAGTGAGTTTTTTCCAGATGTAGATTCGATACCTAATTTAATATGTTTTAAAGATGAATACGGTATAATTAGAATAAAGACAAGAATTACAGAGCACATATTTCTTATCGCCCATTATTTTACCTGATGACTGTATTTCCACGGTTAGACTGATAGAACATTTCCATATAGCGAATTGTCATGCTGGAACACGCATTCTTCTAAGTATTTTGAGAGAAAAATTTTGGATTCAAAGAGGTAGAAAAACTGTCCGAAAAGTAGTAAATAAATGCATTCCTTGCCAGCGCTACAAAGTTAAATCACGAATCTGATCCAGTGCCACTGCCCTTTGATCGCATTAAAGATTCTAACGTTTTTGAAATTGTAGGCGTTGATTTAGCTGGAGCTTTATTTATTAAAAATGCAGATAAAACCTGGATAGTGCTCTATACTTGTGCAGTCTATCGAGCTGTCCATTTAGAGCTTGTCTCCTCTCTGTCAACTGATGCATTTTTGCTGTCTTTGCGACGTTTCATTGCAAGAAAAGGAAGACCTAGAATAATCTATTCTGATAATGGTACCAATTTCAAAGGTGCCAATAATGATCTGTCAAAAATTGATTGGCAAAAATTGACTCGTTTTTCCGACCTGAAACGAAGTTCAATCCTCCCTCAGCCGCTTGGTGGGAAAGACTGATCCGTGTGATCAAAGAGCTTCTCCGACGAACACTCGGTAAAGCTGTCGTGACTTTTGAGGAACTGCAAACAATTTTGTGTGATTGTGAATATATTATAAACTCTCGCCCTCTCATATATCAATCGGAAAATCCAGAGGATTTCGTTCCATTAACACCGAACATGATTTTAGTGCAAAACTCTAATTCTAGTGTCACGGACATTGATGCAGTTGCGAAAACAGTTTCGCAAAAGGCTGGGATACAGAATTAAGCTCATGGAACAATTAAGAATGCGATTTCGTACTGAATATCTCGGTCAATAACTTATTCAAAGGAATCGCCTAATTACCCGACCTGAAGCTGGGTGAGCTTGTGCTGATTGGGGACGATGTACAAAAACGTCTCAATTGGCCGCTAGCAAAGATTGTGGATCTAATTCCTGGAAAGGATGGCAAAATTAGAACAGTCAGATTAAAAATAGAACATGGTGTGATTATCAGACCCATACAACGAGTTTTCCCATTAGAATTATCTCCTACTAATTTTTATCCTTCTCCTTTTAAGCTAGAAAGCAGTAATCAAGGTGCTCTTGTGGGGACAGATTCTTCAGACTTGTTGACTGAATCTGAGCCAACGACTTATAGAACCTGATTTGGTGGTGTGACCAAAATGCCCCAGAGATTTGGCAAATAGAATATAGTTTTTAATAGCTAGTCAGCAACTCAAAAGGGGGAGAGTGTTATCAATAAATATCATTTAGATATAATAAATTAATCAGAAATGAAGTAAAGTAATTTCTGAATTCAACAAGTGAAATTCATTGTTATCATAACCGCATTTTGTAAATCATTAAGTGTTATTTATTGCCTTCATGTATTTATCTTATGTTTTCGCGTGGACACCAATGACGTCAGATACTCCTTCTGACGAAAATGTAAACGAGTAATAATTTTCAGTATATATTAAAATTTTGATTATGTAACTTGCTTTTCGTAATCTTTGAATGAGATTTTTTTATCGCTTAAAAGTGCATTTAATTGCTATGATAACTACAGTTGTAGTTTTTTATGAACTTTAAATTAAGCTATTAGAAATAACAAGAATCTTTCGATTAAATTTTACTTTTATAACTTTGGTAAAAAAAGTTGTAAAACTGCATTTCCTTATTTTCAAATAAAATGTTTCGAAAATTCCGGTGTGACTTCAACATTACAGAAACACAATTACTTGCCCCTGCAATGGTTAACTGTATTATTTCTTTTAACGTCCCAAAATTAAAATATTTTAAATTTTCCGTTTTTCGCCTTACTTTATCACTCTCCTGAAGAAAAGGGTTGGTAACAAATTGATAAAAATAAATCAATCATTGCATAAAAATCGCATTCCTCACGTACTTGTGTAACGAATTTACTCAGATATGTAATATTATAAAGCATAAACATGTAAATGGTTAATGGTGACGTCATATAGACGGTGGCAACGATGTAAACAATCCATTTCCCTTTTTTGAAAATTTAGTTACTACCAAGGATCGTGTAATTTAAATTTAAATTTTTGCATCGTCGAATATGGGGAAAAATATACTTTCAAATGCAATTTGTTTGAAAACTGTATTTCAAATTATCGATTTTTTGTAACGGTTTTTAAAATAATTTTCAAGCATGATAAAAAAAAAAACTATCTCTATTGTGTGCAGCTCGATTACGGAAGATTAACACTTTAAAAAAAAACCTTAAAACAGTATAAAAAATTCAGCGTTTGTTTCCAGATAATATTCCATAGCTAAATTAACAGTTCGTCAATAAATAAATGAAATAATATAAATAAAACCCAAATTTAACAAATATTTAACTGAACTATACCTACTTAAATAATAAAAATCATAAATGTTGTTGTAGGTAGAAATCTTTGATGAATACTTTGGCTATCAACCTCTGGCATGCAGCTTGTACGATAGTATCGTATTTGATAAATTTTAAAACTTTATTTGGATATTAGAAGGTTAAGCCCCGCCGCCCTTAGCATAAAATTTCCCGGACTTTCTGCAGACTCGTGCAAACTTGTATTAATAAAAATCAGATGTTGTGCTTAGCTCTTTGTAATCAATGTAGCCTTTGTGGAAAGAATTCTCATTTAACTATATCACTTATTTTAGGAGTCTACTTCACTCACGCGATAAGGCCCGCTCGGTAATGTTAATCCTATGGAAGAAAGATTTTAAGGTTTCTCGTTTGCATTTGAACATTTTTAAGTGATATTTTTGCATTGAATAGCTGAGGTCGATCTCTAACAAGTCCGTTTTTTACTTTTTCGATTTCGTTTATAATTTATTTTGGATACTTTTACTTTCGAAACAGGTTTCAAAAGTGAAAGTATCCTAATTAAAAAAAACTCTGCAAAGAAAATAGAAAAAGTAAAAAAAAAAAAAAAAAAAAAAAAAAAAAAAAAAAAAAAAAAAAAAAACGGCCTTTTTAGAGATGGACCTCAGCTATCCAATGCATGTACAAAAAATAATTTAAAAATATTAAAATGCAAACGACATATCTTAAAAAAATTTCTTACATAGGATTAACATTAGTAAACTTGTGATTTCGCGTGAGTGAGGTAAGTAGCCCCTTTATAACTCGAAAATGCCACAAAATACTTTAACTACCCAATTTGCCCCGATTAATTATTCCCTTTCACCTGAATAATAATAATAATAATAATAAAAGACATTTATTGCATTAAATTATTTTTCCTATTTGTGGAATGAGTTTAATCAGGAATAATGAAATCCAGGAATTCTATACACTCGCGTATAAGCCGACCCCAAATTCGAAAGGAATAACAGACTGAATACCAATATTTAAAAAAAGTTGTCTTTTTCTTATCTAAATGACTAAATCTTATATAAAAGACATTTATTGCATTAAATTATTTTTCCTATTTGTGGAATGAGTTTAATCAGGAATAATGAAATCCAGGAATTCTATACACTCGCGTATAAGCCGACCCCAAATTCGAAAGGAATAACAGACTGAATACCAATATTTAAAAAAAGTTGTCTTTTTCTTATCTAAATGAAGAATTTTCTGATATTAAATAAGGCGAAGATAGCTACACGAAAATACTGATATACAACATATTTGTTTCTGGAATTTAGGATCGGCTTATGCGTGAGTATATACGGTAGTTCTTTCTTCTTAAATAGCCTTTAAAAAAAGAAATGTCATTTAACTGTGTAGTTTCTTTCATAATGTATTTTAGCCATGTGAATTTTTCTGCATCTAATGCAAAAAAATACGTTATGAGGAGAGTTAAAAAAAACTTTTTTTAGAAAACACTAAAAAGGATGGGTGCAGGCAAAAGAAGTCATGGACCCCTCTCTAATAAGGTTTGAAATCTTAGCTAAATTTCCTTTCTTAAAAAAAAAAAAAAATCTAGTAAAGAAAACAACAAAAGTAATTTCTTAAGGCTGTTCTCAACTACTCTGGTCAACAAACGCAAAACGTTTTGACACATTTATAAATTCATTTTTTAACGGAAATATATAAAATTGGAAAGCATGACTATGGGAGCGATTTGGAATCGAACTGTGTTTTCCATTTTTTGATCAATCAATTACCTATTGAGTTATAAGCGATTTTGATCACGTGACACGGGATTTTTCTCCCCTTACTAACTGGATTTACTTCTTTCATTCGGAAGTTCAGTTCAAAATGCCAAATTTGACAGTATTTTCTGAAAGATCTATTGCGTTTACAAGAAAACGGAAAAAACAGTTCGATGACATAGTTTCTGAATAACAACACCTTCTAGTTTCACACGTTTCCGAACAAAAACGAATTAAAACGTATATCAGAAAGTTGACCCTTTGGATTTGAGAACAGCATTAAACATATAAAGGGTGTTTAAAAAGAAAATATTGCGCTCAACTACAGAATAATTCTGGTACGGTCGTGGAAAAAAAAGGGGGAAACACCCCTTACTAACTCTGAAACAAATTATCGTAGACAGGGCTTAATTTCTAACAAGTAGGTAAGTGTGATCACAGATCGCATAGAGGGTTTCGTTTAATATTCCTTTCAAAACACTTTATCCTTTTGAAAAATCTGTTAGTTCCACATTTCGCAACCAGGGGCGCACTCTATTCTAAACAAACCTCTATCCGAACGAAACTCCGTTTCACATACCATCCGTAGATATATTAGTCGAGGGGATTGGGCCCATAGCACACGAGATAAGTAGGCGCCCCCTGGTGGTAAAAAGTGAAACTAAAATATGTAAGGCTATGGTGCATAATATGAAAGAATGGTCAAAGGGGTGTCGGCAAAAGTTGGAAAAGTGCTCCCCGGGTGAAAAGGGCGGAGGTTAGAAAAATTGCTTAAAATACACAAGTTAGAGCCCGGAGGAGTAAATAATATAAGACTTTTTGAAAATTTTATGATTTGTCGCGTAGTCTGAGGTATTCAGTCGAGAAGTCTGAGGTCGTATGCAAAAATTCATGTCTCCAACTTGATTAAAGGCTCTTTGAGAAAGAATTGCTTAAAATACATATGTGGTAGCTCAAAGGGTTAAACGTAAGACTTTTTCAAGATTTTATGATTTGTCGCCTGATCTCAGGTGTTCTGCTATAAGTATGCAAAATTTCAAATCTCCAATTTAATAAGGTGCTCAGTTAGAAAGAATTGCTCAAAATACGCATGTGGGAGCCCAAAGGGTTAAATGTACGACTTTTCAAAGTTTTATGATTTGTCGCATGATGGTGTTCAGCTATAAGTATGCAAAATTTCACGCCTCCAACCTAAATATGGTATCACTTAGAAAGAATTGTTTAAAATACACATGTGGGAGCGTAAAGGGTTAAATGTACGACTTTTTCAAAATTTTGTGATTGGTCGTTTGATGTGAGGTGCTCAGCTATAAGTATGTAAAATTTCACGCCTCCAACCTAAATAGGGCCTCACTTTGAAAGAATTGTTTAAAATACACATGTGGGAGCCCAAAGGGTTAAATGCATGACTTTTTGAAAATTTTATGATTTGTCGTTTGATGTAAGGTGTTCAGCTATAAGTATGCAAAATTTCACGCCTCCAACATAATTAGGGGCACACTTTGAAAGAATTGTTTAAAATACACATGGGGGAGCCCAAACGGTTAAATGTACAACTTTTCAAAATTTTATGATTTGTAGTTTGATGTGAGGTGTTCAGCTATAAGTATGCAAAATTTCACTCCTCCAACCTAATTAGGGGCTCACTTAGAAATAATTGTTTAAAATACACATGTGGGAGCCCAAAGGGTTAAATGTACGACTTTTTCAAAATTTCATGATTGGTCGTTTAATGTGAGGTGTTCAATTATAAGTATGCAAAATTTCACGCCTCCAACCTAATTAGGGCTCACTTAGAAAGAATTGTTTAAAATACACATGTGGGAGTCCAAAGGGTTAAATGTACGACTTTTTCGAAATTTTATAGTTTTTCGTTTGATGTGAGGTGTTCAGCTATAAGTATGTAAAATTTCACGCCTTCAACCTAATTAGGGCTCACTTAGAAAGGATTGTTTAAAATACACATGTGAGACCCCAAAGGGTTAAATTTACAACTTTTTCAAAATTTTATGATTTGTCGTTTGGTCTGAGGTGTCCAGCTATAAGTACGCAAAATTTCACGCCTCCAACATGTATAGTTTCTGAGAACGGGCTCTGTGACGGACAGACAGACGGACGGACGGACGGACGGACAGACAGACAGACAGAGGAGCGAGACGAATAGGGTTTCGTCAGATGAATGAAACCCTAACAAAAAAAGTACCGCAGCCCTAATATTCTGCGGTAACGGTAAACTGTACGATACCAATCCCCCCCCCCCCGCCCCCCTGTCACTCAAATCTGCATAGATATATTTATTTCGTACATTATTTTCAAAATTTAAAGCATTTTTTTTTCTTTAGCAAAATAAAAATTTTAAATATATTTATCAGCATATACATAGCTGTCAACTATTCCATTTTTTAGTTATCACTCCTTCTGAATAGTAATATTTACTGATGTTAAAGTTAATTAAATGCAGAATTCTGCGATTAAGTAGGATAAGGATTATGATTAGGAAATAGTGTTAACACACACACACAAAAAAAAAAAAAAAAAAAAAAAAAAAAAAAAAAAAAAAAAAAAAAAACGGATAGTTCGCAGTTATGAATTTTTAAGAAAAAATGAATGAAATTTACAGAAATTAATATTCATATGCTGAAGAATGGAACAATGTTTTACAATTTCCTATAAAAGGTGCATATCTTAAACTATAACCAATTCTTCCGCATAACAATCTTTTGTGGCGAGTCCCTGAAAATCAGATTAAATTAAAAATTTGACACCGTTATCGGAAAGAACGGATGCATTATAGAAAAAGGGGAAACACTGCTCGATTGCTTTCTATCAGAATAACAATAACATGGCAATTATAGCTACTTACAAATGAAAGTGACTTTGTAAATGTGCAGAGCAGAGCCTTAGCATGGGTACCGTTCATGATACAAAATAAATAGACAAATCTCTAACGTGATTTTTATACTCGTACGCAATAGAAGACAAAAAACCTCAAACAAACAAAACCTCAAGCTGATGCGCGTTGGCTAAAACAGAAAATATGCTTTTCAATTTAGATATCTAAATAAAAAAAACCAGCTAGTAAAAAAATTATCCGACTGTTACAAAAGAAAATCTAACTGAAAGCAAATTCATTGTTCAGTCTCTTGAGTGGCGCCGTATCAACACGTCGTTGCCGACATAAATTTGAAATAGAAAAACACGATTTCTGTTTCCCTTTCATTTTCATCAAAATAGCATTAAAATCATTTGAAATAGAATATAATAAGTAATTTTATAGGAAGAAAGGTTTTTTTTTTTTTCTATACATGAATAAATGAAATTTTAATTGTAATACAGATTGAGCTCGAATCAGTCCAAGCCCGAAAACTGATATAAAAATTGAGTCCGTTTTATCTCCATCTGCTACGTGTGCGACACATTACGTCACATATGTTTTAGTGAAAAAGGATGCAAAACCTTGGAGATGGGAAGGTAGGAAAAAGAAATTTAGACTTCGGTTTTTGGGAAGCGCTATTGCACTGGGCTCCGGAGCCCTGTATTTATGAGCTCCGGTGAATTCCGACAAATATTTGAGTATTTACAAAAAACAGAGACGTACCGGAGCCGGGCTCCGGTGAGCTCCGGCGCAAATTAAGCCCTGAAGAAAGTTACAAGTACTAAACGATTGGAAATAAAGTCTACTTTTAAATGATGTACGTAAAATTTGCTTAGAGGGCCATCTACATATCAAAACAAGCCAAATCACTGTGTTTTTTTTTTCAATAGCAATACCCAAGTTTGACACCATAAATAAATTCTACACCCCTCAGTTAGCCTAAATACAAAATTTCATGAAATTCATAGTTTCAGAGAAATTAATTATTTTAAAATAAGCGTATTTTAGGGCTGCATCCAAATCGAAGTTCGGTACTCGATTATTGAGATGCTACAGAATAACTAAGTCACTTCTATTAAGATATTATTTCTTTCCAATATGACCATTTCATTCCTTTAATATGTTTCGACTATTGCCAGAACACATGTTCCAATAAAATGAGTAAAATATATTTTTTTTTCAAATTATGATTTTCTGTACATCATAGATGGCCCCTTAACCGTCATATTTTGAGATTTTTTAAGCATAATTTGAAACTACTAGGAAGAAAAATTTGAAATTTTGGATTCACATAAAGCAGGACATAATCTTATATTATAATACGAGCAAAAATTGTGTGTGTATGTGTGTGTGTGTATGTAAATTTTATCTTAAAAACGGCTCTAACTATTTTGACTATATTTTGTATTTTACCATTTTCGGGCAAGGAAAGACCATTGGGCTAGGTCATTTGTTCGAGAAAATTCGATTAGTGGGTCATTTTGGGTCATAATGGGTCAGGGTCAAGCTAATTATATCTAAAAAACGGCTCAATCGATTTTGACTATATTTTATATCCAACCGTTTTCAGACACGAGAAAACTATTATGCTAGGCCACATGTTCGCGAAATTTCAATTAGTGGGTCATTTTTGAGTCACATCGGGTCAAGCTAATTTTATCTAAAAAACGGCTCGAACGATTTTGACTAAATTTTCTAATCTACTGTTTTGGATTAAGACAAGTCCAGTGGGCTAAGTCACATATTAGAGAATATTCGATTAGTGGTCTTTTTGGGGTCACTGTGGGTCAAGCTAAGTTAATCTAGAAAACGGCTCTAATGATTTTGACGAAATTTTGCTTTCTATCGTTTTCGGGCATGGGAAGACTATTGGGCTAGGTCGCATTTTCAAGAAAATTCGATTAGTGGTTCATTTTGGGTCACAATGGGTCAGGTGTCAAGCTAATTGAATCTAAAAAAAGGCTCAAACATTTTGACGAAATTTTGTAATATACTGCTTCTGGGCATGAGATGACCATTGGGATAAGTCACATGTTTAAGAAAAATCGATTAGTGGGTCATTTTGGGTCACTGTGGGTCAAGCTAATTGTATCTGAAAACGAATCAAGCAATTTTGACAAATTTTGTAATATTCCGTTTCTGGGCATGAGAGGACGTGTGGGCTAAGTCAGATGTTCGAGAAAATTCAATTACTGGGTCATTTTTGGGTCAAGCTAATTGTATCTAAAAAACAGATCAAAACATTTTGAAAATTTTTTGTATTATGCTGTTTCTGGGCATGAGAAGACCATTGTGCTCAGTCGCATGTTCCAGAAAATTCGATTAGTGGGTCATTTTTGTGTCACTGTGAGTCAAGCTAATTGCATCTAAAAAACGGCTTAAAACATTTTGACAAAATTTTGTATTATATCGTTTCTGAGCATGAGAAGGCCATTGGGCTAAAGTCACATATTCGAGAAGATTCGATTAGTGGGTCATTTTTGGGTGTCTGTGGGTCAAGCTAATTGTATCTAAATAAACGGCTCAAAACATTTTAACAAAATTTTGTATTATATCATTTCCCAGTACGAGAAGACCATTGGGATAGGTCACATGTTCGATAAATTTAGATTAGTGGGTCCCTTTTGGTTTACCGTGGGTCAAGCTAATTGTATCTACGATACGACTTTAACGATTTTGACTAAATTTTGTATTCTATCGTTTTCGGGTTTGAGAAGAGCATTGGTTAGGTCACATGTTCGAAAAAATTCGGTTAGTGGGTCATTTTGGGTCACTATGTCTCAGGATCATGCCAATTGTATCTAAATAGCAAGAATGATACAGTGAGAATACAATATAGAATTGAACACAAGGCTAATTTTGATCAAGCTTAGCTCGGTCTTCCCTGCTAGTAAATATATATATATATAAAAAATTGTAGGTTGCAATTCATATTTTTTACAAATATTAATTTTATAATTCATATTATAAATTTTTTTTAATTACAAATTCAGTGTATTTATGTTTGATTTTTTTTTTCAGTATCATAATCACACACAAATTTATCACATTAGGATTATAATTTCAGGCGATATTAATAAAAATATGATAATGTAATTTAACATTAGAAGTTCTAAATTTTGAATGTTTATAATTCAAAAACTTATCATCTAAATGACTTAAAATTTCGTTTCTAGGCATAGTTTGAACCGAAGTCAAAATTAAGTGTTGTCATTGAGAAAAACAAAGTTTGGTCTGTTTGTGATTTGCAGATGGCCCCCTAAGCAAATTTTACATACATCATTTAAAAGTAGACTTTATTTCCAATCGTTTGATACCAGTAACTTTCTTCTACTATAATTTTTTGCAGAGTTGCTAAGGGGTGTTTTCTTTTTTCCCACGGCTTTAAATTAACTAAAATGTTTTTATTCGAAAATACAAAGTTAAAAATTGCATAATGCAAATATTAAAGTTTAGAAGAAACGAACAGCGATTTTCTTTTTCTGTAAATATGAAACACCTTCAGCATTAGTCATTTGTGCTTTAAGAATGAGCTTTTCTGGACTGTCATTGGTTCAAACCAGCTTTGCCAGTTTGGGCTACGTTTTTATTCAGTAATTCTGACTTCGTACCAGAAATTCGCAAAGAAGAATTTCTACTTATTGAATCACGAAATGTATTTCACTAAATAAAGTAAAAAATGATCGAGTTTCTGGTATGAATTTGGAATTTATGAATAAAAAAAGAAGCCAAACTGGCAATAGAGATGAATTCGGGACCCGAGTCCGATGATTTTAAATTCGAACGCGAGAAATTATGTGTTATCAGAGCCTGAGCCTATCCGAACCCGGTACTAGAAATATACAGTAGAAAATTATTAGTAAATTTTAAAATTGTTTGTAGATTAATTTTCTCATTTAAATATCTCATTTTACATGGTAATAAGCATAAAACGTAAATATGTAATACCTACTTAACACTAAAAAGACGGGATTTATACTCAAGTTTTATAAAAATATTTAATACCAGAATTTTTATTTAAAACTGTTTAACTTATTTAATTAGCCTCCCCCCCCCCCCTTGTTTCTTTTAAACTTATTTTATAAAGAAATTTCTGGTTCGAACCGAAATATATCCATGTGGTTGGGGCCAAAGTGGCCCCTCGCCGTCATTCTAGTGTTAAATACTGAAATAATCAAAATAATAAATGTTGTTGTAAGTAGCAAAATCTTTGGCGAATACTTTGGCTATTAACATATGGCATGCGGCTCGGACGATAGTTTCGTATTTGATCAATTTTAAAACTTTATTTGGATATCAGAAGGTTAAGCTCCGGCGTTTTTAGCACAAAATTTCCCAGATGACCGAACTTTTGACGACTGAAATTTTGCGTTGAAAAGGCGTTTAAAGAAGGAGAAAAATTTCTATTTAAATCTACTGGTGGGGGTTTGACACAGCGATAATCAACTCCTGCCAAAACCGTTACAGTTGTAGCTTCACTATTTTAAGGATATGTCAGTTCCTCTTTATTAATAGTTCCATGGTTTGGATAGCTGATTTCCACACTATTTATTCTAGATGCTGTAGTCGATGATTGGTATAAAAGTCAAAGCCGAGCACAATTTGGTTTTGAGCCCAATTTAGGATCGGCCCAATCCGTCTCATCTCTAACTCGCAATCCTGGTTCAAAACGCCGATTTTGATAAAAATTACTGGAAAATTCTTTTTCTTTATTTAGAAACGTTGTGTTATTGTTACCTAAAAAAGAATGTCATCATGTTTTAGGCATTTATTGACAAAAATGATTTCGTGAGTGCGTCACATAATAGAGAATTTGGATTCCTGAACAACTCTTAAAATAATTAGGTTATAAGAGAATAAGTATGATTGTGAGTAAAAGTGTTTTTATCTTATACTATAATGCGAGCAAAAATTGTGTGTGTGTGTGCAAATTTTATCTTGAAAACAGCTCTAACGATTTTGATTAAATTTTGCATCCTACCGTTTTCGGGCTCGAAAAGATCATTGGGATGGGTCACGTGTTCGAGAGAATTCGATTAGTGGACCATTTTGGGTCATAATGGGTCAGGGTCAAGCTAATTATATCTAAAGAACGGCTCAATCGATTTTGACTAAATTTTGTCTCCTGCCATTTTCGGGTACGAGAAGACTATTGGGCTAGGTCACGTGTTCGAGAAATTTCGATTTGTGGGACATTTTTGGGTCACTGTGGGTCAAACTATTTTTATCTAAACAACGGCTCTAGCTATTTTCACTAAACTCTATATTCTACAGTTTTTGATTACGGGAAGATAGGTCATTGGACTAAGTCACATGTTCGAGAAAATTCGATTAGTGGGTCATTTTTGGGTCACCGTGGGTCAAGTTAAGTTTATCTAGATAACGATTTTGACAAAATTTTGTAATATATCGTTTTCGGGCACGAAAAGACCATTGGAATGGGTCACGTGTTCGAGAAAATTCGATTAGTGGGTCATTAAGAGTCAGGGTCAAGCTAAGTTTATCTAGATAACGGCTCTAACGATTTTGATGAAGTTTTGTAATCTATCATTTTCGGGCACGAAAAGACCATTGGGATTGGTCACGTGTTCGAGAAAATTCGATTAGTGGGTCATTATGAGTAATTATGAGTCAGGGTCAAGCTAATTATATCTAAAAACGGCTCAAGACATTTTCACAAAATTTTGTAATATATCGTTTCTGGACATGAGATGACCATTGGGCTAAGTCACATGTTCGAGAAAATTTGATTAGCGGGTCATTTTGGGTCACAATGGGTCAGGGTAAAGCTAATTGTATCTAAAAAAGGCTTAAACGATTTTGACTAAATTTTGTATTCTATCGTTTTCGTGCTCGAGAAGACCATTGGGCTATGTTCAAGAAAATTCGATTAATGGGTCATTTTGGGTCACAATGGGTCAAGGTCAAGCTAATTGTATTTTAAAAGCGGTACAAAACATTTTGACAAAATTTTGTATGATAACGTTTCCGGGCTTTATGGGCAGGGTGCATGTTCAAGAAAATTCGATTGGTGGATCATTTTGGGTCACAATGGGTCAGGGTCAAGCTAATTGAATCTAAAAAACGACTCAAGACATTTTCACAAAATTTTGTAATATACCGTTTCTGAGCATGAGATGACCATTGGGCTAATTCACATGTTCGAGAAAATTCGATTAGTGGGTCATTTTAGGTCTCAGTGGATCAGGGTTAAGTTAATTGAATCTAAAAAAATGATCAAACATTTTGACCAAATTTTGTATTATACCGTTTCTGGGCATGAGAAGAGAATTGGGCTAAGTCCCATGTTCGAGAAAGTTCGATTAGTGGGTCATTTTGGGTCACAATGGGTCAGGGTCAAGCTAATTGTATCTAAAAAATGGCTTAAACGATTGTGACTAAATTTTGCATTCTATCGTTTTCGGGCTCGACAAGACCATTGGGCTATGTTCAAGAAAATTCAATTAGTGGGTAATTTTGGGTCACAATGGGTCAGGGTCAAGCTAATTGTATTTTAAAAGCGATACAAAACATTTTGACAAAATTTTGTATGATATAGTTTCCGAGCTTTATGGGCAGGGTTGCATGTTCAAGAAAATTCGATTGGTGGGTCATTTTGGGTCACAATGGGTCAGGGTCAAGCTAATTGAATCTAAAAAACGACTCAAGACATTTTCACAAAATTTTGTAATATACCGTTTCTGGGCATGAGATGACCATTGGGCTAAGTCACGTGTTCGAGAAAATTCGATTAGTAGGTCATTTTGGGTCGCAATGGATCAGGGTCAAGCTAATTGAATCTAAAAAAATGCTCAAAACATTTTGACCAAATTTTGTATTATACCGTTTCTGGGCATGAGAAGAGAATTGGGCTAAGTCCCATGTTCGAGAAAGTTCGATTAGTGGGTCATTTTGGGTCACAATGGGTCAGGGTCAAGCTAATTGTATCTAAAAAAAATGGCTCAAACGATTGTGACTAAATTTTGCATTCTATCGTTTTCGGGCTCGAGAAGACCATTGGGCTAAATCGAATGTTCAAGAAAAGTGGATTAATGGGTCACAATGGGTCAGGGGCAAGCTAATTGTATTTAAAAAGCAGTACAAAACATTTTGACAAAATTTTGTATATTACCGTTTCCGGGAATGATAAGACCATTGGGCATGGTCGCATGTTCATGAAAATTCAATCAATGGGTCATTTTGGGTCCTAATGGATCAGGATCAAGCTAACTGTATCTAAAAAACGGCTCAAACGATTTTGACAAAACTTTGAATACACAGTTTCTGGGCAAGATAAAACCATTGGGCTGGGTCGCATACTCAAGAAAATTCTATTAGTGGGTCATTTTGGTGATAATGGGTCGGGGTCAAGCTGACTGTATCTCAAAAAGGTTCAAACGATTTTGACAAAATTTTTTATTTACCGTTTCACAGTACAAAAAGACCATTGGAATAGGTCACATGTTCAATAAATTTCAGCTGGTGGGTCATTTTTGAATAACTTAGGTCAAGCTTATTTTATCTAAGAAAACGACTAACGATTTCCACTAAATTTTGTATTCCATCATTTAAAAAAGCATTGTGTTAGGTCGCATGTTCGAAAAAATTCGATTAGTGGGTCATTTTGACTCAGGGTCAAGCTAATTGCGTCTAAAACGGCAAGAATGATTCAGTGGGAATAACACATCGAGGTAAACACAAAGTTAATTTTGACCGAGGTTAGCTCGATCTTTCCTGCCAGTTCATTGTAATAAGGACAAAATTTCTCCCAAAAGCTTTCTACGGATTTGGATCTGCCGGCGCCCATGCTAAAAAATAAGATCTGGCTATGCGAGGCATTAAAGCCATTAAGTAAATTTGAATATAACTTCTTCATCTTCTTAAATTTTAATTTATATTTTGGTTTCATAACATTGACCCGGCAAGATGTCTAGTTACATTTTACTTTAACTGAAATAGAAATTCAATAATTATAATAAAAGTCCCTACATACTATTTGATTCAAGCTCTTATACATGTTCTCATAGATAACTGAAATAGCCCAGTTAATGCAAATTTGAAATTTCCAAATTTTCCACATGAGTGGATTCAGGGATGTAGAGCCATTTTAATAATACAAGTATTTTTCATCAAATTAAGTAGTCACAAAAATGTTATTGGGCATCAATGCACGTAATCTTGTTTAACTTGCCAGGTCTGACTATCACGAGGACAAACGAGGAAGCTGCCGCTGCCTTAGACCCTCGCTTCTATAAAAGTTCCCCATAGCAAAAAAAAAAAAAAAAAAAAAAAAAAAACAACAACAACAAAAAAACCAAAAAAAAAAAAACCCAAAAAAACCCCAGGTATTTTACCTAAAATCAGTGCATATTACGGCTACAAAAATGCCATTGGGGATACAGCGGAATCTTCGCCCCAGCTCACCCTCTTGCCCTAGGTTTAGTCGGGACCTGGCATTTGCTGCGGATTACGCCTCTATCTATGTTATATGAACACGGCTATAACATGCCACTGCTTAATCGGCAGCGATGTTACGGTCATTCTGTTCCTCAAATTTTGAAATGATTGAATTGTCCCAGAATTTACGAACAAATTCAATTCAAAATAGATAAATTCCTTTCTTCCCGTACATTATAAAGCAAAATTTTATTCCAAAATTCTGTGTGTCCCTGACAGTTTGGAATTAAAATTACGTGCATAAATGATATGTTATATTAGGTTAGTTGGGGTAACTGGACCCACGAGGTAACTGGGCTATAGGCTATTTTATAAAAAACCGTTGATGTATTTTAAGTTTTAGCTTTTGTGTACAATACCCCTTAACCTCTACTTCCTAAAACAACGTGTATACACTCAATCATAACTCTCTCTTTGCTGTGATAGGGTGTTGACAATTTACGCTTCTTTTTTTAAAAACAACATCAATTTGGTTGAACTTCCTCGGCTTTTTATTAATATACTGTAAGTACTTTTATTAAACAATCTTTTTTTTTTAAAGATTAGGCATATAACTACGTTAATATTATTAGGTATCTATACATATTTACTTCATGTTTTAAATGTAAGCCCGGTGTCCCAGTTACCCCACAAGTTTTTCAAGAATGGGGCAACTGGGACATGTATCCGGGGGAACTGGACCATGCTGGATCCAGTTACCCCAATAGTTAGAAATAATTTTTTTGAGTTTCTCTTACAACGGGAAGTAAATTTTTCCATTGTTTTTTGCTCACAATAAAGAAAATTATAGAATACCTTATTAAAATTACGTAATAAAAACTTTAAAAAGCATATTGGGTGGTATCAAACCAAATTTGTTGATTCCTTGAGAGGCGGCGATGCCGTTATGGCATCACATAATTTTAATTCCTAATTGCCACATCGGCACCCGAATTTTATAATGAAAATTTCACCTTTATTAAGTACGCGGAAATATACTTTTATTTGTTTTCAAATAAATTCTCTTGTAAATACTGGTGTCATTAAATTATTTCAACATTTTACGAATGCAAGTACCTTGCCCCTGAAAGCGAGATAGCCAAACCTTGAAATTGTACGATGATACAGATAAAGTACTTAAGTACTTACGTAGCCGTTTGTTCATGGATTTACCTTGCTATTTTCCCCCTTAAAATACCCATGTGACTTTTATACTTCTTACCTAGTACATAAGTATTTACTTAATTTTTATGTTTTTGGTATAAATAAATCTAATATTTTCACTTTTAGTGCTTTTTTCAGACACATTAACAGCAAAGGTTTCCCTTACAACGCTCTTTATTGACATATAATTTACATGATATGCCTGGTTAAAATTTTTTTTAAGTTTTTTGCACTTTTTCAAACAGGACCTGATATCCCATATGAAAAAAAATAAACGCGTGTGGAACATAGACCCTCCTGGTCCATTTACCCCATTTTTATGGGGCAACTGGCTGGACCCATGAGGAAAGAAAGATGGAATATGCATATTTTTAAATATTAAAATGTAATTTTAAGCATTTCTGTCTGATAGAGGGAACCTAACTGAACACATTTACAGAAGTTCTGACTTTAATTCAAATGAACATTAGCTTTTTTGAAGCTGAATTGTCGGAAGCTCCAGAGTCACATTTTAAAATCATGGCCCAGTTGCCCAACTAACCTTATTACCGGGCTCTTCAAAGTCTTAAAGCTGTTTTCAGATCCAAGCTTACCACTTTCTGATAGATTTACGAAATCATTTTCCTCCACTTCAAGCATAAAATTATCAACTAATCATATTCGAGTTTCTTGCAGTCGGGCAACGTTCTTCATTTTCTAATAAACGCACAGCATCATAAAGAAACAGGGTTGACAGTTTAGCCTTTTTTTAAATTTAGAAATTACGAATTCTTACCAGAAAATTCAAATAAAATTTTGTGTTTTATTTAATGACCGACATTTTGTAATTCTATTAAATAATTATTTTTCTTTCGTAATTTCCTGTATGAATTCTCATTTTCTAAATTAAAAAAAATGGCGAAATTGACAACCCTGTATAGAGAAATCATCATCAAATTTTATGTTTTAATAATTTGAAATCGTAGAGTTTTATTCATCATAGCTGCAGCATAACAATAAATACAACATATTTACACAGGTAACATTGGGTATAGAAAAGGAACACTTTTCCATGCCGGGAGACATGTATAATGATACTAATTATGTCTTCTCGACAGCAATGCTATGCTAATTTTCTGCGTTTTGTTTCAAAATATACATAATTAGTGGGAATCAAATGTTTCTTTTCTATTGTTATTTATAAACTAGAAGAATCACCTGGCTTTGAACCTTGTTAACCACGAGGTCCTTACGGGTAAAATAAATAAAAATACACTAATATAGTGATCACAATAATGGAGCTCTGTACATTCTAACACACAAATCGTTAAAAGACGCAATCATATTTAACGCAATCATAGAAAATAAAAAACAAAACCCTCGGTTTTATCAATGTGAATGTGCATTTTCTTATGTTGCATGTAACAAGAAAATATACGATTTCCCTGACAATACAAAGAAAAAAATATATACAGGGTGTTTCTAAACTCATGGTACAAACTTTAAGGGTAAGGTAGAGCACACAGTAACAATCATTTATTGCATAGGAATGTATGGGACCAAGTGACGCATTAAGGTAAAAACACCAGGGGGGCAATTAGGCCCCTTTTTTCATTTTCAAAATTTCTCATTCATACCAGAAAATTTTTATGCTATCCTCTTTTTCACATTTTATAATTACTTAACAATAAAATTCTTCTTTGAAAAATTTTGGTATGAAATCGAAATTTTTGAATTAAAAAAAAAGCGCAAAACTGGCAAAGTTATCAAACGAAATACATGAATAAAAAATATAAAATGTTTATTTACAATGTAGTTTACAAGTAAATAATAATGCATACAATAATATTACAATAAGCGTTCAAAATTGCGCCCACCAACTGTGATACATGCTTGGCAGCGTCGGTGGAACGATTAGCGTACATTTCTAAAGATGCCAGGCATTTCCCGCACACGTGCAGCAGCTTCGGATATGCGAGCTACTAGATTTTCGTCTGAGTCAACTGGAGTCTCATAAACAAAACTCTACAGATGTCCCCATGAAAATAAATCAAGGTTCGATAAATCGGGAGATCGCGGTGGTCAAGGAACTGGTCCACCACGCCCAATCCATCCCGTCCCAAATGTGGCATTCAGGTAACTGCGCATATAAGTGGTGAAGTGCGCGGGCGCTCCATCATGTTGAAACTACATCCGTTTACGAATGGTGATCGGAACATCTTGCAGCATTTCTGGTAAAACATGTTGCAAAAAAATAAGGTAACAGCGACCACCCAGGCTCTTTGTTTGTAGGTATGGGCCAATCAAATAATTATTAAAATACCCGCCCACAAATTCACAGAAAATCGTTGGTGATAAGCATGTGGCTACGTTGCATGTGGATTATTGGTTGCCCAAAGAAGGAAATTGTGCGCATTAAATACATCCTCGCGTGTAAATACTGCCTCATCTGTAAATAGAATATGAGCAGTAAAGTCTTGCGGCAATACATGTTGCTGCAAAACCCGCTGGCAAAAGTTCAACCGCAGAAGATAGTCTTCAGGATTCAAAGTGTGCACACGTTGAAAACGGAAAGGATGAAATCGATTTTCATTTAACATTCTCCAAACTCACACCTAAATTCTGTGTAACAGCTCTTGTACTTGATTCGGGCCTTTCACTCACAAAATTCAAAATAATTTCTTCGAGGCTTGCACATCCAGTTTCCTATCTGGTGACGTGGAAAGAACCTGTTTCAGAAAGCTGACGGTGTAAGCGCTGAAACATTCTATGATCAGGCATTCTTCTGCGAAGAAACTGCTCCTGATACATTCGTAGGGCAGCTCTGGCGTTGTCATTTGCACGACCATACATGAAATGCATGTCGGTTTTTTCGGCATATGTAAAGCCTTCCATGATGAACGATAGCACATTCAAAAATGGCGATTTCGTCTACTTGAATGCATGGTATTAAACGGCGACCAGTCATTTACTGCCCTCTACCGCCAGTGGAATCAACCAAAAACTCCATTTCTATTTCAAAAAATTTCTATTTCTATTTCTATTTTCAATTCAAAAAATGTCGATTTCATACCAAAAATTTTAAAAGAAGAATTTTATTATTAAGTAATTATGAAATGTCAGCTAAAGGATAGCATAAAATTTTTCTGGTATGAATGAGAAATTTTGAAAGTTAAAACAGGGGCCTATATGCCCCCCTGGTGTTTTTACCTTAATGCGTCACTTGGTCCCATAAATTCCTATACAATAAATTATTGTTACGGTATGCTCTAGCTACCCTTAAAGTTTGTACTATGAGTTTAGAAACACCCTGTATATACATATATATACCAAATGGCATTTAGCGAAACTCTATCTCGTATGGCATATTCTATATATATTATGGGAAAAAAAGATTCCTTGAAAAAATGTTTTACGCAAAATATCTAATCAAATATCAGCAATGATTGTCTTATTTGTCTAATCTTCCATTATTGCGTTCATAGACGATGTTGGCGACGAAATCGCTAAAATCACTCTAAAATAGCTTAACACTAGAAAGACGGGGAATTTTACTCAAATTTCATAAATATTTCACACCAGAAATTTTTTTAAAAATTATTAACTTATTTATTTAACTATTTTTTTTTCTTTGTATCTTTTAAACTAGTTTTATAAACATATTTCTGGTTCGAACCGAAATATATTCATTTGGTAGTGGTCATAATGACTGCTCTCCGTCTTTCTAGTGTTAAGGCTGTTCTCAACTGCTCTGCTCAACAAGCGCAAAATGTTTTTACACATTTACAAATTCATTTTTAACGGAAAGATATAAAATTGGAAAGTCGGACCATGGAAGCCATTTGGAATCGAACTGTTTTTTTCCATTTTTTTGATCAATCAATTACCTATTGAGTTATAAGTGATTTTGATCACGTGGCACGGCATTTTTCTCCCCTTATTGACTGGATTTTCTTCTTTCGTTCGGAAGTTTGGTTCAAAATGCCAAATTTGACAGTATTTTCTGAAAGATCTATTGCGTTTCCGAACAAAAATGAATTAAAACTTGTGTCAGAAAGTTGACCCTTTGGATTTGAGAACAGCCTTAACTATTTTTTTAGTAGATTTGTTATGCTACATTTTACGCTCCTATCTTAAACTGCTGCTGAGATATGACGAAATGACCTAAAATTTCTGACTTTCCATTTAACACCCTTGGTGGGTTGAATTTTAAATCGCCGAATTACTCGCTTAACTATTTTCTTTTGAAGATTTGTTAATCTGAATTTTACGCTCCTACCTAAAAGTGCTACTGAGATATGGCTAAATGCCCTGAAACTTTTGACCCCCTCCCCATTTAATCCCCTTAGTGGTTGAATTTCTAAAATCGCTAAAATACATGTTCAAATATTCTTTTAGTAGATTTGTTATGCTGAATTTTACGCTCCTACCTAAAATTGTGCTGAGATATGGCGGAATGACTTAAAACATTCGACCTCTCCCCTCTTTAACCCCTTAGGGGGTGAATTTTCACAAACCTTTCATATTGGTTGCCTAGGTCATAACAGCAACCTACTGTCCAAATTTCGTGATCCTGACTTTAGTCGTTTTAGCTCTACGTTGATGAGTCAACCAGTCAGTCAAGAGTTTTCTCTTTATAATATTAATATAAATAGATAATCAAAAGTATAAAACTAAAAACATGTCATATGCTTAAAATAAGTTTACCCTGAATAATTTGACTGGGCTTTCTGCCATATCTCTTAAACTGCTTTGAATAGATAAATTTTATTTCGTGCCTCTTATGGCACGAACTATGAAATTGAAAATTTCGACTTAAAAATTCAATTAATGTTTATAAATTATTTTTTTATTTTTTTTATGAGCCAATATTTCAGCTATGATACTGAGAGAAATCGTGCATTGTACTATAAATATCAGACGTTATAAAGAGAGAAAAAAGAATAATGGAATAAAAACAACTTTGATATGAAAATCTATGGAAAATTCTTGAATAGGCTAGGCGTAATGCAGTGTGTTGTGAAATTTTATGTATAAAGAAGATTTATGTCAGGCAAAATGTCAAAGTGAGTATTCCAATAGATAGTGTATGAGACAAAACCAGGAGTGTCCAACCGGCAGGCCACTTATTACCACTATTTTCGAATAGTAATCTTCGTCTTCTTTTATAGCAGAAACCGGCGAGTCATGTGTTACCACTATTTTCGAATAGTGATATTCGCCATATTTTATAGCAGAAACCGGAAAACCACTTGTTACCACTAACTTTCCGAATATTAATCTTTCCATATTTAGTCGCAGAATAATAATGCTATTCGGTAATAGTGGTGACATGCGGCACGCCGGTTATACATTTCCTTGATTAAACGGATAAAGTGCCTTACACAATTTTTGTAAATTATGACGCATGTATGAGTGTAAATAATAGAAAAATAATTAACATTGATTAAGTGAATACGTACCGTTATATTTTAATTATTATAAACTTTTTCAATTTCTTAAACAAAAGGAAGCATTAAAAGTGTGCGTAAGTGCATGAGTGTGAATTTTCCAGTATTTATGTCAACTATTAGTAAGTATTAGATAATGTTGATGAATACACAAAAATGTTTTAATAACATTTATTTTTTCAACATTTTTAAGTACATAAATCCAGATTACAAGTGGCCAAAAACAGGTCTATTAACCGGAAGAATTATAAATGCATCCCCAAATTCAAAAATTTTGATTATAGCACAATTAAAAAGCTTCTCCAAGAATACATTCTCATATACATATTCAGATGTCCATACCTTTCAGTCCAGTGTATATATTCTTCATGATTTTTCGACAAAACACTGATTCAACATTTATAAAATATAGTTTAGATTATGGCATCGTTTGATTTTATTAAAAGGAACAATGAAAACGCATGAGATATGAACGTGATGGACATGAAACAAAAATATTTGAACCAGAGTTGCAGCAACTCTTGAGACATGTGGACGATAGTTGTAACAAATTCATGTTTATCTCGAATCACCATTCAAGCAAATTTGAAGCTCATATGATAAGAAGTTCAGATGTAGAAACAGTCTTATACAGTCAGGATGGATAGAGATTCTACTCATACCGTAGATTCAGGATTTGGTGGTACGGCTGTTTCATCTGTCGTTTTAGTTTCTATGGGCGTTTCATCGTTATCATTATGGAATTTGACAGATGAAGCTTTATAGCAGACAAGGGCATCTACGAAAAATGCCCCTAGCATGATGAGGGCAGTCAGGCCATGAAACATCATTCGAAATTTTTCTGGGTCGTAAAGACGACAAGCTCCTGGCTCTCCACAATTGTCTTCCCAGAAGAGACAAGTTGAATCGACAACTGCACCGTAAATCACAGGACATGGCACGTTTCCTGAAAAAGTAAAGCATGAAATATTTAAAAAACACACAGATAGTTAAAAAAAAGTTTAATATGTTTTGATGAAATTAAGTGAACACTTATAAACTTATTTAACTTCTTAGCGGCGAGCGTCCCGTACATAAATTTTAATCTCTTAGGACAAGTATTTCTAAACATAAATCTTTGCCTAATTGAATTTCTGAAATTTCAGAACGCTTCAAAAGGGGGTCGCAAAGTTGCAACGCCGCCTTGGTCTGTGCCGCGTTTTTCCAGATAGGTTTTTAATTAAATTTAAAAGGCACGGGAGGCGTACTGAGAGATTCACTCAATGCAAACTAGTCGCGAATCCCGTAGTATTTATGTGATTAATTCGAATAAAATTAGGCTGCTTTTCACAATTTGACGTTTATTGCTTTTATACTGCTACAGGGCATTGCATTACACAAATATATCATTAAAAATTGTTATATAGGCTTTAAAAGTGGATGGTACACAGAGTACGCCGCCCCTGTCATTATGTATGTCCAAACCGCCCGTGTCTTTAAGGGTTAATATCTCGGCTAATTACCAACGATTTTTTTCGAAAATCATTATCAACAATGCTTTTATACTTCTTCTACGATAGGTACCTCCAGCGCTCCTCAACACCTTTGCTGAATGCCTTCAAATCGAAATTTGCGTGTAACAGAAAAAGGCGCTTTTCTCAAAAACTATGTGACTTAAGGTAATCGCTATAATTTTCCTGCAAGGTTTAAATTATTGTTCTACTACTTCTAATTATTTATAATGTTAGTTTCAGTAGATTCGGAAATAGATGGGGGGGGGGGACATATTTATCCACTACATTTTCGACGATATCTCTGAAAATATAATACCTAAAATTTAAAGATATGTTTTTTTTTTTTTTTTTAGTTCAGCGTTACGAAAGCTTTCACACAATATACAAAGAAAAGATTTTTTTCAAGTAACTTAATTAGCCCCTCTACATTTTTCCTAAATATATTTGTGGATGTTTAAAAATCTGTAAATATGTGGGTCAATAGTCAATAGTCTTTATTGCTTCCCCCAATTTGAACTTTAATAAAAATGATAATTTGTATAAAATCCCTTATCCTCCAAATACTCATTAAAAATAACTGAAATCCAGTTCATTATACGGCAGATATCTTTCTAAATTTTCACGATATTCGACTGGCCTTTTTATATGAGTTGCCCTGTATAGCAGTTTATAACTAAATTAGAAAAATCAATTGCTATCTTTCGCGCATGCGAAAAATTATTTCATACAAATACCCATATTTCAGTGAATATTTGATACGTACATTTTCTAATTGCTGTATATTATTTATACGGAATTTTGTCAAGTTTACTGAAAGTGGCGTTGAGTTTGGTTGAAAATTCTGTGTACTATAAACAAAAAACATGCCGCTTTTTTTGACTTTTTAAAAGAAACATTTATATTTCTACGAATATACGTGCTATTGTTACACAAATTAACACAAATATTGTAAACGAACCACATAGTCATCTGCTACAGCTGCGAATAAATTTGAGTATTTCGAGATTATCGCAAATATTATTTTTTTATTCAATTTGTTGTTGGCAACCTGAGTGCTCTCATGACTAAACTTTAGATGATAAATATGAAGTCAAAACATCCCAGAAGGTTCAGTCATGATATAGTTAAGAATTTCTCTAAATATTCGACAAACCGTAAGTGTCCGGTGACTTTGCACATATAGTTAATATGCAGACGTATAAAGGTGATATTTATGCAAAGTGTCCTATAAAAGTTGAAACGCGCCATAATTTTGTATCTGTTGGAGATAGGCAGGCAATGCAAATTGCAAAAGTAATCAAAATAAGATGAGAAATAAGGTTATGTTAACGAAACATTCATGTTCTTGATTTTCAAAAATACACTTTAATTTTTATACGGCTCCTCTAGAAAAAAATTGGTCAATTAGAAAATTGTCTAATTTTGCACCAACAAAATACTGAATATCTGTATCTTTAAAACTGAATCATAAAGAGTGAAAAAAACCTGACTTATTCTATTTTTTCATACCATTTAAAAGTTATTTTATCAGTAAAAATAGAGACCATTCGCAAACTGATAATTGTGTTCTTTAGAACAGAAATATGTTAGCAAGTGTGAAAACTTGCATCACAAATACATCTAAATAAAGCATTAAACAGGCAGAAGTCATACAAAGAGGCAAATGCACTTTCAAATCTTTGAAGCGTAACTAAAAAGTGCAATTCACAAGTAATTATCTAGGTATTGTCTGTCATTTCCAATACGTTACTCAGATCTTCTAATAATACTTCTGTAAATATTTTAAAGTTCTTGGACACTAATATTGTTGTAAGCAAGAATTATCTTTTGCTTAAAATCAACTGCATAATAATATCGTGTTTATGTTCTTTTTTTCAATATTTCACAGATTTACACTTCTAATTTGATAAATGGTTCCCATTCACAGTTGTCAATTTTTAACTAAGCATAGGGCAAGGTGCACTATTATCGTCCCCCAGTCAGTTTTAGACCCTTGGAAGTTGTATTTTTCAGTCAAAATCTACCAAATTTGGATTTTACATAGACTAACTACCTACGCACATAGAAACACAGGCAAATATCATACAAAAAATTTTTAACAATGCGAAAAATTGTTTTTTCAAAAGTATCTAAAAAATACAAAAAAAAAATGGTCCCAATTTCGTCCCCCCCAAAAATCCAATACGCCGAGGCTTAACTTATAACTAAATCAAAATTTATTTCTAAATGAGTAAGTAATTTAATTTACATTAAAGTAAGGCACAAAGAAATGTACTAATTATCGGTGGAAGAATAACATAACGAAACATTAGCCATCTAAACATGAGGAAAAAATGAAAAAAAATGTCATGAAAAAGCATTCCTAATTTCGTCCCCGGGACGAAAATAAAAACTGCAAGGGGGCGGAATTGGGACCACTCTACTTCCCAATATGACGGAGCTTCAGTTCCCGTAAGATGAACTGAGCGTCCCAAAACTCACTGTATGTTGCGGTCAGCATCTTACCAACGTAAAATACATGCAACGAATAAGAAATAAATACTTACAGTACCGTAAATAACGTTCTACAAACGACGTAATAAAAACTCAGGTCTTCTAAAAATAGGAAATTGGCCGTCTTTAATTTATGTATGCGTCTTGGCGAACGAAACTTTCAACACTGACCCCTTTTACCTCATGTCCCCTGTGCCTTGCGTCATAAGTGGCGCCACTTTCGCAGAAGCGGAGAAGTTAAGGGGGGTGAAATTAGGAGAGAGGGGACGAAATATGGGCACTTTACCCTAACTCCGTCAATTTTAAAGATACCGTTTTTTTGCATTAAAATCTTGTTGCAGTATAAGGAAAAAAATCGAAATTTGACCAGTTTTGTCTAGAAGGGTTGTACGAAAATTTAAAATTTGTAACTTTTTGAAAATTAATTGGAAGAACATTTCATTAACATAATCTTATTTCTCACCTTATTTTGAATAATTTTGCAATTTGAATTGCTAACATATCTTTAAAAGGTAAAAAATTAAAACGTATTCAACCGTTTTCGGACTTCTAAAGTATAGTATTAAATGAACCAATAGTTCTAATGAATTATTAGGATTTTCAATATTTACTGGGAAAATGGTATACTTAGAAACATAGTGTCCCCCTAAACACGAAATTAAAAAATCAAATGAGCTCCTCCCACCCTCAAATTAATTGGACACATGTTTTACAGTTTTCCAAAACTCCGACGTGTTTCCGATAGAGAGAGAGAGAGGGTGAGGGGACTTTTGGCGGATCCTGTGTATGTATAGTTATATATACAGGGTGTCCATAATTAAACAACTCGACTTTAAAGTTGTCTATTGACGAAACTATTGGTCAAAAAGCTGTGAAATTTTGGGATGGACATAATGAAGGAGTGGGAGTTTGTTTGAATGAAAAAAAAATTAGTTCAAAATTTCGCTACCAGAGGGCATTTTTTAATAAATTACACATTTAGCCACCACCCACTGAATAATAGGCCTGAGCTCTGAGAAAAAAATGACGGCTGTCGTAGGTGGATTTTTTTTTCAGAGTTTGTACGGTCCGTTCAATTCGAACACCAATATTTTTTAAAAGTTTTTACGCTTTATTTTTTTTTTCAGGGGGCGGTCTGCTTATTTGCCTTATTTAATCTGAAAAAAAAAAATAAAGCGTAAAAACTTTTAAAAAAGTGTAATTCATTAAAAAACGCCCTCTGGGGGCAAAATTTTGAACTACATTTTTTTCGCTCAAACAAATTCCCATTCCTTCATCATGTCTGTCACAAAATTTCACAACTTTCTGACCAATAGTTTCGTCTGTAGACAACTTTAAAGTACGATCGTTTAATTATGGACACCCTGTACATACATATACACCTATAGGATTTTTAGATAGCATCGTTTATTTCACTTATGACTTGCGGGATCAGTAAATTAACTAATTCTCTGGTATTTATTATTGTCTATGATTTGAACGCATGAGATATCAAAGCAAAATTCACGGATCATGAGCACAATGACTTTAGACTTTGAAAATAAAAAAGGTAGCAGTCTCTTATTTTTCCCCACTCATGAAGCGGTCAATAAAGTAATTGATTATTTTAGTCCTAATTAGAATGTTCTACAGATATTGTATAAACTATAGCTCCTAGAAGATATAGTGTGAAATCGGCTACTCTAAAGGGGCAAAAAAATTGAATCTCATAAATATATAACGATACTGAACAATAATGTCGATCGCAGTGACATCTGGTACCTCCAACGTAAACATGCATAAGGATAGAACATGGAGGAATGAAGACTAAAGGAGGAGCCATAAATGACGTCATTGAAGCTGTTCCTACCCCCCTGCTTCCGCCATACTTGACCGCGGTGAGCTGCGCTGTGCACCAGTTGCGCAAATCAACTACGGAAAAGTCAGATATGGCGGACGCTGGAGAGGTGGGAAAGAACTCGTCTTTTAGCTTCCACACTCTCCACGGTGCTAGATTGATATCCCATCTCCTTTTAATACACTGCTCAAAACAATTAAAGGATATTGCAGTTTTAGGTGGATTTTGTATCTGGTAAACTGTTTAGCTGATTGAAAAATGGTTGACAGACATAGTAGGTTATATGAGAATAAATTACACATGTTTGGCAGAAAAAAATGCATTCTATTGCGCATTTGTGTACTAAAGAAAAAAAACACAATTTGTTCATATGAGAAAAAAAGAATAAGAAAAGGTGTTTTCTTCAAAGAAAATCATTTTTAGTAGGGGGTATGGTTTCCACGGGCGGCCAGCAACGTTGAACACCTTTGAGGCATGGACTCAATGAGGCTATTAATGACGAGTTGGGGTATTCTGCCCCACTCTTCCAGAAGAGCTCTTTCCAGTTCTTGGAGAGTTTGTGGGGGTTGTTGGCGGCCAGAAACTCGTCTTCCTAGAGCGTCCCAAACGTGCTCTATTGAATTCATGTCTGGAGAACACGCTGGCCATCCCATTCGAACGATTCCTTCCTCGAAAAGGAAATCCTCCACCAGGTTTGCACGATGTGGCCTGCAGTTATCGTCCATTAAAATGAAGTTATCTCCGATTGCTGCAGCGTAAGGGACGACAATAGGTCTGAGGATCTCATCCCTATATCGGCGACCAGTCAGAGCTCCATCTCGAATGATGTAGAGGTCAGTGCGCCCGTAAATGGAGATGCCACCATACACCAACACTCCTCCACCGCCAAATCTGACACTTTCGTGCACGAACGCAGGATTATTCCTACTGCCACGGTCCCTCCAGATGAAAATACGCCTATTATCCGGATGCACAGAAAAACGGGACTCGTCAGAAAACAGAATATTGCTCCATTCATTTCACCTCCAGTTGACATGCTCGGTTGCCCACTCCCTGCGGTCGCGACGATGCCTTGATGTTAATCTAACACATACCATCGGTCGGCGAGCATACAGACCTACAGCATGGAGCCGGTTTCGGACAGTCTGAGCTGAAATCGTGGTGCCTGTAGCCGAGCGAAGGTGTTGTTGGAGAAGAGTAGCGTTCATGGTTCGGTGTCTCCGAGCTGTTAACGTTAAATACCGATCTCCATTGGGCGTTGTTGCCCGTCTACGACCTTGCCCTGGTCTTCGGCCTGCACATCCACTCTCCAAAAAACGGTTCCAGATCCTGGAAATGACACTTTGTGACACTCCAATGGCTTGCGCTACTTCGGCTTGAGTTTGGCCCCCTTCTAACCCACCAACAATTCTCAAAGCTTCTGAATCTGTCAAATGACTTCGCTGAGACATCGTACTCATCGAAACAAAGCAATCACTGAATGCCGATCATCCTTGTCTTCATTCTCTTTTATCCAGTTGAAAGTCAAATTTCATTCGCTGCCGCTGAAGCGACGTTTTTGACGTCGAACTCAAAATTTGCATACTCCACAGTTTGAAAACCAGAAAAATTTGCATTTGTGATTCTCTTCTTCTATTTTCGGCAAAAAAAAATTTCGTTTATATCTTTATTTTATATAAAACTTCAAATATCCTTTAATTGTTTTGAGCAGTGTATTTATAGCTCCATGGGATAGAATTAAGAAAATGTTTCGGTCTATGAAGAGCTACCAGATGTCGCTGCGATCGACCTTTAGCGTTGTGCATCGTTTGACATTTATCGGATTTAATTTTTTAGTACTTTTTAAAGCACTACTGGAATAGCCGATTGCCGCACTATATCTTCTAGACGCTATAGTATAAACTACTGATTTTAAGTGTTAATCCTAGTGTATTTGAAAAAGCTAGTTATCGCGCATTGTAAAATTAAGTGTCTTCAGGGATTAAATTCAAGTTCGTATCACTCCAGCATTCTGTAATTATTTGAATATTTCAACAAATTAACGTTTCACACATTATCTTACTACAATTTTATATATGTGTCTTTGCAGGGGTCAGAAGTAGCGCTCTACAAGTAGCGAAACTAGTAGTCGCTACCTTTTTATAGTAGTTTGTAATGTAGCGCATCATATTTTGAACAATGTAGTGTAGCGAGTAGCACGATACAAAAAATCAGTAGTTTGTAGAGAGAATCCACGCTACTTTTAACTCTACTTCGGGGGGGGGGGGGGGGGGCGGAATGTGCCATTCTACAAATCACGTTGTCATAACTTGTTTTTTTTGTGTGTGCAAAATTTGTTCTGCTCAACAGTTTGTGAACCTCAGTTGCAGCGTATAGCAACGTATTGCATGGAGTCATGGGTTTTTCTCATTGACTCTTGCAGCGAAAATCAAGTAGTACTAACCAATAAAAGAATTAATTTTCTTGCCAGTAATACTTTTTAATTTATCCATTATTACGTCTTTAAGTCTTTTTTTCATTGTTATATTACTATTTATTTGAATTCACAGTATTCTGTAAAGTCTTCGGAAAGTCGAGTTACTCCAGATTTTTTTAAAGTAAATGCAATTTAAGTATTGATTGTATTATGTATCCTTCTTAATTTTGCTAAGAAATTTTTAATATGTGTATAAACTAACATTTTTGGAGAAAAACACAAAACATCTTCTTCAGGGAATTTTTCAGGACAAATATCAGTATTTTTTTTTTTTTTTTTTTATAGAAAAATAAATTTAGGTGAAACTCGCGAAATTTTTCATTGTTTAAGAAGAGATTTTATACAAGAAAATACTGGTACCGAAGAATTTCCTGCTCTTGAAATTTCAGGACAAGTACGCAAGTACTTCGTGTATTTTATCTTTCTTAATATTTTAATGTTCCCAGTTAAATCGCACTTGCTCAATTGTACTACGGCATACGCGATATAACAAGGGATAACTGTAATATTTAATCCGTATCTTCAGTTCCGCGTGTAAATTGAATCCTTTGAAAAAATCAGAAAGTAGTGCAGTAGTAGTTTTGAAAAGTAGTCTCTATTTTTTAAAACAAGTAGTTGTAGTTAACTACATTTTCGATAAATTAGTTGTAGTTGTAGTTCGATACAGTAAAAAGTAGTTTTTCCGACCCCTGTGTGTGTCTGTGTGAATAAAAGAAAAATTAAACATTTTAAAAGTTAATGTTTTGAAAATTAATATCAGTATAACTAATAATAATATCATAATAACTATAATAATACAATATCAATTAACTGTAATCTTAATTCCTACCTTATGCTGAACTGTTTTTCAGTTTATATATATATATATGTATATACTTATGCATGTATTAGCATTTCTTTAAATTCAGCAGAGAAAGTAATTAAATGCCTATAAACTTATAAAGAAGAGCCTACTTTATTTTCTGAGCTAAGGTGATTGAACTCGCACGAACAATAATTAGCTTTTTATGCAAACATAAAATACATAAAAAAGCTAATTACTGATGCTACGGGTTCATCCAACCTCGTTCAGAAATTCTTTTATTTGGAAACGTCAAGCTTTTAATTAGAATCTCTGCTTTAAAAGGAGAACTCTTTATTCTAATAATCAAGTCACACATTTTTGGCGCATTTCGTTCTCATCAAAAATGTCTTAATAGAGTATTTTATATTTTTTTTTTGCCGTTAAATGTTTTAACGATGTGAAAATATTTCGAATACATTTTCCCGCGGAAATTTGTACAAAAAATAAAAAAGAACTGATTCAGGAAATATTTTGTATGCTTAATTGATGTCAGACTTGCGACAAAGTATTTTTTTGCGAAATCGACTTCACCCGTGTATTTTCTAACGCATGTGCAAATTTTTAGCAAAACTACCATATCTCTAAACTATACAAAATATTATTGTACAAAATACAATTCCAAGTTATGAAAGAATCATAAAATGAACTAGCTAAAGAATTTTTTATTAATTAAAACAGCCTGCGTAGTCATAAAAATTAGACTGACGTGATTAAGCAAGTTTTTTCTTTTTATATTTAAGTGCTGAAATATAAATGAAGTGATTATAGTAAATGTAAAGACATAGACTATCATTGCTACATGCAGGACATAACAAAAGTAATTGTAAAGATAAAATAATAGTAAAAGTAAAAATATGCCCTATTATTAGGAGCCCAGACTGGAAAGGGTTTAAGTATTTAGTTATCCTTTGAATCTTCATCCTTTTTTCTTATACTCTGCTGCGAAAATGCAGGGAGTATCTAAGAAAAGTTATTGCTCGTTATATTACCAGTTACTGAGAGATTTTGTTTCTTTAACCAAACACCGATGCAATTACAATCATAGAACCTTGTGCTTTACACAGGGCCCGATTAACCTCTGAAACAAGGGGAAGAACAGCGTAATTTTTAGGCTCCTTTCATTCAGGAAAAGTTTCCTGAATCCTACATACATAAATACTCATAAATTCTAGAAGTATTATTCCCGGGAACCGAGCTCGCATATATTTCATTAAACTTTTTTTTAGGTTTCCGGTATTTACTTTAGATATAGTATATTTATAGTATATGTAGTTCTTATATGTTTAGTTACGCAAATGGTTTCTATCGGTATTTCATAGGATTGTTTAAAAACCTATTAATTACATTCATATATCCTGATTAGATAAGTTTCTTGAAGTAATGTGGATATTCTCTTGCATTAGTTAAACTTTCTCAAAAAAAAAAAAAAAAAAAAAAAAAAAAAAAAAAAAAAGAATGGGAATTAGAGACCTAATTTTTATCATTTTAGGGCCCCTTTTAAATTTTGGAGAGGAAGCACATGCTTTATGTGCCTTTTTGGGTAATCAGGCCTTGGCGTTATAGGTAATGAACCTAACTTATACTATATGATATCGTCAAATAAGAAAAGATATGGCATAGTTTTTCCACATATGACCTTCTAGTTCCAAACTAATTCCGCTGAAAAAATAAAAATGAAAAAGGTTGATGTTATGTCATGAACAGATTTGTTTGAATTTTACTTGAGAATAATATGCGAATGTTGATGAAGATTTATTTAAACCCAAAGTGTCTTCTCTATTTGAATTAGTTGCATCTACAGATGGAGATAAAGCAAGCTGCAGCGAGGATATTAGTAAAGATTTTTTCACAATTTCTAGTTTTACTAAAGATTTTAAAGGCGCAACAATGCTTACAAAATCCTATGGAAGAAAGCTGATAATGATGTACTTTTTTCTGAAAACAACTGAAGCTTCTTAAATTTTTTTCTTTGTAAAGTTTTGGCAGTAACTAAACAAATAATTAATCGTCCGGAAAAGAAATAAAAGATACGATTTCGCAAACAAAAAATTTACAAGAATTTTTCGCAAACTAAATTTAAAAAAAATAAATTAACACCACTAAAAAATAATTAATTTTATAGAAAAAAAAAAGAATATAAAAATATAGCTAATTATAATACCTAAAAAAATTAAATCCTTTTAGTCGTTTTCAGAAAAATATATATCAATATCAGTTGTTT
Organism: Maratus speciosus; assembly: GCA_963932465.1. Taxonomy (NCBI): domain Eukaryota; kingdom Metazoa; phylum Arthropoda; class Arachnida; order Araneae; family Salticidae; genus Maratus; species Maratus speciosus. The sequence goes on along the minus strand of OZ010787.1, from coordinate 37,615,953 downwards.
TCTATACGATTTTAGAACTGTTGCTGCCGTCTTAAACGCATTGATGGTTCGTGAAAGTATATTATCTGCCAAAATACGGATCGACGAATAATTTAACATTTAAGTCATATACAAAATTCAACTGCCATTATTTCTATTATATGCCCTTTTCTATCGTTCTATTTTGCGATGTATACAAAATGCTTTACTGTACATAAAACTTGATTTTTGTTCCTTTTATAAATATGCTCCCCTGACTCGGGGCGCCTCACAATAAATTGTCTACTTATATTTTTCGGACACGAGGCCCATTTTCGGAGTTTATTTGTTCATTTCTGTATAGGATGTTATAGTGGGGTAAATAGCGGACTAAGTTAAATCAATGATATTTTTTTATAGATTTATTCGTCCCTATATTATTAACTGTCAAAGTTCACTATTATTTTTACATATTAAAACTAATGTTTGCTAAAGATTTTTGGTTAAATTGATAAAATATTTCATTGTTGTACGAAAATAAATAACTATGCTTTAATCGCCGAATTCGTAAAAATGGATTTATGATGATAGTGCATTTAAATAACTTTGTTTAAATGAATAAACAAACTGAATTTAGAAAAAGTTGATTTTTTTTCAACTTTGGTAAGAATTTGAATTTTGTTTTTCTTCAAAAATCTGCAAACGGCATATCGTTCTACTGTTGTTGATAAATGCATTCCCGAAAGAAATTATGTCTTAGTTCGTCAGCTTTTTGAAATTTTTGCCGTCAAATATCGTTATTCGTTCGTATTGAACATACAAATTGATCTATCTCTTTCACTAAACACTTAGGTAGGTTAAGGATAATCAGTGTATAAGTGTATCAGTGTATAAGTGTTCGACAGTTGGAAAATTCGAAGCAAATAATAAGATTTTAGAGAGCTTTTCAGCGCATTTTCTAGTTTTGAGGACAATTCCTATTCATTCTGCATGAAAATGATTGCTTCCTTACACTGGTTGGGTTAAAATTAAGAGGTAGGAGAAAAAATTAAGTTAGCAATTCTTGTCAGTTAATTGAAAGCTTTTGCTACAACGTGTTGAAGCTGAGTTTAATTTAATTTTAGTTTTTTTAACAGTAATCATATAATAATTGACAATTTGTCATTGAGGGTATTTAGCCCATTGAATATAGCTTTTGAAGTCTTAATGTGTGTCGACTACTAAAACGCATTTCTCGTATTGTTTTTCAGTATTCAACATGGGGAATTAGCTCCACAATCCATGTATTTTTAAAGACGATGTCTACACATCCGTGTATTTTAAAATACAATTTAGATCAACTCCATAGCATTCCTCCTATTTGGGATATAGGAAGATTGGAAACGGGATGAATGAATTCCATCTTATTTTATGATTATCTAACATATGTATTTTATCAACACCAATTGCGAAAGAAGAGGTTTCGTTTTTCCTGATTTTGTTAAAATAAAAGGTAAGAATTTGAAAAATTCACTTGTTTCATAATTGCTTACTAGTTTTAAGATATTACTTTGCATTTTAACATTGGCGATAGATTATCTGAGTTTAGTTTCTAATCTGTCAAAATTTGATGAAACTCCGGAAAAATTTAATTCTTTCAGCTCTCAATCAATATTTCCCAATGCAAACGATATCTGTTTCCGTCTCCAGAAATTCAAGTCGCAAGAATTTAGATAAAATTGTTATTTATTACGGAAAAGTGTCGCTCATCAAAGAATCCACTTTCATTTATATTTGAAAATGACCTAATATCATATAACAATATCCATTAACCAATAACTCACAAACTACTTATAATGTCTTCATTGTCTAGACGATCTTACGTAATATTCAATAGTTGCCTTATTTTGTCACGAATAACTCACAATTCTTTTCTTTTTTTTTTCTTCTAATTATATAAAAAATCGTTCTCTGTAAATAAGTAACAAGATAACTGCAGTAAAAGAAGTTGTATCATACTATTTTGTGATAGCATATAAGAAAATATTGCTATGCAACATAATACCTATAACCTAAACAGGAATGACAAAACTAGACTTAAATAAACACATATTAGGGTCAGTGGTACAGGAAATCAACGTGACATCCGGGATTCTAAGGATCACCAAGTTGATAATCTGATCGGAAATTTGCCTCGCAGAATTACAGAAAAAGAGTAAAACACAAATAAAACTATGGGGTGTTGTAACTTACTACTTTTTAGACGAATGACTAATTAGGATAAAAGGGAAAGGTAATTGTGTAATATTTTTTTAGATTTTTTTCTCCGGTGTAAAATGAATAGTATATTTAAAAAAGGTCATAATTTTCATATTTTTGTAAATGCGCTGTTATAACGTTCAAATGATGTGATTCATTTGTCCTCTTTATAATCAAGATTGACTGTACTGTAAAAAATACAGAAGATGTAAAAATCAATTCACTTTTTCATTAACAAATATCATCACTTACATTTTCCAGCATGAATAAATTTGCGTGGTTTGTCCCCTCCGTGGTTGACGTAAAAGTTTTTTGATATGTTACAGCAATAAATCATTTGCTTGAAGCACTGGAAAGACTTTTACACGTGTAAATATTTCTTTCATATATTGCAGCTGTAATGCCAAATTAATTTAGGTATTTCATATTTTTATAATATGCAACACCCTTTATATAAAAAAGTAGTTATTTGTGACAAATAACGCAATTTATGCGTAAACTATTAAATTTAAATGTTAATATTCCTTTTTAGCTCACAAGCTATCAAAACCTGAGAGCTAATTAGTCCAGGGGAAATGTACATTTTACCTTGCAAAAAATCGGGTAGAAGATTTTTTTTTCTGACTTGTTTATAATGATGCCAACATGGAAAAACCAAGTTTTCCAACAAAATTTCTTAAGGCTAAATTTTCTGTGGCCAAAAAACAACAAAATTTTGGGACTTTTTTTGTTTTTTTTTAAATATCTCGATACCTGTTGCAGTAGCATGATTTTTGTCAATTACAATATTAAAGAAGACAAAATTCTCTACAACTTTCATATTTACAACTTTTTTATACACTCAACAGCAAGTGCAATACGCCGTTTCAAAAATAAGACAATTTTTTCAATTTTCTTAAAAATCGTGAAAACGTAGTTTTCCCCCGGTTATTCATATGTTTCCCACGGAAATGTATTCTCCCAAGGCCTTCGGTCACTCCCTCGCAATTATTTTTCGACTGTCCACCACCGTACCCCCTTCCGCCCTCTCTGCATAGAGTGTGTATGTAAGTTGAAAAAATAGCCATATATATATATACATCAGTGCCGAAACTAACCTTTCTTGCACCAGGGACAAACATGCATTTTGGCGCCCCCCCCCCCCCTCACAAACCTCCGCAAAAGAAATTTACAAAAAGAATTTTACTAATTTCTAATAGCCGAATTATTTTAAAATTTAAATGTAATCATGAAATACGTAATGCTGAACTGCGTAACCAGCTTTGTCTAATATTGTTTCATTAAAACCTTTAAAAGGGAACCCAAAATATTCCGCTTTATACAGGTTTCCCTCTCAGCAGTTGCATTTGCTAGTATTCTTTCTGTACTTTTTTCATTTAAGACAAGATTCCGTTATCCTATTTTAATGCATTTGTTTCAAATTTTCTTTTGGATTAACATGTAAATTTTTCATTTAAAATAGGATTCTGTTATCCAATTTTAATGCATTTGGTTCAATTTGCATTTTGGATTTTCCGGCTGTGAGACAATTTTAGCCAAATTTCATACTATATATTTTTTGGTATCAAACGACAAAAAAATCTTTATTTGGCGCCCCTTCGCCTTCCACTCTGGCACCCGGGGCACATGCTCCCTCTGTCCCCTCTAGTTTCGGCCCTGATATATATATATATATGAAATTTGGATAAAAAAGTCTCGCAGCTGGAAAACTGACCAAAAATAAAAAATAATAAAAACTGTAATCAAAATAGAAAAAGTAAACACTAATACGGTTGGAATTCAACGTCAGCACTTCTAAGCCCCTCAAAATAATAATAATAATAATAATAATAATAAACAAAAAAAAATCATTTAAAACTATTAAATTGCAAACGACAAATTGTAAAAGGAACGCTTCCATAGGTTTAACCTTAGCATTCCAGTTTCTTCGCATGAGTATTGAAGTCTCACGCGAAAACATTTGCACGCTCATGTTAAACCTACAAAAGTGTTCTTTTCAGAATTCTTGCTTAAATTTTAATATTTATTTATTTTTTCATATGATACCGAGGTCGATATCTAACGATGTCTTTGTAGGACTAATTTAGTCTCATAATTCATATGACTATGACATTAAACGCCTCAATACTACAACTATCATAAAATTTTTGAAAATAAAATCTTCATATACGGAATCCGGTCCGTAAAAGAAAATTATATATTTTTAAGAGAAAGAATATGACCAGTTATACCTCCTAAGATGGAAACCTGTTTAAAGCGGAATATATTTCGGTTCGGTTTTCAAGGTTTTAATGAATCCATATTTGAAAAATCTGATTACGTATTTAATGATTACACACTTAAAATTTTCAAAATCTGGCTATTAGAGATTTATTAAAATAATTAACGAGGGGTGGGGCAAAATATGCATGAATTTTGCCCCCCCCCTCCGAAAGGCTAGTTTTGGCCCTCAAATACATAATTTACTGCTACCAATATATAGAAGTTGACATACATGATTAAATCCATGGGAAACATATGAATAATCGGGGGAGAACTACGTTTTTCATGGTTTTTAAGAAAATTAAAAAAATTGTCTTACATTTGAAATGGCGTACTGCGCTTGCTATTGGGTGTATGAATTGGGTGTAAAATTGTAAATATGAAAGTTGTAGAGAATTTCGTCCTCTTTAATATTGTAATTGACAAAAATTATGCTACTGCAACGGCTATTGAGATATTTTAAAAAAATCGAAAAAAGTCCCAAAATTTTGTTGTTTTTCAGCCACAGAAAATTTAGCCTTAAGAAATTTTGTTGGAAAACTTGGTTTTTTCATGTTGGCATCATTATAAACAATTCAGAAAAAAAAATCTTCTACCCGATTTTTTGTAACGTAACCCCCTTTTTTTGTACATTTCCCCTGGACTAAATGTGCCTGCAGATTTTTTTTTTATGTACGTACGTATGTACGTAACGCGATAACTTTTGATAGAAATATCCTATTTGCTTCAAATTTTGTATATGAGTTTATTCTGATAAGGCGCTTCCCTGATTAGATTTGGAGGTTCATTGTTTAAGTATAAAAGGTGAGACGGGGGCTAATGCCCCCTTAATTTAGATAAATGGGTTTTTCAGGCAGAATTATCCGATTTGGTTCAAATTTTGTACACCGGTTTATCTTGATAGGACGCTTCTCTGATTAGATATGGAGCTAATTGATTAAGTATAAAGGGGGAAATGGGGGAGCTAATAGCCCCTTAATTTATTTTTCGAGGGGCATTATTCTTTGAAATAAGAGTATAGTATACAATTAGTGCGAATAGCCTGTGAGCTCAATGCCATCAGTTTAACTAGGCACTTTTCTTTTTATTAATTAATTTAACTATTAAAAAATATATATGTATTGGCATTAAATATGAAAAATAAACTTCGTTAATGGCCTTTAAATAAAGGAAAAAAGAGTTTCGAACTCAGGCCCAATGATTTAGTAGAAGTTATTTTAGCCCCAAGTAACGACAAAGTTACATTGAATTTTCGCAAGCGTTTTTGCTATATTAGGGCAGTTCTTTCAATTTTTTTGCAGCGTTTATTGACGTACCCAGAAGGAGAGGGGATAAATACCATCATTTTCTAAATAGAAAATCGCTTTATTATACGCTTAATTAAATATTAGCTTTATTAAATATTCGCTTTATAGAATTTTCCTTTATTAAATCGCAGAACGCTGCGATTAAATAAAATCAAAATTTCATTTAAGAAATAGGGATTCACAACACGTCGATTTTTGGATACGCCACTGCTCCTTAGTATGTAACAAAATAGATTAAGAAAGCTAACTTTTCATTTATTTCAAAATTTATTCTTTTCTACCTTTGAATAATAGCTAATGAAAAGGCATTATTTTTACGTCATAGCTCGTTAATATTTATGTAAGCATTTTCGTGCTAAAGAAAAATCTTTTTTAAACATTATTTTAGTAATGCTAATTAAAGTTTTTTCAGTTTTAATATTTGCAACAAAAATATCTATTATTTTCATCTAGTCTCATTTTAAATACATTATAAACAGAAAGTCTTCCCACTGGTGCATACAACCAAAGAGATGTTTGCATGGAACCAATGTAAAATCCCGTTAATCAGATTATAACCGAACCGAAAAAGAAAATTATATTTAAATTCAACCTGAAATCCGGCTCAAACTCGACGAAAAAAAATTCCGTTGACCCGACAAAATAATTCCCGCTGACCAGTGACTCGAGCTGAATTTGACACACTTCATCCATAGCTGATAACTTTTACGCTTTTTATGTTGCCACTAAAATCGAATATTTCTTTTTTGTCTTATTTAATTGCAGATTTCGGTGATTAAATAAGGAAAAAAATTTCTAATAAATTTTAGTAATAAGAAATTAGAGTAAGTGTTAGCTTTACCCGGATATGTTTTTTGTTTCTAATCTGATCTTATCCTAAGTAAAACACATTGATTACAATCAGTACAAGGTCAAAACAGATTTCAAAACCCAGCTTTTCGAAAATTCTGTACCTAATTTGGAAGCCTCCAAAATCAAGGGGCTCAGGGTCACGGTCCATTCCGTACATGTTTTAACCAGGCCTTAATATATAATACTTACCTTTGAACTTTCTGTTATTTTTAACGTCGCGCAAGTAGTGAGTTAATTCTTAATCGTATAAAAAGGCAATAATTTCCGATCTATAAACAGGCGATTTCAATGTTTTTCGACTTAGTTACGGAATATTTCCAAAATAATAATACAAAATGTTTAAGGGGTCCGGGCGTCAAAATTTTATTTTCTTTATTTATAGAAATTTTTTTGATAATTTTTTTTTCCTGAAATGTGATTTTCTATATGATATCTTTCAGATAAAAGTTTTTGAAAACTTTGAATTATTTTTTACAAAAATCTAAAATTTTAAACTTATTTGATTTTTAGGGTTTCGTTCATCTGACGAAACCCTATTCGTCTCGCCCCTCTGTCTGTCTGTCTGTCACAGAGCCCGTTTTCAGAAACTATACATGTTGGAGACTTGAAATTTTGTATACTTATAGATGAACACCACACATCGTACGACAAATAATAAAATTTTGAAAAAGTTGTACATTTAACCCTTTGGACTCCCACTTGTGTATTTTAAACAATTTTTTCTAAGTGAACCCTAATTAGGTTGGAGGAGTGAAATTTTGATACTTATAGCTGAACACTTCACATCAAACGACAAACTATAAAATTTTGAAAAAGTCGTACATTTAATCCTTTGGGCTCCCACATGTATATTTTAAACAATTCTTTCTATGTGAGCCTCTAATTAGGTTGGAGACGTGAAATTTTACATACTTATAGCTGAATACCTCAAATCAAACGACAAATCATAAAATTTTCAAAAAGTCGTACATTTAACCCTTTGGTCTCCCACGTGTATATTTTAAACAATTCTTTCTATGTGAGCCTCTAATTAGGTTGGAGGCGTGAAATTTTACATACTTATAGCTGAATACCTCACATCAAACGACAAATCATACAATTTTGAAAAAATCGTACATTTAATCTTTTAGGCTCCTACATGTGTATTTTAAACAATTCTTTCTAAGTGACAACCTATTTAGGTTGGAGGCGTGAAATTTTGCATACTTATGCCTGAACACCATCATGCGACAAATCATAAAAATTTGAAAAAGTCGTACATTTAACCCTTTGGGATCCCACATGCGTATTTTAAGCAATTCTTTCTAACTGAGCCCCTTTATAAATTGGAGATTTGAAATTTTGCATACTTATAGCAGAACACCTAAGGCCAGGCGACAAATCATAAAATCTTGAAAAAGTCTTACGTTTAACCCTTTGAGCTACTACATATGTATTTTAAGCAATTCTTTCTAAGACAGCTCCTAATTAAGTTGGAGACATGAATTCTTGCATACGTATAGCTGAATACCTCAGACCACACGACAAATCATAAACGTTTCAAAAAGTCTTATATTATTTACTCCTCCGGGCTCTATCTTGTATATTTTAAGCAATTTTTCTAACCTCCGCCCTTTTCACCGGGGGAGCACTTTTCCAACTTTTGCCGACACCCCTTTGACAATTCTTTCATATTATGCACCATAGCCTTACATATTTTAGTTCCACTTTTTACCGCCAGGGGCGCCTACATAGCTCGGGTGCTACGGGTCCAATTCCTTTGACTAATATATATACGCATAGTATGTAAAACGGAGTTTCGTTCGGATAGAGGTTTGTTTAGAATAGAGTGCGCATCTGGTTGCGAAATGTGGAACTAACAGATTTTTCAAAAGGTTAAAGTCTTTTGAAAGGAATATTAAACGAAACCCTCTGTGCGATCTCTGATCACACTTACCCACTTCTTGATATAACTCATAAACCACTTGCCCGATTTCATTATTTTTACTCCTTACTGGGGGCAGAAAAGTTTTCTTGTTAATTTGTCTTCAGGATTTATAAAAATATTACTTACAAAATTTATAATAAATTTAAAAAGTAAAGAAAAGGAGGATTTTTGAGAATGATTTTTACTTTGAGGAATATATTTTCAAAATTTTGACGTAAAGTTTTCCGAAAGACAATTTTTTAGAAACATAACAGGAAAATACTGCACAAAATTTTACATAAATATCTTGCAAGAAATGTTAAATATATACTTTTAAAGATGACAAATTATGAAAAAATCATTCTGAGGTAAATGGACTTAAAAGTTACAATTACGGGCAGAACAGGATTGACAGCAAGACACAATAATTGTTACATCCGCTGAAGTAATCATCGTAGAAATACGCGTTTTGCTTTATTTAATTTAAGAAAAAAAGACACTTTTTTTTAGAATTTTGACCCCAGGCGCCCTTAAAATAGAAAATTACCTACTTACCAAATAATCCAATGGCAAATGAAATTAATCCTAAGGCCATAGCTTTATCCCCAGGATCCACACACCTAAAAAAAAGATTGTTTTTTATGAAAACAAATAATAATAGCGATGAACTAACACATTGTTAAGAAAATGTCACACTTAAATTTTATGTTCAAGCCGCATTAGATTTAAAGCATAAGACCACATTTTGATTTAATGAGATCCGGGACACAGAAATCATGAAAATATAAGGTTTTGATGATGAATTATGGGAATTGACAGCTTCATTTTTGATGCAGTTGGTTTTGATTAATAAATTCAAAGGGGATAACAAATTTAAAGGGGAAAAATTCCCAACATAAAAAATGTCAGTATGGTAAAACTGACATTGACAAAACAAATCTATTGTAATATCAAGTTGGCAAATTTGTGTAAGGCTTAATTTGTGTTGTATCAATAAAATAAGGTTATCTTATGTTGAAATTTCTAAATTATGCCATTTATTGCGAGTCAAGAAGTCATATGTCTCAAGCAGAATTCCGGATTTACGAAAACACTTTTACAAGTTGGCATATTTATATAATTTCAATTTAACCCTCTTGCTCGCATAACTCTTATATAAGGATTCTTATTTTTAAGTCATAAAAACAGTGGTCTGAAAACTTCTTCCGACTAACTGTTACTTTGACTAACATCTCATCATAAGTTTTCAGATTTAATGCGTGGCTTCAAATTTGTTTTAATTTTTGATTAAAAAAATGACAGCACAATATTTTTCAGAACAGAAGCTTCCCACTCCATATCAGGAATTTCCATATTTCGATATCATTAAAGCAGCTGAAAAGTTGCTTTATACAGTAGGAAGCAGAAAAATTTGGCAAACATACGAATATACATATCAATATTAGGAAAACCTTTATTGCTCAGGAAACTCTAGTTTACAAAATATATAATAATTTATTTTGTAATCTTTTCGCATTTTGGGAAATATACGCTTGTAATCTTTTCACACCGGCGGATAAAATAAAGTAATGAATACATATTATCCAAATTCACAACAGTGGGTTTCCATCCCATAAAAATGATTAAATCTGTTTTAGAAAGAGGTGTATTTACTGTTAATTCGCTTAATTTTGATGTGACTGAAATCTGGGAAGTCTAGGGACATTAAATTGTTGAATTTCATGATTGTCAAGAAATTTTACTGTTTTGTACTTTTAGGAAACCCATTTCAAATGACTAGTATCTTTACAAACTCTACCAATAGTATGTAGAAAGACTAAAGCATCAAGTTTGCCTTTTCATCCTTTGAATAATTTTTAGGCACCAATTGCACAAGACGACGTCGATCATTAGCGTGAAAATTATTCTTCCTTCGCGATGAGCCTTTACATAGTAAATGCCTACATTCTATTCAAAACTTTTCATCACTCGATTACATGTTCTAAAATTTCACAAGCTAGACTCCTTTTTATGTGTTCAAAAGAAGCCTAATACCAGGTTTGATTAGAAATAGGAATGAGTTTCGAATTTCTATTTCTATAACATTTTGAGTGCAACCGTATCTTTATAACAAAATTACTGTCTTCAAGAAAGCAAAATTACTGTGTACGTTCTCATTAAATTTGTTTATGTATTGTGTTTCAATATTAACCTCTTCAGTTCCGAAGCTAAACTAATAATACAAATGCTTATTCATTGGTTTTTTCCAAACAATATGACATCGTAAATGGCAGAAAAAGTATCTTTTCTGAAATTGACTCTTTAGGCGCTTAGTAATTTAAGTTAAAATACGTGGATTTAAAACTACAACCCCCCTTAAAACATCAATTTAACAACCATTAACCTAAATTAACGCAATCACAAATTTAAGAGCTTTACACGAATAAATAATCTATAAATCCTCAAACCTTTTTATAGAAAAAGATTTAAGTTATATACTTATGAAAATTTCCCAGTTTCTTGGTCATACCGTCTTTTGGGCATTTTCAGGCAATTTGCAAACTCAGATGAAAATAACATTTATTTTATGTGGGAATCAGCTTAGATGCTGCCATTTATTCGTTTGTTGTGAACGCAAAAAACGTTCAGCTATTAAGAAGTGATGTGAAAATGTAAAAAAAAATCGGACATTTTAGTTTTTATAAGGAAAAGAACAGAGGTCCTCGTTTGGGGACACAAGAACCAAAGAGGTTAAAAATGAAAGTTTTAACTACGGTATTTATTTAAAAATTTCGATCAAAATTTTGTATGAAAAGAATGTTTACCAATTTTCTAGTTCCTTACTATACAACGAATAATGCTTTTGGAGCATGGTAAAATAAAGTATCTAAAACTCACCCTGAATTGTATTTTACTGCCAATCAATCGGAAATGAATTTCATAACAAGTTTTCCTTCATGGTGATTTAAAGTACCGCCCGTGGACAAAGGTCTAATAGTACTACGCTAAACAAATTATTCTTTACTATTAATAATAGCATTTTAAGTGTAGTAATACACAAAATGATTTCTGCTTTTATTATTTTCATAATTCGTGGGCGAGAGGGTTAAGGAGAAGGCGGACTTTGATTAAGAAAAGAAATAACAAACAATTAAATTTAAAAAATCAAAAAACCCGACTGCGTAAAAAGCGAATTAATTATTTCTCATCAGTGTGAAACAATTTTTTTTTTCAATTCCTACTATTAGCTCACACTCTCGCTATATATATCGTGTTCAAATTTTCAATCGTTATTAAAATACTTATTATTCATCCAATCAAGCTCAAATAAATTTTTTTTAACTTGTAGTAGATGGCACTTGATGTTAATCCAGTTTTTTTCAAATATTAATTCATTAATTAAATTTAATTAATTAATTTTCACTAATCGAGAGAGCTCCCTTCTTGATCAAGGTATTTTAAGACCGAGAGAGCCCTCTTCATGATCAAGGCATTTTAAGCGCCGCTCAAAAGGAAAGAAGAATGGGAGGAGAAATAAAATAATCTTTTCAAAAAAAAATATTAACCGACTTCAAAAAAGCACAAAAAAGAATTAAATAATTCTTTAAACTTCTCTAATGACGAAACGTTATCCATTAACTGCATATCGGACATCATGTATCGGCATAAAAACGTTAAATTTAATATATAGAATTTAATATCTACCAAACATGGATTTTCTAGAGAATATTTTTTACAAAAGATTAATTTACATATTTATGATTTAATTTAGGAATATATACATATAAAAAGTAATCAATTACTTTTTGAAGTTGGTGCCAACCTATCTTAAGTATAGTAAAATTGTGAATATATTGTAGCTATTACGATGAATAAAGTAATCATGGAAAATATTATACAAAATTAAAAAAAATGCTCTATTACTTCAGCAAATTATTTGTTTAATCATTATCGATTGTGAACGTTTGGCACCAACTTCAAAAAGTAATTGATTACTTTTTATCTGTATATATTCGTAAATTAAATCATAAATATGTAAATTAATCTTTTGTAAAAAATATTCTCTAGAAAATCCATGTTTGGTAGATATTAAATTCTATATATTAAATTTAACGTTTTTATGCCGATACATGATGTCCGATGTGCAGTTAATGGATAACGTTTCGTCATTAGAGAAGTTTAAAGAATTATTTAATTCTTTTTTGTGCTTTTTTGAAGTCGGTTAATGTTTTTTTTTGAAAAGATTATTTTATTTCCTACTTTTTAGTTATTCATACCGTAACACATAATTATCCGGATTTCAACATCTGCTGAGAAAGTAAATTATTTGTCAAATAAATTATAATTTACAAAAATTATTTATTAAACAAATAGTTTTTAATAAATTCTTTATAATTTCATTAGAAGTATTGATTTTATTAGCATTTAATACTTATGATATTTTTTTAAACAAGTAAATCGTATTCACAACAGTCTACATTCATTTATTTACTGATCACATACACCTGCCTTGTGTGCTTGACATAAGGGGCCCGCTTATAAGTCATCGTTAATATACAAGGACAAAATAGCACAAGGACTTTGAGTGTGGGGGGGGGGGGTGTTCTAGATGGCACAAGGAAATTTACAACACCAGAGAATTACATCTAGGAGCTCCACAAAGCGTGTGCAAAGGAGCCAGCGGGAGTTGAATCCGCAGCCCAACTACGCTCTCAAGCGATTAGTGGTGTGGTGCCTTAAACATTCAGCCACAGTCTACATTCAAAAATTATTTTTTGTAAGACTCCGCTGTCAATAAGCAAAATGCAGACTATGTAGCAATATTTGTATTGACTCTTCAAGTATATTGACCAAGACCCAGATATATTTTTCGCTGTTAGCGAAATGAGATTGACCAATCAGAAGCCTGCCTTTTTGCGAACTTATAATTTTTATAGAGTGTGCCCTTTTAAATTTCAAAAATTCTTCTATCAAATAAAACAAAATTTTCTGTACTGAAATACTGGCATCCAAAAAGTTGTAGACTTGTCAGGTTTGAAAATGTGGTCCAGGGACCACCGTGGCTGATTGGTCAAGGCATCACGCCGCTAATCGCTTGAATGCGTAGGTGGCTGCGGGTTCGAATCTCGCAGTCTCCGTTGCACACTCTTTGTGGAGCTCCCGGATGTAATTCTGTGGTGCTGTAAATTTCCTTGTGCTATCTCCTTCCTGTATATTGACGATGACTTATAAGCGGGCTTGACGCCAAGCACACAGGTCAGATATATGTATTCAATAAACCAATCATGTGGTCCATAATTCTACATTATTCTTGTCCGATAATCTCCACCAATTGTTTCCCCATGTAAGGCGCCTCTATTTGAGAGTGGTGACATACAATGCTCAGACTCTGTTTATACAAACGTATTTGGCGAAGCACTACGGCAAAACTAGACATTTTCTATCGCAGAACTTGGCGATACTCGCTTGGACAAGTTTGATTATACGAGTGGCGGACAATTTAACAAGCATTAGTTTGGCAACAGTGGCAAGCTCTTCAAGATTCACGGCGATAGCTTTTGTCCAGAATCTATCAATCAGTAATTTTTTTCCGTATGTCACCATTCTCATACCAATACTCCCCATCCTTAGGCAGTAACGACATCAGAAATGAACATCAATGATTAGGTGTTTAGTCTGAATCTGATAACCGAAGACAGTGCTGCTACACATAAGAAGGCACTTTTATGTGTACTGCACTGTTAAAAATCTGCAGCTTTAGCTGTATAGTCACTCCACCGCTTTTATAGAATATTTCTAATCTGACCAATGAGAATGCCTCATAGCATAGTCAAGTAATCGTTTTCAATAAAAGCGGTGGAGTGACTATGCAGCAAACGCTACAGATTTTTAACAATGTGTATATGGATGTACTTTGCAGTGCACCGACTAATGGATAAACTTTTCTGAACTCTGATGTATAAGGCCACTTTGCTATTGAATGGAGGATATGGAGGATATTCCATCTACATTTTGATCAGGTGGTCAAGGTAAAAACTTGTATCGTAAAGAAGGGAAGGCTCCGTAGACGTGTAATATATATCCCCGCTAGCCAATGAAACAATTCATGAGGCAAAGTAGTAGTATCTTCCCTTCTTATCAGTTAGAAGTTCCTTGGGTAAATTATCGGCATCACGTGACTTTTTTCAGCCTCGAACCCATGTTTGGAATATCCTCCATTCCATCTACGATTTGATGACGTGGTCAAGGTAAAAACTTCTAGCGTAAAGAAGGGAAGGCTCTGTAGACGTAATGAAAAACCCTCGCCAGCCAGTGAAACAGTTCATGCGGAAAGCAGTAGTAGCCTCCCTTCTTATCAGTTAGAAGTTCTTTGGGTAAATTACCGGTATCACGTGATTTTTTTCAGCCTCGAACCCAGATTTGGAATAAAGTCCATTGTAAGCTTTTTGATACTCACTTCCGATGTCGGTTAGCATCGTTTTAGACATTTGGGTTTTTCTGAATGCGCATCTTTTCTAGACAAGATCTCGCACTTCCGAAAGTAAAGTTCGCATCCAGTAAACTATAAGGTCCACATCGATACCTACGAACATCGAAATTGGGTGTAGAAAAGCTGACAATCCATCAATAAAGTTTACACATCAAAGCGCGGCAAAGTGCTTTAAGAGAAACTTATGTCCAAACTATAGCAAACCTACACTGTTAAAAATATCGTGAAAGTTTACCTCTGTTTTAAAGGCTATCTATTTTCTGACCAATGAGAATGCTACATAAACTCCTATCAAGCGTTCTCATTGGTCAGAAAATAGATAGTCTTTAAATCAGAGGTAAATTTTCACGATATTTTTAACAGTGTAGGCATTTTCTATGGAGGATATTCCATTTTCGTTTTGATCACGTGGTGAAGGTAAAAACTTCTAGCGTAAAGAAGGGAAGGCTCCGTAGACATGTAATGTAAATCCCCGCTAGCCAATGAAACAGTTCACGAGGCAAAGCAGTAGTATCTTCCCTTCTTATCAGTTAGAAGTTCTTTGGGTAAATTACCGGTATCACGTGACATTTTTCAGCCTCGAACCCATATTTGGAATATCCTCCATTACATAACTACAGCGTCTAGAATATATAGTGTGGAAATCGACTATCGCAGTAATACTTAAAAAAGTGCTAAAATATTGGATCCCTTAAATGTCAAAAGATGCTGAAATACAATGAGTCGATCACAGCGACATCTGCAGGATATTTTTTAAAACTCCAAGACGATTTGGTTACAACGTTACGACGTCTAGAATACCTAGTGTGGAAATATGCTATCCAAACAACGCTAAAAATTTGTATCTCTTAAATGTGCGATGATGCTGCTAAAATCCCAAGTATCGATCGCACCGACATCTGCGGGATTTTCGTATTACATTGTACACTGTTAAAAATATCGTGAAAAATTACCTCTGGCTTTAAATGCTATCTATTTTCTGACCAATGAGAACGATCCATAGGCATTTATGTAGTGTTCTTATTGGTCAGAAAATAGATAGCCTTTATAAACAGAGGTAATTTTTCACGATATTTTTAACAGTGTATAGACTAGCAATATCTTGCAGTTGTAGAAAATATCCTGCAGATATCGCTGCGATCTGTATATTTCAGCAGCATCGTTGCACATTTAAGGGATACAATATTTTAGCACTTTTTTAAGTATTACAGGGATAGTCAATTTCCACACTGTATATTCTAGACGCTATAACAGCGTCTAGAATATACAGTGTCGAAATCGGCTATCCCCGTAATACTTAATAAAGTGCTGAAATATTGGATTCCTTAAATGTCAAACGATGCTGAAATCCAATGAGTCGATGACAGCGACATCTGCAAGATATTTTCTAAACCTCCAAGAGGATTTAGTCTAGACACTGTAATAATAGGATGTTTACTTTGAAATCTGAAAATATATCGCAGATGTCGCTGCGATCGCATCCTTGATTTCAGCGTTATTGCACATTTAAGGAATAGTGTGATAAATAGTGTGTAAGGAATAGTGCGTCTAGGATACATAGTGTGGAAATCAGCTATTCAAACAGCGCTAAAAGTTATATCCCTTAAATGTGCAACGATGCTGAAATCCAGGGAGCCGATTGCAGCGACATCTGCGATATATTTTCAAATTTCAAAGTAAACATCATCGTATTATTGCAGTGTGTAGACCAAATCGTCTTGGAGTTACAGAAAATATCCTGAAGATGTCGCTGTGATCGACTCATTGGATTTCAGCATCGTTTGACATTTAAGGGATCCAATATTTTAGCACATTTTTAAGTATTACTGGTATAGCCGATTTCCATACCATAAATTCTAGACTCTGTAGCAGTACTACTTAGAAAGTACTAAAATATTGTATCCCTTAAATGTAAAACGATGCTGAAATCCAAAGAGTCGATCGGAGCGACATCTGAGGATATTTTTTAAAACTCCAAGACCATTTGTTCTAGAAGCTGTAATAATACAATATTACACCGTTAAAAATCTGCAGCTTTAGCTGCAGAGTCACTCCACCGCTCTTGTAGAATATCTCTATTTTGACCAATGAGAATGCTCCACAATATAGTGAAGTAACCGTTTTCTATAAAAGCAGTGGAGTGACTATGCAGCTAAAGCTGAAGATTTTTAACAGTGTACACTAAAATTTGAAAATATAACGCAGATGTCGCTGCGATCGGCTCATTGGATTACAGTATCATTGCGCATTTAAGGGATACATTTGTTTAGTGCTGTTTGGATAGCAGATTTCCACACTATTTATTCTAGGCGTTATACTTGTGCTCTCATACATAAGGAACTTTAAAGGTTGATTTTCAACTTTTCGGCACCTTCTTCCGATATCGGTTTGTGTCTTTGTGGGCCTTCCGGTTTGGTGGATGAATGAATGGCCGGGATCCAGTTGAAGTTTTCGCTCTTAGCGAAACGAGATCGACCAATCAGAAGGCTGCATTTTTGCAAACAGCGAAAAGTTCGCAAAACTGCAGGCTTCTGATTGGTCAATCTTGTTTCACTACCAGCAAAAAATCTATCTGGATCTCGGCCCTTGTCCAGCTAAGTTTTCGCACTTCGAAAGATGTCGTATCTCTGTAAGAGTAACAGTATGAAAGATGAATGCTTATAATGGGCGACTGCTTCAAAAAGGATTTGAATTTTAAAGTTTTTATTTTTTTTTTAAATGTTCTAATCATCAGATTTTTATAAAATTGGAATGGGACCAAATGGGTGTCTTGCACTATCAAACAATATAAAAATTATCAAAATCGGTTCATATTTAAGAAAGGTATGCGTGAACATGGGCAAAACATACATACAGGTCGAATTGATAACCTCCTTCTTTTTGAAGTCGGTTAAAAAATTCTCTTATTGACCTAAGTAGGAATTGACTTAAAATATTTTTTTATATTACTTGTTTATATTATTTACCTAATTTTTTTTTATTTACTTGCATTGATGACTTTTAAGTTGTGTTTAACAGTTAGTTCTTATCTATAAACACTGTTTTGATGAGGTCTATAGATGTCTATGATGGTTAGAGTTGCAGTAAAGTTAGAGATCCACAATACATACACAACTTCCAGGTTGTATAATATTTTAACGGAGCTTCTGACTGTAAAATAGTCAATGAAACATCGTCTTCTTTTTGAAAGACCTATACAATGATATGCCACTCAATAGGGTGCTAAATTTTTTTTTCGTCTCTACCGCCATTTTGTATTTTAAGGCCGCCATTTTGAATTTATAAAAACAAAACCTAGCCTATAACCATCGGGCCGTTAAGACGAATTGATACAGACCTCATTCATTAAAATCCATCCAGCCGTTGGGATGTTTCGAGGGTATAAAGAAATCCACATACACAGATACGCGTGAGACACATAACCCTTTTTTCAGTCGGGTAAAAATAAAATCAATTACAATATCTGGAGTGACTTCACTCAACTTTCCGAAGACTGGAACATGTACCCAGAAAAAAAAGGGAATTTTGATAAATTTCTGACACAATGGAATCGGCTGGATTAGAACGCTGGACATCCCGCTTTGAGACTGGATATGTTACCTCTGCGACACTAACGTTTGATTACATCGCAGCAATATTTACGACTTATTCTCTGTCACATTATCTTGGTGATTTCCCCTATGGAATCGGCCGCTAAAGGCTCTGAAAATGCTTTAAGAATGATTAAATACTTAATACGTAGGTCGATTTTATCATGATTACAATAACATCTTTAAGGGCACAGTTTACCTTTTCAACAATTTTGTTTATTTTAAAAAAATTATGGTTCAAATGGGGAACTCACTGCATTTCAACATCCGACTAAAAGTACATTTTGAAAAAAAAAAAATTGACTGAATATTTAATTAAAAGTTTTAAAGAGTTTAAAAAAAATTGAATTTTTAAAAATCGCTACTATTTTAAATATTGATATTTTTACCAAATTTTTTTAAAAAAGATTTTCAAATGTGTATTACACAAGGCTGCGCATGGATTTTTAGGTACATCTAATATTAAACTTAATATATATATTTTTACTGATATATGAGGCATTCTCACAAAATTATAACTTTCAGGAATAAAAATCTGGAGAAATTAAACTTAATTAAATAACATTTTAAACTTATAAGGTTACGTGGGGCAACTGGGCCATGGTTTTACAATGTGACTCTGGAGATTCTGGTAATTCAGCTTCAAAAAGATAATGTTTATTTGAATTAATGTCTGAACTTTTGTAAATGTGTTCCGTTAGGTTCCCTCTATCAGATAGAAATGCTCAAAATTATATTTTAATATTAAAAAAAAAAAAAAAAAAAAAATGCGTATTTCATCTTTCTTTCCTCATGGGTCTAGTTGCCGCATACAAATGGGGTAAGTGGACCAGGAGGGTCTATGTTCCAGGGTCTATGTTCCACACCTGTTTATTTTTTTTCATATGGGATCTCGGGTCCTGTTTGAAAAAGTGTAAAAAACTTAAAAAATTTAAACCAGGCACGTCATGTAAATTATATATTAACTAATGAGCGTTGTAATGGAAACCTTTGCTGTCAATGTGTCTAAAAAAAACACTAAAAGTGAAAATATTAGATTTATTTATACCAAAACTAAGTAAGTACTTATGTACTTTAGTATAGGTAATAAGTATAAAAGTTACATGGGTATTTTAAGGAAAAAAATAACAAGGTAAATCTATGAACAAACAGCTACGTAAGTACTTAAGTACTTCATGTGTATCGTACAATTTCAAGGTTTGGCTATCTCGCTTTCAGGGACAAGATACTTGTATTCGTAAAATGTTGAAATAATTTAATGACACCAGTATTTACAAGAGAATGTATTTGTAAACAAGTAAAAGTATATTTTCGCGTACTTAATAAAGGTGAAATTTTCATTATAAAGTTCCAATGTGCCATTGTGGCAATTAGGGATTAAAATTATGTGGTGCAATAACAGCATCATCGCCCTTCAAGGGGTTAAGAAATTTGGCTTGATACCACAAAATGTGTTTTTTTAAAAATTATATTATGTAATTTTAATAAGGAAATCTATAATTTTCTTTATTGTGAGCAAAAAGCAAAGGAAACATTTATTTCCCGTAGTAAGAGAAACTCAAAAAAAAAAAAAAAAAAAAAAAAAATATTTATAACTATTGAGGTAACTGGTTCCAACATGGTCCAGTTACCCCTGATACATGTCCCAGTTACCCCATTCTTGAAAAATTTATGGGTTAACTGGGACACCGAGCTTAGATTTGAAACATGAAGTAAATATGTAAAGATACTAATAATATTAATGTAGTTACATGCCTAATCTTAAAAAAAAAAGATTGTTTAATAAAAGTACTTACAGTATTTTAATAAAAAGCCGAGGAAGTTCAACCAAATCGACGTTGTTTTTTAAAAAAAGAAACGTAAATTTTCGACAACCTATCAAAGCAAAAAGAGAGTTATGATTGAGTTGACACACGTTGTTTTAGGAGGTAGAGATTAAGGTGCATTGTTCCCAAAAGCTAAAACTTAAAAAACATCAACGGTTTTTAATAAAATAGCCTATGGCCCTGTTATCTCGTGGGTCCAGTTACCCCAGCTAACCCTAGACGGATGCCTTAATGATTCAAAATAAAGAAAAAATGGTCAGCAGCGACGATTTTTTTTTTTAACAGAGGTTTAAGTTCAACTTGCGAATTTAATTTTCCTTACCGTTTTACATCTCAACTTTTTATTTTCTTCTAAATTTTTACTTTATATGTGAAGGTATGTGTATTTATAATGAATTTGCATAGAACCCACAGAACATTCAAATAAAAAAATAATAACAATGCAGTATTTTTAGTACAAATTTTTGGTATAAATTGTCTTAAAGGGATGTTAAGGAAGGGACGGTAAGGAAAAAAAGGGGCACGGTAAGGGAAAAAGGGACGGTAAGAGAAAAAAGGGACGGTAAGGGAAAAAAAGGGACGGTAAGGGAAATTACCACCTATTTTAAGGAAAATCATGTTAAGACTAAGTGATAAACACAATGTTCGTTGATTTTTAGCAACACTTATTTACATTGGATTAAATTGCAAAAAAATTTAATTTACCTCTAAAAGTGCAGGAATAAACCTTGGGGACGGTAAGACCACCAATAAAGCCACGATACTTGAAATTGATATTTAAATACTGATTTAAATTCTGTAGTAAATTTTCTGTCAAAGAATTTTAGTCATTCTTTCTCTAGCATACTTCTGCATGAGAAAAAAGTTTAAAAAAATTCTGTGGCTGCATCTGAAGTGATTTTCTGTATAATTTTAGCAAGAGGGACGGTAAGGAACCTAAAGTCCAGGGACAGAGTTCAAAAAATAATATTAACCGTAAAAATGTGTGCAAGTTAATTTTTTTCTACATATTTATATAAAACAATAGTCCCAATTTCGGAAAAAAATTCCATCGAATTTCTTCTATTGAAACAATTTTATATAGACAGCTCCAAACTTAAAAATCAGCTCAGGGGCACAGGACGGTAAGGAATTTCGTGGCCTATTTGGACCCCCGAGAGTCGTCTAAAACTTATTTATCTCGGTAATATTGTTATACAATCATGCAATGGGATGTTTTCCACTATAAGAAATTAAAAAAAACCAAGAATATGTACTAAAATAAAAATTAGTATTCAGTGACTTAAAAGTCAATATTATGTGAGAATGCCTCATATACAGTGTGTCCACGTATGACCTGACCGACCTTTATTTTCGCAACCGTTGGTCCTAGATGCATACTTCCAATTACAAAAATGGTTTAAATAAGGTAAATAATTATTTTTAAAGCGATTTGGATCAAGAAAAACATTTATTAAAAAATTACGAAATTGAAATTTTTATACGGTCCCCCGGTCCCATAAGCGATATTTAGTAAAAATTTACTGTGGCACTAACAAGTAAGACAGAAAAAGTCCCATTCATTTAATGTTAAAATTGACCGAGTTATGAAACTTTGAAATGCATGACTTATACCACTTTTTTGCATATCAAAACAGATGATTTCGACCATGGTTTCAGGGGTCGTATATAAAGTAGTTAAACTTATTTCAAGGTATCTGAGTTTTGAAAGAAATCGTACAGCTATTACGATTGAGTTAACTTTATTAGTTAAGTTTCAGATTAGTTAAAATAATTGTATTTTAACATATGTTGTATTTTGTAAGGATTTGAAGCTATGATTTCTTTTAACAAAAATTAAGTTATTTTCATAAGGTTTTATTTGACTTGCAACGACCGTCTTTCCAGTTTAAAATTTGTACTCGAACTTCAACTGACTTTCAAATGTCCGATCGAAGTTAAAATTTTACATACTGACTTAAATCCGATTACAATGTAATATTATTATGATTTCCATCGCGTACCATCTTATACATACTTATATTAGAGGATAACACAAAAAAATTCGGATAGATTACCGTCAACAAGTTTAAGAAATGGTTTTAGATCAGATAACATAAACCTGCCATGGTTGTGTTTTTTAACTTTTATAATTACGTTTTATGTATTTTTTAACGCTAAATAAAAAAATTACCTTCTTTTTTAACCATCATGTCAGGATTTTTTGCAAATCGTAAATTTCAAGGTTAAAAAATAGCGAAAAATCTGATTCTATAAAATAGGGTAAGAGTTTTTTATTCAGTTTAATTTTATTTAATTCAATAATTTATTCAATTTTGTGGCTTATACTGGGTTTCTTACAGCTAAACAGCTCAGGGGTCCGATGAGGTTGGGAAGGGAGGGGGGATCAATTTTAACTTTGAAATTGAGAAAAATCCTGACGTGATCGTTTAAAATGAAGGTCATTTTTGGATTCAGAGCTAAAAAATACATGTGAACCAATTTTCAAAAGCTAAAAAACATGGCACAACCCAAAATTTGAAAGACAGTGTAATCTAAAAGCATTTAAAAAAATGTATCATTTTTGTAAAGGATTCAGGCTTTTGTTTTTCACCTTTTCATTTAACAAAAATTCTGTTATTTTTATCCTCTTATATGTTCCGTACAAATTGCATATTTTGCAGTAATATGTCAGAATGATTAAAGATTTCAAATTTATATTGCAATGCTAATTTTACTCTCAACCATTTCTTTAATATATCTGACGAAATTATATTTCTACTAAATTTGTGAATGACCCCTAATTTGCAGCAAAAAATATGCTCCAACTTTCAACAGCTATTACTCGGTCAATTTTAATCGTAGAATAACGGGACTTTTTTTGCCTTACTTGTCAGTGTAACAGGGAAATTTTACTAAATATGACTTATAGGACTGGGGGACCGTATAAAAATTTACATTCTGTAATTATTCGCTAAATTGTTTTTTCGCTTCAAACTTTTTTTTTATCTTAACTCTGCACCTAATTTTGACCACTTTTGTAATTGGAAGTATGCATCTAGGACCAACGGTTGCGAAAATAAAGGTCGGTCAGGTTATACGTGGACACACTGTATAGTATAAAATGATGAAATCTAACAGATCTTCATATACTTTTATAGAAAAAAAAAACAAAAATCCTGAAGGCTAATTCCATGCGCAGATTTATCACATAATATAATAAAGAAAATGTACCAAAAACTTTAAATCTCTATCTCAAATACAAAAAAAAAAAAAAAAAAAAAAAAAAAAAAGCCTTAGCATTTTTAAAACATGAAAGTGCAGAAAATATGAACATGGAGAAAAAGCCATTTAAAATTTTAATTCGTGTTGCGCTGGGTATATTAACAAAATTTACAATATCTAGCGATATAATTGCCATACGGGTAAAAACGAGGTGTCAAAATATTCACAATTAAACAGGCTTTCACTTAATACTTAAAAAGAAAAATCGATCTTTTGATCAATTTTGAGGTAAACTGTTCCTTAATACTTTCCTTGCACTAAGTGTACGGAAAGTGAAAAGTGGCGATAAAAATCAGTGTTTGATGGAAATTTTTTTAATCAATAAATTATCCTACTGAATTATATGTGCCTTAAATCTTCCGTGATCGGGTCCACTGCCGTTCCGGAAAGAATTGAATGGGAGCGGGGAGGAGGGGGGGGGGTGGTTCCACCTGTTCTGCGAGTGGGTGCAGCCGACCGCCGTTACTCGCAAATCAAGTAGAAACTACACCCCCCCCCCCCCTCTTTAATAGCTCTTTTAAGACTGAGACTATAGGGTTGAGTTGAGTTGAGTTGATTTTTGACGACCGATTATCTACTCGAGGGATATAGGCCCTAGGGGGAATGCCCTCCGTGGGGGTCTTTCTAAGGGAACCTAACCCGTAATTACGCATGGAAATCCAAGGTTTCGAAGAAAACCACGAAAACTCCAAAACGGTTAGGCCGACGTGCGCGATTGGGTTCGAACCCAGCACCTCCCTTCTACCAGCTTTGAGAGCAGAACCTCTCGGCCACTGGTGGGGCGAGACTATTTGGAAGGAGGTAGCTCCGAGTACGGAAGATCCCAATGGAAAAAATTAAAAGCGATTTTTGTTAAGAAAATCGACCAGGGAGGGCTGTGTCGTTAAATAAATCGGACGACCGCGGCGGGTTCGAGCTCGGTCATTCTGAGTGAAATTTAAATTCGGTCAAATTTCACCCGTAACCAATAATAAAAGTGCCACATGCGATTTTGTTTTAAACCTACAACCACCTTCAAATTTCTAAAGTTTCTCAAACATTTTAATATATATCGGTAACCGTACAGAAATCACAAATTAATCACCACGGTTATAATTATCAAATGCAACATCATGGTGGAAGATCGAGACAGCTTGAGATAATTTTCGTAATAATTGATGTATATTAAAACACAAACACGTGTACTTTTAGGATATGAGCTTATATTAATAATTTACGTTGAATCATTTAGAAATTGCATGGAATATCTTTAAACAAGAACGAAAAATCATGCGTCAAGCATATATTATGAAACACTTCCTAACACATTCAGATTGCTGTAACAAAACTGCACAGTTTATTAATTGACAGATGATATCTTCGTAAACAATTTGAAAAACGTATAAACACATTTGAAAACCCAATTTCAGAAATTACCATCAATATAATCAGAAAGATATCCGAATTCTTCAGAGCAGACCTGTATATTATCTATAGATTTGTATATATACTACATAGTATGCTAAAATTTATTTCAGATAGGACCCGCATAACACATAGTTGAAAATTCCCCTTGCAATATCTGTTATTAAACGGAAATGTACTTGAGATCTTTTGCACAGCCTGTATACGATCTATAGAATTTATACACAGCAAGTAATATGCAAAAAACTAGTTTAATGTAAAATCTCATACAACAACTGAAAACGCACTTCCAGAAATTATTGTTCATAGACATACTGAAATTGAATTCTTTTGTGTGTCCCTGTAAATGAACTATGAATGTTATGCACACCATATTATATAATAAGAATCTTGTAGTACCTAACAGTGATATGCATCAATTTCAATATATTTGAAATAGTGTAACCTCATTAAAATAACCCGCAAACGATTTTTCCCATTGATCGTAATGTAGCAGAAAACTTTGATTTTCCCTGTAAACGAACTATAAATGCAACACACTTCATTTTCAATACCAGAAATGCCATAATAATTCTCAACAACATATATCAATTGCACTGGAATCCGAGAATATTTACACGAGTTAGAGCACGAAGAAACGGCAGATAGACAAATCGAATTCATAAACATGTTTACAGGTTTTTTTTTTATTTATTTTTTTTTATTAGGATACTATTACTTTCGAAACCGGTTTCGAAAGTGAAAGTTGGCATAAAAAAACCTGCAAACAAAATCGAAAAAGTAATAAACGGCCTTTGTAGAGATCGACCTCACCTATCCAATGCAAACAAATCATTGAAAAATATGCAAATGCAAACGAGATATTTAAAAAAAATTCTCCCACTGTATTAACACTAGCGAGCGGTTGTTTTCGCATGATTGAAGTAGTTCAGAAGTTAGAAGAACCTTTTACCCGTACAGAGCCAAGAAACTTGTCGATTGTCACGTACTATGAACTGCTTCTTTCTTTCAGATCTTTTTATTTTGTGTTTTGAATCTTTTTCTATTATGACATTTTGAGTGGCAGTTTTGGAACGTTTCCTTATTGTCGTAATTTCTCTTTCAGATTTACCAGCACCCTTATAGAATAAAATGTTTCTTATCTCGTAAACAAATAATTCTTTATCCCGCGGTATCGTCAAGTAAATCGTGAATATTACAATGAATAACTGGAATCAAAACCTGAAACTTTTACTTCTCAGTTACTGACTTTTCAAAGTACTAGTATATGCGCTTTATACCGATTTTGAAGTCACGCGTAATATGCAAATTTTCTTAGATGGTCTTATAATTTTTTAATAGATACTTTATTTAGTTTATAGAAAAATGAGTAAATTTAAAAAATAAAATTCTATTTTTTAACTTGAGATTAGTAGAGAAGTATTTTACTGTCGATTTTAAATACACGAAGTGAAATTTTGCATATTATCTCTTCTTTTTCAACAATTGAGGAACTTTCCAGTAGTCTTATAATTTTTTAACGCGCAGTACCAATGATAAATTGTGAAAAAATGTCAGTACTCACATTTTATACGTCATGGTAAACACAAAACTTACGCAACGTCGAAGTGTCGCGAGTCAAAACGAATCGAGAAAATTTGGAAAGTTATAAAAAGCACCTGGTTATAACAGCAAGTGTTGAATAGATACTAACACCTTCATTAGATCCCTAAAACCAATAGACGAGTCTGTACTTGCCACCAGGGCTGCGGAGTGGGTGGGAAAATGGACAACTCCGATTCCGGGCATTTTAACAGATCCGACTCCGACTCTTTCGCTCAAAAATGGGCCCGACTCCGACTCCAATTCAGCATCCCTGCTTGCCAGTGGAAATTTCTCCAATGATTATAGTACAGAAAAGAGGCGCGCCCTGGAGGATACATTGAGAACTGGAGGGTTAAATGATAGCTTCAATGCATAGCAAAACTGTTTGATTTTTTTTCAATATAATTTCTCAAAACTGTGGAAATTCAACTCTATCACCTTGATAAACGCGTGAAATTTTGAAACTGTATCTATTTAATAGATGCGTGATAGTACGTGGGTGGTTCAATAATTATTGTCCCTAATGTATATAAAATATTTGTACTGCGATGGTTGATGTGGAATATTGAAGCCTAATCTCTTAAATACCTATATGCTCAATTTCAGAGCCGTAACTGCTACATTCACATAGCTTTGGAGGGAAGGGTGAAGTTTTAAAGACCTATTTTTGGAGGAGTTTTTAAGAAGGGAGGTGAGGGTGAAATGCTGGTTCGGAGCTTATGAGGCTACATTTGGACAGTGGATGAGATGTGGCTACATCACTATGATCCCGAGTCCAAACGACAGTAGTTACGTCTCATCCACTGTCACAAATCTAGCCCCATAAGCTAAACACAAGCCTTTCACTCCCACTCCCCCCTTTCACTCCTCCCTCCAAAACTATGTGAATATAGCAGCTACGGTTTTGAAATTGAGCATATAGGCATCTAAGACATTAGGCACCGATATTCCACAACAACCATCGCAGTACAAATATTTTATATACACCAGGGACAATAATTATTGAACCACCCTCGTAGATGCATAATTTATTGTAAGTAGCATTCTTATTTATTTAATATGAGCATTATGTTCTTACAAACATTGTTTAAGAATTTATAAAAAAGCATAAAAAACCTGCATTATACCTGAAATATTTTTTTAAGAATAGAGAACTCATCTAATATCTACACACACTAATACAAGAAATTTTCCTAAATAAAAAATAAAAAATCATTAAGTAAAAGTATTAAGAAGCGGAATATTTACTCGCACAATCAAAACAAAAGTAAACCTTGGCCTCCAACAAATTTAACGAATAAATGATCTTGACACTAGCCCGAAAACATTTCGAAAATAAAAGGAAAGGGAAAGTGAAAAATTATCTTCGCTTTCAATATCTACAGGTTTTCCCTCCCCCAACTTCGGTATTATCTTCCACAAAATCCTTGCAAGGCTAGAGATTTCAGTCAAGATATTCTGAAACCGGACTCCTTTAATCTCAGTTAATACCATTAGAACCTTTAATGCTTTCAAGTTCATAAAAAATACTTACAAGGGCACCACCAAACATGGTGCTCACAGATTTTGATGATTTTAAAGTATGATATAGGGATCATACCCCTAATTATTCTGCTGAAAGGTTTTATTCAAATGGGCCCTAGTTTTCGAGAATTTGGAGGTAGGAGTTCAACATATGTTTCAAATACTGATTAATTTGCATCTCAGAATGTGGACTGGGTAACGTCGCGGTAAAGTGCGAGTACGCTGTACTGTAGATAGCAGGTTCGAACTCAACTTGTACCATTTTTACTTTTTTTTAAATTTAATATTTTACTTTTGACATGTTACAAGTTTTACACTGAATTAAAAAATCCGCAGCTTTGAAATTTTTGATATTTTCCTAATAAATTACATTTCCATTTTCGATTTTTTTAAATGAAAATTTATATTTTCTCTGCAAAATTTTAAACTAATACTTCTGTTAACGAAAAGTAAACTAATATATATATATAGCTATTTCACCTTTTTTTAAACTTACTATTATTGTTTACATTTATGCATATTTTTTAAATTTATCACAGTTCTGAAATAATGCATAATATTTTTTTTCTTACATTTTATATGTATATATATATATAATTGACTAGAAAAATTTAAGAAAATGATATATAATTTTAATATTGCATTTGTTCTAAATATAATGAATGTAATATATTAAATAATGACATACAAAAATGTTTATCATTACCGACATCGCCATTATCAATTTAGTAAATATACAATTAACTGAATAATACATATCATAATAATAATCAAAACATAAAATTCCATTAAAAAATCACAATAAAAACAACTTCTTTGCATGATTTTTTTATAACAATATTGGAAGATACTTACCAACATAATAACTTTACTTATTCTGATATTACCGTGAAAACACAGCAGACGATTTTATTAAAAATATTTTTTTTTATATATATATGACAAATTATATCTGGCATTTCCATGTCATTTTTAGGTGCGTTCGTAATTATATAAATACGTAGCACGTATAGTCGTCGATCAGTCCAGTCCGTCCGCATATAACAGAGCAAAAACTACCCAACCGAATGGTCTGAAATTTTAAATATAAAATTGTTTCAAAATTTTGTCGAGTCATTTCCATTTTATGAAAATCGGATGTATAATTTAATTACAGGAACAGCCAAAAGTTTTCCGTTACATTGGGGCACATACCAATGTAACGGCCCACATACCAATGGGGAAAAATTATTGCAAGTGCATTTTAATGGTGTTACAGTCTTCCAAATGGTTTGAAATTTTAAATATATAATTGTTGCAAAATTTTGTCGAGTCGTTTCAAATTTTATGAAAGTCGGATGTATAGTTTAATTACAGGGACAGTCAAAAGTTTTCCGTTACATTAAGGCCAATGGGAAAAAATTATTTCAAGTGCATTTGAATGATGTTACAGCCTTTCGAACAGAATAAAATTGATGCACTTATGAAATGCACTAAAATATGCACTCAGTACAATATGCGGTGCAAAAAATATTTATAAAACTAGTTATAGTACGAACGCACCTCATTTGCCACGTTTGATGAGCAATTTCCAACTTGTTTAAGAATGAAGTCAACAATGTTTATAATTGTTAGAACGAGGGAGATTTTCAAAAGGTGGGATCATTGAACGTTAACTATATGTAATTTTTAAAATTTTCAAATTTAAGGCCAATTTTTTAAAAATTTTGTCTATAAATATAATATATAAATATTTTTAATAGTATGTCTACACAATTATACACAAACATTAAAAGACAGCAACTATTCTGGAAAATTAATTATTAAAGCATGTAATTAGCAGTTGTGTACGTTACAAATTTTGGACATTTTTTCGCACGTACGTTACAGATTTTGGGCGTTGATCTTAGTATTTAAAATTTCTTAAGACTAAGAATGTAGTAAATGTGTCTGCATACATGTATATATGTATAATTAACTTTTTGTTATCCAGTAATAATAATAATAAAATCAAATGCTTTGTTACGTACGTTACTTTCGGACATAACAAAATACAGAAAAATTCTTTATAGAAAAGTCCTTCTATCTTCAAAAAAACAATAAATCAGCCTGCCATCTCTTAACGAAATTATCAAAAAATCATCCGTTTCCTTTATGCATTCGTTGTTTACCATTAGAACCACCTGGAAAAAAGTTAAAACTCTTTTTCTTGGTGGTACATTGGAGCAGTTAACGTTATGAATGTCCGAAATTGGCCTCTTTAGCATATAATAATAAAATTTTAAGATATTTATACAAAGCTTTTACAATAAATTATGTCATTTTCTGTCTCTGAATAGAATTAAAAACTCAATGTAAAAAAAAATAATAAAGTCAATGATAATTAAATTTATGTTTGAAAGGCTTAAAATTATGACTTGTGTCCAGTGCCCACCTTTTGAGAATCGCCCACGAAGAAAATGTTTTAAATTTAATCAGTCATTTTTTATCTTTACAAATAAAAAATGATGTTGGGTTCGAACTTTGCAGATAAATATATTTATAGGACATTAAAAATTTATACAACTGGTAGAAACTTGCATATAAGTGTTACTACTTTAACATTTTATTACTCATTTGTTAATTTGTTATTGAAATTATTCAATCGTGAATACGTTTAAGAAATTCGACATGAAAAATATTTTGTATAAGTTATGGGGGAAAATATATAATTTTCCATTTAAAATCCCATAATGTAAAAAAATATACATATATTATGATTATGGATCTGCACTTAAAATATAAAAATGTAAATACAAATAAATTTAATTAAAATAATTTAACAAAAAAAAATTCTAGACATAAATTACTTAAATTTGCTTCAGTAGAAATATTAGCTTAAAAATTGCAGAAAAAATATAATATTCATAACAATTTTGAAAATGTAAATGTAAATTGTTAGGAAGATATCAAAAATTTCAAAGCTGCGGATTTTTTAATTCAGTGTAAAACTTGAAACATGTCAAAAATATACTAAGTACAATTTGGTTTCGAACCCGCCATCTACGGTATAGTGTACTCGCACTTTACCTCGACGCTATCCAGCCCATGTTTGAAACGAGCAAATTAATCAGTATTTGAAACGTATGTTGAACTTTGACCTCCAAATTCTCAAAAACTAGGTCCCATTTGAATAAAACCTTTCAGCAGAATAATTAGGGGTATAGTCCCTATAACATACTTTAAAATCATCAAAATCTGTGAGCACCATGTTTGGTAGTGCCCTTTATAGAGTAAGTATTAAAAAAAGTAGCTGAACTATCCTTTTTTATTTGAATTTGCCAAGATTCTTTTACAAAACTACGGAGAAATAAAAAAGTTAATTTTTTTAAATGTGTAAAGTGGCCTGACGTTCCGTTTTCCACGGCATAGTCCCGGTTGCTCCGAGATTTTTTCTTAAGTGTCCCGGTTTTTCGGAACTTCCGAATAAGTCCGATACTCACAAATTGAACTTAAAACTATGAAGACTCTCAGTTCTTTCTAAAAAAAACAGAAAAAATAACTTTTCTATTGAAAAACTGTTGAAAATCTCTGCTCTATGTAAATAAATACTACTACTAATAATAAAAACATTTGGAAGAAAAATACAATTAAATAAAAGTTTAAAATGAAACTGAATCTCTATGTGTATTTATTTATTTAAAGAATAAATAAGGAGCAATTTTTTAGAAGTTATTAACACTAATTGCAGATTTATTTCAGCATTCAAAAATTGCGAAAATGAATAAAAATGATTGTAGTATATCAGTGGCCGTGGGAGGGGGGGGGGGGGGTCAACATTTTCACTCCGGTTTTTGCTACCTATAGTCACTTCATTCATGATTCGGCTTTGTGCATTGCTGTTAGAGCTGCACCGTGGGTAGTAAGGACGATGCCCAGGTGCGTAGAATAGGGAGGGATCCAGGGAGCTCAAGCCCTTTCCATTCAAATGAAGGCATTTTTTTTTGAAGTCACACGAATTGCCCCAAAGACTTCAACACAACTTTGTACTTAAAGACAGAATATAAGTATTGATTACGTATCAACCTAATAAATCTTCTG
Source organism: Maratus speciosus (assembly GCA_963932465.1). Taxonomy (NCBI): domain Eukaryota; kingdom Metazoa; phylum Arthropoda; class Arachnida; order Araneae; family Salticidae; genus Maratus; species Maratus speciosus. The sequence goes on along the minus strand of OZ010787.1, from coordinate 37,583,710 downwards.
ATCACGGCCTCAGTGTCAAGTCGCATTTTTATTTCGAATATTATTTAATTTAATATTTTGAAACATTCAACAAGCAATTTCAAGTCTTTCATATTAGTGCTTCTGTAATTAAGATTGCAAGTATTTTAGTTGATTTAATTCTTATGAACTCTAATGGGAATTACGATTATACGCAGCAAAATGCTCCAAGACTTTATTTTCTATGATTACTTTTTATGATATGAGCGGGGCTTTGTCCCCTGTAACCCCCTCCCCCCATAGTCTGACAATTTGATAACTACAGCTCTCTACAATGTACAATGCATCAAATAGTTTATTCACATAATTAAATTGTTAATTTTGTGGTAATGCCATTAATGACTAGATTAAACTTTTAATTATTAAATAACTACATGTGCAGAGTACAATAATTGCACAATGACTACTTAAATCTACTCATCATATTTTTGAATTGCTAAGCAACCGATGATGCCCCGGCTCTGGGAACCAAGCTCCATAGATGTTTTAGTGTCACGGTCAGTTATTATTTCCGATGCACCGACAATCGATGAAAAAACAAACTAACAAAAAACATTTCGCACCAGCTGCGTACGAATGAGAGATGCCGCAGAAAATCTCATTCGCTTTGACATTACTTCCACTATAAAATCATTCATTACTTCCACTTTAAAATCGAAAGAGCTGGTCAGATTTCGACAAATGAGAAATCATTGGATTTATCTTGACAATAGGTATACATTGGTAAAATGTATATAAAAAAATCCAAAATGGGTAGACGTACTTTAAGTAATGTTCATTCAAATATTCGATGCGCCATTTCTTTATTTCCATTATTTTAATATTTCTAAAAATTTTAAATCTGTTAAAATACAAGCAAAGCAGAATTCATACAAACAACAACAACAAAAAGTAAGTAACGCAGTTTTTTTTTTCATTTTAATTTGCTTTTCTGCAAACAGAAAATAATTTAAGAAAAGGTTTTTGGTGTTTTTGGTGAAGCAACAATGCTTTGCAAGTCGCGAGCAATAATACTCTCGCTCTCAATTAAAAAGAAAAACAACAACAACAACAAAAAAAAAACAAGAAAAAATAATATGGTCTCAAGTAAAAGAATTCAGATTCGGCTTACACGTACACGTGTAGTCATATTTACCTTTTCAAGTGTTTTTAGATAAAATACGTTGAAAAATAAGAAATTTCACGAAAGATTAATTATTAATAACCCACATTTAAAAAAAAAATGAGTGATTTCTAGCAAATTTTAGCGAAATTAAAAAAAAGTCGAAAATTTTATAAAAAAATTCGAATTCGCCATCTAAATAGTACATATAGTAATGAATTAAATCTAAGAAAATTTTTTAAATGAAAAGAAAATAAAGGTGATTGTATCTGTTATTATTTTTTTTCCGAAATTTTCGACTTTTTTCGAACAAAATCATTAATAAACATAAAAACATTATACATCCACACCAGATATTTTAATTCATTTGATAGACAATAGCATCTTAAACATCCTTTAAAAGTTTTATTAACCTTTCATCGGGCGTTCTCACATATTTTGCATGAGCAGGCGATTAGAAATTTTTTGAACACAATAGTTATTAAAAATTAAAAATATTTCATAATAATAATAAAAGAAATGCTAGAAGAGCAATTATACGTACAAACAGGAAAAATCGAATTTCAATTTTGGAGCCATTTGTGCGAAAAAAGTTTCGGAAAAATCACGTTTGTCGTAAAATTTGCGACAGCGCGCTCGCTGAAAGATGACAGTATCTTGACATATCTATATTATAAAGGACAAACGTGTCCGTGCATAACGCTGACGTGATTTTGACGGTGGCAACACTAGACGATTAAATTTAACTTTTACCGTCGAATAGGGAATGAAATATACTTTCGAATGCAATTTGTTTGAAAACTGTATTGCAATTTACTCAATTTTTATTGTTTTTAAAATAATTTTCAAACATGAATTTTTTTCTAAATCTATTTCTATTGCGCGTAGACGATTAGGAAAGATAAATCCGGTTGCAGTTAAATTAATATAAATAGCTGACAATTTGTTTCCAGCTTATGTTCCATAACGAAATTAAAACATTCATCAATCAATAAATAAAGCAATAAAATATAAATAAAACACAAATTTCGAACATGTAATCTAACTATGCGGTTAAACCACTGAAATGATCTAAATCAAAAGGCTGATTGTAAATAGTGATCTTTGTCGATTTCTTCGACAGTTAATTCCTGGCGCAAGGCCAATACGAAAGTGTCTTTTTAACCCTTTATTTCCCAAGTTCATGAAAATTTCATCTTCTAAAGCATTTTTCGTGAATTTTTGAAACTGTATTAGAAGATTTACACAAACATTTAATAAATTTTAGAAGGATTTTGCCAATTAAAATTAATTACTTAAATTTGAATTTATAGAGATTTTGTGCAATATTTATAATTCCACTGAAATATTTTATTTTAAATATTTTTTATAGTATTTTAGAATTAGGAAATATACGAATATAAAGTTCTTACAATAGAAATATTTCTAAACTTAAACTCTGCCCCCCCCCCCCCCAATCTTTCGACGTCAGGAAAGCTGAAAAGATGCAAAAGCAAAAGAGATCACCCTTTTAAAAATAATTTTGTTTTGTTTCACTAATAATGCTTTTGGAACAAGATAAATTAAAGCATTTATAACTCAATCTAAACTGCATTACTACTAATCGATGTATTAATTGAATTTTATAACAAGTTATTTTAATGGTACTTTAAAGTACCGTCAGGGCATAAAGGCTTAAATAAATTTCTAAAACTTTATTTGCTCGCATAATTGCTATTTTTCATATAAATATGGTTTTTGGTATTGTTAGTGGCCATTCTAAAACAATATATATATTATGTAAAAAATCTATTACAGTTATCAATTAAAAACAAGTGGGTAAATTTAATCACAGATCGCACAGAGGGTTTTGTTTAATATTCTTTTCAAAACACTTTATCATTTTGCAAAATCTGTTAGTTCCACATTTTGCAACCAGGGGACGCACTCTATTCTACACAAACCTCTATCCGAACAAAACTCCTTTTAGGTAGCTTTCATTACAAAAAGCTACCTATTGCAGCCGTTCGGAGGAAAGCGATTAAAAAAAATTTTGGTATATTTTCATCGATCATGACCCCCAGACCCCGAAACCACCCTCCGTTCAAAAGTTGATATATATATATATATATATATATTGTTTATTATTGTTTATTATGTTTTTGGTATCCATTCAGTGTGTTTGGGTACACTGTATTGTTGTAAATTCATTCATACTATCACAATTATTGATGGTGATCAGTAATGTTTAATTAATGGTTATATATATATATATATATATATATATATATATATACACTGGTTATATACACTGGTTATCAAAAATTAAGGAAAAGTCACAAAATGCTAATTTTCAAATACGCGAACACTCAAAAGGAAATAATATAATTCGAATAATTACTATCTCTACAAACCACCTAGCCCATATAACATCTCATTCATGTCACACATGGTCACAAGTGTCACAGTCACTACGGTGAAGTAAAAAAATAGGAAATTCCATACATCTCATTATGAGTCTCAAATGATCACTATATGTGACTCCACTGAGAAGTCAATGTGACTGCTGCTTTGTGACGAGTCACCAGGTGACTTTACAATGTAGTTAAATTGTGACTCTCATGTGACTGTTATTTTGAGACTCAATTTCATAGTCATCATGAACGTTGCATTATGATAAGTCACCAAATAATATCATATTATAGTCACATGGAGACTTTTCCCAAAAGAGCACAATGGTGACTTCACAGTAGTCTCTCTGTCACCTGAAAGTCATCATGTGACTTTAATGTGACATTATTTGATAACTTATCACAATGCAGTGTTCACGATGACTTTGAAATTGAGTCTACAAATGACAGTCACATGAGAGTTACAATGTAACAACATTGTAAAGTCACATGGTGATTCGTCCTAAAGCAGCAGTCACAGTGACATCTCAGTGGAGTCACATATAGTGATCATTTGAGACTCATAATGAGATGTATGGAATTTCCCATTTTTTTGCTTCACCGTAGCGACTGTGACATTTGTGACCATGCGTGACATAAATGAGATGTTATATGGACTAGCTGTGTTGTAGAGATAGTAATTACTTGAATTATATTATTTCCTTTTGAGTGTTCGCGTATTTGAAAATTAGCGTTTTGTGACTTTTCCTTAGTTTTTGATAACCAGTGTATATATCTGATCTTTGTCACACTGTAACTCTCGTATTTATGAACCGATTTGGATGTAACTTCGTATATACATAGTGCATACCAATGCCTCGAGCGAGTTCGTTGGCCAGATTCATCCGCCATATTGTTTGAAAATGGCGACCATTTAATTTTTTTTAATTTAAAATTTGAAATGTGGTACCAAAAATTTGAAAATTAAAAATATTTTTTTTGTATGTGTTTCACCTTGATACAAAGATTCCGGAGCAGTTTTTGTTTCGTCTATATCTTAAAAAAATGGCTGAGTTATAGCACTTTGAATTTCTATCGTGGCTGACATTTTGAAACGACCTGAATTTGTCCCGCGATAACAGGCGTATTTATGAACCGATTTGGATGTACCTTGGTGTATACATAATACGTACCAATGTCTCGACCGAGTTCGTTCGCCAGCTTTATTCGCCATCTTGTTTCAAAATTGCGGTCATTTAAAATTTTTTTAAAAACTTAAAATTTAAAATGAGGTACCAAAAAATTGGAAAATGAAAAAGATTTTTTTGTATGTGTTTGACCTTAATACAGAGATTCCGGAACAGTTTTTGCTTCGTCTGTATCTAAAAAAATGGCTGAGTTATGGCATTTTGAATTTCTATTGTGGCTGGAACACATTTCTATTGTGGCTGTGTTTTGAAACGACCGTCGCGCGATTCGTCACGCGATAACAGGCGTATTTATGAACCGATTTGGATGTAACTTGGTGTGTACTTAGTACATACCAATGTCTCGACCGTGTTCGTTGGCCAGCTTCATTCGCCATCTTGTTTCAAAAGGGCTGCCATTTAAAAAACAAATTAATTTTAAATTTAAAATGAGTTATCGAAAAATTGAAAAATGAAAAAGATTTTTTTTTTATGTGTTTGACCTTGATACAAAGATTCCGGAGCAGTTTTTGTTTCGTATATATCTTACAAAAATGGTTTAATTATAGCACTTTGAATTTCTAGCATGGGTGACATTTTGAAACGATCTGATATTTGTCACGTGATAACACGCGTATTTATTAACCTATTTCGATGTAAGAAGGCATGTAGATAGTAAATCTTAATGTCTCGACCAAGTTCGCTGGCCAGCTTCATCAGCCATCTTGTTTCGAAATGGAGGCCATTAAATTAAATAAAAAATCATATTTAAAGTGAGGTGCAAAAAAATTAGAAATTGAAAAAGGTTTCTTTCTTAAGTATTTGACCATGATATAAGGATTCCGGAGCATTTTTTGTTTTGTCTTTATCTTAAAAAATGTCTCAGATATAGCAGTTTCAATTTCTAATATGGGTGACATTTTGAAAAATCTCATTTTTTGCCTGCGACAGCACTTGTATATATCAACAGATTCCGATGTGAGTGAGCATGTGCACAGGAATTACTAAGGACTCGACCATGTTCACTCGTTAGCCTCATCCACCATGTTGTCTTAAAATGGCAGGAACTTCAAGATATTGCCGAATTTGGCAACCAAATATAAGTTTAAATAAAAGCAACTTGGATAAAGCTGACTAATTTCGCGAAATTCTCATTCATAATGATTTAGTATTGATAAAAATTAGTATTGAATCTCCTATAATCGATTTCCGCTAAATTGAGCTTCGTGTGTTTGAATAATATAAGCTTGCTTTTTAAAAATAAGGAATATGAAAGCTACCTCTGCCTCCCGGCACTGGCCGGAAGGACTTTTTTCAACCTGTCCGTATATATATTAGTCGAGGGAATCGGGCCCATAGCACACGAGATAGGTAGCCGCCCCCTGGCGGTAAAAAGTGGAACTGAAAGATGTAAGGCTATGTGCATAATATGAAAGTGTGGTCAAAGGGATGTCGTCAAAAGTTAGGAAGGTACCACCGGGTACAATGGGGGGAGGTTAGAAAAATTGCTTAAAATACACAAGTTAGAGCCCGTAGGGATAAATAATATTAGACTTTTTGAAAATTTTATGATTTTTCGTGTGATCGCAAGTATTATGCTATAAGTATGCAAAATTGCAAGTCTTCAACTTAAATAGGGACTCAATTAGAAAAAAAAGCTTAAAATACACAAGCTAGAGCCCAGAATGGTAAATATACACTGTAAAAACAAGAAAAAAACGGACTAAAAAACGGAGATTCTACTAGACGTCATTACTATTTCCATATTTTTACGGAAAATTTTCCCTATAAATTACAGAAAAAATTCCGTTTTTCTGATTAAAAACGGAAAATTTTCTGTAATTTATGGGGAAAAAGTTCCGTAAAAATACGGAAATATTACTGGCGTCTAGATCACCAGTAGAATCTCCGTTTTTTTTTGTACAGTATAAGATTTTTTCAAAATTTTATGATTTGTCGTTTGATGTTAGCTGTTGAGCTATAAGTATGCAAAATTTCAAGTCTTCAACTTAATTATGGACTCGGTTAAAAAAAAAAAGCTTAACATACAGAATTTAGAGCCCAGAATGGTAAATATAAGACTTTTTCAAAATTTTATGGTTTATCGTTTGGTCTCTCCAACATATATAGTTTCTGAGCACGGGCTCTGTGATGGACAGACAGACAGAGGAGCGAGACGAATAGGGTTTCGTCAGATGAACGAAACCCTAAAAAAGATGTTTTCACCCATATTCTGCAACACGCGAAGCCCCGGGTTTATTCCCTTGTCTTGATAAGAGCAAAAATGTCATTCGAAAAGCAAAATTTGGGGGAAAATGCATTTAAAATGCAAAGTTCTTGTAAAAATACAACAGGCAGTGTATTTTTTGTTTCTTTTTCTTTCTTTCTTTTTTTAAAACGCTGTACATCTATTTTTAACATATTTCTAATTATGACCCAAAAATAAAAGAAAAATGGATTTGTAAGCAGAAAAATTTAAATAACGACGGTAATGACCAGGGTAGTCAAAAACTATCTTTCCCAATGTAGGCAGTCTTCTAAGAGCAGTGATGGAAGGAGTGCTTTTAGAAAAAAAAATCATTTCAGTTACAATGCCTCATATGTGTTTATAATATTCTTTTTTTTTATTACAGTTTCACCCTAATTTGGCTTTTGGGAACCACTCAAGCTACTGGATGGCGTGATGACCACAAATACATAAACTTCGATCACGATAAGTTGGCCGATGTCCTTGAAATATTTAGCTATGCTACAACGAACTAAAATTTCTAACAGAGACAAATTATGAAGAAATAGCATCATTAAACAAATGAATTCTCCCTGTCATTAGTTGTGATTGTCAACCTTATAAATTAATCCAAATTTGCGTTACTCATCGGCCGATTTATCATTGGACGAATACGGAACTTCATCCTAGACTGATAACTGTACAAGGTTTTCAGTGTTTCTCTTGCGAGAATGTATAGAAGAATTCGAGTAACTTTCTATTCAAAAATCTTCCGCGAAAACAGTCATAGAAATATAATTAAGCTTGGTTATTTCCTAAATTCCTACAGAAACATCTATTAGGCTAGTTATACGAAAGAATTTGGACAATTTATGGACATACAACCAAACCTTCACTATGCAAATTGCATTCATTGCGATAATTCTAGCACATGTTTGTAAATAAAAAGTTGTATATGTTTAATGATATCTAATAATTTTCCACAAACGAGAAACGCGTGCAAATATAAAAAATAAGTTATTACTAGACTCTAAAGTTTAAAATTACCTGAGAGTAAGAAGCATAGATCCGACTTCTGAAGTTGAATGAATAAGTACAAAAAATGAGAAGATTATAATATACCACGTGAGATTATTACACTGTAGAGTACAAAACCCATTTTTGGCAGTGACACCTTCTCCTAAACAGAGACAGTCCGTGTACGTATACTGAAAAAAAAAAGTTTCATTAACAACTAAAAGACATTGCATTTTACACAAATCTAATAGAGATTTTAGAAAAAAAAAATATCTTGAGTTCAATGATCACGTGCAAATAGTTCACGAAAAGGATTCGATTGGCATTTCCCCATCAACGACAAGGAATCAGTATATCAGCTGTGTGTATTTATACAGGTGCCTTAAAAGGTCGTGTACAAACTTTAAGAGGGGATAGAACACACAGTAAACAAACATTTTTTGTATAGGAAACAGAATCTCAATCCACTTATCTAACCAAACATTCAGGTTGGTTGTTTGGTTGGTTGTGTTTATGACGGTCAATTATCAACACGAGGGATATAGGCCCTAAGGGGGGGGGGGGGGGGGGGAATGCCCTCCTTGGGGGTCTTTCTAAGAAAATCTAACCCGTATTTACGCATGGAAATCCACGCCAGAAATTCAGGCTATCCCAGTCCATGCCGAAATATTATTATTAATTATAAATATTATAAGTGAAACAAATAAAAAGATTTTAGTTCATTATATTTGGCGAAGTGTTATATTTAAATTAAAATCTATTTAAAGTTAATAAATTAAAATGAGCACGAGATATCATACGCGCAGTCATATATGGGGCATTCTCACAATCTTTTGACTTTTAATTCCCTGAATAATAATTTTTATTTTAGTACATATTCTGGTGTTTTTTTTATTTCATATACTGGGGAATATCCCATTGCATGATTGCATAACAATAATAACCAGATAAATAAGTTTTGGACGATGTTGGGAGTCTAAATACCAGGAAAACTCCTATACCGTCCCCTGTCCCTGATGCTGATTTTTAAGTTTGGAGCTGTCTGTATAAAATTGTTTCAATAACGGTAGATCGATGTAATTTTTTTCCGAAATTGGGACTATTGTTTTATATAAATATGTAGAAAAAAATTAACCTGCACACATTTTTACAGTTGTTATTATTTTTTGAACTCTGTCCGTGGATTTTAGGTTCCTTACCGTCCCTCTTGCTAAAATTATACAGAAAATCACTTCAGATGCAGCCACAGAATTTTTTTAAACTTTTTTCTCATGCAGAAGTATGCTAGAGAAAGAATGGTGAAAATTCTTTGACAGGAAATTTACTACAGAATTTAAATCAGCATTTACATATCAATTTCAAGCACCGTGGCTTTATTGGTGGTGTTATCGTTCCCAAGCTTTATTCCTGCACTTTTCGAGATAAATTAATTTTTTTTTAAAAATTTAATTCAATGTAAATAACTGTTTCTAAAAATCAATGAACATTGTGGCTATCACTTACTCTTAACATGATTTGCCTAAAAATAAGTGGTAATTTTCATTACCGTCCCATCCTTACCATTCCCTTTTTTTTCCATTACCGCCCCTTTTTTCCAATACCATCCGCCTTTTTTTTCCTTCCGTCCCTTCTTTAACCCCCCTTTAAGACAATGTTATACCAAAATTTTGTACTAAAAATACTACATTGTTATTATTTCTTATTTGAATGTCCTGTGGGTAGTGTGCAAATTCATTATAAGTAAAATTTAGAATAAAATATAAAGTCACAGTGGTAAAATGGTAAGGAAAATTAAACTTGCAAGTTTAACTTAAACCTCAATTAAATAAAAAAAAATTTCGCTGCTGACCATTTTTTCTTTATTTTGAATCATTAAGGCATTCATCTATCAGATTAAAATGTTATTTTAGCAAGTTTAATTTCACCAGATTTTTATTCCCGAAAGTCAAAAGATTGTGAGAATGCCCCATATAGTAACTACGAAAACAACAACAACAACAACAACAAAAAACTGTAGGTTACTTAATTAAGTTTTCCTAATTAATTTAAATATTTTTCATCAATCTGTTTTGTTTATTGTAATAAGTAATGCTATACTTAACATTTTAAAATAAATCATTGAGTTTGCTTTATTAGTTAGTTTGTGAAAAGATATGGAAATTGAATCAGTTTTCTAGCATTTTTGACCGGCTGAAGGCGAACTGTCCGCATAAACTTTTTGTTTGATCTTTTGGAACGCCCTTTATAGCGGAATACCTACTTATTTAAATGATTATGATTCTTGTAGTTGCCTTTTTTAGCCCACCATGTATAATTATATGATAATCTGGATTATGGAAAAGGGAAACAATAACAGCCTTGTCATATAATTTACCAATTATTCTGAATTATGTTGATCGTGCTGTAAACGTACACACACACAAACACATATACACATACCGGGTGATCCAAAAGTCCAGAAAAAGAAATAAAAATTCATAATTAGAAAAGTAATAGCATTCGTAATAGCACGATGTAGTTTGCACATAAATATACAGAAAGGCGTCGGATTTTATTAATAACGAAAACTTTTTTTAATAATGAAAATTTGCCATCAACAATTGGCGTATCGGCGATTTGTACTAAGGTGCAGCACAGTTTGCAAAGCAACTAGGATTAAAAAATGTTTAATTTCACTGATCGAATGGGTGTAAATAGCTGTCGGACATGTCAAGATATTCTGCAGAGCATCGAAAAGGATTTCTGCTGTAATTTCTGTAACATAATGGCTTAAATAACGACTGGCAACTTCTTTGGGACTATTGCAGTGTTAACTTTCGGTGACATTTTCAGTTGATCTAGCAATATTTTTTTTGCTATGAAAAAAGTTCCATGTCTTTATATTTATGTGAAAACTTCATATCACCTACACTGTAAATTGAAATGTCTGAAATTCAGATACATAAGTGTCTGAAACGGAGTGTTCAATTTTCAGACATTTTAAAGTGTCTAAATTTTTAAGACGCTTGTATGTGTCTAAATTTAAGACACTTCAAATGTCTTAAATGCATCCATGTTTGACCACCTTTAATTTCTCTGCAAAAGCAGCCATTTTTTTCGGAAAGCCTTATACACAGAAAAAAAATCCTTCAAAATATAAAAATTGTACCGCCAATCAAGACGCCAGTACAATTTACGTATTTTAATGAAAATTTTCTTCAATTTCTGGAAAAATTTATTTATTTATTTATTTATTTATTTATTGGAAAATATCTGTATTTAAAAAAAAAAAAAAGAGAAGGGTACACATGTATTTCAATACAAAGTCTCGCACATTTTACATGATTAACAACTTTTACTCAATTTACAACAACATTGTATTTAACATATACCTTAACAACATTGCTCCTACCCGTCGCGGGATACGAACTCGCGACCCCATGGTCTGTAGACTATGTGATAATCCCTCTCGGCCACGACTTCACAGCTAGGAAGTTCAAATATTGTTAGTTACTTGTGACTCACAATTTATTTTACGGAAACGGTAAATATTTTGTCTATCTGCTTATAATTTTGAAAGATTTCACACATCTTCTCTCTAGAATTTTGAATATTTTGCTTTTCCTGCAATGTAAGATTAGCAGAAGGTTTTCCTACTTCTAACGAAGAAATTTTCAGAACAGAAATATTATTGTTAATACAGATGACAGACGTTATTTTTGAAATATTAAAATATTTAAAATGTTTTAACAGTGCATATGTATATATATTACATATATATTTAATTAATATCTATATATATTTAATTCGGGCTTGTCCCGTTTCCGTTGTGTGTTTGGGGGGGGGGGGGACGTAATTCAACGCCCATTAAAAATAAAATCAAATTTTCATTAAAAAAATGCATATATTTTTGCCCAAAGCCTGCGTTTAATGTTAATGCGAAGGTATGTGTATATAAAAGTGTGTGAAGAAATATAGTGTTCTATTTTTTAATTTTTCTTTCTTTCATTTTTTTTTCAGATCGGTTGAATATATTAAATTTTTTTTTAAATTGGACTCATTAATTCCTATATATTCCATATTCCATATGCCATATATTCTGAACAAAATTTCTCAGTTATAAATATTGTATATAATTTTTCTTCAAAAATAATAAAAACCAGTGTTTTATAGTTGCGCAAATAATTTTTATCTTCCTTTTTTTCGATCGAAATACAGGTTAAAAGTTTTCGATGAGACTAATTTTCTTACGGTGAAATGAGATCATTTCTGAATTAAATCAATACTCAATCATTAGCTAAAACGTTATGTAGTAAAAAATTTCAGAAATATTCCATATAATTCCAAAATAATAGTTATAACGAACTAAAATAACTTCTCAAAACACCATCAAACACTTAAATGCGCAAATTAATAATAAGTTCGATATTTGTTATTCATTATAGATGGCGCCACAGTTTTGAGATATATTCGTTATTTTTCTTTTGCGAAAATTTCGTAATTAAACTTGACATTTTCTTTAAATTTCAGAGGGAAATAGAATCAGCATACACTTTGGATACCACACAGATTCAGTGGTGCATCCAGAATTGCGATTTGGAGGGGACTAGCATATTTTAGAGGCAGTGTTATAGTTGTAAAAAAAATGCAAGCGTCGTAACAAGCTGGAAAGTTTTGGTTGGTGTAATTCTGAATGCTTTTAAAATGTTAAATAATGAAATACTGTACTGTACTAATATATTCCTTTGTTTTTGCGATTTTTTTGGTGTGTTTCCGTATTTGGATAATTTTAAAGTGTGTTTGCAATCAAACAATTTAAAATTTTATTATTAAATTATCAAAATATTATAAAGGTTAAAGTGTGCAAAAAGTTGCACTGGATCTTAAATTTATAATTAAGTAAATAGTTTTTTTTCTAAAGTAAATTTTAAAAACATCAATTAATTAGTTTACTTAAGTATAATTAAGTAATTAATGTTTATAATTAAGTAAATTTTAAACATGCTATAATTTCGAATTTCATAATAAAATTTAAAAAAGAGGAAAAAAATGTGCGACAAAATTAATATCTTTTTAAAAATTCCGATTTTTTGAGGCTCTATTAAAAAATAATAATATTCTTTCATAATTAAAAAAAATAATAATATCTAGTCTAGTCTGGGAGAGGCTTCAGCCCCCTTAACTCCCCCAGTAGGTGTGCAAATGCACTAGTTTGAATATAAATAAATAAATCATGTCTAATATACGTGAGTTTAGAAAATTCTGATTGCGAAATATGTGGATTTGTCCTTGAAAGATTATATTATACCTTTTAAATGGAGAAATATGCAAAAAATGGAAAATTTTCTGGAATTTACGGAAGTAAATTTATATTAAAATACGTAAATTGGCGTCCCAATTGGCAATATAATTTCCATATTGTAACGGTTATTGTTTACAGTGTATAAAGCTTACAAAAAACAGTGAACAATTGATTGCCTATAGCAAAACTTGCAGGGTGATCAAAAATGGATGCGATTCAGATGTTTTAAATGTCTTAAATTCAGACATATACACGTGTCTTAAAAATTAAGACACTTTAAAATGTCTGAAAATTGAACACTCCAGTTTCAGACACTTATGTGTCTGAATTTCAGACATTTCAGTTTACAGGTATGAGTGAGGGCTTTGTAGTGGAAAGTCCTCGGTGCTCGCTAGTGACGACGGGGCTCGCAGGAATGCCATGCAAGGACTCCCGGAGCAACCGAAGGGCGAGGGTTTCGGACAGCGCCCAGGTTACTTTATGACTTGGGTGGCTCATCCCTCCGAGGACCTCAGCTGGAGCAGTTGGGAGCCGACCCTCAGGGTGGTAGGGTTTGGCGGTGCCCCCGTTGACCAAGGAGCGGTCGCGTGGGGAGGCCAGTATGGTTCTGGTTGCTCCATGTCGTGCCGTGCCCCTTGGGAGGGGGTCGGCCGGCAGGTCCACCATCGAACGCTATTCCCGCAGGAAAACGGGCCGGAGGCTCGCCGGTAACGCGGCGGCTCATCGTGCCTCGGGTGAACTCTTGGTCCGATCCAGGTCCTCCGTGTCTATGTGGTACCGGAGTTTGCCTCGCCTGGTGATGAGGACCTAGAGGTGTCTCCACTTAACTTTCGAACGCACTAACAAAGGTAGCGGTCACTGCACGGGGTCAGGGGCCTTCGGGCCTGGGTACCCTCGACGGCCGTGAGGTAAGGTAGTGGCGGGCGGGCTTCTGTCGGCCTCCGCTGGCTTCTCTGTCCTAGGATGGAGTCGAGTCGGTGGGGGCTGGCGGGACTCCGTTCCGTCCGACCCCCTAGCGAGGCGGAGTCTATTCCGTCTAGGTGGAGCTTTCCGTGCCCGCCTGGGGTCGCTAACGGCACCTAGTCTGGGCCAACTGGCTCCCGGCGTGATCCGCGAGGGGTTCCGTCGGTTGAGCCGGGTGGTTTGGGCGAAAAGCCAGGAGCTGGGTCGCTTTACGGCCGGAGGGATTTTCCCCGTCCTTCCTGGTTTTCAAGCTAGGGGCCCTTCCTTAACTTTCCTATCGGCTGGCCCACAAAAATGTCTCTGCCGGAAAATGGTATCTGATCTTGGGGGCCTGTCCGTAAATTAAATTCGGGTCGGGGAGCCTCGGTACAGTCCGTGGGCCCAGCGTCTTTATAGGCGTCTGGTTCCTGCGATGGCTTGCGGGGTCTACCGGCTCAAGTAACCAAGTTTAGGGACCACTTGGTTTTTCTAGCTGGGTGGTGAGGACTGTCGTAGCGGCCGTTCGTCTCTTTTTGGGAATAGCCGTCGCCGTGTGCGCTGGGCAGCGGCGTCGGTTTGGCCGGAGTTTGCGTGGGGTTCCGCTCTGCTGGAGCTTGTCTGGCGGCGACCTTCGGGACGCGTCGCGGGGCTTGCTTCACGGGTGGTTCCTTGCGTCGACAAATGGGCCTGAAAAGGGCCCGGGACCGGAAGATGAACCCCTCATACCATGATCATATAGTAAGACACTTAAGTGTCTTAATTTCAGACACCTATGATGTCTGAAATTCCATATTCAGACACTTAAGTGTCTGAATTACTCTTTCAGTCACATATGTGTCTGAATTTAAGATGCCCTTATTTGCAGTGTACTCTATAGGATAAGGTGCCCTATTATCGTCCCCCAGTCAGTTTTAGGCCCTTGGAAGTTGGAATTTTCAGTGAAAATCTACCAAATTTGGATTTTACATAGTCTAACTACCTACGCACATAGAAACGCAGGCAAATATCGTGCAAAAAAATTTTAACAATGCGAAAAATTGTTTTTTCAAAAGTATCTAAAAAATATAAAAGAAAAAAAAATGGCCCCGATTTCGTCCCCCCAAAAAATCCAATACGCCGAGGCTTAAGTTATAGCTAAATCAAAATTTATTTCTAAATGATTAAGTAATTTAATTTACATTAAAGTAAGGCACAAAGAAATGTACTAATTATCAGTGGAAGAATAACATAACGAAACATTAGCCATCCAAACATGAGGAAAACATGAGAAAAAAATGTCATGAAAAAGCATTCCTAATTTTGTCCTCGGGACGAAAATAAGAACTGCAAGGGGGCGGAATTGGGACCACTCTACTTCCCAATATGACGGAGCTTCAGTTCCCGTAAGATGAATTGAGCGTCCTAAAACTCACTGTATGCTGCTGTCAGTATCTTACCAACGTAAAATACATGCAATGAATAAGAAATAAATACAGTACAGTAAATAACGTTCTACAAATGACGTAATAAGAACTCAGGTCTTCTAAAAATAGGAAATTGGCCGTCTTTAATTTATGTATGCGTCTTGGCGAACGAAACTTTCAACACGGACCCCTTTTACCTCATATCCCCTGTGCCTTGCGTCATAAGTGGCGCCATTTTCACAGAAGCGGAGAAGTTAAGGGGGACGAAATTTGGGCACTTTACGCTATATTAGGTTTTGAATCATTGATTTTTTAAAATTTTTTATGTGACTTTTTAATTATCGTGTACCTGTACATATACGTAGTGTGTAATAGAGATCATCTGAAAAATTCATTACTTACATCGTCACCTTCTTCTAAAACTTTAGTACAACCGGCGACACAAGGTGATAGGTAGGTTTTTCCATCAGAGCCGCAGATTGGCGCAAATTCACCAAGACGACATTCACATGTTGCGTTACAAGCCTGAACAGCCATGCCAGGTTCACTGTGGGATAAAAACACTGATTTATATTACAATACCAGGAAATATTTACGGTTTAACCATTTAACAATCTCATTTTAAAACTATTTTAGTGACCAAAAAAGTCAATTTTTTATTAGAAATTTTAATTTTATGATTCGTTCAAAACTTGTAAGTGTGATTTGTGTAACAATATTTTGTAAAATTTAAGAGATATGATATATTTTATTAGAAGCTTGCGCATGGAGACTGTTAAAGGGTTAATGTCTTTTTACAATGAATGCTTAAAAGTACTTTTTACTTACCCAGTCTCATTTAGTCCAACGAAGTCGTTTAAAGGACACCCCAACCACATCAAAATAAACATTCCAACAGAATAAGCTAATGCAGATGCTGCGATCCATTTTGCAACAAACCGAGCGTTGGGTTTAAATGTGCGCATGAATGTACCACTGGCAAAAATACCTGCTCCCATGACAAGAATACCAGCCATGCCTACAAAGGAAAATGAAAACTGTTAAATTCGGGCAAATAGAAGCTAGTGAAGTAACACAGACGGTAAACTATGTTTTTTTATTTCAGTTTTTTAATCGCTTTTAAAAATGGAAAATATTGAACAACCCATTTAGATATTTAATTTTTTTTAAAGATTTGAATCATGAAAATACACATTAAAATATTGAATAAACTAGTGTGATACAATAAAATCATAAAAACTTCTCAATAATATCATGAAACAAGTGGAAATTGTACGTCAAAGTGGCAAACGAAGTACGTTCGTACTATAACTAGTTTTATAAATATTCAGATGCACTCTTATGCAAAAATGCATGAATACAAAATTTATTATAATTATATGTATTAAATTCAGTAATACGGAAATAATATGATTCCATCTTAAATAGGACGTAATCCACATGGCAGCCTAGAATCATTATCTAACATGGGTTATCACTGAAATAATTACGCATGATAGGAATTAAATAATGAAGAAAACTTTTATTAATATCTTTTAAGTTTTGTAATTACCTGATATCATATTTGCTTTTGTGGCACTCAGCTGAAATTGGCTTTCCAAATATTTGGGAAGGAACGTATAAAGTCCAGCTATGGGTAGAATATGTAAAACACTGCTGGCCGTTCTGTAAAGTAAAATTTCATTTCGAAGTAATCGCCGCATAGCTGTTGGAAAATCTGAAACGAAAATGTGAAAAACTGAATGATTAATTTTATAAATGAGGCAGTTAACATATTTATATATGATGTTTAACAGTCCAAACTTCTCTGAAACATTCAGGAACTGATTTTCAAACGTAGTAGCATGAAATCTGCAGGAATATCTATTGAAGTGATTCAAAATCTGCAAGCATTTTTCATTTTTTGATAAATGTATATAACGTGTTAAGTTATAATAGATTGCTGTCTCACGTCGGCCGCCATTATCTGTCGCGTCAAAAAAAGTAAAATTTTACAGCACTTTTTGTAAGATCCTTTGCCTGTATCTAAAAACTGAAAACGTGATTCGATTTTCTAATTTCTGAATAAGATCTTTTGTATATTTCATGCACCTGAATTTAAAAATGACCTTGTGAGTGTGTCAGAAAGTAGACACTTTGGGTTTGACACCTTAAATTACTCATGAAAATAAGATGTTTCAAACGTTTAGAAAGTAATACATTTCAATTTCAATATAATTAATCAATATAACACAACGTCGATATACATTTTAATAATGTAAAGAAAGAAATACGACTCAGCTAAGAGGTTCAAATTTCATAGTAAAATCTGAGATAAAACGTTCGAAAATGATAAAAGAAAAACTTTCGAAAATGACATTTTGAAATAACTTTTAAACTTAAGAAACAACCATGTATTCAAAATTAAGCCTTTTTAAATATTAATTTGATGCAACAAAATAAATATATGTTAAATATATGTTTTTGTACCAATCTGTAAATACATACCTGCCAAATCTCCCTTTTTTGAATACCATTGATTTTTAAAAGTAAGTTTTGTCGTATTTAATCGCCGATTTCTGTCACTAAATATTGAAAATATTTCTATTCGGATATAGTGGCATGGAAAAGTCAAAATACGGGAGACTTGGCGGGCATGATAATATGAAGGAAACATCAGAATTTCTCTCATTCTGACAATAGATATATTGTCAAACTACAAACAAATAATTAAAAATTAAATTGGTACTTAAATATAGTACTGATAATTATAAGATAATACATGGTCGGAAAATACGTTTCATTATATGAAATAATCTAGAATAAAAAAGGAAAAATTTTACGCCATAATTTTTATCAAAAGAGTAAGTTAATATAATCGTAATATGGTCTGATGACTTAGAAAAGAAGATAAAAGACAGGACGAAAAAGCATACTAAGAGATACATGAACGCCTAGTATTTTCAGATTAAATCTAAGCAATTCAGTAAACAAATACTTAAGAGGGAGAAGAGACAACGAAATTTGATACATCATTCAAAGCTAGAGTCTCTCTTCTGTTTCCAGAGATTGATTTCTATCCCACTTTCCATCCTTTTCAGCCTATTTGACTTGCATTCATTGGCGAATTCTGTGGTTTATTATTTTAAAACAGCACGAGGTAAAGTTTCAGTACGTAAGTAAATTGAACTTTTCAGTAAATTATTTGCTGTTAATTAAATTTAATTATTGCCTTAACCCTTTCTTGCAGGCTGTTTTAAATCTCTACGAATATATATATACTATATATATATACAGGGTGCAATATGTTATCTATCGCCGACCTTTAATTTCTCAACCGTTGGTCGTAGACATATAGTTCCAATTACAAAAACTTTTGAAATGAGCTAAATATTCATGTTGTGGCATTATTTAAAGTAAAAAATCAATTTTACAAAAATTAAGAAAACTAACTTTTTATACGGTCCCCAGTCCCTATAGTTATCTTTAGTAAAAGTTTACTCATATCATAACAGATATAACACAAAAAGTTTGACATCTGTACTATAAAAATTGACCCAGTTATTAAATTTCAAAATTTGAGATTTTTGCACATGATTTTGTCCTTCATTAAGGGATCAGTTAAAAGATGAATTAAAGTAATTCGAGATCAAAATCAGAGTGCAATGTCCTTTTTACGGCAAAACCACATTTAGCCGGTATTACCAAATCGGGAAATCACCAAACAGGGTTATTTCATCTAAAACTTTTATCGGTTGAACAACATTCAAAATTACCGACGATACCGGCTAAAAGTGGCTTCTCCGTAAAAAGGACATTGCACCCTGATTTTGATCTCGAATTACTTTAATTCATCTTTTAACTGATCCCTCAATGAAAGACAAAATCATGTGCAAAAATCTCAAACTTTGAAATTTAATAACTGTGTCAATTTTTGTAGTACAGATGTCAAATTTTTTGTGTTATATCTGTTATGATATGTATAAAATTTTACTAAATATAACTATAGGGGCTGGGGGACCGTATAAAAAGTTAGTTTTCGTAATTTTTATAAAATTGATTTTTGACTTTAAATAATGCCATAATATGAATATTTACCTCATTTGAAACGTTTTTGTAATTGGAACTATATGTCTACGATCAACGGTTGAGAAATTAAAGGCCGGCGATAGATAACATATTGCACCCTGTATATATATGTTATATGTATTATTTGATACTCTAAGAGCAGTGTAAAACAGTGAAAAATAATTTTAAAACTATTATTTAAAATGAACATTCAAAATTTTGATTTTTATCGTTTGTGAAATAAATAGCACGCAAAGTACAATTCATCCATTTGAAGAAGTGTATGAAGTATGACACACAGCACAGAGCCCAATCTAACGTATAGAAGATCATATAATTATCTGATAATAGTTTACCCCAATCTAACGTATAGAAGATCATATAATTATCTGATAATAGTTTACTTTTTGGTATTTATTATATAATAAAAATGAAAACAAATCTTACCACTAACACCTGTTTCACACTTTCATGTGTTTGCAAAACAAATATGCAGTAGAAAATAATAAATATACAATATGTAACATAATAGTGCCATCAAGTTGACTATACAGGTTGTTCGGAGACTACCACACAAACTGTTCAGAACAAGAATCCTCGTTATGAGAACACAAAAAAATAATGCCTCGGCGACGCATAGTTTTCGAGAAAAATGGAAAAGAAAAGCGTGACGTCATAAAAAGTTTTAAATAATAATTAAAAAAAATTCTTAAAAAAGTGTCAAATCTACAAACATTAAAAAGGCTTCACATATGATTCAGATGGGTTTTAATTCTTCTTTTATACTTACTTCACTAGTGCAGATTTTATAATATTTTATTGTTTTGAACTTTTACTCAAAATTGCTATACATAATATTGAATATTTATCTCAAAAGTGCCTAAGATTGTTATATATTGCAATTATTACTTACATTAAACACACAATTGTTGTACAAAAAGCCTTTTTAGACGTCTTGACAAATAAATTAAGTGTGAGTTTTACATAAAAAAAAAAAAAAATCATTTTTCTGCGAATGTATTTTTTCGTCGTTTTCCAATATTTTCAATAATTAAAAAAAATGAGTGCTTTCTAAAAGTATAAGCAGCCTATAGCGAAAAGAAAAAAATAATAAGGCTTCAGATATGATCTGATGAGGTTTAATCCTTCTCTTAGTTTGCTACTGACATTTCCAGGTAAATTTTAATTCTTCTCTAACGCTTTCTTTAATTGTAGAACCTTTATGATACATCATTGTTTTGAATTTTTTTACTTAAAATTGATATACCTGAAATTTACTATTTATATAAAAAATCACTAAGATTGTTATATCTTTCAATTATTTGTTTTACATTAACGATATAATTACTGGACAAAAACTTCTAGGCGTCTTGAATAATAAATAAAGTGCCAATGCTTCATCAAATGAAAAATTCATTTTCCAGCGACTGTATTTTTCGTCATTTTGTAATATTTTAAATAATTTAAAAAGAAGAGTCCTTAAAAAAAAGGTTTAAACAGTCTGCAGAAAAAAAAAATGCAAAAGAAAGTTTCACCTATGACCCTTCTCTTCTACTTACTTCACTTGTGCAACTTTTCCAATATCTCATAGTTTTGATATTTTTTACTGAAAATTGCTGGACCTAATATTGAGTATTAATAACAAAAGTTCCTGAGATTGTTATATATACCAAATTATTATTTATACTAAAGCTATTAAAACTGAACAAAAATCATTTTTAGAGATATATAATAATAAATGATGCCTGAATGCAGTAAGTAAAATTTTCATTTTTCTGCAATTGTATTTTTTATTAGTTTTGTAATATTTTGATTAATTAAAAAAAAGTAATCAGGCTACAGACGTGAAAAAATATTGCAAAAAAAAAAAAAAAAAAAAAAAAAAAAGGTTTCACTTACATCACTACTGCAGTTTTTTCGATATTTTATTGTTTTCATTTCTTTTATTCACAACTCTTATACTTAATATTCAGTATTTACCTCATATGTAGCTACGATTGTTATATATACTCAATTATTGGTTACACCAAGGGTTTATTTTTGTGGCATTTTCAATTTTTTAAAACCAGTGCTGAAAAAAAAATGTAAACAGCTCATGGACATAAAAAACAAAGCAAAATAAGGTTTCACGCAATGACCTAGATAAGTTTTAATCCTTCTCTTATGCTTCCTTCAGTGATACTTTTATGATGTTTTATTGATTTGAATTTTTGTACCTAAAACTACAATACCTAAAATTTAATATTTATCCCAAAAGTGCCTAAGATTGTTATGAATACAGTTATTATTAGTTATAAAAATTACTTAACTAAAAGTATTTTTAGACGAAATATGTCGTCCCATAGACCATTACTTTTTTTATTTGAATTAAATTTTGAAAACTATTGTCTTCAATACACATTTATTAATATATATTTATATATATATTCATTATTAATTTTTATATAATTAATTTAATCCTTTATCTACTGACGGTACTTATAAGTACCATTAAAATAACTTGTTATAAAATTCATATAATAGATTATCGTGTTCCAAAAGCATTATGAGTTACACAAAACAAAAATATTTTTAAAAGGATAATTTCTTTTGCCTTTGCATCTTTTCAGCTTTCTTGCCGTTGGGGGGGGGGGGGGGGATTTTTCAATTATTTTCAGGAATATTTTTATATTTTTATTGTAAGAACATTATATTTGTATATTTCTAATTATACAAAATACTAAGAAAAATATTTAAAATAAAAGATTTGGGTTCGGTATTGACGACAGGTCACGATCTGGTCAAGTGCATGTGGTCTTCTTCCAATATGAAAATCCCTACACCATCGGAATACCGATCTGCGTGACACACACTCCGTGCCATACACATTTTGCATTAGACGATAGATTTCACAAGCACTCACATTTTCCGCTGTTAAAAATTGCACGACCGCGCGTTGACACCGTTTGGAGGCATCCATGATGCGAACGATGTTTTTTAACGTTCTCCCACGCATCTGGCGAGATCTGACGATATCGCATGCATTCCTAGCACTCTGAGCCCTCTATAGGAGCACGTGCAGTCATCTTTTTTTTTGCAAATGACGGAGTTATTACAGCAATGCCACTTTCATTTGGGCGACCTTTATAATTCAGAAAATAAAAAAAAATTCTGGAAAATAGATTAAATTTTTTTTAAAAAATAACTTATACTTTATTAGAAATGCATAAAATATAATTAAGTAAGAAAATAAATACCCAGGGAAAAGGGATTTTGAGAAAATAATAATACTGTTCTGAAAATTCATCTAGAATATTAGATTTTTGACTTATAAAAATGTGGGGCAGCCATGATGTTAACGTATAAATAATTATTTATAACATTTACATCTAACAGTGAATTTGCTGTAATTTGAATGCTTGAAACATATTTCACCAAGATTGACCAGTCAAAGTTTGTTGCTTGCAGTCGACTTTTTAGACAAAATTGAATTGGTTTATTACAATCGAGTTTATTTAATTGAGTTTATTATGGCCCACACGTATGCTATGGTCTTTAAAGTTTCGCCAAACATTCACTTGAACTTAAAATTTCCTAACACGAAATATGAAAATGTCTTATTTCGAGTGAGAAACTTGCGCGCAATTTATTAGGTAATAAAGTTTTGACAGTAAAGCTTTTGGCAGTGATCTGGTGTTCGTTAAAAGTGCTGGCAATCCCTTAATGAGCATGTTGCGGGTCCTCCTTAATGTGCATGTTGCGGTCCTTCTTTCCAAAATCGAGGTCTACTGACAGCGATGATTATTGTGCGATGATTCAGCGATGATTATTGTGCGTAGTACCTTAGCCAATAACTGTTACGTTTTCATGCAAAATGCAATTTCATTTTATTATTTATCTATATTATTATTCCACAAGTCTCTAAATATTGGATTTCAAAAGGGAGCATGTTCATATCAATCGGAGCATCTTTATTAAAGTTGATACCTGGATGGCCGAGCTATCAGACAATAAAAGCGATTAACTGAATGCATATTCACCTTTAAAGCAATGTGATAAACTTTACAGAGACTGAAATATTATAAAGTCGTTAAAATACATTGCAGTAAATATCCTTAGGCTGCAATATATTGAATATTTTTTGAGTGACCTTGTAAACGAACCTTAAATTTCTTTTACTATAGGGAGTTTACAGGGGTCAACTGCAGTAACATATCTAATATAGTGTGTATATGACTATTATGACAAGGGTTAGGCTATTTAGTATTATTTGGCTCTATAGTAAGTATAGGAATCAAATAGGGTCAGTCGGGGAGATATGATATACCCAAAAATGGGGCTAATCTGAGACACACAAAAATAGTATAAACTTTTATAGTAATAAAATTGTGATCATTTTACAAGCAATTGTACATCATGTTATTGATATCCATTACGAATATACTAAATTTTTAAGGAAAAAAATCTCAAAAAATATACATTAC
This sequence comes from Maratus speciosus, assembly GCA_963932465.1. Lineage (NCBI taxonomy): Eukaryota > Metazoa > Arthropoda > Arachnida > Araneae > Salticidae > Maratus > Maratus speciosus. Next base: position 37,559,654 of record OZ010787.1, on the reverse strand, counting down.
ATAACCTTACCTGTTTGATTAGAAAAACGTTTCTGTCAGACTTCAAAACTTTTGTTATACAACACTTAGGTAAAGTCATAGGTAAATAATTCTAATTGGCATTTATTCAGTAAGGAATGGAGAGTATTTTTAGCCTTTAAACTTTGGAATATGATTAACGTAGTTTGAGTTACAAACCAACGAAGAGGCTAATGTAAGACAGTGTATGGGGCTAATGTGAGACAGTGAATGGGGCTAATATAAAACAGTGTATAAGGCTAGAGAGAGTATTTGTAGCTGTGACAATATTATTCTATCGTATAACTTGAAACATCCACCACAAAGTAAAAACAAAAAGTGCCACTCTTTAACTGTATTTTTGTTTTAATATGGCAAATACATATTTTCCCAAGCTTAATGGTATATTCTTCTATGTTTGTTAACGATTTTTAAACGATTTATATGAAATGCTAGGTAGTTGATTTAACCGCTTAGTTTAACACAGTAACGTGCTGTGACAGAACAGATTACCCAAGCAGCCATGTATTCATTTTTTATTTCTTATGATTTATATTTTATGATAAATATAATAATACCAAACGTAAAAATATACTAACAACTTTTCTTCAAGAAAATCGATAAGACTACCGCAACTATAATCTAAAATAGTCCTGCCTTTCCCTGAAATTGCATTCAGCTACAAAAATACTGAAATGTTTTCCTGGTGATGTAGGTAACAATGAGCAATGAATTATCAGTCAAAATCGTAGAATACATTTTCTATTTTTATTTTTCAATAACAGGTGTTATACCATTGTAAATTTACTACTAAATCTTCATAAAATATGGTTTTACTGTTGTAAATAATTTTCTCTCCCCCCCACCCCACCCCCCGTAATTTACCATTTAATATATAAACGAAGGGGTTTATTGTAGTTGGTTTTCATGAATATACAGGTGGATGCGTGGAAGATTTTCTGAAATTCAGTCAAAAGGAAATATACAAAAGTCTAAATAATACAGCTGAACCCTGGTCACCATTGTGAAATTTCTCTCATTTCTTAATACTTACAACCACTTAAAAATAATGGTGTCTCACTTTATCTCTATAGCTGCCTCAGATTAGCCCCATCTGGTGGGGCTAATATGAGGCAGGGTTTACCTTTTTTTACCTGTCTTTTTATGACAAGCAATTCTTTAAAAAAAAAATATCAAACAAAGGAAAGAAAAAAAACAAATTATAGTATTTTTTTATTTGGACCTAGAGTCAATAGATCACAAGTAACTAGAAAAGTTTAGAATTTAGCCTCATATTAGCGTCGATTCACCCTACTTTAAACTGATATAAATCGAAAATTAATTAATGTTTTTACGGGAGACTTTAAAGGTTTAAACTACTCATAATAGCAAATAAAATGCACCAAAACAGGTAAAGATCCGATAATTAAATACCTCTGTTGACCTGTCAAAAGATTTATGCTGAACAAGAATTTTTAGAAAAGGTGAAAAAGTGCACTCTTAACATCACATTTTCTAAAATATATTCGTCGGATTACAAATTTACTTTTGATTACAATGTCATTTGCATACCCCATTCCACAGAAACAAAACACGAGCTAAGAGGTGTTAAAACCCCATTTTGTTCAGTCTGCAAAATATAAACTAGACGGACTACTATATAATCTTGAAAAATTGCTTGACAACAATTGGCGGAAATTCATTTCTTTTGTTGTTCATTTAAATTGTTGTTTTTTGTGCTTGGCGAGAAACCCAGTCAAGTCTTTATGATACTATAAAATAATACTTCGTTTTTTTTATATCTATATTCAATATCAGCTTCGAAGTAACATTATGACGTTACGCCGGAAATGTCCACCAAGCTTCCGGTTCACCCAGCCTTAATAAAACATACATATCATAAATTATATTTATTACGGATTTTCCTATTACGCAAACCAGTGGAACCAACCTGGGTTTCCCGTGTTGGAGAACATACTGCTCGACGCACAGAAGATAGGCGAGAACCATTATTAAAAAAAAAAAATGAAAGCTTTAATAGATTCTTTAAATTTAATATCTTTTTATGTGCGTTCGTAATTATATAAATACGTAGCACCTATAGTCGTCGCTCAGTCCGTCCTCATATAACAGAGCAAAAACTGCCCAACCGAATGCTCTGAAATTTTAAATATATAATTGTTGCAAAATTTTGTCAAGCCATTTCCAATTTTATGAAAATCGGATGTATAATTTAATTACAGGGACAGTCAAAAGTTTCCCGTTACATTACGGCCAGTGGGAAAAATTATTGCAAGTGCATTTTAATGATGCTACAGCCTTCCGAATGGTTTGAAATTTTAAATGTATATAATTGTTGCAAAATTTTGTCGACTCATTTCAAATTTTATGAAAATCGGATGTATAGTTTAATTACAGGGACAGTCAAAAGCTTTCCGTTACATTAAGGCCAATGGGAAATAATTATTTCAAGTGCATTTTAATGATGTTACAGCCTTTCGAACAGAATGAAATTGATAGGCACTTATGAAGTGCACTAAAATATACATTCAGTACAATATGCGGTGCAAAAAATTATTATAAAACTAGTTATAGTACAAACGCACCTCATTTGCCACGTTTGACGAGCAATTTCCAACTTGTTTTATATTGCCCTCCACAAAAGAGCATTTATGTATGAAAAATATCAATTATGCATTCAAAAGAAGTTTTCAAATTTATTAAAAGCCACACTTTCGTATTAGCCACATGCCAGGGGTTAGTAGCCGAAGAAATCGCCAAAGTTTTATCTACTTAATGCAGTTTTTTTTTTTTTTTTTTTTACTTTCTTCTACGTATACAAGAAGATAGTATTGGATTCATGGAAAATTTTGACTTCCGGTTTTCGACGGATTTATACATTTTAGAAGGTCCTGAACACGATTTGACTGTTTTTAGAAAATGTGTGTCCCTGAGTCTGTCTGACTGTCTGTGACACAAATTTTGTGGGCGCTCTAACTAACGAACTACGGCGTAGAATGAAATGAAATTTCATATGGAGTTCTATCCTAATGTGAATTGTTGTCGATTAGTTTTGGGACAAAATCCTCCCAAGAGGGGATGCCGCAAATCTGTGATATGTTCGATTTATGTGATGCTTATATCTCCTATTTAAGTGCTCAGAATTCAACGAAACATAAAGTTTAGAAACCTCATGATAGGATTAGATTGTCATTCAACTTTGGTTGCGGTTATCTAATAGACCGAGAGGCGGCAGCGATGACAGCGATGACCACCTCGGGAACTCAGCTTTCGCTTTAGAGTGTTAGTGCAATCCCGAGGGGTAGACCACATCCACTCCTCCCGACTCTCAACCAGAGTCTGAGAGGGAGCGTCGGGTCCCTGATCAAGCTGCTGAGATTTATTTCGGTTACTGTGAGATTTACAATTACAATCACAATTGGTTAGCCAATTTTTCTGGGCGAACCAAAGATTTCACATCGAGATATATGACTGTATGTAGTGATTACATGAGGATCATTTCACCTAATGTGATTGCATAATTGTTTACAATTTTCTTGGATATATATACGTCACAGTACATTTAACACACAATATTTAACATGACAATTAAAAACACATTACAACACAATATCAAACACCTACTATTTACATGACTGTATGTAGTGATTACATGAGGATCATTTGAATGTGATTGCATAATTATTTACATTTTTCATGAATTTACAGGGATTTCACAGTACATTAAACACACAATATTGAACATCACAATTAGAAACACATTACAACACACCTACTATTTACAATTTGCACATACTAGAGTTTGGAGAGATGCACAAGATAAAAATTCAAAAGTGATAGAAGTTTCTGGCACCCGCTAATAACCCGTTTCTCCCTCCATGCTACACCCTAGTGATGTAGTCGGACTAGAATGGCTCTGGATTTGAAAAGATGTACTCGTTTGTTTCTATAAACCTCATGCATTGTATGATCTTGTTGAGTAGTTGTGGTTTCTCTTTTACATCCCGACACCAACTTGCTAAATTCATACGTGTGTGTTTTTTGAGATGATAATGCGATGTTAATGTACAGTATAATACATAGTGTAACGATGTTGACGGCAAGCCACAAATGCATAGTGGGGAGTCTCTTTTGTTAATTTTGTATAAGTGTTCGCACAGGCAATCACCTCATCGAGTTCACGGCTGAAATTCTAGAATTAGTTAAAACTCGATTCGCATATTAAAACGCAATCGGTTTGCCAAGTCATATCTTGGTGGAAAACACCTGAAAACCAGATTTTAGCGATTGACTCGTAGGTTTATCATTGCGTTTTCCTGCATTTAAAACTATAAAAACACGGAGGACTGGGAGCAGAAAAACACAATGGCAAACCTACGAGTCAACCACTAAAATCGGTTTTTCAGGTGTTTTCCACCAAGATATGACTTGGCAGACCAATTGCGTTTTAATATGCGAATCGAGTATTAACTAATTCTGGAATTTCAGCCATTAACTCGATGAGGTGATTGTCTGTGTTGCCTCCTCCCGGTCTATAAGAGAAGGGGTGCAAAAATTCGATGATTTGTTCGAATATGCGAATCTTAAATCACTAATTTAAATGCACAGAATTCTACGAATCTTCACGCTTAGCATCCTGAACGTAGGAATACATTGTAATTCAATTACGGTTGCAGACATTTAAGAGGGGTGCTGAAATTCAATGGTTTTTGAAAAATTGCGATGCTTATATTTTCAGTTTAAATGCACAGAATTCCACGAATCTGTACCTTTAGAATCCTGATGATACGAATAGATTCTCATTTAATTTTGGTTGAGACTTCAAAGAGGGGCTGCCGAAATTCGATTATTTGTTCGAAATATGCGATGCTTATATCTCCAGTTTAAATGCACAGAATTCAACGAATCTTTACCTTTAGAATCCCGATGATTAGAATAGATTCTCATTTAATTTTGGTTGCAGACTTCTAAGAAGGACTGCCGAAATTCGATTATTTGTTCGAAATATGCGATGCTTATATCTCCAGTTTAAATGCACAAAATTCAACGAATCTTTACCTTTAGAATCTCGATGATGAGAATAGATTCTCATTTAATTTTGGTTGCAGACTTCTAAGAGGGACTGCCAAAATTCGATTATTTGTTCGAAATATGCGATGCTTATATCTCCAGTTTAAATGCACAAAATTCAACGAATCTTTACCTTTAGAATCTCGATGATGAGAATAGATTCTCATTTAATTTTGGTTGCAGACTTCTAAGAGGGACTGCCAAAATTCGATTATTTGTTCGAAATATGCGATGCTTATATCTCCAGTTTAAATGCACAAAATTCAACGAATCTTTACCTTTAGAATCTCGATGATGAGAATAGATTCTCATTTAATTTTGGTTGCAGACTTCTAAGAGGGACTGCCAAAATTCGATTATTTGTTCGAAATATGCGATGCTTATATCTCCAGTTTAAATGCACAAAATTCAATGAATCTTTACCTTTAGAATCTCGATGATGAGAATAGATTCTCATTTAATTTTGGTTGCAGACTTCTAAGAGGGACTGCCAAAATTCGATTATTTGTTCGAAATATGCGATGCTTATATCTCCAGTTTAAATGTACAAAATTCAACGAATCTTTACCTTTAGAATACTGATGATGAGAATAGATTCTAATTTAATTTTGGTTGCAGACTGGCAAGTGCAGGAAACGGTAGCTTAAGCGTTACTCACGGAAATGTTTTTGCATCAATGGAACTCCAGAAATCGCTGGAGTTCGATTACCTGAGATTCATTCTGTTGAGCTGAACCAGGTTTCAGACCAGATGCTGTAATCATCAAGGTTAGCTGGGTGAAAAAGTTCGACCAGAATCGTCCGGGATAGCTCAGATGGCAGGACACTGGCGGCTTCAGCCAGGAGGTCCCGGGTTCGTATCCTTGTCCGGACATTTTTCACTCAGTTGGAAATTTACATCTAATATGATTTGTTTACCAATTAGAATAATTGTGTTAATATTAATCTAGTGCATTTTAAAAGAGTTAAGCTATTTTGGATCTATAGTAAGTGTAGATAGCCAATACTTTTATTTTGGATCTATAGTAAATATAGATAGCCAATACTTTAAACTGATAGTATCTGAAAAACTAATTAAAATTTTTACATATAAGTACACAAGCTTGAACTACTCATAAAAACAAATAAAATGCAGCAAACCGCGTAAACATCTGATTATCACTTATCTCTGTATCCTTGTCAAAAGATTTGGGCTGAATAAGTATTTAAAAAAGGTGAAAAAGTGAATTTTAAAAATCGCATTAACTAAAAATCCATTCGTCGGATTTCGCTTTACGTTTGGTGACTTAGTCACTTGACATACCCCATTCCATACAAACAAGAAATTTGTTTCTATGAAAAACAGAATGCAAACTATAGAGGTATAAAAACCCTACTTTGTTCACTCAGATAAATATAAACAAGAAAGATCTAATTAATCTTGTAAAATCGCTTTGCAGACAATTCGAGGAAATTAATTGCGTTTGTTGTTCATTGCACTGTTGTTTCTTTTGCTTGGCGAGAAACTGTGCCGAGTTTCTATGATCTATGATCCCTTACGATCTGTTCGTATTGGTCGCGTTGACGTCCGAGAATGGGATTCCTTTGTATTGATAATTGTATCATAACATTGGTATTATATTATCGTCTACAACAGGAATGACAAACCTTTTCCCATACCCGTGCCAAACTTTTTCACAAAATATTTTACATGACCATGACGTGCCAGCAATCAAAAACATTTACTAGATCAAAAAAATATTAAATAACATTTTTTTTTTTTTTTAACTTAGCATTAAAAATATAGTAACATACATGGTTTTATGCTGTGATATTTATAGTAACAATTATATTTTAGAAAGTAATAAATGCGATTTCTGGTATTTCATCTTGATTGATAAATAATTAATATCGTGTTCATACTTTTAATAGAATGCAATGTGAAATGGACTAATTTGACAAGCGATTTCAACTTGAGCTCTTATCATTATCATCCGAAAATAATCACTCGTACTCACAAGCATAAGTAGAGAAAAAAATGACACGTTGCTAAATCCAGCATATTTAAACCTTTCTGAAAGTATAGATTTTCATCAGAAGTCGACATAATTTCATCGTTGGTAATTTTTCTTATAATGTCTGAATGCCTGTGACAATCTTTTCTTTTCAATAATTTTCAAACCTTCTTTTACTTTGATATATTTTTGAATACTTATTGAACTAGATTTTAATTCAGTAAGTCGCATTACAATTTCTTCATTTAAAAAAATCTTTAGACAAGGTCAGCTTGTCTAAATTCATGTATTTTGTGTAATTTCACTGTATTTTGATTTAAAACATCAATCAACGCGGTATCGAGAACGGGGCTGCGGAGTCGGAGTCGGAGTCGTGGAGTCGGATCCATTTTTGAGCAAAAGAGTTGGAGTCGCTAAAAAACAAGCCGACTCCGACTCCAGATTTTTTAGTTAGGCCTTTTAAAGTGAAATTAAACTAATTATATGTAATTTTAAATCTATAAAATGAATTATTAATTGTTATTTATGGACTGTATCAGGCTACTTAAGTTAAAGATGACCGATTTACTGTGGTGTACAAAGTTGATACGGGGGTAGGTACAGGGTACCCATGTACAGAGTAGATGAAAGCTGTTTTAATCCATAAATGTAGTAGATATTTTACATTTAGTATATAAGTACTTAGCCTCGTATTTTTGGGGTTTTCGGATAGAACACGGGGTACAAAGGTCTGGAAGGACCCAAGGCCCGGAAAATGAAGGCAATTTTTCAAACGGGCCGTGTAAGTAGAAAAGACAATTTATGTTAATGGGCCGGATCAGACTGATAAAAAATTCAGCAGCATGACAAGCCCACTATAACAAATTTGAAAGAATCAAACTACGCCGATAAAATAGGAGCAATTTACAATAGGCAATAGGCATGATTGGAGTGAGAATAAATATAAAAGCACGGAGGTAACTTTTAGGGGACGGGCCTTAAAATGTGGTTCATGCGGATCTCTTACCGGAGGTAATGTAAAAATTATAAATCTGGGCTATTTTTGGAGGCAGAAGAACTAAGAACCAGGTATATCATTGTAATAGAAGCCTTTTTCCAGTTTTCCTCCCCTCAAATTTTTCTAGTCTGTATGACCAAAGTCAAAATTCAACAATATCCTTCCTTTATTTATTTATTTTATGCACAGGAGACAAAATAAGATGAAATTGTATTTCTTTTCCTGAATCAGCGGTACCCAAAATAACAATAAAATAGTGAAATTTTAATAGCTTTCATCTTTTGAATTTCGGATTTTTCAGGTCTGCAGAACCCGAAATAAAGCCAAAATTGTAAACTTAATTTAAAGAATGCAATTTTTTTTATTATTTCATTAGAATCCACAGGATCCGAATTATTTTCAAAATAATAAAAATTTCATCTTTATTTTTCCTCCTTTCCATATACGTTTTTCGAGTCTGGAGGAGCAAAATAACAACTAAATTGTAACGATTTCACTTTTTCTTCTTAGTCCGCAGATCCAAAATAGTAAACTTTCTATTACGTGTTCTTTAGACTTCGATTTTGGGGATCGATTTTCTTCGATCTTCTTTTTCGGGATTGCGGGCGCGAAATTGTAAAATTAATAAAGCGGAAAATATAATTTTTTTCTGTTTTATTTTTGAATCCCTAAAAAGATAATCAATGCCGAAATAGTGAGATTTTAGTTTTATTTTTCTTATAGTCAATCATTATTTTAACCAACAGGCAACACCAGTACCCCAGCCCGAGTATTAGTGCTGCCATCCCGGAGTCGGATTCTGAGTCGTTTAAATATCCCGGAGTCGGAGTCGGCCATTTTTCCCACCGCAGGCCTGATCGGGATTATTCTACCGCGTGCCATAGGTTTGCCGCTCCAGGTCTATAACACAGAAAAGCAAAATTTTCAAAAACTCTTTCTGACAAACTTTATATTTTGACTGTTGATGAATGAAATAACTATCAATGTAACGAATGCGTGAACCATTTGTTTTATATTTATACCATTTAATACATACATTGATAAGCAATTTGTTTAATTTATACATAATTAAGACATAATAAGGTAAAACAAAATATATAACATAAAAAAGCCAAATGAGATTAGAAAGATTTCCATTGGTCACCTTTTCACTTTCGTGATTGTTTATAACATTAGGCGTGAAATTGCACTTTGTTCGGACTGAGTTACGCCAAGACCCTATGCTCAGATTAGATATCGTCACCTCAGAGTAACAGTAGGACATGTAGTAATAATCGAAAATGAGATATCTGACTTACTGCTATGAAAAACTGTGTCTGCATCTAGTGGAATAGTAGAGAATTTTTATAAAACACATCTGAGATATAGTATTAAACATAACTTTGTGTTTCAGAAGTTGTTCCACTAGATGCAAACACAATTTCTCATAGCAGTAAGTCATACATCTCATTTTTATTATTACTAGATGCCCTACTGTTGTTCTGAGACGACGATATTATATTTTTAATGTGTGCTTTGAAATGAATCTGAGATATACGTTGTAATTTAGAGTGCATTTGACTGATTGAATGAGATTTTTACTATTTCTATCGTTAAGTATTAAATGAAATTATTTTGTTTAAACTGATTCTAGATTTTCCATTGAAATTGAGGTGTTTATTTACATTTCGTGTGTGATTATGTTATTGATTTATATTAATCCGTTCGGGTCTGGCGTACTATTAATAGTACATGTCTTTTAGTTGAATATTATTTTGTCTTAACAATTACTTTTGTTACTATCTACATGTAGTAATAGTGGGACATGTCTATGTATTTCTTACTATGACTTCATTCATGTTTTGGCATTTAGTAATAATAATAATAATAAAAGTTCGCTTAATTTTCTTTGCAACGTTGGCGATTCTTTTATTTTAAACATAGTTTTCACTCTTTAAATTTAAAATATAGGTTACTTTTCTGAACGAATCATGTGTGATAAAACGCAAAACATATTAGAAAGTTGTAATATTTTTTAAATCCTGTTGTAATAAGATATTTCACAAACGTCTCCAAAATATCTTCCTTAGCCTATTGTCATATGAATACGTATGGAATAGTACGCAAAATACTACCTTTGTTATATTTAAAATAATGACATATTCGTTAAACTTCAGTAAATCTATTTGGATAGCTGCTATTAACATTATTAACATACAAGTAATTTTTTTTTGTCAAAATTGAAAAAAAAAATCGGACCCAAAAGGGTTAAAATCTAATCCCAGATTAGATTTATTTAAAATTTTGTTTGCTTTGACTGTCGTTTTAGTGATTAAACATTGGGGACCCCACAGAAAGAGGGACCGGATAACTATGTTTTGGTTTGAAAATTATTTTAGCAACCGATTATATTATACTGATTTTTGCTTTAAGGGTTAAGGAGTGAAGTCACCTATGCTGCGGCCCACAGATTATTTTTTAAATGACGAATAATAAAAGTTTAAAATTTTTTGTTACAGTTTGAATATCCGATTTAAGATTTTTATATTAAATTTTGTTTAAAAATTATTTTAAGGTCCCATTATAGTGATTACCGTCTTAACGATGGGGTTACACCATCAGGAGCCCAAATATTAGAAACCTCCTAACATTATTTTAAGTGGTAAGTACAAAACTTGTGTGGAAATATAAATTATTTAAAAACAACGTTTAAACACACAATAAATAAGTTGATTTGATCAGACGTATACGTTTCGTGAGTACTAGGACTCACATCCTCAGTGTATAAAAAAAGCTTTAAAAAACAATATCCCCCAACTACATGTACGGTGTTCATATTCACTCACATCCTCAGTGTATAAAAAAACTTTAAAAACAATATGAACACCGTACATGTAGTTGGGGGATATTGTTTTTTAAAGTTTTTTTTTATACACTGAGGATGTGAGTCCTAGTACTCACGAAACGTATACGTCTGATCAAATCAACTTATTTATTGTGTGTTTAAACGTTGTTTTTAAATAATTTATTATTTTAAGTGGTGAAAAATAGATAGAAACCCATTATATATTGATTTTTATTTCAACAATTAGGCAGTATTTCCCCGTGTAAACATTGATATATACAGCACATCAGAGAATGCATGAACTTTCGTAAAGCTGATATTTTAAATTTATTTCTGTCTTGTAGTGATTATAATCAATATTTTAGGCTTTTAGAGTGGGATGAGTAGGAAAAACAATTTTTAGTGAGTTACATTCTTTTTCAAAAGTGAGTTTGAATTAAGTGGATTTGTTTCATAAATTTTGAATTTGAGCATGTATTTAACTCATTTTTCAGCAAGTGAATTTGAGTTTAAATTAGTCCGTTTATTTTGGTGAGTTTGCACAACACTGAATATGAAGCTACGCATAAAACCACTTTTTACAGTTGCCTAATTTATATTCTAAACATCGCACATTTTCAATTTTTACTACGTCGAATAAGGATGAAATGTACTTTCAAATACAAATTGTTTGAAACCTGCATCTCAATTTAATGGTATTTTATGCTTTTAAAATAATTTTCAAGAATGATTAAAAAAAAAAAAAAAAAAATCTATCTCTATCGCGTGCAGCTCGATTACGGAAGAACAAGAAGCTATTTCCACTTAAAACAATATAGATAATTCATCATTTGTCTCCGGCTAATATTCTATAACGAAAATAAAACTTAATAAATAAATAAATCAATAAAATAAAAAGAGTTTTCAATTAAAAATGGTTTTCACCTATGTTTTATAACTCGTAAAAACCGGATTGACACCCCTGGTATCTATAATTATAAAGTTAAAACATGTTCGTGAGTAACTCAGGCATCATATCGACGGTGGAAACCACCCGAATAATCAGCTTCGTTTTACGGCGAATTTTTTAACTTCTGAACATCGCTCTATTTCATTTTTACACCGTCGAATTTGAAAAATTATACTTTCAAAAGTAATTTCTTTGAAAACTGAATCTCTACAATTTACAGATTTTTTATGTATTTTAAACTGTTTTTCCAGCATGATTTTTTTTTTTAAGTCTATCTCAAAAATGTACGTGCAACTCGATTATGGATTAACCCGTTTTCACTTAAAACAATGTAAATAATTCAGCATGTGTTTTTTTTTTTTCCGTGCAATATTTGTGTGTTCCCGAAGTTTGATTAAGAGATCAGCGCCACCTAGCTGATAAAATATGTAACCATTCAGTTGAGCTTCGTTGTCACCAAAACAGCACGTCTGTAAAAGAACGCCCTTGCTCTCAAATCAGAAGCTCATTTAAACGTTAATTGTCCCTTGGCAATAATAAATAAAAACCTATGGTAAATAATTCACAGTCCACTGTCCTGATTGCTCCCGACAATATTCAGTAACTAAATTGACAACTGAAATTAAAGCTTCACAAATAAATAAATAAAACACGATTTTAGTAGTAATCGAACTAATACAGAGACATAATAAAAGAAGGTTACTTATAAACCAGGGCTGCGGAGTCGGTGGGAAAAATGGACGACTCCGACTCCGGAATTTTAACATATTCAACTCCGACTCCGAGTCTTTTACTCAAAAATGGGCCGACGCCGACAATGCAGACCTGTTTGTAAAATGGACGACTCCGACTCCGACTCCTTCGGTTAAAAATGAGCCCGACTCCGACTCCGACTCCTTCGGTTAAAAATGAGCCCGACTCCGACTTCGACTCCGCAGCCCTGTTATAAACACAGAAACCTTTCACGATTAACCACAGGCATGCGGCTAATACTTGAGTATCAAGCATGCTTTTTGGTGTAGTTTGGTGGTCAATCTAAAAAAATACACTAAATGCAATAAATGCATAAAGTTTTCAAATAAAAATGATTTTCATCTCCTTTGTACACAGGACAGTACTCGTATATCGGCCATCTTTAACTTGGGTAAGCCGGTAATATTGCCTTAAAATATTAAAATTTAATTAATTGTAACTGATGGGGAAAAAAATCGATATTCTGCTACAATTAGTGAGTTAGTCTTAAGAAATAAAGAGAGCAAAAAACGTCTAGCTTCATTATACGTAGTAAATGCGAGACAGGAATCAGTTGTGATAAAATATAAGAAACTTTCATTAGAATTTGCCCAATTAATTTAAATTTTCAAGCAAATAAAAAAACATTAAATTACATGTCTATATTAAATTTTACTATATATGTATTAAGAAATCTATTGTTTAAACACCTACTAGTCACCTATAATGAAAAATGTTATAACAAAAGATAATTTTTTTATTAAAAATTTTAAAATACATGGAATGAAACAATAAGAAAAAATATTTACCTTTGAAATAGTAATGCATCTAACATATGAGCCAATCTTATTATAAAATAATATTTTCTTCTAATTATAGAAATTATTTAAAAATAATTAAGTCAAGACATTTTCCAGTTGTTTTCAAAAAGAGAACTAAGGTCATCTTTTGCATTCGAGGGATAAACAGGCCAGGACCTCCGTTTAAAATGGAATCCGAACCACTACAGATATCAATGCGTAAGTCGGGATTTGACCCCGACATACTTCTTCCAGTAGCCAGCGCCCTAACCACTAGGCAAGCGGGTGGCGCTGTTTTCAAGGAAAATGTGCTTTAAGAATGGAGGAAAATAATCTCCAGGAATCTCTTCAACGGCGTTGGTTTTCATGTTGTATCTGACAAACATTGTTACACTTGACTTTAAACTATTCTGATACATTTTAAAGGACTAATTCAAATCGATTAGTCTAATTTCTTATGACCTTCATCTTTAAAACTATTGCTGAATTCAATATTTTTCAGATGTGTTAAGATAGTCAGGGAAATAATCTCCAGAAATATCATCCGCTGCTTGGATTTTCATATATATCCAACAAAATTGTTACTATCGATGTTAAATCTTTCTTATAAATTTTGACGGATTTTTTAAAACTGATTAATCTATTTTCCTGTGATTTTCAATTTTAGAACTCTGAATTAATTTTTGCTGTTGTTTGATATGTGAGCAATTTACATTATTGTATAAATTTGCTCCTAGCTTTATTTTCAGAAATAAAATAATGCTGTATATTACATAAAGTTTTTGTTAGTAAAGTACACCATACAACTGTTCGAAGTTGAACAGCTTACTTATAAATGATATATAATTTTATCTCATAACGGAATGTCTCAGCTAGGCTATATCCCAGTAATTGGAAATTGTAGTTTTTACATTCTTCTCTGCATACATCTGCATGCGCTTAACAGACTAATTTTGATGTAGATTTTCTGTTTCGTTATTTTTCTGATCTCACTGATTATTTTTCTTAGCCAATTTCAAGCAAATTTATATAAGGATTTTTTTTTTTTTTTTTTTTTTTTTTTTTGTAGTTTCTTAAATTCCTTTGGCTTCCTTGAGTTCTATTTGCATGTTAATTTCCTTACTTGCCACGGTAAGAAACATTTTCATTATTTAAATTGCAAATATTTAAAGTGTTTCCCTATTTTTTTCCGCTTGGTGAGTTTTACACTATCTTGACAAAGGTCATTAGTTTAAGGTAATTTGTAAATAACTTACATTGAAGGAGTTACAATTAACTAGTTTCCTCTTTTTGTAACTTTTTGATAAGTAAAAGATATTTGTAGGAAATTCACTGCAGATTGAACTTGACAAAGACTGATATGCTTAAAATCAGGGAAAAGGAAATGAAATTAATAACTGGAAAATTTTTTTGCATGTTTTCTACTTATTCTGATTTTCTTACCTATTCAGATTCTTGACTGTATACATTCAGAACTATAGTTGCCAAATTTTACGCTTTTTTGTTACCACTAAAATTTAATAGAGATTTTCGTCTTGTCTAATAATGAGATTTCGACGATTAAATAACACAACATTTACTATAACATTTTAGTGGTACGAAGAAAGCGTAAAAGTTGGCAGTTATGCAGAACAGATTTTTCACATCATTAGGATTTCTTCCAGAAGTCCAGAAAGTATTTTTGCTGAAGCAAAACATTCTAATTGATAGCGTGAATACTTGCTGTAAATCGATTTCTATTAAGAAAATCTAAAATTTCCACTTGCTAGTAATAAATATTTATTATTTTGTACCTCTCATTCTCATACGGAATTTGATGTAAAATAACTATCAATTTATGATGGAGACAGAATGCGTCCCGTGGTGTAAAATATATCTTATATTTTCAAGAATGCTAGGCTATTAATTTTTTTTTTTCAAGTTTACGTGAGTATTTCACAAACAGATGCCACATTTTCAGCTCATTTAAATTTAAATTTCTGATTTTACAATGGTGAGTGTGTTTCTGAAACTCCTATCGAAAACAAACCTTGTAAACAGACTGATATCAACATGCAAGCTCTATTTACTTTAGGATTCCTATATTAAAATAGCACTACAAGGAACAATTCATAGGATCAAACAAAACCCTGGTGCTAAATTTATTCGTAGAGCACTGGATGATTCTTGAAAGTTGTTTTTTTAAGGGCAACTTAATCACCTTTTGGACATAATAGATAAACAGCCAGAATCGCCGTTTAAACTGCAATTCTTCACACTACGAGCATCCAAAACTTAATCGGGATTTGAACCCGCACTTCTTAACTAACCACCAGAGAAGCAGGCGGTTCATTCCTTGGATGAATATGGCCGCCTTTTCATGTACCCTGCAACAGAAAGAAAGAATATGGTCTTACTGATGCATGTAATTACAATTGTAAAAAATATGAAAAACCTAGTTTTATTTCATTCGTATATAAGAAATTTATATTAAGAGCTAAGTTAAACAGTCTATATTTTTAACCTAAAAATGATAATTTAACAAAACAGGGTACTTACATGTGTTTTGATTTCACATCGATCAAACGTCTAAGTTTCATAAAAGGAGTCCATTGACGTCTGTTGTTCTTCAAAAAAATTGAAGCATTTACAAAATATTGATATAAGCTTAAATTACCTGTAAATCCATCTAGATAATGACTCAAATTCAGTATTTTTCCGATATCAGAAGCATTGTATGTAAATAGCTTCAAGACCACACGAAGCGCGATTTATGGCTTTGTGTGTTTCTAAAAAGGTTTGAGCGCTTTCTTCGCGACACATTTGTCTGTGGTAAGGTATTTCTTTTTGTAAATGCCTTACTGAAAGAATTTTCAAGTGAAGCGGAGTTATACTATAATTTTTATTTAAATTACCAAAGTAGGTGCGAAAATCTTTAGGTGCCTTGAAAATATATATTATGTTAATTATACTTACAAAACTTTAAGAGTAGGAAAAAGCATAGTATGGATGATATGCGTTATATATATATATATATATATATATATATATATAACCATTAATTAAACATTACCGACCACCATCAAAATCGCGATAGTATGAATGAAATGACAATAATGCAGTTTCCCCCATCACACTTAATATGGATACCAAAAACATATAATATACAAGCTGCTATGTATAAAATAAAGTGCTTTATACTATTTTACAAGAGTTAATGTGGAAGAAAAAAAAAAGGAAGAATATGGATACCGATAAAGAAAATTGAAAAGTTTATATATTGGATTACGTTATCAAGAGTACAGAATTCAATGATATAAGCAAATCAGTCGTTTTCTGTGAGAAAAAAAGCTAAAAGCTGAAATTTTTTTTTCTCCTGTACTCAAACGACCAATATTACCAAGAGAATAGTTTCAATATGAAAACAGAATAATTAAATGCCATGAAATGGAAAAAGCAATAAAACCTTTAAATATTTAATTTATAGCATGGAAAAATAGTAATATTACACAACATACCGAATAAAATCCCAGTTTTTATCCAAATATACTCCTGCACATGGTATCCAAAAGAACGATAAGTTTAAGGTTATTTTAACAGTTAAGTTAACACAGATATTAAAAGCTAAAGGATTCAGTTAATCCATTTTGAAATACCGGTATAAATTCAATTAATATAATATAAATAGAAAATAATTACATTATTAGTATCCAATATACCTATAAACACTTTTAATTTTTTTTTTTTTTTTAACTAAAGTGAAAAATACCAAAACTATTATTTTACAATATCACCAATATCCATCATTCAGTACCACCTAGTGTAAAAAATTGAAATTATTACTCTAAAAGAAGCAACAGAAGACAAAATGCAAATAAAATTTTGGTGCTGCCATCTAGTATGATAACTTAATACTATTATTATCAAAATGTCATAAGATAAACCTAATAAAAGCTAATGATTTCAAAATATATCAACTGCTATACCACACAAATCCTAATATATAAACAATACCATATTATATATCATTATTCATAAAAATATTAAATAAATACAAATGTTAATATAATGCTTTCAATATATTCTACTACCATACCCATTTAATCTATACAGAGAATTTTAATAATTTTATAACATTGCAATTTTATATAGCTATATGCTATAAATTAAATAAATTATATATAATCAAAATATAAATAACTTTAAGAGTTACTATTAAATATAAAAAATAATAAATTAATAGAATGAACAAGAAATGAAAAATGGATGTTTATAGAAGATTGTCAGATTCTTTAAGTACAAATTGCCTAAAGATCACAAATAAAGTGAGTGGTTTATTTTTATATTAGCCATAAAAAAAGCTAAAGAATATGAATATGGGACAAACATATACATAAAACCGATAATTATTCATTGAACACTAAGTTCAAAATTTATATGTATATAAATATACACTATGACGCAAAAGTTTAGACAATGACGTCATTCAGCTTTAAAATGTAGAATTATGACGTCAGAATTACAAAAACCTGTAAATATATTCAAAAACTGATTTAAAATGTTATGTACAAAAGACAGTCGTTTTATTTGCTATAATACTAATTTTTTTCATAAAAATTCAAATGTGCTTGTCGCAAAAGTTTAGACACTATTCTAAATTTCTTTGAATATTCGATGGCATATGCAAATTTAGAATCGATGATGTCACAAATTTGGAGTACTTAAGTTCTGCAAACGATTGCGCTTCATAGTCGACATGCCGAGAGCTAAAGAAATTCAAGTGAATGAGGTTTCAAGGATTTGGCAGTTGAAAGGTGAAGGGAAGAGCGTTTCTGAAATTTCTGCTATTATTAATAGGTCAAAAAAATCTATTTATCGAGTTTTATCGAGTGGTTCCGAATATAAAGCAAAATGTCGGTCTGGGAGGCCACGTGTGACAAATGTACGAGAGGATCGCCTGATACAAAGACTAGCGAGTACTCAACAAATGAGCGTACGTGGAGTTCAAAGCTCATCGGGACTCTCTGTATCAAAGGATACGATTCGTAGACGAATTTTGGAAAAAGGAACAATCGTTTATAGCAAAATGCAGAAGAAACCAGCTCTGAAACCACATCATAAGTTACAAAGACTTATGTGGGCTCGAAAGCATATGTCATATGGAGAGAAATGGCAGTCAGTCATATTTAGCGATGAAAAAAAGTGGAATCTGGATGGCCCAGATGGTTGTTTATCGTATTGGCATGACTTGCGGAAGGAACCTCGACGTTTTTTTAGTCGCAGACAAGGAGGGGGCTCGGTGATGGTTTGGGCAGCCTTTTGCTATAATGGACAAGTATCTCTGACCTTCACCAGTGGTCGTCAAACTTCACAGCATTATACACAGACATTAGAAGAAAACCTACTGCCATTTGCTGAGCTTCTAGGGGGTCCTCAGTGGGAATTTCAGCAAGACAATGCTTCAATTCACACTGCAAAACATTCAAAATCTTGGTTTAATTCCCATAATATAAGAGTTCTCGACTGGCCAGCATGTAGCCCAGATCTTAACTCTATAGAAAACCTTTGGAGCATCATGTGTCGCAAAGTTTATAGCAACGCTAGACAATACTCTTCTGAAAAGGAACTTAAGACATCTATTGAGAATGCATGGTACGATATCGATCCACAAACTATGCAAGATTTAGTTTCTTCCATGCAATCTCGTGTATATGACGTAATACATAAGCATGGATGCGCAACCAGGTTTTAAAAATTGTTTATTTCGATTTTATTTAATTTGTGTCTAAACTTTTGAGACAGCAGTTTATTTTTGTTACCATTTAATTTATTGCAATATGCACAATTCCACTTTTCTTTGTTATAAATATTGTTTATATGTACAGCACATTAATTTCAAGCAGTGATTTGAAAATTGAATAAATATTTTTCAAAGTATGTAAGAATTTCTTCATTGTCTAAACTTTTGCGTCATAGTGTATATACCGTAATTTCGCGCGTATCCTCTGCACCTCAGATAACTCGATTTCCTACCAGAATTTATTTTAAATAAAATGCG
Organism: Maratus speciosus; assembly: GCA_963932465.1. Lineage (NCBI taxonomy): Eukaryota > Metazoa > Arthropoda > Arachnida > Araneae > Salticidae > Maratus > Maratus speciosus. Next base: position 37,540,234 of record OZ010787.1, on the reverse strand, counting down.
ATTTGCTTCTGCTTAGCACTTATTTAACTTCTTTTTTTCAATAAAATTTCCGATTTGAAAAAGACTTAACTAAGCCGCGGCGGATACGCGAAAAATTGCATTATATATATGACAACAATCCAATTTATTCCACTAAATGATTTTAAAATTGAATTTCTCAAATGAAGACATCGATATTGACACGACATTATATCAAATGGTGATACATATATATATATATGTATCGGAAATGATGATAGATGTATGTATGTATATATATATATATATATATATATATTTGATATATATGTATAAAATTTTCAGATGACAAAATATCTTCTAACATACAACAGGAGAGTATTTGGATTTGAATCAATTAAAGTCTCTCTACCGGCTTAGACAATAAAACGAACACATAATAGATTTGGAATCCCGAGATAATTGGGAAATTATTGTTTATTTCAAAAAATAAAAAAATAATAAATAAAAATAAATAAGTAAATCTCTTTATCGCCAGGTTTAAATCAGGTATTTTCTAGCATAGAATTGAAAGAAAGAAAGAAAAAAAAGACTTATTCACAGAAAACTTGGTTTATTCCCAGCTGTTTTTTTTCTTCAGTCTTTGCTTCTCTGGATATCTAAGTAGTGTATTATTACAGCGCATACAAAAATACAGAGAAAGTCAGTTTAAAAAAATTGTAAACAATTGGTGCTCAAAAAGTGCATTATAACATTGCTACTCAATAATGCGAATTACATAATGTGACATTTTCTGATGAAAGTGTGGCATTTGCATGACTCATGTAATATACATTGATAAAAATCTTTAACAAGTGACCTCTGCGGCCGAGTGATGCGGAGCTATCTCTTCTCTAATCGTTTGAGAACGTAGAAAGTGTTGGGCTCGATTTTCCCTAGGTGTGCATATTTTCCCTAGGTGTATATTTCTGATCCTTGTGCTAGAGATAATATACCTTGTGTAGTCTGTCCGTTATTTGACTATGACTCAAACAAGTCTTTGAGATTAACCCTTTAGTGCGTAGCTTTGCATATATGCAAACAACACTGTTTTGAATTTAATAGATTTTTTTTCATTCGCATATACCTAATTCACACCAGAAAATTAAACTAGCAAAATTTGATTTAATTAAAAAACAGACATTCCGTATTGAAATAAAGCGAAATTAACCATTGAAACTTTGTGGTGTAATGTCAGATTCGACGAACTACGTAATTTCTAGAACGAATTCTATCATGGGAATTAAAGGGTTAAATGTTAAGCTTTATAAAATAAATAATTATATAAAATAAAGTATTTGGAGACATACTTTTTAAAGTATTTACTAATTTGCATTATTTTAGCGTAAAACAGCCACACGACAGTAGTTTTTACTTGTATTGCAGATGTGTAACAGAAGTAAAGGTTGACGTATTATATGAAAAATATATCTCTGATTTTTTTCATTATTTTTCCAGTGTAATAAACCTTTCAGAGAATCATATATAATTTTTTCGAAACAAAATAAAAAATCGCGCATTTAAGGGTTAACTACACGAGTAGGAAGGAATGTGTATGTATAACGAAGAAACACGGTTTAAAAAGACAGCCCATCGGTTCCAAGGAGGATTTATTATATTTAGAAGCACAATTTCGGGAAGCAGGAAAACTGATCTAGAGTTAGTTCCAAGAACTATGAATACTGACACGTATATGAAAATATCTAACAACAGCTGTGAACATATACGCATCTCCTTGTAAGTTAAAAGTTTCATCTTTCAGCAAGATAGAGAACCTTGACAAGTCTCAAAATCTGTTGGGTATTTCTTAAATCTGTGCAAAGTCAACGTTTTATTTTTCGTTAAAAACAGGGTGGAGAGTGGTCAGGGAAAAACACAGTCAAAAAAAGTGAAACTACCACTATTAGCTTCTAGAAGTTATAGCCAATAATATAAAGAGATTAAAGAAGGCGAATTTCTCTTTAACAAAATACTGGTATTTAATACCGTTTTTGACTGTGTTTTTCCCTGACCACTCGCCACCCTGAAAAAGCACTAATAGTGTTACATCTGATTCTCGGACATGGTTCTAAATTAGGTAAATTTTACAAGAGAGGTTCAGAAGTTGGAAGTCAACCATTTGCTTAATATTTTATAGATAGGCAGATAATCAAGGTTAAAGTATATATTCATATCAATAAAATGCACTTATTAAAAAATAAGATACATTTAGATATTTTGCTACAATAAATATGTTTACATATACTGAATTCGGGCACAAAGAAGGCAAGTGCCATCCCGTGACGCATTTTTGAACTCTCACATCTTGTACACTTCAATACGAGTTCATTGTAAATCGTTTATAGGAAAAAGCTCCTATAAGCATAAAAAATATTTGGTCAAATTTTGCAGCACCTCTTGTCTTAACCGCTATTTGAAATTTTTCTATTCCCTATCCGAGACCTGTTTTACTTATTTTTTAATTATATTTTCTAGCTTTGTTTACTTACTTATACAAAGTGGTTTTAAAACAACTTTTCCTGTTTGGAGGCATTTGTAGCTAAAACTAGTGAACAGAATGAAACCATATTTTTACCCAACTGTAAAGAAGGGTTATGTGTTTCACGCGAATCTGGGTATGTGGATTTCTTTATACCCTCGAAACATACCAACGACTGGATGGATTTTAACGAATGAGGTCTCTATCGATTCGTCCTAACCGTCCGATGGTTATAGGCTAGATTTTGTTTTTATAAATCTAAAATGGTGGCCGTAAAATACAAAATGATGGTAGAGACGAAAAACATTTTTTTACGCATCATATTGAGTGGCATATCATTGGATTGGTATTTCAAAATGAAGGCGATGTTTCACTGACTATTTTACAGTCAGAAGCTCCGTTTAAATATTATACAACAACCTGAAAGTTGTGTAGGTAGGATCTCTAGCTTTTCTGCAACTCTAACCTTCCTAGACATCTATAGACCTCATCAAAACAGTGTTTACAGATAGGAACTAACAATTAAACACAACTTAAAAGTCATCAATACAAGTAAATAAAAAAATAGGTAAGTAATATAAAAAAATAGTTTCACATTGATGAGAAATATTACGCGCTTAATTAGTTCGCTTTTTACGCAGTCAGGTTTTTTGATTTTTTTAATTTAATTTTTATTTGTATATTTAGACTCTTCTAGGCGTGGAAAGACGTATTCTGTAAAAAAGAAATAAACTGCGAATACTAATAAGTCTTTAAATACTAAAAATACTAATATATCTTTAGAAATTAGTAGTTCTGTATACGAGAAATTTTTGGTATTTTCGGCTTCGAAAGCAAGCAGATATTTTCAATTATTACCACTAAAATAAATTATACGAATTTTATTTTGTGCGTATATGACAGCAGTGTCGCCAATTTCTCTTGAAAAGGTATTGGGAACTTCAGGCAAATAATTCATTTGAATGACTGTTGAATTGTGCTTAGTAGGTGTTCAGCCTTCCTGTGCCAAAAATATAGCAAGGCTTTGGTACTATTATTAATTTTTTGTACGTGTGTGTTACGGAATTAATCTCCACACGAATTAAAAAGTCAAATTATAACATGTGGTTTCATTCCGTTTATTAATTTTAATGATAGATATCTTTAAAGAGAGAAAGTTAACCATTCTGTATTTATAATCAGTTGCTTTAATTTTTAATTTCAAATGGATTATTATTAATAAATTTTCATTTGAGATAATTTTATAAATTTTAGTATTTAAATGAAAATTCTTGTGTGTTACGAAATTTATTTTCACACGAATTAAAAAGTTAAATTATAACAGGTGGTTTCATCCCGATTATTAATTTTAATGATAGATGCCTACAATCAGAGAAAGTTAATAATTCTATATTTTTAATCTGTTGCTTTAATTTTTAACTTCAAATTGAATATTATTAATAAATTTTCATATCAGATAATTTTTATAAATTTTAGTATTTAAATGAAAAATTTTAAGTCAATAATGCCGGCTCTTAAAATCGTTACATAAGAAATATCTTTTAAGTTAAGAATTTTCTTAAATTTAACTTGATTGCAATATAATCAAAATTATTTATGTATGGAGGGCTGAAATTCTCAAAAGTAAAGGAAAATGTAATTAGATGCTTTTGAGGCATATAGAGGCTTTCTTAACAATTGCTAAAAAATGAATACGTATAGGAGAATACAAACTCCTTTTTTTTGTTGAAAGCAACTAAACAACAGGGTTTTATAACTAACAGGGCTTGATTAACCCTATATGTGTGCCCCTAAAGCCCGAATTCAGTTAAGATCCCCCCCAATGACATTTCTGCAGTCACACGTTATGCTCATTTTAAGAAACAATATATGATTTTTGGTTTTGAGGGGGCTGGGGGCAGGGTTTGGTGGAATTTTAGAAGTGAGGGCCCAGGATAGCTGCCCCGTTTGCTTTTTCAATAATAAAACCCTATAACTACTGAAGAAGGGCGGGCCGGCATATGATTAACAACTGCGTTCTTAAATTTGCAAACACCGGTATCTTTTGTTAAATTTTATATAGAAAAAACAAGTTTGTATATATCTCTTCAAGAAAGTTAATAAATTAAATTTAAAAAATCAAAAAACCCGACTGCGTAAAAAGCGAACTAATTAATTATTTCCCATCAATCTGAATCTTTTTTTATATATAACGTACCTATTTATTTCATTTATTTGTATTGATGACTTTTAAGTTGTGTTTAATTGTTAGTTCCTATCTATAAATACTGTTTTGATGAGGTTTATAGATGTCTAGGAAGGTTAGAGTTGCAGAAAAGCTAGAGATCCTACCTACACAAGTTCCAGGTTGTGTAATATTTAAACGGAGCTTCTGACTGTAAAATAGTCAATGAAACAACGTCTTCATTTTGAAAGACCTATCCAATGATATGCCACTCAATAGGGTGCGTAAATTTTTTTTCGTCTCTACCGCTATTTTGTATTTTACGGCCGCCATTTTGAATTTATAAAAACAAAACTTAGCCTATAACCATCGGACGGTTAAGACGAATCGATAGATACCTCATTCATTAAAATCCCTCCAGTCGTTGGGATGTTTCGAGGGTATAAAGAAATCCACATACCCAGATACGCGTGAAACACATAACCCTTCTTGGCAGTCGTATAAAAAAGAATCTGGTTTTAGAAGTTCCTTGCTATCTTGTTGCGAAAAAAACCAACGTCATTATAATTATGAATGCGCCGTTTAAGTTTATTAACTACCTTATATTGAATAACATAAATAAAAGCGCATTTTTCAATAATAGTAAGAAAAATAATATAAAAATAAAAAACTGATAAAAGACGAGGGGAAAAAAACAAACACAAAAAAAACAAACAAACAAAAAAAAAACCCCACGATGAAATTGATTACGCAAGTATGTGCCAACAAAATAGAATCTTCTTTGTTAAATTTCAGAAAGAAACAAGAACGAAAAATCATGCGTACAGCATAGATTATGAAACACTTTCTAGTACATTCAGAATACTATAGCAAAACTTCAGAGTTTACTAAGGTGAAAGATGATATGTAAATGCAGAATTTGGAAAATGTATAACGCATTTGAAAACACGATTTCTGCTATTATCATGAATAGTCATTAAAATATACGATTTTTTTGTGCAGCCTGTGTATGATCTACAGATAGAAATTAGTTCAGTTAAACGCATAGCACAGTTCAAAATTTCCACTCAGCAATTTCAGTCAATAAACGGATATTGTTGGGAACTTTTGTACAACCCCGCATATGATCTGTGCAATTTAAACACACCAAGTAATATTTAAAAAAGTAATAATTTTTAAAAAAGCATACCACAACTGAAAACGCACTTCCATCAATTATTGTTAGTATTTTTCAATAGTTCAATTATTGCTCATTTTCTTCTATAGCCAAATTCGTTTGTGTGTCCCTGTAAATGAACGATAAGTTCTATGCACACCATATTCTGTAGTAAGAACTTTGTAGTACACCTCAGTGATGTATATCAATTTCAATACGTTTAAAATACTATAATATCATTAAAATACACGGGAAACGATTTTCCCCCATAGACCGTAATATAGCGGAATTTTTTTGAGTGGCCCTGTAAATGAACCAATAAGTCTACAGACTTCATCATCAATACCCATTGAGCCATGGAGATACCCAATAACATCTATCCATTTCATAGCAATAGGACTATATTTACACGAGTTAGAGCACGGACTGACAGACGGGAAGACAAATCGAATTCGTAAACACTTTTCAACTATGTTGGATGTGTTACAAAGCAAGTTTGGATATATGTTACTGATTATATTTTTTCTGGTAAGTTAATAAAAAACTGAATCTGAATTTAGGAGTTCCCGGCTACATGTTATTAAAACAGCCAGTGTCATAATTATGAATGGACTGTTCAAACGTAATAACACTTGAATATTAAAGACGTGAATAATCACTTTGCTAACAAGTCGTAAACCAACTTAGTGAAAAATGTCCAAGCCGGGAATCGAACCCGGGCCGCTGGAATAGATCTCCAGTGCTCTACCACTAAGCCACAAGGACGATGCCCAGCTTGGCATCTCTCACTTATATAAGCCGGTAAGGCTGCAACCGCAGCACTAGATGGAAAAGTCTCCATGAGCACATAATCTAGTGGCGAAACATGAGACGCAAATGAACCCAGTATCGGTGAATATACAATTTTATTCACTGCTGAAAAGTAGTTGAAAAATTAATTAAAATAACACTTTATTATTGAATATTATAAGTAGAAACTTATATTACTTTTTACTAAAAACAAGTAGGCGGAGTACAAAATTGATAAAAGACCAGACTAAAAACGTAAAGCAATTGATTACGAAATTCAAAAGATGAAACGCCAAGAATAACATTAATTCATTACAATTTTATTAAAAGTTTGAGAAAATACAATTTTCTAGGAAAAGAACACAAAAGCATGCAGATGGAAGGAAAATTAAAGTATTCTATGAAATTAATAATGTTAGGCGAAAAGAAAAACAGTATCAACCAGGCTGGAAGAAAATGGGTACAATGTAATTTAAAAAATCGGATGCTGAAACGAAAACAATTCTAATATATAAAAAAAATCATGGTGACATGAAGGGAATGAATATAAAAATAAAAATTAACTCACACACACACAAAATAAAAATAAAAAAAAATTAAAATGTTATCTTTTTCGCGCGCACGAGTTCAACAAAAGGTAATCACTGATACAGGGTGATCTTTCAAGGCCGCATAAACTGTGCAGAGTGAGAATCCACGCTCACAGCACATAAAAATTGACCTAAAGACAATATATCTACGAGTGTCTACAAGTAAATCTTCAAGATATCTACAAGTGTGACGTCACATCCGGTACACAGAAGATAAGCTTTGTTGGAAGCATGAACATAGATACTTGTTTACATGAATACATGCTCGAAATAATCTCTGCACGCCTTGAAACATACTAGTATGGTTAAGAAAATTTAATTTAACAGAAAATCATCCACGGACATTTGTGGACCCTACGATGAAGGATTACATTCACTCTCCTATTCCACGTTGTTTCAAGCATTCCTTGATACGTTTGGTGCATTTTGAACAAATTCTCTAGGGACATGATGTGACATCTAATAACAATTACTTCCAATTCCTTTTCTAATAAAGCTTGTTTTATGTGCATTGAATGTGATGTCAAACTTTACTTTCTAATTTTTCTAGAAAACTAATGATCGTAGTGGTGTGGTGTTTACTCAATTTTTATGTAGGCGGAGTTCGGATTCTCGCTTTCCACAATTTATGTAGTCCTGACAAATCACCCTCAATACACATAGATACACACGAGCTCAAAAAAAAAAAAAAAAAAAAAAAAAAAAAAATTACACATGCAAAAAGAAAAAAAAAAAAAAAAAAGTCATAGAATCATATATCTAAAGTAAAATAAAAAATATTTAAAGTTTGTTTTTTTATCTCTATAGTTTCTGGTTTTTGATTTTTCTCATTCTTACCGATCTTTTCCTTATTTAAATGTCATTTTCTTTTTTCTCTTTTCTTCCTTGAACTTCCTTTTAAAATTTTGATTATTTAAACATTATCTGTGCTACTTAAATATTGTTACTTCATCTATACTCTAGTGAGATTTTTCACAAGCTCAGAGGGAAAAAAAACTCTTATTTGATATATTGCAGAAGCTGAAAAGATTCTTATAAGGAATATCTAATATTTCATATATTTAATACCATACATATTTTACATATTTATTTTTTACAGTAAAAATTTTTCTGCTGACAAAGTGTCGGCGAAAATATACAGATTATGAAAACAAACGAAAAATCATAATATCATTAAAAGAAAAATAAATTAAAATGCCCAAGCAAATAACAAATAAAAAACTTGTGTGGAAAACTAACTCACTAAAAAACCAACGGTTGAATACACAATATATACAAATCAAGCACTCTGAAAATCAACAGACGTATACGTTGCGTGAGTACTGGGACTCACATCATCAACGTATAAAATAAAATCAACATCCCCCAAACACATGAAATTGAAAGAAGAGAACCCAAATGTCAGTAAACATTGTTTACTGAGGGGGATGTTAATTTTATTTTGTACACTGATGATGTGAGTCCCAGTACTCACGAAATGTATGCGTCTGTTCATTTTCATAGTGCTTGATTTGTATATATTGTGTGTTCAAACATTGGGTTTTAGTGACCCAAGCACATAATCTACACCTTTACTTAAAATACATATAATTAAATTTTTAATGTCCGCTCTTAATTTTGAAACTTTCTAATCTACTTCGCACATGGAACGTGAGGTAAGCGCACACTTGCATTCTTTAATCTGCTCTTTTCGCAGCACTACGAGAATTAAATTGTTACCCCATTTTTCTATAAACATATTTCGTTACTTGTTTGTTATAGGGGTTTTTGCGATTTTTTTAAAGCTTGGCGCAGTACAGGCTTCAGAAAGGGATTTCAAATGAAAATCAAATTTCAAATTATTTTTGCTTAAAAGGCGCAAAGACCAACTTAGTGAAAAAGATTCCATGCCGGGAATCGAACCCGGGTCATCAGTATAGCGCACTGACGTTCTACCGCTAAACCACATGGAACGATACCCAGCCTGAAACTTCTCACTATTACAAGTTGGCAAGGCTATAAACGCAGCACAAGGTGGAATATTTTCCGTGAGCCACCAACATGGGGCAAACACAGACACTTAATTAAATCCAGCAACGATGAATCTATATTAATATTAATTCAGAAAGGGAGATTTGTTGCCAAATGATATAAACAGCTATGAAAAGAAACCTGGTGAACTTTTATGCTGTTTTATGTATGTATTTTAAAAACTGACACTGAGTACATGTATTAGAAAAATTAAATAAATGACTTCTTTATATTAAATAAATTGCATAAATATTGAAACAAAAATTGCTTGTGTGTATGAAACAGTGAATAGGTTTTCAGAAAATATGTGTGGAAATTTTTCCTTCTCTTCTTCGATAATCAATTTCTCTGTCTCACTTAGGTCCTTGTAACAAACAAGCACCCACATTTCCAATAATGCTTAAAAAGTAGTGATTTGGCTCAAAACAAATTTACATTTTGAGTACCATCGTCTTATGGGACCTTTATAATTAGGTCTTTACATCAATTTTTTTCAAAAGTGCTCATAAAAATAACATTTCTCTTTCTAATACAATTACTACGAGTCGATTAATTTTCGAATAGAGCCAAGCGCAAAATAAGTATAATAAAAGGTTGTACGTACCCAAAATGAATGCTTACCTTGCTCAGATAATAAAAGCAAGGCCAATGACCATACTACCAAGCTAGTGAAGAACCAAACCCTTAAATTTTACCACTCGTCATAAACAAGGATGCGCTTACCCTGATTTCCACAAAGTGCCCGGTAAAGAGACTCCTTAATTTACAAGAAAAAAATATACACGTATTATTTAAATACAATACCTTTGAGGCTGGGCTTCTTTGATGACTTTTTAGTAACAATGGGTGGCGGTGGTAGAGGTGGTAATTCAGAATGTTTCGGACAAACAACTCCATTATTTTTGCTTTTTTCCGATTGGGGAGGAAGACTTCTAGGAAACCCCATCATAGGAATAGATGTGAGGATTAGGGCAGCACCAACTATGAAGACGCCCAACCACCAGGCACCAATCCATTGGGGATCATCGATTGTGATACCCGGATTTCCTGAAAGAAAAGTTGTCTCAATGAAAACAGTTCAAGCTATCGAAAAATTATCAGTGAAAATAAAATTAAATGTACTATAATATTAGTTCCATATTCGCGAGAAAAGAAATTTCATCTCAAAAATGTAATTTAGCAAGAAACTAACTTGAAACTAATACAAACTACTGACTTAAAAAAGATAACTTACCGAATGGGAAATTTACATAGATGCTAGTACAAAACGATCCTAGTAAAAATCCAAAGACTGGTCCAAAAATACGAACACCAATAGTAATACCTGTAAAAAAGAAAAAAAAAATACGTTAAGTGATGACTGCATGAAAATATTTTATTGATATATATATATACCGGGTGATTTAAAAGTCCGGTCCGAAAGTGAAACGCGATAAAAAAATATCTCTATAGGTCGGAGAGACACGCGGTTTGCAGATAAAGATTCAGCGTAGTATGGGATTTTGTATGGTACCAACAAAAATTAGTTCAGAATCTCGATAATAGAGGGCGCTATTACAGATAAATCCATGGAATAATTCCATATTGCTCACAGGACGCAAGGTTTGGATACAAAAAAGTATATATGCAGTATTCCCCAATGTTTTTGTATCCAAATCTTGCGTTGTGTAAGCAATATGGAATTATTCCACGCAATTATCTGTAATAGCGTCCTCTATTATCGAGATTTTGAACTAATTTTTTTGTTGGTGCCATACAAAATCCCGTACGATGCAGAATCGCAGGCACCATATATTGAGGATTGTACCTGCCTATAATATACATTATTAACACACTCCTTGGTTCATAATTATTTAAAAACTTTTTTGGCAACATGTTCAAATAATTTTTCCCCCTCCTTTTTTTTGCTGCTTCATTCAAAGTAAGATTGGACCTCAAATTGGTAATACTTTTTTCTTTTTTAATCCATTTCAATCAACTTTTATTTTTAACCTATTTGTTTTCTAACATTATAATTTCTGGAATTATTGTGTGTAGTAATATAATTTCGCACACTTTATTTGTGGTAATCAAGGTAATTAGGACATGATGAATCTGCTTTAGTTCCAGAAATTTCCATTTTTCTATTTTTCCTCTGCTTACTGTGTTTCAAAGCCATGTGGCAAATATTAAGGGGCTCGGTTTTATAGAATTATATGGTGGCTTATATATCATTTTTAATTTGAATAAATTCTTTTATTATTTATACTTTCACAATTTTTATAGGTAATTTGTAATGTTTTATAATGGTTTTATATATATATTATATACAATAGATGAAAAACATTTTCCATCACACTTGAGTTTCGGAACCGGTTTCGAAAGTGAAGATGTTCTTTGAAAAATTGCAACCAAAATCGAAAAAGTATGAAAATACCCTGTAAGAAGTTGATAGCAGGTATTTTAGACCTCCCCCCCCCCCACCAATAATATATAAATATAAATAAATAAAATATAAATTAAAATGAATTAATAATATTCAATCGAGAAATTTGAAAAGACTCTGCCATTGATTTCAGATTAGCTTACGAGTGTCTACGCGTTACTAGCGTAGGCTCTTAAGTTGCTATAAGCCAAATTTTAAGAAACGACAAAACGGCTATTCGATTACGATGTACAGTCGTGGAAAAAAAAAAGTAAACACCCCCTACTAACTCTGCAAAAAAATATCGTAGAAGAAAGTTACTGGTACCACAGGATTGCTAATAAAGTCTTATTTTAAATGATGTATATAAAATTTGTTTAGGGGGCCATCGGCATATTAAAACGAACCATAATTTTGTTTTTTTCAATAGCCGTACGCAATTCTGACAGCATAAATGGGCTCTACACCCTTTAATTAGCCTAAAAACAAATTTTTATGCAATTCGTACGATAAGTTTTCGAGAAATTAATTGTTTTAAAACGAGCGTATTTTAGGCGCTGCATCCAAATAGAAGTTCGGTACTCGATTGTTGGCCGAGAAAGCCCCCTTCTTGATCAAGACATCTTAAGCTTCATTCAAGCAGTCCTTGAAGACCTTAAGAAATTTCAAAATATCTAGTCACTTCTATCATAGACAGCCCCTTAAATCATCATTTTGCTGTTTTTTTAAGCATAATTTGAAAATTACTTGGAAGAAAAATGTGAAATTTTGGATTTCCATAAAGCAGGACTTAATAAATCTAAATTCATCAAAAAAAAAAAAAATCGTAGATTGCAATTCAAAATTTTTTCGAATATTAATTTCATAATTCCTAATTCATATCATAAAACTATAAAAATTGCAAAGTCAACTTATTTATGTTTGGGTATTTTAGTATTATTGCTACACAAAAAATTAGCACATTAGGAGTATAATTTCAGGCGATATTAATGAAAATGTGAAAATGTAATTTAACATTAAAAGCATTAAATTTTGAATGTTTATAATTTAAAAACTTATCATTCAAATAATTTGAAATTTGGTGTCCAGAAATAGTTTGAACTGAAGATTTGAAATATCTCGTTTAAATTGGGTATTGCTATTGAAATAAATGAAATTTGGGTTCGTTTTAATATCAAGATGTCCACCTAAGCAAATTTTATAGACATAATTTAAAAGTAGACTTTATTTCCAATCGTTCGGTACCAGTAACTTTCTTCTACGATAATTTGTTGAGGAGTTAGTAGGGGGGTGTTTACTTTTTTTTTTTCCATGACTGTACAACTTTGAAGGTTCGTCAGTTTAGTGACACAGATTAACCCATCTATTTTATGAAATGAAACAGATAGTAAAGCAGATTTGATATTCTGAAATAATTCAGAGCGTGCACATTTTACCGCAACATACAGAAAATGAATTTTAGATAGGTCATTTTAATATATAAGCAAGTAAAATCTATGTAAATCTAGCAGCAGTATAACATCAATCACCCTGAATTAAATACGAAATGTCAGCTTAAAGCCTTATGACCTTTGTTCTGTGTCGGATATTTTGCTTTTATAACGATGGTTTAAGTATATTTTTTCAACCCTACTTGTCATTAACTTTTCGGGTGGGAGTTAACCGGAGTGAAATGTATGGAGCAATCATTAATATTGTTTACAGAATAAAAGAACTAAGGAATTATTAAAGAATTAGAAAAGTAGTCTTAAATACGTTCTCGTGAACGTAGTTGATCAATCAATTTAATGTTTCAATTCTTATTTTGCTCTGAAAGATAGTAAATATTGTTTTGACGAAAAAAATAGAAGGTTCTTTGTCTGTGTGTTTAACTTAAAAAAACATCTACTGTTAAAAAAATATTGAAAGACTCTTACTCGCACTGAAAAATGATACCTGTTAAAGTTATTGTTTCATTTTTTGTGCCCTAGATTGCTGCGAAGTACTTTTTATGCTTTACATACGAATGTCTTCATAAATATACACTAATAGTCATCCAGCATCTATCTATTTGAAATTGCATATTTTTATGCATTTGCACATATCCCCTCCCCACATGAATATTATGAAATTCAAATGCGCCTGCCATAGTAAGAAGTTTGCCGACCCCTGCCCTTCGTCTCACTGTAAAAAATAAACGGTCAAGAGCGAGTATTACTCGCGCACAGAAGGGTTCCGTACAATAAATATATGAATTAGTAATTGTATTATTAAAAAAAAAAACCCGTTGTTAAAAGAATACAAAGACTTTGTAAAAAACTATACAAATTAGAGTTGGGTATAACAGTATATACTAGAAAAATGTAAATGGATATACCATGAAAGTTCAAAGAGATACGGAACCTAAATAATATCAAATATAGCTATTCTCTATAACTCATCTTTACTTTCTTCTATCTTTACAAGAAGAAAGTATTGGATTCGTGAAAATTTTCGAATTCCGATTTTCGACGGATTTATACGTTTCAAGGGACAGAGATCATGAAAAACATGTTTTTACAAAATGTCTGTCTGTCTGCGTGTGACACAAATTTTGTGGTCGCTCTATCTTAAGAACTATTGAACAGAATTTAATAAAACTTTAGATTCAGTTAGTCCCTGATATAAATTGGTGTTGATTACTTTTTGGTGTAAATCGCTCAACAGCTGGCGCTGCTATGCTGCATTATTCATGATTTCCACAATAGCTATATTTCAAGAAGTAAAACACGAATTTTCAGAAAACATCAGATTCAGTTAGTCCTTGGTATAATTCGGTGCTGATATCCTTTTGGTGTAAATCGCATAATAGGTGGCGCTGTTATGCTGCATTATTCATGATTACCGCAATTGCTTTATCTCAGGAACTGATGCACGAATTTTCATCAACCTTCAGATTCAGTTAGCTCCTGATATAAATTAGTGCTGTTTAGTTTTTGGTGTAAATCGCCCAACAGGTGGTGCTACTATGCTGCAATTTTCACGATTTCCGCAATAGCTGTATCTCAAGAACTAATGCATGAATTTTCATCAAACTTTAGATCCAATTAGTCCCTGATATAAATTGATCCTGATAAGTTTTTGGTGTAAATTGTCCAAGAGGTGCCACTGCTATGCATAACTTTTCACGATTTCTGAAATAGCTCTATCTCAAAAACTGATGCACGGATTTTCATCAAACTTCAAATTTAAATAGAGGTTCACATAAGTTGTCCCTGATTTGATTTTGGTATAAATCGCCTAACCGGTGGCACTGCTGTGCTGCGTTTATCAGGAAGTATTAACATGTATGTGATAGAAGAAAGTTTTGGGATTGACACATCCTACTTGTTTAATATATATTAATCTGTTTATAATGAACTTAATTCGGTACTGACAATAAAAGCAGTGCTATTTAAACTTCATTTGGCATTTCACAAAACTAAATTCAGCATAGTAATAACCTTTCTTTCTACAGTGTAGCTAAAACAAAACATTCCTTAAAAGTTTACATTTGGCATTGTGCTAAGCGCGCTTCGAAAGGAGGTCGCAAATTTGTAACGCCGCCTTGGTCCGTGCAGCGTTTTTCCAGATAGGTTTTTGATTAACTTTTAAAGTCACTCGAGGCAATTGAAAGATCCATTCAATGGAAAATAGTCGCGAATCCCATACTGTTTATGTAATTCCTTGTAATTAAGCGGTTTCAGGACTCTTAAAATTGGAAAAATGGAAAAAAAGAGACCAGGTTAAACATTTAATATCTTAAAATGTATGAGATTTTAAAACACAATTTTTATTGAGATGAAAGATATAAGTACGTTCTTTCATTTTATGTATTAAAAAAAATTGCAAGATGCAGAATTAGCATTTACAGGGGGCTCCAAACAGTCAGACATTTGACAAGCAGAAAATTGGTATAACAGCTTACGCGCACGATTAGAAAATAAATATAGCAATAAGAAAAAAAAAATTGTTGCCTACTTATACTTCAGGTTGTAATAATTACCCTGAACCTAAACAAATTTGTATTTAAAGCATTTTTATATTTTTAATACGAAGTTGTATTTAGCTAATACAAAATTTTGAAAATTTCAACAACATAATCACTTTTTTGAGCAATAAAAAGGAAATTTTAGGTTCAGTTTATACAGATTAACATGAAACGTATTTTTTGAAAATTTCATTAAAAAAAAAATTCAAAAGTTTTTAAGATATCGTGCGCGTTATGCCCAAAAAAGTCATTTGGAGAAAAATGACTTAAAAGTTTCGAAAATGCCGCCTCAGCTATTGAGCGGGTATACTTCTAAAAGCCATAATTTCTGTTCTAATGAGAATTTGAAGGAAACAATTATAGTAAAATGTTCAGAAAAGATAGAAGATTAACATCTAAAAAAATTTAAATTAACAAGTTTTTCAAGGTTTAAGAGTCCTGAGACCCCCACGAATTAGTCTGTTTTTAACAATTTGACGTTTATTGCTTTTATACTGTTACTGGCCCTTGCATTACACATATATATCATTAAAAGTTGTTAACTAGGCTTTAAAAGCCGATGGTACATAGAGTACGCCGCCCCTATCATTATGTATATCCAAACCGTCCATATCTTTAAGGGTTAATATCTCGGCTAATTACAGACGATTTTTTTCGAAAATTATGATCAACAATGCTTTTATACTTCTGCTACTCTGTAAAAAAAAATCTGTAGTTCTACAGATGTAAAGTTACATGCTTACTAAACTTTCATCTGTAACTGTACAAAAAAATCTGCAAATCTACAAAATAATTTTTTGTAAAGCTACAGAAATCTGTAACTGTACAAATGAATCTGCTAAAATTACAGTAATCTTACTAAAATTTTATCTGTAACCTGGGTTGCAGTTACATGAAAAGTTCTAGGCATCCCAGTTTCCTAAAAAAATTCTAGTAACCTTACAGATTTTTTGATTTTCGGCGCAAAAGCGCGTCTGTTACAAGAATTTTTGTTGTTGCCGTTACATAAAAAGTTTTAGGAATCCCAGTTTCCTTGAAAAACTTTAGTAACTTTACAGATTTTTTTTTACAGTGTACGATAGGTACCTCCAGTGCTGCTCAACACCTTTGCTGAATGTCCGTAAATCGAAATTTGTGTGTAACGGAAAAATGCGATTTTCTCAAAAACTATGTGATCTAGGGTAATCGCTATAATTTTCCTGCAAGGTGTCAATGAATGTCTATTACCTCTATTTTTTTCATAATTTTAGTTTCAGTAGATTGGGAATTAGATGGGGGGGGGGGGGACATATTTTTCCGCTACATTTTCAACGATATTTTTGAAAATGTAATCCCTAAAATTAAAAGAAATGTATTTTTGAATTCAGCGTTACGAAAGCTTTCACATGATACCCCACACGACATACAAAGAAAAGATTTTTTTCAAGTCACTTAATTTGTCCCTCTACATTTTTACTAAATATATTTATAAATGTATAATAATCTGAGAATATGTGAGTCAATAGTCTTTATTACTTCTCCGAATTTGAACTTTCCACGTTCTATAGCTTACGAGTAAAATGGCTGTGACAGACAGACAGACAGACACAGGAGTGATCTTATAATGGTTTCATTTTTACTTTTTAAGTACGGAACCCTAAAAATGAACTAAAAAAACGGAGATTCTACTGGCAATCTAGACGCCCGTACTATTTCCGTATTTTTACGGAAAATTTCCCCCATAAATTACAGAAAAATTTCCGTTTTTCTGATTAAAAACGGAAAATTTTCTGTAATTTATGGGGAAAAATTTTCGTAAAAACCGAAAATAGTACTGGCGTCTAGATTGCCAGTAGAATCTCCGTTTTTTAGTCCTTTTTTTAGAGCAGCCATACTCAACCTTTTTTTTCTCGCGGGCCGCAAACGTATCTTTGTGACATTAGGTGGGCCGCAACAAACTTATACTATTTAAGTAGTATAACAAAGCAATATAACAAAGTTACTTTTATTAGTAGGGTTGAACGTTTGTCTCAGAAGAAATAGTGAAAAAAAATTTAACATCACTATTTCCAAACATAAACTTCGTGGTACTATTCCAATGAAATTTCTGGAGAAATAGACCACGAATTTTGTTGTAAAAAAAATTTCGTGTTAATTTCTTTTCGCGACAAAAATTCAACCCTAAGTAGCAGCTTCTTAACAACAATAAGTATAAAACGTAATAATATAAGAATGCAGAATTTCTTAAAGAAAAATCAGGAGATTTTTTATAATAAATCAATCTTTTCCTCAGTACAAAAACATTTTATGATTATTTTCTTAATTTTAGAAATATATAGTGCACATTTAATTAATTTGGAATAATATTTGATTAGCGTTGAATATTAAGAAATGTATACACCATTGCAGTACAAATAGGACTACATGTAATAAGAACTTTTGACTAACAAGGGAACAACTTTTGGTGCTGATCGCACCTAGCATTGAGACCTGGTGCATTTTAAAGTCCTATATTAGGAAGTTTGAGAATCGATAAAATTTTTCTGTTACAATAATATTTCTTGATTTTACAGCAGCATTACTTTCTGAAAATGTAATTTTCGAGACTACTTATCGGACTATTAACATTGAAGTTTTTTAAAGAAAAGCATTTAAAAATAAAAATTAGTTAATAATAAGTATAAAATATTGGAAAAAGTTTAAAAATTCCTTCAAAAACCCACGAATTTGATTTTGAAAAATTGCAACATTATAGTCACATTTTTGGCCGGGAAACAGTTGGCGTTTATTTTCAAAAGTAGAGCTTTCCGGCAACCCTAGCCAAATGTTATAGCTGTTTTTATTGTGTGAGGAGTGATTTATTAGACTTCAGTAGAAATTGTAATGTCCGACCTAATTAGCCACAGTAATTTTTCTAATTTGTGTAAAAATATTAATTTACTTTATGATTACTTTTATCAAAGGACCATTTAATACAGCAACATTTCAGTTTAAACGTACGAAACTTTAATTCCATTCGATTTCAAAAGAAAATTGTTTATTTTGTATTTCACTAAAAAATAGTTTTCAATGATCTTGGAAGATTTTATAGAAATATGTATATATTTATCGTCTGCATAGGGGAAAAAAAGAAAAAACTAATATTTGTTTCTTTTGCTATCAATTATTAAAAAAAATCGCAATCTGATATTATTCAAGTTACTCTTCGGATAAAGCGGGCGAAAAAATTGTAGCGCCATATTTGGCGATTTAACTCACTTTTGGCGTGAAATAAACAAATAAAAATGTAATAATAAAAAATTAAAAGTATAAAAAGTATATAAAATATGATTTTAACAGAGAAATTTTATCGGTTCTTTAACTTTTATGTATAGGGCTACAAAATGGACCAGGTCTCGAGCAGCGCCAAAAGTGGTTCCCTTGTAAGAAAATGGCATTTAACATATGTTAACATAATTTTAAATTAGTAATAATAAATAACAGGACGGATTTTGACTTCCCATGAAAATATATAAAACAACAGTGAAGGACTTAAATTCTTTTTATGCACATCTCAATTGATTTTATAAATATGGATTAATGATTATGTGGCTCGGGCCGCACAAAAAAGATCTCCGGGTCACACGCGGCCTGCAGGTTGAGTATGGCTGGTCTAGAGCATGAAAAATAAGATTAGCTTCCCTTTTTACTTGTTCCCCAAGTGACGATCACACTTGATCAACACTTAGTTATGACAAGGCTGCCATTAGCAAGTTTTTAAAATTATTTTATCTACCTGTATTTTCAAACAAAAAAGATAAGCAGATAAGCAGAAATCTACCATAATGATTTTTGTTTGGAAATATTAGTGGACAAAATAATAAAAAAGCCAGTGGCAGCCCTTTTATGAAGCTATTATGACCCGGTTGCAACTTTTGTCATTTTATATTTACTTTTGTAGAGTTACAGTTCGCGTATTATGTGATCCGTTCATTTATTACACTTAATAAATTAATATTTCATTTAAGGGCCTACTTCAGTCACGCGAAAAGACCCGTTCGCTAATGCTATTCCTGTGGAAGAAATTTATAAAGATATCTCGGTCGCATTTCAATATTTTTAGATGATTTTTTTTTTTTTTTTTTTTTTTTTTTTCAGTGGCTAGCTGAAATCTGTATGCAGGAAGTTTTCTACTTTTTCAATTTCGTTTACAAATATTTTTAATCAGGACACTTTTATTTTCAGAACCGGTTCCTAAAATAAAAGCATCCTCTTGAAAAAAATCCCATATGAAAATTGAAAAAGTAACAAGTGAAAAGTAAATTTAAAAAATCAAAAAACCCGACTGCGTGAAAAGCGAACTAATGAATTATTTTTCATCAGTGTGAAACTATTTTTTATATTACTTATCTATTTTTTTATGTACTTGTATTGATGACTTTTAAGTTGTGTTTAATTGTTAGTTCCTATCACTCTTTTGATGAGGCCTATAGATGTCTATGATGATTAGAGTTGCAGTAAAGCTAGAGATCCACAATACATACACAACTTCCAGGTTGTGTAATATTTAAACGGAGCTTCTGACTGTAAAATAGTCGATAAAACATAGTCTTCATTTTGAAAGACCTTTCCAATGATATGCCACATAATATGGTGCGTAATTTTTTTTTTTGTCTCTACCGCCTTTTTGAATTTATAAAAACAAAACGTAGTCTATAATCATCGGACGGTTAAGACGAATCGATAGGGACCTCATTCATTAAAATCCACCCAGCCGTTTGGATGTTTCAAGGGTATAAAGAAATCCACATACCCAGATACACGTGAAACACACAACCCTACTTGGCAGTCGGGTAAAAAACGGTCTTCTTACAGATCAACCTCAGCTAGCCACTGCAAAAAAAAAATCATCTAAAAATATTGAAATGCGACCGAGATATCTTTATAAATTTCTTCCATAGGAATAGCATTAGCGAACGTGTCTTTTCGCGTTACTGAAGTAGGCCATTAAGGGGATTCTTCGGACACTTGAAAATACCCGCTCCGTAATGTTAATCCTGTGGGCAAGTTATTTTCGAATTTCTTGTTTCAATTTAAATATTTTTAAACATTTTTTTTTTTTTTTTTTTTTTTTTTTTTTTGCATAGGATAGCTGAGCTCAATCTTTAATATGACTCTTTTTTACTTTTTCGATTTTGGTTGCAGATTTTTTTAAAAAAGGTACTTACAGTTTCGAAATCGGTTTGGAAACTGAAAGTACCTTTTAAAAAAAAAATCTGCAACCAAAATCGAAAAAGTAAAAAAGAGTCATATTAACGATCGACCTCATCTAGCCTATGCAAAAAAAAAAAAAAAAAAAATATATATATATATATATGTATAAAAAATCGTTTAAAAATATTCAAATTGAAACGAGAAATTCGAAAATAACCTGCCCATAGGATTAACATTACGGAGCGGGTGTTTTCCACTGTGCGAAGAATCCCCTTAAGTATCAGAATTTATGTGAAAGGGAAACGCTTTCGGCTGATTCAAAATAGAATTGCTGGAAGAAGTTTAATCAATCAGAAAAGAATTTTTGAGAAATTTTGGCCTTTTAGAAAATTTATTTTGAAAAGGGTCGTCTAATAAACAGCTTTCAAGTGAAAGTTTTATAACAAAATTACCTTTTATTAATAATGTGGAATGTATACATTTTAATACATATGTAACAACTAGGGAAAATTTCAACAACACAAGTGAGAGTAAAATTAGAGCTATGAAAGTTTAGTTAAATACTTTTAATGAATGAATGAATGGACTTAACAATTTTGCTTAAATAGCATAGTATTCGATATGTAATCTGCTTTACAGAAGTGTTCAGTTTGAAAGAAAAACATACTTTCTATTTCCATATTAAAGATGCATATGTATTATAAAAGTTCCTTTTTCATAATAATGTGGAATATATAAATTTTAACGTATAACATCTCGGCAAATTTTTAAAAACACAAGTAAAATTAAAATAGAGATATGAAATGAATATTATAAATGAAATGCATAATTTTACTTAAATATTTGGCACGTTCTTCTATATGTGAACTGCGTAAAAGAACAGTTCGGTTATAAAGAAAAATACCTTTTGTATTTCCATATGTAACGCGAAAAGTATACATGCATAGGACATGAGAAAAAAAAAATATTTAGAAAAACAAATTTTTTTATCTACGTCAATCAGAAAAGTGATTAAGTGATGCAAATTACGTTTCTTATGTCATAGTATGAGAAATATATTTGTCATATTGCCTGTCGCTTCGGGCGCATTTTCCGTCAGGGCAACTAGCAACATTTTTACCTTATCATCTGTCATCTTAAAAGTCAAAATATTTGCTTTTCTTAACGTAGTATCTCACAAACCATTTTGTAGCTAGAACAAAAACTTTCTTACACACTATTCTTAGACACGTGATGATAGGGTAGTTACCGTTTTTGAAAACCTTTCTTTATCTTGTATGACCCTTGAAAGTCATGCGTAGTGTTTTGATTATTTTAGCGGGAAATATCCTTTGGTTATTTTTATTAATACTGCTCCATATTTTTTCACCGCACTGATAATGCCAGCGTGTTTCTTAGATAGGGCATTTACCCTAAGTGAAAAAGATAGAGATGATGAAATTTAAAAATCATCAGACTTCTACTCACTCTCTTGAGTCTGGTGAAGTGTCTAATTTGTGTAAAAATTGAAAACAAAAGAAATTATTGATCCCTTTTTTTTATTTTAATGTCTGCAAGATGTGAATATTTTGAACGTAGTTTTTGAAACGCATTTATCAAAAACTAAAACTGTCACAGGGAATTATTTTTCTATTTATGCCAATAAAAATAAGGAAAATAAAAAAGGAGCAAATATCATTGTTGTGCCCAGAAAAGAGGCTATGGAAGTTATCAAAACCTCGAGAGAGGTTGGACTTCTTATCACGAGACATTCGCAAAGGGAATGGTAAACTAAAGGACTGAACGAGCCTGAGGCCCGAGGTTCGTGCCCGGCCCGGGCTGGGAAAAAGAAGGCAATTTTTTAACGGGCCGGGTCGGGACCGGCCTGATATAACAAATTTAAAAGTACCAAACTGAGCTGATAAAATATGAACCATTTTCAATGGATGTGACTGGGACGAGAATACGTATAAATGTATTGCACGAGCCGTGCTAGCTTGACAACATCAATACAGAAATGTAACACGTCTAGTGTACAGATCGCAATCGGACAGTTATATCGTGTCTGAGCACGGGCTTATTTTTTTTGCTCGCGCCAAGCCAAAATCAGGCTTACATTTTAGTCCACATACTCGGGCCAGGCCGGAACTGGACTTAATATTTCTCAGGACGTGTCGGATAAGCAATTTGTTTTGCAAAAATAGCAATAGCGATAATAAACTTCTGTTAACCGAATCTTTGGAAATATACTTTAATAAATTATAGAGAAATATTTTCAAAAATCTATTTTTTTATTATACAGCTTTAAAAGTTATGATGTTTTAATTTTTTTTTTTTTTTTAAATTCTGAACTACATTAAATTTTTAATGTAATTTTTTTTATTGTAACTGTCTAAGAGTCTTATGTGATCATTAATGTTGCTATTTCGTGTTGTATGGATTGTGAACGCATAGTAATCTAAAACATATTGTAAAATTTTACTATAAATATGTATGCAGTAATCATTAAAACAATCTTAATTGTATGCTAAGAAAAATCGATTTTTTGTGGTATATGAATTGAGTCGAAACGGGCCGGGCTGATTTAATTGATTTTTGCGCGGGCCGTAGCTAATTTCACTGCTTTTTGAACAAGCCAGGCTGTGAATTGCGAAATTATAAATATGCCGAACTTTTAGATTTTACACCGAACCGGACCAAGATAGCTTTCGATAGGGGTGGGCTAGGCCGGGAGGAAAAGTTTTGACCCGTGCAGACCTCTGTGATTTACGCAGGGTACTTAAGACTTATCCTTTGTCGCCAATATTTTTGAATAATTATTTTCGCCTTATTTAATAATTATTAAATAGCAATTGTTACAGTTTTTTTTGCTAAAATAAGTCAAAGACCACTTTTGAAAAGTAGCGGTGATAAAATTAAAGATAGTACGTACACTGGGTATGCCACACCCTGCGCAACTATTTTCAGGTTAAGCGACTCCTTAATTTGGATACCAGACCAGAGGACGACGGGACCCTTGTGTGGTTCGGTGTCTCAGAAATTGGCAATTCACACCAAGAGGGGTGCATGCACGACGGATTTAACGTTCAGCAGATGATCTTAGTGTACACAATGACGATATATGACTATTGTTGAGACTGCAGTCCTCCGATCCCGAATCTAATGCTTAGCAAATCGGGCTATCGCTGCTGTAAAGACAGCAAATTTTCTCATAAAATAGGGCTGCAGTTTCGTCTTTTCCTTTATCGTGAAGGAAATAAGTCATTTCAAACCTTTAAATCAACTTCTAAAAAATAGGCAGTCATTCATCATTGAAAGCGTAAACAGCTTCTTTAGAAGATAAATATATTTTTGTATAGATGAAGCAAAATAATAATTTTCAAACATACTTTTTCTCCCCCCCACCCCCCCCCCCCAAAAGGAGATATATTTGTATTTATCACTACGACTTTTTATTTTTTCAATTTTTTACTACTTTAGCATTCTATAAGATAAATTAAAAAGACCAAATAAACGCTATATATGCTAACATTTACGTTCTAAATAGCAAGAAGCACAGAATATAAAGAGCCTACAATCTTCCGATCGCAAATCGGATGCTCCGCCAATCTGGGTATCGCTACCCCAAGGACAGCAAATTTTCTCATAAAATAGCGCTGCAATTTCGTCTTTTCTTCCTCGTGAATCAAATGTCATTTGGAACCTTTAAATCAACATTTAAAAAATATACAATCATTCGTCATTGAAAGTGTAAACGGCTACTTAAGAGGATAAATAGTATATTTTTGTATAGATGAAACAAAATAATAGTTTTCAAACTTTTTTTTTTTCAGAAAAAAGGAGATATATTTGTATTTATCACTACGAATTTTTCAAATTTTTACTACTACAACATTCTGATAAGATAAATTAAAAACACCAAATAAAAGCTATATGCTAATATTTACGTTCTAAATAGCAAGAAACATTAAACTCAGAATATAGAAGAAGATAATTTTAAAAGAAACTAAGCTTTGCTGTCAATATCGTCTGTAAATATTGAGAAAAATTCGAATATTTATGATTCCAGCAAGAAGTTACTATAGGATTTATTGAAAATAAATTAAAGCTTTGTGGATGAGTATTTTTATATTTCATTTCGAGAGTTCTGAACACGGATTTACAATTGAATTTTTCATTAGACGTGGGTATCTTGTTTTTCAGAAAACAAGATACCAACTCATAATTTAACTATGGGTAGAGTTAAATTATGAAAAGTTTTTTTTTATCACAGTGCTCAAGTTATCCAAGGAAATAATCTATTTGAAACTATTTGTGCACTACCACGGTACTTGTACGAGTATATTTTATAAATATGAAAAGTTTTCTTTCGCATTCTGAATTGCTCATTAATAAACAAAATGCTTTGCAACATTTATACTTTGTTGTACTTCTTTTATTAATTTTCAATATTTGCACTGTTCATTCTTGTTTATTCGTGATCGTTCATACTGGTGAGAAAAATTTTCATCATTCACCTACTTAATAATCGCTGACAATTATATGAACCCTCAATTACTTTTACACTACAGAAACAATGATATTTTCTTCCAAGATATTTGGTTTTACGCGATCTATGTGTAGAAGAGTTCGCTTGGGACGTGATTGCTAAATTATATATTTTTAAATATTTCATATGTAATCTATTGTAATATACTCCAAACATCCAGGAAAGCAAAAAGTCGCGCACTTAGAAAAAAGAGTAGATCATAAATAGGTGAAATATATTTTAATTGTCCAGGTTCTGACCGTACTGCTCAAGTATAGGAAAATTGTTCTATGGCTAATGGCTGGCGAAGGCAGAGGCACCCGGCATAATCACATATGATCAATTTTGCTTGTTGATGGGTAGAGCGCTCAAAGAAAGAATGATCAAACTCATACGCCGGCAAATTCTTCGTTTTAATTTTCTGGCAAAATAAATTTGTCGAGAGAACATGAATCCTTAGACATCTGTTAATAATAAAAAATGGATAATTTTGAATTTAAGAATAAATTTATTAAGTTGGCATGACTAAAAACCTGACAATAATTACGTTACACTGAAATTATGACAACCCCGTGAGAAGGCATTAGACCATCAAATTAACTAGTAGAGGCTACTGCTTTCACCATGATATGATTATGAAAGGAACAAAATATATGAATAAAAATTGTACCGAACTCTAAAGGAAAAGGTACGCCTGGTACTTAAAATGAAAATGCGGTTAATATCATGTGCTAGCCGAAGATTTAGAATTTGGGTGGGAGCGGTTTAACGCTAGAAAAGCATAATTATTTCTTTCATTTATTTAAAATAGGAAAATACAGGGTTTAAATAAAATTTAATGTAACTGAATCAGTGAATAGGGAAAGAGATATTTAATAAAGTAAAAGGAGATAGTTTAAAACTATATGTTATTCCCCATCAAGCTATGAATGTGAAATTTAACGACTTGTAAATTCTAGAGAATGTTTTCCATCAGCAACTAGAAGAAAATTTAGAAGTATGCGCTTTCCAATGGATAAAGATATTTCAAATACGATATCGTCACCGATATTTTTGAAAATTATGAAAACGAAAACAAAAACAAAATAAATTAATAAATAAAACTAAAACACTAAATCTGTTTAACATATTTATTTAAAAAGTACAGATTTTTAAAAGCAAATGAAAGGTTTTCTTCAAAGGTGTGTGTGTTGGTGCTGTTTATGACGGCCGATTATCTACACGAGGGATATGGGTTTTATTCAAAGAATGAGGATAAAATCTCTATACGATCATCTAAATAAGCTAAAGAGACATAACTCTAAGAACTAAACACAAGCGAAGTAAATATATAAATAAAAATAAAAACCCGATTCTCTTTAGGATATTTATTAAAAATTTTAAGGTTTTCAAAAGCAAATTAAATAAACGAATAAAAATAAAATCTATCTGTGTTTAACATATTCATTCAAAACTAAAATGCTTTTTAAAAGAAAATTACAGA
The DNA here is from genome assembly GCA_963932465.1 of Maratus speciosus. Classification (NCBI taxonomy): domain Eukaryota; kingdom Metazoa; phylum Arthropoda; class Arachnida; order Araneae; family Salticidae; genus Maratus; species Maratus speciosus. The sequence continues at coordinate 37,513,495 of OZ010787.1, read as the reverse complement.
TTTTATTAAAAGAAAATCGCTACCCGGAAACTTAAACAAATTAAAGGACCATAACTGCAAAAACAAAACAAAAAACAACATAAATAAAGAAATAAATAAAAATTTTAAATCCAATTATGTTTACCATTTTAGTTAAAAAATAACAGGTTAAAAAAATAAAAATTTTCATAAAAGAATAACGACAAAATCGTTACACCTAAGCAAATTAAAGAGCCAGCAAAACAGCCAGAGGAACATTTCACAACATTTTGTCAAAAACTTATTAGGAAACGAATTTCCCCTGTAGCAAATAATAACTTACGGTGTTTAAAGTTCAATAAACTATTCGTTTCAACCACAACCACAAAAGTTTATATGTTCATGAGTTATGAAATATCCCAGATATTACGAAAGAGGTTCGTTCTTTTGGTCGTACCTTACGTTATTTCTTGTGACAGAAATAGTACGAGTTTCCGAAAAGGATCTAATATATGACTTCCACACGTCACCGCTGTTGCCGGAAATTTCTGGCTGAACATTGTTCTTGCGTTGTGATATAATTGCGTTGTGACATAATAAATAATTCTCCTCAAGATACTTTTATAAGCATTTATCTCAAGTATTAATTTTCTAGATTGACGCGTAATACATTTCATATTTCAGAAGATGCTTTAAATAGTATGCTTCATGAAAATTACAGAGACAACACAAAAATTCATATCTATGCAATAAATTTCAACTGACAGTCAACTGTTGAACACAAATAAAGAGGTTTTGAACCATCTTTTGAACTAATCTTATCGTTCATATTCTTAGTATTAATTCATCTTTAAGCCAGGTCCCGATCAAGCCAAAGCAGGGTCCTGGGCCTAGTGCACGGACTGCAAATTTTTTCACATCCGCGTTCCAAAGTTTAATAATAATAATAAATACGGGATCATAATGTGCCAATAACAAAAACATTTTGTGGATCAAATAATAATGAATCCAAAATTTTGTTTTAAGATTAAAAACATATCGATTAAAAATATTAAGATGAAAAACATATTTCTGTTGTTGCATCTTACGTGACAAATAATTGATATCGGCTTCGGACTTAGTTATTTTTAAGAGAATGAATTGGAGTCATCTGAGAAGAAGTTTCTGCTTCAGTTTTTGATATTATGTATTTCCTAAAATAGTCACTTTAAACAGTTCTTCGTGTTTGGAATTAAATTCCAAGTTGTCATAATTTTACCATCGGTATTTTTGCTTATAATGCGTTATAAACTTCCGTTTCTCATAATCTTCTAAGCGTGTCTTAAGCTGAAAAAAAAATCAGCCTATAATTGACTTAGATTGGAATTCATTAAGTTGCATTTCACGTTCTTCAATCTGTAAAACAACGACAACCAGTCGAACAGAAATTCTGTTAAATCCACGCATTTTGTGCAATTTCACTATATTTTTATTTAGAACCTGAATCTATGCCGTGTCGAAAGTAATCTGCCGCGTACCACTACCACGTGCGGCGAACTTATGGCATGCGTGCCATGGTTCGCTGTCCCTGTCTAACGTTTAATCGGGCTCCCTTCTTATGCCGCGCAAATAAGTAAACGTTTCCAAAGATTTTGACGAACTATTCCTGCCATTAATTTTCAAAATGTTACAATTTTTATACGGTCCCTGGGGTCCTATAAGTTATATTTAGGAAAATTTTCTCCCTACTCTGCCAAGCAAAACAGTCAAAAGTTTATTCCTCAACAATCAAAACGACCGAGTTATGGTACTGGAAATTATGAAATTTTGGAGCTTTCCGGCAATAAAATCGCATATTTTTGTTTTTGATGCCGGAAAGCTCTGAACTTTCATAAAATTCGAAGTATTATAACTCGATGAGTAACCTTTTTGAAAATTAATGGTAAGAATATTTCATCAACGTAATATTTATCCTAACTTATTTTCAACATGCAATCTAGATTGGTTTCATCAACAGGGAAAAAAAAATTAAGCGCATTTCAACCTTTTTGCGACACTCTGTATAATAAGCATATAAATACATATTTATATAAAATTATCATTTGTCCTTAATCTTACCACACCTTAAAAGTACAAAATATTAATTATAATCCGTACGGGAACAAAATGTGATTAAACATCTATATCAAATTCGGGACACGTAAAATCAAGGACCCATCGACCGAACCGCACTTTAACCCTCTCATACACGTTTAGAAGTATTAAAAACTATTATTAAAGCGTTTTTTTATAATAATTTAAACGTTGGACATCTTACCACAAAGTAAAACGCAAAAATAACACTTTTGTGCATGTTTTAATAAGATACAGGAGCAGAAAATATTTGAAAAAATCCTCTCTTGTACAGAACAGAAGAAAAACGGTCAAATGCTGATTTTTCAGCTGAATATTCGGAAACAAATTACTATCTGCTGCTGTATACTTCAGCATTAATGAACTTCATATAAGGTTTATATGAGACGTAGGAATAAAAGTAAAATATGCACAGTTCGCTTGGAGGAGTGTGGGGGTTTGGAGACCTTAGATGAGGTTTCCATTCACGAGTGAGCTAATTAAGACCTGCTTTAAGGGATTAAAGTTCCGTATTTGTACTTAAAATACTAGAGTCATATGAAGCAGAATGAATTAAAGAAACCTTGATTGTATATATATATATAAATAATCAAGAAATAAAAATACGCGTACCGTATAGATTATGAAATACTTTCCAACGCTTTAAGAATACTGTAATGAACTACTATTTAATAATAATTAAATATATTTATATAAAAACCTCAACAATAGACATCAGTTTCATTATGCTTGGAATAATGTAATATTGTAAGTACAGAACTTGTGTGGAAATATAAATTATTTAAAAACAACGTTTGAACACACAATAAAATAAGTAGATTTGATCATACGTATACGTTTCGTGAGTACTATGGACTCACATCCTCAGTGTAAAAACTTTAAAAACAATATCCCCCCAACTACATGTACGATGAAAACCCAAATGTCAAAACAAAATACCAAAAGACTATCAAGTTCGAACAGCCAATGAAATTAATGCGGAAGTGAAGTGTCGTGACACAGAAAATCCACCTAGAAAGTTGAGATGTATGGTGTACTAGATTTTGATCATACGTATACGTTTCGTGAGTACTATGGACTCACATCCCCAGTGTAAAAACTTTAAAAACAATATCCCCCCATTTTGATCATACGTATATGTTTCGTGAGTAATGATTTATCTAGTACACCATACATCTCAACTTTCTGGGTGGATTTGCTGTGTCACGACACTTCACTTCCGCATTAATTTCATTGGCTGTTCGAACTTGATAGTCTTTTGGTATTTTGTTTTGACATTTGGGTTTTCATCGTACATGTAGTTGGGGGGATATTGTTTTTAAAGTTTTTACACTGAGGATGTGAGCCCATAGTACTCACGAAACGTATACGTATGATCAAATCTACTTATTTTATTGTGTGTTCAAACGTTGTTTTTAAATAATTTAATGTAATATTGTTAAAATACACAGCAAATGAGTCTTCCCCGTAGGTGACAATGAAATGGAATTTTTTCGCGTGTCCCTGTAAATGAATTAATGCTATGTATTTTAAATTCCATAGAAAAATGTTTTGTTGCACCTCAATAATGCATATCAATTTCTTTTTCTGAAACAGTGTAACTTTACATAAATGCACCGTAAACGATTTCTCCCCTAGACCATAATGGTGCGAAATTCTTTTGTGTTTCATATGCTGCACACTCCACTATAAATAGGGAATGTCCTATAACAAATTTAAATAGTATATGCCAAGCTTATGCTAATCCAAGTATATTTACAGGAGTTCGAGCCTGGCCACACAAACAGACAAACTGAAGTCATATACACTTTTAAACTATCTTGAAGTGTTAAAAGGAATGAAAAGATTAAGGATATAAAACGTAAATAGACTGGTGTGAAAAATTAAAGGAACAGGTAAGTCATGTAACTTGAATGATTTTGTAGTTAAGAACATGGAACTCGTGAAAAATCTTTATTTCGTTATACCCGGCATGTCTTCGAAATGCAGAATATATTTTAGCAAAAAATAAATTTAAATAAAATTATGGGAAACGGGAAATAAAGTGGATTACGGAAAGATAGTGTTAAAGCACTCATTTACTAAGCTTCTTTAAAGTACAAATGAATCGTACATTTTAGATCTTTTTGAATTTTTTGTCTATTTGTTTTAAAAATATACACGATTTTTGAATTTTGTAAAAACGTACAAAATCACAGTTTTTGAATGCCCTCTAATTCAAGAGATTTTTAAGATAGATTTTTTTTTTCAAATGTATTTTTAACTTATTTTCTGTATTGGTTGCCACATACAAAGTATGAGAAAAATTTTTAAAAAAAGATAGAATTTGTCGAAATTCTGTGGAATATCATTTAGTTGTTTTTTTAATTTTTCTTGCCATTGTACAAAAGGTTAGGAAAAACATATTTAGACTTGCATTAAAGAAGCAGGCGTAGTAGAAAAGAAAAACAACAAATTTGATGCATTTTTCAGAAAAGATAACTATGCCAGTAAGTTTATCCCACTTTGTCGCAGGGAGACAATATTCATTAGATAAAGATCGATAAAAGTAAGCTCTACTCACATTGTAACATAGTTCAGTGAACTTTTTCTCAGGGTGTGTTCAATGAGATTGATTTTTCCGAAGACTGAATATGTTTATATTTAAGAGTTTATAATTAATGTCTTATTAAATAAATATTTCTAAATATTTTAATTAAAAGAGTTCGCAAAATTTAGTTGAACTTAAATACTTAAATAAATTAAAATCAAATAAAACCGTGCATTTTATATGCTTATTTTATCATGATATAGTGTGGTGTTTTTTGCCAATAATTAAAAATCAAGTAAATTCTTCTACTAATTAATCATTAAAATTTACAAAAAAGCTATATTTTGTCAAATTTTAGATTATTGTGTGAAGTATTGAATAAAATGTGGTATCACCAGGAAAAAATTTCAGAATTTAGATTGAATTTCATAATATTCAACAGAGATTATTCTATAAACTATATATAATTCTGTAGAGATTATTCTTTTTGACAAATGTAACACATACTCTAAATTAATTTTGATTTGTCGTAATAACCAAAGTAAAAAATACACATATATCTTCATTGTGTCTTTAAAATGGTTGACTTGTCAATAATTTTGTAACAAATTGCTTAAAACTAATGAAAGTTCATATTTCTGTATTTCTAGTAGTAACTGATAAATAAATTAGTAGATAATAAATGTTAAATAAAATATTGGTACCTCGAGACAAAAAATTTAAAGCGGGGTTGAGATTTATCATATAAATGACATCTTTTAGATAAAGTTTTTTTTACCTTTCTTTTTTTGGTAAAATATTTTCCAGAGGAAAAAAATTATCATTTTTTCTTATGATTATGAGTGAATGTGTTGCTGGTTTGAATATTTCTTTAGATAAATGTTTTCCGGAGAACGTATTTATAGTATACACGATCTTACTAAAATATTGTATTTGCTTTGTATTTATTAAATATTACTTCGTGTTTGAAATACAAAATCCATAATATACAATATTGTGCTAATGAATATTTAAACGAATATGAATAAAAACAACGCATTATCATATTATCGAATTGAAAAATGCACATAATAATTTTCGGTTCTTTGATGGATTCATGTTTAGTTGCTTACATGCGCATTTTAAGCAAAGCTATCGAGATTTTAATAGTTAGAATTTTTATTTAACAGTTATGACTTAATTATGTACATTTGCGTTTTTATCTATAAGCTAAACCAAGCTTTAATTGAGAAAATAGTATGTACAGAAGAGAAATGTAGTATTTAACTGTGTGTGTGTGTGTTTTTTAAATAGAAGTTCCCGTAAATTTCAAAATTCGTTTGAAATTTCTTCTATATTCATAAGAAGAAAGCGTCGGATTCGCGAAAATTTTCGTTTTTCAGTTTTTCAGTTTTTCATGGATTTACACGTTTTGGTTTGGGATGTCTGAATACGAGTCTTTGTTTGTTTGTCTATGACACAAATTTTGTGGGCACTGTACACAAAAATGTATGTACGGAATTCCATGAAACATCATATTTAGTTTGACCTTAACATAAACTAGTTTAAATAGGGGTACAGCTATGCCATATACACTCATATCCAAAAATTAAGGGTAAGTGGCCGGACGCTTTCGATTTTACACGTTTTGTTGAATACCTGCTGAAATTCTTGACGAATTGTTCTTGAACTTCTAGGGTGTAAAGAACATGTTTGACTTCGTATTTCTCAGTGAAGATTTAGTTGGGAAGACAATTAGGGAGCTAATAATAAATTTAATAATAAAATAATGTCTGAGATCACCTATGCAAGAGAAAATGTTGAAAATGGTCTGTCACTGTGTTAAATGGCTATTTGGGTCCTGTTCAACGTTTGTGTGCATCTATGTAAGCATAGTACCCATATTTGTGAAGATGTTAACGTTCCTGTGAAAAATGCAAAAAAAAATTTTTATGGCATACAGAATTTTCAACCAAATTTAATACAACTTTCCGAAAACCTGACAAAGAACAGTAGAAGCAATATTACGCAATTAAAACATGAATATATTGAATATTTGATGAGATATGGGCATTTGTAGGAAATAATTTTTAACTGCGCAAGCGTGGAAAATTCCAAAATTTTTATTTCATAATTTGGTAGTCCAATGTTTTGGGTAACTTCTATAAAACGCCCAGTCAAATATTGTAAAAAGTCAGAAAGATACAGCGAGCTGATTGAAAAATTGGGGTAAATCTCTTATAATAAAGTTACTTTTAGAAAGCAACTCGCTATATTGCACCTACCTTTCTGAATTTTCGCGATATTTCACTGGACTTTTCATATAAGTTGCCCTAAATAGCTGACTACTAAATCCCGAAGCAAAGATTTTAGAATCTTCCACGCATGTGCAGTTAAAAAGTATTTCATACAAATGCCCATACCTCATCAAATATTCAATATATTCATGTTTTAATTGCAGTATACTGTTTCTACTGTTCTTTGTCAGGTTTTCGGAAAGTGGTGTTAAATTTGGTTGAAAACTCTATGTGTTATAAACAAAAAACTTTTGAATTTTTTCCAGAAACGTTAACATCTTCACGAATATGAGTGCTATGCTTACACAAATGCACACAAACGTTGAACAGGATCCAAATATACTAATTTAACACAGTGACAGACCATTTTCAGCAATTTCTATTACATAGGTGATCGCAAATATTATTTTATTATTAAATTTATTATTAGCCACTAATTGTTCTCCCGACTAAATTTTCACCGAGAAATACGAATTCAAACATGTTCTTTACATCCTAGAAGTTCAAGAACAATTCGTCCAGAATTTCAGTAGGTATTCGACAAAACGTGTAAAATCAAAAGCGTCCGGTCACTTACCTTTAATTTTTGGACATGTGTGTATTTCGCGATGTGCGTGATAGCTCTATTTCGGCATCTATCGGATGAAATTAGACCCATTTTAATATGGAAAGTACTTTGTGATGTCTGTAAACGTCCAGATTAATTTCTCTTTTGGCGCCAACGCCATTCGTTACGTGATGCATGAGCGCGCGCAGAGAGAGAGAGGGAGACACTGTTTTATTCAGAGTGTGATTTTGGAGAAGTGTAGACGAGCCGTGCATGGTTGACCCGCGTGTTTTTTTGATTTGTGAAAACGGAAGTTTGTGATTTTAATAATATAGTGAAGTGTAGCTTTTGGGAGTGAAATATAAAGGTGGTGTACATTGCATCTATGTAAAACCTGTATATACTGTATATAGCGTGGTGTCATCTGTGTCGTATTCATGTATTCCCATAAATAAACTATAATTTAGTGTTGTGAAGAAAACTAGTGCTATCTTTACGAAGAATACACACGTTGGGAAGGTCAGCGGAGCTCGGCGGCGGTATTACACGCTCTCTTGTTCGAGAACGACAGCTCTTATTAAAAGTAACCTGCATGTTTATTTATTTTTAATTGAAGATAGTGTTTGAAGATATTTTAAGCAGATAAAGAAAATGTAATTTATTGTTATGAGTTTGTGCATTTATATAAAAGATTTAAATAGATAAAGAGAAAAGTATATGATTTATTTTTATGAATGATTTAAGCATGTCAGAAGAAAGATGCTATTTGTAGTATGACAATTATTGCTTGATTTATTTAATTAATATGAGAGTATCTGTTATCTGTAGAGATTATTATAAAAGTGTTTGAATTGAAAAAGAAAAATGTTTAGCAGTAAAGGGCTGAGGAAAGAAGATTTAGTTGTGGTCGCAACCGAATTAGGTTTAAAAGTAGAGGTTGAGCATAGAATTGTAGATTTGAAAACACTCATTGAGGGAAGCGACCAATTTGCTAAGGATGCTGAATTTGTAAAAGAATTTTTAATTACCACGGTATCAGATAGAATAGAAAAAGAAAAACGTGAAGCCGAGTTGCTCAAAATCGAAAAAGAAAATGTCAAATCGGAACAGAACACTGCACTAGAATTAGAACGAACAAAATTAGAAGTCATTAAAGCCCAATTAGAAATGGCGAAGGTAACAGATGATAAGAATTTGGATTCGGGGGGGGGGGGGGGGGATGGAGAAAAATCCCATACTAATTCGTTAGAATCTTTAATTAAAAGTGTTAGAACTCTGGGTATGCCAGTCCCGACTAAACCGGAAGCGTGGAATTTATTTTTTAGTTCGCTCGAAAAGGCATTCGAAATGAAAAATGTTTCGGTGGAGTTAAAAGTTGAAATTTTACTAAATTTAGTGGGTGAACGGGCGGCACATTTATTAATTTATGTAAATACAAATGAAATGAAGAGTTATCCGAAGGTTAAGGCTTTAATTTTAAAAGAATTTCAACCTACCCCGGAAGCTTGTCTAGAAAATTTCCTTACGGCAAAAAGAATGAAAATGAAAACCATTTACAATTTGCAAGCAGAATCCGAGCTAATTGGGAATTTTATTGTCAGCTTAGAAAAGTGAATGATTTCGATACGCTTAATGAATTAATTGTTACCGATAGATTAATGAGTTCATTAGATTCAGAAACGCGGAGTTATGTTAAATTAAAGCAAATGGGTGACTGGTTAAAACCACGAGAAATCGCGGAATTGTGCGATAATTGGTTTACTTCAAAAGGTAGAACTTTTTCGGAATTATATGATAGACCGATAAAATCCTTTCGCAACTATGATGAAACCGGAAGTATGAATCATTGGAAATATCTACCACCTCATATCAGAAATAATGTTCTTCCTCGGGATAGGAAAACTAATGACATTTGTAGGCTATGTAAACAAACAATTCATTTACGTTTCTGTCCGAATAATAAAGATAAAAATAAAATGGGGAATTTTTGAAATCAAACGAAAAAGGAATCGGGTATTGAGAAAAATAAACATGATGAAAAGTTAGTTGCTAAAGTGACAGCGTTAGGTTCTGGGAATGAGGTAATAAATACGCAAGCCTTGCAATATCAGGATGTCTAGTTAGGGGGGGGGGCGGAAAGTGAATACATTGATCGATAATGCGGCCGAAATTCCAGTCGTTAATTCAAATCAAATACCGGATTCATTTAGAAATAATGAAAATTCAAAAATTCAGTTGATATCTGCTTTTGGAGAAAAAATAACCGCTGACCTTATAGCTTTACCTATAGCTTTAGATTCCGGAGAGTCAAATAGTGTAGATGTTTTGTTCGTAGCAACAGATAAATTATATGGGTCATGTATTATCACGCCTACGATTTATGAGTTATTACGATCAGCTCAGAGTGGAGGGGAAGAAAATAGATTAGATGGTGTGTCTACGGGGGAGATGCAGTCAGAAAGGGGGGAAGAAATTAAATGTGAAAAAGCAGGGGGTAGTGAAATGAGACAACAAAGTATGAGTGATGAGAATTTATGTTTATTAAGTCAAAATGAAACTGCAGAAAAAGAGTTAATGATTAGCTGTATTGAAAAGAAAAATAATAACGAAGATTTAAATGTGGGTCATCAATCAGATGCGAGTATTTACAGGGCACAACAGAAAAGTTGCGAATCGTTACAGGGAGCTTTCAAAGATGCAGAAAAAGAGAAAAACGGATTTGTTATGGTAGATAATTTGCTTTATCATAGGGAAAGAGTTTCGGGAAATCAAGTTATGCAATTGGTGGTACCAAAGGTGAGGAGGGGGGTTTAAAAATTGCGCACGAATCGATTTTCGCTAATCATCTCGGCATGAAAAAAACAAAAGAGAGAATTCGTTATTCATTTTTTTGGCCAGGTATGTCGCGGGATGTGGAAGAATTTTGTGCATCATGTAAGGATTGCCAACTACGGAGCAGGGAGAGAGCTAGCGATCAGATACCCATTGTCCCAATTGAGAGACCGGAACTTCCGTTCGATGTTGTAAATATTGACATACTTGGGAAAATTGAACCTCCTTCAGCGCGTAGGCATCAATACGTACTTACTTTGGTAGACCAACATTCGCGATGGCCCGAGGCAGTTCCGTTACGGACAATTACGGCTAAAGCTACGTGCGATGCACTGTTAGAGATATTTATGCGAACAGGAATACCCCGCGTAATAGCGAGTGATCAGGGCAGAAATTTTGTATCAGGGTTAATACAAGAGTATCATGCTAGGCTGGAGGCGGCTCCTAGGTTTGCTACACCGGGGCACCCACAAAGCTCGGGACTTGTTGAACGATATAATCAGGTATTGAAACGTATGTTGCACCATATAATTCGTAGCTACCCTAAAACTTGGGATAAACACATCCCCTATCTATTATTTGCGTACAGAGAAATTCCGAATAGCACTACGGGCGTATCGCCATTCAAATTAATGTACGGAAGAGAGGCCAGGGATCCACTGCCCGTATTAAAATCTACATGGGCAGGCGAAATCCCACTACTTACAAATCTAGGAACGAGTGCGACTGAATACCTCCAGGAGTTAAAAATTAATTTAGAAAGGGCGGCGGAACAAGCGACAATAGTGTCGGAGGTAAAGCAAAGCTCGTATGCGAAGTACGCTAATCGAAGAGCGATTTACAAGGAATTTAGACCGGGGGACCAGGTATATGTATTAATCCCAGACTCTACGAACAAACTTTACGCGAGGTGGACAGGGCCAGCCGAAATAGTGGCACGTTGTAACCCTCATTCTTACAAAGTGAAATTAATGAACGAGAATGTTAGGAATGTCCACGTAAATAAGATCAGAAAATTTACTCCTAGCGTACAGGCGGTGGGGGTGATCTTCGAAAATGAGGAAGAATTAGGGGAGGTCCATCCCACCCCCAGTACGAAAGATAACTCCGACCTATTCAATATTGAGGAAGTTGATCTAAGTCATTTAGGAAAAGTGGAGAAAGAAAAATTGTTAGATTTATTGTATAAATATAAAGAATTATTTTCTAGAAAAGTGCAAATAGCTAAGGTAGGAGAGCATAAAATAAGAATAAGTGACGCAGAAAAGAAAAAGCCCTATGTTTACAGAATCCCAGAGGCTTTGAAGCCACAAGTAGATAAACAAATTGAGGAGTTATTGGAACTAGGTCTGATTGAAGAAAGTGAGCAGAGGTGTAGTGTAGAGGTAACCCAGTAGTGTGTGTAATGAAGAAGGATGGGGCCTTGCGCCTATGCGTAGATTTTCGAGTGCTTAATGCTGTTACAGTGACTGATGATTTCCCAATAGAAAATGCCACCGATTTGTTCAGTATTGGCAGAGCCAATGTGATAACTACGATAGACTTACTCAAAGGGTTTTGGGCCATACCGCTAGAAGAAGAGAGTCAAAATTTAGCATGTTTTAAAACTCACAGGGCTCAGTATCGCTTTAAAGTGATGGCCTTCGGGCTCAAAAACGCAGCTGCGACTTTTCAAACAGAAATGAACAGAGCGCTATCCGAATACAAGGAGTTCGCCAGAGCATATATAGACGACATAGCCGTTTTCTCTGAAGCATTTTCTGAACACCTGATGCATCTAGAAAAGATATTTTCTAAGTTATCAGACTTAAGATTTTCAGTCAACTTGAAAAAATGTGAATTCGCAAAACTGCAGATTAAATACTTGGGACACATCATAGGGTCCGGTAGCCATCGGACCGACCCCGGAAAAGTGGAGGCTATTCGAAGGGTAGCAGTGCCTCAAACGAAGAAACAGTTGAAAAGTGTTCTTGGTCTCTGTAATTATTACAGAGATTACATTCCTAAATATGCTGAAGTAGCATATCCTCTAACTGAACTGACGAAGAAGAAGAGCCTAGAACAGTTGTGTTGGTCAGAAGACCATGATCGGGCGTTTAATGTGTTGAAAAGAGGCCTTATCGAAGCACCTAGTCTACATACTCCCGTTACAGGAGTACCATTTGTCATCGAGTGCGACGCATCTGCAGTCGGCATCGGCGCGTGTTTACCGCAGCGAAAAAATGAAGTACTGTACCCAGTGAGCTATGCCAGTCAAAAGCTCACCAAAACTCAACAGGCTTGGCCGACGATCGAAAGGGAGGCCTATGCGGTCGTCTGGAGTTTAAAGAAGTTCGAAACGTGGATTTTTGGATCACCTGTGGAACTTACCACTGATCACAACCTACTGACTTTCATCACCAAAAATGCTCCCCAATCTTCCAAACTGCAACGACGGTCATTAGCACTGTAAAAATATGACATTCAGATTTCGCACCGGCCTGGTGCCAAGTTGATAAATGCAGACGCATTGTCTAGACTGGAGACTATTGGATAAGAGAATAAACTTTAAAAAAAGAAAAAAAAACTTTCTAAACTGTATAGACTTAAAAAAAAAAAAAAAACTTTAACGTGTTTATTCAACAGTAATTTAATTTGTTCCTGCAGCTATAACTTTTATATGTTTTATTTGTTATTGCATTTATTATTGTTATTACTTAGTATTAATTATGTTTTATATTAGTAGATAAGAAGAGTGTTAATAAGTTGTGCTATAGGCAGCGTGTCCAGACTATTTCAGGATGTAGTTTGTATATTTTTTATATGTATTTATTAATTTGTATTTTTATTTGGGTAATTTGTTAAAAAAAAAAAAAAAAGGTGAAGTATGAGGACGTCTCCAGACTAAATTTCAGATAGAAAATTGAGGGACCCCTCCCCCATTTTTCAATCTTGGGGGGGGGGGGGGGTGATGTCTGGGAACGTCTAGATTAATTTCTCTTTCGATTCTTTAGGCGCCAACGCCATTCGTCACGTGATGCATGAGCGCGCGCAGAGAGAGAGGGGGAGACACTGTTTTATTCAGAGTGTGATTTTGGAGAATTGTAGACGAGCCGTGCATGGTTGACCGGCGTGTTTTTTTTGATTTGTGAAAACGGAAGTTTATGATTTTAATAATATAGTGAAGTGTAGCTTTTGGGAGTGAAATATAAAGGTGGTGTACATTGCATCTATGTAAAACCTGTATATACTGTATATAGCGTGGTGTCATCTGTGTCGTATTTATATATTCCCATAAATAAACTATAATTTAGTGTTGTGAAGAAAACTAGTGCTATCTTTACGAAGAATACATACGTTGGGAAGGTCAGCGGAGCTCGGCGGCGGTATTACATACTTATTAAGGAAAATTAGACAGACTCAGTTTCGATTTTGATTACTTAAAAAGAAGCGCTACTCTGCTATGTTGTTTGTAATGAACATCATAGCTGTATTTAAGTTTCTATTGGATAGAAGTGCATCCAATTCACATGTAAAAAAAGCTGACATTCATGTATTCTTTTCTCAGGAACTACCTAAGCCACAATTTAGCTACTGCCAAAACTATTAGATAAAAATATTAAAATCACTTCAGTAGTTCCCGAGAAAAAGTTACATCATCGGCTATTTTACATGTGATTTCGCAATGTGATTTTCTTTTGAACTCTCTATGACATCCTGTAATAATTTACGAGTTATTTATTGGAAAATGTAGTAATTATTTCAGCTGAAAGGTAGTCTTTTAACAATTAAAAAGTGAAAAAAAGTTAATTGAAGGACAATTGACTGAAATAAATACCTTTTCCAAAAGAAATAAATTAAATTGCGAGTGATTTTTTATGAGTTTGTTTAAAAAAAGAATAAAATAAAACGGACAAACAATTTTAATACAGCTTCCTGGCAAGAAAAAAAAACGACCAACTTCCTCCTGGGGATCGAACCCACATTTATTCACTTCCAGCGCGGAACTGAAATATGGCGCATTTACCAAACATACCATGATTCAATCGAAGAACATCAACTTATTTTTGAAGCAATCAATAGCATTTACATGATCACATACGTGATAACATTTATGTATCCTTTTTGGACAAACATTTTTGCCCCCTGAGGGGTGACGGAGGGGAAAAAAATAAATAAATAGAATATTATACTGTCACTAATTTTCGTCACACTATCAAAAAGTAGGTCAATTGTAGTACAGAAAGTGTGTTAAAATTGGATTGCAAGATTTAAGTCGAACAGACATACAAGGTAACTTAAATAAAAGCTTGTAAAAAATAGCAACATATTAAAATTAAAGATATTGATTGATTTTTGAAAATAATCAAATGCTTCAAAACCATCGATACATGCTTTACTTAAAGTATTCAGGGAGTGATTTCAGGGGTGACCTATAGGTTATGCACAGGCTGTACTATTTACTATTACGGCTCGGAAGTGGAGAAGAACTTTTCAAACGGGAATTAAAATTATTTATCTTATTTATATTTATTATATATTGTTATAAAGAAAGATAATAACTATATAACGATATTAAAAGTATAAGAAACTTTTTAAAAAAATTTGTCGTTAATTCGCCCTTTTACATTTGAATATGTGATATTAAGTTTCATTGCACTGTAATATAAAATAATTTTTATGTGTGTCCTGCACATTAACTGTAAATGCTAATCATTTTATACACGAAGCATAATAATGCATATAAATCCCATTATGTATTAAATTGATTAGCATTGCTTTATGACTCTTTACACATCTATCGCCCGTATACCACAATTTATCTGAATTCTTTTGTCTGTTCCTATAAACGAATTACTAAACATTTCATTTTCAATAAAGAACATGTTATAGTAAACTTCAATGACATATATCACTTTCGTGATGATCCAAATATCTTTACGAAAGCCAGATTACATATGGAGAGACAAGCAGACAGAAGTGAACCAAAAATAGAACTACTCCCAAGTATGTTGGAAAGCGTTAAAAAAGAATGGCCAAAATCTTAATTATATATATTTTTTTAATGGAAACTCAAGAGACATCCAACGCACTAAAAAGATTTGGTCTATGAAAAAAAAAAAAGTACAATTTAAGAAAAAAAAATGAAAATAAATAAAGAAAAAAACTATTGATGAACTTAACACCCCTTTACAGCTATTATGTAATTCATAAAAATAAATTTTCTTATGCGAACACGAAAACTTTCAAGGTCAAAGAGAATTTTGTTATAAAGTTCACAAAATTTCGTAAAATGTTATTGATCCAATAGATAGAATCTATGATGAAACCGATGAAAATTACGATTGATAATTTTAATGTGAACAATTTCATCTTTCATCTTGTATGACCTTGAATGTTTCTTATAGATCGTTCCACAATAGAGTTCCATGTCAAAGGATATTATGTCAAGGTCAAGCCTTCCAAAGTCAAGGTCAAGTCAAAATCAAAAATGACAACATACATAACTTTTTAAGATACTTCAACATGACGTCACAGTAGTGAAATGCTGTCACTTGAAACTTTTCTGAGAGTTAGATTAACATCGATCTATTCCTAGAGATGGGAGCCTTGCTCCATTTTCTAACTAAGCTGAATTTACACATATTTTTACCAAAGGCAAATATTAATCAGAAATAAACTTCATATTACAGTGTTTTATTTATTTGTATTCATAAGTTTGTATGTCAAAATTAAAAGAAATATAGAATCTGATTTATAAATATTAAAATTCTTTTATCTCCATACTTCTACCGGCGTTTTAGTGTTCCGCAAGCATCGGCCCAAAGTTGAAATAATGCTAGATAATAATGTTAATATAGGTTGTTGAGATAATGAAAAAATTGGCAAAAATCGGGAATAATTGAAATAAATATTGATTATTCATTTCAATGGAAATTCGGATATGCAATGTTTATCATACATATAAATATATAGATTAACCCTATTTCTACTGGTGTCAAATGACACCTTTTAAAAGATTTCGACTTATGATTTTTCATTTGAAAATTCTTAGTTTGAAACAATTACAAATCATTTTTAATACTTTGAAGACTTTTTTAATATTTATTACATTCAAAAACTACGAGCAAAATAAACATAAATCAAAATTTTAAAAAGGTGTCATTTGACGCCGGCAGACATAATGTTAATCCTGATGATGCAAGCATTTTTAATTACATTCAAATTTAGTCGTCTACAAATAACAGGTTTAATTTCCTTGGTATATATAGAGTTCCGTGTCAAAGAATATTACACCAAGGTCCAGCCCTCTAAATTTAGAGTCAAGCCAAAATCAAAAATGACAACATACACAATCTTTTAATATACTTCAACTTGATGTCAAAGGAATGAAACGCAGTCACTTGAAACTTTTCTGAGAGTTAGATTAACATCGATCTATTCCGAGAGATATGAGCGTCGCTCCATTTTCTAACAAAGTTGAATTTACACAGCTTTAATCAGAGACAAAAATTAATAATAAAAAAAGCTATTATGTAAAGTGTTTGATTTATAACTCTAATCAAGAGTTAATATGTTATAATTAGAAAGAACATAAAATTCCACGCACATTTTTTTATTAAATCTGCGTACGTCTAATGGCGTTTTAATGCTAATCTTGCTAAAAGCAGAATAAAGAATTTTCAAATTCTTAAATAACGTGTTTTGTTATTCCTCAACAATATAATCGTCGTATTATGGAATGGTTGAAATAGGCAACTACATAATACAAAAATTTAGAATTAGATTGGATTAGATTTTATTAGGCAACTTTTTGCCATGTTATCACTCTATGGGTACAATAAGAGATAACTTATTTTTTTTTTGGGGGGGGGGGGGGAAACTACCCCAAATTTTGTCGTACAACTTTAAAAGATCTTGCATAATCCCGCTGCTTAGACAGCTGTTGTATCGAACCCGCAAACTTCGACCCAGAGATGAAATGATGCTCTAGAGCAAATAGGCCAAAGTCAGGAACAATTGAAATAATTTTTTTTTTTTTTTTTTTTTTTTGCTTCTTAACTTGTAATCAAAGCCAAAGTCAGGAACAATTAAAATAAGTTTTTTTTTTTTTTTTTTTTTTTTTTTTTTTTTTTTTAGCTTCTTAAGCTGTAATCAAAGTTATGTTTTTAAAAAAATATCTTCTCACTTGAGAATTTTATGCCAATTCCATCGAAATTCAGGCATACAAAGTTTATCATATATATAAATATAGCGATTAATCCTGATGATGCAAACATACTTAATTATATTCAAATTTAGTAGTCTACAAAAAACACATTTAATTTTTTTCTTATATATAGAGTTTCGTGTCAAAGGATATCATGTCAAGGTCAAGTCAAATAAAATATTACAACAGACATAACCTTTTAAGGGTGTATTCCAATCCAAACAGCTTATTTTCTGACTCATTTTTAAATTTATTTTTGCTCTCAAACGCATCAAACTGGGATAGTCTCCTATTTAGAAACTACATAATGTGCAGTGCTCCTCGATTTTTTGATAAATGCCGAAAATATTGTAAAAAATGCTGTCAAAGTGGGCGTTTTGAACCGAAATTTCCGAAGCGGGAGATCTGGGGATGAAAAAAAATGGTCATACTGAGAAAATAATTGTTTAAAACTCAAATTCTAATTAATCGAGCGAAAAATGAAATCATACGGCCTCTTTTTTTCAAAAATCACCTCAGCAAGTTTCATGTTTTTACTTTTAAAAATGAGTCTGAAAATGTCTCAGAAAATTTCGAGCTGTTGAGGGTGGAAAAATATTTTTTCGAATACATCCTTAAGATACTCCAACTTGACGTCACAGGAATGAAATGCTGTCACTTGAAACTTTTCTGAGAGTTAGATTAACATCGATCTGTTCCGAGAGATGAGAGCATCGCTCCATTTTCTAACAAAGCTGAATTTACTCAGCTTTAACCAAAGACAAATATTAATCAGAAATATTCTTCTTAGTATAGTGTTTGATTTATGGCATTTCTATTCATCTGTTTATATGTCAAAATTGAAAGGAACTTGGAGTTCAATGTAAAAATTCTATATAAAAGCGGGTCTTCGTTTTTGTGGAAATAAAACATTAACAAATGATATCATATTCCTAATGAAACATTTCAAGGAAGTCATTTGTAAATAATAACATATAATTTCAACTGTAATGCTGTACAAATATTTGAACAGGTTTCGTCGAAAAAGAAATTTAGCATTAAAGTCGAAATGCAGTAATCTATCTACCGAAAAAAAAATATACAGTTTTCAGATAATTTTAATATAAGTTGTATGTTATCCTTTGTATATCTAGCAATTTCCACATGTTAAACATGAGTAACAAAATTTTAAATATTCACAATTTTTAAAACAATTTTCTTTTAAAAATGTTCCAGTCACAGAGTAAAAATGCAAACGATAATATTCTATATATTTCAAATGCATGGTGTTTTGAGATATGTAATAAAAAATATAAATAATAGATTGTGATTTTAAAAAATGACACTGTTAGAGGGTTAATAGTTACATTTTGAATTATACCATGAGTAATGATACAACATTTAAATATATTTTTTTAATTATCTTATATTAATCATCTTATGTATTTTGTATTTTAAAAAGTTCTTAATTTATAATTTTCTATGAGTTGAAACGGTCCTTGAATATCTTAAAAATTTTTATGTAACTTCAAAAAGTATTTAAAAACTTATGATCAGTCGGAGCAGACATAAGTAGATCTGTCATTTAAGATTTCCTTCAACATATTTACTTAAATGTCAAAACAGATCCATGGATTAGAAGTTGCTAATAGTTTAAAACGATGATCCACAACAACAACAACAACAACAACAACAACAACAACAATAATAATAATAAACAAAGAATATTCCGAAAATAGGTCCCTTGATAGGTTGAAAGCTATTAGAACTTTGAAATTTTGGCCTGAAGAAATTCGTTAAATAGAAATTCTTATCTATTAATTAGAGATTTTTTCTTATATTATTTTTGTTCAAAACGATGATTCCAGTGTAAACTTTGTAAAGTAGAAGTTCGGCTGTATTCCATTTTGCCTTTAAGAATCACAATGATTTTTATATATTAAATTCAAAAGTAGTTTTTAAGTTATACCACTAGATGTTGTATCATGTTAATGAACGAATTATTTAAAAATATACCAGCGTGCTGGCAATGACACAGAAGATATGAAATATAATATTCACACTGAATGAATGCACTTTTATCGTTTATTTAACATCTGCTGTTGTTTTTGGATAAGTATGACAAGCTACTACTTGACCTTGTGGACGAACCGATGATGCTCTTGAGCTATATTTGCGTAGAAAGTAACGCAACTCAGTGAGCCGTGCGTTTATTTAATGAATGTAAAAATCTTTCTAATTCTTCATCCAAGATTTTTTTTTGATGGATCACGAAACATTTCTTTGGTGACGAGAACTGTTTAGATCGTTGCGCAGCTTAGTTTTCTGGCCAGTGTAAAACTGAATAAAATTTTGATTATAATAAAACACATATACTATAATATATAATATAACACACACAAATAACGCCTGCATTCAAAACTTAACAGTATATATAAATATTATACAGACATACATACAATAAATACAATAAACCCAACTAGAGTGAAAAATTAGCCAGAGCCAGGGATCGAACCCGGGACCACAGCATTCCAGGCTGTATCGGCCGGAGTAGCTCAGAAGTTAGAGCGACAACCTGGAATGCTGTGGTCCCAGGTTCGATTCCTGGCTCTGGATAAATTTCCCTCTAGTTGGGTTTATTGTATTTATTGTATGTATGCCTGTATAATATTTATATATACTGTTAAAATTTTTGATTGTTTGTTGAAGACTATCTTAATATATCACTAATGTAAGCGTGTTGATTGCATTACATGTTGCTTAAATTAGTCCACATGCAAACTTATAACCCTGTATTACAAAATATGAATATTTTACGTCTTTATTTTCAAATGAAAAATGTTTAAAGAACTATCTAAGGAGCAGGGCATTGAACAGTAATATTTTTTGTTGTGTTTGAATTAAAGTAAAATGTTTTGTTTCAGTTGCCTTTAAGAGTCCTAGTGATTTTTATAAGTTAAATTCAAAAGTAGTTTTTAACTTATATCACTAAATCCTATTATATTATCTCTATATACTATATACTTTATATCTCTATATACTTTCTATATCTTATAACTTATTAACTTATATCATGTTAATGAACGAATTATTTAAAAATATACCATCGTGCTGGCAATGAAACTGAAGATATGAAATATGATATTCACACTGAATGAATGCACTTTTATCGTTTATTTAACATCTGCTGTTGTTTTTGGATAAGTATGACAAGCTACTACTTGACCTTGTGGTCGAACCGATGATGCTCTTGAGCTATATTTGCGTAGAAAGTAACGCAACTCAGTGAGCCGTGCGTTTATTTAATGAATGTAAAAATGTTTCTAATTCTTCATCCAAAATTTTTTTGATGGATCACGAAACATTTCTTTGGTGACGAGAAATGATTATATCGTTGCGCAGTTTAGATTTCTGGCCAGTGTAAAACTTAATATAATTTTGATTGTTTGTCGAAGACTATCTTAATGCATTACTAATGTAAGCGTGTTGGTTGCATTTCATGTTGCTTACAATAGTCCACATGCAAACTTATAACTCTGTATTACAAAATATGAATATTTCATGCCTTTATTTTCAAATAAAAAATATTTAAAGAAGCTCTCTAAGGAGCAGGGCTTTGAACAGCAATATATTTTGTTATGTTTGAGTTAAAGTAAAACGTTTTGTTTCGGTTCCGTACCGTTTTCTGTTCCATGAAAAACAGCGATATTTTTCAGTTTCTTAGAGTTCTCACTTTGGGCACATGCATTAAGAGCACATGCTTACTGTTCCTCCCCGATCGAGAAATGTTACGTTAACCTATGGGGAAATTTAACAGGTGATTATGCATTCCCTAATATAATTATCGAAATATGGTTTTCAACATAAATATATATTTCTACTGCAAACCGTAGTTCATATGATAAAATTTGAAAATTTTCCACAAGTACAAATTTCAAAGTTTACAGATTTTTTTTAATACTTGAAAATTAAAGACATTTTATAAAACTCACCACGTTGGCATCGGACCTCTACTTTCTGATGGTGTAAACCATATTTCGATAATCGTATTTGGTAACGAGCAATTACCTAATTAAACTTTCCCATAGGTTAACATGGGGTTTCGTGATCGCCGAGGTGATAACCTGGTATCAGTGAAAGGTCCCTTTCAGATGATAGTGTTCATTCCTATATCTTAGCTACCCCACCAGTGGCCGAGAAGTTCTGCCCTCAAAGCTGTTACACCAGAGGCGCTGAGTTCGAACACAATCGCGCCCGTCGGCTTAATCGTTCATAGTTTTCCGTGGTTTTCTTCGGACCTTGGATATCCTTGCGCAAATACGGCTTAGGTTCCCTCAGGAAAATCCCCGCGGAGGGCACTCTGTTTCGAGCAGTATATTTTTACCGCCGCGGAATTCACGGAGCGAGGCGCTCCGCATGTCCGTCCTACGTCCCCTGCCCACGTCCCTTTTGTCGAGACTCTCTGGCGTGAACCATGTTGAAAAGGGAAAACAAATAGAAAATTGAAACCGGAAAAATTTTAAAGGGAAATTGATTAAATTAAAGACATCGGAAAGCAGGAAGGGTGGGCTCAGGGATCCGAAGTTATCGCACGACCACTGTAGATAATCCCTTGTGTAGATAATCGGCCGTCATAAACTAAGCCAACGACACCTATATCTTAGCTAGTAAATACTTTAATTTTTTTGAAAATTTAATCAGTTTCAATACAGATAATTCTTTATTTAACTTTTGACATGTCTTATATTTTAATAACAACAAAAAGGTAAAAAAGTCCTTCCGGCCAGTGCCGGGAGGAAGAGGTAGCTTTCATATTCCTTATTTTAAAAAAGCCAACTTATATTATTCAAACACACGAAGCTCAATTAAGTGGAAACCGAATGTAGGAGATTCAATACTAATTTTTATCAATACTAAATCATTATGAATGAGAATTTCGCGAAATTAGTCAGCTGTATCCAAGCTCCTTTTATTTAAAGTAACTTATATTTGGCTGCCAAATTCGGCGATTTCTTAAAGTGCCGCCCATTTTAAGACAACATGGTGGATGAGGCTAACCAGTGAACTTGGTCGAGACCTTAGTAATTGCTGTGCACATGCTCACTCACATCGGAATCGGTTGATATATACGAGTGCTGTTGCAGGCAAAAAATCAGATTTTTCAAAATGTCACCCACGTTAGAAATTGAAACTGCTATATCTGAGCCATTTTTTAAGATAAAGACAAACAAAAAATGCTCCTGAATCCTTATATCAAGGTCAAATACTTAAGAAAGAAACCTTTTTCAATTTCTAATTTTTTTGCATCTCACTTTAAATATATTTTTATTTATTTAACGGCCGCCATTTTGAAACAAGATGGCTGATGAAGCTGGCCAGCGAACTTGGTCGAGATATTGATGTATACAATCCACATGCCTTCTTCCATCGAAATAGGCGAATACGTGTGGTATCGCGTGACAAATACAAGATCGTTTCAAAGTGTTAGCCATGATAGAAATTCAAAGTGCTATAATTCAACCACTTTTTAAGATATAAACAAAAGAACAAATTTTCAGAAACAAAAACTGCTGCAGAATCTTTGTATCAAGGCCAAACACCTAAAAAAGATCTTTTTCATTTTCCAATTTTTTAATACCTCATTTTAAATTTTAAATTACATTTTTTTTTAAAAATGGCAACCCTTTTGAAACAAGATGGCGAATGAAGCTGGCCAACGAACTCGGTCGAGACATTGGTATGAACTATGTACAGACCAAGTTACATTCAAATCGGTTCATAAATACGCCTGTTATCGCGTGACAAAAATCAGGTCGTTTTAAAATGTCAGCCACAATAGAAATTCAAAATGTTATACCTCAGCCATTTTTTTAGATATAGACGAAACAAAACCTGTTCCGGAATCTTTGTATTAAGGTCAAACACATACAAAAAAAATCTTTTTCATTTTCCAATTTTTTAGTATCTCATTTTAAATTTAATTTTTTTTAAATTTTTTAAATGGCCGCCATTTTGAAACAAGATGGCGGATGAAGCTGGCCAACGAATTCAGTTGAGTTATTTGCATGTACTATGTACACACCAAGGTACATCCAAATCGGTTCATAAATACGTCTGTTATCACGTGGCAAAAATCAGGACGTTTCAAAATATCAGCCACGCTAGAAATTCAAAATGCTATAACTCAGCCATTTTTTAAGATATAGACGAAACAAAAACTGCTCCCGAATCTTTTTATCAAGGTCAAACACATAAGAAAAAATATTTTTTCAATTTTCAATTTTTTGGTACCACATTTCAAATTAAAATTTTTCTTAAAATTTTAAATGGCCGCCATTTTTAAACAAGATGGCGGATGAAGCTGGCCAACGAACTCGGTCGAGACATTGGTCGGTACTATGTATAAACGAAGTTACATCCAAATCGGTTCATAAATACGTCTTTTATCGAGTGACAAAATTCAGGACGTTTCAAAATGTCAGCTCCGCTAGAAATTCAAAAGTCCTTCCGGCCAGTGCCGGGAGGAAGAGGTAGCTTTCATAATCCTTATTTAAAAAAAGCCAACTTATATCATGCAAACAAACGAAGCTCAATTTAGTGGAAACCGAATATAGGAGATTCAATACTAATTTTTATCAATATAATGAATGAGAATTTCGCGAAATTAGTCAGCTTTATCCAAGCTGCTTTTCTTTAAAGTAACTTATATTTGGCTGCCAAATTCGGCAATTTCTTAAAGTGCCTGTCATTTTAAGACAACATGGTGGATGAGGCTAAGCAGTGAACTTGGTCGAGACCTTAGTAATTGCTGTGCACATGCTCACTCACATCGGAATCGGTTAATATAAAGGAGTGCTGTCGCATGCAAAAAATCAGATTTTTCAAAATGTCACCCACAATAGAAATTGAAACTGCTATATCTGAGCCATTTTTTAAGGTAAAGACAAACAAAAAATGCACCTGAATCCTTATATCAAGATCAAATACTTAAGAAAGAATCCTTTTCGAATTTCTAATTTTTTTGCACCTCACTTTAAATATATATATATTTTTTAATTTAATGGCCGCCATTTTGAAACAAGATGGCTGATGAATCTGGCCAGCGAACTTGGTCGAGGTGTTGATGTATACTATCCACATGCCTTCTTACATCGAAATAGGCGAATACGTGTGTTATCGCGTGACAAATACAAGATCGTTTCAAAATGTTAGGAATGCTAGAAATTCAAAGTGCTATAAATCAACCATTTTTTAAGATATCAACAAAAGAACAAATTTTCAGAAACAAAAACTGCTCCGGAATCTTTGTATCAAGGCCAAACACATAAAAAAAATCTTTTTCATTTTCCAATTTTTTAATACCTCATTTTGAATTTTAAATTTAATTTTTTTTAAATGGCAACCCTTTTGAAAGAAGATGGCGAATGAAGCTGGCCAACGAACTCGGTCGAGACATTGGTATGTACTATGTACAGACCAAGTTACATCCAAATAGGTTCATAAATACGCCTGTTATCGCGTGACAAAAATCAGGTCGTTTTAAAATGTCAGCCACAAGAGAAATTCAAAATGCTATTACTCAGCCATTTTTTTTTAGATATAGACGAAAGAAAAACTGTTCCGGAATATTTGTATTAAGGTCAAACACATACAAAAAAAAATCTTTTTCATTTTCCAATTTTTTGGTATCTCATTTAAATTTTTTTATTTTTTTATTTTTTTAAATGGCCGCCATTTTGAAACAAGATGGCGGATGAAGCTGGCCAACGAACTCGGTCGAGATATTTGTATGTACTATGTACACACCAAGGTACATCCAAGTCGGTTCATAAATACGCCTGTTATTACGTGAGAAATATCAGGACGTTTCAAAATGTCAGCCACGCTAGAAATTCAAAATGCTATAACTCAGCCATTTCTTAAGATATAGACGAAACAAAAACTGCTCCCGAATCTTTTTATCAAGGTCAAACACATAAGAAGAAAATATTTTTTCAATTTTCAATTTTTGGTACCACATTTCAAATTTAAATTTTTCTTAAAAATTTAAATGGCCGCCATTTTTAAACAAGATGGCAGGTGAAGCTGGCCAACGAACCCGGTCGAGACATTGGTATGTACTATGTATAAACGAAGTTACATCCAAATCGGTTCATAAATACGCCTTTTATCGCGTGACAAAATTCAGGACGTTTCAAAATGTCAGCCACGCTAGCAATTCAAAATGCTATAACTCAGCCATTTTTTAAGATATAGACGAAACAAAAACTGCTCCGAAATCTTTGTATAAAGGTCAAATACAAAAGAAAAAAATATTTTTCCATTTTCAATTTTTTGGTACCACATTTCAAATTTTAAATTTTTTAAAAAAATTTAAATGGCCGCCATTTTGAAACAAAATGGCGGATGAAGCTGGCCAACGAACTCGGTCGAGAGATTGGTATGTACTATGTACACACCGAATTACATCCAAATCGGTTCATAAATACGCCTTTTATCGCGTGACAAATTTCAGGACGTTTCAAAATGTCAGCCACGCTAGAAATTCAAAATGCTATAACTCAGCCATTTTTTAAGATATACACGAAGCAAAAACTGCTCCGGGATCTTTGTATAAAGGTCAAATACATAAGAAAAAAATATTTTTCCATTTTTAATTTTTTGGTACCACATTTCAAGTTTTAAATTTTTTTAAAAATTTTAAATGGCCGCCATTTTGAAACAAAACGGCGGATGAAGCTGGCCTACGAACTCGGTCGAGACATTGGTATGTACTATGTACACACCGAATTACATCGAAATCGGTTCATAATTACGGGAGTTACAGTGTGACATAGGTCAGATATATATATATATATATATATATATATATATCAATTTTGAACGGAGGGTGGTTTCGGGGTCTGGGGGTCATGATCGATGAAAATATACCAAAATTTTTTGAAATCGCTTTCCTCCGAACGGCTGCAATAGGTAGCTTTTTTGTAAAGAAAGCTACCTAAAATGCTATAACTCAGCCATTTTTTAAGATATAGACGAAACAAAAACTGCTACGGAGTCTTTGTATAATGGTCAAATACATAAGAAAAAAATATTTTTCCATTTTCAATTTTTTGGTACCACATTTCAAATTTTAAATTTTTAAAAATTTTTTAAATGGCCGCCATTTTGAAACAAAATGGCAGATGAAGCTGGCCAACGAACTCGGTCGAGACATTGGTATGTACTATGTACACACCGAATTACATCCAAATCGGTTCATAAATACGAGAGTTACAGTGTAACATAGGTCATATATATATATATATATTGATATATATATATATATATATATATATATATATATCAATTTTGAACGGAGGGTGGTTTCGGGGTCTGGGGGTCATGATCGATGAAAATATACCAAAATTTTTTGAAATCGCTTTCCTCCGAACGGCTGCAATAGGTAGCTTTTTGTAAAGAAAGCTACCTAAAATTAGACATAAATAATGTAAATGGCTTGTATTTTTTATTTGCAATCGAAAATGTATAAATTGAATTTTTAAATATGTTTTCACGGTTCGTTTCCAACGCAGAAAGATAATTTCGGTTCACTTCCAAAAGCGAAAAAATAATTTAGATTCAGTTCCTGTTTTCGTTCCATCAAAAAAAAAAAAAAAAAAAAAAATAGTTTCTCGGTTTTTCTTTAGATTCGGTTCCAGTTCTGGTTCGAAGCTCTGGTAAGAAGCATCTCCAACACAGATAGAAAAATTACTAAACATTTGAAGTGCCTTAATCTGCTAATATCTAAATGAAAATTATTTAAAATGAATATACATAAACATTGAGATTTTACACTCAGAGGTCGGCAAATTTTTACCAGTGTTATGCCGAACCTAAGTTAAAAAATCACTTTACGTACCAAGCCAATTTTAAAGCATATTCAAACTTAGAGCCATTCAATATTATCACAGTAAAATTCTTAAGAATACGTGTATGTTATTGTAAAAATAATTAATTATAATATATATTTTTTTTTCGGCAATTATGAATGATTACTAGAAGGAATGGTAAATTTTGTAACTGAAACAGATTCGATGAATCATGATTTTAATATAATAACAATAATGTAAAAAGCAAAAATGAATAGTAAATTAATTACTAATCTAAATTATTGAATATCACATTCAAAAAGAATAATATATATTTTTTTAATATGAAATATTTAGCAACAAATAATAGAAAACAAAAACAGTTAAAAAATTTAAAAAAATAATAATTATTTAATCTACATATGTATCAATATCATGAGATCCTCGTTCCTGTATCTTATTGCACATCTAGTCTATATCTATTTGATACAGGATTCTCAATATTCTGGTGTCAGAAAATTCCTCTGTGAACTCAAAACAGGCTTCATATGTGAAAAAATTGTTCACAAAAATTTCCTCTTATGTGTCATTAAACATAAGTCCACATACCGTAGGTTGCCAAGGCCTGATACATCTTAAAGTTTATAGAATCTAAAATTTGATTATAATCTATAACAAAATTTTAAAATACTGCAATTCAAAATGAAACTTACTTCTCTACAGAAAATATACTAGTACTGCTTTTCGAATTCATTTAGAAGTTTAATGATATAATAACCGAACTTAGAGTGAAATCGTTGATTATAGTTTTGCTATTGCGTAACCATTTTAGAAGGAAAAAACTAAGCTGATGAAAGTCATATGTATTTTAATTACTTAGGTTAATAAAAATATGGATTAAACAGAAATTCAATAAATACATAGCATCAAAAATAAAGATGGGGATAGGATTTAGTCATCCCATTTTTAGATAATGCCATGTTTTTGCTGAAAACTTACCAAAATACAGAGGCGACTCTCGCGTGGCCACATTATCATCAATATATGGAATTCCAAGAGTATAAACAGCTGTTGCACCAATTCCAATAAAAAGAAGGCTGACGAAAAATACTGCTAAGACGGCATGTGTAACACGTGTTTGGTTTGCCGTACTATCAGGAGAATCACAACGTGATGCTATACGTCCTTTATAAAATGGTGTGCGTGATACTACATCTTCAGCGGCAAGTTCGGTTTCTTGTGTCACGTTTTCGATAATGGATGCATCTTCTCTAGATGGGATGTCTCTGGGTGATTTAGATGGCTCGTTTTTCGACACATTAATTTTTACATTATAACGGGACATGTCATGGCACAACCTAGCATTTAATTCGCGAAGCTTGAATGCACTGGCGTTTATGGTTCCAAGGTCACTTGCAATGTCTTCACCGCTGCCAAATAGGAAATGAGGAGTGGAACAAAGTATGGAGGCAGCAGCGAACACTAACATACCACAAGCAATCCATTTTGGACGATGTCCTTGACCACCATAGTACGTTAATAATAGTGCACCTCCTATCTGTCCAATTTCTGTGGCAGACATTATTATACCAGTTGTTTTACTTTGTATCTGGAACAGTTTTTCTATAGTAGTTAATACACTAACAAAATATGTGTAGTACATGCCTTGTAGGACACTAGTTAAGCAGAAAACAGCTAGAAAGGCCTTTTTATTGGCAAGAGGTTGTAACCATCTAGGTCTGAACGATGACATCCCGCAAGTACTACTATCCATTATGTCATCGTCAACATACATAAAAGCCCTATTATTGGCATCACTATCGACATGTCCATTGGCAATTGTTTTAGAATGATGTCCATTTATTTGACACCCATTGCCATTTGCAGTACTTTCTGCACATTTGGAGGCTAATGGCGTTCTTACTTCCTCCATTTCTGAAGCATCTAAAGCACTAGGCAGGCGGGTCTCGACTATCGCTAAGGATGACCTCTAAAAAAGAAAAAAAAGAAATTTTAAAATTTTGAAATATATAGTTCGTATACAAACAAAAGTAAAAAAATACCTTAATAATTAAAAATCAAATAACCATAACCTAAAATAATATTTTCATCGAAATTAAAACACAGGTTAAAAAAAAAAAAGAAAAGAAAAAAAAAAGATAGCTAGGAATTTTACTTTGAATCTAATATGCTTAGTGATCAAATGTTAAAAAGTTAAACAAAACAGATAAATAATATTCCATAAAAGCCAACCAAAAATATCCAAGCAGATAAAAAGATAATTTTGTAATCTTTTCTTTGAGTTTACAACTGCAATTCTTCTAACAAAAAGTTTTAACGATATTTTAAAATGAAGTACATAAGATGTTTGTAAATAAAAAAATCATGTTGTAAATTAACAAACAGCTGTGATTACACTAAAATGTATAGTGTGGGCCATGGATAACCGGAACCAAAGAAATAAGCCGTTGTCACTAGTAATTTTAATAGTAATTTTTGCCTTATTTAATCCCAGAAATCTGTGACTAAGTAAAGCTAAGATTACTGTTAAAAAATATTGGTGACAAAAATCGTAAAAGTTGGCAGCTATGAGTTACATAAGATACAGCAGTTTATTTCTTCTGGGCCAGTTTTTTGTGGCCCACGCTGTATAACAGATTTTTAACAAATAACCTTTTTAAAAAGTATTTAAAATATAAACATAAAACTTAACTCGAAATTTTGCTGATACAAAATTACTTTTTATTAATACTGATAGGTAGGAATATTTCGCAAATAGCAAACACTTTCAATTTATCTATCATATTTTAGATAATCAATAATTTGTTTATTGAATTTTGCTAAGCGCAGAAAACTTCAAAACTTCGAATAATTTCTTGATCGATGATTTAACATGTTATAAAAATTATAAGTTTCTAAACAAAAGAAATATGTATTTCGGCATTTGTAGGAAAAATATAAGGTTTTATTTCTCTTACTCATAATAACTATCACAATGATAAAACAAATCTATATTGATTTTTTTTCTTTTTTCAATTTTTACCTTGGTCAGATTTTGAAAAGTATTTAAACATACATAAAAAAAAATCTCGAAAATTTGCTGATACTAAAGACTTTTATTAACACTTATGAACAGGAGTATTTCGCATATAGTACAGTATTTCGTACAATATCTTCAAAATATCTATTGTATTTTAAATGATCTATAATTTATTTTCCAAATTCTGCCAAGCAGGGAACACTTCAAAACTCTGGATAATTTTTTGATGGACGAAATTCTCTAGAACAGAAGTTTTAATGCATTATAAAAATTATAAGAGTCAGAGTCAAGAAATATGTATTTTTGCCCCATAAGAAAAATATGACTCCCTTTTCCCTTAATCACACTTATAAATCACATTATCTTGTTAAGAATTTTAGTTCAATGTTGAACTATTCAATTGTTCAAAGTAATTACAATAATAATGAACAAAAAAAAAAAAAAAAAAAAAAAAAAAAAAAAAAATCGTTCATCTTAAATTCCAAAAAATCTTCTTCGTCTTTCAACCTTCAAAATGACTTTCAGTTTAATAAAGCGATGGAACTTTTCATACTTCTATGCATTCTCAATATGCTGCTTTAGAAAGAGACAGTATCCACCTACTCGTCTAGCAGATAGAACGCTTCGCTACAAGTGAGGAAAAGTCAATTTCGGATCAGACTTTGAGGTACAATCACCCCCCCCCCCCCCCCCCCACACACACACACCACCCGAAAAAAATGCAAACGAGGATCATCATTCCACTTCTAAAACTGGCGAAATACATCTGTTTGCAACCAAAGATTTTTGTTTATTATTTCCGGCAATCCTGTTATAGTAAAATTTTCTTGAAGGTTTGTCTATATACGGAAAACCAAACTTTACCAAAATTAACATTTTCAATACCAGCACCTAATTTTAACATCACAATTGGATTTTCTGTTAAATTTTATCTTCGGACACCAAACGGGAAGTCATTCGATTAATTAGTTTAGGAATTATGCAGGATTTTCAGTTTGAAATACCTATTGTTAAGTTCATCGTCCTTCATCATTAATCGTTGCAAAATTGGTTTCAATGCGCGTAACTGAAAAGCTACTTGACGGAATGAGCTGTAATTTTGAATTCGCATATTTGAAGCTTCCAGAAATCGATTTCTGTTTTTTTTTTTTTTCAAAAAATATATTTTTTCGAAATTATGCTTAAAAAAAGAACTACCCGCATTGCAATATGTTTTGGAACGATTGAAAATGAATTTACGTTAGGAGCTCCAAAATTTCAATATGCATAATTCCTAAATTACTTAACCGAATGATATCCTGTTTGGTGCAATTTACCGAAGAGTCCAAATTTAATGTCAGAATTAGGTACTATCATTGAAAATGTTAAAGTTTGATACAATTTCAAAATGTAGACTAACCCCCAAGAAAATTTCACTGTAATGGGATCGTAGAAAATAATAAACAATGAGCTTTAGTGCAAAGAAATTGAGACTTTAATAATTAGTGTAATGGTCATGGATCGAATTTTTTTGGGATACTGTACGTAATGTATCGAATTCCATTGCAAACAGAGCTTTGGGTCTGTTTAGTTCTTGTTTCAAAGGATAATCGTACCAATAATATTATGCAGTATTTTACCTTTTAATGTTGGAACAAGGTTTCACCCTCTTATGGTTTCAGCTACACGAACACTTACAGTTGGTTCAACCGAGAACCAACTTTTCAACTTTCTGCAAACTTTTTGACAAGCCTATTTTGAATTTTTTTCTTTTTTTTTTCAATTATTTTCTCGGCAACATTTTGAAATTGAATTTTCTGCAAAAGAATGTGGAACCCATCTCATGTATTGATTTCTAAAGTAGCAAATCAGTACTGATTATATTGGGACCAATATTGAGCCAGTATTGAATTGAATAGGAAATACGTCCAATGGAATACAAAGTTTGGTTAAATATTAGCTTTACATTGGAAATATTTATAATGAAACTATTATAGAAATATTGGCTTTGTAGTGGAGATATCGGTTTTGCAGTGGAAATATTGGCAATGAAATAGTAAAATAATACTTGTCAATATCGATAGAATACTTGCAAAAATCCTCTATGTTGGTACAATATTTTATGCCAATATAGGCCAAGATTTAATCAATATTGTGTAAAATGTAACCAATAAAAACAGTATTGGATCAATATATTTTTACTTCTAGGGCTGTCCCTTGACGCTGGAAAATTATAGGACATAACAGTCCTTACAGAATATAAAATACTCAGAAAATTCGCTTGGCCAACAAGCAACTAATTTTAAAATTAATTTTGTTACTGGAAATTAAAAATATTTATACTTTTAAAAAATGCTTGAAATATCCGTGGAAAATTTAATTTGGCGGTCTAATTAAAAAAAAAAAAACTTATAACCTAAATCCATTTGGAAGTTCCACAAAATATTCAATACTAGTATTTTTATTTATTTCTGAAGGATTCTCACTATCTGCTGATATATTTAACAGGAAAATTAATATAGTAAAAATATAAATAATAAAAGTAATGAAAATAAAAAACAATCTGGTGAAAATAATGTTTTCAATGTTCGTTTTCATTACTGTCTTTAAGCAAGAAAAGATTTTGCTCTTCAAATGAAATCTATTAATGGAATTTAATTGAAAAAAGAGTGATTCGCAAAATTCTTTCGAAATAGATCAATAGAGTAAATTTATAATCCTTTCAAAACAAATTATTATCTTTGAAATACGAAAGATGGCTCATTTAATTGCCTAGAAAAGATATAAATATATAATATAATTTATTTTATTTTATAGCATATAGCTATATTCTATATATTATAAAGTTTAATTTTTTTTTTAAATTTCTCAGTGTAGATTTAATGGTATGGTAATAGAATATATTGTAAGCATTTTTTATTAACATTTAATTTATTTAAAATTTTTTTTGAATAATGATATACAGTATGGTATTGTTTATATTAGGATGTGTGTAGGAATGCAGTTGATATATTTTAATTTCATTAGCATGTATTAGGCTCTTCTTTTTGTGACATTTCTATAATATTAATTGTTTTAAAATAAAATAATAGATGGCAGAACCATAAATTTTGTACTTTTAAAGCTTCTAATAAAGTAATAATTTTAATTTTTTACACCAGGTGGTAATTAATGCTGATTTCTGGGAATGTTGTAAAATTGTTATTAAACAATTTAAAATTGTTTTTAGGTATTATAAATAATGTAATTATTTTTTATTTATATTAATTATATTTATCACGGTATTTCAACATGATTTAACTGACTCCATAGATTTTAATTTCTGTGTTAACTTAACTGTTTTATTCACCTTAATCTTATCATGCTTTTTGGATCCATGTGCGGGAATATATTTTGAAAATCTACTGGGAATTATTTCGGTATGCTTTGTAAGATTTCTATTGCTATAAATTAAATATTTAATGGGTTGTAGTTTTTTTTCCATTTCATGTCATATGATTATGTTCTGCTTTCATCTTGAAACTATACTTTTTGTTATATTGGTTGTTTGAGTACAGGGGAAAAATTTTTTTCAGCTTATAGCTTTTTTCTCACAGAAAACACCGATTTGCTTATATCATTGAATTCTGTACTCTTGAAAACGTAATTCAATATATAAGTTTTTCAATTTTTTTTTCGGAATCCATATTCTTCTTTTTTTCTTCCATGTTAATTCTTGTAATTAGTTATAAGGTACTTTATTTTACACATACAGTTCTATATTGTTGGTTTGTGGCGCATTTGTTGTCAATCATTCACAATATTGCAGTTTTTGATGATGGTCGGTAATGTTTAATTAATGGTTATATATTAGCATTCAAATTATTATGCTGCATTTGCGCATGTAATTATGAATGTAAGCTTTTTATGATGTTTTTTATTATGATATCTTTTCATTTTGAATGAACAATTCATTTTGAATTATTTTTTCCTTAATATTGGTATCTTATATATATTTATATATAACTAGGTAGCTAAATGTTTTAGCAATCTTTTAAATATTATACGCTTAGATCTTTGCTGCAAAAGCGCATAATCTTTGTGTATTATCTATATGATTTCTACTTGTAGTTATCTGATACCTCCCTGATACCATTAATTTTTTTATTCTAATCATCGCAAAGTTTCATTTTATGATATTTACCTAACTAGTTATGTAATTTATATGTATTTTCATGTTCATATTGTATGATATTGTCCTATATATTTTCAATTTATTAGATTGATTTTTTTTTCTGTTGCTTTTCTTAAATTTATTCAGTATGAGCTATTCTATTTATATATATACATCAATATGGTAGCAATATATATTTATAATAATCGTTTTATGTTAATAAGCTTTAGTCATTTATATTTATATTACTTTGATCTGAGAAGTCAATTGGGGTAGCGTTTTTGGTCGTCTTTGCATGGTTATTGTTGTTCTAGGTTTTGGATATTAGTTGCGGTTATTTTATTTGTTCTAAAAAGTCCAGTGGTTTCATGCATTTGTAGTTTATGCATTTAGGGTTACCATTATTTGGTTTTGGAAATATTATAGATGGTTTTTGAGTACTGCTTCTCTGATTTGTACATATTGTATATATATTTATATTTCATACTCAAGATATTTAATATTAAATTTAATCAAGACTAATTTAATTTCATTTATTATTGATTTTTATATTATTATTTTTTCTTATTTTTTGCAAATATTGCATTTTCCAAAAAAATTTTTATATGGCAGTTGTTAGTAAACATCTCGATCCTGGCAAGATACACATAGCATCTATGCAGTATAGTGCCCGGTACAGGAACAATAATGGGGTTGTTCCTGGACAGTATAAATGGCCACATCCAGCGACCATTTATACTCCCCCCCTCGACCTTTATTTTTTCGTAAGTGCTTAGATGCTCGGTGCAAGACATGTCCATACGCTTCTCAGACACAAATTGTCTCAGATCCTAATTATTCAAATTTTTGTAAAGCATTTAATGTTATTAATTGCATAAAGTGCAGTGCAACTTATGTAACATGAAATATATTGGTGAAACATCAGGTCCAATTCATAAACGTATCAATCATCATCGTTCAGACTCTAATAAAAACAAAGCAAAAAATCTACAGTCTACAGCTGAAATTACACATTTTCATAAACATCAATTTAAAAATACGACAATTGAAATCCTTCAATTCTAAAAAATAAATCTGAACGGCTTTATATGGAGTCATCATACATGAAATATTACAACACAATATATCCTTATGGACTTAATACTGAAATATTTAATCGACCTGTCAAAGTCTTCACATCTATAAATAACACTACTGATTATTCTGCAATTTATCTTACTCTTAATCATAATTTAAACTGTAAAACAACACGAAACAAACGTGGAAAGGGTTCATCTTCAAATGTAGTTTCTAAAAAATATATCACTAAACAAATTAATGATCTTCAAAGTAAATATTTAAAGCATTATAATTGGTTATTAATTCGAAAATACATATTTGCTATTAAAAAGAAACAGATTATACAACATTTAAATGTATTTCTAAGTAAAACTTTCTCTAAACATTTTTCTGATATTTATTATGATCTCATTATGACTAGGGTTAATCTTTTAAATATTAATTTACAAAAAAAAAAAAAAAAAAAAAAACATAAAATTAAAAATACGAATACTCAAATGATAATAACTTTTTCAAATCATATATTTAATAAAATTAATATCAATTCTATAATTAACGATAAAAATTGTTATTTTCCTATTAATAATCTTCATATATCAAAAACCTTTAAATATCCGAATACAATTGGTAGAAAGATTTTTAACTACAATACATTTTCAAAAAATACATCTGCTGCAAGTAGTTTTCCGTGTAATTGCAATGACCCCAATCTAAAAAAATATATAAACAATGATCATGGACATATAATCACTGGAAATCTTAATATTGTTAATGATTTTAAATTGAAAAAACTAATGGGTTTTGGTACTAAATATAGACTTTCATCTAAATTTACTGTTAAATCTATTATCAAACAGTTTACTAATGATATAGATATTTTTATATATAAAATTTCAATCTATTACAATAAACCTATTGCATATTTTAATCAATGGAAAATATTAGTAATTGAAAAATTAACTATGGCTTTAAAAAATAATATTTCTGATTTCGTTTCTATTAGCACAAAGCATTTTTTCTAACAAATAACTAAATTACAAAAAAACTACGTTATTACATATGTAGACAAATCTCCTAATAATTATGCAATCATATGTAAATCTTATTATCACCAACTTCTTACAACCTGTATTTCTTCTAATAAATGTTTTCAAAAAACTAATGAAAATGTAATTGTAAATAATCGTAAAATTCAAAGTTATTATAAACTACTAAATATTCTATCTACTAACTTTAATTATCCTTATTTAGTTCTTATTCCCAAATTTCATAAAAATCCAATTAAATTTAGGACTGTAACTATTGGTTGCAATACATATAATAATAAAGCCAATAAACTTCTATTAAAAATTCTTAATCAATTATATATACTTACTACAAACAATGATAATACACATTGTATAAAAAATAGCTATCAACTGGTCAATATTTTAAAAAATCTTAACTGTGTACATATTATAACGACATACGACTTCAAAGATCTTTTTAATAATATAGACTTATTAGATTTACATAATATTATAAATGCATTATTTAAAAAGTATTATAAAAAACTGGAATTGCCATCTAATATTGATATCGCTTATTTTAAATCATTAAGAAACTTCATTATCTATAATAATTATATATTGCAAGATAACACATTATATTTACAGCACGTCGGTATACTACAAGGTGGTTGTACATCCAGTTTATTATAAGACTTATACTTATATCACTATGAACGTACTTTTACTAATAATAATCTCCATTTATATCGTTATACTGATGACATAATTTTAATTGCCACTGATCAATCTAAAATTTTTCAATTTCCAGTTGATTATCCCATTAATTTGGAATTAACGGAAAACCTCTTATCTAACAATACAATTAACTTCTTAGATATTAAAATTACAATAAAAGACAACAAAACAATAACTGATTTATATGATAAACGTAAAGAATTTAAATTCAAAGGGATTTAAATTCAATTCAATTAAAATCATTTACAAATTTTAAATCTTGTCTTCATCATTCTGTATATCGAAATATACTACTTAATCATTTATATAGAATAAAATGTTTATGTTCTTCTCATCTAATTAACAATAATATTAAAAAACTAATTTATGATGCATTAAATCATGGTTTTCCAAAAAAATTCATATATTCATTAATATACAATTAGTACTTACATGATCTATAAAAAAACAAATTAACACATGCGTAAACAAAATTACCAAAAAAATTTATAAAAAAAAAATATTTATAAAAAATTAAAAATTGTTAAATAATAATAAACAATTACTATAGGATGGTTGGGTGGGTAGATGTTAGAGTACGGAGGAGGGTGGTGTTGTCTGGATAATACGCAATGGTTAATTTATTAAAAAAAAATAAAAAAAAATGGGGCTTTTGTATTATAACTACATTTCTATTACGTATTTTATATGGATGTTGATTTGATGTTTTATATGTAATTGGTGACTTATCCTCTTTTTTTATTTCATATTAAATTTAACTTATTTAATCAAATTCAATATTAAATTATTTTTAATTTAGTCTACTCAGGACAATATCATATTAATTAATAATAGCATATCATCTCTTTAGTGATTATTATGCATATAAGTTTATTTGAGATAACTAATGTTATACTGTATGCATTAAAATTGGGTAAATAGTTTTTATTATTATTCCTCTATACTATTTAATATTGTTTTATTTTCAACTTTGTATTCCATGATTAATTATTGGTTTATATGTTTGATTGTCACAATCATATTTTTTATGGCTAATATAAGGATAATTCACACACTAAATTTGTGATCTTTAGGCTAATGGGAATTTTAGAATCTGACAATCTTATATAAACATCCATTTTTTATTTATTTTTTATAATTAATTAATTAATTAATATTTTTTCTTTCTTTCCTGCTCATTTTCTATATGTAATGGTAAATATTAAGACTTTTACATATTTTTATAATATATAATTTATTTTATTTTATAGCATATAGCTATATTCTATAAATTATCAAGTTAAAAAATTTTTTTTTTATTTCTCAATATAAATTTAATGGTATGGTAATAGAATATATTGTAAGCATTTTTTTAATTAACATTTAATTTATTTAAAAATTTTTTGAATAATGATATACAGTATGGTATTGTTTATATTAGGATGTGTGTAGGAATGCAGTTGATATATTTTAATTTCATTAGCATGTATTAGGTTCTTCTTTTTGTGACATTTGTATAATAATAATTGTTTTAAAATAAAATAATAGATGGCCGCACCATAAATTTTGTATTTTTAAAGCTTCTAATAAAGTAATAATTTTAATTTTTTACACCAGGTTGTAATTAATGCTGATTTCTGGCAATGTTGTAAAATTGTTATTAAACAATTTAAAATTGTTTTTAGGTATTATAAATAATGTAATTATTTTTTATTTATATTATATTAATTATATTTATCACGGTATTTCAACATGAATAAACTGACTCCATAGGTTTTAATTTCTGTGTTAACTTAACTGTTTTATTCACCTTAATCTTATCATGCTTTTTGGATTCCATGTGCGGGAATATATTTTGAAAATCTACTGGGAATTAATTCGGTATGTTTTGTAAGATTTCTATTGCTATAAATTAAATATTTAATGGGTTGTAGTTTTTTTTCCATTTCATGTCATTTGATTATGTTCTGTTTTCATCTTGAAACTATTCTTTTTGTTATATTGGTTGTTTGAGTACAGGGGGAAAAATATTTTCAGCTTATAGCTTTTTTCTCACAGAAAACAAACCGATTTGCTTATATCATTGAATTCTGTACTCTTGAAAACGTAATTCAATATATAAGTTTTTCATTTTTTTTTTTTCGGAATCCATATTCTTCTTTTTTTTCTTCCATGTTAATTCTTGTAATTAGGTATAAGGTACTTTATTTTATACATACAGTTTTATATTGTTGGTTTGTGGCGCATTTGTTGTCAATCATTGACAATATTGCAGTTTTTGATGATGGTCGGTAATGTTTAATTAACGGTTATATATATATATATATATATATATATATATATAATAAAACTTGTTCAAAGAAGAATAGCAAAGGATCAAAATGTTTTTGCGAATTGCGCATATTTGCGAATTATACAAAATGATACACAAAGCGCACTGAAAGTCAGAAGAAATTAGTTTTCTTACTGTATAATATAATATAATATTTTATTTTATTACAGTAATTTGTATAGGCCGTTTTCCTTCTCTTCAATTACCTTCACGTTACCAGTTAAATATAGTGAGGCGTACTTGCACAGTAAAAAAAAAATAAAATAAATAAATAAAATAAAACTTGGAAGTGTTTCTCTATCTGGTGGAGCAGCAATGTGGCCCAGCGGTTCTGTTATGTTTCCGCATATTTCGGTCAGATTTTCGTAACGTTTCCGCATATTTCGGTCAGATATTTGCAAAAGGTTTCCGCATACATCGGTAAAATATTCGGAAACGCATCCGCTTATTTCAGTAGAATATTTAGAAACGTTTGTGTGTGCTTCTGAAATATTTCTGTATATTTCGAATATGTTTGTGTATATTTTGGATATGTTTGTGTATATTTCTTAAATGTTTCTGTGCATTTAGGAAACTTTCCTGAATTATGTGATATATTTTTTTACTCAAGAAAGTAATACGCTTTTTAAAAAGAATTGATATTATCCGATGGAATCTTACTGCATAATAATTTTAGATTTTCTGTTAATCATTTGTTGCACATACAAAGTTAAATAACTCTTTCGAAATATATACTCTTGCCAATGAATCTATAATAGATATTACATATTATATATTTGATTAATGAATAATAATGTAGTTTTAGTATTAGTAAAGTACAAATAGCACTGTTTATACGTTTTTTCATCTTTCTGTTTTGAACTTACGTTCTAATTCACAACTTTTGAAAGGATGAAATGCATCGTTTATATGACCGAAGAAATTGATAATTTCACTTCTACTAATGAGTTTTATCCTCGTTTATGAATTACATATTTGTAAAAAGATAATATTGAAAATTTGATTTGTATATCTATAAATTATTCTTTTTTAAAATGCGGATTCATGAGCTCTATCCTGTAAATAAATACTTTATGAAAACGTTTAGTTTCACTACGTATAAATAGATGGATTCTTTTATACCTTTAAATAATATTTTTTTTTCGTATAAAAAGATGCACTATTTAAAAATAATTAATATCTGTGATTAATTACTTTATTTTCATGAATTGTATGCTAATAAATAGACACATTTTCTCAGGTTATCTCAGCACTTCTCAAGTTATACAAACAAAATAAATACTTTTAAAGGAATATATTTAAAACCATGATAATTGTAAAACAGTGCATTAAAAATGTATTTACGAATAGAGAAAGCTTTTTCAAAAATATATCTATTTATAAGTATTAAAATCATGAAAATAAATTAAGTACTCAACAGATATGAAATATTGTGAAATGGTATTTTATAATTATGAGAATAAAAAAACATATATTAAAAAGTATAAAAAAATCCATCTATTTTCGCAGGGAAATTAAAATTTTCAAAGTATTTGCAGGATGGAACTCACGAGGTCGATTTTTTAAAAAGAATTTTTTTTATAGATCTATAAATAAAATTTCAATAAGATCTTTTTTACAAATATATGATTCATAAACAAATAGGATAAAACGTATAATATAAGTGAAATCATGCATTTCTTCAGTCATATAAACGATATATTTTATCGAGAAATGGAACATAAGTTCAAAAAATGATAAAAACATATAATCATACTATCTGTACTTCACTAACACTAGTATTCAGTGTTCGTACGCCTCAATGACATTTTACGAGAATTTTCGTAAAGTAATATTCGTCGTATTTAATGAAAAAAAAATTCTATCTTCAGATATACCAAGCAGAACTTTACGAAATTTCTGGTACGAAAACATCTAAGATCCCTTGATGCGTACGAATCCTGTTATTATTCGTTAATCATATATCTAGTCTTATATCTATCGTAGATTCATGGACAAGAGTATATATTTCGAACGAGTTATTTAACTTTGTATCTGCAACAAACTATAAACAGTAACTCTAATATTATTATTCAATAAAATTCAATCGAATAATATTAATTCTTTTAAAAAAGCGTATTACTTTCTTAAATAAAAAAATATAAAACATAAATGCTTACTTTTTCCAAAATATCCGTTACGTCTCTTCATTACTTCCAACCACAGAACAATAAAAATTACGTGATCATGACGGTTGTAGAACGTATTGGACATGTGCAGAAAACACAAATATTCGCATTCAAATACGTTACACAAAAATGAGAGTAATATTTCCTATTTAATAAGTTACTCAAGAGAATTCATAGTTTACAGAACATTTTCGGAAACATTTCCGCTATGGACTGTAACGTTTAGGATTTTTTTTTACAATGTATTCGCTTCAAATACTTTACACAGAAATGAGAGTAACGATTTCAATTTATTCAGTAACTCAAGAAAATTAATAGTTTAAGTACATTTTTGGAAACGTTTACGCTATAGACTGTAACGGTTCTGAATTTTTTTACAGTGTGGCTTTGCCTTCAAATTAAGAAATTCAACAATAAAATGATTCCTTAATAATCTTTACAAAAATTATTTTAGGAAATATTTAAACTTTAGCTCAATATAGAGAATGTTTTATGCCCCCATTTTTTATGTCACTATAGTCAGAGCTGTTTGGATCTTATGATACGGCCCCATTAATGTCTATTGGACTTCTTATAAACAATGTAGAAGCAGGTTTAAAAAATGGATTGTATACTTATAACTTGGACACAGTTACAGTTCCTATCGATTTTAGAGGAGAGATGAGCCTTTGATGGTTTGACCACTAAGAGCATACAGAGGTCTGCGCAAGGGAACACGTAAGCATTATCGTGTATGCGTATAAATTACTTAAAATGCCTTTAATTGATGTTTACATTTTACAGCTGAAATATATTTTAATATATTAAAAAGTAATTGTAATAAATAAATAAATTCATGTACAGGGCTGCGCAAAAGAAATGGAACACATTGCTGTCTATGGACGGTAATTGCTGAAAAAGTGCTTTTAGTTGTGGTTAGACAAAAATTATTGAAAACTAATTTTAAACTGTGTTATGTGTTTTCTAAATTGTTTATTCAGATATCTCACCTCATTGTATTAAAAAAAAAATTCCTAACAATATTATGATTACTATTAGAAAGTGTTTCATAATATATTCCTGGTGAAGGATTTTTCATTTGTGTTTAAATTTATCAATGATACAATGAAACAAGAAAGCAAAATCATGCCTCAAGCATACATTATGAAACACGTTCCAACAATTCCTGAATTCTTTACAAAAACTTTGCTGTTTAATAAGGTAAAAAAAAAAAAAAAAAAAAAAAAAAAAAAAAGTAAGCATTTTAGAAAACGCATAACACATTTGAAAACCAGATTTCAGCAATTACCGTCCATAGCGGAATAGTAGTCCAATTATTTTGTGCAGCTTAGCATTTAATCTGCAATTTGTACATACCCTACAAAACATGCTAAAACTTAGTTTAGTATGAAAATGCATAATAGTTTGAAAATTCGCATTCAGCAGTTTCTATCAATATACGAAAACATACTTGAATTCTTTTGTATAGCCCTGTATATTGCATATTTTTATATGCGCTACATATTAAGCTGAAATTTAATTCAGGTTAAAATATAATTAAAACTATTCAAATCACATTTCCAAACATTATCATCTATCCAGTTGTTTGCGTAGCCCTGTATATGATTTTATTTATATTATACAAACATTTCTTAGTGCACTAAATATAATTCAACTTGAAAGTGCATAACTTAATTAAAAGCTACCTTTGCGTTGATAATCCGCAAAGCCATTCACGCTGATAATCCACAATGCTTGCGAATTCTTTTGTGAAGCCCTGTCTAATGACTTATAGCATTTATAAACACCGAATGAGTTAAACATTTAGTTAAATGCGCATCCCATAAATGCAATCGCATTTCCAGCACTTATAG
This sequence comes from Maratus speciosus, assembly GCA_963932465.1. Classification (NCBI taxonomy): domain Eukaryota; kingdom Metazoa; phylum Arthropoda; class Arachnida; order Araneae; family Salticidae; genus Maratus; species Maratus speciosus. Next base: position 37,469,913 of record OZ010787.1, on the reverse strand, counting down.
CTAATAGATAGTGTATTTCAGATACAGTACTCTATCCGAATCTTTTGCTTGTGTTTGTAAATGAACGATAAATGCTATGGACATCATGTTACACAAATTAGTATCTTGCAGTAAGCCTCAGTAATGTACATCACTTTCAATATATTTGAACTGGTTTAACAAAACTAAAAACGCAGCAAACACTTCCCTGCAGACGATTATGTAACGGAATTCTTTTGTGTGGCCCTGTAGATGATTAGTAAATGCTTTGCCACCCATATTTTTCAGAATACATGATTCAGTTCCCTAAATAAATGTTTCTCAATTTCATTATGTTTGAAATTCTCAAACATCATTAAAATGAACCTGAAACGATTTTTCCCATAGAACGTAATGTAACGAAAAGCTTTTGACCGTCCCTTTAAATGATCTAAAATTTCTACACACTTCATTTTCAATAAAGATCGTGCTATAATAAACATCAATAACATACAACAAAATCAGAGCTATTCGAGTATATTTAAACGAGAGTTAGAGCTCGGAAAGACAAACCGAAATCATAGACACCTTTCGACTATGTTGGAAAATGTTAAAAAGGAGCCTTCCTTAATTAAATTATAATGTTTTATTCATAAGTCAGAAAGTACAGTTAATTTATATTGAGTTAATTAATCTTTTAAAATAATTTAGACAAATGATGAAAACTTTATTTACCATGAGTAAAAATTGACGATTCACTTTAATTCTTTATGATCGGATGGTATTTTCAAATACCATTACAAAACACTTTTTATAAAATTCATTTAAAACATCAATTGACATCAATAAAATACAATTTAGCAGGTATTATACGCCTTGCTTTAATTAGTATTTACTTTATTATGATTAGTATTGGAAAGTGTTTCATAATCTATTCTTGAAGAATGATTTTCCGTTCGTGTTCAAATTTATGCTTGACACAATGACAAAAAGGAGCCATCCTTAATTTAATTAATGCTTTATTAATAAGACTGAAATTAAAGTTAATTTATATCGAGTTAATTAATACATTAAAATAATTTAGACAAATGATGAAAACTTTATTTACTATGAGTATAAATTGACGATTCATTTTAATCCTTTATGCTCCGATAGTACTTTGAAATACCATTATAAAAAACTTTTTATAAAATTCATTTAACGCATCAATTGACAGTAATACAATTTAGCAGAGATTATATTTACTTTACTTTATCAGAATCCTAAAGCATGATTGGTTCTACCAAACTAGAATAATTTTAAATGGATATTTTCATTTCCAGTTATAATTATTTAACTTTCGTGATGTTAAAAGACATGGAATGGAAAATTTTGGTTGTGAAACATTCCTAAATTTATATTGTAAGTCCATTATAATTGCAAATTTTTTAATTCTATAAAATACTAAAATCAAGATGCGTATACGCCTTCGAATTTCCAAGTAGTCTGGCATTGCTATTTCGGAATAGAAAAACTCTAATTTTTATCACTTTATGTCCCAAATTATGAATTCATGAAAATTTCATCTTCTACAGAATCTTTCGTGAATTTTTGAAACTACATTAGAAGATTTACACAATCATTTAATAAATTTTAGAAGGATTTTGCCAATTAAATATTATTAATTAAATTTGAATTCATAGGGATTTTGTGCAATATTTACCACCCCACTCAAATCTTTTATTTATTATTATTTTTTGCATTTTGTAGAATTAGGAAATGTACAAATATAATGTTCTTACAATATAAATATAATTTTCGAACTGACCCCCCCCCCCCCCCCATCCAAGTCTTTCAACGTTAAGAAAGCTGAAAAGATTTAAATGAAAAAGAAATCATCCTTTTAAAAATATTTTTGTTTTGTGCAACCAATAATGCTTTTAGAGCAAGATAAAGTAAAGCATCTATGACTCATTCTAAACTGTATTACTACTAATCGATGTTTTAAATGAATTTTATAACAAGTTATTTTAATGGTACTTTAAAATACCGCCGGGGCATAAAGGGATAAATCGTAAAATTCGCAATAACCTCGTTCGATTGGTGAATTAGAAATATTTTTTTACGATTAAATTAAGACAAATAATTCTATTAAAAATATTGTGTTAACACTGAACGCGACCAGTAAAAGCAATATTCTAAAGAAATTATTTGAGTAGAGATGTAAATGTTTCAGAAACCACTTAAAAATATGAACTTCATTTATTAATTTTAACAGGCGGAACTTTTCTAAAATTTATTTAATGTTTGCACAAATCTTCTAATTTAATTAAAAAAAATTCAGTAAAATGCTTTGAACAGTGAAATTTTCATTAATTCACAAATTGGGTCATAAAGGGTTAAAATTTCTTACACTATTTAGAATTATCTCAATCTCTGATTTTTTTTATATCAGTTGCATGAATATCCGAGTATATTTACGGGAGTTAGAGAGATTGGTCAGACGGACAGACAAACCCAATTCATAAATACTTTTCAACAAGTGTTGAAAAGACAAATGTTTCTTAATCTGAGAAAATATAATATAACCGTCAATGGAAATATACAATAACCTTTTTGGAGATTCCCACGATTCCGAAAAGCGTTCTTTAAAAAACACCAGAAACCAATATATATTTTCGAGCTTTAAAGAAACGTTTATCAGCTGTGTAATTGAATTTATACATTCAAGAGTAATAAAATAATGTTAATTTTAATGCTGTTAATTTATCATGCTTGTCTGTAAAACACGTTTATTGAACGTGAAAATGTTTAAGAATTTATAGCATTCGAAAAGCCTATATTCCGGGGACAGAAAACTGATTCATAAACTAAAAAAAAAAACTACTCGAAAACGTGTCCGGAAATCAGCGATAACAAAAGAAATTTTGTCTTTATAAATACTTCTTTAAATCTAGAAGAAAATATCGATTTCTGAAGTTTCTAAAAAGAAAGAACGCTTATCGGAATCATAGTCAACTCGGAAAAGGTTAATATTTATATTAGTTTGTGGTTATATTATATTTTTCCAGATTATGTGCGTTGAAAGCGAAAATGTTTAATTGAGAATTGATAGGCGTCAAAAAGCCTATATTTCGGGGCCACAACACTGATTAATAAACTGTAAAAACTACTCGAAAATGTGTCCGGGAATCAGTGACAGCAAGAGAAATTTTGTCTTTATAAATGATTCTTTAAATCAGGACAAATATTCGTTTCTGAAGTTTCTAAAGACAAATAACGTTTTTCGGAATCATGGGTAACTCGAAAAAGGTTATTATTTATTTAAAGTGAAAAAATATATTACATCTGTTCATAATTGCAATGCATAAAAAAGCCGTATTTCCATGGAGGAATCACGGAAAAAACTGTTTTGCTGAAATTACTAAATTTTGGTTCATATAGCTCCATTCAAATATTTTGGTTGGAATGACCAAATTTTGGGTGGGCTAACCAAACGATTTGTTGAATTAACAAAATAATTTGGTTAATCTAACCAAAATTTAATCATTCCAACCAAAATATTTGGATGGAGCTATATGAACCAAAATTTAGTAATTTCAACAAAACAGTTTTTTTCCGTGATGGTTTACTAGAACGGATAAATTCCCACTCAATGAAGCCAGTTCTCTCCCACCGGAATATACCATTTTAACCTTATTCAATTATCCATCTCCGTGTTTAATTGTTTGTGGCACATGCTCTCAACTGCAAGCTGAGTTATGCTATCTTTCGTGACTTTGTGTTTATTTACATTACTGAAGAGGAACATCGAAAAAGTTCGAAATGTTTATTGTTTTTTAACAGGATTTTATGTGCTTTTTAACTATTTAATTAAATTGTATACATTTTTGTCATTATTTTTAAGTTATTATTTATATTCGTTCCTGGTTATACAACATTTTCCTAGATTATGCTTGTTGAACGTGAAAATGTTTAATGGAGAATTGATAACATTCGAAAAGTTTTATATTCCGGGGCCATACGAAACTGATTAATAAACTATAGGAACTATTCGAAAGCGTGTCTGGAAATCAGTAACAGCAAAATAAACTTTGTCTTTTTAAATTCTACTTTAAATCTCGACAAAATATTAGTTTCTGAGGTTTCTAAAGACAAAGAACGCTTTTCAGAATCACGGGTAACTCGGAAAACGTTATTATTTATATTCGTTCGTGGTTATATTATATATTTCTAGATTATGTTTGTTGAACGTGAAAACGTTTAATTGAGAAATGATAGCATTCGAAAAGCCTATATTCAGGGGCCAGAAAACTGATTAATAAACTATAAAAACTACTCGAAAACGTGTCTGGAAATCAGTGACAGCAAAAAAAGAAAAAAAAAAAGAAAAAGAAAAACTTTGTCTGTATAAATGCTACTTTAAATCTCGACAAAATATTGGTTTCTGAGGTTTCTAAAGACAAAGAACGCTTTTCGGAATTATGGGTAACTCGGAAAAGGGTATTACTTATTTAAAGTGAAAAAAGGTATTACGTTTATTCATAATTGCAACGTATACAACAGCCGTATTTTCCTGGAGGCATGGTTTACTAGAACGGCTCACTCAATGAAGCTAGTTCTCTCCCACCTGAATATACCATTTTAACCTTACTCAATTACCCATCTCCGTGTTTAATTGTTTGTGGCGCATGCTCTCAACTGCAAGTTGAATTATTTTATCTCTCGTGATTTTGTGTTTATTTACATTATTGATGAGGAACTTTGAAAAAATTCGAAACGTTTAATATTTTTTAAAATGATTTTTATATGCCATATAATTAAATTGTCTGTATTTTTGTCATTGTTTTTAGGTTATTATTTATATTCGTTCGTGATCATATTATATGTTTCTAGATTATTTATTTATTAATCTAGAATATAATATATAATTTTTATTATTTTTCTAGTTCCTTGTTGAACGTGAAAATGTTTAATTGGGAATTGAGTGCATTCGAAAAGCCTGGGGACAGAAAACTGATTAACACTAGAACCACCGGAAATTTTACTAAAGTGTTATAAAATTATTTTACATCAGAATTTTAATTTAAATTATTTAACTAATTTATTTAACTTATTTCTCCGTGGTACATATTTAACTTGAATATTAATGATGTGAATTATCACATTGCTACAAAGCGTAAACCAACTTAGTGAAAAATGTCCAAGCCGGGAATCGAACCCGGGTCCCTGGAATAGATCTCCAGTGCCCTACCACTAAACCACAAGGACGATGTCCAGCCTGGCATTTCTCACTTATATAAGTCGGTAAGGCTGCTACTGCAGCACAAGATAGAGAAGTCTTCATGAGCACACATTCTAGTGGCGTAACATGAGACGAATGTGTGCTCATGAAAACTTCTCTATCTTGTGCTGCAGTAGCAGCCTTACCGACTTATATAAGTGAGAAATGCCAGGCTGGACATCGTCCTTGTGGTTTAGTGGTAGAGCACTGGAGATCTATTCCAGGGACACGGGTTCGATTCCCGGCTTGGACATTTTTCACTAAGTTGGTTTACGCTTTGTAGCAATGTGATAATTCACATCATTAATATTCAATAATTTCAAGCGTAATTTCACTGCTGAAATGTAGTTGAAAAATTAATTAAAATTGCATATTTAACTTATTTTAGAAAAAAAAATTCTGATTAGAATCGAAATGTTTTCACTTTTTATCGGTCAAAATGATCGCTGTGGCGGTTCTGGTGTTACTAAACTATGAAAATTACTCGAAAACCTGTCTGGAAATCAGTGAAAGCAAAGAAACATTGTCTTTATAAATGCTACTTTCTCGACAAAATGTTGGTTTCTGGACGTTTCTAGAGACAAAGAACGCTTTTAGGAATCATGGGTAACTCGGAAAGGATTATTATTTATATTCGTTCGTGGTTATATTATATTTTTCTTGATTATGTTTTTTGAATGTGAAAACGTTTAATTGAGAATTGACCAGCATTCGAAAACCCGTGCGATTCAATATCTGATTTGAAAAATATTTTATCAGATGTTAGAAAACTTTTAATCAAGGGAAAAATAATTAAAAAAATTTAGAACATAAAAAAATGTTGACTAAAATGTGCTTTTTTTCCCATCTGCAATAAACGGAAAATGACATACTTCTCATAAATTTATGTCAGTTTTCTAATACAAAATCGTGAAGTATACGAACTTACTCTTGTAAAAAATCTATTTTAGGACGCCTCTAGCCTTTTCAATTTTAGAAAATTTACGAAGTTCATTTTATCAATAACCGCGCAAAACTACTCAAATGATAAATAAAATTTTGTTATGAAAAATTAACTCAGTATTGCCGTCTTTTGAGAATTCTATGAACAAATTATATTAACAGCTGTGTTAGGCAGTTTCAGCAGTAAATAAAATCGCTTTTAAAACCCACTGTATATAAGTAACACAGACTTATGTATATGTTGCAGATACGCAGCGCGATGATACAAAGAGTTAATAAACTATAATAAACCGTCAAGTGCCATTATTACTCAAGCTCAGTGTTTTGCGTACAATAAATACATGAATTATTAACTGTATTATTAAAAAAAATCATTGCTAAAAGAATAATAAGACTTTGTAAAAATCTATATAACAAAGGGTTGGGTATAGCTGTATATAATAGAAAAGTATGAATGGGTATACCATGTCTTTTTTCAGATTCTAGGATGCTTTAAGGATTGTGTCATTCCTATCCAAAAACAATTTACAAACTAATGAAATTCTTTTTAGAGGCGTACCTAATTATATAAATACGTAGCACCTATAGTCGTCGTTCGGTCCGTCTGTCTGTCCGTCCATCCGCATATAACAGAGCAAAAACTACCCAACCGAATGGTCTGAAATTTTAAATATATAATTGTTGCAAAATTTTGCCGAGCCATTTCAAATTTTATGAAAATCGGATGCATAGTTTAATTACAGGGACAGTCAAACGTTTTCCGTTACATTACGGCCAATGGCAAAAAAAAAAAAAAAAAAAAAAAATATTTCAAGTACATTTTAATGATGTTACAGCCTTTCGAACAGAATGAAATTGATATGCATTTATGAAGGGCACTAAAATATACATTCAGTACAATATGCGGTGCAAAAAACATTTATAAAACTAGTTATAGTACGAACGCACCTCATTTGCCCCGTTTGACGTGCAATTTCCAACTTGTTCATTTTGTTCAAGCTTAATTTTTCATTCATTAAAAGATTATACAGCAATATTAATATTATGGATAGTCGTTTTTTTTTTAATTCCAAGATTTTCTTTGAGAAAAATGAATTAAAAAAATATAAAAAATTTACTTTACATTTAGCCCGAAAAAATCGAAAATAAAGGGCGCAAAATACGCGAGTAAATACGATTTACAAAAAACTTTTTTACGAGTTATTTTGGAAGATAATAATGTACACTGACATTAAAGAAAATGCTTTTCATCTTTCATACATTTCAACTAATGTTGCCAATTTCGAGGATTTTTTTTCTCAGAAATCTACCGTTTTTTGCGAGTAATAATAATCTCCTTATTTAATGACAGATTAAATAAAGCGAATATTACAATTTCGTAGCTGCCAACCTTCCCTTTTTTTCCGATTAGATAAACACAGAAAATGTAATAAATGAAATGTGTTTTATTTCTACTTATGCTATTGTTTCTACGTATTTAATTTAATTTAATAAGTAAAATTACTGGTTAAAAAAAATGTTTATTTGATTTGGGAAAAATAAAGAAAGAAACAGGAAGGCTCGCATGTATGCTATTTGAAAATAAGGGTAGGTATTCGAATAAAAAAAATCTGCTAGATTGGTATCGCCGGTTCCTACGCTCTCTTTCGTGTTCTCTACAATCATGTACCATAAGCCTAATATGACAAGTCTGATATGGCAATATATTAATATTTTTTAGAGCATTATTTTTTTTTATAATGCATTAGCCTAAACATTGTAATGCATTAAAACATAATTTTTTTTATTTTGAAATTTTAAAAAATGCCAATGAACCGGTCAAAATAGTTTCTCATAACTGCTCATTTTTACTCCTTTTTCTTATCACTAAAATTTAATGTTAAATTTTCTGTATTTAATCGCTAAAATCTGCGATTAAATAAAGCAAAATATTCTATTAAATTTCAGCGGTATTAAAAAAAACGTAAATGTTGGCTTCGGACATCAAATTCTCTTCTAATTTAGCGTGAAATCATGCTTCACGTTTCTTTTAAAACAATAATAACATTAACATTGAACGATCTTTTCCTATGAGGATAATTTATATCGTAAAAGGGACGAAAGGGATTACTTACGCCAAATCTGTAGCTGCTTAATGCTATTTGAGTATACATCCACTCCATTTTCCTCTTATAAGATTCGGATGCTTCTCTTTTAATTCTATGAAATTTGCATACTTACAGTGCCTGAAGAGTTATTTAAAAATAAATAAACATGGCGTTTATTGCCGGTTGGGCTGTAAAATTATATGGCTTGGAATGTGGCGCAACCTGTTAGTGTCTTTTTCAAAAAACTGCAATAAATCATGTAAATGAGATGCAAAAATGCTTTTTGTGTCATTTTAATCGAAAATTTTAAAGTATTAAAAATTTATATGAAAAATGGTCGGAAGTTCAATTTTTGTTTCTGTTTTTTATTTATTTATTTATTTATTTATTTATTTTGGATGAAAGATGATTTAGATGTAAATATCTCAAAACGAGCTGTTTTAAATATGAATAAAAAAAACTTATACCTTAAAAAAAAAACAATTATACAAGCCCACGATAGATGTGATAATAGTGAGAGTAAGCATTTTGCCATATCGAAAATTCAGAAAAACATTTAAATTTTGTCTTCAGTGATCGTACACGATCTAAAAATATATTTATATTTATAGCTTGAAAAAAATACAAATAATTCATAAGCGCATATACACATGATAAAATATCAATAATAATTTCCCCCTCATTTTAAAAATTATGAAAATATTTTAACTTGCCAAAACAAATTCAACATATTTTACAAAACATTTTGAGCCAAAATAGACCATTTTTATATGTCAGACAAAATTTTGGTGCACATAAGAGAATGATCATTTCTTTTGTAATAAAAAATTATTTAAAAATGCATTTAATTGTAATACAGTAATTTATCTGTCAAGTATTGTACTTTTGAAAGTCACAATTGGCAACCGTTTTACCCAGGGGATTTATTTATTAAAATTTTAGTATTTTGAAAATACTTAAATACCCATATTGTACATGTGCTAATTTTTACGTAATCAGAATAATGAGCAGCATACGAAACTTAATAAAAGTTTCCCACTCACATGGAAAGTTATGAAAGAGGTGTGATTTGAAAAAATTTTCTTCCAGACCCATAAAAATACGGTGGCGCTGGGAGTGAGCGGCAATTAGGAAGTATTATTTTCAATGTTTTTTTCGGTTGTGACTTGATGTTAAAAACCAATTTGCAATCACGTGAAGATTAAGGTATAATACTTAAGGCTTATGTATATTAATTAATTTATTTCGAAAATTATTTATTGCGATTCTTTGCATTTAATTAATACAATCATTTCCATTATCATTTTATCATATGTAATTAATGCTTGATGACAAGGTTATTTGGCATTTGGAGTTGAATTTGGGCTGTTTTTTTGACCTATAGGAAAACTTGCCACTAGAAAGCAGCACAGCCAAGTGAAGTGAAAGTTCATGGGGCGATACTAAATCTATTATTGAGAAAACAAAGTGCATTAGGTTGTAGTTTCAAATAAGAGGAAAGATGAAATTTTGTAGATTTATCTATGTATTTATGTTCTGTAGATATGCATCTAAGCTTGATGTAAAAATCAAGATTTGTATGGTTTTAACGTTTGAGTACCACCAATTTCAAAGAGTTGTCTTTGCCTCATATAAGGGGGTCCGGGACACAAAAATCTCCAAATTTTCTGAAAGGCATTTATTGCATTAAAAATTTCTCTGTGTTTTTCTGCTTGAAATGACGTTTAAATCATGTTTCTATCTTAATTAGAACAGGCAATATTAAATTTTTCCTTTTGGTGTGTTTTCAAAATCTAGCTTTCAAGCGATGGTTGTCATGAAAACGATTTCTTGTGAAAATGCGTTTTTCTTCATGATGGCTTTTTTGACCATTTCTCGTTTTTAAATCGTTATAAGTCAAGAACCGTTAAAGATAAATGGTTCAAACTTGAAACATGTCTTTTTCAATTGTTTTCCTTTAATTTTGATTCAGCAAATTAGAAGAAAAAAATATTTACTTTTCAAAGTAGGATTTTTTTTTTTTAAGTTACACCATTTTTTTTTAAATTTTTACTTAAAATTTTGAATTTTTTTAAAAATTAATATTTTTTAAAATGCTAAATCTAAATTAAAACTTATATATTTTTGCTTATTTAAATGAAAAAAAATTGAAATTCTACAAATAATATTTCGAGTTATAACGATTTTAAAGGACCCCACTTTTTAATGAATTTTAAATTAAATTTTTTTTAAAAATTATATGAGAAGTTTTATCATGTGATTTTCTTTACAAATAACATGGTTAACCATCACAAAAAGAAAAAAAAATTATTCAAAATTGTGTCCCGGACCCCCTTAATTGAAAATTTGGAATTAAATAACGCAAAAAACTACTCTTCAAAAATACTGGTTCGAATACTGAAAATATATGTTGATAGGAGATCCCTCAAGCGGATTAAATGGGTTAATAAATGCTGTTATGTAATTAGGTATATTAATATATATGCATAAATATATTAATATACAGAGAGAGAGAGAAAGAGAGAGAGAGACATTTAAGGGATTAAAAAATCCCAAAACTAAAAGAATCTTTTATGACAGTTTCGAAACGCTAAAAATACCATCATAACCGTGATATTAAATATATGTATGACTGTAAAATCTAAACTAAAGATATAATTGTGGGGGGAAAGGCATATCCCCATTATAAATATGCCGTAAATTATAATATAAAAATGTGACGTTTACCAATGTATTTGTAATAATTTTAACTGGGCAGAAATTGACATTAACCGAAATTGATTTATAGAACAACCCATTCCGCTAAGTAGTTTTTGATTTAAATTTCAAAAATTACGTGTGTTGAGAGCTGTTTTGCAACGGTTAAAAATGAATTCAACATTAGAAGTTCAAAATTATAAATCTGCATGATTTCTAAACAACTTGAGCAAATGACTTCCCATTTGGTACTCAAAGGTCGGCGTTTTTTAAAAAATGGCTTTCATTGAATTGAATTTTTCATTAATGAAATATTTTTTGATAAATATTACAATTCGATTCCTCATTAAATTTTGTATAGGAATCATGTGTTATATATTATTATCACTATATTGCCAACAAAATTATACGCAGTTTGAATCCTAAATCTCACTAGTTAAGTATAGTTAATCGCAAAATTCAAGAATAACATTCATTAGAAAACGTTATTACTAATCGAACTTTTTTACGATTTTACAGTTTTACGAATACGAAAAATTTAGTCTACAGTCATACATCTAATAACATTTTTATTTTGTTCTTAATAAAAGAATGCATACCCGGCTCGGTCGAGTAATTTAGGAATATGCAGGTTTAAAGTTTTGAACTCCTAGGGTTAAATTCACCTTTAATCGTCGCAAAACAGGTTGCAATAAGGGTAGTTTCTGAAGAATAATTAAAAAACAACTAAAGAATAAATATACACGTTCGTGTTAAAATACACTGTCTTTTTAACATGAAAGAATATTGTGGGATTTGGTAAAATCGGGTATTACTGATTCCAACCAGTAAGAACCTAAAACCAACCCAAAATCTGTCGAGAAAAAAAAAAAGAGGAAAAAAAAGAGAAAAAAAGAAAGGTAATCCAACTTGTTGCAGGAATCGACGTCTTCGCCAGACGAATTTTCAGAATTTATTTATAGCTTAAAAAGAAGGATTTATTTATGCATTTCAAATTTATGATGTTTTGAAGAACTGCTATCATTTAATAGTAGGGTATGTTATAGGCACATTACCAGCTACCCATAAACACCGAAATTAAAAATTTAAAAAGTGTAGAGAACGGACAATTTCTACAATCACAGGAAATGGGGAAAATTGTAAAATGATGACGTGAGACCACCCAAGTAGAAGACAATGCAGCGAAAAGGAATGTTTGAGGTTCAGCCTGCGCTTAGGTCAGTTTTTGTTGATGAGGAAAAATAAAAACAAGGACTTAAAAAATAAATAAATAAATAAATAACATCCAAGAAGAAAGTGGAGCTCTAAATGCTGCATCCAGCTGCAAGAGAAATGCTCAAATTCGGAACTTTTTGACTATTGTAAAGTGATTAAATTTAAGGAAGAAAAAAAAAATGTACGCAAAGTGAAACGATGATCTCCTCTCTCAGAATATATATTTCTTGTCTCCCTCTCCCTTCTAAGAAATTAAGAAAAAAAGAAGCTTCCACTTTTTGATAATTTTTCAGTTATGAAATAAACCGAGAATTCAAGTTAATGATTTTCAAAAACGCTTTTTGCAAATTTGCTGCTTATTTAATCACAATTAAGCCATAAATTCTAATCATTTTGTACTTTCACACGTTCGTACTTTTCTGCCAAATATTTTTTATTTTTAGCCCTCGATATGCTAGTTCGTTCGACCAGCATTTAAAATGTCGTCCCTAAAAAGTAACATTCCGTTTCAGAAGCAAGCCAGTCATAAAATAAAGCAGGATCTATCATTGTACTGTTAAATACTGATAATCTCTATTGCAATTTTTTAAACTTCTAAGCATAGCACATTGTCAATTTTTATACAGTCGTATAGGGGGGAAAAAGTACTTTTAAATGTAATTTGTTTGAAAATTGAATCTCCATTTATTTTTGAGATATTAATTTTTTTGTAGTTTTTAGAGACATATTTTTAATTTTGGCACCCTCCATTTCTGTAGAAAGTAAAGGAAAATAGGAAGGAAGATAGTAATTATATCTTTTTGTAGTCATTTTCCCATAAAAACTGGAAAAAAAAATTAATTAAAATGCGTGCTATTTTGAAAAAATATAAACGAATGATTTCTAATAAAACATGGAGATATTATAAACTCTGTTTAATTTTAAGTATCTGTATTAATGTTACAAACAAATGAAGGCATATGAATCATTAGTAGCCGATTTTTTGTGTCGATTTTCTTGTTTGACGACATCAGTTTTTGCTGGATTTGTGTAAAATTCAGCGATAGTGACCTTCATATGCATACTTTTCTGTAGATGTTGTTTAAAGATTGGATCGCAAATGTGGAATTCTTAAACGAATGCGAATGACGTCATTTTATATAAAATAAAAGCGTGTGTTTTAAGTCTTAAAACTGTAATATGTTTTGTACTATCTATATTTATATACATGTATATATTTATCATTATTTATGTATATCATTATATTTATATTTATATATATCATTATTTATATATATCATTATTATATATTTATCATCATATCATATATTTATCATATATATATTTATATACATATATATATTATATTATTATACATATATATATTTTATTTTATCGGGGGCGACACTAAATTCTGAAAAAGCAGAATTCCTGTTTTCTAGTTCTTCTTCTTCTTTTTTCTTCTTTTCTTTCTTTCTTTCTTTCTTTTATTTATTTATTATTATTTTTTTTTTAATACCCAAAGTGGATTTTTTTAACAGTTTGCCAATAGATAAGAAGAATTCTTTTGTTCCTGCTTTTTTGTTTCAAAGGATCGAAGCTTGTTTAGTTTTTAACACTTTCCAACGTAGTTGAAAAGTGTTCATGAATTCGGTTTGTCTATCCGTCTGTCCACGCACTAACTCCCGGAAATATACTCGTATTTTCATGCAATTGATATATATTAATGATGTTTATCATGACATGTCCGTTATTCAAAATAAAGTGTGTAGCATTAATAGTTCATTTACCCAAAAGAATCCCGTTACATTATGGTCAGTGGAGAAAAATCCTTTTCAGTGTATTTTAATGACATTACGCTGTTTCAAATGTATTGAAATTGATATAAATCACTGAATTTCACTACAAGATGATTACTATAGAATGGGACGTTCATAGCATTTATCGTTCATTTACAGGGGAACATAAAAGAAATCGGTTACTGTATTGTCTTTGAGCAATAACTGCTGAAAGTGCGTTTTCAATTCCGGTATGCGCTTTTAAATTTAACTAACTTTTTGCATGTTACTCGTTGTGTATAAATTCTATACCTCGTATACAGGGATACACAAAAGAATTCATGTACCATTCTCCTTATTAGCGGAAACTGGTGAAGAGAAATTTTTAACTGTGGTATGAATTTCCTAACCGAAATAAAATTTTGCATGCATGTAGTTTATAGGTACAAATCTATATATCATATGGAGTGCTGCTCAAAGAATTCTGATAAGTTTCTGACTGTAGATGGGAATTGCTGAAATTAGGTTTTCAAATGTGTTAACGCGCTTCCATATGGTTCAATTACACACCTTATTTCAACTTATTAAACGGTGAAGTTTTGTTACACTATTCTGAATGTGTTGGAAAGTGTTTCATAATCGATGCTTGACGCAGGATTTTTTCTTTCTTATTAAAAAAGTTGTTTTTGGTGAAATTTAGAAAAATTAAGGGTACATTTCAGTGTACATTTCAGAAAATCTCTAAATAGCAGAACATTAAAGTTGCTCATCAATCTGATCTGAAATTCCACTTTCTAATAATAATCACATGGACGTAGAATGCATTCGTATTTTTCAAAATTTCTCATTAGAAAATTTAAATTTTTAACTCGAAGTCTTTAGTAATATTTTAACACTTTATGTATAAAATTAAGTATATATTTTAGAAATATTTTGTCAAACTAAAAGCAAAGAAGCATTCTTTAGAAAAGGGTGTATATAAAAAAAAAAGTTGAAAATTTTAGTTTTCTAAGTATTTAAAATACGAATACAGTCTCAGTCCATAGAATTAACATTAGAGAGGGGAAACTGTGGTCTGACTGATAACGAAGTTATACAGGGTTAGCATAAATGAATGGCCGGATTAAAAAAAATATATATATTTTAAAGTATTACCCATATTATAATAAGTTACATATGAAAATAATAATAAAACAAATTCCATATATTTGCTTTAGTTTGAAAGATCCTATGTATGAACCCCCCCCCCCCCCTTCCGTAACACGACAGACATCTAATCTATAATTGAGTTCGTTCCACACATTTTTCAGTTTTACACTGTCAACGGTTCTTAATGCAGCACTGATGCGCTCTTTAAGTTCTTTGAGTGGTTTGGGCGATGGAGGTTCATAAACAAGATCATTCATGTAACCCCACAAAAAGAAATCACATGGCGTAAGATCCGGGGATCTTGGTGGCCATGTTAATAAGAGTAAATCATCATTATCCGCACGTTCAATCCAGCGTTGAGTGGCAGCGGCGAAAAAAAAAATTGGACTGTTTTTCTTTATTTTGATATCATCATCATCACCAACCGTTTTCAACCCACAACTGGATGTAGGTCTCCCCAGATTTTTTGATATATCACTTATAAAATGTGTAATAGTTTTGAAAATATAATTTTTTTAAATTAGGTCAATCATTTGTGCTATCCCTGTGCCATTTGGTTGCTTTAGAATGGTGGCCAAAAAAGAGGGGCAAATATTAAAATAAAATAAAATGTAACGAGTCTAGACTTATCAAAACGTCTAACTCTATGTCGACGTTTCTTAAGGGAAAATTTCCTTTTTATTCCCCCCCCCCCCCCCAAAAAAAGAAAAAAAAATATCGATTTTTTTGCTTTTTTTTATGTTCTATAGATTATCCCTGTAAAACGGTTTGGCCGAACTCGAAGTTCTTTTGTAGTGATTTAATGCTTAAGCGCAACGCGCAATCCCGCTTAAAACCCCTGTTTTGGAGTACCTGAGTACTCAGGAGATTTTAACTCTTTGACCCATACTTGAAATTTTATCCTGGTGTTATATAGGGGCACTACGGGTAACACACTAGGAATTTATTTCACAACCATTATACAGACGGCGTAAAACTATAAACGCATTTTACGCAAAATGACTTTTTCAAAGCGGACGGGATCAGAACGCGAAAACTATTAAACAGATTGAACTATGTTTTTTTTTAAATTAAATGGAACATAATTTATTAGAGCTTGGGCCACTTTCAGCCATTAAAAACATTTTTAGAAGCCCACCAAAATCCGATAAATGGGTCAAAGTTAGACCTTTTTTTCGAACTTTGTAGATTTTCAACATTTTGACCTCAATGTCTTAAATCTTCAGACAAACTTACCTACTTTCATAATCCTTAACGAAAATTAATTGCAGACAACCCTGTGGAACTATATAGGATGCCGCCCGAACGGAAGTGCACTGAGTGTACATTAGGACTTCCACAAAAGCAATCTGAGCCATGTCATCAATATTTAATTTTAAAAAAACTTAAATGTTCTTCAAATGAGAATAAATAACATGCAAAAAACCCAAAGCTAAAATCTTCATTCCTATTCCTGAAAAAAAAAATTGCAAAAAACACTCTTTTTTCCGACCTTCTATAGGCAAATCTCCCTGTCACAATTTTTGCCACAACTAGAAAATATGGGAAGATATTCAATATTTATTTCAAGACGATCCAGAAGAATCAATTAAAGGAAAAAAAAATGTTCTGATAAAATAAAATGGAGTAAAATAAAATATATCACGAGGTTAAAATGAAAAAGTTGTACATCGTAAAGCTCTCTCTGGCATAAAAAAAATAGCGAAAAATAAAGATAAAATTAGATCTTTTTTTTTTTTTTTTTTTTTTTTTAAATATAATAGATTTTCTTATCTTTGTCTTCTTGCATTAAATCATGATTGATATATATTTTTATGAAATAATCTTATTGATCCTTGATTAATAATCACGATATTGATCAGGATTAATAATTAGTACTTCTATTCGTTAAACTGATATTTCCGGATATTTTTTACAATATGTTAATATTATTAAAATTTGATTTTCGCTATTCATATACATAATTTCTTATCCAGCTTACCTATTTTATTAGTATTATTAAATGTATTTCATTTGTAATAACGTAACAAAACGAAACACGTGTGTCGTAAAAAGTATGACAGGCGCTCGCTGAAAGGTTAAATAAAGCAAATATAACAACCCGAAAATTCTAGTAGATATTTTGAATAATAATAAAAAAAAAATAGTGCTAATTAACGGAGTGTACTCGTCACTGGTCTGAAAAGTGTTAAAATAATCATTAGTGATGTAACTATTTCCAACAGTGGCAAAAAAGTCTTTGTTTTTAATGGATTACTTCTTTCTTTCTTTCATTCTTTAATGAAACATTAAATTGATCGTGGAATACATATCAAAATTTTCACCAAAATTCAGTTAAAAAAATTTCCTTTTAAATGATCGTTATGTGCACATTAACCTGTCTTATTTTATACGAAAAGCATAAAAAGGTTAAGAGTATCAATTGTAACTTTTAAAAGTTCTTCGGTCGAGAGAATTGCTTTTGCGCCAATCGATAGTCCAGTGCCCGCCTATAAGTCGCCGTGAGTCGGTCAGTGAACTTTCTGGCCTCGTTACCCTAAATTTAATATGATGTATTGTGATTACCATATCTATTAAATCTATCCACCGTAGCATAACTCCATTTCTAGAATATAAACTTTATGAAAAAAATCACTAAACATTTTTTATGTTTACCTTTGTTTATGACTAAAGCGCATTACATTTTTTTCAGGCAAGAGGTGAAATTTTGATAAAATCTACTCAAAATAGCTTTCTTTTTTTTTCAGTTAAGATTTTACTTCAGTCAGGCGAAAACACCCGTTCGCTAAAGTTAATCCAATGGGAGAAATTTTTTTAAGATATCTCGTTTGCATTTCAATATTTAAATTTTTTTTTTCATTGGATAGCTAGGATCGATCTCTAAATCTGCTGTTTTTACCTTTTCGACTTTGTTTTCCGGTATTTTTTAATTAGGACACTTTCACTTTCGGAACCGATTTCGAAAATGAAAGAATCATCATTAAAAAAATCTGCAAACAAAATCTAAAAAGTAAAAAAAAAGGCCTTTGTACAAACCGAGCTAAGCTATCTAATGCAAATAAAAAATCATTTAAATATATTGAAATGCAAACAGGATATCTTTAAAAATTTCTTCCATAGGATTTGCATTAGCCAGCGGGTCTTTTCGTCTGACTGAAGAGCCCCATAAGTTCATCTATGTTACTGAATATTTAAAATTGTCTAAGGTCAATATAGCATTAGTTTTTCTTTAGACATATATGATTATGCGAAGATTCATAAATTTAAATTGCTACGGAAATAAGAAATCAATAATACATACTATACAACATATATACATGCTTCATTTCTTCAAGTAAAATGTGAAAATCTGTTACAACCTACTCAACAACAATGTATACTACTAGAGGTCGACCAAAAATTCTGTTTCATTTTCGTTTTCGACCCCAAAATCTGAGTTTCAACGAAAACGAATTTTCGGTGAAAATGCTGGCGAAAATTCGGCCGGACCGAAACTCAACCGAAACTATCTTTATTCCAAAAATTTCGTTTCTTCCTTCGAAAATTTTCAACATTACTCTTTGATTTGAGCTGTATCGGTTCAATAAGATGCTCTTTATTTATTGCTATGAACTTTGCTGTTTGCAATTATCAGCCATCACTGACTCAAGACGTGAGTGCAAAGTATAAAGTAAGCAATGCATATATGACTAAACTTTCAAGACGCTTTTCACGTGCTCATTAAAAGCTGCAGACTTAACAGTAATAGAATTTTTTTTGTTTGAAACCGCTGAAGTGTTTCGAAAACTGTTTGAGAAAGTTCTAGAATAACAGATGATCACATACAAAAATCATTATAAAAGATAAATCGAGGTAGATATACTTAAAATATTATTTAATTAGATGAAATTCGCATAATTAGAAAAACATTCTGAATCGTTGAGGAATTAATTACATTTTATTTTATATGAAAACAAAGTTTGGGTCAGAGGCGCAGAGAGGAAACTTGGGCCACACGTATAATTAATTAATAATTATGTATATTTAATAAACACGTATAATTAATCAATAATTATGTATATTTATGGATTAATTACTTTTTTTTTGGGGGGGGGGACATTTTTGTTTTCGGCCGAAAATAGGAAGATTGCCGAAATTCAGTTTCCGTCTTAAAAACGTGTTTCGGTCGATTGTTAGATACTACTAACCTTAGAAAATTGATACATCCCCAAATGGGGGGATCACAGAAGGAAACAGGGTAAAGTAGTTCTATGCTTTTCTAAAAATAAAACCTTTTAAATTCACATTAGTGTCTTTTGAATAACTAAAGTATTTAAGTAACAAAAGTAATCAAACAATTTTTCCTTTAGAATCAATATTTCAGTTTCATTTTCTTAGAGGTTTTCTGATTTCTAACTTCTTGTTGAACCAATAGATAAGCAACAATCAATAATAATGAATTTATCGATTAGTGAACTTTATTATTATCGATACCAATAAATCGATAATGACATTCATCAATTGTTTATCGATATTTCGATAAATTGATGAATCACTTATCAATAGATCGATAAATAAGTAGCAAATTATTGATAAAGAATTATTTTTTCAAGCTAAAAATATTTTCATGATCGAATTATGGAAGAAAAATAGTTTATCGATATTTAACCATGCATTATGTAAGAAAAAAATTAGATGGGCAAGATTTGTTTGATTTATTAGATGTATTTATATTCAGAGAGAACTTAACTGAAAGGAGATGGGAAGCATTGATTTTAACTCTATCCCTTCTTGATACAGTCAAATATTTTATTTAATTTTTTCTAAGATGTTTTGATTGTATTAATGTAATTTAGGAACTGTATTTACTATCTTTTTATTGATTTTTGTTTGGAGATTGCTTAAATGTGTTATACAAGATCAGAAACATGTTTTATTTAGAAAATTTTAATGTATTTCAGTTATACAGAGTATTTCTACGATCATGGGACTAACTGAGAGGGAAGGTAAAGTACACTTAAGGCTGCTAGTCACTCAGCTTCCGAATTCCCCTCGGTAATGTTAAGTCTATGGGCGTTTCATGCGTTCGTATATTTAAAATATATCCTCTGGAAATCAACATTTTTAACTTCTTTTTTCTGTGCACTCCTCATAAAAGATGCCTCTTTTTTCCTTAGTTGTCAAAATATTTCTAAAATCAACGCTTAATTTTATATGAAGTGTTAAAATTTTACTCCCAGTTCGTCAGTTTTTAAAACATAAAACATTAAATTAAGCATAGATTTTAGAAATATTTTTACAACTGCGAAAAAAAAAGAGACATCTTATAAGAAGAGAACACTGAAAAAAGAAGTTAAAAATATTAATTCCCCGGGCGTTTGTTGCGCTCGTATATTTGAAATATCTCCTCCGGAAATTAACATTTTAACTTCTTTTTTCTGTGTACTCCTCATAAAGGATATCTATTTTTTCCTTAGTTGTCAAAATATTTCTAAAATCAACGCTTAATTTTATATGAAGTGTTAAAATTTTACTCCCAGTTCGTCAGTTTTTAAAACATAAAATATTAAATTAAGCATAGATTTTATAAATATTTTGACAACTAAGAAAAAAAAAGAGACATCGTCTAAGAAGAGAACACTGAAAAAATAAGTTAAAATATTAATTCCCTGGGGCGATATTTTAAATATAAGAATGTGTCAAACGCCCAAAGATTTAACATTACCACGGGGAATTCGGAAGCTGAGTGACTAGCAGCCTTAAGGAAGACATTTTGGTATAGCAATGTGGGGTCGGAAATAGAAAGTTTAGGCGAAAAACAAGAAGTGCGGGTGGAATGGAAACAAACATTTTATTGACATAACAATTACAGTAAGTGCTTAAAAGTGACACCACATACATAGATACATAGCAATGTCTAGCAAGTGATTGACGTACTCTTTCGAAGGTTCCAGATGTGTCATCTATGAGACACCAGTTGACCCTGGTTGACTCTGCTGAGGACCTCATTGCAAGACTTCCAATCGTTGCTGCAAATGTTCGTGAAACACTTGGAATCTGCGAAAAGGCACACCAATCACATGCTAGACGCTGCCAGTGGCACATTTGAGTACTTACTGTAATTGTTATGACAATAAAACGCTCGTTTTCATTTCTTGTTTTTCGCCAAAACTTTTCATTCCCGACCCCACATTACTGTACCAAAATGGATTTTTTATGTGTACGTTACCTTTTTTCACAGTTTGTTTCATGATCGTAGAAACACCCTGTATCAATTCAATTATTTTTCGGTTTGAAGTGCTAGTAACGCCATCATAATTCTTAAATTTATACTTTCTTAATATTAGAAAACTAAAGTAAAACCTTTTTTAAAAAATACAATGATGTTCTGAGCGCGTCAGATCGAAAAAAAACTTCTGAAATGATATAATTTAAATACATTAAAATTCGCGTAATAAACAAATGTTTCTGATCTTGTATAACACATTTAAACAATCTTTAAACAAGAATAACCCAACGAAGCAGTAAATATAGATCCTAAATTATGTTAAAATGTCCAAATTTTCTTAGACAGAAGAAAAAAAAGTTTAACCTATCGTGAAGCTATTATATCAAGCTTATCTACTCACGTCCTTTTATACATTAGTCTGGAAAATTTAAGCAACAATCACAAAATGCTAATTCCTGCCCACGTGATTACTCAAAAGAAAATTCTATAAACAGCAAATGTAGAAAATAGGTACTACCCCAGCAGCACAGTCAGTCGATGTGAACTCTCCTTGATGTCACAAATGATCACAAGTGTCAGAGTCTCTACAATGAACTGGAATGTGATATCTTTCATTCGACTCATTCCTATTCTCATTTGGTCACTCCACTGAAAAGTCACTATGACTGCTGCGTGACGAGACATCAGCTGACTTTACAATGAACTTACCTTGTGACATGAAATCATCAGACTTTTCACAAAGGAGCGCAATGGTGACTTAACAGTAGAGTCTCGGTCGCGAAATTTGACTTTCCATAAGACTTTTAGCATTAGTGTGAAATCCTGCGATTTCATTGGCTATCGCTTCACCGATAGCCAATGAAATTGAACGGAACTTTTTTCCCTGAAAGGACAAGTGCAAGAGTAAAATACTGTGTAAAGCCAGCACATCGTATTTTGGTATCTCAAAGCGCGTGAATGATCTAGCCCAGTGGTCAAGACTAGTGCTGGTTAAGATTTTGCATATGTAATCCTAAAGTTGCGTGTTCTGTCCTTTCGCTGGCGTTTTCACTTTTTTAGAGTTTTGTTTTGATTTTTATTATGTCAGTTAGTTAAAATCAGTCGATCTTTATTACCAGCTCTTTTGTAATTTTATCAATTAGATTTTTTAAAATAAATTAAATAAAATTAAAAAAATCAGTTAATCTATTTTTTAATAATTAAAGTAAACATTTATTAAAATGCAATAATAAATTTTCTAGGCTTACATTAAAAGTATTTTCATGTTAGAACTTAACCGATCTGATCATTTTAAATTTATCTGTTACTTAGGCTGCTTGAAAATTTTTTATTGCAAATATTATACAGATAATTAAATTTTAAAATTCATATTACTTATAGGGTATTTTTCTAATAAATAAATTTCTTTAATAATTAAAGAGTAATAATAATATTTTCTTAAGTCAGTTAAAATCAGTTGATCTTTATTTCGAGTTCGGTTGTAATTTTTTTTTTTTGTCAATTAGATTTTTTAAAAATATATTTAAATAATTAAATTATAAAATTCATTTAATCTATTTTTTAGTAATTAAAGTAAACATTTATTAAAATGCAATAATAAATCTCCTAGGCTTACATTAAAAGTATTTTCATGTTAGATTTTTATAAAGTTCTGATCATTTTAAATTTATCTGTTATTTAGATTACCATTTTTTTTTATTGTAAATGTTATACAGATAGTTGAATTAAATTTTAAAATTCATATGACTTATACGGTATTTTTCTAATAAATAAATTTCTTTAATAATTAAAGAGTAATAATAATATTTTCTTAAAGCTGTTCTTAACTGCTCTGCTCAACAAGCGCAAAACGTTTTGACACATTTACAAATTCATTTTTTAACGAAAAGGTATAAAATTGGAAAGCCTGGCCATGGAAGCGATTTGGAATTGAACTGCATTTTCCATTTTTGATCAATCCATTACCTATTGAAATATAAGCGATTTTGATCACGTGACAAACACGTTTTTCGCCCGCTCTTCAGTGCTCTTTCTTCCATGGAGCGGAAATTCGGTTCAAAACGCCCACTTTGATACTATTTTCTGAAAGACCTATTGCGTTTGCAAAAAAAAAAACGGAAAAAACAGCACAATTACATAGTTTCTGAACAACAACACCAGCTACTTGCATGCATTTTCGAACAAAAATAAATTAAAACTTATATCAGAAAGTTGCCTTTTTGGATTTGAGAACACCCTTAAGTCAGTTAGTTAAAATCAGTTGATCTTTATCACCAGTTCCTTTGAAAAAAAAAAATTGTCAATTAGATTTTTTTAAATAAATTTAAATAATTAAATTAAAAAATTAATTTAATCTATTTTTAATAATAATGTAATAATAATATAATCTTACCTTACATTAAAAATATTTTTGTTGGAACTTTACTAAGTTATATATATATAGAATTAGCAGAAGTAATTTGTTAAAGTGCTCATTTCTCAAAATTAAGTATTATCTTTCATATATAAAAATATTTATCAATTTATCAGCTGCTTTCTAATTTTTATTGTATATTCAATACTTCTAAATTCTTATCATATATAAACTGTATGTTTAAAATGAATATTTATTAAAATTTAATTTTAATATCTTCTAAACTTTCATGAAAAGTACTTTTATGCTAGAACTCCAGCAACATATAAATAGTTAACACAATTAAATTATTAAATTATTCATCTTTAAAAATTAATTATTTATCTTTTATATATAAATTACATTAATAATATATATTTCAATGATAACTTAACCATTGAAGACAGTAAATTACTATACTTTAAATAATTGAATGTATGGTAAAAATGCAACAAAAACAAATATATATATATATCTGTGATTTAATAATTATTCACAAAAAGTTTTATTATATGTATATATATGTTGCAATAAAAATGTAATATACATCAAACATGAACAATGAAAAATATTTTGCTATTAGTTGCAATATATATATATTTAAAATAACGATTATTATTATTATTATGGAGATTTTTGTTTCTATCTTTATTTATTAACTTATTATCAGTAGCTTTACAATTTTTATTCGAAATATAATATTGTGATTAAATTTTACTACATAATACCACTTAGGAGCTAATGTTATATAATTAAAATAAAATATCTATTTAAATGCAATAATAGTATCTTTTAAACTGGCATAGAAAAATATTTTTATATATCTAGATGGAACTTCAATTACTTATTTTTAGTTAAGCTGCTAGAATTTTAATACTGATTGCAAACATCTGAGTAAAAAAAAAAAAAAAGTTCTAAGCAGCTTATTATAACAATCTTATTATTTTATCATAATTTAACTAAGTCAATGTTGTTTTAGAATTGTTAATAATTTTCTTACTAGAAAATTAAATCAAATTTAACAATTAATAATTAATTATATATTATGGTATTAAATGTATAACAATTGATTCCGTGCTCTGTATGAGAAATTCATAAGCTTTTTTTAATGCATCAAGTTATTATTATCAAGAAATACAATAGATTAATTTATTAGCAGCGCTGTTACTCGTAAAATGGATCTTTTCCTTTCAGGGAAAGAAGTTCGGTTCACCGATAGCCAATGAAATTGTCGGATTTCGAACTAATGCTAAAAGTCTTATGGAAAGTCAAATTTCGCGTCTCGGTCACCTAAAGTTACCATGTGACTTCATGGGGACATTATTTGGGGACTCATCATAATGCAATATTCGGGGCTTCAAAATTAAGTCTTCTAATGACAGTGACATGTAAATCACAAGGTGACTTCATTGTAATGTCACCAAGTGACTTATCACAATGTAAAAGTAACAGCGACTTCTCAGTGGAGTCACGATATGACGATCATTTGAGGTTAATAATGAGACGAATGAAAATTCCCACATTTTTGTTTCACCGTAGTGGCTGTGACATTTGTGACCATGTGTGGCGTGAAGGAGATATCACATTGACTAGCTGTGTTTTAGGGATAGTATACATTTGAATTATATTATTTTCTTTTGAGTACTCGCTAGCTCGATAATTAGTGCTTTATGATTGCTTCTTAAGTTTTCTACATAAGTGTATATATTATACATTATTAGTTGGGAAGACTGAAAGTTAAGATATATCTGTGTACCTAATTATTATGCAGTTGGACTCTTTTCTCTAATGACACCATTTCCTAAATAAAGTAAAAAAACCGACGCATAAGGAAATTAAACATATACTCGTAAGCGCCTACGAAAAAAACAAAAAAAAAATGATTGATAACGATTGAAAGTTGGCACAGGCCAGTATTTCGACGTATAATGCTTAACATTTTAAAAATAAATGCATTAGTACTTATTTCACGTTGTGACCATGCGAGTTACACATATTCCATTATTGAAACAAATATGAAAATCATCACAGATAAAATACATTGTTTATGAAATATTCTATAAAAAAGTCTTTTTAAGTCCGAAAGTAAATTAAACAGAAATGTACCATTGTAGATTTATAACGTTTTATGGATTATAATAAAAGTGTACTTATTGAATCGATTATTTCTAACAGGATTTTAATTCGCTTATCTTTATACTTCAGATTTGAAGCATATTTGAAATTCAGTACATGCTTATAATTTCCACGCCGAATGGAGGAAAGTCGAAGATATCTATTTAAAATATTTAACTAAAGTATGATGAAGGTAAAACAATTAATCATCAATATTTAGCGAAAGCCCTACTTTAAATTACAAAGTGACTCATTGCTGTGATAGAAATGTGCACGAAAATAAAAAGCGAGCATATAAAGTTATTAATATTTTTTTTTCAAAAATAGCTGGCAAACTTCCTCTATCTCTTTAGAGGAAGCCGCTTGAAATGCAAAGTACGCAACGAAAACGTCGACTATACTGTATCCTTCAGCCACTAGGTGGCATTACTACCTTACACATGTTAGTGAATTCCTATTCCTAGCACGTGTTAGTGAGAATGATAGCTAAAGTACAAGAGTGCTAGTTATTCGTGAGAATATGTGAATTCATTTACTGGACTAGGGTAAGACTACATGTAAGTCATTAAAAAATCTTGGACAAGGATTGACCGAGTTTTTACTCTGAAGTGATATAATGACTTTTTCACATCCACACTGTGTTAGCAAACGTATGTGGGGTAGCAGTACAAAGCTGTCAGACCGTGTTTTTCTGCATTATGTCATATTCACAGATGCCAACATCTCTTAATTATTTCGGAGTCAGTTCTAAGACATAAAAGTTTAAAACCGGAAAGTCTCTTTACGAAAATGAGTCTTCTTTCAACATGGTACCTATTAGATTTCATCTTAAAATCGTTCGTTAAATAAAATTTCCGGTTGGAAACCTGTTTGTCTTGGAACAGACTCCGGAATAATTAAGAGATGTTGGCATAGCTATGCCTATGGATAGTGCTAAAGCGGCAAACACCAATTAATTAGCCCATTAAGTAGCCGTAATTAGCCATAATTAGGTGTTTAGCCATAATTAAATAATTAGCCTAAATAAATCATTATCCAGGGTATGCCCTAACCTGATAAGGGAGAACCGGCGGAATATTTTCCATGAATTTTCGAATGCAATATTTTTATGAAAAGAGACATCCTGCACACATAATTCACCAAGGAGTGGTAATGAAAAAGTTCTTTATAAATATGAATTTATACCTCACACTTTGGTTTACGTAGAGTACTGGGAAGTACTATTTTTGTGATCCTCAGATGTAGAGCGCATTCTGGCGAAGTTCTATGAGCTTTTGTTTACCTTTAATGAGTCATGGTTCTACGACTAAGCAAATAATACGCGTTTGTCCCAAGAATTCCCACTTTAAGAAGCCCTGGATAGCTGCTCGGAAACAAATAGTAACCGAGTTCTGGCGCTTGAACTGGATTTTTTGTTGTATTGTCCAAAGTGCGATCATCATCAGAGATAAAGAAATTAAATGTACCAATACTAATAACACCGTTCCCGAAATATGACCAAATTGTGAATTCAAAGCGTTCATAATGCATATCTTACTATAGCCATTGTCGTCACGTGCTAGAGAAACGAGTTCCTTACAACTCATTGTGACGTACATATCAATTTGTGACGGCTTGCAAAACGATTAAATGCTAGGTTGCGACAATATTATACGGGTTATACAGATTCATATAGGTTTATTAACAAATCTCATTTTGGTCACCGTTGTGACTTTGACATTTGTGAACATTTATGACGTCATAGCGACGACGTGTAAACTGGCTATACTATTAAAGAAGGCAGCGGCTGGCGCATTTCCAATCGCCAGCTGTTTTAATTTCTAATTTTGGATGCTCTAGACTCTAGAGTACACGCTGCTGCTTCATTCAGTATGCTTACTATATCAAACATCGCTCTGGGCGTGAGACTCGTTCTATCTTTTAAATTGAAATGGTGGATGTTCGGCCCTAGTGATTACCCTCGATGCCTCAATTCGACACAATGAACAGAAATACGGGGCAAAAATTACGTGTTTTAATAATAGTCCTGATGTGGTTATCAAATTGCAGTAAATATCCCCATAAAAAATGAATTTATTTGAAAATAAAAATTTCGTAGGGTTTGTAAAAGAAATAGAAAATAGGAAAAAAAAGTACAACAAAAGTAGAGACAAACGAAAATTGAATAATGAATCGAATAATGAATGGAATTAAAAAAAATATGCTTAGGATAGCAAAAAATATTTTTTGCGGAAGAATTTAAAAAAAGAATAAACATATCAATCATTTTTCATTATAATACTGACATCTTCTCTAATGAGTATGTATAAGTTGTAAGGGTTTTGACACAGTATATAATGAGTTACGGTTTGTAAGTAGGCTTCGAGGAAACATGAGTTCTTTACTTAGATTGAGATAACATTACTTTGAATGATTCAAAATTCTTTCATTAAAAATTATCGTTCATTATCCGAAAATATTTTATTTGATGTACTGCATTGTTATCAAATGTTTGTTAGTGTTGACCTTATTGAAACTGATAATTCTCAAGATGTTATTCCAAATCTTGGAACAGATAATGAACTATATAAATTAAGCAATTATTTTAGAGCTACATTCGTTTTCTTAGTTGAGTAAAGATTCTTATTAGTAAATAAAAAACTTGTGTGGAAATACAAATTACCAAAAATCAACGTTTAAACACACAATAAAATACATAAGGTAATGTGAACACAGACGTATACGTTTCGCGAGTTCCAGGACTCACATCATCAGTGTATAAAAACTATATATAAAAAAAAAATATATCCCCCCCCCCAACTTCATACACGGACGTGCATGTAGTTGGGGGGGGGGGATATTGTTTTTATAGATTTTATACACTGATGATGTGAGTCCTGAAACTCACGAAACGTATACGTCTGTTCACATTACATTATGTATTTTATTGTGTGTTTAAACGTTGATTTTTAGTGATTTAAAGATTTTTATTATTGCAATATATTACTAATTTCGGCGAATTAAAGGAAACTGAAATTATTGGTATCTGAAATTAAATTAGTAATTGAATTTAAATTATTATACTCTAAAAATTAAATAGACATAACTTATTAATTTTATCATGACCGAATTTCAAACATTATTTTATTATTTATATTATAATCTATATTGATAAAAGAAAGTTTGCATGTGTATTTATTTATTGGACACGGATAAGAAAATCTATTGCATGTACAGTTCGGAAAATTTGCTTCTGGATAGACGAAGACAGGTCTGAATGTACCTGAGGCTCAGATTTTGGAATTGGTAATTAGAGGTTTTGTTGTTTTATATTGAACGGAATAAGTTGCGTATTTCTTAGATTTTCTAAGTTCGCCGGTTATTTTGATCACGCATAAATGCGGTCAAAATTCAATCTTTTAGTCTAATATAGTACATTTGGTCCCCTTTTCAATAAAGTTTATTAGGAATTATTCGTAAAGTTATTTTTCAATTTTAGCGATTTTTGTAAAGTTCCCATCTCTCCAAATTGAGATGTTTGTTTAATATCAACCAATTTACATTTGATATCTTATCCATTAAATCTTATATTTGATACCTCTGTATGGGGTAGACTTTCGTTTATCGCTTAAAAGAAACAGGAAATAGCTAGGAGTAAAGGAAAGTAAGGTCGTCGTTTTTTTTCTTTTCAGAAACGCAGCAAAATTCCATTGTTGAAAAAGTTCTAGCGTTGGTTTCCTAAGTAACACCTTCGTCGCCAAAAACCTATGTTATGACGACGCACGTGACATCGCGCTCAAGAGCTTTTTTTTTTTTATTCGTCGCGCGGAAAGAGTTTCGTTTAGAAAAATCGATCATCGTAGCGATATAAATTTAAAGTAATTCTGGGAAACCGTATGGTAATTCTAGCTAAATTTAAGGCTATTATTCCGACTTGAACTAAAGGGGGGGGGGATCTTTTATTTATAATACAGTAGCTCTCAAAAGTATTTTGACAAAGGTAATAATTCACTTAATTGAAAAGAATAATAAAATACAAAAATCAATCATTTACTATATTTAACCATATTCAATGTTTTAATTTTAATAAATTAACAATAAATATTAATAATATTAATAAAATTATATATATACTATATATATACTACTACTACTATATATATATATATATATATATATATATATATATCTGAATTTTGTCATGCTGTAACTCTCGAATTTTTGAACTAATTTGGTTCGAAATTTTTCATATGCATAGTACATATTAATGCCTCGACCGAGCTCGTTGGCCAGCTTCATCCGCCATCTTGTTTCAAAATGGCGGTCATTTGAATTTTGTGAACACGTTTGGAAATTTTTAGGTTTTCTAACTTTCTCTTTAAAATGACCTATGTTGTTAACTTAACTGTGTGACTCTTTAAAATATCTTTTAATGTTTCTAATATTCTGTTTAAAATGATGCATAAGAGTTTGCATTTTGTGAAACGTAACCATTTTCTATAAGTATACAATGCTAGAAAACATAAATTTTTTTCAAAAATTCCAATTTTATTAATATTTATTGTTAATTTATTAAAATTAAAACACCGAATATGGTTAAATAAAATGAATGATTGATTGTTGTATTTTATTATGCTTTTCAATTAAGTGAATTATTATCTTTGTCAATATACTTTTGAGCACTACTGTATAATACACTTATAAAATAATCCAGTAATAAAGTAACAAACGGTTTGATATCCCTCTTCTCCTGTCTCTGTTTTACTCTCATCCTCTTATTCAATTACTTATATTTTAAAAATACATTACCGTAAACACAATTTCTAAGTGGTATTGGGGTTTAGATACTTGGTGCACTCTGCTACATCAAGCATTATTATTATTATTTTAATCTCAATTAATATTCCAAATTATAAACTGTTGCAAGATTCCACCGCATTTCGTTACGGAAACCTTGTTCGGTGACACAATAAACCTGAAAATGTTTCTCGTTACTCATATTTTTTTAACAGTCTTTCCAAAAGCCAACTTTTGCCAACTTTCTGAATCATTTTTTTAGAAATCAGGCAATTTTATGGTGTTTTAATATATTGCAGAATAATGGAAGGGACGAGGCACATTTCCAGATCTATTGCCTTGCGGAGCAATTTTTTTGCAATATTTAAAAAAACTTAATTTTTCTACTTGGGATTATAATTAGAGGCAGATTACCAAACAGGATAAGTAAGCTGAAGCCTAAGAGCCTAGATACAAAGGCGTCCCAGTGGTGGAATGCCCTTTTTATAATATACAGTGATGGCTGAAATTGTGGATACTTTTAGGTAGCTTTCATTACAAGAAGTAAAAAACTACCAATTGCAACCGCTCGAATGAAAACACTTCAGGAAATTTTGCCATATTTTAGCCAATCATGACCCTAAAACCACCCTCCGTTGAAATGTTGACTTATATTTATATATATATATCAATACTATATATATATATATATATATATATATATATATATATATATATAATTTTTCATGCTGTAACTCTCGAATTTTTTAACCGATTTGGATGAAATTTTTCATATGCATAGTACATACTAATGTCTCGACCGAGTTCGTTGGCCATCTTCATCCACCATCTTGTTTCAAAATGGCGGTCATTTGAATTTTTGAATTTTTTTTATGTTTTCTAACATTGTATACTTATAGAAAATGTTGCGTTTCAAAAAAGGCAAACTCTAATGTATCATTTTAAACAGAATGTTAGAAACATTGAAACATATTTTAAAGAGTCATACAGTGTAAGTTAACAAAATAGGTAATTTTAAAGAGAAAGATAAGAAACCTACAAATTTCCAAAAGTGTCCACAAAATTCAAATGGCCGCCATTTTGAAACAAGATGGTGGATGAAGCTGGACAATGAACTAGGTCGAGACATTAGTATGTACTATGCATAAGAAAAATTTCATTCAAATCAGTTAAAAAATTCGAGAGTTACAGCATGACAAATTTCAGACATGGGGCATTCTCACATTCTTTTCACTTTTAAGTCCCTGAATAATAATTTTTATTTTAGTACAGATTCTTGTGGGGGTTTTTTTAATTTCATATACTGGGGAACATCCCATTGCATGACTGCATAACGATATTAACGAGATAAATAAGTTTCGGACGATGTTGGGAGTCCAAATACCAGGGAAACTTTTATACCGTCCCGTGTCCCTGATGCTGATTTTTAAGTTTGGCGCTGTCTGTATAAAATTGTTTCAATAAAAATAATTCCATGTAATTTTTTTTCCGAAACTGGAACTATTGTTTTATATAAATATGTAGCAAAAAATTAACATGCACACATTTTTACGGTTGTTATTAATATTTTTTAACTCTGTTCCTGGGTTTTAAATTCCTTACCGTTTCTCTTCTAAAATTATACAGAAAATCACTTCAGATGCAGGCAAAGAATTTTTTTCAAGTTTTTTCTCATGCAGAAGTATGCTAAAGAAAAAATGTCTTAAATTCTTTGACAGGAAATTTACTGCAGATTTTAAATCAGCATTTAAATATCAATTTCAAGCATCGTGGCATTATTGGTAGTCTTACCGCCCCCAAGGTTTATTCCTGCACATTTCGAGGTAAATTATTTTTTTTTATTTAATCCAGTATAAATAACTGTTTCTAAAAATGAATCAACATTGGGGCTATAACTTAGTCTTAACATGATTTGCCTAAAAATAGGTGGTACTTTTCATTACCGTCCCATCCTTAGCATTCCTTTTTTTCCCTTACCGTCCCTTTTTTCCTATATCTTCCCCTTTTTTTACCTTACTGTCCCTTCTTTAACACCCCTTTAAGACAATGTTATACCAAAATTTTGTACTAAAAATACTACATTGTTATTATTTCTTATTTTAATGTCCTGTGGGTACTATGCAAATTCATTATAAGTAAAAATTTAGAAGAAAATAAAAAGTTTTAGTGGTAAAATGGTAAGGGAAATTAAACTCGCAAGTTTATCTTAAACCTCAGTTAAATGAAAAAACTTTTCGCTGCTGACCATTTTTTCTTTAGTTTGAATCATTAAGGCATTCGTCTATCAGATTAAAATGTTATTTTAGCAAGTTTAATTTCACCAGATTTTTATTGCTGGAAGTCAAAAGATTGTGAGAAAGCCCTATATAAATATATTCATATATATGGATATATAGATATAAATATATAGTATATATATATATATATATATATATATATAAATCAGCATTTCAACGGAAGGTGGTTTTGGCATCTAGGGGTCATGATCGGCGAGAATATAGCAAAATTTCCCGAAATATTTTCCTTCCGACTGCTGCAATAGGTAGCTTTTTACTTTTTGTAATGTAAGCTACCTAAAAGTGTCCACAATTTTGGCCACCACTGTATTTTTATATAAAGATATAGTTCATATACCTGTTTTAGGAATAATTTTATGCAATTATAAAACTGCATGGAGACATATAAATTTCTGTTCTGTTTCTTTGGATTACTATTTATTAATTCTATTAATGTAAGACACTAAATATGTCTTCAGTGGGGAAAAATGTATATTTTGAGTACTTCGACATTGTACTTCTTAAAGAAATAACCTACTTCCAGGAATACTTCTATGAAGAATCTCAAGGTATGAATTTGAGTATTTTTAAAACTTTAATGTACAATAAACATTATGAAGTCTCTCTAGGTACCTACATACGTCTTAAAATTTATTTATTGATACTGATTAATAATTGCTTAGGAGATAATTCTTTTTCAGCCTAAAAAGAATGAAGATTAGACATATGCTCAAAAGTAAATGACTTAGAAACTGAATAGCTAAGTAATAATGCATGTTGAATCGGATGTATTGCGTTCGATAGGTAAATATTCAATTACTGAATTAATATTCAATGTGCAATGTATATCGGTTTAAGGGAGGGGCGGGGGAAGTCTAGTCTAGGCGTTCGAAACATATTTAAACCACCTCTGATTCCATTTGCCAATTACAGCTGAAAATTTCATCATCTGCATCTAATGATAAGAGATCCGTATACCAAATGACTGTTTTTTTTTTTTTGTATAACTTTTTAAAAAAGGTATGTAAATTCTTGAAAGAATAGTGAATATGGTAAAAGTGCTTCAAGTAAGAAATAGAATTTACAAAGCAGGCAGGGAATGTTCATGCTTCGCATGGCACCAAGAAAAACTTTCACGTAGTGGGGCTATTTTAAGCATTTTTATAAAGTAAAACACATTATACGCTTATTCCATACCTTGATATCGTAGAATATTTCATTTATATCAGTCGAGAGTCATTTGCTAAAAAAATTTAAAGTAGAGGGAGTGGGTGTTCATTCGGCGTAATATTAGTTATGAGCTCGATATATAGCCATTATCATATGTATTTATTTATTTATTAATTTAGTTTTGCAGTGCGCTGCGTTTCCAATTATGAATTAGCATAGTAGCGTAATTGCAGAGAATGTTCAAATATATATCCCCTTTTCACGAACAAAATGCTAGTATGTGGTTTATTTGCAAAGTAATTCAGTTAACCCATTAGAGACTGACGTTGCGTTCTTGCAACGTAATGTTTGTGATTTTTTTATTTTATTGTGAATGCTTCTTTCAAAAAAATTATATCACATATTGTATATATGACTTTTATTTTCAAAGAAAATAAATGTTAATTGATTCGAGTAGTAAAAAAATAGAAATGTGAATGAAATAGTACGGAATATTTTGAAAATTTTTCTCGATAAATTTTGGATTGTGTTCACAGATGCACTTGAAGAATGAAATAAAATTCAGCAATTCAAGATACAGATATTGTAGCTAACTATGTATAAATGTAATGTACAAAGACTATATACTAAATGCTTTAAAACTTTTCATATGGCGAAAATGTAGCTGATTTGTACTGACGTTGCGTTTTCGAAACATTATCATATCTCGCATAAAACTCAAATAAATTATAATATCGCTTTTTTTTCAGTTAATTAGTCATTCATATGTATAACATAAAGTTTTTTAACAAAATCCACCAGAATGAAAAATCTTTTACTCGTATAACAAAATTTTTAGCACTAGCTTAAATTTTAGCTTAATTAATAACAAAAAGGAATCTTACTGTAACGAAATTTCTTTATTTCAAATAGCTGTTTAGGGTCCTCTAAAATCCATTCCAGTGGGATTTGACTGCGTTTAAAGACTTCATAATTTTTTTTTTTTTTTTTTTTTTTTTTTACTTTAGTCCCGCTAATTAATTTTTCTGAAAAAAAGGTCCCCTTAAAGTGGTTGCATTAAAAAGAATCCTGAAAAAAAAAATAGTTATATTCTCACTCTTTAGCTTAATAATAACTTGTTAGCTGTTAAAATAAATAACATGGCGCCAACTGCATGTACGAGGACAAGTCAGTAAGTAGGTCACAAAAGCTAATAAAAAAAGGGAAACCAACATACATACTTAAAAGGTATGTTTATTTCTCTATATAATCGTCATTTACATTGATAAATTTGTACCATCTCTTTATGAGTTTTCTAATACTTGCTGCATAAAAGTCGTTGGACCGTACTCTCAGCCATCTGTGTACCTCACATTCAACGTCTGCATCAGTCGGCTGTAGGCTAAACCATGTGAACACCCTGTTGCAGTTGCTAATGCTGTCTATTGTTGCTCGCCTGTCAGCTTTAATCATTTCCTCAAACTTCCGCACTGTTTCTTCTGTCGCAATCTCAACAGGACGACCACTTCATTCTTCATCCACAACTTTTGAACGCCCCTGCTCATCTTGTACAACTGTTGTCTCATAAATTCGAAATTGACATCTTACAGTTGGACAGTGCTGCCACATATTGGCATATTTGGAAACAATTTATTACTAATTTCCGACCTCTCATATCGGTTTCTGACTTACTTATTGACTTTCCCTGGTATATATGATATTTAAAACTAAAAGAAGCAAGTACTTTTATATTATGTTATATGTGGTACCATGACTTCTTCTAGAATTTAAATCTATTTATCTCAGGCTGTATTTCATATTTAAATTGATACATCTAGACCTATATTATAAAGCAGAAACACGCCCGTGAGTAACAGTGACGTCATATTGACGATTGTAACTTCGAACACTTGACTAATAATTTTCGTTTTTGCTGCAGTTTTCTTAACTTCTAAACATAGCACAGTTTCAGTTTTTACACCGCCGAATATGAAAATAAATCTTCGCTCTAATGCAATGTGTTTGAAAATTTCATCTCAATTTACTAATTTTCTATGGATTTTAAAATAATTTTCAAGCAGGATTTTTTAAAAGACTTATTTCTATAACATGCAGACCGATTACAAAATATTAGCCCCATTTGCACTTCAAACAATACTAGCAGGAATGACCGAGCTAAGCTCGGTCAAAATTAGCTGTCTTTATATATCAATATATTTTTCCCACTGAATCATTCTTGCTGTTTTAGATGCAATTAGCTTGACCATGAAGCATAGCGACTCAAAATGGCCCAATAATCGAGTTTTTTCGAACATCCGACCTATCACAATGCTCTTCTCGAGCCTGAAAACTATGGAATACAAAATTTAGTGAAAATCGTTAGTCTTTTTCTAGGTAAAATAAGCTTGATTCACGTTGATTCAAAAAACCACTAACCGTAATTCATCGACAGATGTGAGCTATTTCAATGGTCTTTTTGTACTGTGAAACGGTATAACAAAAAAAATTGCCAAAATTGTTTGAACCTTTTTGAGATGCCGTTAGCTTGACTCCGATCCATTATCACCAAAATGACTCACTAATAGAATTTTCTTGAGCATGCGAACCAGCCTAATGGTTTTATCTTCTCCAGAAACGGTGGTGTAGTACAAAGTTTTGTCAAAATCTTTTGAGCGGTTTTTTAGATACAGTTAGCTTGATCCTGATCCATTAGGACACAAAATGACTCATTGATTGAATTTTCTTGAACATGCGACCCTGCACAATACGCTTATCATGCCCGGAAACGGTATTATACAAAATTATGTCAAAATGTTTTGAAGTGCTTTTTAAATACAATTAGCTTGACCCTGATCCATTGTTATCCAAAATGACCCACTAATCGAATTTTCTTGAACATGCGACCTAGCCCAATGGTCTTCTCAAGCCCGAAAACGATAGAATACATAATTTAGTCGAAATCGTTTAAGTCGTTCTTTAGATACAATTAGCTGGACCCTGACCCATTGTGACCCAAAATGACCCACTAATCGAATTTTCTCGAACATGTGACTTAGCCCAATTCTCTTCTCATGCCCAGAAACGGTAAACGTAATATGAAATTTGGTCAAAATGTTTTGAGTATGTTTTTAGATTCAA
Source organism: Maratus speciosus (assembly GCA_963932465.1). Taxonomy (NCBI): domain Eukaryota; kingdom Metazoa; phylum Arthropoda; class Arachnida; order Araneae; family Salticidae; genus Maratus; species Maratus speciosus. The sequence goes on along the minus strand of OZ010787.1, from coordinate 37,432,791 downwards.
TTAGCTTGACCCCGGCTCATTGTGACCCAAAATGACTCACTAATTGAATTTTTTCGAACATGTGACTTAGCCCAATGGTCCTCTCATGACCAGAAACGGCCGTATATTAAAAAATTTTGTGAAAATGTCTTGAGCCGTTTTTTAGATATAATTAGCTTGACCCTGACCCATAATGACCCACTAATTTAATTTTCTCGAACACGTGACCCATCCCAATGGTCTTTTCGTGCCCGAAAAAGATAGATTACAGAATTTCGTCAAATCCTAGTGCCGTTATCTAGATAAACTTAGCTGGACCCACGGTGACCCAAAAATGACCCACTAATCGAATTTTCTTGAACACGTTACCCATCCCAATGGTTTTTTTCGTGCCCAAAAATGGTTAGATACAAAATTCAGTCAAAATCGATCGAGCCGTTCTCTAGATATAACCAGCTTGACCCTGACCCATTATGACCCAAAATGATCCACTAATCGAATTTTCTCGAACACGAGGCCCATCCCAATGGTCTTTTCGTGCCCGAAAACAGTAGGGTGCAAAATTTCGTCAAAACCGTTAAAGCCGTTATCTAGATAAACTTAGCTTGACCCACTGTGACGCAAAAATGACCCACTAATCGAATTTCCTCGAACATGTGACTTAGCTCAATGGTCTTCTAGTAATCCAAAACTGTAGAATATAGAGTTTAGTGAAAATCATTAGAGCCGTTTTTTAGATAAAAATAGCTTGACCCACAGTGACCCAAAAATTACCCACTAATCGAATTTTCTCGAACTCGTGACCCATTTCAATGGTCTTTTCGTGCCCGAAAATGGTTAGATACAAAATTTAGTTAAAATCGATTGAGCCGTTCTTTAGATATAATTAGCTTGACCCTGACCCATTATGACCCAAAATGATCCATTAATCAAATTTACTCAAGCACGAGACCCATCCCAATGGTCTTTTTTGCACGAAAATGGTTAGATACAAAATTTAATCAAAATCGATTCAGCCGTTCTTTAGATATAATTAGTTTGACCCTGACCCATTATGACCCAAAATGACACACTAATAGAATTTTCTCGAACACGAGACCCATCCCAATGGTCTTTTCGTGCCTGAAAACAGTAGGGTGCAAAATTTCGTCAAAATCGATAAAGAAGTTATCTAGATAAACTTAGCTTGACCGACGGTGACCCAAAAATGACCCACTAATCGAATATTCTCGAACATGTGACTTGGCCCAATAGTTTTCTCGTAATCCAAAACTGTAGAATATAGAGTTTAGTGAAAATCGTTAGAGCCGTTTTTCAGATAAAATGGGCTTGACTCATAGTGACCCAAAAATGACACACTAATCGAAGTTTCTCGGACATGTGACCTAGCCCAATAGTTTCTTCGTGTCGAAAAACGGTTGGGTGTGAAATTTGGTCAAAATCGATTGAGCCGTTTTTTAGATATAATTAGCTTGACCTTGGCCCATTACGACCCAAAATGACGCACTAATCGAAATTTTTCGAACACATGACCTAGCCCATTGATCTTATCAGGCCCGAAAATGGTAAAATACAAAATTTCGTCAAAATCTATTGAGCCGTTCTCTAGATATAATTAGTTTGACCCTGACCCATTATGACCCAAAATGACCCACTAATCGAATTTTCTAGAACACGAGACACATCCCAATGATCTTTTCGTGCCCGAAAATGGTTAGATACAAAATTTAATCAAAATCGATTGAGCCGTTCTCTAGATATAATTAACTTGACCCTGACCCATTATGACCCCAAAATGACCCTCTAATGGAATTTTCTCGAACACGAAACCCATCCCAATGGTCTTTTCGTGCCCGAAAACAGTAGGGTGCAAAATTTCGTCAAAATCGTTAGAGCCGTTATCTAGATAAACTTAGCTTGGCCCACTGTGTCCCAAAAATGACCCACTAATGGAATTTTCTCGCACATGTGACTTAGCCCAATAGTTTTCTCGTAATCTAAAACTGTAGAATATAGAGTTTAGGGAAAATCGTTAGAGCCGTTTTTTAGATAAAATTGGCTTGACCCATAGTGACTCCAAAATGACTCACTAATCGAAGTTTCTCGAACATGTGACCTAGCCCAAAAGTTTCTTCGTGTCAAAAAACGGTTGGATATGAAATTTGGTCAAAATCGATTGAGCTGTTTTTTTTAAATATAATTAGCTTGACCTTGACCCATTACGACCCAAAATGACCCACTAATCAAATTTTCTCGAACACATAACCTAGCCCAATGGTCTTATCATGCCCGAAAATGGTAAAATACAAAATTTCGTCAAAATCGTTAGAGCCATTTTTAATATAAAATTTACATAACCACACACACATACATACACACACAATTTTTGCTCGCATTATAGTATAAGATAAATAGTTCAGCGTGTGTTTCCGGCTTATATTCCATAGTAACGATATAATACTTCATCAATAAATAAATAAAATACTAACATAATATAAATAAACAATTTAATGGACACGTTATCGAACTACGCGCTTAAACCACCGAAATTAACAGATTAAAAAAGGTTGCTGTAAGTAGTGAACTTTGGTAATTTCACCGGCTATTAAACGCCTCGCATGCAACTAATATGAATGTATCGCTTATAATAAAGTTCAAAACTTTATTTGAAACGTTCATGATATTTTTCATAAAAAAGGCTTTTTGGTATTGTTAGTGGGCAATCTTAAAAAAGTAATATGAAATCTAAAAAATCTATTAGAGTTTTCATAAAAATAAAAGGATTTTTTTTTTCATTCTTGTTGGTGTTGAATGCCCTACTTTATTTTAAAGATAAAATTATCACACTTTATATGTTGTTTTTAGGTGCATTCGTAATTATATAAATACGTAGCACCTATAGTCGTCGTTCGGTCTGTCCGTCTGTCTGCCTGCCCGTCTGTCTGTCTGTCCGTCCGCATATAACAGAGCAAAAACTACCCAACCGAATGGTCTGAAATTTTAAATATATAATTGATTCAAAATTTTGTTGAGACATTTCAAATTTTATGAAAATCGGATGTATAGTTTAATTACAGGGATAGTCAAAAGTTTTCCATTACATTACGGTCAATAGGAAAAAAATATTGCAAGTGCATTTTAATGATGTTACAGCCTTCCAAATGGTCTGAAATTTTAAATATATAATTGTTGTAAAATTTTGTCGAGTCATTTCAAATTTTATGAAAATCGGATGTATAGTTTAATTACAGGGACAGTCAAAAGTTTTCGTTACATTACGGCCAAAGGGTAAAAATTATTGCAAGTGCATTTTAATGATGTTACAGCCTTTCGAACAGAATGAAATTGATATGCACTTATGAAATGCACTAAAATATATATTCAGTACAATATGCAGTGCAAAAAATATTTATAAAACTAGTTATATTACGAACGCACCTCATTTGCCACGGTTGACGTGCCCTTTACAACTTGTTCAGTTATATATACTTTAACTGTCTTCAGGATTTTCAGTTTTGAGGGAGAATTTTGAAAATATTATTTTCGTAGTTAAAAACAGTCGTAAAAAAGTAAGATCTTGTATCCCGAAACACGTTAAGTTGAAGGTCTGGTCAGTGCATGTTATTAAGTAACTCACCTTTGTAAAAAAATATATTTTAGTGTCAACTAGCAGACCCGCCCGGCGTTGCCCGGGGTTTGTAAATAATAACCTTAAACAAAACTTAAATTTGATTGATTTTATATCTTTGGAAATTCTTTTAAATGAACCTAATTTGGGAGGCTCCATTGCCTTCCGCGGCGGCTATAATGTAATCTGAGGACGCTAGAACGATGGTAAAGAAAATTGCAAGGAATTCGGATCATTTTTAAAGAAGATGCGCCAAGGGGCCTGAGAAGACGATTTATATTCAAAATTGGTGGTAGTTGAAGTCTGAAATATATATATATATATTTTTGTCGTTCATGTAATAGCTGAAGAACCTAAGATGTTGTTAGAAGGAAAAAAAAGCTAGTGAATCGGACTATTTTTAAGAGAGTTATAACAGGTTGCCCAAAAGGGTCCAACTGATAGTTGAGAAAAGGCTCTAACATGAAAACATGTTAGAACGTTTTAGTACTTAGCGTTTTAGATCTTCGATTACTTGAGATTAAGCATAGGGTACGAATTAATCATTAGAGTATAATTTAAAAGAAATGTGCAAAAAATTGGGGAAAGGCTTAAAAAAGGGCCCTAGGGCCCCAATAAAAATATGTGATTGTTGGTCTAAGGAGAAGAGTTTAAGACTCAACTTTAAAATTACGCTTTGCGAAGGTCAGAAAATTAGGGTGTGAAAAACGAATGCCACACAAAAAATTTAAGGGTCCCTAGACCGGGCCCTACAGAACCCTAGATGGGCCCATGGTCTTAACTGGAATGTAGACACAGGGGTATAACTAAATGGAGAAAGTATCCCAAAAATGAGGATCGGATAAAAAGGAAGCAATTTATTAACAATTCAGTGCACTAAAAGTTCAAGGGGCACTGTAACGGTCCCCTTGCAAGGGTGCCAGGGTCTTAACTGAAATATAGAAATGGGTCGGAAACTGCAAGAATTCACACCAAAAACAAAGAAGATCGGATAGGAAAGATGCATGCTATTAACAATTTAGTGCACTAAAACTTCAAGGGGGCCTGTACTGGGCCCCATGACAGGGTGCCAGAATCTTAACTGAAATGTAGAAATGGCAATAAACTGAAAGGAGAATTTAACCCAAAAACGACGAAGATCGGATAGAAAAGAGGCATGTCATTAACAATTTAGTGCACTAAGACTTCAAGGGGCCCTATACTGGGCCCCTTGACAGGGTGCCAGGGTCTTAACTGAAATGTAGAAATGGGGCACAAACTGAAAGGAGAATTCACCCCAAAAACGACGAAGATCGGATAGAAAAGAGGCATGTTATTAAAAATTTAGTGCACTAAAACTTCAAGGGGCCCTGTACAGGGCCCCTTGCAGAGGTTCCAGGGTCTTAACTGAAATGTAGAAACGGGGCGGAAACTGAAAGAAGAATTCACACCAAAAACGAAGAAGATCGGATATAAAAGAGGCATGTTATTAACAATTTAGTGCACTGAAACTTCAAGGGGCCCTATACTGGGCCCCTTGCAAGGGTGCCAGGTTCTTAAGTGAAATGTAGAAATGGGCCACAAACTGAAAGGAGAATTCAACCCAAAACCGACGAAGATCGGATAGAAAAGAGGCATGTTATTAAAAATTTAGTGCACTAAAACTTCAAGGGGCCCTCTACCGTGCCCCTTGCAAGGGTGCGAGGGTCTTAACTGAAATGTTCAAATGGGGTAGAAACTGAAAGAAGAATTCACCCCCAAAACGAAGAAGATCGGGTAGGAAAGAGGCATGTTATTTACAATTTAGTGCACTAAAACTTCAAGGGGCCCTGCACCGGGCCCCTTACAAGGGTGCCAGGGTCTTAACTGAAATGTGGTAGAAACTCAAAGGTGAATTCACCCTCAAAATGAAAAACATCGGATTGAAAAGAAGCATGTTATTTACAATTTAGTGCACTAAAACTTCAAGGGGCCCTGCACCGGGCCTCTTAAAAGGGTGCCAGGGTCTTAACTGAAATGTTGAAATGTGGTAAAAACTGAAAGTAGAATTCATCCCCGAAACGAAGAAGATCGGATAGAATAGAGGCATATTATTAACAATTTAGTGCACTAAAACTTCAAGGGGCCCTGTACTGGGCCCCTTGCAAAAGTTCCAGGGTCTTAACTGAAATATAGAAATGGGGCAGAAACTGAAAGAAGAATTCACACCAAAAACGAAAAAGATCGGATAGAAAAGATACATGCTATTAACAATTTAGTGTACTAAAACTTCAAGGGGCCCTGTATCGGGCCCTTGCAAGGGTGCCAGATTCTTAACTGAAATGTAGAAATGGGTCAGAAACTCAAAAGGAGAATTCAACCCAAAAACGACGAAGATCGGATAGAAAAGAGGCATGTTATAAAAAATTTAGTGCACTAAAACTTCAAGGGGCCCTGTACTGGGCCCCTTAAACGGGTGCCAGGGTCTTAACTATCATGTTGAAATGTGGTAGAAACAGAAAGTAGAATTCATCCCCGAAACGAAGAAGATCGGATAGAAAAGAGGCATGTTATTAACAATTTAGTGCACTAAAACTTCAAGGGGCCCTCTACTGGGCCCCTTGCAAAGGTTCCAGGGTCTTAACTGAAATATAGAAATGGGGCAGAAACTGAAAGAAGAATTCACACCAAAAACGAAGAAGATCGGATAGAAAAGATGCATGCTATTAACAATTTAGTGTACTAAAACTTCAAGCGGTCCTGTAGCGGGCCCCTTGCAAAAGTGCCAGGGTCTTAACTGAAATGTTGAAATGTGGTAGAAACTGAAAGGTGAATTCACCCTCTAAATGAAGAAGATCGGATTGAAAAGAGGCATGTTATTAACTATTTAGTGCACTAAAACTTCAAGGGTCCATGTACCTGGCCACTTGCAAAGGTGCCAGGGTCTTAACTGAAATGTAGAAATGGGGCAGAAACTGAAAGAAGAATTCAATTCACCCCAAAAACGAAGAAGATCGGATAGAAAAGAGTCATGTTATTAACAACTTAGTATCTTAAAACTTCAAGGGGCCCTGTACTGGGCCCCTTGACAGGGTGCCAGAGTCTTAACTGAAATGTAGAAATGGGTCAGAAACTTAAAAGGAGAATTCACCCCAAAAACGACGATGATCGGATAGAAAAGAGGCATGTTATTAAAAACTTAGTGCACTAAAACTTCAAGGGGCCCTGTACTGGGCCCCTTGCAAAGGTTCCAGGGTCTTAACTGAAATATAGAAATGGGGCAGAAACTGAAAGAAGAATTCACACCAAAAACGAAGAAGATCGGATAGAAAAGAGGCATGTTATTAAAAACTTAGTGCACTAAAACTTCAAGGGGCCCTGTACTGGGCCCCTTGCAAAGGTTCCAGGGTCTTAACTGAAATATAGAAATGGGTCGGAAACTGCAAGAATTCACACCAAAAACAAAGAAGATCGGATAGGAAAGATGCATGCTATTAACAATTTAGTGCACTAAAACTTCAAGGGGGCCTGTACTGGGCCCCATGACAGGGTGCCAGAATCTTAACTGAAATGTAGAAATGGCAATAAACTGAAAGGAGAATTCAACCCAAAAACGACGAAGATCGGATAGAAAAGAGGCATGCCATTAACAATTTAGTGCAGTAAGACTTCAAGGGGCCCTATACTGATCCCCTTGACAGGGTGCCAGGGTCTTAACTGAAATGTAGAAATGGGGCACAAACTGAAAGGAGAATTCACCCCAAAAACGACGAAGATCGGATAGAAAAGAGGCATGTTATTAAAAATTTAGTGCACTAAAACTTCAAGGGGCCTTGTACAGGGCCCCTTGCAGAGGTTCCAGGGTCTTAACTGAAATGTAGAAACGGGGCGGAAACTGAAAGAAGAATTCACACCAAAAACGAAGAAGATCGGATATAAAAGAGGCATGTTATTAACAATTTAGTGCACTGAAACTTCAAGGGGCCCTATACTGGGCCCCTTGCAAGGGTGCCAGGTTCTTAAGTGAAATGTAGAAATGGGCCACAAACTGAAAGGAGAATTCAACCGAATACCGACGAAGATCGGATAGAAAAGAGGCATGTTATTAAAAATTTAGTGCACTAAAACTTCAAGGGGCCCTCTACCGTGCCCCTTGCAAGGGTGCGAGGGTCTTAACTGAAATGTTCAAATGGGTTAGAAACTGAAAGAAGAATTCACCCCCAAAACGAAGAAGATCGGGTAGGAAAGAGGCATGTTATTTACAATTTAGTGCACTAAAACTTCAAGGGGCCCTGCACCGGGCCCCTTACAAGGGTGCCAGGGTCTTAACTGAAATGTGGTAGAAACTGAAAGGTGAATTCACCCTCAAAATGAAAAAGATCGGATTGAAAAGAAGCATGTTATTTACAATTTAGTGCACTGAAACTTCAAGGGGCCCTGCACCGGGCCTCTTAAAAGGGTGCCAGGGTCTTAACTGAAATGTTGAAATGTGGTAAAAACTGAAAGTAGAATTCATCCCCGAAACGAAGAAGATCGGATAGAATAGAGGCATGTTATTAACAATTTAGTGCACTAAAACTTCAAGGGGCCCTGTACTGGGCCCCTTGCAAAGTTCCAGGGTCTTAACTGAAATATAGAAATGGGGCAGAAACTGAAAGAAGAATTCACACCAAAAACGAAAAAGATCGGATAGAAAAGATACATGCTATTAACAATTTCGTGTACTAAAACTTCAAGGGGCCCTGTATCGGGCCCTTGCAAGGGTGCCAGATTCTTAACTGAAATGTAGAAATGGGTCAGAAACTCAAAAGGAGAATTCAACCCAAAAACGACGAAGATCGGATAGAAAAGAGGCATGTTATAAAAAATTTAGTGCACTAAAACTTCAAGGGGCCCTGTACTGGGCCCCTTAAACGGGTGCCAGGGTCTTAACTAAAATGTTGAAATGTGGTAGAAACTGAAAGTAGAATTCATCCCCGAAACGAAGAAGATCGGATAGAAAAGAGGCATGTTATTAACAATTTAGTGCACTAAAACTTCAAGGGGCCCTCTACTGGGCCCCTTGCAAAGGTTCCAGGTTCTTAACTGAAATATAGAAATGGGGCAGAAACTGAAAGACGAATTCACACCAAAAACGAAGAAGATCGGATAGAAAAGATGCATGCTATTAACAATTTAGTGTACTAAAACTTCAAGCGGTCCTGTAGCGGGCCCCTTGCAAAAGTGCCAGGGTCTTAACTGAAATGCTGAAATGTGGTAGAAACTGAAAGGTGAATTCACCCTCTAAATGAAGAAGATCGGATTGAAAAGAGGCATGTTATTAACAATTTAGTGCACTAAAACTTCAAGGGTCCATGTACCTGGCCCCTTGCAAAGGTGCCAGGGTCTTAACTGAAATGTAGAAATGGGGCAGAAACTGAAAGAAGAATTCAATTCACCCCAAAAACGAAGAAGATCGGATAGAAAAGAGTCATGTTATTAACAACTTAGTATCTTAAAACTTCAAGGGGCCCTGTACTGGGCCCCTTGACAGGGTGCCAGAGTCTTAACTGAAATGTAGAAATGGGTCAGAAACTTAAAAGGAGAATTCACCCCAAAAACGACGATGATCGGATAGAAAAGAGGCATGTTATTAAATACTTAGTGCACTAAAACTTCAAGGGGCCCTGTACTGGGCCCCTTGCAAAGGTTCCAGGGTCTTAACTGAAATATAGAAATGGGGCAGAAACTGAAAGAAGAATTCACACCAAAAACGAAGAAGATCGGATAGAAAAGAGGCATGTTATTAAAAACTTAGTGCACTAAAACTTCAAGGGGCCCTGTACTGGGCCCCTTGCAAAGGTTCCAGGGTCTTAACTGAAATATAGAAATGGGTCGGAAACTGCAAGAATTCACACCAAAAACAAAGAAGATCGGATAGGAAAGATGCATGCTATTAACAATTTAGTGCACTGAAACTTCGAGGGGCCCTGTACTGGGCCCCTTGCAAGGGTGCCAGGGTCTTAAGTGAAATGTAGAAATGGGGCAGAAACTAAAAAGATAATTTACCCCAAAAATGAAAAAGATCGGATAGAAAAGAAGCATGTTATTAACGTTTTAGTGCATAAAAATTGAAAGGGGCCCAGGGGCCCCGGCCCTTAAAAAATTAAAAATCTGAGCCTCAGGTGTATTAGGACCTGTCTTGGACTAATCATATCTGAATTTTCAGACTTCTACGTGCGGTAGTTTTCGCTAGCCATCGCACACAGACAGACAGACACACAGAGCGATTTATTCTTTTATTAGTATAGATATACTAAAACTGCAAAAAGGGGAAATATGTATCAACAATAGTTTGAATGTCGATCTCTACGTCTCACATTGGAATGAATCTGAATATTTTGCGGGAATGAGGGATTGTTTTTTGTTTATCTATACTATCAAGTTTCATTGTTATTCGTGCTCATGAAAAATTTTTCAAATGTAACAATACTTAAATATTGTACGTCGACAAAGTAAATTTCTCTAAAATAAAATTCGTAAAAGTTTTTGTACTATAACGAACAAAGTATTAAAAATTTCGCTTAAAATTTTCTCTAGACCAATTTTGTAACTTTAAATGTTGATCTACAATTTCGTAAAATTTGATTTAAGAGGAGATTTTGTTTGAATTACATTGTTTTAATAAAAGAATAAAAACAAAGAGAATGTAGTAAAGGTGTTTTTTCAAAAATTTCGCAAAGATTAAAAAAAAAAAAAAAAAAAGAAAAAAAAAAGGTGGTGAGGATTCAAAAAAATATAAAATTTTTGAAGTGGAACATCGTTTAACAGTTGCTGGTAAATGCATCTCTAAATAAATAAATAAATAAATCTCGCCCGCGTTGTTTAGCGTTTAAATTTTCATGACGTCAAACAACGTCGCAATTTTTATATATTTTAAAATTCAATATAATATGATAGAAAGTTGATAGTAGCTCATAAAGTTACCATACTGAAGATTAAAGCACATAAGAGTTTTAAAACAGTATCTTAAATGTATAGCACACTTAATTGTAAAGCGTCACAACTCTAAACATACGCTTTTTGAGACAATAATATGAGCTAATTACAAACATTACATCTCTATTTGTCCTTAAAATCGTGTTTAAATGTCTTTAGGAGTGACCGAATTAGAGAAGTTATATTATTTTAAGCTTTTGCTGTTATACAGACCTACTATCTAGTAGAAATCTTCACATAATGTGATGTAATTTAAAATATATGCTACTTTTGACCCTATAAATTTAAAAAATGAGTTATTGTCCGATCCAAGTTCAATAAAATCAGTTTGTTTTCATATATAAAAACCTTTTTATTCTTTACTGAAATTTTTCATTTTTTTTTCACTTGTGTCACTTTACGAACAAGAGTGCGACATGCTAGTGTTATGTTTATTATAAAATTGTTAGTACTTTATGTTATAACTTGGGCGAAATAGGTATGGCCAAAAAATTTAGGCTTTCGTTTATCGTACCTGTATTTTTAGTTCAGAGACACGTTACAGGAAAAAATAATGAAAATTCGAAATGTGCCTCAGGCAAAGCAATGCGCATCTTTGAATGTTAATATTCTTTAATTTAAAAGAGAAATTTATGGACTAAATTATAGCGATATTTTTTCGTTGTTCAAAACTTCAAGCGGTCCTGTAGCGGGCCCCTTGCAAAAGTGCCAGGGTCTTAACTGAAATGTTGAAATGTGGTAGAAACTGAAAGGTGAATTCACCCTCTAAATGAAGAAGATCGGATTGAAAAGAGGCATGTTATTAACAATTTAGTGCACTAAAACTTCAAGGGTCCATGTACCTGGCCCCTTGCAAAGGTGCCAGGGTCTTAACTGAAATGTAGAAATGGGGCAGAAACTGAAAGAAGAATTCAATTCACCCCCAAAACGAAGAAGATCGGATAGAAAAGAGTCATGTTATTAACAACTTAGTATCTTAAAACTTCAAGGGGCCCTGTACTGGGCCCCTTGACAGGGTGCCAGAGTCTTAACTGAAATGTAGAAATGGGTCAGAAACTTAAAAGGAGAATTCACCCCAAAAACGACGATGATCGGATAGAAAAGAGGCAGATTATTAAAAACTTAGTGCACTAAAACTTCAAGGGGCCCTGTACTGGGCCCCTTGCAAAGGTTCCAGGGTCTTAACTGAAATATAGAAATGGGGCAGAAACTGAAAGTAGAATTCACACCAAAAACGAAGAAGATCGGATAGAAAAGAGGCATGTTATTAAAAACTTAGTGCACTAAAACTTCAAGGGGCCCTGTACTGGGCCCCTTGCAAAGGTTCCAGGGTCTTAACTGAAATATAGAAATGGGGCAGAAACTGAAAGAAGAATTCACACCAAAAACGAAGAAGATCGGATAGAAAAGAGGCATGTTATTAACAATTTAGTGCACTGAACCTTCGAGGGGCCCTGTACTGGGCCCCTTGCAAGGGTGCCAGGGTCTTAAGTGAAATGTAGAAATGGGGCAGAAACTAAAAAGATAATTTACCCCAAAAATGAAAAAGATCGGATAGAAAAGAAGCATGTTATTAACGTTTTAGTGCATAAAAATTGAAAGGGGCCCAGGGGCCCCGGCCCTTAAAAAATTAAAAATCTGAGCCTCAGGTGTATTAGGACCTGTCTTGGACTAATCATATCTGAATTTTCAGACTTCTACGTGCGGTAGTTTTCGCTAGCCATCGCACACAGACAGACAGACATACAGACAGACAGACACACAGAGCGATTTATTCTTTTATTAGTATAGATATACTAAAACTGCAAAAAGGGGAAATATGTATCAACAATAGTTTGAATGTCGATCTCTACGTCTCACATTGGAATGAATCTGAATATTTTGCGGGAATGAGGGATTGTTTTTTGTTTATCTATACTATCAAGTTTCATTGTTATTCGTGCTCATGAAAAATTTTTCAAATGTAACAATACTTAAATATTGTACGTCGACAAAGTAAATTTCTCTAAAATAAAATTCGTAAAAGTTTTTGTACTATAACGAACAAAGTATTAAAAATTTCGCTTAAAATTTTCTCTAGACCAATTTTGTAACTTTAAATGTTGATCTACAATTTCGTAAAATTTGATTTAAGAGGAGATTTTGTTTGAATTACATTGTTTTAATAAAAGAATAAAAACAAAGAGAATGTAGTAAAGGTGTTTTTTCAAAAATTTCGCAAAGATTAAAAAAAAAAAAAAAAAAAGAAAAAAAAAAGGTGGTGAGGATTCAAAAAAATATAAAATTTTTGAAGTGGAACATCGTTTAACAGTTGCTGGTAAATGCATCTCTAAATAAATAAATAAATAAATCTCGCCCGCGTTGTTTAGCGTTTAAATTTTCATGACGTCAAACAACGTCGCAATTTTTATATATTTTAAAATTCAATATAATATGATAGAAAGTTGATAGTAGCGCATAAAGTTACCATACTGAAGATTAAAGCACATAAGAGTTTTAAAACAGTATCTTAAATGTATAGCACACTTAATTGTAAAGCGTCACAACTCTAAACATACGCTTTTTGAGACAATAATATGAGCTAATTACAAACATTACATCTCTATTTGTCCTTAAAATCGTGTTTAAATGTCTTTAGGAGTGACCGAATTAGAGAAGTTATATTATTTTAAGCTTTTGCTGTTATACAGACCTACTATCTAGTAGAAATCTTCACATAATGTGATGTAATTTAAAATATATGCTACTTTTGACCCTATAAATTTAAAAAATGAGTTATTGTCCGATCCAAGTTCAATAAAATCAGTTTGTTTTCATATATAAAAACCTTTTTATTCTTTACTGAAATTTTTCATTTTTTTTTCACTTGTGTCACTTTACGAACAAGAGTGCGACATGCTAGTGTTATGTTTATTATAAAATTGTTAGTACTTTATGTTACAACTTGGGCGAAATAGGTATGGCCAAAAAATTTAGGCTTTCGTTTATCGTACCTGTATTTTTAGTTCAGAGACACGTTACAGGAAAAAATAATGAAAATTCGAAATGTGCCTCAGGCAAAGCAATGCGCATCTTTGAATGTTAATATTCTTTAATTTAAAAGAGAAATTTATGGACTAAATTATAGCGATATTTTTTCATTGTTTGATAATATATTCATATCACGGCCAATCAGATATCGTGAAAGCAATGTGTCTTTATAGTGACCTTTGTTTTGTAAAAGCTCTGAGCTATGAGACATTCAATTTACAGATAATAATTTTAAAATTTTCAAAATTTTAAATATTTTTTTTTATTAATATGATTTCATGAAATGACACACTTAAGTAATAAAATATTATGCAAAACTAAGGTAAGCAAAATTAACTGTGGATAATTTTTTATTATTATTAAATTAAAAACGTATTAAAAGAGCATTAAAGTGAATGGTTACGTTTGACCCACTTAAAAAAAAGAAAAAGAAAAAAAAAGAAAGAAAAGAAGAAAGAAACTAGGGGCGGGGGGGGGGGGGATAGAAAATGTGGAATAACAAGATTCTTTCATTAAAACAAAAATTCGACTAAATAGTAAGTGACCTTTTAGTCAAAGCAAAAAAAAAAAAAAAAAAAAGTTTGAATATTATTTAAAATGTTATATTAAGTCTATTTTTAAAAGCCATTGATAATGACTTACCGGGGATGTTTCACACGGTATATACATTGGAAAACTTGATCATTTCTGTCAAACAACGTGAAAGACCTAAAAAAGAAAATAGATTTTAATTATTTGACATTTATTTGATAATTATATAACATTAAGAAAGAAACAGAAAAATAAAATTATAAGACAAAATATTGCTCGATTTCAATAATCATTTCTCTTCCTATATTAACACTGCATTTTTTTTTTTTTAAATCTAAAACTGCGGACAAAGAGATAGAAAAATTGAAGTCATAAAATCTTTTAACCTGCATTAGAAATTGTTGCTAAAATTAAAACCAGAAATGTTGCTAATCGTTGAAGACTCTACGCACATCTGTGGAGAATGGCATTTTGATTTCGCGTAAAAATAATAATTAAGCTATATGTTTTGCAAGAATAAACTTTAAAAATAAAGACTTCATTCAGGTCTCTCCCCCCCCCCCCCCCCCCCCCCCCCCAAAAAAAAAGTTTTTTTTCCTTTAACCTTTAACAAACCGAATTCAAATCCAAGTATATATTTTACATATTTCGCACTCTAACACTTTAGTTTAAGGACATTAACCCTCAAAATAGGGAGAATTTTTTAAATACGTTTTTTGTGATTTCTTTTCTCCATTGGGATCACAGCAAATGCATTTATGATTAATATTATTATATTCAGGGACCCCAACATACTACAATTTAATATGTTTATACCACTATTTAATAATAATAATAATAATTTTTTTTGAGGTAAACTGCTTTAACTTTTGCACTAAGAATCTATTATGAAGGTTATAAGTTTAGTTTGATTTTTTTTTTTTTTTTGACAACCGATTATCTACACGAGGGATATAGGCCCGGGGGGGGGGGGAATACCCTTCATGGGGGCCTTTCTAAGGGAACCTAATCCGTATTTACGCATGGAAAATCCACGGCTCGAAGAAAACCACGAAAACTCCGAACGATTAGGCCGACAGGCGCGATTGGGTTTGAACCCAGCACCTCCCGTCTACCAGCTTCGAGAACAGAACCTCTCGGTCACTGGCGGGGAGGTTATAAGTTTGGAATGGAAATAGTGGTAGAGAATATAAAAAATATATAAGATTCTGCTGCTCCTGCTATATTTTAATAATGTGAACCATTTTAAGTTTGTCACCGATCTTTAGAAGCTATGAATATTACTAATATTTGATCTGAATTTGTAAATTATGGGACTGTGAGAAATATAAAAAAATGACCATTTTTATAGTTCCTGGTATATTTTTCTTTATATGACTGAAACGTATATTCTGTAACAAATATTTAAATACCGATACGCTAGATGGTAGCACACGACAGTTTAGCGGGCTGCCAAATAAGTTTTCCCATAATTCATTGCGGATTAGCTTTTACGGCAGAGAGAATGTAGAGGTGTTAGATATGCAAGCCGTCTTGTTTTTTTTTCCTGGAGATTGTTTTGAGAGAAGGAAAAATGATAAAATGTTTTCAAGGGATTTTTTCTGAGTTTTGGTACTGTAAATATGTAAAGTAATCATGTAAATAATATGTCTTATCGTACAGATATTCATTAACACTAGAACGCCCGGAAGGAGTCGATTCGACTCCGACCATATGATTAAATGTCCATTGGAACCAGAAATTCTTTCACAAAATAAGTTAAATTTCAAAACTGCAGATTTACGTTAAATAAATCAGTCAAATAATTTTCAATAAAAATTCTGGTGTAAAATATTTTTATGAAACTTGCGTAAAATTTCCGGGCGTTCTAGTGTTAAACATTACTTTGTACTAAAGTATAGAGTGGCGTTTCTTATTTGAAGTGATGAGTCCCTTTCTAAAGATTGTAGCCTCTACTTATGGAAAGTAGAATGGTTATAAAGGGCGCCCAACGTGGGGCCCTGAATCTACGACCGACCGAGTAAAGAAAGATGGTGCTTCATGGAAGTATTTTATCACCGTTTTTTCTCAGCTATTTCGAAATGAAATATATCCTTCGAAAGAAGATGGTGCTTTATCGAAGTATTTTATCATGTGTTGCAACTAACGTCGCTTCTGTGATACAAGCTAAGGCAAATTAAAATATGCCGTGTGCTCTCAATAGTCTTGAAGGAAAATAACGATCGTTGTTCTACATGAGCTTCATGTATGCGTCAAATAGTGGTGTGAAAGTGTTCTCATACTCTGCTAACCGAACGTCGACTTCGAGGTAGAAAGTGTATTATAGTTCTTCAAGATAAAAATATGGATGCGTACAGCAGTAATAAGAAGATAAGGTTGTAATTTTATTTTAGTAAACTTTTCTCATATTGTTTATTTTATGTTATCAAACTTTTTGATATTAAAATTGTTTAAGATAGTATTTGAAAGTATATAATTTCCTCTTAAAGAAAATAATTTGTGCCTGTTTCGTCATGAGACGAGGTAAAAATGTTCGGAAGTTAGAAATCTTGCATAATGTAAAAGTTTTCTGTAAGAATTAAATTTTGAAAGCAAAAATCTTTGATCAGTTTAGATTAAGGGTGGTTTAAGTACAAAGTTTGTTCTGTTAAGATATATTTTGCTTACTGATGTGAAAATTATATTTTGTGTTCTAATTTGAGAAAACTTTTCGTTTTGAATTTAATAAACTGTATTTTATTAAAATGGTATCGTTTGACAGATATTTACGATAGAATAAATATTTTTTTTTCTTTTCCTTCTTATTAAGTTGAGTTTATTTTGAATAACGTTGATTTATTAAGTTATGAAATTAAGTTCTGAACAGAGCTTTTATAAGAATAAGTTTTCTTATACGTTAATTTGAATTGGTTTTAAAAGGTTAAAAAAAAAAAAAGAGAGGAATTTTGTTTCCCGGAACAGAAGTAAATTGTGTGCTTTTAAGAACAATTTTGAATTATTTTGCTAGTAAAGTAATTTTAATTAATTTTGAATAATTGTGTTCATAGAACAAAAATAGAAAGGGTGCTTTTGAGAAGAAAGTTTTTAAAAATTCTTGCTTAACGTAATATTATTTTCTTTTCTTAAAAGAAATTGAAAGTTAAGAACTGTGTAATAATAATTTAGTTTTCTTTTATTTTGAGAGTTAACACTGAAGTTATAGAATTTTTTTGTGTTTTCTTAAAAGTATAGTAATATCGTATTACGTAACGATAAATTGAAGACATTTATATTTATATTGTATTTTGAAAATATACATTTTTTTTAGTGTGTTATGATTTCTGTAAAGAAGAAATCCCCGAGTGTAAGGATAGGTTTGCGTAGAAAAAACTAAAATTTTGTTCTTGAAATTGAAATTTTTAATTTGAAATTCTTGTTCTTGAAAATTTTTGCTTGAAATTTTAAATTCAAATTCTAGTTCTTGAAGTGGAACTTTTTAAATCAAAATTTTATTTTAGTTGTTAGTTTTGTTAAATTTAAACAAAATGGCATTTTTTGGGAAGGGCAAAAAAGAGGATCTACGCGTCCTTTGCGATGAGTTAGGCTTAACTGCCACCGAAGAAATGAAAATGGTTGATTTACGTAATTTAATTACGACGCACGCTGATTACGAGGAAGATTATACTAAAAACTTACTTATAACTATAGTCGAGAATAGGAAAACTGAACAAGAGCGCTTAGATTTAGAAAATCAACGTGCTTTCGAACAAGAACAACGTAAAATCGAACAAGAAAATTTAGAGCGCGAACGGGCTTTCGAACTCGAAAAATTACGCCTTACCTATCCGACTTCGGCATCTAACTCGGAGTTAGAAAATAATAGGTGCACTTACGAAAAACCGCGAATCGACCTACAAAAATTGATTCCCCGTTTTCGCCCAAACGAAGATGATATGAACATCTTCTTAGTGCTGTGTGAGCGACAGTTAAAGGTCCTAGGGTTCCGGAAGAAAATTGGGTTACGTACCTCATAAGTGCTTTACCTAGTGATATTGCTAGACTCATTGCTAGGGAACCGGAAGAAAAGGCCCAAGACTACCAACACATCAAGGCGATGTTGTTGAAACGATTCAAATTGACCGCTGAAAAATTTAGAATCTTGTTCGTTCAGAAGAAAATTCCAGAAAGTACTTGGAAAGATTATTTTTTCGAGCTTAGAATCTACTTTGAAGGTTGGCTATCTGAGCTCAACATAACTTCATTCGAAGATTTGAAAAGTCTCTTTTTATCTAACAAATTAAAGAGAATGTGCTCCCCACAGCATACAGAATATTTCTTAGACGTTTGGACTAATTTAAATGATCCAAATGAATTAGTAGAAAAGCTAGATGCTTACGATATTCTAAGGGTAAATCCCGTAAAATCCAAAGTAGCGGAAATCCACCCGAAAAACAAAAACTGGTCAAAACCGAAAGAGAGTGTACCACCGAGCTCTTCTAATAAAACAGTTCCGAATAAATCCTTCAACTCAAAGAAAACAATCGCGTCTGACAAACCACCGATTGAAGATCGTCCAGCCTTGAAATGTTATGGTTGTGGTGCTCCCGGATTTATTCGCGCTATTCTTGCAATCCTGTGATAAAAACTCAATCTTCTCATTTCGAGCAAATCCAAATATACACATGCTCAACCACAACCACACCTTTAACCACAGTAAACCTGTACATTAATGGGGTCTATGGCAAAGCCTGCGTAGATACCGGATCTAGTCACAACCTGGCTAGTGAATCATTGTATTATGTGTTAAAAGAACAAGGTGCCACGTTTCAGAAGACCTCTTTGATCATGTCCTTAGCAAACGGCCAGCGGTCAAAAGAAGACAGTTTGACCACGACTGTAACTGTAGAAATTGAAGGAAGAAAATTTCGTACGGATTTCACTGTCTTACCTGAAGCTAAAAGAACAAGACTCTCTTAGGAAGAGACTTTCTTGACAAGTCAGGTTTTGTACCAGATGTTAAAAACAAACGTTGGTACTTCGGCGATATGCCTCATATAAAGTATGGTTTTGTAGATCCTGTTACAAAGCCTCTTGAATGTTCTGCTGATGACATCGTTTTAAACGCATGTACCTTGCGTGAAAATGAAGGAAAAGAGCTGACTCCCACTCAGAAGTCACAGTTAAATTATTTGCTGAAAAAGTATGAAACCATCTTTCAGCCAGGGGGAGAAGCCACTCCGTTTGTTGAGCATCATATAAACACCGGAAATCACCCGCCTGTGTCGGTACCACCTTACCGCATGACTCCTGCAAAAAAAGAAGTTCTAAAGGCAGAATTAAATGACCTTTTACAGAAAGGAATTATTGAAGAGTGCGAATCACCTTACGCAGCTCCTGTTGTTTTGATCCCAAAACCAGATGGTACAGTACGTCTCTGTATTGACTACCGGAAGTTGAATGCCATCACCCAGTTGGACTCTTATCCACTGCCTCGGATAGACGGATTATTGCATGAAGCTAAGCATACCGCTTACATGTCAACGATTGATTTAAAGTCTGGTTACCATCAGGTAAATGTTTATGCACCAGACAGGGACAAAACTGCTTTTATTTGTCCTTTTGGCACCTTCCGCTTTTGAGAATGCCATTCGGGTTGACCAATGCTCCAGCCAGTTTCCAGAGGTTAATCGATCCCTTTCGAAGTGGTCTACAGGACATTCTAATGCTTTCCTATCTAGACGATATAATTGTTTTATCAGAGACTTTTGAAAAACATTTAGCAGATTTGACGACAGTTTTTGACAGACTCTTGGAATTCAAACTCCGTGCAAATCGAGAAAAGTGTAATTTTGCCTGTTCTCGTGTAAAATAGTTAGGACATTGGATTACAAAGTCCGGAATTGAAGTTGATCCCGGTAAAACTGCAGCAATTCAAATGATGCCTGCTCCTCGAACTGTCAAGCAAGTTCAATCATTTTTGCAATCTTGCTCTTGGTACCGACGATTCATTCCCAATTTCTCGGACATTGCTAGGCCTTTGAGTAACCTGACCAAGAAGAATGCCTCCTGGAAGTGGGAAAAGGAAGAACAAACTGCTTTCGGAACATTGAAGCAGTTATTGACAAGTCCTCCTGTACTGAAACAGAATGATGCCACAAAGCCATACATCTTACGAACAGATGCCAGTGGTTATGCTCTTGGTGCGTTACTTCTTCAAGGACACAAAAAGGAAGAACACCCAATTGAATATGCAAGTCGTTTGTTGAATGCTGCTGAAAGAAATTATTCCACAACAGAACGTGAAGCACTTGCAGTTGTTTGGGCCTTAAACAAATTTCGTGGATACATAGAAGGACAAGAGGTAACTGTTGCCTCCGATCACCAACCACTGCAATGGTTGATGAGTTTGAAGTCGCCATCCGGCAGATTGGCTCGATGGGCTCTACAAATCCAATCTTACAACCTGAAGATTGAATACATTCCAGGTAAAATGAATGTTGTGGCTGACACGTTGTCGCGTCCAAATTGCAGTCATGAGGAACCCTCCTGTGAAATCTGTACAGTCTTCATTGAGATACCCAAAAGATCTCCAATGAATATTCGAGAAGAACAGTTAAAAGATGATTATTTAAGAAAAATCATTGAAGCTTTCGAGTCCGATGAAAAAAGCGCAGACTATGCAAATTGGACTGAGCGAGGATATCTTTTAAACCAAGGAGTCTTGTATGGCTATGCTCCAGATTCCGATTCTGAAGAAGCACAACTAGTCGTTCCTGTACAAGAACGAAATGAGATTTTAAAAAGTCATCATGATTCACCAACAGCCGGATATTATGGAGCTGAAGGGACATACCATAGAATATCCAAAAGATACTATTGGACCGGTATGAGAACTTTCATAACCAACTATGTCAAGAATTGTGCAGATTGCCTTCGTTACAAAGCTAGTAACACAAAACCTGCAGGTCTCTTACAGACACCTATTTACTGTCAACGGTTCGAAATCCTTGCCATTGACTTGTTTGGACCCTTACCTGAAGCCACTGACGGTAAGAAATGGATTTTCATAGTGGAAGATTGCTCTACAAAATGGGTAGAACTTTTTGCACTGAATGTTGCCACAGCCAAAGAATGCGCTGTAACTCTTCTAGAAGAAGTTTTCCTGAGGTACGGTCTTCCTAGAAAAATAATTAGTGACAGCGTTCCTCAATTTGTCAGTGAAGTAATGCAGCAACTGTGTTATCTTCTGAATGTGAAACAATCCTTAATTCCAGTGTATCATCCACAAGTAAATCCGGTTGAACGAAAAAACCGTGATCTCAAACCTCGTTTAGCTATTCTCGTTGGAAACGAACACTCTACATGGGCAGAAAAGTTGCCGACAATCAGGTTTGCTATGAACACAGCCAAATGTGACACGACAGGCAAACGGCTGCTTTTCTACAGTTTGGTCGCGAACCTCGCATCATTGATGACATTCGTCATGATATCAGACCTGTCATTAACAATGATAACTTTGTGCCAGAGATAACTCCTTACCTAAATAAATTTGCTAACTTTACTAAGCAAGTGAAAGACTTGGTCGAACAACGACAAGACAAAAGAAAACAGTATGCGAACAGAAGCCGGAGAGAAGGACCTCAGTATTCTCCTGGTGATCATGTATGGGTAGAACTCCACCCCGTTAGCAAGGTTGGTCAGAAAAGAACTGCCAAATTCAGTCCTCGACGTGACGGACCTTATGCATTGCTCACACAGCGCTCGCCTACTTCCTATGAAGTTGCCAGTTTACAAGCTCCCGAAGTTCCCTTAGAAACTTACCATACATCTGCCCTAAAACTTTGTAACAATGTTACCGACCAACCAGTTATTCCACTCAGGAAACGTGGTAGGCCAAAGAAAAAGGTTCTTGGTCCCTTGCCGAGACGTCTAAGGAACCAGAGGGGGAGGATGTAACAAATATATAAATACCGATACGCTAGATGGCAGCACACGACAGTTTAGCGGGCTGCCAAATAAGTTTTCCCATAATTCATTGCGGATTAGCTTTTACGGCAGAGAGAATGTAGAGGTGTTAGATATGCAAGCCGTCTTGTTTTTTTTCCCCGGAGATTGTTTTGAGGGAAGGAAAAATGATAAAATGTTTTCAACGGATTTCTTCTGAGTTTTGGTACTGTAAATATGTAAAGTAATCATGTAAATAATATGTCTTATAGTACAGATATTCATCAAACATTACTTTTTACTAAAGTATAGAGTGGCGTTTCTTATTTGAAGTGATGAGACCCTTTTTAAAGATTGTAGCCTCTACTTATAGAAAGTAGAAGGGTTATAATTCTATATTTTTACACTTTTTTATTTAGCACAACTTGGTACGTAAAAATAGAATTTTTAAACTGATTTTTAACTCACTTTCTGATAGGCTATAATTATAATATATATATATATATATATTAGGGTGGAACTAGAAAACGACGTTTCGAATTTTATATTCTAATAGTGATAATTTTATTCCTTTTTAACTCCATAAAAAGAAAATACTTTTCGTTTAATTTTAAAATGGTATTTTCCGGTTCCTCAAAGCGTCTGATTTTTCCTAAAAAACGAAAAAAGCCAATAATTGCATGAAAAGTTTTTTAAGCTTATTGTTAAATTTACATTTTGCAAAATTAAATTAATTAAGTGTTATTGTCCTGTAATAAAGAGAATAATTTAGTTTGAGTGCCTTAGAAAAGTTAGCTCCACTATATTTGACTTTTGTAGAAGCCAGCGTCGAGGCGTCGGCTTTCATTGTCTCTGATTTATTTGGCTGCGACACATAACAAGTTAGTTCGATTTAACGCGTGTTAACAGCTTCTTTAATTATTTTTCAATAAACATTCGGTGTCAAAAGTGACAAAGTCTGTTAACGTACCTAAATCTAGATAATTGTTGAAGTGTCCTGTATTTCGTGAACCGAAACAATTAACATTAGACTGTCATCTTTGCCGAACATATGAAGATGTTATGAAACATTATTTTAGGGTTCAATTTAACTTAAAATCTGACAGCTGGAATCTGGTACACACTATTTCTAAAATATCTAAAGCTGTTGATGATACAATTAAAAATTTTTTTGCTGAGACCTTCAATTCCATTGGTTTCTGATACACAAATCATAAAAAATGATTAGAGATCGAGAAATGTCAAAATGTGAAGAAAAATATTAAGGTTAGAAAGAGTAATCCCACATCCAATATAAAGTTGCAAAATGTTAGGTAATCCTACAAAAAACATTTCTTCGTGTAAAAGCACTAAATATTATCGTGTATCAGAACAAGAACGTCGCTTTCTCAAAGACCAAAGAGAGATGGGGTGATGGCAATAGGATAAAAAACTACAAAAAAAAATAGATAGCAACTACAAAAAATGTGTAGCAAGACTGGAAAAGGAAATATCAAGGAAAAAAAGTTATTTTAAAACAAAAAAATTATGTTTTGATTGAATGATCGTCAAGTGTAAAAAATAGTTCAGAAGGAAATAGTTCAATTGGTTGTTTTTCTAAACCTGAATTTGATAATCAACAAGGTGAAAGAACCGGAGTATTAGACAGAACTGCAAATATTATTGCAAATGACACCTTAGAAGATATGGGTATGTCTGATGATAATAAAAAAAAGGTAACTGAAAGAAGGACTTGAAGACGACAAAGAGAAAAGAAAAGGAAGAATTTGAAAGAACAGGAAAGACGAAATGAGTTAATTTTAGAAGATTAGTATTTTGATGGCAGAGAGGATAACACTATAATAACTGAAGCAGAGGGGAAAAAGTATAACTAAGAATCATTAAAGACGAACACCTGGTCTTAGTTCAAAAACCAGGATAAAAATATATTGGTCATATTTCATTGACATCTTCTTCTTATATTAATATAGCCACTGCAATTTTAGTGTATTTTCAAAATAATAATACAGACATTTCAAGTTTGAAAGTTATTGGGTGAAACAGAAACGCCTTTAATGCAGGATGTAAATCTGGTGTTGTTAAAACATCGGAAGCAATACCCTAAAAACTTTATAATGGATAATTTGATTATTACATGCAAATGAACTTTTTTCTTAGATATTTATTTCAACATCTTGCTGGAAAAACTACGGGTACAGAAGGATTTTCTGGACCAGTAGGAAAGCGACTTGAAAAAATGCGAACATATTGAAATTATAGACTATAAAAATATTGATCCTATCTTGACGGACTGATCGGATGAAGAACTTAAAAAAAGTACAAACTGGGGATACACCTAAATTTTAGATTTTCCTTGTCATACTCAAACAGTGGAAACGTCTGTCAAAATTGTCCCGCGAGCTGCGTCAACCGTCTTTAAATATTAAGCAAAAGATGGCTTAATTTTGGGAAAGTTGAATTCCCACAATGTAATGACAAAGTTTGCCTAAAAAGACAGTTGGTTGAATATCCAATTGAATTAATCCATAACAAAGGGAGGTCAGGAGGGTGGAAGTCGATATTTAACCACCTCCTCGTGGTGACTTCTGGATAGTATTTGCTAAATAAAAGTAGATATGAGCTAACAGCTACGTTGTTTACTTTAAGTAACTTTATACTGAAATTTCAAAACTTTGACCTCCTTGAGGAAATGGAAAACAACTTAATTTAACAAAACCTTTTCAGCCAAAAGTTTAGACATCCAAAAAGGAAAAAAGTTTTCACTATTACACATAAAAACAAATTTTTTTTTTTTTTTTTTAATCCTATACTTAAGTTCCACCCTAATATATATATATGTTGAGGGGTGCTTACGAAGACAATACAACGTTTTATAAATCTAGAATTTAATTATAAATCAATGAATTAGTTTTAAGGAATTTTTCAGCCAGCCCGCCACAAGTAATAAATCGACAAATATTTTTTATGGTAACTATCAGTGCTTCACAAATTTGATAAAATCTGGTAGCCTGCAAAAAGCTTTAGTCGTCGGTAAAAAGTATTTATTCCCCCTTCATTGATTTTCAAAAAGCACAAAAGTTTGTATATGAATTAATTGAGAAAAAATTAATAACAAACATAGCTTAGAATTATTAGTTTTATTAGTTTCAAAGTTTAGAATAGTACATAATTTAGAAAGATAATATTAAACTAGATTTTCCAATGAAACTTATCAAAATTATATATATCTGAAAAGAAAAGAAAAACTCTATTTTCGGTAAAGGCTGATTGCCGAATGCTTCAAATTTCCGGATACTTGCGTGCTACAAAATCTATATCGAATGAGGAGGGGGAAAGGGGCATCAGTAATATAGTGTAGCAGGAAAACAATTTTATGCTTATTTTCCTATCGTAGATAATCAAATAATTCTCAATTTAGTATTTTAAAATTCGCATTTGATTAACTTATTTTTGCCGAATTAAAAGTAAAAGTTATCAATATTTTTTGTTCAAATATAATTTCTAAGTTTATTTTTTAATATTTTGTAACTTTGCAACATCTACGTTGTTAGAAATCTGCAGCTGTAGTTGCATAGTCACTCCACCGCTTGTATAGGATATCTCTACTTTCACCAATGAAAATGCTCCATATATAGTAAAGTAATCGTTTTATATGAAAGCGGCAGAGTAACGATGTGGCTACAGCTGCAGATTTTTAACAGTGTATAATGAGACATCGTATGATAATTTTAATTTAACAATGGGACTAAGATGAGTAATAGAGGCTTCTGTTGATAGGGTAAAGTGTCCTTATTTCGCCCCCTTTCCTAATTTCGTCCCCCCTCCGCCTCTGCGAAAGTGACGCCATTTCTCCCGCACATAACAGGGAACAGAATGGTAAAAGGGGTCAATAGTGAAAGTTGCGTTCGCCAAGACGCATACATATATTAAAGACGCTGGATTTCCTATTTTTAGAAGACCCGAGTTCTCGTTACGTCGTTTGTAGGACGTAATATACTATACTGTAAGAATTTATTTCTTAATCATTGCATGTATTTTACGTAGGTAAGATGCTGGCAGTAGCCTACAGTGAATTTTAGGACGCTCAGTTCATATTACGAGAACGAAAGCTCCGCTATATTGGGAAATAGCATGGTCCCAATTTCGTCCCCCTTGCAATTCCTATTTTCGTCCAGGGAACGAAGTTAGGAATGCTTTTCCATAACAATTATTTCGAAATGAAAATAAAATTTAATATAAAATAAAATAATAAGTGTAATAAAATAAAGTAAAATAAGATGAAAAAAGTTTGAAATAAAATTCAAAATGAAAATAAAAAGTATAATAAACTAAAATACAATAAAATGAAAAAAAAATTAAAACGAAAATAATCTTTTTACTTAAAAAAACTTAAAAAAAACCTTTTATTTTTATTAAAAGAAAAAAATTGTCTCTCTTGATCGTTGCAGTTGGAGCCACGGAAAAAGTGGGATAAAGCTTTGCACGGGACTTTGGTGCTATAATCGTGTGTTTGCCTCACCATTCAACAGCAAAACTGCAACTTCTCGGTGTCGCATATACGTTCCCTGTAAAACGTTTTATGCTAAAGCAATAGAAAATTCGCTGTCAAACTATCCAGTTGAGAACTTACAAATCGCACAACTTTTCAAAGAAGCCTACGAGCGTGCCTGATCAAAACGGTCAAGTTGTTGTTGCCATCAGCCCTAAAGAGATCAGGGAAATGCCAGTGATCACATCAGCAACTTTTGCCCGAAGATGTTCACCGACATTGAGCACTGGATCTCCACATAAAAACAAAGGGAAATATTCCCATGCGAAGAAGAAACGCTCGGTCGTAAAAGAAAAAGAAAAAAAAAACTCCAGACACCACCATAAAATTATATATAAGATTATTTATATAAACAAGCCAAACAAAACAAATCTTTTGTTTATGTGTTATTAACATATTTTAAATAAATAAATAAATATATTTATAGAGAGAGATATATATTGCCTTACACTTCGCAGAAAAAGTTTTTTTTTTTCATAGTTCTTAACCCTTTCAATGGCAAAGTACTTCTATGCTAAAATGTTGAAATAATGGATTGATACCAGAATTTACTTACAAATTTACTTGAAAATAATTAAAAGATTTTCTTCACATATAATTATCATAGCAAAACATTATAAAAAGAAATTATGTGTGCTATTTGGTAGTTTAGAATCAAAATTAAATGTTCGCGCCATGCAAAAAGCGCCCTTGAAAGGATTAAAGATGCAATATTCTCAAAACAATTTTTTTGCCGTGTGTACATCTTTAAAATGCTCCATGCGTTTAAATTTTTGTTAAAAATTAACACTTTGTCTATTGGAGAATTTTGCTACACACTACAACTCATCAGTGCACCCGTTTTTGAAATGTTGGTTTGTTAATACCCTCAAATTACTAATTAAAGGTCACTCACTTGTGAATTTTCAAGAAAAATTCAGGTTCGTGGAAAGTTGGTCCTCATATTAGTAATTAAAGTCTTAATATGGGAATTTTTAATAAGAATTCAGTTCCGTACTTAATTGTTATTATTATTATTATTTAAATAACTGTCTGTCGGATTAAAAATTGAATACAAAACTTTTCCTAATAAAAACAGGTTTAAGTAACTAAAAAATAACTTTTTTTTTAATTGGAACATATAGAACATTTAAAAATTTTAAAGCTAATAAATAGATTAAATTTTTAAAATTTTCAGTAAATTATTTTTCAGATATTTATTAAATTAATTTTTTGAAGGATTCATTGTGTGAATAAAATAAATAATGAAATATAATTTTTAAAGTCCAAAGTCCATTTAAGAGAATGCATTAGCAAACCAATAGAAAATAGTTTCTAAAAAAATAAGAAAATATCTATTTTTATTCTAAACTAAATTCTTGTGAAAAGAAGTAATTCAAAGAAAAGTACAAAGTACAGCGATTAATCGTTTATTTAAAAAGCAAGCAAAGATAGTTTGCGTAAGAGAAATAAAAATCCTTTTAAATTCTTATATGTTGACATCATTTTCAGTGTTATATATCCTAAGCGATTTTTGCTATTTTCGGAATAAACTAAATAATAAATACAGTTTGAGGAAAAGTTCTCATTTATCGTTGAAGGTTAAGAATTTGTAGTCTGGGAAAAACAGACAACAAAATGGTTTTGTGTTATAATGTGTGGAAAATCAGTAACTAGCTGAAACGGCTGCTTCTATAGAGCTAAAAAAATATAAAAATATATTCATGTCTGGATGATGTCGTTAAACCGAAAGTTGAATGGTTAAGCGTTCTTTGCATCTAAACTGTTACTGGCGTTGTGTTTCGCCATTTTATCTCTGCGAGAAAAATAAATAACTATTCAACTCGTAACCCATATCTAATTATAATTGCTATTACATCACAGTAGAGCGTTAAAAATTCACCAAAGTCTGAAATTTACACCGCCTTTTGTACTTAAGCTTATGGAATTATTTATCTGTTAGTATTGCAAGAAAAATAACTTTTTATCGACAATTTTAATGAAGAGGATTTAGGAGCCCTGTTCTTGTGATTTCAATAATGCATAATAAAATACATTGATATATAATGGTACTATTTATCAGAAAAAAAAAACAGCATAATAAAGGAATGAAAATTATAAAATTGCGAGTCTGTTTTCTTTTCTTTTCTTTCTTTTTTTTTCTTTTTTCTTTCTTTTTTTTTTCTTTTTCTTTCTTTTTTTTTTTTTTTTTTTTTGAAAGTGAGAGACGTAGTGGTCATATTTCATGCGGTCCCATTATTGGCTAAAACAAGAGTTTTCTTAAATAAGAAAATAAGTAAATGAATATATAATTGAAAAGAATGGTATTGTAAACTTTTTCATTTTAATAAATGTTTTTGCATATCAATTCCTTTATGTTCCATATTTTTATTTGTAAATACAGCAGTGAAACGTTGTTATTGTGTGATTTTGTTATTTTGCCTCTATTTATTTGATTTTTTTTAGCTTAAATGTAATAACATTTTCTTTTATTATCCAAAATCTGCCAAATCCTGAAATCTGCATAAATTCTCGTTCCAAGTTCCGTGGATTTTCGACCCTCTGCTGTAGTCTACCATTAAACAATATCTTTATTTCACAGTGTAGTAAAGTTATTGTTATACTGCAAATGTTAAAATATTGAACAAAATAGTGTGGACCAATAAAGGAAAAATAACATCTAAAAAACGCCATAAAAAATATAAAAAATGCGCAAGGCCTTTCGAAAGAACTTTGTATTTTTTCTTCAGGTGCGAATAATTCGTGCTACTACTTTGAAAGCAGGAGCAAGACTTACCTTGATGCTTCTTTTAATGTGGTTGCACGAAAAGTAGTTAAACTTATTGCAATTTTCACGTAGATGAAAATCGAAAAAACGAAGTATAGTGAAATTTAAAATAATACTAAGAAATTATTATTGATAAAACTATTATAACAAAGTTAAGGATATATGAGAAATATAAGTGAGACATACAACAATAAGTGAAATTAAATGTTAGAAAGGGGCTAATTTTTATGAACAAGATTTCAGAGATTTTTTTCTAATATTGGCTCGTTGGGGGGAAAAAAATAAAACAACAAACACGCGAGCAAACGTTAAGTATTTTTTTTAAATAAAATTTCTAAACAAAGAAATAATTTCGTCATTTAACTATTTTTATACATTGCACAATGAAGAAGTTTTCTAATTAAAAAATATGCATATATATATATATATATTTAAAATTAAAGAGATTGAGAAATTTTGTTAAATTTAAATAGTGTCGATGATATATATAAAACAAGAAAGAAAAATCATGCGTCAAGCATAAATTATGAAACGCTTTCCAACACATAACAAAATTCCACCGTTTAATAAGGTGAAACGTCACGTCTAAGTAAACAATGTTGAAAACGCATAACACATTGAAAAACCCAATTTCAGCGATTACCATCAATAGTCGGAAAAATATCAAATTATTTTGTGCATCCCGTATATTATCTATAGATTTGTATATATACTACATAGTATGACAAAATTTAGCTCAGTTAGGAAATGCATAACACAGTTTAAAATTACACTTCAGCAATCCGTTTATAAGCGGAAATGTATACGAATTATTTGTATATGAACCCTGTATATGATCTATAGAATTTATACACATTAAGCAATGTACAAAAAAATATTTAAATTTAAATCCGCATACCCCAACTGAAAAAGCCCTTCCAGCAAATAGTATTGAAACCGAATATTTTTGTGTGTCCCTGTAAATGAACGATAAATGCTATGCACACGCTATTTTATTGTAATCATCTTGTAGTGCGCCTGAGTAATGTATATGGATTTCAGTATGTTTGAAATAGTATAACATCGTTAACACTACCAGAAAGTTTACTCAAGTTTTATAAAAATATTTTACACCGAGATTTTTAATTAAAACTGTTCAACATATTTATTTAACATTTTTTTTTCTTTGTGTCTTTTAAACTTATTTTACAAAGAAATTTTTGGTTCGAACCGAAATATATTCATGTGGTAGGGGTCAAAATGACCCAACGAGGTCTTTTTGGTGTTAAAATACACTGTAAAGGATTCCCTTATTTCTCTAGTAAACCACAATAACATATATCACTTACGTGGCAATCCGATTATACTTACGAGAGTTAGAGTGCGGACAGACAGACGACCAAGACAAACCGAATTCACAAACACTTTTCAACTATGTTGGAAAGTGTGAAACAGAGTTAAGAAATACTGGCACTGTATATGTTTTCTTGAAACAACAACCTGTTTTTATGGAATAATATCACGGGAAAGGAGATCAATTATTATTATTTTTTTAAACATACCTGAATATTGGCTGATAACGGTCGATAATCAGATTCCGGCAATTGGTGGATGGTAAAAGATTTCATTCAATGCTAATTTTAGATTAATACACAAACTCAATCAACTTTAATTTTTCATTTTATATGTTTGGGCGGTAACATCATTAAAGAAAAGAAAGGGATTGAAACAGCCCATTTTTAACATTTATTGATCTTAACATTATTTTTATTGATCTTAATATTATTTTTACAATTCTTTAAAGTATAGACATATGATTATAAAATAATTTTCCCTGTTTGGTAGCATTTGTATCTGAGACAAACAAATAAAATGAGATCAAATTAAGAAATTAAGAAACTATATAAATAGTTATTTAATTAAATATTAATTAAATAATAATAAATAAATAATAATTTTATCAAATAATAATAAAGTAATGTTATCATTATTCTTAATGGTAAATAAATAAAAACATATATAATAATAAATAATAATTAATTAATTTGATTAATTACATTAATATTTTTGTCATTTATTTGGACATCTGGACGGGAGATAAATTACGCTAAAAAAGTACTGAAAGTCCAGCACCATGGTCGCATACTGAGCACAATCCATCAGTCATTCTGACGAATAATTCACCGGAATGATCCAAATACTTTTTAATGAGAATTTTGTCCCTACTGTAACGTGCAGAAAAAAAAATCCAAATACATTTTACAAGCAATAATTGCAATTATCTGAGTGTTTTTGATTTTAACAATGAAAAATTATCCTTTTAGGTACTAAAAAAAAAAAAAAAAAAAAAAAAAAAAACTCATTTTCTCATGTTTTCAAAAGTTTAAACGTAAAATATGGTCTTACATTTTTCCATTAGTTTTAGTTACAGGTAAAATTACTTTATAACCACTCTGTATTTGAAAGCAGAATAATTGCACACGCAATACGCACTCACAGCTCTGGCTTAAGAGCAGTTCACATGAAGAATATGTAAAAAATAAAAAAAATAAAAATCTAAAAGAATATATTATTTGTAATTAATAATATTAAAAATAGCCTGGAAGTAATAAAATTTGAATGGCATTTATATAGAGATAGTTTGAAGAAGAAATCAATGAAGTTGAAAGATTTTAACCAATTTTATGTCGCATTTCCTTATTTACTTTGTCAAATAAATTAATAATAAATAGATAAATAAATAAATAGTATGCAATCTGTCCAGAGAAAATTGAATTTTAAGTTATACTGTTGATATTGAAAGCAAACTTTCGGAATAGATTATAATGTTTAAAATGACTCCTAGCTTAAGAATCGTTTTCGTATATATAATAATGAATAAAACGTTTTTAAAGTGCTATTTACGGTGTTTACTGATTTTAAATCAGATAAATATAGATGCCCATTTTCTACTATTTAGTTTTATATAGTAATTCATTAAAATATCTAATCACATAAAACCAATTCTTAAAATAATAAGATAAAATTGTAGTCAAAACAAATATGATCAGATAATTCAATTTTCACATATCTTTTCTATATATGATTTATATTATAAAAAAAGTAACACAAATGCAACATGCATTTACCGGTCTAAAAACTAGCATATGGACCTTAATATCTTTCATGAAACATAAACTAAGAAAATATATTTGGAGTAATCCGAGTACTTAAATACTACTTATCCACTTAAGCTACTTTAGTTCAGCCTCTTAGGGATGAGCTATTTTCGTTTTACAAAGAAATACATAGTTGTATATCTCTGATCGTATAAATTTTTATAAACGTAAACTTTTATGTATGCCTGTGTATATATTCGCGACATACAAGAAAGCAAACTAAAAAATGAAACAAATTTGGAATTCAAAATCCACTAGGCAATGAAAAGTTTTCTTAGTGGTACTAGTCTCTGAGATCAAAAAGATATTATGATATCTGAAAAATTCTTCAAGATTGATGTCAATATATTAGACCGGGAGCCGGCAGCACAGACACATGGTTCGTACGGATACTGTTATTTCTCCAGGAAAACTACCAGTATCTTTTTATAGAAAAAGAAATCAAGGTTAAACGCGCAAAATTTCGCCTTCTTTTAAGAAGAGATTTTCTATAAGATAATACTGGTGCCGAAACATTTTCTGGTCTGCAAAATTCAAGGAGGCGTACGAACCATGAGACAACCACCTCATCGAGTTAAAGGCTGAAATTCCAGAATTAGCTAAAACTCGATTCCCATATTAAAACGCAATCGGTCTGCCAAGTCATATCTTGGCGAAAAAAACCTAAAAACCCGATTTTAGCGGTCGACTCGTAGGTTTACCATTGATGCGTTTTCCTGCACCCAAAGGTATGAAAACATGGCGAACTGGGAGCAGAAAAACGCAATGTTAAACATATGAGTCAACTGCTAAAATCGGATTTTTAGGTGTTTTCCACCAAGATATGACTTGACAGACCGATTGCGTTTTAATATGGGAATCGAGTTTTAGCTAATTCTGGAATTTCAGCCTCCAACTCGATGAGGTGATTGTCTGTGCTGCCGGCTCCCGGTCCATATGTTTTTGTTTAGTTTAATGGGCTTTTTGACAGAAAATTAGAACACATATACAGAACTTCAATTTGTTCTGCTTTTACATATATCTTCTTATTCTTTTTAATCCTTGGATATACAAGGTGGCAACCGAGATACAGATGATCCAACACAAAATGTAGACGGGGACTAAGTGTGTGCATTGGAATCGTCGGGAGTTTAACCCGACACTACCGCCGTGGAAACCTGACACTATTATACGATCGGCCATGGGAGCTCATCAATATATATGCTTTTCAAATTGTCAGTATTTACTGTTTATAAAATGACAAATTCAAATTCCTAATTGGATGCACTTTATTGTAATAACAAATTACCAAATTCAACACTAACTATATCAACTGCATGGTATTATTTAGCTTTAAAATTAGAATTATGTGTAGGCGAAGTGAAGATAATGCCTATGGTCTATGTAATAGCTGCAACCGTGCTTATTAGTATTAAAAATTTTAAATGATAAACGCTCTTTTGTATCCTATTGAGTGAAACTGATTCTCTTATCGGCTGATCAGTGATAGTTGTTAGCTATATGGAAAAGAGTTTTCTCGTTTAATGCGTTTTACCTTTCACCGTTTCTTGATTTTCCACCAACGGCTGAAATGTTCTGCTCTGAAAGCTGGTAGACGAGGGGCGCTGGTTTCAAATGCATGCCGCACTCGTCGGCCTAACCGTTTGGAATTTCCCGTTTTTTTTTTTTTTTTTTTTTTTTTTTTAACTGGCTTACACGCTGCGTAAATACAGGTTAGGTTCCCTTAACCTCTTCAGTTCCGAAGCTAAAATAATAATGCAAATGCTTATACATTGGTTTTTTCTAAGCAAAATGGCACCGTAGATGACAGAAAAAATATATTTTCTGAAATTGATACTTTAGGCGCTTAGTAATTTAGGTTCAAAAATATGGATTTAAAACAACAAACCCCCTTAAAACATCAATTTAATAACAATTAACCTGAATTAACACAATCACAAATTTCAGAGCTTTACACAAGTAAATAATCTACAAATCCTCAAAATTTTTTATTGAAAAAGATTTAAGTTAAATACTTATGAAAATTTCTCACTTTCTTGATCATACTGTCTTTTGGGCATTTTTAGGCATTTTGAAAACTCAGATGAAAATAACTTTTACTTTATGTGGGAATCAGCTTAGAAGCTGCCATTTGTTAGTTTGCTTTGAACGCAAAAAATATTCAGCTATTAAGAAGTAATGTGAAAATGTAAAAAAATCGGATATTTTACTTTTCATAAAGAAAAGAACAGAGATCCCCGTTTGGGAATCCAGGAACCGAAGAGGTTAAAGTTGAAATAGATCAACGTAACGGAGTGCGGGAACTTTTTCGGCTTATTTGATATGTGGTCATTTTTTTGTCGCGCGACAAGAGAATGCAGCGATATTGGAGCAGGACTCATGACATCTTAACCTCCTTTGAGAAGAATTTCTTTCACTGATTTTATGCGGTTTGCTTCGAAACCTTTGAAGAACAATAAAAGGGGTCACAACTGACCACAGTCTTTGGAAAAGAAACACCAGAGAAATAATCTATTGTTCTTGTCGCAATATTTAATCTACAAGCAGCCTTTAGGTTCAAACAGACATATTCTACGGACTGTCTTTATTCTGGTCACGCAGTGCTTTTCATGTTTCATTACTTTTATAGAATCATTTTATATTTTCATTACTTTTCCGGCGAATCCATATCTGCCTCTTAGCATTGTTGAGTCTCCACTTTCTTTTGTTGATGACCACAGAACTTTTGGAAAAGAATGACCATGGGAGTGATTTCAGTGCTTTCGTCGAGTAAAGCAAATAATAGCAAATAAACGCAGCCTTTAGAAAGATTCCCATTATCCCTCGTGCGGATAATCAGCCGCAACAAACACCAAAGAACCGGCTTGATTCTGAAGTTTAGTTTTCCTGCAGAAAAATTGACAGTCAAATTTTTAAAAATGCTAGTTAATTTTCGAAGTTATAAGTTAATGCATTTTTTAAATGTAGCCAAAATGGTATAGCTCTCCAGTATTATATTTAGTGACACTTCAGCTTAATTTTACCTTATTTAATTTTTTAGGGGCAAAATAACTGCTTTTATGACATGTAAAGTATGCAATTGCCCAGAAAAATCTCAACCAACACATATCTTGATTTACAAAATGGTAAGCAAAATAATGAAATAAAAATAATCATTAAAAAATTTCATTGATTTAAGGTGCATTTATGTAAAAAGTGATAAAAACAGTAAAGTATTTGGATTTAGAATAGTAGAGATACAAATTTGATTTAATTTTCAACGTTATCTCTTTTAATGGGCACAAGTTTTAAAGTCTATGCAAAAAAAAAAGTAAATAAATAAATAATAAATTAAAAAAATAATAATAAAGTGAAACAAATGACTGTGATATAACGTAAGATTTCACGTTTTATATTTTCATTGTACAGTGGAATTTTGAAGTGCTGTTCAAATATAGGTTAAAAAGATTTCTACCTGGAGGCACTTTTCTATTACAGTTTGAGTCGACAGACTAATGCTTGCTCATGCTTTCCATCCTTCTTTATATTAATATAGTTTTATTAGTTAAAAATAAACCCTGCTTTTATTTTCAACTAAAGGAAAAAAAAAGACTGTACATTTTTAGCTCACAAGCTATTAAAGCCTAAGAGCTAATATGTACGCAGGCTCTGTATGTACGTAGGTATGTATGTACATAAGTATGTACGTAACGCGATAACTCTTGATAGATATATCCGATTTGCTATTTTGGATGTAGGTTCATTCTGATAAAGCGCTTCCCTGACTAGTTTTGGGGGTTGATTGGTTAAGTATAAGGGGGGGGGGACTAATCCCCCTTAGTTTAGATAAATGGGTTTTTCATGCAGAATTATCGGATTTGCTTCAAATTTGGTATATCGGTTCATTCTGATAATGCGCTTCCCTGATTAGATTTGGAGGTTCATTGGTTAAGTATAAGGGGGGAAATGGGGGAGCTAATCCCCCCATTAATTTAGCTAAATATGTCTTTTGCCGATTTTTTTTTATTTTTCGAGGGGCATTATTCTTTGAAATAAGGGTATAATATACAATTAGTGTGACTAGCCTGTGAGCTCAATGCCATCCGTTTAACTAGACACTTTTCTTTTTGTTTAATATATCATCACGTAGGAATAACAAAACTTAGGATAGAGAAATAAAATTAAGTTTCCGCGAAAGTTTCTTTTAAAATTCGTTTTAATAAAGGGATTATTTTCAACATAGTTCCTTGTTTTCTCTATAAAATGTCAAAGACAAGAACAGATTTATCTCTTTAAAAGGTCTCTGTCGGCAAAAGTGGATTAGAAGCTTTTCAACAACGAAGACAAAAGCAAATAACTTATTCCTTAACAACACCCATAAACGTGTTATTTTGATACGCTGAGAAAACACTTTTCGGTTACTTTAAAAATATTTCTTTTGTTTAAGTTAATGTATTTTTGAATAGAATGAGTAAAACTAAAACGGAACAAAAGAAAATAAAACATAATTTTTGGATATTTTTATAGTTATATGCAATTAAATTCAGAAGGAGATTTTTCTTTGTACTCGCCAATACATTCTACTCATTATTCACAAATGTCTCTAAAAGTTTTTTTACAACAGCAGTAGTACATGTTAGACAGAAACATTTTTTACATTTATAGTAGTGAATGCTATGCATAAATTATGCTTAGGGGTATTAGAAATTGTTCGGTTAGTTACATTAAAAAAATGTACTAACTTTAAATTTTCAAATTGTAACACCCACTTTTGATGCTTTATTAGAGTTCCTTGCATTAAATCAACACGCAAATGGAGCTTATGCATTTTCCTTTAAATTTTCATAGAGTTAGGGGTGAAGATTTGAGGATACTGAAGTTTTATGTTTGTGACAAAATGTAATTTATATCTTTCTACAAAATCATCTGACTGAAATGCTTCTTCTTTTATATATATTTTCACACTGTACAATGGAATTTTGCAGTCCTGGTTTCTGACAGTATTGTATGGTAGTGTTATGCACAAGAAATTTCAGGATGGAGATTTGAATACAAGCTGAGATATGGCAAAGGCAACATGTCAAAACAATACTGCCAAACTATTGTTTTGTTGTAGTCACAGCTAAGTATTTATCTCAGAGTGTCACTTAAATTTATGTTTTTGATTATCTTTAAATAATAGTAACAGAAAATAAAGCCCTTTGCATAGCTTAGCAATTAATTTAAAAAATAATTATGCCTAAGGTGATACATTTTGTATGGTTTCAGTATTTTTTTTTTTTTTTTTTTGTAAGTAATTTTAGTAACTAAAAGAAACCTCAGCACTTTTACCTAAAGAAAAGAAAATTTTATACAAGACCTGAGACAAAAACAGAATAGGGAAAGAGAAAAGCTGTTAATGTTGTCATACTTGTTGAGACATGCTCAAACGTGTCAAAACACATTATTGCTTGTTGGTTTAAAAACCACAATTTTGATCTTTCTCAAAATTTTATTTGTAGGAACCAAGTCTTATCATCTCTTGATAACTTGTTTGAAGATCTCTGCCCTGCTGGCTCATAGAAATAAACTTTGAAATCACTATGTGCAAGTCTCACTTCATTAATAATTCCTAGCTTACTTCTTATGCAAAAATGTCATTTTTTCTGCAGTATAAATTTTGAAAAGGCTTTGGAAATCTTTACTTTCTGAAAATTACTTGAGGCTGATGTATGATAACATCGTATAATGTTTCATTTACAGGAACATACTTATGGTAGGAACAAGTTTCAGGGACTGGCAAGCTGCATTAAAATTGTGGTTTTTAAACAAACAAGTAGGAATGTGTTTTGGCACGTTTGACCATGTTTCAACAAGTATGCACCCATTAACAGCTTTTCTCTTTCCCTATTCTGTTTTTGTCTCAGGTCTTGTATAAAAATATTTTTTTTTCTTTATGTAAAAGTGCTGAGGTTTCTTTTAGTTACTAAAATTACTTACAACAAAAATTACTGAAACCATACGAAATGTACGCCTTAGGCATAATTATTTTTTAAATTAATTGCTAAGCTTTGCAAAAGACTTTATTTTCTGTTACTATTATTTAAAGATAAAAAAAAAATAAATGACTCTCTGAGATAAATACTTAGCTGTGACTACAACAAAACAATAGTTTGGCAGTATTGATTTGACATGTTGCCCTTGCCATATCTCAGCTTGTAATCAAATCTCCAACCTGAAATTTCTTATGCATAACACTACCATACAATACTCTCAGAAATCATAAATTCAGATTTTTATCTCGTGCCCCACCAGAGATATCAAAGTCTCAAAAGTGCGATTTTTGACATTTTTGAAAAATTTGGGATTTTTTTAGCGAAGAGAAAGCAAGTCCCAGATCTGTAACTTGGCGTGTGAGTACAAGTACTTTCGGCCTATTTGTAAAAAAAAAAATTATGTCATGTTGACAGTTTTCCTTGCTAGAAAAATTTCCTTTTGTAAACGGACAAATTTTGGAAAAAAACTGAAACTTTATGTTTAAATTTCACCAATAAGGATTTATTTTTGGTAACTACTCTATTACCAAATTTTTAGCCCAATGTATTCTGTACAAATTGCTTTAATCCGCACTTGAATTGGATAAATAAACGATGAATTATTTACAATTCCGCAAACCCTTCTTGTGAGAAAATTGCTGCAGATAATGAAACAAAGATGGCCGCCATGCACAAATAAAAATTAATAAAATTAAAATAGTAGTCATTTTGAACTTTCATCATGTTAGGGTTGTTGTATAAAAAAATTCAGATTTTTTAAAAATGGTCGAGCTGGACCACTTGAAATGGATTGACACAGCCATACAAATATATGAATCGGTTGAAATTGCACAATATCATTAAAATCTACTTCATGGAATTACGTCCGATCGACGATTTTGTATCAATAATATTTTTGTCTGAAAAATAACTTATAAGCGTTAAACGCACTATTTTCAATACAGAATATATTTTAGTTATTCTGAATAACACAGATTATTTTTTTTAATGCTTGAAGCAGTTTTATATCATTTCATTTTGCTTCAACCAATTAGAGCGCTTATAGAACGTAATACATTCAAATTAAGGATGAGAATCGATTAAAAGGTTTAACTGGGTTAGTCGAAGTTTCTTAATTCATTAAACGACTAATCAATCGGATATTTAATCGGTTTCTATTTATTTTACATTTTAAAAATTTAGATTTAATTAATAAAACTTTCACTGAAAAATAAAGGTAGCTTCCCTTTTGTTTGTACTAGTATATAAGAAGATATTTTAAATACGTATATAATTTAACAGTTCGAGAGGTAAATGCAAAACCTTTAGCAACCAAAGCATCCGTAAATCATCGATTTTATTTTATTTTACCACATATATTTCCTATTGAATTTATCATTAATTAAGAGGTTCAATTATTACGTAGTATTTTGTGCAGTTTCCTCTTGTTTCTTATTACATAATTATACAAAAAATGTAATTAAAACGTCATGAATATACTATAAAATAAACTTAAACATTAAAATTATGTACCTGTATTATATAATGTATGATCTGAATTAAACTCGCCTACATGTTTATACGAAACAGGCCACAAAAACGATGCTATTTTAACACGTCTGCAATCAAAGACCACTTTTAATTCT
Source organism: Maratus speciosus (assembly GCA_963932465.1). NCBI lineage: Eukaryota > Metazoa > Arthropoda > Arachnida > Araneae > Salticidae > Maratus > Maratus speciosus. The sequence continues at coordinate 37,392,672 of OZ010787.1, read as the reverse complement.
ATTTAAATTTATTTACAATTAAAAAAAAAAAAAACAGCAGTACATGTATACTCTTTACACTGGTACAGATGTTTCAATCGTGCATAAGACTTTTTTTGCTAATAATGTCAGAATTAGAAATTCAGTACCTTGTATTTTCCACCGGTCGAGAGGGCAGGGGTACCATTTTGGGAAGGCTAGGAGGGCAGTGGGCCACCCCCTCAACGAATTTGATAATATAGAGTGTATCAGTCACCATAGGTCAGATTAAAAAAAAAAAAAAAAAAAAAAAAAAAAAAAAAAAATCAGAAATTGTACAAAAGCTAAACAACTTTGAAAGTTTGATTAAAATAGAAATATTAATATTAAATAAACACTTTAAACGCAGAAATTAATAATTATCCATAACATTTGCTAAAACTTTGCTTATTGAAACGCTGTAAAAGTGAGACGCCTTATCATAAAGGAATTCTTTGGCTAATTTAAAAAATATGTAAGAATAAATCTGTAACTATTGCTTCTCAGCTATGCTCAATAAGATTAAAAGAAAACTCTCCCTTCAGAAACTTTTGATGTGGCGTTCCTACGAGGGGATTAATAAAATCGTCATATAGATTAGCCATTTCATTGTATAACTTTAGTTTATTGTGATAAGGGCACGAAGTTTGTGCTTTTCTTCGAACATATCAATGTGCAAAGAGTCAAAATATGGTTTTACTCGTTTCGCGTTGTTATCATTTGGAGTAGAATTTTTATCTTCGTTTTATAGTTAATTTTTTTTTAATCGGATTAATCGAACTGATTAACTCTATAAAAACTGATCGTGACTAAGCATTGATCGATAAATCAGTATAGCCATAATTGGAATCATTTCATATGTCTGTGTAAAGTGAATGAGACGTGCAGAATTTTTAAGAGTGCAGTGAACCATATTTACAGATAGCAGTTTTGTACTGTTTGAAACTCATTAACAGTATTCAAATTCACATCAGACAATTACCGCGCATAGATTAGAACGTATCTATTTTGTAAAAGGGATATAAACGTTACACACATTATTTTCAATAGGAAACTTGTTATAATGTCATATATAAATTTCGTAGCCAACCAAGACATTAATTACACGAAGCGGAGTGCCGGACAGATAATCAGATGCACAGACAGACGTAGCGAAATCATAACCACTTTTCAAATATGCTGGAAAGTAGTGAAAATATTATTAATAAAACTTAGAGTTCATTTGGGGTCGTCTCTTATGGAATATAGATACATAAATATGATGGGAAGGAGAAATTTGAACTTACTAAATATTTTTCACAAAAGTGTATTATTATTATTATTATTATTATTATTATTATTATTATTATTATTATTATGAAAATATTTTAATGAAATTTTAAAAGTTTTTTAGCAGTTTAAAGAATAAAAAATAAAAAGTGCCATTTAAATTTGTGAATTGTATGTTTAGGTTTCCTTTTAAATATTCCAAGGAATATTTTACTTCACGCTTTTCTCGTTTCATTTAAGTTGTGCCTATTCTAAATTTGTTGATTAGGCTTTCATGATGAGCAAGGAGTTGTTGCGTAAGAATTCCATGACACAAATTGAATAAGCTGTTGCTACTAACGACAGCAAAATATTTCTTCAACAGCGAAACTAAGAAAAGTGAAATGAAACTCAGGCTTTGACCCCTTGCAAAATAGGTCGAGTGCTATTGAAACGATTTAAAAATTATAAAATAACTAGAGGGATCTGACCCCTGCACCTTTAGTACTCAACCCCCGGTACTTACGGCAGACTCGAGCGTTGCAATTGCAAACTTGTTAAATCATCCATTAGTGGAAACACACTGCAATCTACGTCAATAACAAATTTGAAATTCTTGAATTTAAGAGCATTTTATGAAATTAAAATTATGCACGGATGAACAAGTTTGCAGACAGATAAACTGCATATACCTTACGTTTAACTATTTTATGTAGCAACTTAGTTGATAGTTTAGTGTCAGTAAAAAATTGCTAATTCGTAGTTATTTCCATATTCATAATTTAAAATTTTGCTTGCATTATGAAATGGTTTTAAATTCAAAGTAACCACAGTAAATATCTCCATACAATAAAACATAAAAAAATCATTTAAATGTAGATAGCCTATTTCCTGCCAGGTGTTACTATACACACAAAAGAAAATTGCGTTAATTAAATCAGTACTACTATTTTTATCGTAATTCTATTAAACAGTGATGCATAAAGAGAAAACATTTTTATTTAAATCTGGCTAATCTTTTTCTCGCAAGGTGACGTTATCAGCATTAAAAAAAAAGCTGAGTTGAATCTGTCCAAATTTTAATTTTGGATATATTTGCCGCTTGAGAAAACATAAACTTTTTTTAAAATTTTAGTAATGCAATTTCTCACCAGGGGCACTAGCAGTGTAAAAAATCTCTCAGGTTAAAATTGTCATAAAAACATGAATTTGACTATGGCAGAAGCTTATTCTGACGATTTATTTTAAAATCAATCAATCAATTTTCGTTAAATTCGGTTACCCTATTTCCCTTCAGAGACGCTATAAGCAAAAAAAAAAAAAAAATGTTGAATCTGTATTCCCTAATTTTAACTTGGAGTATGGTTGCCATATTGCCATATGAGAAGACATAAATAATTTCTTTTTAAAGTTTTAGTTCTGCAATTTCGCACCAGAGGTGCAACGAGCCTAAAAGACTTATCATGTGAAAATAATTATCAAAACATAAATATGATCGTAGAGGAAGCATATTATAAAGCTTTATAAATAAAAAAGAACCAATTTTATTTAAATTTAATTACTCAATTTCCCGCCAGGGGACGCTATAATCACAAAAAAGAATTGTGTTGAATCTGTGCAACTTATTTATAACTTCAGTATTGCTATCATACAATGAAACGTAAAAAAAATAAATTTTACGGAAATGTATTTACCCTATTATCCTCTCAGGGGGAACTTTAAATGCAAAAGAAAACTGTGTTGATCAGTACTACCTATTTTTATCTTGAGTGCGTCATACAGTGAAACGTAAAAAAAACTCTCTTTTACTTACAATTGGTAAATATTGTTAGGGAGCGTTATCGGCGTAAAAGGATATTGAGTTTAACTTACACTATATAACATTGACTTGGGTTGTGGTTTGAATATGAGAAAATATTTTTAAACAATCCATTTTAAAATTTTAGTTACGAAATTTCTTTTCGTGGGTGTTACCAGCATAAAAAAAAGAGAGAGAGAAACATTTTAACACTACATAAATTTAAAAATGCTGAAGCTTTTTCTTTTCTCAAGATCTGAGCGAAATTCTTTCGTAGGAAATGAGTTTTAAATGTGTTCGAAAAGTTGGTTAAAACTACATTTATACACACAGAGATGCATAAACATCATAAGTTATATAAAGTTCAAATAAAATATAACATGAAACAGTAATTGGCGATAAGGTGTAATGCATGTGAATTCTTTTGTGTTGTCCGGCAAAAGAACTATAAATGTTACAACCCATATTTTCAATGAAGAACATGCTGCAGTAAGATTTGGTAACATATGCACATTTCTAGAATTTCAAATTCCATAATGGCACCAAAATGCATTTTATGTAATTACCGCTGATAGACTGGTATTAGGTTTGTAATAAAATAGTATTTGTAATAAAAAGTGCGGGAAAGACGGAATTGCTCGGTCACTGATACCATATGTAATCTCAACTACATTCCGAAATATGAAGCGTCCAGTTCATCGCTGTTTACATGTAGAGTGTGGCCACTTCTATAGATATATATCGTTACACTTAACAGAAAGAAAAATAAGTGAGTTGAAAATTTAGTTAAAATATGTTCAGTATTTTTTTAATTTACACGAACAAAAATGCGGGTTCAGACTGGACTGATAAACCTCGCATTATTGAATGAACAAACGGATAGTGAACCTGGTTCCCCATTAAAAAGCTGTTTGTTGTGAGTGTTGTTTATCGCACATTAACACGTTGAGTGCCACGGTGACTGACACTGAAGCTGAAAAATTTGCAATGTTTTAAGTAATTTTTTAAGAAAGTATAATCCTGTAATAAATAAAAGGTAGGTAAATTTTAAATAAATTTTCAGTAATTACTTGAAACAATATATATATTTTTAGTTTTATATCATATTTTAGACCGTTAGTCATCGGTGAATGACGCATTCTAAACGGACAGTTCAGTGTCAGTCACCGGTGACTGACGTGGCGCTTAACGTGTTAAAGTTTATCCCATTTTTTTTCGAAACACCCTGTATTTACCTATAAACTCTGCAAATGTGAAAGTATTTAACTGAGTGTCAATTTAATAATCCTGTACCTAATCATTTTCAGTTCAAAATGTTACTAGCCCTTTCAGAGTATCTATCTAATTCAAAATTACGCTTTACGGATAATTTAATATATTATGTTTTAACAAGCTATGTGATCATCTTGAAACAATGTATTATAGCTAAATCTTTCTTAAGCTTGGCAAATATTATAACAGACTTCCGCTGTGGTTCAGACGGTCGTCATGGCAACCATTCTCTGGATGGCAAACATTGAAAAGTTCGGATGAATGGAAAGTTCATTAACCGCTAAAGAACTCAATATATTTTTTGCGATTATTTTCGTAAGTAAGTCACACTACATACTATTACTGTTGTTCAGAACCTCTCTCACCATGACAATACCTTATATACAAAATACAAACATGGGGCGTTATACTGAGTAATATTTTGTACATACCTTTGTCTTAGAGTTACTTACATTGGATCGACTTTGGCATTAAATGTTTTTCTTGTAGGTTCAATTCGGATCAGATTGGCTCTAATTTTTTCGATTTCGGCTTAGGTTTTGACACTTTTGGATTGGATTTTCTCAAAAGAAAACTCAGAATACAGTAAACTCTGTCTAAGGCGGAATCGATCGGGACCGAGAACATTTTCCGTAATAGACAATATTCCGCCTTAGACAAATTTCACTCTATGTCTATGGATTTGCAGGGTCTTGATTATCTTTCCGAGTTAGACAGATTTCCGTCTTACACAGAGTCCGCCTTACAGAGAGTCTACTGTATTACTTCGGATGAAAAATTATACATTTTCATATGAATGAGCATATATATTTATTCTTTTTTTCATTATAAAAGGTAAAATTTATATTAGAGATAGCACTGTGCAATGTTTTTTTCATAATTACTTTAACATAAATTAATTTTCTTTCATTTTTGGTCTAATATCATCCGATTTTCGGTTGATTTCGGGTAGAAGAATATTATTTTACTGGATTCGGTTCTGGTTTTGGTTATTGATTTCAAAGGGAATTTTAGGTTTCGGGTCGAGTATAACTCCACCCGTACAGGACTCAACTTTGTCTTACACTTGATATTTGCATTTCTGTATTTGGAATATTGAGAAAAATAACACACGAGTTACAAAATGAGGTTTTTTGTCTCTCTTAACAAGTATACTTAGCATAATGGTGTCAAAAATAAATAAATAAATTACTGACTAAGGGGGGAGGCAAAGGAAGAGGACTTACATTTTAGTTACAACAATAGATTTTATTTATATAAAATTTGAAATAATGTTAAATATAGTAATAATGGCTATAAGTGAATAATGAATAATACTATCCACTGGGTGAAACTGACTTAGGTAACACTTCATCAGTGCACGTAAACTAGTCGGAGATAATATTTTGTCTGTTTATAAATGTGTAGTAATGACAATATATATATATATATATATATATATATATATATCATGCACTTGAAAACACGCGCTCCGTAATGTTAATCCTAAGGACAGGATATATTCGAATTTCTCGTTTCAATTTGAATATTTTTATGCGTTTTCTTTTTCATAGGATAGCTGATCTCAGTCTTTAATATGACTTTTTTTTTTCATTTTTCGATTTTGGTTGCAGATTTTTTTTTTAAAAGGTACTTTCAGTTTCGAAACCGGTTTTTCTAATAATTATTGGAAATTGTTTATTTATTAAAGTAATTAATATATATGTATATATATATAATTACGTAAAAAAATTAAGAAAACAGTTAATTATTTCAAGAAATTCGAAAATTTAATAAACAAATATTGTGCAATTTTGTTTTATGTTCACCACATATTTTTAAGATTATTTCGTTCTCGATATAACCTGAAATATGCAAACTAGAATCTTACCCGAAGTAAAGTCAATTTCTAATTACACCATCACATATTAACCCTTTCAGGGGCGGTGGTATGTTTATCAAGCCACTTAATTTTAATTCCCAAACGCCACAATGGAACCAGAATTTTGGTAAAATATTTTCCATTTAATATGTATGTGAAATATAGCCTTTTTCATATTTACAAATAAATTTGTTGGTCAATTCCGGTGCCAATTATTTACTTCAACATTTTAGCATTGAAAATGCTTTGCCGCTGAAAGGGTTAACAAATATGATGGTCGAATAAATGATGTAATAGCAAAAATACTCAAGTTACTAATGTTGTTACAATGTAAAGCATTTATACCTTTATGATTTAACATAAATGTATTCAGGGGTCAAAAGACCACTTGTGGTAGTTAAGCCTAAAATATTTTTTTCTATGGAAAAAAAAAAAAAAATCGGAGATGAGGCATTTTAAGGATTAATATGATCATATATATTAATAAAAGTCGTGAAATATAAAGACATTTCGCAATGTTTTAGTTTGAGAAATAAAAAAAAAAAAAAAAAAATTCAAAAAGGGTCATTTGACCCCTCGCAGTAGTTTTAGTGTTAATAATCCTTATGTAGGACAATTTAAGTATTGCATAAGTATTACTATTAATGCAACATATTTGTGAAATGATTAAACATCTCACAGTCTATTAGAAAAAAGAAAAAAAAAACAGAAACTTTTCTTAAGTGTAAGTGAACTAGTCGGAGACAACAGGTAGTGTTTTTGTCTATTTATAAAACAGGGTAATGAAAAAAATTAAGGCATGTCAAGAAGTTTAATAACACGACAGCAAAACATAAAAGAAATTCCAATTTTGTTTCTTTTCCTATGAGCACATCTAGAGACAGTTCAAAACTAGTTTACCTTGAAAAAGACTAGTATCTGCACGTGGCTGAAAGAAAAAAAAAAAGTCGCATATAAATTCATTAACAGGAATGCAAAATTTCACCGGTATTATAGAAGTGACATTTTTGTTATGAATAATTTTCGAAGATTAAGGAGATGGTGGACTTTGGAATTTAACAAAACTGACACAATTCGATTTTAAAGAATCGGTGTTTGTCTCAAAGGGTGTGGGCAGATATGTATTGATTTTTGGTTCAGGGCAGGGTCGAAATGTTCTTCTTTTTTTATAAGAAGTTTCTATTGTTTTAATGTAACTTAGGATCCATATTTGCACAGACTGTCTGATTTGTCTTCGTTTGAAGGTTGCTTAAATATATTATTCAATATCAGAAACGTACACTGTAAAAAATACCGGACTAAAATACGGAAATACTACTGGCAATCGAGACGCCAGTAGTATTTCCGTATTTTAACGGACATTTTCACCTAAGTTCTAGAAAAAATTCTGTTAAATTAAAAAAAAAAAAAAAAAAAAAAAAAAAAAAAGGAAAATTTTCTGTGATTTACCGGGAAAAAGTTCCGTTAGAATACGGAAATAGTACTGGCGTCTCGATTGTCAGTAGTATTTCCGTATTTAATTCCTTTTTTTACAGTGTAGGCATATGCAGCAAATTTTAATGCATTTCAATTGCATCAACTAGGATATTCAACCCAGACTTTCCGGGTTGGAGAACTTAGGTGAAAACTATTTTTTTTTTGTTTTTATTGAAAACACAAATAGATTTTATACATATATATTTTTTAGATTGCTTACTAACAAGATCAAAAAGTATTTTTATATGAAACAACATCATTAATTTATTCAAATTAAAATTTTGTAATTTATTAAAAGCGACACTTTCATATTAGCCGCAGTTCAGGAGTTAATAGCGAAGAAATAGCCAAAGATTTTGCTATTTTTCGCCCTTTTAATTCTGATAATTTCAGCTTTTAAAGCACGTAGTACTGTTACATGTCTGTTAAATTTGAGTTGTATTTATGATAATTTTATTTATTGATTGATGAAGTTATAATTTCCTTATGGAATATTATCCGGAAACATATGTTGAACTATTTATATGGTTTTCGGTGCAAACGGGTAAATCTTTCGTAATCGAGATACGTGTCATAGAGACAGATAAAAAAAAAAATCATACTTGAAAATTATTTTGAAATGCCACCGTCAATAAAATGTCGGCGTTATTTGATTTAATTTTTTTTTTTTTTAAATCTATGAATTGCTCATAACTCCACCGTAGTTTTATGTATGTTAATGTGTAAAAAATAGAGTAAAAAATACGTAAAAACAGCGATGGTATTATAAGCGATTCATACAGAAAAAAAAAAAAGATCGGGGCAAGTGTGAGTAGAACTCGCTCCCGGATGGTTCTGTACCGTTATGTTTTAATATCGTTACAATGCGTTAATTTGGCGTTAGTGCCGATTTTGGAAATTCATAAGTTTGTCAAGTAATAAATCGACATAGATTTATAAATTAATGATTTTCGGATTTTTTACTTTACATGTGCTATAAAACCTTCCTTCGTACCAAGTTTCAAGATACTAGGTCAACCGGAAGTACCCTATAGGTTTTACTGTCAAATCTATAGGGTACTTCCGGTTGACCTAGAACCTTGAAATCTGGCAAGAATTAGCACATGTATTATTTTATAGTACATTTTATAGCACATGTACAGGAAAAAATCCGAAAATAATTAATTTATATTTCTATGTTAATTTATTACGTGAATTTCCATAACCTGTATTTCCAAAGCGAGGCTATAAGGGTTCCGTCTTTTCTTTACAGGTACGGAACCTTAATAATAAAATTTATGTAATTGAACTACATTAAAATTTGCTAAATAAATCTACATTTCTGATCCTGTATACCACATTTAAACACTCTTCAAATAAAAATTAGTCAGATAGTCAGCACTTATGGATCCTAAATTATATTAAAAAAATGAAATTTTAAAAATCAAAACATCTTAGAAAAAGGTCTGAAAATTTCTTCTTTATCAGGAAGTCGAATTATTTACCAATTTTTTTTTCTTGAATGAATTATACAGATTCGTTGTAAATTAACTTAAATGCGAATTAAATCGAATTAAACTTTAAACTAATTTTAGGCAGTTTTAAAATTTTACCAGTAATTAATGATTAAAATGTTCCAACTAATGAACTACTTTTCTTCCAATCCCTTTCAGATTTCTCAAAAATTTTAACGGTTTTTTATTCAAAAAAGTGTGTGCCTCTTTTAAAAATAGATCATAAATGACAGAATAATAAATTGTCATATGCACAAAATTTAATAAACTTGCTCGATTCACGGAATATATTTCCATAATTTTAATAATAATTAATTTATACTCAAACAAACGTATATGAATTGCACTTGTATTCAAATAATCATTGATTTAGAATACTTTGCAATTTCTATATAGCATTTTGAAATATAGGTTCGTTATGTATTACACATACATACTGATAAAACAAATATGTACAGAGTGTTGCCGAATTCGGCCGACGAATTAAGAGGGGTAATAGACATCAAGTGGATGAAAAATTGCCATAGAACATGGGATCGAAAACCACTTATTTAGTCACAAATACAAGATGTTTCATCCTAACTGAACTTCGGTTGACAGTAATCAATTTGAGATAAATAAAAACATTGCAATAAAAATACAACAATATGTGCCTTGTTTTCTGCGAAGTGTTATAAAATCATCAAAAGTTCTGGAAATACAGGGTGCTCAAGCAATCGATGATACCGCATGAACTGGTAATCACAGTCCAAAATGTAGAGCGTTAACTGCATATTGCTGACTCGTATAATGGAAACTTCTACCACTTTTTTTTTATTATTATCACATTTACAACAAACGTCAGAATGTCTGTTAAAAATTTTATTATAATATACTTCAGCTTTCTGTAATTTAATTATTAAAGGTACACATATATTAAGACAGACTTAAAACACAATTAATACAATAAACCCAATAAACACAACTGGAGTAAAAAATTAGCCGGGGCCAGGATTCGAACCTGGGTCCGGCTAACTTTTTACTCCAGTTGGGTTTATTGTATTAATTGTGTTTTAAGTCTGTCTTAATATATGTGTACCTATATAATTAAAAAATGCAATTCAGACATTGATTTATGCGCTTTAATATATATTGTTGATCGATGGAGAAAGTAATTTGTTCATTGTTGCCGCGTCATCCAGTGCTATCTGATATATGGACAGTGACGTTCCCCAACTTGGTTTACTAGTGAGGAATTACCGGGCTAGGATATCAGCCAGGGTAGCTTAACGATAGAGCAACAGAACGGTTCGCTGTGGACTCAGGTTCGAATCCTGTCCATGGCTAATTTTTCTCTCTTGTTGGATTTATTGTATTAATTGTGTTTTAAGTCTGTCTCAATATACGTGTACCTTTAATAATTAAAAAATGGAATTCAGACATTGATTCATGTGCTTTAATATATATTGTGGATCGATGGAGAAAGTAATTTATTCATTGTTGTCGCGTCATCCAGTGCTATCTAATATATGGACGGTGACGTTCCCCAACTTGATTTACTAGTGAGAAATTACCCGGCTAGGTTATCAGCCAGAGGTAGCTTAGTGGTAAAGCAACAGCACGGTACGCTGTGAACCCAGGTTCGAATCCTGCCCATGGCTAATTTTTCTCTCCAGTTGGATTTATTTTATTAATTGTATTTTAAGTCTGTCTCAATACATGTGTACTTTTAATAATTAAAAAATGGAATTTAGACTCTGTGGTAATTTTTCATCCTCTTGATGAAAAATCATTCATCAAATCAATCTTCATCCTCTATCATCCCTCTGAATTTGTCGGTCGAATTCGGCTACACCCTGTATATGACTTTCTTCAAAACATGCCTTATGGACATGAAGATGCTATTTATTTTATGTGTTTCAGAATTTATAAAGCTTTAAAAGAAAATTCAAAATTCTTAATTTGAACATTCACCATCACCTGAAAAAATATATTCTAATTAAATATGATTTTCATTAAAATATTCTTTTGATATAATGAATAAAAGTCTAAACATGCATAGAATTAAAGCAAAATTGTTCATTTTGGTAAAAGCAACATTCAACGCACAATTTTCCATCATGCATAAATAATCAATGGCGCATTAGAATTTAAAAACCGTTCTAATTTTTCTAACACAATTATTTTTGTCAGAAAAAAGACATAGAACCAGATTTTTTTCTTTTAATCAGTTCTATTCCTTGAAAAGATATAAGCCGAAAGAACAGTTCGTGTAAACTGAAAATGTATGCAGATTTAAAGCAGATTTTTGGGACACATAACATAAATTTAATGGTATACATTTAAAGAAAAGGTCTTTAACCCTTTATCTACTGACGATACTTATAAGTACCATTAAAATAAATTGTTATAAAATTCATTTAATACATCGATTAGTAGCAATACTGTTTAGAATGAGTTAGAGATACATTACTTTATCTTGTTCCAAAAGCATGATGGGTTACACAAAACAAAAATATTTTTAAAAGGATGATTTCTTTTGCCTTTGCTTCTTTTCTGCTTTCTAGAGCTGAGGGGGAGGGGGGAGGAATTTTTCAATTTGGAAGTATTTCTATATTTCTGTTGTAAGAACATTATATAGGTACATTTCTTAATTCTACAAAATACTAAGAAAAATATTTAAAATAAAAGATTTGAGTAGGGTTATAAAGAGTGCACAAAATCCCTAGAAATTAAAATTTTATGAATCCATCTAAATCCATCAATCCTTCTAAAATACTTCTAATTTTTTAAAAATGATTATGTAAATCTTCTAATTTTCCTTAAACAATTCACGAAAAATGCTTTAGAAGATAAAATTTTCACGAATTCATAATTCAGTAGAGAAATGGTTAATTAAAGTAGATGTTCATGTTTCGGTATGCTTAATTCAACTCACTTATCACGCAGTTCACTAAATTTATGCCTCCATATGTAGGCCTTGGATGTCAAATAAAATTTAAAACAACATATTTAAAACTACTACGGTATTCTATTTAAGTCCAGCAAATGCAACTCTTAAAAGCATTAGATAAGAAGAATTTAAATCCTTTACATAAAAACAATTTAAATGTTTTATTTTAAGTGCTTTTAAGTAAGTTACCGCATACCATATTTTATCTTCATTGCAATTACATTAGTGAAAAATTTCTTTTACACACACCATAGTAGAAAATTAATAATGGCCCAGTATTGTTTGTACTGGTTATTACTTTGCCAATAATTGTTACATCTCGTTCAATATTGGCAATATTGCCCCGACATTGATGTGTTTATATTTTTCCAATATTGAACTAATATAGGTAAGCAATAGAGCCAATATTTCTGTAACACCGGCGTTTTATTACTAAATTTCCATTCTAAAGCAAACATTTCAGTAATTATCGCATTTTTCAAATACATGTGAAGCTAATATTTAATAGCTAATATTTCAGGATTGGCATAATATGTTTTATTTTAAGTGCTTTTAAGTAAGTTACCACATAGTACATTTTATTTTCATTGCAATTATATTAGTGAAAAATTTCTTTTACACACTCCATAGTAGAAAATTAATAATGGTCCAATATTTCTTGTACTGGTTATTACTTTGCCAATAATTGTTACATCTCGTTCAATATTGGAAATATTGCCCCGACATTGGTGTGTTTACATTTTTCCAAAATTGAACTAATATAGGTAAGCAATACAGCTAATATTTCTGTAACGTTGGCGTTTTATTGCAAATATTTCCATTATACAGCAAACATTTCAGTAATTATCGCATATTTCAAATACACGTGAAGCTAATATTTAATCAGGATTGGTATTTCATTGAAAATATATGCGACTAATGCAATATTGCGCACTATGTAACCTAAATATAACCAAAATAGATAATATTGGTTTGCTACAAGGCATGTTACATTAAGAGACATTCTTGTATACTGTATTTACTTGCGCATTTTGCAAACATTTTTGTTAATTTCTTTATTAACACAACTTGGGAGTGGATTAAAACACGATTTGAATTGAAACACAGTTGGATTTAAATACATTTTTCCAACTGCGTGAAAAATGTTTCTAAGCTGGGAGTCGAACGCAGAATCTTTGTCTTATATTGTCAACGCTATAACGCCAGAGGCCAGAGTCACGTGGGCGACAAGTCAGCCGACACAATTCACTCACTCTTTCTTTCCCAACAGGGGCGTAGCCACAGATAATTTTTCGGGGGGGGGGGGGGGAAGAATTCGAAAATTTCCCAACTTGAAACAAATTGCTCCAATTTTCGACTAAAATGATATACACAACGCGTGTAATAATTATAATGATACTTTTGCATAAAAAATTCCTTTCCAAAGAAAAATTCTGAAACTGAAAACATAAAAATTCTAATTATGGGTTTGTTTACTAAAAAAATAAATACGCTTTTTGCTTTCTTCTATCTTTACAAGAAAAAAGTATTGGATTCGTGAAAAAATTCGACTTCCGGTTTTAGACTGACTTATACGTTTTAGTAAGTCCTGAACACGATTCAACTGTTTTTAGAAAATATCTGTCTGTCTATATGTGATACAAATTTTGTGGGCGCTCTAACACAAGAACTAATACACAAAATTTAATAAAACTTTAGAGATTCACTTATACAGTCGAACCTCGTTAACGCGAACACTCAAGGGGAAACTTTTTTTGTTCGTATTAAAAGTAGTTCGTGTTATCGGAACTTAACAACATTACATACAACTAGACGAGGCAATCGGAAACAGTTCGTGTTAATGAGGTTTGACTGTACCTCGATAAAAATTGGTGCTGATTTGTTTTTGGTGTAAATCGTCCAACAGGTGGCACTGCTATGCGGCATTTTTCACGATTTACATGATTTTAGTGATAATTATATTTCAAAAACTATTGCACGGAATTTGATCAAACGTCATATTCTGTTAAACTTTGACATAATTTGATACAGATTAGCTTTTTATGTATATCATATAGCAGGTGGCGCTGCTATGCAGCATTTTTCACGATTTTGCGATAGTTGTATCTCAAAAACTAATGCACGGAATTTAGTCAAACTTCATATTGCACATAAGTAGCACTTCCACATAAATAGATCCTTATTAGGCTTGGGTCTATACTGTCCAAAGATATCGCTTTTGTGCACTTTTGAGTAAGGAATTTTGGTTGCAGACATCTAAGAGGCTGGGGCCCAAAATTCATTCTTTGAAGAATACTATGCTTATATCTCCTTTTTAAATGCGCACAATTCAACAAATCTATACCTTCAGAGTTTGTTATTATAGTCAAAGAATTGTCATTTAATTTTGGCACGGTGATTGTAAATTTTGAGGCATTAACATGTATGGAGTGGAAGAAAATTTTGGGATTGGCACATCCGACTAGTTTTCATTAATTCTTGTGGTCTTCAAAGAAGCCCACCTGTTAATAACATCACTTAGTTTAATAAAAATCCCTATTTCACTTTCATATTTTAAAAGCATTAGGCTGTCAAGTCTGTCATCCCTCACTGTAGGTTGCAATATATATTTTTAAAGTTTTTATTTGACTAAAGATTCTTTCATTAGATACAACGCCATAAAGATAAGCTGTTGTGAATGTTAAGGTACGAGTATATAGTTTGACGGCATGACCCAAATAGTCTTTGAATTTCATGGCATCAGTAAAAGGTTTGTTAAGTGAGTTGGGATTTGGTTTATTTCTATTTGACTCTGCAAGTCATGTACATCCGGTTTCTCATATCCAGGTGGAAACATCATTAACTTTTCAATTGCACAATTGTAATTTAAATATGGAATGCATTGCTGCAATATTCTCTTGATATAGGGAACATTGTCATATAAGCCCATTACTAAATTCCCGAAATTTTCTTGTATTTCTTATAATTCTTTACTGTAAAACTTATGTGTATCAATGTCCATTGCTGTGCTATTATTTTTATCTATTGCCTTTGGTGAAACCGTTTTTCTATGATGCTTTCGGAACTCAGCTTCTCAAGTCACATCCTAATATTCATAATTGTTTGTGATCTTGTCTGTAAGGAAATTTTTATTTCTTCAAAATTTTATTCAAGTGCAACGTGTCAGTGTTACAGTGCATGTCGATTTTTCTTCAGTTGATGGACTGCTTTCATGGTCATATTTCTGTTCCAAATTAAAATCGTCCATTTTTTACCTTTTTCATCCTCGAATGGATTTTTAGATGCTCCAAAATCTTGCACGAAAATCCTTTTCCTATTATGAAGGGTTTCTTCGTGCTGAGATTTATAGTAACTTTTTAGAACAGCTTTAAGCACAGAACACTGGACTTTTGTTTAAAATTTTATAAACACATATGAATATAAACGAACAGGACTGATATATATTTCCGCACACAAGTAAAAGTAAAATGTGACAAATTTATCTAAACTAACGACTTCTTATTTCCGCATTTGCTCATATAACGCTTCTTACTTGGCAGAAAAGGGTTAACTAATTTTTGCGGCAAAAAAATCATGAGAATGAGTAAAATATTGTCCAAAAATCGCAAAATTAGTCAAAAAAGTTGTGAAAACTCATCAAATCTTTTTGTCCATAGCTGTGTTTCAAGTAGGTTACTACATTCCTTTCTGTTGCGCTACAAGTGATCTCCAATTTTCAAAAGAAGCTGCAATCCATTTGGATTAAAATAGCTGGATTCTCTTTTGGGAGGAGAAGGGGAGGTGGGGTGAAATTTTTGAGAAAGGAACAAAGTTTTGGAGGAAATAAAGGAACTGGTTAGTCGGTTATTGATGGACAGGAGTAGAGAAATTTAGGTCTGGTAGATGTACAATATTTTTGTAGAACTGAAAAATACAATGATAGGTTGAGTGTGGCTGATTTCGTTTTGTATTTCTTTTGATAATTTAACTTGTTTACTGTTGCAGTACTCAAAATAATCACCAAAACAATAAAAATTTCGTAATTTTTTTACTATTGCTTTTAAAAAGAAAATGCCTCAAAAATATAGAATTTCCCAACTCTAAGATCAAATTTCCCAATTTCACATATATTGGGGGGGGGGAGCCTCCCCCCCAAAATATGGGGGGAGGCTCCCCCCCCCCCATGGCGACGCCCCTGTTTCCCAATCAGTATGATTGTATAGAAAACAATAAAGGTGACATTTATTGATATATTTTTTAAATTAAATCTTTAAAAAATAATAAAGCAGCATTCATCAGGAATGTAAATTTGCATTGAAATTAGAAACATTAATGCATTTGTCTACATTCAGGAGTAGTTCTTTCTAAAGACTCTCATTAATTATAATAAATTTCATTTATGTAAACTTACAGTTATAATTCAAAAGGATGCATTTCAAATAAATTCCCATTATTTTAGAAAATTATTAAAACTACCAAAATAAACAACATTCTTTTATTTACTACATCTTCATTTTTAACGCTTAAATAATAAACATAGATTTAACTTATAATATTGTCAGTATATTTTGCAGCACGAGTTTTCAAATAATAGACCATGATTTTAAAAATTTATAATACAATGAATATTATTTTAGAACAATTTACTAAGGAAACAGTAAACTGATAAAATTCACAAAGTTTCATAAAGAATAAATTATCATTTATGAAGAAAACAAATTAGGAGTTCAGATTAGACATCTGCATGAGTGAAAAAAAATTCTGGGCATCTTTCTTTTCGGTTCATGCCCGGTCCAGATTCTTGTAAAAAATAAATGAAATCTGACCCTACCCGATGCTCGATTCACGGAATATATTTCTATAATTTTAATAAAAATTAATTTATACACAAACAAATATATTTATATGAATTGCACTTGTATTCAAATAATCATTGATTTGGAATACTTTGCAGTTTCTATGTAGCGTTTTGAAATATAGGTTCGTTATGTATTACACATACATATTGATAAAAAAATATGTACAGGGTGTTGCCAAATTCGACCGACGAATTAAGAGGCGTAATAGTCATCAAGATGATGAAAAATTGCTATAGAACATGGGGTCGAAAACCACTTATTTAGTCACAAATACAAGAGGTTTCATTCTAACGGAACTTCCGTTGACAGTAATCATTTTGAGATACATAAAAACATTGCCATAAAAATGCAACAATATGTACGTTGTTTTCTGTGAAGTGTTATAAAATCATCAAAAGTTCTGGAAAAACAGGGTGTTCATGCAATCCATGATATCGTATGAACTGGTAATCGCGGTCCAAAATGTGAAGCTTCAAGTGCATACTTCTGTCGCGTATAATGGAAACTTCTGCCACTTTTTTGACATTATTACATTTACAACAAAAAGTTTTATTATAATATACTTCAGTATTCTGAAAGTTATTACCGGCAACCCAGGTTGAGTAGGGCAGAAAACCCTGTATTTTTGAGTAAATAGGTTGTTTGCGAAACCATGTTCCATTGCAATTTTTTTCCCTCTTGATGCCCTCTGAATTCGTCGGTCGAATTCGGCCACACCTGTATATATATCTAGTGAAAAATATATATGGGGCGTTCTCACAATCTTTTGACTTTTTGGGGAAAAAATTTGGCGAAATTAAACTTGCTAAAATAACATTTTAATCTGACAGACGAATGCCTTAATGATTCAAAATAAAGAAAAAATGGTCAGCAACGAAAATTTTTTTTATTTAACTGAGGTTTAAGTTAAACACCCGAGTTTAATTTTCCTTACCGTTTTACCCTATAACTTTTTATTTTCTTCTAAATTTTTACTTATAATGAATTTGCATAGTACCCACAGGACATTCAAATAAGAAATAATATAAATGTACTACTTTTAATACAGAATTTTTGTATAACATTGTCTTAAAGGGGTGTTAAAGAAGGGACGCTAAGGTAAAAAAAGGGAATGGTATTGGAAAAAAGGGACGGTAAGGATGGAACGGTAAGGAAAATTACCACCTATTTTTAGGAAAATCATGTTAAGACTAAGTGATAGTCACAATGCTCATTGATTTTTAGAAACAGTTGTTAACATTTGATTAAATTAAATTTTTTTTTTAAATTTACCTCGAAAAGTGCAGGAATAAACCTTGGGGACGGTGAGACTACCAATAAAGGCACGATGCCTCAAACTGATATTTAGATGCTAATTTCAATTCTACAGTAAATTTCCTGCCAAAGAATTTTAGACATTATTTCTCTAGCATACTTCTGCATGAGAAAAAACTTGAAAAAAATTCTGTGGCTGCATCTGAAAAGATTTTCTGTATAATTTTAGAAGAGGGATGGTAAGGAATCTAAAACCCAGGGACAGAGTTTAAAAAATAATAACAACCCTAAAAATGTGTGCAGGTTAATTTTTAGCTACATATTTATATAAAACAATAGTTCCAGTTTCAGAAAAAAATTACGTCGAATTATTTTTATTGAAACAATTTTATACAGACAGCTCCAAACTTAAAAATCAACATCAGGGACACGGGACGGTAGATGAGTTTTCCTGGTATTTGGACCACCAACATCGTCCAAAACTTATTTATCTCGTTAATATTGTTATGAAATCATACAATGGTATGTTCCCCTGTATATAAAATGAAAAACACACAAAAAGTGTATTAAATAAAAAATTGTTATTCAGGGACATGAAAGTCAAAAGATTGTGAGAATGCCGCATATATATAAGAAATAGTACTATTTTCTGAGAATTAAAAAAAAAAAAAAACCCTGCATAAATACAGTTTGTAAAGGAACAAATTTTCAAATATGTTTCAACTTTTAAGTTTTCAAAACCTTAAATTTTATAACATTTTCAAAAACTCACATGTACAGTGAACCCGAGTGAGGCGGCGCTATTCTAAGAAAAATCCTTGTTCTGGCGTCAGCTAAATGGCAGCTGGAAACTGGGAATTCCCGCCTAACAATCATTTAGTGTGAGTGAGAAGAATAAATAAAGGAATGTGTTTTTAAAAAAAGTAATCTTCCGGGGAAAGCAATTTTGCTGCTTGATAATGCAGGAGCACATCCGGATGAAAATTTAGAATCTACTGACGCTAACATCAAGTGCTTATTTCTTGCACCTAATACAACATCACTGATACAAACCAATGAACCAAAGTGTCATAGAATCGAAAGAAAAGACGTCATCGGAAAGCTCTTATTCAAAAGCTGCTACTCGCTGATAATGAATCAAATGTCTTCGATTTTTGGAAGTCTTACGCTATCAAAGATGCCATACACAACTTGGCTGATATCTGGAATGATTTGTCTGAACAGACTTTGCAGAGAAGATGGAGAAAATTGTGGCCCAACACTGTTGATAGTACAGAAGATGCTGAAGCACCTGATGATGGTTCAGAGATTATTGACTTTGGTATCAAATGTACCATGTTTAAAAAATATTTCTGCATATGAAATCACAGACTGGCTTAATTGTGATAGGAATGATGTTGGTTATGAAGAATTTACGGATGACGAAATTATCCAAAATGTTTTGAATATAGGGAAAACTGATAGGGATCAATGCGATGAATCGGGGAATGATTATCCAGGAGTCTGTCATGCAGAAGTGGAGACAATGCTCTCTAACTACATTAATTGGTTTGAGATGCAAGAAGAAGCAGATGCAATCCAAGTACTTTTATTATATAAAATTCATAATCTTGCTGCAGTAAAAGTACAAGAAAAACGCAAACAAAGATATACAGTGGACGCTCGATTTTACGAACCCGCTGGGACTCATATAATCTGTTCGTAAAATCGAAAGTTCGTAAATGGGAGTAACATTAGTTCAATGGGATGTTGGTCGGGTCCAGTACTTCAGTTCGTAAAAACGAATAGTTCGTAAAAAAGAGATTCGTAAAATCGAGTGTCTACTGTATAACGGATTATTTTGGATCAAAGCAGGTACTGTATATTTACTCTGTAAAATTCTAAATTTGTCTCATAAATTTATTTTCTATCATTAATTGTGCTTTTTATTCACGAAATACGCAGCGTATAAAAAAAGGCGTTTAAATATTGTTATTTATAAACCAACAAAATAAAAAGGTGATTTTAATATAGGTCTTGTGCTGTCCTTCGACTATCCGTCTATTTCGATTATCCACCTCGTCGGCCCCGCGAGTGGCGGATAATTGGAAATTTACTGTCTTTATAAACATTTAGGGAGGGAGTGCGGTCCTTCTTCCTCTTTCTGCTTCCCTTACCCCGTACTATGTGGCCACGCAAATAATAATAATAAAAAAACGAACTATATCATTAGAAAATTATTGAATAAAATTTTAGTATAACAACTTAGTATTCATTTGTTTTCACGACAAATTCTTTATTGACGTTTTCTTCGTAACGAGGCAAGTTAAAATCATTAATTATGACCAATTGGGGGCATTTTCTTTTCGACATTTTATAATATACGTAGATATCCAAAGTACAAGTTTGCAAAAAATACTTCTGTCAACCGAAATATAATTTTTTCTACCATTATCCTACTTGTATTTTTTCTTAAAGTTGTGACCATCTTTTTGTGGTACCCTGTATATAGATATCAATAGTACCTGGTACGAAATTTATGCATACTTACAATATGTATGAAGTTTTGTACTAGCCATTATTGTGAACAATTTCAATGATAGATAAAAAAAGTCCCCCCCCCCCCTCCAGAATGATGCTTGCCCCGGGGCCCTAGATAGCCTAAGCCAGGCCCTGCATGATGGTCACTTTGGCATTTAATTTCTATTTAGGAAGGACTAATAAGTAGAAAATGAACAAATGTAAATTTTAAAAAATGTACCACGTGTTCTCTATGAGCAATGATTTAAAAATACTGTCAAGTGTTTTATTTTAACCTTTTCACGGGGAAAAATAATTATGTTTCTAAAGTGTTTAAGTGATTGACTACTATCATAATTTACAAGCAAATTGATTTGGAAATAAATAAATGCTTTTCTTCAGGTGAATTATAAAAGCACACTTTTTGTCAAAAATTCGGGTATGCAATAGTGCTTTCGACACGATATGTATTTAAGTTATACCTTTAACCATTATACATATATACGTATAATACGCATGTGTGAAATACGTATGTCTTACACGACACGTTTAAACTTTTCCGGATACGTATAAGCGTATATCGGTTAAACGTATAATTCAAGAATACGTATATTTCAAGTACATTTACTTTTAATACCAATGGTCTTCATCCGTCTTACGTCACTCAACGAAGAATAAACTGGAAATTGGTGACATCACCGTAACAATCTGCGAGACTAACGAAAAAGACAGGCTACTGCGGTGCATTCCGTGTATCTTTTTTACAGAGCACTGGAGTCACGTGATGCTCGAATGTACCAATGGAGGTGTACGAAAAGAGCCTCATGTCACTCTAGCGGTCTGTAAAAAAAGACGCTTAGGAAGCATAGCGGTAGCGTGTCTTTTCCGTTAGCCTCGAGCAATCTGCAAATTATGCTTCATACAATGGAGATGTGAATAAAGTGGAGGAGACATATAGTGTACTGACTACCAGCTGCGAGTGAAGTAACTGAGGAGGTTGTCAAAAGATGGCGGCTGCTGTTTTTAAATTGGATCTTCAATTTCTGATTACCGCCGGAGCAAACGTTCCACCAGTAAAATTGAATAGAAAATTTCGTCTTACTTAAGCGTCTTACTCACGGAAATTTTTTCTCACAAATGTGATAAAATTTTTCTGATTGTTTTTACTGGTGCCAGTTTGTCTCGTAAAACTGTCAGTTTGTTTCCCTGGTTGTCACAATATGGCGGAAACGCAAGGCCTGACTACCGCCAAAGTAAACTCCTACCAGTAAAAATGAAAACTGTTTCTACCATTATTTATAACTGAAATTTTGCAATAATAATGCGTTTAAATGAGGAAAAAATTTCTATATAAATTTACTGGTGGAAGCTTCCGCTGGCGGTAAACAATCTCTGCGATAGCGGTTACAGTTGAATCTTCACTATTTTAAGGACATATCAGTTCCTCTTTATTAATAGTTCCATGCTTCATACATAGGATCTTGTTATTTTTCCTTAACTATCTTAATCAATTTATGGCACTTCAAATTTTCATTGAATTAAGGGGACAAGGGACCTTCAAATTCATTTTTTATTTTATTTTTTAAATTACATTTTAAATACTATTCAAAGGCGCACTATATGCATTATGACATATATTTATCACACATGAAATAAAATAAAAACAAATTGGGGAGAAAAATAAGGAATTTTCTTGAATATTTTATGTGTTATGAAGAACTTTTCAAAATGCGTCATTCGCATTCCATTTCAATTAAATTCCCCAATATTTATTACAGCTGTTTATCGTTATATATGTCGTAAAACTGTTCGTCGTTTTTTTAAACTAAATATAATTGGGAAAGTTGAAGATAGTTAATTACAGATATATGATGCAAAAATGCTGAAAATTTCATAAAATTTAGAAATAATATATATATATTTTTTACCTTTATATTCAAATATATAAAATTCGATGCACAGTTTTATTTCTGTATATGTAAAACAAACATACATAAAAATATTGGGGATTTTAATTGATATGGAATGCTCATGGTGCATTTTCAAAAGTTCTCCGTAACGCTTAAAATACTAAAAAAAAAAAAAAAAAAAAAAAAAAAAAAAAATCAATTATTTTCCTCCCATATATGTATTTTTTAATTTTATGTGTTATAAATATATGCCATAATGCATATAGTGTGCCCTTGAATAGTATTTAAAGTGAAATTAAAAAATAAAAGAATAAAAAATTAATTTGTAGATCCTTTGTCCCCTGAAGTGATTAAAATGTTATATAAATTTGCTGGAACAGTTTTGAATTGCTACATGTTTCTTAAAGTTGTCATTATGATTGTTATATGCCATTATGAAAGCAGGATCCTATCTGCAGACCAGGAGGACAAAAGCATCTTTTTAGGTGCGTTCATAATTATATAAATACGTAGCACCGATAGTCGTCGTTCGGTCCATCTGTCTGTCCGTCCGTCCGTCCGCATATAACAGAGCAAAAATTACCCAACCAAATGGTCTGACATTTAAAATATATAATTGTCACAAGATTTTGTCGAGTTATTTCAAATTTTAGGAAAATCGGATGCATAGTTTAATTACAGAGACAGACAAAATTTTTCTGTTACATTACGGCCAAAGGGAAAAAATTGTTTCAAGTGTGTTTTAATGATGTTACACCCTTTCGAACAGAATGAAATATATATGCACTTATCAAGTGCACTAAAATATACATTCAGTACAATATGCTGTGAGAAAAATAGTTATAAAACTAGTCATAGTATGAACGCACCTCATTTGCCATGTTTGATGTGCTTTCCAACTTGTTTTACTCAATGAACGGAAACCGTTTGTTTATACGTTTAACCACTAGATTAAGTTCCGTATAAAAGCGGTACCGTATATACTGTTTTGCATAATACGTTAACTGCCTTGGCCGTATCATGCGTATCCAAAATGTGTAACCCGTATAATACGTATTATACGTAATACTCATATAAACGTTTAATAGGGAGTACTAGTATTCAATTTCGACCGATAGGAATAAAAAATCAGCGGGAAGTATACTTCTTGACTTAGATTTTTAAGTTAAGATTTCTTGGTTAGATTTTTAAACTACGAGAACTTCGCGTGAACGTGTGGTTTTTCTTGAACTACTTGATATTTTTAGTTGAGATTTTCGTAGGTTGTGTTAATATTTTAATATTGAAGCTAAAGTTATGTATATTGTTGAAAGCTTTCTATTTTTAAGATAAAGTTGGAAGTATTGCAATTTTTTTCAAAAAACAAATTAGGGTTTCTTTATGCATAATAAGTTTTCGTGTTTTATATAATGGTTTGTTATTAAATGTTTTGTGGTAAACAAATTTAGTTTCAATCTTTAAATATAATTGTAATCGAAATTTTGAGATAAGTTCATGTAAAAATGTTATGCAGTTCAAGAAAAATCGTGTACGCTAAGTTGAAAATACTAGACGTAAATAAACAAACCGTATTAAAATTCAAATTATAAATTTTCAATTAAATTTTAATTTGTGAGCTAATCAACTACTTTCAAGTGCGTTCTATTTTAAAAGAAAACTGCAATTTATTATCAAAAGGTTAAA
Source organism: Maratus speciosus (assembly GCA_963932465.1). Taxonomy (NCBI): domain Eukaryota; kingdom Metazoa; phylum Arthropoda; class Arachnida; order Araneae; family Salticidae; genus Maratus; species Maratus speciosus. The sequence continues at coordinate 37,368,411 of OZ010787.1, read as the reverse complement.
AAATAATCTATCATTCCCATTAATAAAGTAAATTATTTTTCGATAAGAAGAGCAAATTTTGGAAAAAAATTTACGAGAACAAAATCACTCGATAAACACAAAAATGACAAAGTTAACATTTAAAAAATCATTTTGAAAATTAATATAAAAGTTATAAAAATCAAATTTATTAATTGAAGTAGTTAAGTAATTACGTGAATTATCTTTTGCCCGACGGCATTAATGAATAGCTTTCAAATCTGTGTTTATCTTTCAAAAAAGAAAAAGGGTATTTTTTACAAGAATTGTTATAAATAATTACTTGAATAGAATTAAAAATGTTATCCTTTCTTTAATGGATATTAGAAGATAAATAAATGAAGAATTGAAATATTTTTTTTTAAAATTTCAACCTTAACAAAAATTTTAACCTTAGTTTTATAACATTTAGCAAAGATTTTCTGTTTTTAACACTTTTCAACATTTTAACATAGTTGACGATCTAATATATAAAAATGAAAATTTGTCTGCCTGTAATTCTATACAAATCCACAATTTGGAAGCCAGAATTGTGAAATGTTACATACATGTGTATTAAAACACGGCCGAGGCAACTAAAGTAATCCGGAATCGGAATAACTTATAGTTAATTTTTAATTAATAAAAAACCACAAATTTAACAGCAATTTTCAATCAAATTTAAACATTTTTCGTTATAGCTGTTGCCAACAATTAAAAATCCACAATAAAATTCTTACCACAACAATTACTTTTCTATTGCAAGATTTCCACGTAAAAAATGAAATAAATGGTTTGACGAATTAGAAAAAAAAAAAGGAATATTACATCATAACTTTTCTACTGTAAGATTTCCGCGTGAAAACTGAAAATAAAATAAATAGTTTGACTAATTTAAAACAAAAGTGAATGTTACGTCATAAATTTTCTGTTTTATGATTTCCATGTGCAAAATTATAATTATTTAATTAATTTGACGGATTAAAAAAAAGAAATATTACGTCATATTGGAAGCATAAAGGACGTGGTGAATATATAACGTCATATAAGAGTGAAAAAATAAATTAAAGCATGATAAAAACTCGATTATGGAAATGTTGGCGTATTTTAACATTATTGCTCCAATGATGAATGGAAATAAGTTAATTTATAGCTATATTATTTTGCGTCTGTTATATAAATTTATACATTTTTATATTAAGTTTTCATTAGATTCAAGTGGGCAACACTTCGACTGTTTATTATTATATTTTTATGTTGTACGTTAAATTTCGAAATTGGTTTTTCAAAACAAACATTTTTAAAATTCCGGACAACGCCGGGTTACTTTATCTAGTTGTTTATAAATTCGGTTTATCTGGCCGTCTGTCTGTCTGTCCATGCTCTAACTCGCGTAAATATAGTGCGATTGACATGTAATTGATATATGCTATTGAGTTTTATTATGATATGTTCGGTATTGGAAGTGAGTGTGTAGCATTTATAGTTCATTTACATAGATGCACCCAAGAGAATGTCGTTACATTATGATCTATGGCAAAAAATTGTTTGCAGTGTATTTTAATGATGTTGCACTATTTAATACAGATGGAAATTGATATAATGATGATGAAACTAAGATGAACTGCAAAATGCTTACTGCAGAATATGGTGTGCATGGCATTCATCGTTCATTTACAGGAACACACAAAATAATTCAATCATAGTACTGTCTAAGAACAATAATTGCAGGAATTCCATTTTTTTTAATTGTGGCATGAGTTTTGAAATGAACTAATTTTTTAATATTACTCGGTGTGTATAAATTCTATAGACATTACACAGGGCGTCACAGAAGAATTCGAGTGCATTTTCACTTATTAACGGAAATGGCTGAAGGGTAATTTTCAACTGTGTTATGCGTTTCTAAAATAACTGAAATAAATATTTGCATACTATGTAATATGTATGCAAACCCACAGATCATATACAGGGATGCGCAAAAGAATTCGGATAGTTTTCCGACAATGGATGTTAATTGCTGAAATTGGGGTTTTGTTGTGGGTTTTGTTTGAATGTGTTATGCCTTTTCCGAAATATTTACTTAGAAGTCATTTGTTTGCTTTTAGTTATTTATGTTTTATAACATAAAATATTTGTTAAATTAAAAACTGTAGTGATACATTTAATATTGTATAATAAACTTAATCTGGCAAAATTACTTTTGCAATGATTGTGAAACCCAGGTTCCATACTTTTTAGTCATCATTTTTTAGTTATAGTGCTTATTACGTCGTCTCTCGATTACACCTGAAAAAAAAGGGGGGGGGGGAAATAACAAATTCAAAATCCATAAAAATTGAACATATTTTTCTTATAATTAAGAAAAACTTTTTTGTTTTTTAGGTATAATCAAGAGACAACGTTATAAACAATATAAAGCAGAAATGACGACTGTAAAATATGGAACTTGGGGGACTTAAAAATCGTGGAAAAACTAGTTTTGCAAGATTAATTTTGCCGTACCATATTAAAACGTTTTTACTGTTTCTTGCAATTTAGCAAATATTTCCTATTTCTATAAAACATAAATAAATTAACGCAACAAGATGTAATAGCCTAAATCAATTACCTAAATCAATTTCCTAATCCACGATCAAACTTCTGGCAATTTTTGTCATTTCTAATCTTTCTGGTCCTCTTAATCTGAAGTGAAAGTTTTTTTCTTCGAAATGACTAATTTTCTCTGAGCTTTTCTGATGTTTTAAAAACTAGCTGCCCTTGGCGACCAGTTTGGTCCCCCTTAAAATTTGTTTTGGAAAGCATGCTAGGTATTGTATCATGTTACTTTTATTCATAATTTAATTTACTTGGACGCTCTTAACTATAATTAATATAATCCCTTAAGCTAATATTAGTTGATGCATTAAAATATCTCAATTTGTTGATTTTCTGTAAGCAAGTTAACCCTATAAGTTTACAATGGAAGTCTATGAGAATTTGGCGAAGTATTAGAGATATCGTCACGTTTGGCGACTAATTTTAATCGCCAAATTTGGCGATATATCGCCGAGTTGGCGGACCCCCTATTGTAACCCCCCTTATAGGTATGCAGATGCATTAAATGCTGTTCAATGAGATGCGTTTCATTCGGGCGTTGCCATTAAACAATTAACAAATAATCATCATTTCTGTGCCACGTACGATAGCGTAATTTATATATATATAGATGTTTTGTATAATTATTAGTCCCAAATTTTCAGTTTCTCAGCTGTTGCTGTTCCCCACAAGAAATCATAATTTAAAAAGTTTAGTAGAAAAAAATGTTATATCACATTTTTTCTCAAAAATTGTTTTAGTATTCCAATGAAGGTGTTATGATCACAACACCGACCTTTAGACCACCTCGAGGTGATCTAACACATGGTAAAGCTAATATATTTAATTAGCATAGTATAGTTTAATTAGTATTGAATATTTAAAACAATACTTTTAAAAATTTAATATATAATAATATAAATAAAATTCACAATTTTTAATATTTAAAAATTAAATGTTAATTAGTTATGAGGAGTTTAGTACCAACTTTTAATATTATTAACATCGACTTCAAAAAAAAAAAAAAAAAAAAAATCAGTAAAATTTGCAAAAAACGGCCTCTCGTTTTAATTTTCTCAAAATTTGATTTCTGTTACATAACATCGTTTTTCAATAAGCTGTTCAACTATATGACCTGTCTTATAAAAATTACTAGGTCATCAAGTATGAAACTTGTGATTACAAAAAGGCCAGATTACCAATCTTCCATTAGTAAATTTTAATAGAAATTTTCATCTTATATAAACGCGCCATATTCATGAAAAATTACTGTCATGAATAGCGCAAAAATTTCTATTCTTTTTTACTGGTGGAAGTTTGCTCCATTGGTAATCTGTCCCTTTTGTCATCACAAGTTTTTTACTCGATGACCTAATAATTAATCCTATATTACATCCCTAACATCTCATGGAATGATTTATCATTCGTATTCATCAATTGAAAATCAGCTTTTTTGTTCCTCAAAATATAATATAATAGAACGAGATATGTGCTTTAATAATTATTAGTAAAAACTGTAGAAAAGGATTTTCTATTTTTATGAAATACTATCAGTTAGTTCAATGATTCACTTAAACATTTCGAATATTGTTTCGAAATATACTAAATTTATAATCATAATCAAAAACACTTTTCTAAAGAGAATATTTCATATTGAACTTTTATGTTAACTATGGCAATTGTTTTAAATTAAATATAAATATCTTATAAATTTGGAGTTACTCGGGAAACAAAATCAAATTGCATCTTTAAGTGTTTCACGTGGTATTTTGGACAAAAAATGATTATTTTAAAATACTTTGCATCAGGTAAAACAGAACAGGAAAATGCAGCTAAACAGCATTTTTATATAATAATGAATATTTAATTTTATTAAATATTAAGACAAGAAACAAATTGTTTGAAAGCTATTTCGTTGTCAAAACTTTTTTATATTACACTGTAAAAAATTTTGGTCAAAAATTACGGTACATATACCGGCAACTTTGTGACCAGCACATATACCGTAATTTAACTGGACGGTATATGTACCGTAAAATATTTAAAGTATATGTACTGTAAAAAAATATTCATACAGCATATATACCGTATGTTAAATACACAGTATATGTACCGTAAAAAACATTTATACAGCATATATACCATAGGTTAAATATACAGTATATGTACCGTAAAAATATTTATACAGCATATATACAGTATATATACTGTAAATTAAATGTGTGGTATATGTACCGTAAAAGCATTTATAATCAGTATATGTACCGTAAATGAAATATATAGTATGTATACCATAAAAGTACAGGATGACCCAAAAAAGCTCCCACATTTGACAGGATAAAAAAATGGACTGCAGAGAGAAATTTGTTTGTTCAAAAATATAGAATAGGTACGACGAGAGTATAAAATGACTATCTTTCAGAAATGATGTCTGGTAAGTGTTGTCCATTGCGAGTAATACACAATTCAAGGTGATCTCTGGAATCTATCACCACAGACGCCTCGTCTTGTGGAATACCTGCTACTTCCACCTGAATATTAGTCTCTTGGGGTCAGAGAAAATGTAGGTCTTATGCCTCAAGAGTAATTCAAGCAGAGGTAGCAGCTTCCACAAGACATGATATGTCAGATGATGATAGATTTCAGGCATCGTCTTGAATTGTGTATTGCTCGCAATGGACAACACTTACCAAACATCAGTTAAAAAACATAGTCATTTTAATCTCTTGTCATGCCCATTGTATATTTTAAAACAAACATAGTTTCGCTCTCCAATCCTTTTTGTTTTATATTATCCTGTCAAATGTGGGAGATTCTTATGGGTTATTCTGTAATCAAAATCGACGGATATACAGGGAAAGCACAAAGTCTTATCCTTATTATAAAAATTTATCATGGAGAAAATTATTATTAGATATGTATGGATACATTTAAATACTTTTATAAAGTTTTTAATAAGACCATTTGTAGGTTATCAATTTGTATAACGATGTAATGAAAAATACCTTTTAGTAAAATTAAATTTACTCTGGATTAATAAATGGCCATTGTTTATATAATGAAGAGCAAACAATGTAGCATATGAAAAGTATACAAAATCCATTTTATTTTTATTTTCAAACATATTAAATTTTCTGTACTTGTTTCAAAAGGAATTTTATCTGTCATCAATTGTTGAAATAAAAGAAAATGTTTAAAAACAATGTTTTATGGTTTAAAATGTAACTAAGAACAATGAAGTGCACAATTACACTTACATAGCTGCCAACTACTACACCTTTTTATACTTATTTTATAACACTATTTTAAAACAGTTGTTGTTGTCATACTCTAGGTTTAAATATATGACGAAAATTACTATTTCAAAATAGCAATATAAAAATAATATAAAAGGCAGCTATGCACTTAGAGGATTTAAAAAAAAAAAAAAAAAAAAAAAAAAAAAAAAAAACAATAGAAATTCACAAAAAAAATAGTACCCACATTTGTGGACATTATGACAATTAATGGTAATTTATGAGTGAAATGATTTCTTATAAAATAAAAAAACTAACATTAAATTTTTTCTTACATTTCTATAAGTTCTTTAAACTTAATATACTTAATAGATTTGATATTTTTATCAAATATTAACGATTTGTTCAAATAATTTAACAACACTGACTGCCAAAAAATTACTTCACATTTTTTTTTTTTTTTATTATTATTATTAAACTGTACATTGATGCAGCCAAACCATAAAATTTTTACTTCTCTTTTTGAGGGATTCTGTAGTGAATCAGTTACCAAACTTTTGTCCCTTTTATTATTTGACTAATTATATTTACAAAAACTAAACATCCACATATGTCGCCAAGGGCTTGAAGAGGATAAAAATTACATTTTCAACGAATAAAGAAAAATTAGTAATTGGCCAAAATTTTATAATTTCTTCTGAGATTTTTGTTACGTACTTGGAAATTAGATTTTTTTTTTTTTTCCTCAACATACAAATCTAAATTTTCTTACTTTCAGTTAAATGTTTAAAACTGCCACTGTCAAGCAAATCGCCACTTATGTAATTTTTTTATTTTTTTTATGGCAAAATGGGTGTTTCATTATTCTTTCAAAACTTAATATACAGTTTAAAACTTAGAATATTAATAATAGACATTAATTAGGTTTTAGAATAATTTTTTAGCTGAATGAGTTATTAATATTTAGATTTCTGGTTGATATAGAAAAATACACAAATCATATCAAGGTTTTTTAAACAAAGCTCTACCCGATAAAAAATTTCTGAATACCTAAAAATTCAAAAACTCACTTTGTGTCATTTGTTTCTTTTAACAAACAATACACCTGTATAAAAATTAAACAATTTCTAAATATTCACATTTTATTCTATAAATGACACAATTTGTTGTAGTACAACCATTTATTATTTAAAAACTGTTCAAATTCTGCTGTTTTTAATAGCTTTTCCCTCCCGAAATTTTGAAATCAATCTACTGAAAATCCTAAAGGTAATGTTACTTTAAATTTAGAAAAGTAGTTTGTAAGAAAAAAATGTCAAAAGTGTATCGGATATCCACAGGAAAATGAAAGATGTAATGAGTATATTATAAATATTTTGGATTTCTTTAAGTATACTCCAACTTTAAATATTTATTTAAAAAAATTAACAGTTTTAGAAATTTAAGAAATGTATTTAATTTTTGTTTCTGCATTTTTATTGAGAATGAAACATTGATGTTCTTTAATGCAGATGTCCATAACTTCTGCAATATAAATTTATTATCGATCAGAATTTTTTTTGTTTTAACCCTTCGTACTTCTATGTCGAGTCTGACTCGACATGATCTTTCTTAAGCTAAATGATGCGATAAAAAGTGATAAAATATCTTTATTTAGATTGACGAACATTTCATCGCACAAATGGCAACATTTTCAAAATCATTCATGATAAAAAATATTTTCACAAAAAATTTAAAAACAATAACTTGGTAAACAATGTCATGAGACATCATGCATATGCAAACATAAAATTAAATACGATTTTTTTATGTTTGCACTGATTTTCATTATGCATGATGTCTCGTGACATTGTTAACCAAGTTATTGTTTTAAAATTTTGTGAAAATATTTCTATCATGAATGATTTTGAAAATGGAGGTTTAAAGGTCAAAAACTGTTAAATAAAATACAATTTTCTATAGCACAAATAAATAAATAAAAACTTATATTTCTTAAAATCACCAAAGAATATTTCTTTTATTAAAATAGTTTTAAAAAGGCAGTAAAATTATCACAGCATATTTATTTAGAAAAAAAAAAAAACATTTAAAGCTGTCGTTAAATTCAAAAGAGCTAATTTCTGACACATTTTTTTAATCAATTTTCGTTCAGAAATGCATGAAATTTCCAATGTACAATTTTTTTAATTCAGAAACTATAATTGAAAGACTTTTTTTTTTTTTTTTTTTTTTTTTGGTAAATGCATAACATCTTTCAGAAAATACTATTAAAATACACCTTTCAGCCGAATTCTCCACGCAGGTCAAGAAAAGTAAAGAAAATTGGTTGTCATGAGCAAAATTGCTTTCAACTCAAAAGATAATTTATCAAAAAATGGAAAATTTATTTTCATTCCAAATCACTAAATAGTCAGGGTTGCCAACTTTATACCTTCATGTTTAAAAATGAGTTTAAAATTGTGTCAAAGTTTTATGTTATTAAGCAGGGTATTTGAGAACCATATTAAAGTTCAAGCATAAATATTTTAGAACATTTAGAAAATAAATTAATTTCCTTATGATTTACAAATATTTAAAACAAGCAATTAAAATATAGAAAGAAATTTATTACAATGATTAAATTACATTAATGTACACAGTTCTAATATTTATGTATACAATGTTTTCTTTTCCATTTACTAATTACAAATTCCAGTAGTTTTGGCCATCTTACAGCATTATGTTATCTCTGTCATTTGATTTGCTCTGTAGTTTATTCCACACACAGGATTGATCAACTTAAGTACCTTAAAGAAAAAGAGTGGTTCATTCAACATGGATGTAAGCACTAAAATAAATTTTCGAAGAAAATACAAAAGTGACTTGTAGAAAAGGTTACATAAAATCATTTTAAAAGGATATTTCAGTCACACCAAGAAAAAAAAGGTTAATGTTAATCTTACGGGGGTGTTATTTTCAAATTTCTCGCTTTGATTTTAATATTTGAAAATGATTTTTTATTTATTTATTTAGTATTTAGTATAGATGAGGGTGATCTACAACCGAGCTGGCTTTTATTTTTCTGATTTTGGTCATAGTTTTTAAATATTAGGATAGTTTCAAATTCAGAAGCGGTTTTGAAAGTTAAAAAAAAAAAAAAAAAATGAAAAAAAAAAAATTGAAAAAGTAAAAATTATCCCAGTTGTAGATCGTCTTCAGCTATCCTATGCAAAAAATCATTTAAAAATATTAAAATTCAAACGAGATATTTGAAAATAATGCTCCCATAGACTTAACTTAGCGTTTTTGCTTTTCCACATGACTAGTGTGGAAAGAGCCTACGCCAGTCACGCGGATAAATGCAAACATTAATGTTAAACCTATGGAAAAAATCTTTACAGATTTCTTACTTGTATTTCAATATTTTTATATTAGTTTTTTGCATGCAATACCTGTTATTGTTGTGTATGTACTTTTTCAACTTTTGTAGCAATTTCTGTATACGAGAATAGTTTCACTTTCAGAACCACTTCCGAAAGTAGAAATATCCGCATATCAAAAAACTGTAAAAAACATTGAAAAAGTAGAAATGCACAATAAATGTTAACCTCAGGTACCCTGTCGCCCCCCCCCCCCCCAAAAAAAAAGAGAGAGAGAGAATCATTTAAAAATATTAAAATAGGAACAAGAAATCTGTAAAGAAGGCTGCCATAGGATTAACATTAGCTTGAACATTTCTTTTTGTGCCTAGTTTAGGCTTGTAAGGCTTAATTATTTTGCATGCGATACCTGAAGTCAAAACCTGTTGTTGTGTGTATGTACTTTTTCAATTTTCATAGCAATTTCTGTATACGAGAATAATTTCACTTGCAGAACCACTTCCAAAAGTAGAAGTATCCACATATTAAAAAAAACTAAGAAACATCGAAAAAGTAGAAATGCACAATGAATGTTAACTTCAGATACCCTGTGCTTCAACCCCCCCCCCCCCCCGCAACACACACAAAAAAAGAAAGAATCATTTAAAAATATTAAAATGGAAACAAGAAATCTGTAAAGAATAGTGCCATAGCATTATCATTAGCTTGAACATTTCTTTCTGTGCCTAGTTTAAACTCTTAAGGCTATGTGTTTAAACAAAAATGGAAATGTCAGAGCTGAAATCATTAATTTTATACATTCTCTCAACAAAGCACACTTCTTTTTACTATTTATACAACTTTTATAGAGTAATTTCAAATCATTGCAATAGTTAATGATTTCTTTTTCACTCACTCCATCTTATAATTTATAAACCATAATGATTGTTACAAGATGGTATGCTGCCATAACTGTCTGGTCCAAAACAGCATCTCAGAGTTTCTTTAAGGCTCTTTTCAAATCTAACAGAGCTTATTTCTAATGTATTCTTGTAATTCTTTTTTTTTTTTCCAAAAAGGCATGAAACAGGCAGGTGTTTTTATTCAAAAGCTATGCGATCAAAAGATGTTTTCCCTTTTTTGGTAAAGGCAGAAAATAATTCAGAAATACTGTCAAAGTTGCCTTTAGAGGAGATTTTCCAGGCTTGGTACTGCACGAGAGAAAAAAGAAAAAGCAGTTGTCATTTATAACTGGATAAGTAATTTGTTTATAAAAAAAATGGAAAACTCATTTCAATTCCAAATCACCTCAATAGTCCAGCCTGCCAATTTTATACCTTTACGCTTAAAAATGAACTACAAAATGTGCCGGAAAGTTTTGTGTTGTTGAGCAGGCGCCAAAAGCAACAAGAAAAGAAGTTCGGGAAAACATTCTGTATTTTGAAGCAGCCATATCAGATTTTAAAATATACATATAAGGACAAAAATACCCATTTATTTTGGGTACTTTCCTGGTCCTAGTTGGGCTATTTGTTTTAAAAGTATTAATATTTATTATTTTAAAGAAATATATTGTGAATTCTGATTTTGTGAGTCCTTCTCAGAAGTCTGCATCCACAATCTCCAATTGAAAATTACAAAAAATTATCCTCTTATTCCTGAAGTGTTTTTCCATTTCCAGCGATATCTAGAGCTAAATATATTTACTATTTAAAGTATATATATATATATATTCTAGAAGCCCTCTGACAAATTAAATAGATCTCCCCCCCCCCCCCCCCAAGTATAATTTCAGATGTAATTTTGTGTTGAATTACAAACACCTTGAAAACTTTTTATATTTGATTAATTGGTGCCCCGGTAGCAGAAAGTTCAAGACAGGAGGAGACAGTCATCACAGACTTTTTCTTTCCTTTTTTGTAGATTTTTTTCCACTGAACATTTTGCTTTATTACTTAATACACAAAAACTTAAAATTATTACTAATAAAAATGAATAAGCGCATAAAGACATTACAGGTAACAGATTGATTAATTAACACTTCAGTTGTAAAATATTTTACCTGCAAATTATTTTCTTCCCTTGAAGTACTGTTGCAGGCATTAATTACTTCAAAACTAACATAAGTATTTTATAAATTGATTGAAGAACAGTTATACCATTAATTTTTCAACTGAGTTAATGAATTAATTTTGAAAAGTAATTAAAAAATATTACAAAAATTTCCAGTTATATATTTATACATATACAACTTTAAAAAAATCTTCAACATTAAAAATTAGTAGGAGTGAGAATTAGGCAAAAAATTCTTTGATAGAAGAAATCGCCTATTAGTTTGTTAAATGATTAAGAATTAGAAAAATCCTTAATAGCTTTTAAAGGAAACCGACTATCGAATTGATTAGCATAAAAGTTATTGGTTTTATGATTACCTAGTAATATTTTAAAAATTCGACAAATTGGAAGAAAAAAAGGGGTGGGGGTATTTTATTTAGTTCAAAATATCCTGTAAATTCTGATTTTTTAAACTGATCTGCCTGTTGGTTTATATTTTCAGACTCAGATTAAAATACATTAGAAAGGGTTATATTTAACCTAGGCAGTTATCCTTATAGTAGCAGAAACTCTCCCTTTTTACTAATAACTCAAAAATGTGCATCCTAACAGATTTAGATATTTTTTAATAGAGAAATTTAATTTAACATTAATCTTTTAATAATTTTTAGCTTAAATTTACCATCTTTAACTGAGCATATAATTTTAAGATGAAACATTGAAATAAAAAACTTCCCCCTCCCATACAATACACAGTACTAAAATATGCAATATATATTTTTGATACACCATTATACTTATTACAACATATTTTGACTTAAATTTTAAATATTTTTTATTAAAAAAAAAAAATCAGCAAGAACTTTGTAAAAAAAAAAAAAAATAAATAAATAAAAATAAAATTAAGTTATTTAAATCATGTTGCTAAAAAAACAAAGCTAAACACATTTTTAGCAAAATTTCAAACGCTAATAAAGTGGAAAATATGTTACAAATTGACAACACTATTGATTAGAAAAAAATAAAAAAGCTATATGTCATCTTGTGAAATTATTTGCATTCTGATATCCCCCTCCTCCTCCTGCAGAGAAAGGTGGATTTCTCTAAGGAAGGGAACACCACCAAAGGCCTATGAAGAAAGCAATTATATAATTCATTCTCTAATACCTTACTCAGTTGTACTGGGAATTTATAAATTACTATTAAAAATTATTCAAACAACTCAAACAGTTAAAGTCCTATGAGGAGTATAGGTGCAGATTCCCAAAATCAGTAAGGTGCTAGTGGCTGCTAACCCCCCCCCCCCCCCCCACAAAAAAAAAAAAAAATCCAGTCGCCACATTGTGAAACAAACACATACATACAACAGTATTTATATACAGAAAACTAAACAAAAAAAACTCAGGAATTAAAAAAAATGAAAAATAATTGAACAACACACGTACAATAACACACAGACTAATTACTTCAAATGTGTATATTTAATGAAGCAGAAAATTCTGGAAATTTGTATATTAAGTATAATATAAATCTTAAACTACGTACTGTCAGAAGATAAAGTTGAGCAAGATATGTAGAAAATAAGCAAAAATGATAGTAGGAAATATCAGGAAAACAATATTTCTTATTTTGATTTTGTCATACAAAAAATTGAGAATGTGTCCGATTATTTAACACTATAAAAATCAAAATTTTCAGTCATTTGTTCTGCTATAAGGAGAGATTATCTTACAAAAATATATAAATATATATGGCGACTTATACAGGCCAAATTAACACTAGCCACCGGCCCACTAAATGAGAAAAAACAAAAAAGTGGCTGTTAAAGAATTGTTTGTCACCGGCCACCTTATGGTCACTTTCCTACAAGGACAGACTAAAATTTTTTTGCATTTTATTATGGATTGTACTTTTCTTGTTTGCATTATGTTTATATTAACATATTTATATGGGCTATTTAATTTTAGCTTAATACCAATATAAAATTTAACAAAAGTTTACTGCTTAGTACTTTTATATAAAAAAGTGGCGACTTATAAAACTCTTATTACTGGCTACTAATGAAATTTCAATTTCTCAGTTCTACCGTTTAGCGACTTAGACGGTGAAAGTTAGGGGTCACAGCAAACAGTTTAGTCGCCTTGTGACATCTGGTGACTGTGAATCTGCACTTATGAGTAGCAGGGAATCATGATTTTTTTCTTTATGTATATTATATATATATATAAAAGGATTATTCAGGGGGGAGGGGTTAAAAAGTTTTTTAAAAATTTCTAACTGGAAAGAAATAAAAAGTAGATTTAACAATGATAATAATGAACCCCTTATTTTATCTAAATTATATGTGAATTAAATGCATCTACAGATAAAATTATACTATTAGTAATAAGCAAAAGCCATTATTTTATTATTAGCATTATGGTGTTTGAAATATTACACTGAATAAATCAAGCTGTTAATTAAAAAAAAAGTGATAAAATATCAATTTTAATTTGTGTTAAATTTTATTTATTTATGAAAATTTAAAAAAAGAAATTATGATCAGTGTATGTGTAATTAAAAAAAAAAAAAATTCATATTCAGTCAAATCCACTATTTATATAACCATGTAGCGAGTTCGGTAGCAAAAAGTTCAAGAATGGAGACTAGCGTCACAAATTTTCTTTTCTCTTTTGCAGATTATTTTTCCATCAAACCATTATTTTGCTTTGTATTATATTTAACTTAATGCAAAAACTTAAGTTTCTCTTTAATAAATGTGAATAAAAGACATAAAAACGTTACAGGTAGGTGTTTAATTAACACTGCAATTGCAAAAAATTTACCTGCAGATTATTTTTTGTCTCTGTAGTTACTCCTGCAGACACTTTGAGAATTTTCTGCTACTGGGATAGCGAATGCATATGATAGTTCAGGTCTATTCCTCCACCATACTTCAAAGATAAAATTGGGTAGCCATATTCCTCCTCCATTCCAAATTTTCTGTTATTGGAAATTAAATACATATTATTAAGGACTGAAATATACCAAATGAAAAAAAAAAGGCTTTATACAAGCCATTTTATCCCTAAATATTAATATTTTTTCTGGATTGCTTCTCAAAAGCTATGAAAATATTATGTTTTTAACTCCTAAAGATTTTAAAGAGTTTGGACGATAATGACAATTTTTTAACCAGAAGACCCCTCCCTTTTCCAGCATATTTCAAAATTACTCATTAACGAAAAGGAAAACATGCAAAAAGGAAAATACAAAACATCATCATCATTTGCTTCATTCTCTAAATAATAAGTTTGAAAACACAGTTATTAATATTTTAGAGCACAAAATTACGCAGTCATTGTGATTTCAAAGATCTCGAACAGATGACAATTACAACTTACTCTTCCCATAAAACTTCCAATATTGAGAAAATATGAAATTATGGATTGAAAGGAAAACCTCTTTGGTCACCCCAGTGGCTTTTATTGGTTTTAACTGGCTTTTTTTTTTTTTTTTTTTTTTTTGGCCATAATTGGCTTTTATACAGCAAAGCATTTTAACACACTAGAAAATAAGATACAGCTATATTATTCATTGCAAAAAGCATAGGAATAATATATATTCTGTAACTGGGTCCAAAGCCAAAAGTTAGCATCAAATTTGAGCGTTTCATGCAAAAGTGTGGTTAAAGTTTATGAGAGTTACACAAGATTGAAGACACTCTTAATGCTCCAAACACGCTCTTAGATCCTTCAAAAACTCAAGAGGGAAAAGAAAGAGAAAAAAAATGGAAATTTTATTATTTCAATCCTGACATGTAAGATTTGTGCTTAGAAAAATATAGAAAGTATTTTCAGATATTAAAATATTAAACGAGAAGTTATTAATCCTGATAGTAAATCTAAGAGTGGAAGATCCCCCCCCCCTCCCCTTTCTCCATTACTTGGACATTTTCAAAAAACTGATTTCAGACAGAAAACCCTGCACCCTTGACTACATTCTGGATATTTTTATTTATTGGATATTTTCCATTAAACCAATGCCATTATCGCCAAGTAATATAGTTGGTACCAATCGGGGAAAATTTGAAAAAAAAAAAAAAAAAAAAGTAACATTGTTAAGGTAAAAAGTGATCACTTAAACATAACCATTTGAAAATTATACACTTTCACAATCTGTTTTATTATATTAATCAAAATTATACACTTTTAAAACAAAAGAACAAATAAACATTATACAAAAATTAAAAATAAAGCACATTTAAAAATCAAGAATTAAACTATAAATTTCTCTTAATATTGCAGTAAACATTTAACTTTTGGAATAAAAATATCTCCATATTGCTGTGATAAGACTGTAAATAATGATTAATAGTTGTTTTAGTATACACCATTTTGTGATACCCCCTTAATCTCTAAACAGAAACTATCTAAACATATCTTCAGTTTGGGGTCAATAAAATTATACAGTAAAACCTCCACTTAATTTTTTCTTTTTTTTTTTTAAATAATCTGATATACTGACTCATAACTTACTTTAAAAAATTGTCTGCACAATGTAAATAATTCTGTGTATTATTTTTTAAATAACCTAATTTTATGATCTGATTTCCTATACTTAGATGGTAAATTTAATTGAAGCTTACTTTTGTTCTTTTTTTTTTTTAAATAAATTCACATAAAAAACAGAACTAAATAAATAAATTCATATAAGCAGCATAAAAATTCATCATGTTTGTCAGTACCATGCAGGGTTGGCATGGTTTAAACCAAATGGGTTTTTTAGAACAAATCTAATGTAATATTTTCTTTTTTTTGTAATTTAAGTGTTTTAAATTATTGATAGAAATAATTTCTACTTTTAATACTTTATCTAAGCAGTCTACATGAGACATAATGAATTTAGGTCATGTTTGTGTGAATGTAGGATAAAAATTAGAATGAGTTGATGTACTAAGAGAGTTATCTTAAACCACGTCAATATTAACAGAGATAAAACATATTCAGTATTCAGCATAAAATATTATCAATTAAAAAATACAGATTATTTATGGCAGTTAATAACATAACACAATGACCTTTAAGATTTTGGCCAAGTAGTAAAAGAAAATTTTCTCAGTTGGGGAGATTATCCTTTAAGAATTTAAAAAAGAATTTCAAGATATGAAGTTGAATGAGACGACATGCAAAAATTATATGTCAGTTATAGCATTCAATAATATCAATCTTTTTTGTTACAGAATTTAATGGCCAAAAATGTTAAAAGAAAATAACCAGCAGTATTCGAATATATATAAAAAAATTTCTTTAGCAACCACAGATACTGATATTTATATAAAAAAGTTAACCATTTGAAGATACTACCTTCAAAATATTTTTTATAGTTAAATTAATGATTAGGTGAAGAAGAAAATATTAAAATGTTCAGTGAACTAGTTTAGACTTCAATAAGATTTTTAATACAGTCGAACCTCGTTAACGCGAACACTCAAGGGGAAACTTTTTATGTTCGTGTTATCAGAACTTAACTACATTACATACAGCTGGACGAGGCAACAGGAAACAGTTCGTGCTAAAAGTAATTCGCGTTAAGCGTGTTTGTGTTAACGAGGTTTGACTGTATCAAGGTAGAAAAAATGTTCATAAAATAGTATATCTATAATTAATCAAAAAATTCGTCTTAAGATTCTCAAGATATCAAAGGTACACTGTGTAGAGCAGTTTATTCTTTCAACATAAGACATAGGTTACTAATGTTTAAAATAGAAATGAATTAAATTTTCTACATAACAGACTAATTATTTAATCAGGATATTTTCAAATGAAGTTATATTAAATAATATATAACAATGTTTATTTTTATCAACAAATATGCATCTACATGTATTAGGAAATGATATTAAAAAAAAAAAAAACCTGGTTTAAACCAAATAAACAGTTGTTTTTTTTTTAATAATTTTTTTTTTTTTTGTCAACCCTGCTTATGTGTTGTCCTGGCAGCATAATTTTTTTTTTCAAGTGAGTTTGTCGTTCCGAACCGAAGCTCGCAATCTTATTGGTTGCTCAGTATCCAGTATGTTGTTCAACCAGATTTGGCGGCTTTGCACTAGTTTTGAGAAAGTACGTTACAGACAAATAAAGCAAAAATCGTTTTTTACAAAATAATGGGTAATCTGATCAATGTTATTAAATGCATTTTGTATAATTATAAATAATGATTTAGTAATATCTCTTCAATACTTTTTAAATTAATTTTTTGAACGCTATATTTTTATATCCAAGTATACTTAATATTAATTTTTATTTATTAAATAAAGACCAATGAAAGGTTGATTCTTTCTTAGTAGCATTAATTAGGTAAGTCTACAAAAAGTTTTGTTTCCTTATTTCAATTTAAAATATTTTTTTTTTTCATAAGTTAGGCTGAAGTTGGTAGATGGGGCATTTGTGAACAGAACATATGGGGGCATATGTGAACAGTTCACAAGTGTATTTTTTAAGTCTGTGAATGCATTTTTTTTTTAAGTTTAAAATTTAATTACCCTTGTCAAATATTGAGCTATATATTCAATGTTTTTAGGATTGCTTCACAGTTTTAATTTACTGGAAGTTAGATAACAATTAAAAGTGACTCAAAAGGAGTAAGCATGTGTTCAATTTTACGAATAATTTCTTGTATCTATGTTGAAACATTTATTGATTTATTCACACAACTAGAAAGAGGGCATCTAATTAGTTTTTATCACAGTTTTTATTCACAAAAAAATATTTGTCTTATTTATGCATGTGTTCACATGTGCCCCAGCTATGTTCACAACTACCCCTCCACCGGGACACATGTGAACAAATTTAGACAATTTTTAGAATGATGATATAAGTTAGAAATTCTTGATAAATGCATCCAAAAGCTTGAGCAAAAGAGCAAACAAATTCTAAATATTCATATAAATCAATTTTTTGTTCAATAGCTCATAACAATTTTGAGAAATATTCAAAAATATAAAAATTGTTCACATGTGCCTCCCTCTCCCCTACTGTTTTTCAAATACTACATAAATAATGCCAGTGTAAAAGAAATCTTATATTACTTAAAAACTGGCATTTTACAATATTACATCCCCCCACCTCCCTTAAAATTATAATCTTCATTTACTGTGTATTTAGTTTTAGTACAGCTTTCCAGTGTAAACCCAGCTATGTTTTAATTTAAGATTATTAATATTGAAAGTGGTAATTTTTTTTTTATGAAAGCTTTAAAACAGGTGAATTTTTTCATGTGTTTAAAAATTGTTTTCAACTAAGTTTTTCACAGAAAATTTACTTACATTTTTTGCAAAGTTTGTTTGTATAAATTTATATTTTTAAAAATACAGTTAGATAACTCTAAGAATCTATATTTTAGGAAAAGAAAGAAAAGAATAAATAATTTCAACTGCATATTATTATGAAAAGAATTTTTCCTAATAATAGTGATAAATTACAGCTATGTGAATAAAAATAAATATATGTTTCAAATTTTATATTAAATTTCCACCTGACCATTTTTATTAATTGGTATATCTATTGAAATAATTTTGGAATGAATTTTCATTTTTAAGAAGAGAATTTGCATTTAATTATTTTACCAATGATTTGCTTGGATTTTTTTTTCTCACACGATCCTGATTTTGCAAAATTGTGAACATTTGTAGGTACTTGTAAAAAATGCAATCAGAATTTTGTGAATTAGAAATGATATCTCAGTTCTTATTTAGACATTATTGAGAAGGTCTTTAACATATATATACAGCTAAATAACAGATTCATTGGTGATTTCAACTATTATGCAACAGGTTTTTTAAATTCTAAAATCATTACATTTGGGAAGGACTCGATTTCTAGATGAAAAATTTTCTGAAATGTCTATTTTTAAGAGAAAGAATTTTGTTAAGGCTGCTCAAATCCAAAAGGGCAACTTTCTGACATAAGTTTTAATTTATTTTTAGTCGGAAATGCATGAAACTAGCTGGAATTGTTGTTCACAAACTATGTAATTGAGCTGCTTTTTCCATTTTTTGCAAACGTAATAGATCTTTCAGAAAATAGTATCAAAGTTGACGTTTTGAACCTAAGTTCCCGAAAAAAGCAGAAAAACCGGTCAGCGAAGGGAGAAAACATCTTTGTCACATGATCAAAATCACTTATAACCCAATAGGTAATTTATGGATAAAAAAATGGAAAACACAGTTCGATTCTAAATCACTTCCATAGTCAGGCCTTCCAATTTTATATCTTTGTTTTAAAAAATAAATCTGTAAATGTGTCAAAACGTTTTGCGCTTGTTGAGCAGAGCTGTTGAGAACAGCCTTAAGGGTTACATGTTTTAAGGTGGAAAAATTGTAAATAATCCTTTAAGGGACTCGAGTTCTTTCTAAACAGATCCCTGCTTACAGATAAGAATTTACATGTTAATGTTTTCATGTAGGACATTAAACATGAAAATATATAAATAAAAGTATCAGAATGTAGCTATTATAAAATACTACATTTTATAAATGAAATTTTAATTTTTCCAATTTGGAAAAATAGGCCTTCGGAGGAAAACTGGTTTACTTCCTAAAATTTCCAGATTTTTTCTCAATTGTTCCCATACTTGTTACATAATTGTACTAAAATTGTAAAAATAACACTAATGTTACTTCTTACCACACAAATATTTAGAAGAAAAATAAATACCTTTGAATAATGCTAGTGCTAATTTGGTAGAGTAATTGTTCGGTTGGAGTCTCATACTCTTAGTTTCAGATTTCTCTTATGTGCTACCACATACTTGGGCAATGATGAGTTGGTCCTAGCTGGGAGACCAGATATCTCTGTCTCTATCTATAATTTTAAATAAAAATAAGAAATATATACAAAAAAAAAAAAGAAAGTTTTGTATAAAATAGAACTCGGTGCCATGTTTAAATTGAGGCAACTGGAAAGTTTCAAAATGTGACTAATAAATAATTAAATATATTTCTTTTCTACAGCCGGTAGTTTTTGAAAGACAAAATTGAAAATTCAGTCACCCTGTCAAAAAATTATTACTTGGCAGTGAATAGTGGAAGTAGAATGATGTAATTCCCCACCCCTGTAATGCATAGGTATATATTGAAAGCAAAACATTGCTGACATCATTTGAAGGTTATATTCCAGCAGATTACACTTTCTAAATTATTTAAAAAATTAATTTGAGAGATTATTTCAAATGTTGGGTATCTTCCAGGGTTGGGTTTTTGACGTCAAAAAGTGGTTTTTGACATGACAAGTGTCAAAAACTGGTTTAAACTGTCGTAAACTGGTTTAAACTGTCGAAAACTGTCATAAACTGGTTTAAACCGTCGAAAACTGCCAAATACATGTAACACGCTAAAACATTTTAACAATAGATAAACATTAAATAAGTCAATGATTTATGTGATCTTTTATTGAAATTTAATAATTTAAAAAATATATTATTTGCAATAAAATATATATATATATTTTGGATTTTTCAACCAGAAGAAAATAATTTTGTACAATTAAATAATCCAGATCAATTTTACCACACAGCATGCTGCAGCACACCACATGTTTAGCACATTTATTTACACCCAAAAGATTTTTGAGTTTAGAGTGTATGAAGCGTTAGAAAATAGTCTGTCTCTTAATTGATGCTGAGCTAGTAGGACATGATAGCAAAAGCATTGCTAGATGAGCAAGTTTTGAAGCAGGCTCAAAAAGCTGTTGCATTTAGTGTCACCTTTCCACCAAACAATGGAGTCCTCCCTATAGCACTGAAATAAGAAGACTGGAAAGGGGATTCTTTAGCTTCATACACAATCAGTATGGGTAAGCATCCATAAACTCTCTCCGTAGTTCAAGCGCGAGCTGAATCAACTGATACAGCAGTCAACCCTTGCCCCTGATGGTTGGGATGCAAAGTATAAGCCAAACAATGGTATGGTTTCATGATTTGATCCCTTCTATTATGCACTTTTTCAATATGGGCTTACAGGAATTTTCTTTTAGATGACCGAGCCAATTTTGTTCAGTTTTAAAATCGAAAACATTTTTATATATTGAAAGAAAGCATGTTTTAAAAAGATTTTGACTTTAAGCTTTTTTTTTTTTTTAATTACTTCTCTTATTTTGTAAATGTTTAAAATTAATAATCCAATTTCAATTTTGGATGGAATGGTTATTGCCTAGACTAGAATAACATTGATGCACATTATCTTGTTATACATACAAAAAAATCTACACTTTTCTAAGTTTTTTTTTCCCCCATAAAAAAAAGCTAGCTAATGCTTTAAGCTCTCAGAAGTAAGCGAAATTAAAACGATTTTAAGTAAGAGAAAAAATGTACAGCTCAGGTGAGCTTAATGTCTACTTTTTAGAAAAACACAATTTTACTAAATAATAAATAAATAAAAATTTTACCCTGTTAAAAAGTTGTACTTAACAATAATATTATATTCTATTCAAAGCTGGAGTAGCACAGTTGAAGTTTATTCCAACAGAGCGAAAAATGTCCAGACCAGGGATCGAACCTGGATACTTGGCGTGCCGTGCCAATGCCTTACCTGTTAGGCTATCCGGACCGATACCTGGCTGACATAATTCACTCTTATTAGTTGGACTTGGCTGCGAACTGCAGCGCTATTTCATTCATCCGAGCTATAACTATAGCATTTACATGATGAAACTACTTCAACACGGAAACTCCTGTATACCATGTAATTAGGTCATAATGAAGGAAACGAATATTTTTTCCAACTGGATTATATCATATTCAAAGCTGGAGTAGCACAGTTGAAGTTTATTCCAACAGAGCGAAAAATGTCCAGACCAGGGATCGAACCTGGATACTTGGCGTGCCGTGCCAATGCCTTACCTGTTAGGCTATCCGGACCGATACCTGGCTGACATAATTCACTCTTATTAGTTGGACAACAATACTTTAATATAACTTTAATATACTTTAATTAACAATAATACTTTACTATGTACTAATTACTGATATACAGTAAGAGTGAATTTAAAATATTACATGTAATGTTGTCAAGTGTGACATTTAATTTGAATTTTTACAGATCAATTTAGTATTTGAGGTTTTTGACATGACG
The DNA here is from genome assembly GCA_963932465.1 of Maratus speciosus. Classification (NCBI taxonomy): domain Eukaryota; kingdom Metazoa; phylum Arthropoda; class Arachnida; order Araneae; family Salticidae; genus Maratus; species Maratus speciosus. Next base: position 37,346,098 of record OZ010787.1, on the reverse strand, counting down.
GTTTAAACTATGGTTTAAACCCGACATAAACTGACACATGTCAAAAACCCGCCAACCCTGTAATTATTACTAATACTATATACTAATTATACAATTACAGTAATAGTGAATTTTAAATATTACATCTAATGTGTGACATTTAATGTGAAATTTTACAGATCACTGTAAGTATTTGGGGTTTTTGACGAGGTTTTTGACAAGGGGTTTTTGACATGACGGTTTAAACCGCAGTTTAAACTGTCAAAAACTGACATGCGTCAAAAACCTGCCAACCCTGGTATCTTCCATTATAGAAAAAAATGATAATATGTCAACTATACTCCCATAAAAATTTCACTATTTAAATTCTAAACAAAAAATAGAAAATTGTGGCACAAACAACCACTAATACGATTGAAACAACATAGCACCACTTCAAACGCTTTTTGTTGTTATACGATCAACAAAATAATTTTGGCTTATATTCTGAGTCTTTGCATTTGGATTAACTCCCCTGCCCCCCCCCCCTCCCTTACAGTGTAATTTAATTTTTCTAATATCTTCCTTCTACACTCTATATATATATATGAATGTGACATATGTACAGGTACACAAATATAGAAATTAAATCCTAACCCCACCCCTTAGAATCAAATTTTCAGTTTTTACTCTTTTTTTGTAACATAACAAATTCCAAGAAATCCTCTTCAAAACATAAATATTTTTTTATCAAATGAATTTTACAATCTGATTTTTTATATTTAAAAGCTAAATTTAATAGAAATAACAGGAGTTCATGGGGCAGACACTCCCCCCAACCCTGCAACAAATTTTAAAAAATCAAACCTTTGTTTATAAATATTTTTTTAGTTAATTTCCAATTGTTTTTGTAAGATAATGTGCTTAAAAATGAATTTTTGAATTCTCAATCAACAAAGAAATTGCATTTTCCTATGTGGCGATCACTTTCAAAACTTGAAAGCATTAACATACTCGCATTGCCTGTACAATCATTTTTTTTAAATGTATATTTTAGAAAAAAAAATATTTGTACATAAAATTTATTAATCATGATGAAAAAAATTATGATGAACAGTGGGTTATGGCATAGAAATACTTAATTTAAATTTTACCTTTAACATATAAAAAAAAACAATGATTTTAGAGAGTTGCATCCTTTGAGTTGGGTTGATTTTTGACGGCCAATTATCTACACGAGGGATATAGGCCCGGGGGGAGTGCCCTCCGTGGGGGTCTTTCTAAGGGAACCTAATCCGTATTAACGCATGGAAGATCCACGGCTCGAAGAAAACCACGAAAACTCCGAACGATTAGGCCGACGGGCGCGATTGGGATGTTGGATGCTTTGAATACCCCTACAATAAACATTTGTTATAGATCTGGGAACTCATGCATTACTTGCCACATGGCAATGGCAACTAAACGAAAAAATATTTGTCTGCTAAATAAAATATAACCAGTTTATATACATATTATAGGGTAGATGTGCCAGTAATGGACACCCCTTGATGTTTTTGGTTCATAAAAATATAACTAATAAATATTTAGCTTTAATTTTTTTTTTTTTTTTTTTTTTTTTTTTTTTTTTTTTTTTTTTATAACTCCCCTTTGCATGTTTTATAAAACTGGGTTATTGTTGACACTTTTAATCAAACCAATCAGGAAGCAGAAAATAATGTTTCAAAGTTTCGCTGTTTTTCTGTGAAAATCTTAATGACGAGGCTAAGAGTTGGCTTCGTTTAATTAATTTATGTATTATTTATCTTGCAAAATTTGAATGTTTTTGTTTGAGTAGCAATAGAAAACTTTGAATTTTATATACAAATGGCCATTTACAAAATTTCATTTATTTTTAAGGTTTTAATAGGGGGTGTCCATTACTGGGATGATTAATTAGTCATTTTCCAGTAATGGACTGGACACCCCATGTAGACATTGCTAACAATTTCAATTTCAGTAATGTTTATAGTGCATAAAATACTTTGGCTTAACTGCAAACCTAAATAATCAATTTTAATTTTTAAATTATACTTACCAAAATGTAGTAACACCAAAACTTTTATAAAAAGCTGCTTTTAAGTTATTTTATGTGATTAATAAAATTTCAATATTTTATTTATTATTATTATTTTTTTTAATGTAGTACATACATAATGTAGTACCTTGCATATTTTATAATCTGGCAATCAAACCAGCCAGGAAGCAGAAAATATTGTCAAAGAGGGGCTCATAGGGCTTAATTCCTCTCCGTTTAAATAAAAATAATTAAGTTACAGAAGCTATTAAAAATCTATTTTCTGCCTTAAATGTTTCCTTATTTAAAAAAAAAAAAAAATGTACACTATTAATGAAAGTTAGGTAATATTCATGAAACTAGTAAATCTGCAGATCAGTGGCTTCAAACATCAGTTCTACAGTTTTATTTTGAAGTTATTTTATTTAGTATTCAAAATATTCAACTCACAATATCATTTATTTCATATTTGTAATATTAATTATTATAAATGATATATCAAGTAGTCTCTGAAAGATTGTTAAAAATAGTGAGACAAAACTAAACATTAATATTCCAAAAAAAAAAAAAAAAAATTACCTGGGAGAACTTGCTAGTGAGAATGCCAATTGCTTTTCTTTTACTTTACATTCATATATCAACTTTTTTTGGTTGGCTTAGTACTTTTATTCACAAAATAGGTAAAATAATTGAAATAACATTTTGAAATTTTAATTAAAATGAAAAATGGTTTAAATAAGAGTTTTAAAAAAGTATGACGGTGAGAGAAAATCTCATGCAGCGAGTTCTCCCGGGTTAATTACCCTTTAAACACCCCCCCCCCCCCCACACCACCACTGTTTCAATAATTTGATAGCTGTAATTGCTTGATATTTAGTATTTCAAACTATCCATCTAAAATAATTAAAACACCGATCTTCTGATAATTACAATAATTGATGCAAACAGTAAATGATTATCGCAAATATTTTATTAATTACTGGTATCCTAATTGTTAAATGTATTTGAAAATAACTATTTCTTTTTCATTAGTATGTATTCATTAAATTCTGGTTCTATCTAAATACAGCCATAAAAATAATTATATTTATTGCTTTTTATGGGGTGTCCATTACTGGAACAGAAAGTGTCCACTACTGGACGTTTGATTATTTCTGTAAAAATTTATTGATTATTTCTTTAAAATTAAATTTCTATTCATATTGGGAAATGAGGCTAGAATGGTTAAATATTGTTGATTGATTAATATTGAAAAAGCTTATTAATAAAAAAATAATTTTTAAAGAAATTTCTTAAGGGTGTCCATTACTAGCACATCTACCCTATATTATATATTAGATACTACTTTAAAACATTTAATTGTAAATTAATTTAACAATAATTAAGACTAAGAATGAATGAAGACCACTAAGCTAAAAAAAATCCAAATGCTTTCTTGGCTACTAAATAGAAAATTTAATTTTCAGGCCCAATTCATTTAAAATAATGATAATACAATACTAATTCAGTGACAAATTTTACTTTAAAAAAATAACATTTAATTTTGATTTGAAAGATCTATATATATAAACATTTTAGAAAATACAATTTGACAAATTTTAATTCAAAGAAATTAAATGAAATTTTGGTTTGAAAGATATGAACAAATGACAGAATAAAATTTGGGTACTTTTCGGTTAGCCGGACGCCAGTGTTACATACATATATGTATGTCTATGTAGTATATATATGTGGATATTTGTATATATGTGTATATATGCAATATATGTACATCAGGGATCTGTTTAGGAAGAAATTGGGTCCTTTAAAGGACCCTTCACAAAACTTTTCGGCTTAAAAATAAGCCTTTTACAAAAATTTTCCATCTTTAGACTAAACTTTTCACAAATTTAATCATTTAAAAGTAAAATCTGACCTGTCACTTTTACATATAGTATAAAGAAAATATATGTATTTTACATACATATATCTTCTAAAAAATATATAAAAAAGAACCTTAATATAACAATCATTTTAAATTCACAAAATTAGGACTAGATTTTTCACAAAATGTTAAAAAGCTGTTCACAATTTCACAAAAACAGGCCCCTGTATGTATATATACTGAAAAGTACCAAAATTTGTTTTAACATGTTTTGTTATTATTATATAGTATGTAAATATTACTTTATGCAATCTAAATTTTGGGGGTCTTTTTAGTATGATACACTATATTTATATGACTGATGGCTAAAAATACTAATAAATGATGATCCTTTATCTATAAAAGTGTTTATTTATAAAAACAATAACTTTTAGCAAAATTCTGTATTAATTAGAAACATTAAATTTTATTTATCTTAAAATTAAAATTTTTCTCCAACACCAATCTTGAATATTTAAAAAAAAATTGGCTTTACTATAAATATTTGGTCCTATATGAAAATTTACTTACACATAGAAAAGGTTCTCACAGTTTTAAAGTGAATTTACAGTTAATACATTAAATACACCAGTGTTGAATTCAGACACTTTTCGACCATTAAAAACAAAATCTCAAATCTTCGCGTGGTGGGGGGGGGGGGTACTCATTGCTCCTGCTGGAGAGTATCCCCCCCCCCCTTGAATTCAACACCGATATACACAAAATTACTCGGAAAATGACATGCGAAGAAACAAAATACATGTTTATGCAATAGGCCTAATGCATAATGTCTGCAATTAGGAACCTCTTTTCTGTAAATAAAATTGTGTCTTAATAGTAATTAAAAATGAACGCGCATGTAGCGTTGTTTCTCCCGCCCCTCTCTTCACACACATACTGGGTGCAAGCCAACTTAATAATTTAATCTCCTTATAATAAAATACTTTATTACATATAAGATATGTTATTATCGTTAGGCCTGCGATTAAACTCATATGAAATAAACGACACACAATTTTTAATCAGAGTTGCAAAAAACATAGCTTATTTATTTTTAGAAAGTATGTATTAAATTAATAAATCTTATTATATTTTTGTTAAGTAACTTAATATACAAGTAATATCAGTTTAAATACCTATAAATCAGTGTAAAAGGCTGTCATCATATAATATTATATAGCAATATATTTAAAAGTTACTTCAATAGATTACTTTTTATCTGTATTCCCCACTAAGAACACATTTTTTTTCGCCATAAAAAAGCTAGTTAATCAAAGACACTGACTACACTGATATTGCCCCCCCCCCCCCCCCCCTCATAATATTAGCATGCTTTTAAAAGACTTAAGCAAATTATTTCTTTTTGACATTTGGCAGTAGGCTCAGAATATGCTTTAATAGGATAGTGTAACTCTTTAAACACAAAGGTTAACACGAGTAATATAAAAGTTACTGATAATTAAATAATAATTTCATGGATTGTAAAATACCCAATAAAACCCCCCCAGGTTTTTTGGGGGGTAGGTTGGTTTTTTGCAACCCTGATTTGAGTAGATAAAAAACACATATCTATAAAAAGAAAATTGTCTTACCTTGAAACGCGAAAATCATTTTTAAAATCAGGGTCCTTGAAATCTTTCACAACAAGACTGTCCCACCAGTCTGATGGTCGCACTTTGGCCCACAATCGGCGATCGCGGAATCCAGGCATTAGTATTCCTTGAAGATTTTGCAAGAACATAAACGCATTGTTTTCATTTTCGAAAATATCTGCGCCGCAAATTCCTAGTTCGAATATTAGGTTCGGGTGTGAAAAAGACATTAAAAAAAGTTTACATGGTCAGCAATTTTAATTCTCAAAAGGAAATGTAAAGCACAACGATTTACGCGCCAAAACGATTGCAGGCGTATTCTGTTTATGATTACACCGGAAGTCTGTACGACGGCAGTTCACTAATCAGCCAATCATAATTCAGAAGGGAAAATTACGCAGCTTCCGGATTTTTGGAGCTGATAGGTTTTATCTCTGGCTTTATGCTTGCGTTTGTAAATGGGTACAAAATGAAAGCAGGCTCGATAGTAGTAGAACCAGTAGAGATCTGCACGGGCCGGGCTCGGGTCCAGTGTTGAATTCAGATACTTTTCTCCGGGAGGGATTTCTGTGGCTCTGGGGGGGGGGGGGTGTCACGCCCTGAAATCAACACTGCTCGGGTCTATGTTCATTTGCGGCACTCGGGCCGGGCCCGGGCCATGTTTTTTTTCTGAAGGCTTGGGCCGGGCCTAGTAACTACTCTTTACGGACCGGATCGGTTCGGGTCTTACCTTTTTCCGGAAGAATCGGGCCGGGACTGGTTTCTTTTCTATTCTTCACAGCCCAAAATTTTCAGTCCTAGTTTTGAGCCAGCCCGCATGAAAATCATTGTCTCGGCGTGACCTGTCCGTTCAAAGGTTAATAAAATTAAGCCTGGCCCAAAGATTTTTGCAAAATATGCATACATTTTTGAATCGCCATTATTCTACAATTAAACATTAACATTTATTCTTTTTGGAGAGTAGTAAATTTCTACACTAGTTAAAATATTGCTAAATTAAAATATAGTAAAACGTGTGAAAAGAAACCTGCCTATTACGGAATCCTGTTTTAAACTGATAAACGTGTTGATACGTGCAAAGTGGATATACTAATACGTAAGAAAAGAATATATAATGCATTTACATTTGCTAAAAAGGAAACTTATCTTTAACGCATTTTTTTTTCATGTAATTGAGTCTTAGAAGATTTTACTGTATAGCATTTTTCAGATTTTTAACAATTCAATGCATGCAAAGGGCTGTGCATATATAACGTTATCACTTTAGGGGGGGAGGGGGGGTCTGGCACTTGATATCGTAAGATATCGCTGGGGAAAAGGAGGGGGGGTTGCTTTTTGATATCGATATCATTTTTGATCCAACCAAACTTTTCTTTTTTCAGTAACTCTTTTTTTTTTTTTTTTTTTTTTTTTTTTTTTTTTACATCCAAATAGTCTGTTACCTTTTTTATTATTACTATTTTTATATGTTTTTATGAAAATACAAAGCTGTTGTTAAAGCCGTTACATTTTTATAAAATCATTTCATTCCAAAATTTGGAATACTTCAACGTTTGCATTGCTGTTCTTCTGCTTTATGCACATATAATTCGCTGTTAGAGAAATCAGGAGCATAATTATGCAGGAAGTGATACTTGCGTTTAGCAGTAAAGAAAGACAAAGAGTGTTGTCCACTGTTTTGTTGATAAGTTCTGCCAGGGCAGGGGGCAAGTGCTAGAAGACAACATCACTTTTGAATGCATTATGTAACAATAAGCTGTTATTAAGTACCTTTAAATAGTAACTAACTTTTTTAGATATTATTTGATATAAATTTATATCATGTATTGATATTTTATTGTCTTCTTGAATCCGTAAAGTATGCGACTAATAAATGTATAATTATATACGTGTATCATGTGTCGCAGCGTATAAAAAGAAAGGGAAAAATGTTAGACATTGATAACGATAACATCTTAAGGTGGGGGGGATGGGTTGGACGAATGATAACTTATGATATCGTAAGGGGGGCAGGGGGTCTAAAATTAGCAAAATGTTGATAACGTTATATATGCATAGCCCCGAATATGGATTAACAATATTAATGATAACTGAAATATTTACATAGAAGTTTAAAAACATGAAAAAAAAGTTAAGAAAAATATTTTTTGTCAGGATTCCTCGTAAGAGTCAAATTTTTAACCAAATCGACGTAAAAATCAATGTTTCGTAGCAATTCACTCGGACCGGGCAGGGCTGAAGCCAAACTTTTAGTTGTTATACCGGGCCGGGCCAAACTTTTAACTTTTCTACGGGCCGGGCCGAAATTTTTTTTATGAGTCGGGCCGAGCCCGGGCCTGGAAATTTCGGCCCGTGCAGACTTCTAAGAACCAGTTTGATTCCTCTGTACTCTGTAAACGCTGCTTGAGACTTCAAGGTCGTTTATACTCTCGAAAACAGAGAGATATTATCCTCGACCTCGGGCTCAGGGCGTCTCGTCACTCCTCGGTCTCGCCGTAGAGGAGCTTTTCCATTTCAGCAGTGTTGAATTCAGACACTTTTCTCCTGGAGGGATTTCTGTGGCTCCGAAGGGGGACATTGTAGACCCCTCGGGAGAAATTGCAATTTTTGACTATTGAAAACACAAAATCTCAAATCTGCCGGGGGGGATATCTCATTGCTCCGGGGGGGATGTTCCCCCCCGGGCCACCCCCTGAATTCAACACTGCGTTTCAGTTTCTCGCTAGCGCTTAGCGCTAGACTGAATATTTCCGGTAATTCTAGGAAAAGTCAGTCTTCTCACAAAATGGAAATTTTTAGGCAAATAAAGAAAAATTCACAGAATAGCGCCAGTTAATTTCAGGACATATTTTTACAGTGTTCGAATGTCATAATTCTTGAATGAAGATTAAAGATCGGTTTGACATAATTCAACATGTTAGACTGGAAGTTCCAACTAGTATTAAAGGCCGCCGAGAGTCGTGACGGGTCCAGGATGAACTACACAACCCTCCCCCTCCCCCACACACACAAACACACTCTCGAGAAACATAAAAAGCATGTGAATCTTTAATAATACCTAGCCGACTTCGGCGACCACTTGTTTTGTCTCTCATAAATTATATTATTTATTTTCCAGCATTTAAGGGTAATAATTAGACATTTATACTGCTTTACAAAAGTAAAATAAATTAGACATTTTTTCTTTGTTTTAAATTATGGTATACATAGAAAATAAATATAGAAAAAAGAAAAAAGAAAAGTCTTCATTTAAATACTGACAGCATTGAGCTCACAGGCTATTCACAATATATGTACATTATACCCTTATTTATGTCTATATTCATAAAATAGAACTCACTCTTTTTGAGAAAAACGGTAAATAATCAGGGAAGCGCCATATCAGAATAAACATTTATCGAAATAAAGGGGGGGGGGGGAATGAGCCCCCTTCCTCCCCTATATACTTAACCAATGAACCTCCTAATCTAATCAGGGAAGCGCCTTATCAAAATAAACCGGTATGCAAATTTGAAGAAAATCAGATAATTCTGCATGAAAAACCCATTTATCTAAATTAAGAGGGATTCCCCCCCCCCGTTGCTCTCCTTTTATACTTAACCAATGAACCTCCAAATCTAATCAGGGAAGCGCCTTATAAGAATAAACCGGTATGGAAATTTGAAGAAAATCAGATAATTCAGCATGAAAAACACATTTATCTAAATTAAGGGGGGGAATTAGCCACTCATTGCTCCCCTTTTATATTTAACCAATGAACCTCCAAATCTAATCAGGAAAGCGCCTTATCAGAATAAACCGGTATACCAAATTTGAATAAAATCGGATAATCCTGCAAGAAAAACCTATTTATCTAAATTAAAGGGGGGGGGGGGGATTAGCACCCCGTTCTCCCCTTTTATACTTAATCAATGAACCTCCAAAATTTATCATGGAAGTGCCTTATCAGAATAAACCGGTATACCAAATTTGAAGCGAATCGGATAATTCTGCATGAAAAACACATTTATCTAAATTAAGGGGGGGATTAGCCACCCGTTGCTCCCCTTTTATACCTAACCAATGAACCTCCAAATCTAATCAGGGAAGCGCCTTATCAGAATAAACCGGTATACCAAATTTGAATAAAATCGGATAATTCTGCAAGAAAAAGCCATTTATCTAAATTAAAGGGAGGAGGATTAGCACCCATTCCTCCCCTTTTATACTTAATCAATGAACCTCCAAATCTTATCAGGGAATCGCCTTATCAGAATAAACCGGTATACCAAATTTCAATAAAATCTGATAATTCTGCATGAAAAACCCATTTATCTAAATTAAGGCAGGGATTAGCTCCCCTTCCTCCCTTTCATACTTAACCAATGAACCTCCAAATCTAATCAGGGAAGCGCCTTATCAGAATAAACTGGTATACCAAATTTGAAAGAAAATCGGATAATTTTGCATGAAAAACACATTTATCTAAATTAAGGGGGGGGGGATAACCCCCGTTCCTACCCTTTTATACTTAATCAATGTACTTCCAAATCTAATTAAGGAAGCGTTATATCAGAATAAACCGGTATACCAAATTTGAATAAAGTCGGATAATTCTGCATGAAAACTAAGGGGGATTAGCTCCCGTTCCACCCCCTCCCCCATTTATACTTTACCAATGAATCCCCAAAACCAATGAGGGAAGCGCCTTATCGGAATGAAGTTGGAAATTTTTTTAAGCAAATCGGATATTTCTATCAAGAGTTATCGCGCTACGTACATACATACTTACATACATACAGAACTTGCGGGCACATTAGCTCTCAGGCTTTGATAGCCCGTAAGCTAAAAAATATTATATACAGTGTGTATTTTAAGAGCTGTGCCCCTTTGAGCTCTTTGGGCCTTGAAACAATGTACCGGCTGCACCTCCCCTCTCCTCAGTGATACACGCATTACGAAACAAGAGCAAGAGCATCAATTCAGGGGTTTTACGATACACCGAGGCCGGGCTACCAGGTTTTTTCTTGCTGGAAAATAATTATTTTACGGTATAAATACCGAGTTTGTGCTGAAAAACAATCATTTTACGGTATAAATACCGTTTATAATCGAAATGGCATATATACCATTTTTTTACGCTTAATATACCTTAGAATTACGGTACTCATACCATAAAGAGTGAAAACGGTACAAGTACCGTAAAATTTACGGTACATCTACCGAAATTTTACGAAAATTTTTTACAGTGTAGCTTTGAATGACGAGAAACACAATTATCCATTAAAAATTCTTTAATACAATAAAATAATATTCAGATATGATTAGTATAATACACTTTCTTGTACATACACTTCTAGTAGGATGTCTTTATATATACATATAATTTATTCTTTGTATTATTGATAAATAATAAGAAATGCGCTAACATATAATACATTAAAACTTATTTATTTAAAAACATTTTGGCAATAAGATAAGACGTCTTTCTTTCGCACTGCGATATTTATAACTACGATAATTTTGAACAATTTCATATTATTTTAAATTCTTTATTTAATCGGTTCTGAATACCTTTGTAGAAAAAAATCCATTATAATTCGATTTTTTATAATAACGTAAAAACCTTTTGTAGTGCCAATACTTTCATTTAGCATTGTCAACTTATAAAGGTCAGATTTGGATACCAGAGGAAGAATTCTGTCAACTGACCAAAGTGGTCATAATGTTGAAAAGAGTCTAACAAAATTAATTAAAAATTATGCACAGTTTCTGGGGACGACTGTAACGGGCTTACTGACCAGACTGGTCATAATGTTGAAAAGAGTCTAAAAAACTAGTTAAAAATTATGCATAGTTTCTGGGGTTTCTGTAATGGGTTTTGGTGGTGGATAAAGTGGTTTTATTTTATTTTTTTAATATTTCATTTATTTTTGCAGTACGGCGAAGCACAAAGCCGCAAAATAATCTTTGTCCAAAAACTCTAGGCATATAAACAGATGACTTTTTAAAAACAACCACCTTTACGCTAAATTTAGCATCAGTCGACAACTGTTTACTCGCAAAATTAAAATTCTACCTGGAAGATGAATTTTTTGAAAACATTTTGTATGCTTTTAAATTAATGGGACAATTACCTTGTAAAAATCACAAAAGAACCTTTTTAGATTAATATCTTGCAATTGTACAGTTATGCGATTAAATGCATAAATTTAGAAGAAATAAATATCAACGAGTGTGTGATGCTTGTGGCGCGCTTTGCAAACTTGGTGCATCTAAATATTTTTGCATCCGATATCTGAATGACATTTGTCAAGCACGAGAGCATGTTCAAGTTCATGTACATACATAGACATGTAGAGAAGCACTATTCACAGAAGAAACTATGTGGTCTTCAGGATGAATCTGCTGTGGCCAGTTGAACATAATGTGAAAGTTTGTGTAACTCTACAATGAAGAAACACGTTACAGCTGTTCTAAAATCCAAACTTTCTGACACATTTTTTAATTCGTTTTTGTTCTCAAACGTAGCAAATTGGCGGGTGATGTTAATAAGAAACTTTAGAACAGGTTTTTCTGTTTATCGGTAAACGCAGGATATTTTCAGAAAATGATGTCAAAGTTGGCATTTTGAACCAAATTTCGGTACGTGACAGCGCAGGAAAGGAAAAATCTGACGTTCTGAGACAGTAATCACTTATAACTCACGATGTAATTCATTCGTAAAAGGGAAAACTGTTCGATTGAACGTCACTTCAATAAACATGCATGCAAGTATTTTCCTTTTATATTTAAAAATGAGTCAGAAAACGTGTCAGAAAGTTTCGCGATGTTGAGAGATACAAATTATTTATCTGGGAACCGCCTTAACGACAAGTTCTGCTAACAAATTGGAGAAATTGGCGAAAGATGCCGTGAAAATGCTGGTGTAAATGTATGAGGCCAAGCACATAAGCAAAACATCCATGTGCTACTGTTTCAGACGGTTTTGCGATGGGAAGAAAACGATAGAGAATGAGCTATGTCCTGGTCAGCCATCCACGAGCAGAGCCCAGACATGGTCGAGCGAGTTTGGCAAAGTCTGATACAAGGTAGGCGACTTTCTGTTTTCCCACTTGAAGACAATTGTGACTGGGTCGTTCCCACCATCAAAAAACAGCAAACAGAGATTTTGCGATCGGCATCTATAGAAACCTTTTCTTTCAGTTTCCAGAACTTTCAGAAACGTTTTCAGAAATATGTTGTTGTGAGTAGATATTATTTCAAAGGCTAATAAATACACAGCTATCATCTTTTACGCTTTTTTCTTAATACTAAAATTAATAGCTCCATCATTGAAATCTGCGATTAAATAAGGCACAAAATTCTATTCAATTTTAGTGGTAACAAAAAAGCGTAAAAGTTGGCAGCTATGTAAATGTAATTTCTTTGTATCTTCTGATATTTCAGTTTTATGACTATGTTCACGAAATTTTTTAGACCCACTACATATTTTTAAATTTAATCCGGCCAGTGCAAAATGTGATAAAAACGTCATGTGTGAGTATGTATACATCATGTTATTCTCGCCGGAAAGAAAGTGTGACAGAATCACACGTTGCTCGTCGTCATCAGACTATTTAAGCTAAATGAAAAGAAAACCAGGTAATATATCTTTCAAGTCACAAATTCCATGATTCAAAAGTAATTTTGTTAGAAATTTCGGATATCTCACGATAAAAACTCGAAGCTACTGCAATTAACATCTTAGACTTTCAATTATCTTAAGGGTTTAAAACTATCAGTTCCAATTCCAAACACGTTGGTCAATAAGTGGTGAGGAGCTTTTAAAGAAATTCCACATATACTCTCAAGGTCTGATCAGACGTGTTTTGAGTTAAGATGAGAATGCTTTTGTTAATACGTAACATTTTCTTCAAGGCTTCAAATTTTCTATTCTTGTGTTGAAGGCAGCTTTTTTCAACACAATCTACTCATCTTCAGTTATAAAACATACGCTATATATCACATCTTAATTGCACTTTCTGACACAGAAAACTAATATTACATCCGCTTTGTTATACATTGTTACAACTGAGAATAAATTAAAAAGGTAGAATTGTCGCGGATGTCCTCTGTTAAGTTCATTACTCTCTGATATTTACTGATATTGCCTGCAAGCTACCAAATAAAGGCAGTAAAATTGCATTACGTTACTTCAGCGAATAAAAACGAATTGCTTTAATAAAATAAAACCCAATGCATATTAATAAATGTCTGTTTAAATAGGATTTCAGTCTTCTATTCTTTTATAGGCTAGATATAGAAAAAATTTACAAGCATGATCCATGTTTGTTTGTTTTTTTTAGATGGTCATGGACCTCTTTAAAGCTCAATCTATTTTATATTCGACGAATTACATGAAGAGTTTTAGAAACTCTTTTACATCAAAACCAATTATCGCTATAAACAGATTTTACTCTCATTATTTTATGTAGCGTTCTAATGACTTAAGATTGTTTTGTGTATAAATTAAAAGCAAATATGCTGAGGTTTTAATTCTGTATTTTTCTAAGTTAGAATTTTTGCTTTGATCCTTTTGGATAGTTTATAACAAAAAGCATAATATATATATAAATAACTGGGCAGAACATTAGGAAATGTAGTGTCTGTAATATAAATATATATGTAACTTTTGAACAGGTATAATTCCGTGCCCAGCTAAGTGAAAGAAAGTTTATGGGGATTTAAAAAGACGTTGTTAAAATTAAAAAAAAAAAAAAAAAAAAAAAAAAAAGAATCTGATTGTAGGTTTTTAAAAGCAATGGGTGCTGCTATAAATGCCTGTAAATTGTTAAATCGCTATTCGATAAGCAGTTCCGCTATCAGCAAACTTTAAAATTCAATAACCGTACTTAACTCATTAAAGCCGGTTGGCAAGAAAACTTGCCATGTCAGGCGAACAAAACTTTTAAATTTGAATACCAGTATTTTAGTTTGGAAATTTTCACATTATCTAATCTCAAATTTCGAGCGATTAAATAATTCAAAATTACAATGTGGAAAATAATGGTGTCGAAGAATTAAAAGAAGTGTAAAATAGGCTCGTCGTTAATGGGTTAGCTGAAAAAATAATCAGTTATAAATTTGCAGAGTGTCATCCATTTTTCTGGCAATAAAACTTTATATGAAACGGAAGCTTTGTTAATTCTTGTAAATTGTGGGGTGTTAGTCTTGCTACAAAGAAGACTTCTGTAAGAAACTAGTTTGTGAATTTAAAAAAAAAAACAGACATATAATTATAATGCTTCAAAATCTGATAATAAATAAGTAAAAATATAAAGGGTGAAGTTGAAACATTTTAAAATAAACACGTAACATTACGAGTTCAAATAATCACATGGATTTTTTAAAAGATCACACTTCTTCTTTTCATGTTTTTTTTTAATTCTTTATTATTTATTATTATTTTTAATTTTTTATTAGTCATCTACTTTACCTTCAGCCTTAAAACAAATTGTCATGACATTTATTAGATTAGAGATGACAAGACAAATTACTTACGCATTATATGCTCAAAACAGCGCATGAGGGATTGTATAGTGAAATTATTTTGCTTAATTGTTTAGTTCTTTAATCTTACGGATGTTTTTTCAAATATTATGAAAAACACTTTGGCGACCAGATTCTCTATTTCAATAGAAATTTAGTATTTGTTCATATACTCACGTGGATTTTTAAAAAAATCACAATTCTTCTCTTCATGTTCTTTTTTTTTTTTTTCAATTAGTCATCTACTTTACCTTGAGCCTTAAAACAAATTGCCATAACTTAGTACATCTGTTAGATTAGAGATGACAAGACAAACTACTTACGTATTATATGCGCAAAACAGCGCACGAGGGATTATATAATGAAATTATTTTTCTTAATTGTTTATTTTTTTAAATCTTACAGGCATTTGTTCAAATATTATGAAAAACACTTTGGCAAGCGGTTTCTCTATTTCAGTAGCAGTTTAGCATTTTATTGTGCCATGTCTTATCCAGTAGTGTTATTAACCTAAAGTAGAAATTTAGAAATATCTTTTAAAAACAAGTGGGTAAGTGTGATCACAGATCGCATAGAGGGTTTCGTTTAATATTTCTTTCAAAATACTATCCTTTTGCAAAATATGTTAGCTCCACAATTCGGAACTAGGGAGTGCACTCTATTCTAAACAAACATCTGCCCGACAAAACTCCGTTTTAGAACCTATTCGCACTTATATTAGTCGAGGAAATTGAACCTATAAAACTTAAAATAAGAAAGCCCTCCTGGCCAAGTGGAAATAAAATATGAAAGGCTATTGTGCATAAAATGAAAGAGTGGCTGAAGGGTCGTCAAATGATATATCAGATGAGGGGTTTGGGGAAAAACTGACCCCCGCCATCCCGAAGCCTTCAAGTGAAACTAGTTCGCTGTAGCTTAATTAGCGACTAAGTTAGAAAAAATGCTTAAAAAACACAAGTTAGAGCCCAGAAGAGTCAATAATATAAGACTTTTTGAAAAAATTATCATTTGTCGTGTGACCACAAGTGTTCAGCTATAAGTACGCAAAATTTCATATCCCCAGCTTAATTAGGGCTCAGTTAGAAATAATTGCTTATAATACAGAAGTTGAAGCCCAAAGGGTTAATTATAAGACTTTTTCAAAAATTCATATTTTGTCTTATGATCTGACGCGTTCAGATACAAGTATGCAAAATTTCATGTCTCCAATTTAATTAGGGGCTCAGTTAGAAAGAATTGATTAAAAAACACAAGATGGAGTCCAAAGGGTTAAATATAAAACTTTTTCGAAAAAAAAATTATTTGTCGTGTGGTCTCAGGTGTTCTGCTATAAGTATGCAAAATTTCATGTCTCCAACTTAATTATGGGTCTCATTTAGAAAGAATTGATTAAAATATATATGTGAGAGATCAAAGGATTAAATGTAAGACTTTTTCAAGATTTTATAATTTGTCGCCGGGCCTCATGTGTTCTCCTATAAATATGCAAAATTTCAAATCTCCAATTTAAATATGGTCTCAGTTAGAAAGAATTGCTTAAAATACACAAGCTGGAAATCAAAGGGTTAAATATAAAACGTTTTTCGAAGTTTATTATTTGTCGCGTGATGTGAAGTGTTCAGCTATAAGTATTCAAAATTTCATGTCTCCAACTTAATTATGGGGCTCATTTAGAAAGAATTGCTTAAAATATATATGTGGGAGCTCAAAGGGTTAAATGTAAGACTTTTTCAAGATTTTATGATATGTCGCCTGGCCTCAGGTGTTCTGCTATAAGTATGCGAAATTTCAAATCTCCAATTTAATTATGGGCTCAGTTAGAAAGAATTGCTTAAAATACACAAGCTGGAGTCCAAAGGGTTAAATATGAAACTTTTTTCGAAATTTATTATCTGTCGTGTGATCTGATGTTTTCAGCTATAAGTATGCAGAATTTAAAGTCTCCAATACAATTAGGGGCTCTATTAAAAAGAATTGATTAAAACACACAAGCTGGAGTCCAAATGGTTAAATATGAAACTTTTTCGAAATTTATTATTTGGCGTGTGATCTGAGGCGTTCAGCTATAAGTATGCAAAATTTCAAGTCCCCAATTCACATAGGGACTCTGTTAAAATGAATTGCTTAAAATACACAAGCTGGACTCCAAAGGGTTAAACATAAAACTTTTTCGAAATTTATTATTTGTCGTGTGATCTGAGGTGTTTAGCTATCGGAATACAAAATTGCATGCCTCCAATTTGATTAGGAATTCTGTTATAAAGGATTGCTGAAAATACACAAATTGGAGCCCAAAGGGTTAAATATAACACTTTTTCAAAGTTTTATGGTTTGTTGTGTGGGCTCATGTGTTTAACTATAATAATTCAAAATTCCATGTCTCTAACTTAATTAGGGGCTATGTTAGAAAAAATTGCTTAAAATACACACGTTGGAGCACAAAGGGTTAAATACGAAACTTTTTTCAAAATTTTATGATTTGTCTTGTTGTCTCAGGTATTCAGCTATAAGTATGCGGAATTTCATGGCTCCAACCTTATTAGAGACTGACTTAGAAAGAATTGTTTGAAATACACATGTGGGAGCCCAAAGCGTTAAATTTAAGACTTTTTCCAAATTTTAGGATTTGTCGTTTCATGTGAGGTGTTCAGCTATAAGTACTGAAAATTTCAAGTCTCCAACATGTATAGTTTCTGAGAACGGGCTCTGTGACGGACAGACAGACAAAGGAGTGAGACGAATAGGGCTTCGTCAGATGAACGAAACCCTAAAAAGACAGTAGCACTAAACAAGGCCTTTAATTTACACCTAAAATATAAAGTACCCTTCACTCCTTTAATTAGCACCTAATATTCGCACCTTTTTAATTCAGATATATGAAAGCAGAAATACTTTCATAAGTTTGCATAGTTTTAAATATTTAAAGACTGCACTAATTGTTTATCAATTAACTATAATTTTCAATTATATAAGCAAAAATATTACGTCTGAATTCCATCTTTAAAATATTTACATTAAAATCACAGACAATACATAAAACAATTAAAATTATTACATAAAAACACTAAAAACATATTAAAATTGGGACGTTTCGGATCATCACGATCCCTCCTCAGCCAATTATAAACGTTAAGTCAATACTATCAACAGTTACAAGAAAAACACAACAGAAAGTCATCAATTTCATGTTACAGTTAAAATAAAATAGAATACTCGGCCGGCACAGATGCAGCTTCGTTAATCGCTAAATCCTTGGTTTTAGTATGCCAGGCCTCTAAAAAAACTCTCCCTGCGTAATTGTTGCAGCCGGATCGGATCACAAAAGCTTTATTAAAATCTGGAAAATGGTCGGTTGCAATAGTATGCTGAACGATCTTTGAATTCAAATTTCTACATCTAAATGCCTGTTTATGCTCTTTAAGCCGTATTTCAAGTGTCCTGCTAGATTCACCAATATAAACCGCTTCACACTGCTCACACGGAATTCCTGCAGTTTAAAGACATCGTCTACGGAATTCCGTGTGAGCAGTGTGAAGCGGTTTATATTGGTGAATCTAGCAGGACACTTCAAATACGGCTTAAAGAGCATAAACAGGCATTTAGATGTAGAAATTTGAATTCAAAAATCGTTCAGCATACTATTGCAACCGCCCATTTTCCAGATTTTAATAAAGCTTTTGTGATCCGATCCGGCTGCAACAATTACGCAGGGAGAGTGTTTTTAGAGGCCTGGTATACTAAAACCAAGGATTTAGCGATTAACGAAGCTGCATCTGTGCCGGCCGAGTATTCTATTTTATTTTAACTGTAACCTGAAATTGATGACTTTCTGTTGTGTTTTTCTTGTAACTGTTGATAGTATTGACTTAACGTTTATAATTGGCTGAGGAGGTATCGTGATGATCCGAAACGTCCCAATTTTAATATGTTTTTAGTGTTTTTATGTAATAATTTTAATTGTTTTATGTATTGTCTGTGATTTTAATGTAAATATTTTAACTATAATTTTTGCTTCCAAACCTTTTCTCGTCTGCCCTGCTCACAGAAAAATTATATTCAACAATGATCTCCTAAGCTAACGATACAACTTTTTAGGAAATGTATAAATACTACGAAGTAAGTAGAAGAAAAGTTTTATAATTTATAATATTAACTGATTAACTACTGGAGATCAATTAACTACTGGTGGCAATCATCTTATTTAGGAAAAGGGATTTTGTAGGGTACAGTCAACTTAATTTCCGTCTATTACTTAATTTTATGAAAATAAAAGTTCATCAGATGGGACTAGTTAAAAAAAAAAAAAAAACTTTTCTGATTTAAAAAAATGAATCGTCATTCTTTATTTCTTACTTTTCTTTTTAGAGAAAATAGCTTTTCCTATGACATTATTTAACCCTTAAATGCCGGGTGTTGCTTTTCGGCAACATACCAAATTTAGGCTTCTAAAATACAATTAGAATAATATTGAAGCTATAATGCCTAATGTTGCCAATAAAGTACATTCTGAAATTATTATTAAATCTATTTTCAACATGTAGATGGCAACACTTGGGCTGTTTAAGAATAAAGATAGATTTATTTTTTCAATTGTTGCTACATGTTCTTTTTGTTTTGTTTGGAAGCTTGCGAAATACCCTATTTTGTTCTGCAGTGAGCAAGTAAAATTTATTTCTTATTATAGTTCCTAAAATTCTTTTGTGTTTAATATTATGAAATTTTATCAAGGAAAATTATTTTTTCAATTAAAGACCAGAATTGCCGATTAGTAACAAATTGTTTTTTAGCCGTAAACCATACTTAAAGCAAAATATGATTTTTTTAATTATTTTTTCCATGATTTATTTAAAAAATGAAAGCCGAAAAGCATTATTACAATGATTTTTGAAAAATCAGGCATTTAAGGGTTAAAGACGTTAAGAAAGAAAAAGAAACAGAAAATGTTTGGAAACTTGGAAACAACATTTGATTACTCAAGGCGTGATTACTTTTACAATGAAGGCATTACCATTCGTATTTCTCAAGACTCTTTTTCGATATATTTTCTTTATTTTTACTTTGTAAATAAATCTTAATGTTTAGAATTGTTTGTGGAAAAGACATACATTTTCAGTACATAACAGTGAGAATTTTTCTTCATCACATGTAAGTTAAAAATAAAAAGACTTTCATACATTTGTTAAAAATAATTAAAGCACATCAGAAATGTAATGTGCTCGGATAAAATAGAGCTTTATAAGGATTACTTTACTAAAACTACTAAATAAGTTAAGTTGAATTCTGAAACCTTAGGAGAGTACTCTTTCGTTAATCAAATTCAGAAGTGAGCCATGTACTTGAAGCTTAATTGAAGATACTGTATATTTTACTACTGATTAGTTCATTGAATCAAGTGCTAATCGGAGACGTACAGTAGAATTACAAAACAAACCTCATTTTCTATTCTTTACTTCTAAACCAATCTGTAGACGCATGACATAAAAACAAGTGGTTATCACAACGCAAGTGCTAAATTTTACTTATTAACTTCGTAGACTTTCTTATTCGTTAGGGAATACTGTGCTAAATTTTGCAATCATAAGAAAATAATCGGGAAGGGACTTAAATTTAAACATTTTGTTTAAAAGAAATCCGTGGTAAAACCTTGAATTTTTTCATGTGAAATTTTATTTGTGAAAAACATCATTATTACAGATTACAGCATAACCTCAACACCTCGAATTTCTGGGGAACAGGAAAAAATTCGAGATAAAGAATCTTCGGACTATCAAGGTTTCGACAGAGAACAGAAAAAAAATCACACAAACTTCTTTTTGCCTCTAAAAATATTATTCACTGGAAAAAGCTTAACACGTATTACTGATTTAATCATGTCAAAATTCTGTTAATCAAACCATGTTTGAATTAAACATCGACTTCCTCCCTTTTTGCAAAAGTTCTGTATTCATTGTTTTCCACGAAAAAGGTATAACGAAATAATGAACCTACATCACAGCCAAACTGTTACTACTGCCAATAATCTGCATTAAAAAAAGATCAAGTAAAATTTATAACTGAAAAAAAATCGAGATATCAAGGGTTTTGAAAAAATATTTCGAGAAAATTATGTAAAATACGTAAGAATTTCCATACAAATGCAGTTTATTTTTTCTTCAAGATCTCAAGGTTTCGATATGAGGAGGTTCGAAATACGGTGAAACTTCGTTAAACTGTCACCTCTTTGTTCCCGACAATTGGTGACGGTAGAAGCGAATTGCTTTATATATTGTAAGTTAAATTAGTTGTATATGTTTTTAATGAAAATTATCACTAATGAGCTTTAACATCAGTTTATTTGTTTATTTTAAAATAGAGGCAGTTATCTTTTACAATACACTTAAAGAAAAAGAAACCTTAACGTTAAAATTCATTTAGAAACCATCACTGCAAAATATTTATTTTACAACAGCTATTAAAGGAAAAATTTACAATCGTTAAAATATATTACAAAGTATAAAAACTTAGCTAATAAAACAAATAATACATAAAAAAGTCTTTCAAAGAAGTCTGTTTTCTCTTTAGCTTCATTGATTCCATTTTATTTTCCAATTTCATTAATATTAACACTATTTCTTCCAAGAGGTGTCAAAAGACACCTTTCAGATTTTAACTTAAAATTATTCTCTAAGTTTAATCATTTCTGCACAATTAATTTTTTGACTTTTCGCACAATGGTTCTTAAATTAATACAGCGATATAATTTCCCTCCAGCTAATCCTGGTTCTAAAAATGTGCATAGGGTATACTTATTTCTACCATGAGATGTCTTTTGACATCTTAAGGATTTTATAATTCCTAATTTCGGAGGGAGGATTTAATAATTTACAATTTTAAAGCATTTTGCATACAAATATCAACATCATTTTACAACATCATATAAAGTATAAGGGGCATTCTCCCAATGTTTTACTTTTGGGGAAAAAAATCTGGCGAAATTAAACTTGCTAAAATAACATTTTAATCTGATAGACGAATGCCTTCATGAATCAAAATAAAGAAAAAATGGTCAGCAGCGAAATTTTTTATATTTAACTGAGGTTTAAGTTAAACATGCGAGTTAAATTTTCCTTACCGTTTTACTCCTATAACTTTTTATTTTCTTCTAAATTTTTACTTATAATGAATTTGCATAGTACACACAGGGCATTCAAATAAGAAATAATACAAATGTAGTACTTTTAATACAGAATTTTTGTATAACATTGTCTTAAAGGGGTGCTAAAGAAGGGACGGTAAGGTAAAAAAAGGGACGAAATGGTAAAAAAGGAGACGGTAAGGATGAAATGGTAAGGAAAATTACCACCTATTTTTAGGAAAATCATGTTAAGACTAAGTGATAGCCACAATGTTCATTGATTTTTAGAAACAGTTGTTAACACTGGATTAAATTATTATTTTTTTTTTTAATTTACCTCAAAAAGTGCAGGAATAAACCTTGGGGACGGTATACCAATAAAGCCACGGTGCTTGAAATTGATATTTAAATGCTGATTTATATTCTGCAGTAAATTTCCTGCCAAAGAATTTCAGATATTATTTCTCTAGCATACTTCTGCATGAGCAAAAACTTGAAAAAAATTCTGTCGCTGCATCTGAAGTGATTTTCTGTATCATTTTAGAAGAGGGATGGCAAAAAATCTAAAACCCAGGGACAGAGTTCAAAAAATAATATAAACCCTAAGAATGTGTGCAGGTTAATTTTTAACTACATATTTATATAAAACAATAGTTCCAGTTTCAGAAAAAAATTACACCGAATTATTTTTATTGAAACAATTTTATCCAGACGGTTCCAAACTTCAAAATCAGCATCAGGGACACGGGACGGTAGATGAGTTTTCCATGTGTTTGGACCCCCAACATCGTCCAAAACTTATTTATCTCGTTAATATTGTTGTGCAATCATGCATTGGGATATTCCCAAGTATATGCAATTAAAAAAACACAAAAAAGTGTATTAAATAAAAAAAAGTATTATTCAGGGACATGAAAGTGAAAAGATTGGGAGAATGCCCCATGATCAGATTAGAGAATCCCGATTTCAGTTGTAACAGAAAATAGGAGTTAATGCATAACTCTGATATTCGCTTGTATTCCGCCTGTTGCATTTCAGTATAAATCATTTCAGTGACTAGTTCTAAAAAAATGTATAACGCGGTTTCTTCTCCAATTCTGGTAGTGAGTTCAACACACGTTAATTTTGTTTTCATTCGCATAAAAACTGTGGTATTTGAATAGGGAAAGAATTTTATTACACTGATGTTTTTATGATTACTGTTTCTTGTTATTGTTGTTACAAAGATTGAATTTTTATAGACGAGACTGATTTTTTTTTTTTAAGTTAATAATATTAAAATGTTTGATTATATTTCTAATAAAGATAAAAAAAATAACAAGATAATATTTTTTAATTATTGTTCCTGTTAACGTAAAACATGTTTCATTAAATTTATGTATATTTATATTTTGTAGATCGATGAATTAAGCTGGAATTTACAACCTGATTAAGGGGTCTCAGGACTCTTACAGCTTTAAAATTTTCGATGTTTTCGTTTTTTTAGGTAGATTTCGTATGAAATACTACCTATTGGGATCGTTCCTATGTTGGAATTTCTGAAAAATTTTTGCAGATCTACACCGATCATGACTCCTAGAACCCAAAACCACCCTCAGTAAAAAACTTTATATATCTATCTATATATCTCTATATATCTATGTATCTATCTATCTATATATATATATCACTTTCTTCTGGACACGATAACTTTCGTAATTCTGCACCAATCTCTTCCAAACTGATACATAAAATCAAAGGGCATAAAATCTCGGTCAAGTTCGTTAATGGGCAAAATCGGACCAAGGGGATGGAAATAGGGAGGGGTTTTGGGAAAACCGAAAACCCCCCATAACTTCTTAATTTTTGTACATATCAAATCAGTTTAAAGTTTTTATTACTTCTAAAAATAGGGCCAAAATTTTATGTACACAGATTTTTGATAAAGTTAAAAATGGGCTCAAGGCGCGCAAAAAATAGGGTTTTTGGGAGAAAAAAATTCATAACTTCGTCAATTCTCAAGATATCAATTCCAATTAATTTTATTATAAATCTCTTTAATATTATCTACAACTTTTACATTCACAAGTTTTTGATAGGACCAATTCGTACCGAAAAAAAAATTAAAAACGAAAACAAAAAGGGGGTTTGAAGAAGTAAAAAATCCATAACTCCGTCAATTCAAAAGATATAAAATCCCCATGAATTTATCACATATCTTCTTAATATTGTCTACAACATCTATATAGACAAGTTTTGGATAGGACCAATTCTTACAGCAAAAACAAATTAAAAATACATAGCGGTTGAAGAAAAAAATCATCTAAGTAAGGGTGTATTCAAATCCAAACTGCGTATTTTCTTACT
The DNA here is from genome assembly GCA_963932465.1 of Maratus speciosus. Classification (NCBI taxonomy): domain Eukaryota; kingdom Metazoa; phylum Arthropoda; class Arachnida; order Araneae; family Salticidae; genus Maratus; species Maratus speciosus. The sequence goes on along the minus strand of OZ010787.1, from coordinate 37,321,619 downwards.
CATTTTACAATTCATTTTTGCTCTCAAAGGCTTCCAATTGGTACGTTTTCTTACTCAGAAACTATATAATGTACAGTAAGGGTCGATTTTTTGATAGAGGCAGAATATATTTTTAAAAATGCTGTTAAAGTGGGCATTTTGAACCGAATTTCCCGAAGCGGATTGTGTTGGAAAAATCATTGCATTAAGGATGCACTCAAATCCAAACTGCTTATTTTCTGACTCATTTTTAAATTCATTTTTGCTCTCAAATGCATTTAATTGGTAGATTCGCTTATTCAGAAACTATATAATGTACCGCAATGATCGATTTTTTGATAGAGGCAGAATATATTTCAAAAAATTATGTCAAAATGGGCATTTTGAACGGAATTTCCCGAAGCAATTGTGTTATCACTTTCTTCTGGACACGATAACTTCCGCAATTCTGCACAAATCTCTTCCAAACTGATACATAAAATCAAGGGACATAAAATCTCGGTCAAGTTCGTTAATGGGCAAAAGCGGACAAAGAGGATTAAAATAGGGAGGGGTTTTGTGAAAACCGAAAAAACCCCATAACTTCTTAATTTTTGTACATATCAAATCAGTTTAAAGTTTTTATTACTTCTAAAAATAGCGCCAAAAATTCATGCATCACAGATTTTTGATAAAATTTAAAATAGGCTCAAGGGGCGCAAAAAATAGGGTTTTTGGGAGAAAAAAATTCCTTACTTCGTCAATTCTCAAGATATCAAATCCAATAATTTTATTATACATCTCCTTAATATTATCTACAATTTTATATTCACAAGTTTTTGATAGGACCAATTCGTACCGAAAAAAAAAACGGAAAAAAAAGAAGGTTGAAGAAGAAAATTTTTCATAACTCCGTCAATTCACAAGATATAAAATCTCCATGAATTTATCATATATCTTCTTAATATTGTCGTCAACATTTATATAGACAAGTTTTTGATAGGGCCAATTCTTAAAGCAAAAACAAATTAAAAATACATAGCGGTTGAAGAAAAAAATCTTATTAAGGGTGCATTCAAATCCAAACTGTCCATTATCTTACTCATTTTTAAATTCATTTTTGCTCTCAAACGCATCCAATTGCTAGATTCTCTTATTCAGAAACTATATAATGTACAGTAATGATCGATTTTTTTGATAGAGGCAGAATGTATTTCAAAAAATGATGTCAAAGTGGGCATTTTGAACAGAATTTCCCGAAGCGATTGTGTTAGAAACGAAAAATATTGCCCTACTGAGAAAATAATGGTTTATTAATCAACTTTTAATTAATTGAAAGAAAAATAAAAACACAGGTCGCTTATAAATCTTTTCAAAAATCACGTCAGCATGTTTCATATTTTTTTTTTATTAAAAATGAATCTGAAAATGTGCCAGAAAATTTCGAGTTGTTGAGTATGGAAAAATATTTTTTTAATATCGCCTTAACATGATTCTGATAAAACCAGCTATTTTATAAAAAAGGAAATATAAGCTCGTCAAAAGCAGACAGATAAAACTGTTAAAGTGGATTTATATCTAATAATGATTTAGTTTTTGTTAGTGAAATTAGTATACTTAACTTCGAAATCTACCTCTGCCTGTAGGCCGGGCCGGCAGGGATTTTTTAGATGTTAAACGCCTATCTTTTCTGAACATTTTGATTTAATTGTTTCCTTGAAATTCCTATTAGAACTGAAGTTATGGCTTTTACATTTATACACTTTCAATAACTGAAGCGTCGTTTCGGAAACTTTGAAGCCATTTTTCCCCAAATGACGTTTTTGGGCATAACGCGCACGATATCTCAAAAACTTGTGAATATTTTTTCATGAAATTTTCAAAACGTATGTTTAATGTTAGTCTGTATAAACTGAATCTAAAATTTCCTTTTTATTGTTCAAAATAATATTCTTTTAGGTGATTATACTGTTGAAATTTTCTTAATTTTGCTTTAGCTAAATACAACTTTGTATTAAAAATATAAAAAAAGCTTTAAATACAAATTTATTTAGGTTCAGGGTAATTATTATAATACGAAGTATACGTAGGTACCAAAATTTTCATTCTGGTTGCAACACTTATTTTGTAATCGTGCGCGTAAGTTGTTATGCCGATTTTTTGGTCGAAAAATGTCTAACAGTTTGGAGCCCTTTGTAAATGCTAATTCTGCATCTTATAATTTTTTAAATACACGAAATGAAAGAACATACTTATACATTTTATTCCAATTAAAATTGTGTCTTAAAATCAAATACATTCTAAGATATTAAATGTTGAAAATGGTCTTTTTTTTCTTTTCTTCCAATTTTATGAGTCCTGAGACCCCTTAATTAGTCTGTAATATGTACGCCTCAATGTATTAATAAATATATTGCTCAAATTATCTATATTTAACTGATAATTTGAAATCCCAACAGTTTTGACAATTATTTGTATTCAAATGCAAAGGTGTCAAAAGACACCTTTCGGTAGAAATAGTGTTAAGAAACCTTTTTTATCGGCCTTTTTCGGAAGAAATTAAAAATCTACGCGTAACGAGTTCGTTGTCTCTCTAATTTCATTCTTTAACATAATTTTGTGTTATTTCTATCATTTTTCATATATCGTCTATGAAAAATAGAGAAATCGTAAGTCAAAAGGGGCGGTTTAAGTGGATTTCTTATTTTTCGTGAGACAGTTTATTAGGAATGTCCTCGTTTTTTTGGTCCGGGCTTTAAGAAACTGGTGTCGTATGTGGTGTGACGATTTAAGCAAGGTCTTAGTGCATCAAGATTTTCTTGGCGTAGCATGTCCCTAAAGGCACTTTGTGTCATAAAACTCCATTCAACAAACCAACCAACAAACTTAGTGTATCAAGGTTCGACTTTAAATACATGCAAAAATTAAATTTTCCATTTTGTACAATGAATTTTGTGCAGCGTCATAGCTTCCTGAGATTTTATTCTAATGTCTAAAACACTAACAGTGAACATAGTCAACACGAAAATCAGAGATTTGCTGTTAATAACAAAACTGTAAAATATCAAAAATTCCTGCCCTCATATTTCTGTGCCACTTGAAAGATTATTAATTGTTTTAAGAAGTAAAATATAAAGTATCCTACAGTTTACGTTAAAAAGAAAAAAAAAAGTCGGAAATATGACGTTAATATTACCATTATAACAAGAATAATAATAAAGATAAATACGTCCGCCTTAAATTTACAGAAATAGTATTGTTTAAAATTTAGAACATATAAATTTAGGTAACTCCTATATATAACACCAAAGTAGAAATTTATCACTATAAACAAAGCATATATTTTCAATTATTTCAGCATAACACCGCTGAATACAGACAAGGCAATTATGGCACGTTTAAAACAACCCCGAGTGTTTATGAGCGTCTGGGTCAAGTTCTTGTGATTTTTTTCTGCCACTTAAATGGATAGCTTTCAACGTATACATTTTAAACGCATAAATCTGTTCTAAATATACAGATATATATAAAGCGTTATTTTAGAAGGGAAAAACTGCAATTTTCTCAATAAATTAAACATTCCACTTTTTTTTTTTTTTTTTTTTTTTTTTTTTTTTTTACCCAGGAGCCACCGCAAATTTTACAACGTATGCATATATTCCTTTATTTTAGCTCTCTTATCTATTCAGATTATTTAAAATTTTTGTTGTAAACAGTAGAGCTTAAAAATTACAAGTAAGTACGAAATAAGAATATATCTGGATAATTTTAAACCAAAAACTGTGTTTGTGTACCTAAATTGCAAGGTATGATATTTTTCAGGGTAAAAACAATAAAAGAAAGAAAGAAAAATATAAAACTGTGTATTTAAATTTTTAAAGAGATTTTTATATAACTATACATACCATATTCGTTTATTATTGGAAATAATTTTATAAAAGTATAAAAAAACAAAATCTTTTCTGGAAAAAAGAAATAGTTATGAAGCATTGTTTTCTTCGTTTACGAAGATGATTTCTTCAGTAAACCTTTCAGCAATATCGAAATTTCCTTCTTACAAATATTTGCTATACAAAATATCAGTAATTTGTTTTATATGTCAATAGATACATGGAAACTCAGATTTTTTTTTGTGTTTTGTTTTACAAGCTCGAAATAGTTTTTTAAAAAGGGTAAAAATTACACATTCGCTGCTGAAACCATAAGAATTACAGCGATTACTTTTAACCCTTTGCATCAGAGCGTTGCATATCTGCAACGTAACAAAAAAGTCAATGTTGCTTAATAACGGGCTTTAAAAGACTACTTTATTTATTGCTGCTATCTCACAACCGAGCAGTTAATATAAATTGTTCATATAATTCGGAACAAACGGCGGTACTGAGTTCATTTTTCATGCCAAAATTTTACTTATTATTTGAGTAGTTTTGCATCGAAACTGCTAAAATGAACTTCATAAAATTTGTAAAATTAAAAAGGCAGGAGATGTCGAAAAATTTATTTTTAACAAAAGTAATTTTACAATTTTGTATACTATACAAATTTGTATTAGAAAATTGACAATATATATGAGAAATATGTAATTTTCTGTTTATTGGAGCTGTGAAAAAAGTGCATTTTTAGTCAAAATATTTTGTATTATTATTATTTTTTTTAACATGCTTAAAATAATGTATTCTAACATATGAGTAAATATTTTTCAAATCGAAGCTGTTGCATTACAAAGGGTTAAAACAAGAAAACACAACACAAGAGCATGCCGCAATTAGATATTAAAAAATTGGTTCTAAATAAAATTTGCTACATTTCTACTCAATAAAATATGGGATATAATTATAGTGTACAGCGAAAAATGCATGGCATAGCAGCACCCTTGTTGAGTGATCAAAACCAAAATTGAATCAGCATATTTTTTCATTACAAGCATCTTATATATTAAGTTTTGTATAATTCCATACTATATTTGGCGAGATATAGCTATCACGCTCATCATGAAATGTAGGCATAGAAGGGCCACCTGCAAAATGATATACACCAAAAGACCAAAATCTAATCAGCAAGAATTTATCTGAAGGTCCAACTATACATGAAGTTTTATGGAATTGCTTTCGTTAGTTTTGAGTTATATCATCCACAAATTTATTACAACACATAGAGAGACAAATATTTGTTTAAAATTAGTCAAGACATATTCAGGACAGCACAAAATGTGTAAATCCATTAAAAATCGGATCAATTTTTTCGGGAATTCCGTACTTTCTTCCTACGTATAGAGCAGGAAGAAAAAATGGTGTGTCTAACAAACAGCATTAAAAAACTTTCTGATTGAAATGACTTTCCTAATACGGCAGTTTTTGAGTTCATGGAAGCTAAAAATTCGCACATGATATTATTCCATGTAAATGTTTCGGAAAGGAGATTTAGAAAAGGGGGAAGGGGTATTCGAAAATCATAATACTATTCAAGTAATGCTATAACAAGACATACATATATCATGTCGCTGTCTGGAAGAATTTCTTTATTACATACTAGCTGCGTGTTGCATTTGTACTTTACAAGATCTTCCGAGGTTTTTTTTTTTTTTTTTTTAACCATTTGGAAAAATGGTTATTGTCCTCTGTCAGGGTAGGAAATCAAAAACATATCTGAAGCGTTTTATTGGTTGAATCCGCATTTTATTCGTTTTCTGATTGGTCTATACAGCAATCTGTATTTCCCTTTGATTTCAACAGAGATGGATACTTCTGTTGCCACTATGACAAAAAAGTAATAAAAACTACAGAAGAAAATTAGTAACTCGGAAACAAATTGAGATACAGCTTTCAAACAAATTGCATTTAAAAGTACATTTTTTTTCTCTATACAACGGTGGAAAAAGTAATATTGTGGGATGTTTAGAAGTTTAAGAATGAAATTTCACTTAAAATTGGTCCAGGAATATTAATGGCGTACGTAATGAATGACCATCCATGGCATACGTAATGAATGACCAGCTCCGTAGAAGTTTAAAAATTTACAGTACCGAAAAATGTAATCCATGGCGTACGTAATGTATGATCAACACCAAGCGATTTTTTATGTCTTAAATTTTAGTCTTTGAAAAAATCATTTTCCAAATGGTCGTTCTAATTTGCTAAATTGCATTTTTTAACCATTTGGAAAAATGGTTATTGTCCTCTGTCAGGGTAGGAAATCAAAAACATATCTGAAGCGTTTTATTGGTTGAATCCTCATTTTATTATTTATTTTTTTTTATTTTTTTTTTTTTTTGGGGGGGGGGGGGAGAAATCTAATTGTATTTTACATTTAAAAAATATTTATAACATTAAAATTATGATCTTTTTTATTATAAGTAAGTACATTTATAATGTAAGTCAATTGAGAATTTTGAAAAAAGTTTTTCTTTGATTATTTTTAATTGAATTCATTTCGCAAATTACGCTATTTTCATGAAGTTACAATAGAGTGCTTTTATAAAGAGTGACAACATACGGGAAATAAAATTTGATTGGTGGAGAGAATTGTGAAGAATAACTTGGAAAGCTTGACAATATATTGAATTTGCGGTTCTGCAATTATCGTTAAGCTAATATTTCTTTACTTGTCTAACTCGCCGAAGCGAATAGTTTACAATACCATCATGTTCTATCAGACGCCATTCATTTACATACTCTTCCAATTCGGAAAATGGTATTTCACAGGGATTAATAATGTTGCATGTTTTCAGGTTTTTGGTAATAATTAGGTAAATGTGGAAGTAAGATTCATAAAATAATGTTTGGATAGTAGACAATAATCGTGGCATTGCATGTATTCAAATCGATTTTTTGTAATTCACAGTTTACGTGGGAAAAATGACAAAAAAAAAGAAAAAAAAAAGGGGGGGGGGTATGTCCTCTTTCTTTCCTCTTTTTCTATAGAAATGGTGTAATTTAGCTGCCATCATTGGAGAAATTTTACAAAAAATTACATTAAATTACAAAAAAAAAAAAAAAAAAAAAAAAATCCAAACCCAAACAACAAATTTGGAAACAACTAATTTAAGTTTCAAAACTCCCCTAGTTATTATCCAGGCGAATAACTGACGTTGGTTTCAAAGCGCATCGATCCATATTCTGTAGTAGTTGTGAAATACAAATACACCGTCAGACTTTTATTATAATAAACAACGCTGTCTATTTTCAGTCACTGGAGACTGGAGACACATAGATGATTCCTTGCTTATCAGTGTTGCCAACTTTGGCTGTGAATACAGTTACATAATACCAGATTTTTCTATTTATTATTTTAGTTTTTAAATTAAAATTAATAAGTTCTAAGTTAAAAGTCGGATGTACATAAAATTATTATAATTTATAGACCTTTCCTAGTCGTGTTAGTTACCAATTGCCGCATTTTACAGATAGTGATTTGGCGCTTATTATGTATGTTGTTGAAACCAGCTTTTTTTTTATGAGGCAAACTTTTCATGGAATCCTAGGTGATTATTTCTTTGTAATGCTAATATGGACTGTAGACACTGCAACTAAATGACAGCTATCTATCCTTACTAATACAATTTTAAATTTAAATGAATACATTGTAAGCTAAAAATCAGATTGGCTTAAAATTATTATCATTTATGTTTCTTTTCCGTAATCGAGTACACAGACAGTTGCATGTTTTATACAGAGTAATTCGGCGCAAAATTAAATTCATTTTTCTAATCCGATTTGATTTTAATGAGGCAAAAATATACCGGTCTTCCAGGTGAAAATTTCTTTGCTTATCGATGATGCAAGCCTTGGCTTTGGACCCATTTATGGAATATTGGGCCCTTATACGTACCAGTCTATTTTTTAAATAAAAAGGTATATGTTATAAGCTAAAAATGTAAATATTGCTATTTATAAATCTTAATTAGATCGTTTAACCGCCTTACGATTATTTAAAATTATTCAATTAGTTCTGCGATTTTTGAATGGTGAAAGATTGGTTGATTGATTAACTTTCCCGATTGGTTCTTTCCTGTTTTCTCAAAAAATATTTCAGATACCGGAATGCAACAACTACAGATTGTAGCCATCAGAAAATTCTTTAAATGTTCCTTATAAGTTTAGCGTTTGTTATGTAATCGTTCCTAAGCCTACTCCGGACAAACAGACAGAAAAACTAAAACACTCTTAAACGTTATTTTTTACTTTACGTCGTCAGAATAGTGGAAAAACTTAGAAATAGCTATTTTTCTGAAAATCACAAATATGCACTCAAATTTTATATAGGGTAAAGTGCCCATATTTCGTCCCCTCTCCTAATTTCGCCCCCCTTAATTTTTCCGCTTCTGCTAAAGTGGCGCCACTTATGAGGCAAGGCACAGGGGACGGAAGGTAAAAGGGATCAGTGTTGAAAATTTTGTTCGCCAAGACGCATACATAAATTAAAGACGGCGAATTTCCTATTTTTAGAAGACCTGAGTTCTTATTACGTCGTTTGTAGAACGTTATTTACTGTACTGTAAGTATTTATTTTTTATTCATTGCATGCATTTTTCGTTGGTAAGATGCTGACAGTAGCATACAGTGAGTTTTAACACGTTCAGTTCATCTTAGGGGAACTGAAGCTTCGTCATATTGGGAAGTAGCGTGGTCTCAATTTCGTCCTCCTTGCAGTTCTTATTTTCATCCCGGGTACGAAATTAGGAATGCTTTTTCATGACATTTTTTTTTTCAGTTTTTTCCCCTCAAGTTTGGATGGCTAATGTTTCGTTATGTTATTCTTCCACTGATAATTAGTACATTTTTTTGTGTCTTACTTTAATGTAAATTAAATTACTTACTCATTTAGATATAAATTTTGATTTAGTTATAAGTTACGCCTCGGCGTATTGGATTTTTTGGGGAGACGAAATTGGGACCATTTTTTTTTCCTTTTGCATTTTTTAGATACTTTTGAAGAAAAAAAAAATTCGCATTGTTAAAATTTTTTGTATGATATTTGCCTATGTTTCTATGTGCGTGGGTAGTTAGTCTATGTAAAATCCAAATTTGGTAGGTTTTCACTTAAAATTACAATTTCCAATGGCCTAAAAGTGACTGGGGGACGATAATAGAGCACCTTACCCTAAATGCACGATTATAGATTTTTGTACAAGAAAAAGAAAGAAAAGAAAAGAAAACTTTCATCAATTAAATACTGGAAATGTTTTAAAATCCAGAATCTCCATACCTCATTTGAATGCTAATGTTATTTCATAGTTTGTAACATTTGTTCTTTTATATAATTAATTTATTTACTTTTTTAAAAACCTACAAAACATTCCTAAGTTTAAATCTCACATTTTGATTATACACAATTTCGTTCTAAAATACTTTCGCTCTCTGTTTAAACCTATTTGCCTCGACAAGAAGATATATAAAAAAAGAAAGAAAAATCATGCGTTAAGCACAGATTATAAAACACTTTCCAACACTTCCTGAATGCTTTAACAAAACTTCGTTATTTTAGGGAAATAAGGTATATAAGATAACTAAGTAAACATTTTAGAAAACGCACAAAACATTTGAAAACTGATTTCAGCAGTTATCGTCCATAGCAAATATGTATTTCAATTCTTTTGAACAGCTCTGTGTTTGATCTGTAGGTTGATAAATATATTACATAATCGGGAAATTTAGTTTAGCAAGAAAACGCATAACAGGTTGAAATTTCTCTTTCAGCAATTTATACTAATAGATGGAAACATACTTGTATAGTTTTGTCCAACCCTGTAGTTAACCCAGTACTTTTATTACACACTATTTAGCCAAAATTCAATTCAAACTAAAACACTCTTAAAACTACTGAAATCACATTTCCAGAAATTATCATTTATAGACGGCCATGTATCCAATACTTTGCGTGACCCTGTATATCATTTTATCTATATTCTATAAACATTTCTTTCTAAATGCAGTTCAGCGTAAAAATGCATAACTCATTTAAAAACCACTTTTAAGCAATTTGCTCTCATACCCAGTAATCATTACGAATTCTTTTGTGTAGTCCTGTATATGAATTATAGCTTTCATACACACCATTTACTATGCATAAATATAGTGAAACATAAAAGCGCATAACATAATTAAAAATGCATTTCCAGCAATCATCGCTACGGTACAGAACTATCGGATACAATATAGCAATATTGTATCTGAAATCTTTTGTGTGTCCTTGTAAATGCTATGTACTTCGTATTATACATGAACTAAGTTATAGTAAACCTCAGCGACGTATATCAATTTCCTGATACATGAAACAATTTAACATAATTAAATTACGCCCCTTACAATTCCCTCCACCCCTATATCATTATGTTAAGGAATTCTTCTGTGTGGCCTTTTAAATATGAATAATAAGCATATTTTACAGAATGCATATGTTAGTGCACTTCATAAATGCATATCAGTTTCCTTATGTTTGAAAGAGTGTAATATCATTGAAAATCATTTTAAACTATTTCTTCCCATAGGCCGTAATGCAACGGCAAACTTTTGACTGTCCCTGTAAATGAACTAAACATGCTAGAAACTTAATTTGAAATAGGGAACGTGCTATGGTAAACGTAAATAACATCCAAAAATTTCAGGGCAATCCGAGTATATTTACAGGAGTTAGAGCGCGGACAGACCGCCATACGGACAGTCGGACAGACAAACCGAAGTCATAAATACTTTTCAACTTTTTTGGAAAGTGTTAAAAAAGATGTAAAATGTATTCATTACGTCTATTAATAACAGAAAATGTTATATTTTATATAAACTACTTTGTTTTACCATGTTCAAAAAACAGAACAAATATTATAAAGATAAATATTTTTGAAAATTAATATTTTCTCAGCCATTTATCAATGGAGAGATTTTACACTGCAGAAAGACATCTATTAAAAAATTTTACAGTAAAAAAATTACTTACACGTATAAATACAATATATTTATTTTATTAATTCATAGGAACTAATTTATTTAAAAAATCAGTATTATTTGTCAATTAATCTAAGTTTCGTTTTAAATATTTTACTATAAATAATTTAAATATTAAATTTAATATTGATAATTTAAATTAATAATTTAAATATTTAAATATTTTACTATAACTGTATTTGTTTTAAATGTTTTAATATTTAAATAAATGTTTAGATATATCAATTTAACAAGTCAGTTTTAGTGAAAGATTCCCTTACAAACTTCTCATTATGATTACACACGAATAAATTTTGTATTATCTTTTCAGATATCAAAGGAGAAAAAAGAGATTAAAGTTAATTAATTTGAAATTTGGGACATAAAGGAATAAATAGAAAGTAAAATGAAAAGAAAGAAAAGGGGCAATATAATCAAATCTGCCATGTTTCACTTTTATTCCAATGGTTATTTCATAAATTGTAACTTGCATTCATAAATATGCAATTACTCTATTTATTCTCCTAAAGACTGTTATTTGATTTTATCTTCATTGAAACAATTTTTAAAAAAATCTACCTAAATGGTTTTGAACTGTTTTAACCTGCCATATGATTACATCACCGACCTTCCTTTTATCAAAGTAGCATTTTTCGTATGCCCATGGCATTGTAAGTAAATTGGAAACTATCCAAAACATTACCATTAGATGAAATCAAGTAAACGAAATTTCTGAATAAAAGAAATTTAAAAAATATATAAAAATCGTCTCTGAAGGAATAAAATCTTGTCAATTAAACTAAGTTTGGTTTTAAATATTTCATTATAAATAATTTAAATATTAAATTTAATATTAGTAATTTAAATTAATAATTTAAATATTTTACTATAACTATATATTTTTTAAATGTTTTAATATTTAAATAAACGTTCAGACCTATGAATTTAATAAGTTAGTTTCAGTGAAAGATTCCCTTCAAAATTTCTCATTATTATTACACACGAATAAATTTTGCATTCTCTTTTCAAATATCAAAGGAGAAATTATTAATTAATTTGAAATCTGGGATATAAAGGAACAAATAAAAAGTAAAAAAAAAAAAAAAAAAAAAAAAAAAAGGAAAGAAAATGGGCAAAAAAGTTAAATCTGCCATGTTTCAGTTTTATACCAATGGTTATTTCATAATTTGCAAACTTGCATTCATACATATGCAATTACTCTAATTTATTTTCTTAAGACTGTTATTTGAATTTATCTTTATTCAAACAATTAAAAAAAAAAATCTACTTAAATGGCTTTGAACTGTTTTAGCCTGTCATATGATTACATCACCGACCTTCCTTTTATCAAAGTAGCATTTTTCGTATGCCCATGGCATTGTAAGTAAATTAGAAACTATCTAAAGCATTACCATCAGATGAAATCAAGTAAACGAAATTTCTGAATAAAAGAAATTTAAAAAAATATATAACAATCGTCTCTGAAGGAATAAAATCTTGTCAATTAAACTAAGTTTGGTTTTAAATATTTCATTATAAATAATTTAAATATTAAATTTAATATTAATAACTTAAATTAATAATTTAAATATTTTACTATAACTATATATTTTTTAAATGTTTTAATATTTAAATAAACGTTCAGACCTATGAATTTAATAAGTCAGTTTTAGTGAAAGATTCCCTTCAAAACTTCTTATTATTATTACACGCGAATAAATTTTGCACTCTCTTTTCAAACATCAAAGGAGAAATTATTAATTAATTTGAAATCTGGGATATAAAGGAACAAATAAAAAGTAAAAAGAAAGGAATGAAAATGGGCAAAAAAGTTAAATCTGCAATGTTTCACTTTTATACAAATGGTTATTATTTCATAATTCGCAAACTTGCATTCATACATATGCAATTACTCTATTTATTTTCTTAAGTCTGTTATTTGACTTTATCTTTATTCAAACAATTAAAAAAAAAATGTCTACGTAAATGGCTTTGAACTGTTTTAACCTGCCATATGATTACATCACCGACCTTCCTTTTATAAAAGTAGCTTTTTTCGTATGTCCATGGCATTGTAAGTAAATTGGAAACTAGCCAAAACATTACCATTAGATGAAATCAAGTAAACGAAATTTCTGAAAAAAAGAAATTTAAAAAATATATAAAAATCGTCTCTGAAGGAATAAAATCTTGTCAATTAAACTAAGTTTGGTTTTAAATATTTCATTATAAATAAGTTTAATATTAAGTTTAATATTAATAATTTAAATTAATAATTTAAATAGCTAAATATTTTAAATATTTTACTATAACTATAGGAGAGGGTAAGTACACAGTGAGACGAAAATTATTAGTATTTAACGAATGGCAACGATTTTTATTCTTTTGAAAAAAAATTTTGCTACATCTTTAAGCCACACAAATACGCTACACATTAATGTATAAATGGTTTTTAAAAAGTTATTTAGAAAAGCACAGAAGCAGCATAACGGAGTATCGAAAATTGTCTCACTGTGTACCACAAGTGGTACACAGTGAGACAATGTATATAATTTCATAAATCATACATTTTTACACTCTATCAATAGTTTTCTGCAGTTTATGACTTCTAATTTATACTTCTAGATTTAAGAAATTTTTAAAATATGAGCCTCGGGTGGACAATAGCAGACATTGGGCTACCTTCATGCAAATTTTCAGCCTCTTACGTTAAGCAGATTTCATTAGCCATCGCACGCCCCCCCCCCCCCCCACACACACACACAGTTAGAGAGAGAGAGAGAGAGAGAAACCTTCTTTTATTAATAAATAACTTTTTTTACATCAGAGCCGCATAGTAGATACACAATGAGGCACGTCTCACTGTGTACCACAACTGTGTGTCTCACTGTGTACTTTCCTTACGTTGTAACGAAATGGATGCCACACCTGTTACATCAATTTCCTCGCTTTAAGAAGCTTATGCCGCTTTGTCGAAATAGTCTATTATCAGATATAGCTAGGTTTGGTTAAGTAAAGATATGTCATATTGAAGGAAATAAACTTTAAAATAGACGTTTATGTAACTTTAGCCACTATAAAATAAATAATTGTTTGCTATTTTGTCGGACGAGTAACTGAAATGCCGAAAATACATCCACGTGTTGCATAAGATGAGGTGGTTCAGTGTGCGTTCCAGCTAGGAGAAAAAGTTATAACTATATGTCAAAATGGCTGCTGTCTCACTGTGTACCATGTCTCATTGTGTACTCGCCTACCCTATATTTTTTAAATGTTTTAATATTTAAATAAACGTTCAGACCTATGAATTTAATAAGTCAGTTTTAGTGAAAGATTCTCTTCAAAACTTCTCATTATTATTACACACGAATAACTTTTGCATTCTCTTTTCAAATATCAACGGACAAATTATTAATTAATTTGAAATTTGGGATATAAAGCAGGGGCAGCGCCAGCACTTGCCCGACGGGGGGGGGGGGGGGGGGCACAGTATCCCCGACAGGGGGGTCGAATTCATAATATATATTAGAGGTCTCCACGAGCCCGGGCCTGTCGGTAAAAACTTCCTTCATTATGGAAACCGGTACGGGCTCGGGCTAAATTTTAGCTTTTGAAAAGTTGGTCCAGGCCTGAACTTCATTCTCTTCGGGACACGTCCGGGTCTTACATTTTTTCTGTAGATTCGGGCCGGACCGGGACTGTATTTATACTTTAGAATTTTTTTCCCGCACGGTAATGTCGTGGTAACTTTTTTCCCTTATTAGTGGAGTAAATCAACAATAAAACATTTCTTTGTTTCTTTTTCCCCCCTTTTTTTAAAATAATAGGTGGAATATGTTGGTTAATTACGTGAAAAACATAAAATTTTCGCGTCCGGATTTGGCATATCCCGAAACGCGCAGATCTTTAACACTCACACTGCTATTTAAATTAGGGATGAATTGCAGAGGGCCAAACGATTTTTATTCGAAATATAAATCTCGAAGCTTGTCAAATAATATTGTAGATAAATAAAGTGAAAAAAAGCTCTTAAGGGTATTTTTGAAACACCTCACTAGTCACAATCTTTATAAGCGGACGGATCCACAACAGAAAAAATTTCCACACTTTTCAGCATTACCCGAAAGGGAAAACTCTGCTTCGTACGTTTCTTTCACACAGAAACCTCCTAATAAGAGGTCATTCAATATTATAGATTTTACGTGCACATATATGGCACATACACAGCAGTGTGTGAGCAACAAAGTATGAAACAGTTTTCGCGGTTATGAGTCGAACCACTGCGGACAACCCCACCCTTAAGAAAATGCAAAGGCTTAGAAACAAGAGTCCCTCATCAGGTAAGGTGGTAAACCAATTTTTTTCGAAACGCGGTTCGTGTTCAGGCCGGTTTGGCCATGTATTTTAATGTCGGGGCTAACTGAAAAAAATCACTTGATAAATCCTATTAAAAACGCATGAAGTGACCAAAAATTATTCTAATTTAAAATTATTTAAATTTGTTAGTGAAAGTGTCATAGTGAAAATTAGCAGTTAGACGTTACACCTAACTAGGGTCCTGCCCGGATAATAAACAAATTTGCATGCCTGAATATTTGTTTTAAAACCAAGCTGCAACCCGAACCGAACCCAACCAAAAATACTCCATCTACTAGCAAACTGATCGAACCAGAAATACTTAATTCCAATCCCAACCTGAAACCCGGAATCAAAGAAAATTGATCCAAAATATAATGTAATTATAGAAAAATAGACTGTAATCATATCTCCAATATTAATGTTATCTTTTATGTAGAAAAATAAACATGTAAGGAGTCATTCATATTCAAATATGTAGTTTTTCATCTGAAATAGATTCCTGCGCAGGTTGAGTTATACCCGACCCAAACATTCAACTTAAAGTCAATCCGAAACCTATGAAAAATTTCCGTTGATTCAAAACCCGACAACAATTTTTCTATTGACCCAAAACCGAAACACTTCAACCCGAACCCTACTCGGCACAAAAAAGATCTATTATTTAACACAGTTATGAAAAAATAGTCTGCAATCATATCTCTAATATCAATTTTATCTTTTATATAGAAAATAAACATGTAAAGCGATTCATTCAAATTTAAATATATAATTCTTCATCTAAAACAATATCTTACACTTTCTTTTTGTAAAATTGTGCTAATTCGAACTTGGCTCGTAAGTAGTGTTGTCAGGTCTAGTATCGCAAAAAGCGGGACAGAGAGAGATAAAAAGCGGTGTAAGCACTTAAAAATCGGGACACCCTTAAGCACTACAATAAAACCTGTTAAAACGGAACCAGTGTAACGGAATGATGCTTTAAACTGAAAAAAATCGCAATATCGGCTAAGATTAAAACCTGTCTAAATTGGAAAGTTCTTCCGATTATTTGTCGTTCCATCTTAACAGGTTGCTATATTAAATAGCTTCCGTTCTTCGTATTGAATGTACGTGAATTATACTTTGCCCATAAAGGAATGGTATGAACTTAATTAGTCGAACTAGAGTTTTTTTTTTAATAATTAACAGTAATTTCATGACAATAATGCTCACTTTATAAATACAGCATTTTATTTTTTTTCATTATTTTTCATTTCAGCCGTTTTTGAAAAAGCTCAATTATTATTACGTACACTCTCAAGAAAAAAGTTCGTCAACCGTAAAAAGCACAGGCAGCAAGTTGCCAGAACGCACCTGTGGTTGGAACAGATTTTTTCCTCTTATTTTAAGAAATTTCTGTCTTTTGACGGGAGAATTAAAAAAAAAAAAATAAAAATAAAAAAAAAAATTCGGTTCGGAAACGTTTCTTGTTTTGGAGGAAAAGAGACGGACATACGTAAAAAATCGGTTTCCGATACAAAAATGTAACATGCAGCAAGTTACGGGAACACCCCTGTAATTTGACGAAAATGCAACTTCAGATAATTTTTACGTTAGATTAATAATTTTCTGTTTTTTTCGGAGGGGGAGGGGGGAAATGAGCAAATCAAAACAAGAATTTTAGTGTTTTAATAATAATAATAATAAAAGCAATTGAAGAAACACCTGCAACTCGCATATTTTTTTTAGAGTGTATATTGATCGAAACCAGACAGACCTCTTAACTTCTGATAAGATACAGAATTTAAATCTGAGACTAAAACTGAAATGCAAAATTCTAAAGAAAAATGTAAGTTAAAGGAAAACTTGTAAAATAGCTTGGAATGCAAAAAGTTTGTTTTATGATTGAGCTGATATTAAAAAAACGAAGTCCTGTTGATGTTTAAAAAAAATAAAAAAATCTTTAAATTCATGCCAAAGCATGCAAAAACAGCCAAAGTTTAAAGGTCTCCACGGGCCGGGCTCGGACCTATTTTCATTCATGACATTCCGACCGGGTCGGGCCTAGTCACTACTCTTTCCAGGTCGAGCTCCGGCCTGACTTTCTTCTGGAGGATCGAGCCTGGCCTAACTTCTTTTTTCGTACCGAGATGGGACAGGTTTCATTCTTCCTAGGTCTTCATAAGCCGATATTTTCAGTCCGTCCCGGTCTCGATCCAGCCCGTATGAAAATCATTGTCTCAGCATGGCCTGATCCGTTCAAAAATGAGTAAAATTTGGCCCGGGCAAAAATTTTTCCAAAAAGTGTATATATTTTTAAATCGACATTATTCTACAATTAAACCTTAAAATGTATCCGTTTTAAAGAATAGTAGATTTCTAGGCAATAATACTGAAATACAGTAAAACGTGTGAAAAAAAAACCCAGCCTATGACGGATCCCTGTCTTATATGGAAAAATTTATTGATCCATGAAAAATGAATATAATAATATGTGAGAAAATATATTACATTTACACCTGCTAAGATAGGAACTCGTTTATAACGCATTTTATTTCTTTCCTATGCGATTCCGCCTTAGAAGATTTTACTGTATAAAATTTTTCAGATTTTTAAGTCTCCAATACATAATTTTTTTATTAACGATATTAATTATAGCTGAAATATTTACATACGAATAGAGATTCATTAAAAAAATGTATAACCCAACCTAGGCCGCTTCTTTAAAAGTGAAGATTATAAACATGAAAAAAAAGGCTAAACTAAGTATTTTTGGTGAGAACTCTTTCTTTTAACAAAATCGACGTAAAAATCCATGTCTTGTAGAAATTCCGTTGGGCTGGAGTGGACTCGGGCCGAGATTCCACTTTTTTTCCGGTCCGGGCTTGAACCGAACTTTTAATTTTTACACCGGTCCGGGCCATTAATTTTTTTTGTACGGGGCAGGCTGGGCTCGGGCCAAAGTTTTAACTTTTATACCGGGCAGGGCCGAACTTTTATTTCTATGAGCCGAGCTCGGACCTGGGAAATTTCGGCCCGTACAGACCCCTACAAAGTATAACTAAGTTATTAATTAAAATTGTTCAACCTAATAATGCAATCAAGTTTAAATTATCAAGTAAGTCGGTGTTCTGCTTTACACGATTTTGTAAATTTCTAAATGCGAACCTACGGCCATAAACATGAATTGTGAATTACAACCCTGCACGGTTCGAGTTTACGCCGGACCCGAAATTGACAAAATATTTTTTTTCGAACCGGCAACTTGATCCTAAGAACGAAATGAAAAAAAAAATCAATGCTTAATGTAAAACAACTCAGTAAAATTCTGCAATCATATCTTTAAAATCAATTTTATATTTCGGAAACACTAATCAACCCGATCTGCAGCAAAATTTTAGAGCCAATGGCCAACACGTTTGGGTAGAATCGGGTTAACAGACCCGATACAAGATTTTAAATGTTGCTGTATATACATATTCCCGCAATTTACAATGAAGTTATGTATGTATATAATTATTTTCTTATTTATACCTTCCATTTCTCTTCTATATATAAATACAGATTAATATCCATATTATTATAAAATGAGACTCTATTGTACATTGAAATTAATGAACAAAGTAGAAATTTATAGTTTGATACTAAGTTTGCTTGAATAACTATAAAAAACTCTCTTTTTACTTATTCATTCATTTTATAAAAAAATACTTACACTACGCTTTTTAATGAGAAGATCGAAGTGAGCAGATGAATTCCACGTCCTGTCTCTTCCTGAAACCGTATTTCTTATAGGTGCCCAAGTTTGCGGTCAATCGAATAAACATTGAACCGGGGTGCACATGAATGAGTTCTGGACAAAATGTGTACGTTTTCGGTAACATCCGGCCGTTGTGGCGACAGACTTTAACTGACAAGTGGTTAAATTCTTAAATTTTCCCGTCGCAGACTAAGGAATAAAATTATAATTTAGATTAAACTCGTAAAAATTTGACGTAATTTGGAAAAATCGGAACGTTCCACGTAAATCGGGACACTTGGCAACACCACTTGTAAGTATCAGAACTACACACCAAACCCATCCGAAACCCAACAACAACGAAAAATGTTATCCTCAATCCGAGCCGTGGGCCTGGTCGGGTCGGGTGTACGTGAAATCGGGCAATCTGAATCGATGCAAGATTGAGAATATTAATTCTGGGCACTTTTTTGAAAAATCAGCTTAAACAAAACCGGACGCGTAAGAATCAAAACTCATCCCGAAACCGAAAAATTATAGCCGAGCCAATCCGACTGTCCAAAAAAAAAAAAAAAAAATAGCGGCAAGCTAATCCGTGGGTCGCGTTTCTATAAAATCTTTTTTTTTTAAATTAACCTGTCCCCGACTCGACACAACTCGTGTGCACGAAAAATCGGGTTACCCGGCCCGAAACAGGACTCTACACTCAAGTCAAAAAATTTTCCCCGACGACGATTAAATTTGACCCCGACGGGGGGGGCATATGCCCCCCCGTACCCCCCTCTGGCGCCGCCCTTGATATAAAGAATAAATAAAAAGTAAAAAGAAAGGAAAGAAAATAGCTAAAAAAGTTAAAATCTGCCAGTTTCACTTTTATACCAATGGTTATTTCATAATTTGCAAGCTTGCATTCATACATATGCAGTTACTCTATTTATTTTCTTAAGACTGTTATTTGACTTTATCTTTATTCAAACAATAAAAAAAAGTCTACATAAATGGCTTTGAACTGTTTTAACCTGCCATATGATTACATCACCGACCTTCCTTTTATCGAAGTAGCATTTTTCGTATACCCATGGCATTGTAAGTAAATTGGAAAACTATCCAAAACATCACCATTAGATGAAGTCGAGTAAACGAAATCTCTGAATAAAAGAAATAAAAAAATATAAAGGTTTTTGAAATGCAGAATGCGGGCGGGAAACTCGAAAGAAAAGGAAATAAGAAATAAATAAACTTTTGTAGCCTAGTTATTTTGATCTAATAAATAATTTTCAGAGGCAAAAGAACTCGCTTAAGAAGCATCAAAGTGTCATTTCCAGAAATATGAAAATAGGCGGCTACTTTAAATACGGTAAAAATAAATATTCTGAATAATAAACAATAAAGAAAAAATCATACTTCAAGCATAGATTATGAAACACTTTCCTACGCATTCAGAATAGTGTAACAAAACTGCACCGTTTAATAAGTTAAAATATTATGTCTAATTCAACCGTATGGAAACGCATAACACATTTGAAAACCCAATTTCAGCTATTCCCCTCTTCAGTCCGAAAATTATCCGAACTCTTTGAGCAGCCCTGTATATGATATATAGATTTGTATCTATTAACTACATGCATGCCAAAATTTAATTCACTTAAGAAATACATATAACTATATCAATAAGTTACAGTCTTAATGTGCAGCGCTGTATATGAGGTATAGAATTTACATACAACGAGTAACATGCAAAAGATTAGTTAAATTTAAAAGCACATACCGAATTTTAAAACGTACTTCAAGCAATTATTACTCAAAAACAGTACTGTAACCGATTTCTTTTGTGTATCCCTGTAAATGAATGACAAATGCTATGAATGCCCTATTCTGTCGTAATCATCTTATAGTGAAATTCAGTGATTTATATCAGTTTCAATACATTTGAAGTAGCGTAGTCTCATTAAAATACTCTGCAAACGATTTTTCCTCATGTACCATAATGAAATGGAATTCTTTTGAGAGCCCCTGTAAATGAACTATTAATCCGCAAAATACCAAACATGCCTTGGTGACCCTAAATAACGTTTATCAACAGCGTGAAAATCCGAGCATATTTATGGAAGTTAGAGCATGGACAGGCGGGCAGACAAACCAAATGCATTAAATACTTTTCAACTTTGTTGGAATGCGTTAAAAACAAACAAACAAGCAATTCTGAAAAAAAAAAAAAATCAACGTGTCTTTAAGTGACAGTTTCTTAATAAATGACTTGAATGCGATTGTGCAAAAGACTCCTGCTATGGTTCCGCTGAACTTCTTTACCTATCTATATTATAAAGGACAAACGTGTCCGTCCGTAACGCTGACTGCATTTTGACCAGGCCCTGACTATCGCACGGGCACCCGGGGCCCATGCCCTGGCATGAAATTTCTGAGGGGCACAAAATTTGTAATCATTCAAATGTAAATAAGTGCGAGTAATAAGCCAAAATTATATCCACTAATAAACATATCACAATATTAAAATATTTATTTGCTTAAAAGACGTTATAAAAACACATTAAAAGTAAATTAAAATCAATATTGACATGTTTCAACTCTTTTACTGAGTCGTCATCAGAATGTATAACAGAAAATTACAAATACAATGAATATGAAAATACGATATGACAACGAGAGTAAAATAATCTACAGGTCTAATTTTTATTTACAATTATTTATAAGAGAGTCCATTGAAATTTATTTAAGAGGTTCAGAAGTTTATAACGATACATTATTTTTCGTATCCCGAATTTATGGGTTGAATGGTTGGACAATTTACGGCGTCGCGACATAGCGGGCACACGTGCGATCGCGAAAATGTAGGGCGCGTTATATGATTACTTGTTTCTATTCGATGATTTTTTTCCCATTTTTCATATGCATTGTATTTGTAATTTTCTGTTATACAATCTGATGACGACTCAGTAAAAGAGTTGAAACATGTCAATATAGCTTTTAATTTACTTTTAACGTGTTTTTATAACGTCTTTTAAGCAAATAAATATTTTAATATTGTTATATTGTCATCATTCATCTAAATTTTCATTTAAAAAAATCATAATTGTGAAAAAATGTGATATTTGAGATATTAATACGATGAAATGACAAAAATATATCACAATATATGGTTAAAAGCACATTTCAATAAATAATAGAAAAAATATTTTACTTTTATTCCTGGAACCGTTTTTAAATTTTCAGGAAAACTTAATTTTTTTGAGTTTTTGCCGCAATCTTTGATATTTGCTGATACGTTTTTTTTTTTTTTTTTAATCAGTTTTTAGCTCACAGGCTATCAAAGCCTAAGAGCTAATGTACCCGCCTGTTCTGTATGTATGTATGTATGTATGTACGTACGTAACGCGATAACTCTTGATAGAAACATCCGATTTGCTTCAAAATTTTTTTCTAGGTTCATTGTGATAAAGCGCTTCCCTGATTAGTTTTGGGAGTTCATTGGTTAAGGATAAAGGGGGAAAAGGGGATTAGTCCAACCCCCTTAATTCAGATAAATGGGTTTTTCATGCAGAATGATTCGATTTGCTCCGAATTTGGTATACCGGTTTATTATGTTAAGGAGATTCCTTGGTTAATTTTAGGGGTTCATTGGTTAAGGATAAAGAGGGGAAAAGGGGGTTAGTCCACACCCCCCCCCCCCCCTTAATTCAGATAAATGGTTTTTTCATGCAGAATTATTCGATTTGCTCCGAATTTGGTATACCGGTTTATTATTTTAAGGAATTTCCCTGATTAGTTTTGGGGGTTCATTGGCTAAGGATAAAGGGGGGAAAAGGGGGTTAGCCCACTCCTCTTTATTTAGATAAATGGGTTTTTCATGCAGAATGATTCGATTTGCTCCGATTTTGGTATACCGGTTTATTATGTTAAGGAACTTCCCTGATTAGTTTTGGAGGTTTATTGGTTAAGGATAAAGGGGGAAAAGGGGGCTAGTCCACCCCCCTTAATTCAGATAAATGGGTTTTTCATGCAGAATTATTCGATTTGCTCCGGATTTGGTATACCGGTTTATTATGTTAAGGAACTTCCCTGATTAGTTTTGGGGGTTCATTGGTTAAGGATAAAGGGGAGAAGGGGAGTTAGCCCACCCCTCTTAATTTAGATAAATGGGTTTTTCATGCAGAATTATTCGATTTGCTCCGAATTTGCTATACCGGTTTATTATGTTAAGGAACTTCCCTGATTCGTTTTAAGGATTCATTGGTTAAGGATAAAGGGGGGCTAGTCTACCCCCTTAATTTAGAGAAATGTGTTTTTTTGCAGGATTATTCGATTTGCTCCAAATTTGGTATACCGGTTTATTATGTTAAGGAGCTTCCCTGATTAGATTTGGAGGTTCACTGGTTAAATATAATGGGGGAAACGGGGACTAATTCCCCTTCACTTATTTTTTTGAGGGGCATTATTCTTTAAAATAAGAGTATAATAAGTGTGAATAGCTTGTGAGCTCAATGCCATCAGTTTAGCTGGGCACTTTTCTTTTTTATTGATTAAATGCTCTTTTTTTTAAAAATCAAACAACGTGTTTTACTGTATGTTAGTACCTTTTGAAAAATACATCATTCATCACTGTGCCTTTAGTATATGCAGAGAGAAAACGATGTTAACATCAGGACAAATATATATGGTAGTTTTCACCTAATATTCTGTAACCTGGGAAACCCGCGTTTATCCCATTGTACTTTATAATGAACAAAAAATTCCCTATGCAACTTACGGATTAACATTGCCTATAATTTTACTTACTTCTTAATCGCCATTTGGCATATTTCAGTGAAAGTTGTTTGGCACAATAGAGTATTTTTTAGACAACCACATTTAATTTAATCTATGTTGTTGCCATTTGAGTGCCTTTATAAATAAAGGTGTGGTGCCCAGTAGCATAATTTTCGGCATCAATAAGGATCAAACTAATATTTATCTGCGACCCAACAATGCTGGACAAGTCTACTATCATAAGGAATAATAGTAACATAAAATGAGCAAAATTTGCATTTACGAAGAAACTATTATAAAATGATACAACAAATCTAGAGACTTAAAGTAAATTTTAGCATTTTTTTTTAAGCCCAGCACTTTTTTAGGCTGTATAAGCAAAATAAACAAAAATATTGCATCTATCATAGGGAGTATATTCATTGTTCTGAACAATGTAATTATAAAGTAACTATCTCTGACTGGATGTATTTTTGGTTTGTTTTAAAATTAAACAAAATATGCATACATGAATTCATATTTCATTTAACACTAATATGGTATTTCTGTTTTTTTTTTTTTTTTGGTAGGTATGTATGAATTTAATTAATTTGATTTTATAAAAAGTACAAAAAGATTTATTACTTTTAGATATATATTTTTTAATTAACCCATTTGTCCCTGAATTTTTGTTTTCTCTAATTTGTTGGTAAAATCACTTTAAAATACTGCAAAATGAACTGAAAAAAATACTAAAAAAAAATTACGCTAAAATACTTTTGTATTTATTTGATAAAATGTAAATGTATTAAATATGAAAATATTCATAATATTTGGAATAGTATAATATGCACAATTATATGTTTTGTCAAAATTAATATACAATAAGCTTTTAAATTGTATATTATATACTATATTTAGTATTTTTATGAATTATTAAAAAAAATATATGTATTTCTTTACAGAGGCTAATAACGTTATAAGTATTAGTAATAATAAATTAATAATAATCGCATGTGAGGCTTAAAAACAATTTGTTTCATAATCATCTTAAAAAAGACTTTACATAAAACTGTCCCCTAAAGGGTAATAAAAATATGTATCCATTCGTGCCTAGCGCCCTATATTTTGCACGTTACAAAAATGCATAAAAAATTGGCTTGAACATATAATTTCACAATTTAAAAAAATACGTATTTCAAGGAAGTCTACCAGCTAAGATTATGACTTATTTGTTTGGATAATTGGCATGAAAAACACAAATAAACCTACTTTTTACATTTCTCCATCTTGAAAAATGAAAAATCTATTATCTCCGAAAAAAGCCTTCATTTTAAGCAAATAAATGTCCATCTCATGCTGTCATTTTTCGGTAACACATAAAGACATTTATAGATAATTATTTCATACAATTTTAATGTTATAAAGTAGGAAACAATTATACAAATTTATTGAAATTCGAAGTGTCCCAAAAGTGGGACGCTACCCATAAATGGGTTAAACCGAATCGAACATTGAAATGTTTTTGTTCTTTAAAAAAGTAATATAGAAAAGAAAAGGGAAATAGGTGATCAATTTAAAATATATCTAAATTTGTCTATTCCACTTTTACAGTAAAGTTATTTCATAATTTCTTAAAATTGCTTGCAATAACATGCATTATATATATATTTTTTACTTTCTTAAAGATTGTTATTCAGTTTCATCTTAATTTAAACAGTTAAAAATATTCCCATAAGTAGCTTTGAGCTGTGTTAACCTTTTTTTTTTTTTTTTTTTTTTTTTTTTTTTGTAATGAAACTAGCATTTTTCATATACCTAATGATTTTGTAAGTAAACTGGAAACTATCCAAAACATCGCCATTAGACGAAGTCAAGTAAATTAAATCTCAGCATACAAAATAAAAGCAAAAAAAGTCATATAAAATTCGTCTCTCAAGGAAAAATTATTTTTGAAATGCAGAATGCGGATTGGAAACTCTTGGTAAACACATAAAAAAAAAAAAAAAAAAAAAAAAAAAAAAAAAAAAAAAATTATAACCCGGTTATTAAAATTATAACCCTTAAATAATTTTCACTGACAGGCTAGCTCGCACACATAGAGAGTCGTCTCTAGAAATATGAAAATAAGAGGATGCACTAAATGCAGAAAATCTATTGTGATTTATAAAAAAGAAAAATTTAAGTGCAGTATTTATGTAACGTATATTTTAACTTATCTTAAATCTATCTTAACTTATCTTATTTTAACTTATCTTAATTATCTTAAACCGGGAACGCTCACGATTTTCGTACTTGTTTACTTTGGTAAAGTACTCGTCAAATTATTTTATCACAGAGCTTATAACAATTATTTGCTATTATGTGAGGCGAAAATTATTATTTGGAAATATTGGTTACAAAATATTAATCGTACTCACACTGGGTATTCAAGGGTTAATCTAACTGCATCATAAAATTATGTTTCAAACACTTTCATTTTATAACAGCAATTGAGTTTTATATAAATTATCTTAAGTGGTAATTGTTTGTGAATAGTTAATGATGATCATTATATGATCAATTACTTAAATTCTACCGTAAATTTCCTGCCAAAGCATTTTAGACATTATTTCTCTAGCCATGAGAAAAAACTTGAAAATAATTCTGTGGCTGCATCTGAAATGATTTTCTGTATAATTTTAGAAGAGGGTTGGTAAGGAATCTAAAACCCAGGGACAGAGTTTAAAAACTAATAACAACCCTAAAAATGTGTGCAGGTTAATTTTTAGCTACATATTTATATAAAACAATAGTTCCAGTTTCAGAAAAAAATTACATCGAATTTTTTTTATTGAAACAATTTTATCCAGACAGCTCCAAACTTAAAAATCAGCATCAGGGACACGGGACGGTATAGGAGTTTTCCAGGTGTTTGGACCCCCAACATCGTCCAAAACTTATTTATCTCGTTAATACTGTTGTGCAATCATGGAATGGGATGTTCCCCAGTATATGAAATAAAAAAATACACAAAAAAGTGTATTAAAATAAAAATTATTATTCAGGGACATAAAAGTCAAAAGATTGTGAGAATGCCCCATATGTACACATTTAGAATATCAAGATGCTTAATTCTGCACAAAAGTAGTGTAAAATCGATTCAGAACTTAAATCTGTAAAATAAAGCCCTACTTTAAATGGTATCAGTAGTTAACAGTATATTGAGAAGCCGTATTATTAAACAAAGAAGGTAAACTATTATTATTTCCAAAGAAAAAAGTCAAATTAATTTCCTGTTGGGTGATAGATCAGGATAAGTTTGAGTAGCCGGTGAAGCACTAAAACATCGCATAGAAAGCTAATTCTAGAAATGTTCACTTTCTAAAAAAATCCTAGAAAGAAAAGTTACATTTATTTATTTTCTCGATTTTAAAATAACATAAACCTATTTTCGTTCGTTATAATTATTAATTTTCTAAGGTTCATAATATCCAATTCAGATATTTTTGACATATTTTGAAGGATAACTGTGTCCAAGACAATCAATATTAGGTATACTCTTGAGTAGCCATATCTAAAAATTTCTTATGTGAAATATTGCAGAGTGAACAGAAATACAATGCTCATACAATAGATAACCGGAAAAGTGCCATAAAAATCTAAAATGTGGCAATAATAGAAAGCAATATATTTAAAAATATCTAAAATAAAAAAAATCTAAAATTACATAATTTTTTTTTTTACACAATTACTCTGATTGTTGTCATATTTTGAAGTTTTGAATACGGACATTAAGGGGATGAGGGACCTTTAAAATCAATTTTTTATTTTTTGTAAATTTCATTTTAAATATAATTAAATATTATCATTTTAAATATTATCAATTATATGCATTATATGCATACATTTATCACATTTTTTTTTTTTTTTTTTTTTTTGAGAAAAAAAAGGAATTTTCCGTAATATTTTAGAACTTTTCAAAATGCGCCATGCGAACTGAATATCAATCAAATTCCCCCAATATTTTTTTACAAGTTTGGTTTATATATATAAATAAAACTGTGCATCGAATTTTATATATTTGAATATAAAGATCAGAAAAAATATTTTCTAATTTTTTCGAAATTTTCTAACAAACTGCTAAAAATATATTTTATCTTTAAATTTAATTATTGAAAACTGTATTTATTTATTTATTTATTTTTTTACACTATAGAATTATTATTTGCAGATAAAAAATACAAGAAGAAAAAAAGACTTGGAAATGGGTTAATAAGACTGATAATAAATCTTAGAAAACATGAGGCTGCAGCACCTATCTGATCATTAATGGATCTTTTTATTTCTCTCAAGCGTTAAAGGATAAAAGTCACGTTTAAATGTTTTGTTAGACAAACAGCCTTTCAGTCACGTACTTTTCAGAAATTTTATAATCAACCATTTATGAAAATCTAAAATCCTTTTCCTTTTATTCTTTAAGAAAACTGGCAAGGTGCTTGGTTTTGTATAAGATATAGCATAACAAGATACTTCATTCGGTCAGGGAAAAAATGAAAATAAAAACACAAAAAATATACATTCTTCCACCTCTAAAACAATAGCTTAACCTAGTTACCCAGTCGCATTGATGCTTAAAATTGGAATAATTTTAGGGGGCCGTCTGTGAGAATTGAATTTTAACTTGTAGTTTGGTTTTAATTCAAAACACCTTTTCTAAATATTAATTTGTATCTTAGGAAATTTAAAAGCATATATAATGTTTAATAACAAATTTTATGTAGTACAAATTTCTAAAAATTATACATATTATTAAACTTCTATTAAAAAAAAAAAAAAAATGCAAAAATGTTAGAAAATCAACCATTTACGTAAATCTAAAATAACTTTCTCTTATTGTTTAAGGAAATTATAAGGTACATGGCTTTTGAAATTAATTAGCTTAAACACTTCCATAATGATAAACTACATTCAAGAATGGAAAAAAGGAAAAGAGAAGAAAAAATGAAATAAAAACACAAAAATATACATTCGTCAATAATGGCTAATAATTTTAAAACAATGGCTTAATCCAATTACCCAGTCAGATCGAAGCTTAAAATAGGAATACTTTTAGAGAGTCATCTGTAATAATTGACTTTAAATAGTAATTTGGTTTTAATTCAAAACAAGTTTTTCTTAGTACATGACGGTTATAAAATAGGTTTCCTTGTCTACAGAGGTTTCCATGGCTAAAACAAATTAACCGCATGGGGCCAGATTTTAAATTTAGGCTATAGGTGTCCAATATGCAGAATGCGGGCCTTAGGGGAGACTGGGGAAGGTTGACCCATTTTTTACGAAATGTTTTTTTATTTTTTAAATATTGAACGTAGAAAAAAGTTTTATATATCATTTTATTCGTTATACAACCAGTTATCTAAATAAAATTGCTACATTGCTGTAATACATAATAAATTTGAAAAATGGTGGATTTTAATCATGAGAAAATAATGGGTCAAGGCTCCCCACATACAGGGCTCCCAAATGGTCCGCCAACTGAATACTAATAAATTTTAACAGAAATTTTTATGGTAGGTTTGCGCTAGAATTAACTTTCAAAAGTGGTTCCGAGGCGGTTTGTATGAAAAATCTAAAAAGTCCTTCCGGCCAGTGTCGGGAGGAATAGGTAGCTTTCATATTCCTTATTTTTAAAAAGCAAGCTTATATTATTCAAACACACGAAGCTCAATTTAGTGGAAACCGATTATAGGGGATTCAATACTAATTTTTATCAATACTAAATCATTATGAATGAGAATTTCTCGAAATTAGTCAGCTTTATCCGAGTTGCTTTTATTTAAAGTAACTTATATTTGGTTGCCAAATTCGGCGATATCTTGAAGTTCCTGCCATTTTAAGACAACATGGTGGATGAAGCTAACGAGTGAACTTGGTCGAAACTTTAGTAATTCCTGTGCACATGCTCACTCACATCGGAATCGGTTGATATATACAAGTGCTGTCGCAGGCAAAAAGTCAGATTTTTAAAAATGTCAACCACATTAGAAATTCAAACTGCTATATCTGAGCCATTTTTTAAGATAAAAACAAAACAAAAAATGCTCCGGAATCCTTATATCATGGTCAAATACTTAAGAAAGAAACCTTTTCCAATTTCTATTTTTTTTTTTTTTTTTTTTTTGCACCTCACTTTAAATGTAATTTTTTATTTAATTTAATGGCCTATATTTTGAAACAAAATGGCTGATGAAGATGGCCAGCGAACTTGGTCGAGACAATACGATATACTATCCACATGCCTTTTTACATCGAAATAGGTTAATATATAAGCGTGTTATCACGTGACAAATATCAGATCGTTTCAAAATGTCAACCATGCTAGAAATTCAAAGTGCTATAATTCAACCATTTTTTAAGATATATACGAAACAAAAACTGTTCCGGAATCTTTGTATCAAGGTCAAACAGATAAAAAAAAATCTTTTTCATTTTCCAATTTTTTGATAACTCATTTTAAATTTAAAAATTTATTTTTTTTAAATGGAAGCCCTTTTGAAACAAGATGGCGAATGAAGCTGGCCAACGAACTCGGTCGAGACATTGGTATGTACTATGTACACACCAAGTTACATCCATATCGGTTCATAAATACGCCTGTTATCGCGTGACAAAAATCAGGTCGTTTCAAAATGTCAGCCACAATAGAAATTCAAAATGCTATAACTCAGCCATTTTTTTTAGATATATACGAAACAAAAACTGTTCCGAAATCTTTGTATTAAGGTCAAACACATACAAAAAAATCATTTTCATTTTCTAACTTTTTTGGTACCTCATTTTAAATTTAAAATTTTTGAAATTTTTTTAAATGGGCGCCATTTTGAAACAAGATGGCAGATGAAGCTGGCGAACGAACTCGGTCGAGACATTGGTAAGTATTATGTATACACCATGGTACATGCAAATCGGTTCATAAATACGCCTGTTATCGCGTGACAAAATTCAGGTCGTTTCAAAATGTCAGCCACGCTCGAAATTCAAAGTGCTATAACTCAGCCATTTTTTAAAATATAGATGAAACAAAAACTGCTTCGGAATCTTTGTATCAAAGTCAAACACATAAGAAAATTATTTTGTAATTTTCAATTTTTTGGTACCACATTTCAAATTTAAAAAAATTATAAAAAAATTTGAATGGCCGCCATTTTGAAACAAGATGGTGGATGAAGTTGGTCAACGAACTCGGTCGAGGCATTGGTATGTACTATGTATACACGAAGTTACATCCAAATTGGTTCATAAATACGAGAGTTACAGTGTGACAAAGATCTCATATATATATATTTCATTAGCTTTTATTATTTTCTTCTTGTGACATTTGAATAATAATAATTGTTTTTAAAATAATATAATAGATGGCAGCACTAAAAAAATTTGTCTTTTAAGTGCTTCTATTAAAGTAATAATTTTATTTTTTTTACACCAGGTGGTATTAAACGCTGAATATTGGCAATATTGTAAAATTGAAATTAAACAATTTAAATGTGTTTTTTATGTATTTTAAATTATGTAATTATTTTCTATTTATATTATATTAATTGATTTTTTCACGGTATTTCAAAATGAATTAACTGAATCCATAGTTTTAATTTCTGTGTTAACTTAACTGTTTTATTCACCTTAATCTGATCATGCTTGGATACCATGTGCGGGAGGATATTTTGAAAATCAATTGGGTTTCTTTTAGGTATGTTGTGTAATATTTCTATTTTTTATGCTATAAATTAAATATTTAAAGGGTTGTATTGGTTTTTTCCATTTCATGCCATTTGATAATGTTCTGTTTTCATCTTGAAACTATTCTTTTGATCATATTGGTTGTTTGAGTACAGGAAAAAAAAAAAAAATCAGCTTTTAGCTTTTTTCTCACAGAAAACAACCGATTTGCTTATATCATTGAATTCTGTACTCTTGAAAACGTAATTCAATATATTTTTTCAATTTTTTAGGTATTCATATTCTTCTTTTTTTCTTCCATATTAATTCTTGTAATTATGTATAAGGCACTTTACATTATACATACAGTTCTATATTATAGGTTTGTGGTATCCATTTTTATTGTCATTTCACAATATTGCAGTTTTTCATGATGGTAGGTAATGTTTAATTAATGGTTTTATATATATATATATAAACTTTTGAACGGAGGGTGGTTTTGGGGTCTGGGGGTCATGATCGATGAAAATATACCAAAATTTTTTGAAATCGCTTTCCTCCGAACGGCTGCAATGGTAGCTTTTTGTAATGAAAGCTACCTAAAAGAAAATTTTTCTAAAATAATATTGGTATTCAGTTGGCGTACCAATTGGGGGCCCTGCACATATGGGAGGTTTGACCCACTATATGGGAGGCTTGACCCATTTTGTGTTATATTGAAATATTTGCGAAGAGAAATAGAATCAGTTTTTAAAAAGCAAAATTAAATTTATGGTACACGCTTTTATTATTGTAAAAACATATTTTTGAAAAAATGATGCTTAAACAAACCAGTTTAGACGCAATCGCAAGTCAGATAGGAGAAATTTTGTTTTAAACAGGGTTTTGTCTGTGCAGGTATAATTGTACAGCAGGGAAAATGAAATTTTAACATTTAAGAGAGCATTCCGGTAGAGGCAGGCTTCGTTTTTATAGGGTATCATGCAATTTTATGTCCGGATTTAGTAGCCATTTTCCCGCTTTTTTTTGTCTCCTTGTCCTACTTTATGTGACATTCGACCTGACAATTCTAGCTGTCACATAGTTTGGCTTCATCTCACTCTATTCATCATGTTGAAATTTGTCTACTTAACTTATCATTAACATCTTTTAACCCTTTAAGGGGCAAAGTACTTTCAGTACTAAAATCTTGAAATAAATGACTGGCACCGGAATTTACGAAAAAGTTTATTTGGAAATATGAGAAAGGCTGTATTTCACATACATATTAAATGAAACATATTTTAGCAAAATTCTGGTGGCATTGTGGCGCTTGGGAATTAAAAGTAAATGGTTTCATAAACATGACACTGCCCCTGAAACGGTTAAGACAGCTGCTTTCATACTTTCTAGTCTTTTCCACTGTTTTATTTTATTGTAAGTAATATTTAAATGTGAAAAAGTTCCTATCAATTTTCCCATTTATATTTCATTATTTTTTTCGTGCAGTGGAAACTATAGCAGTTTTTCATATCTTTCTTTAATCATTTTTAAACGTTTTCTTTTCCATCACCCCATTTCACTGTAGCATTTCAGAATAAATGTATATCCATTTTTGTATATAACCATTAATCTTTCATTATGCACAGTGTACAATAAAAAAGTTTCCAAACCCCCCAAAATTAATACATTGACGACGGGCAATTTTTATTAAATCTGAATTTTAAAACAGTAGAAGCTCCTCCCTGCTAGCTATGCAGGAAAGATACTGTGTATGGTAGAAAAGAGAGTTGACGGATTACAGAGAAGACAGTTCATGCTTGGTGGAAAAAGTAACTTCACGGATGGTACTGCATTTCTGAATAGAAATGGCTGAAGCACGAGTGTTTCCAACACCAGGTACACACAATGAAAGGGGGTGTTTCGCAGTTGTCACAGGTATTATCAGTTAAGTTAAAGCATGCCTGTTTAACCGCTGAAAAGCGTGATCCGTGTCTCTAATTAAAGCCTTTTCAAAGGCATACCGACGCATGTCATCGAAGATAGGCGAGGAGTTAGTTCCTGATGTTTTTTAAAGCATACTCCAAGCCAGTGCAGACCAATTAGTTATATATGATTGTGAAAATGTGGTCACAATCTACTGTTTCTTACTAGCGGGAACATGGAATCTTCACCAACTTCAAACTGGCAACAACTGGTTACATAACTGTACTGTAAGCAGTTTTTTCTACCACACAGAATGTCTTTCCTGCATAGCTAGCGACCTTGAGAAATCAATAAATGACAGAAATACATCGGCCTATAACTCTTCACCAGTTGCATTCGGATGGGTAGTTGTATGCATTTCCTTGATCCCCATGGTAAGAGCTTTCCAACGACCCCACCCTCGACAAAATCCCGATCTGGCAGTTGGAGACCTTCCCTAGTTATCTAGATACCTCAAAACAAGGAAAGTTGTTGTATAACTACCCTGTATTAAAGCGTAGCGTAGATTTCCAAACTCTCCATTGAATGTTAAAAAAATGCGTAATTGAGGGTGACCACTAAAATCCTGTCCACTCCCATAACTTCAGAAAGGCGACAGCTATACTCCTAGGTAAGGCTCATAAAATCCGGACTGACTCACGCCGCCATTTAATTGCCGGTAGAAGAACGATTGACCATGACATGTGGGCAAGAAACTCTGATTGGTCTAAGTGGGAAACAAAATGCTTGATGATTCAGCCTGTATTATAGTAGCCCTACTCCTAGGTATAGTAAAGTGGTCATGCTCGATGAGACCGCTTACAGCACCACCTAGCAGCAAACAGCAGAGTTAACGTTCCTATTTCGAAAACGGTACGAAAAATAAATGTCAATCACAATGTTGTAGATTTAGCATGAAATGATGTAAAAATGACTGAATTACAAGTCCCGAAATGTAACATTTTCATACCCTATCATCAGCTTAAATACGCCATTAATTGCTTGCAGAAGTGTGGCATTATCATGCAGATGCACTTTAACTAATAAAAGTAACACATCTAAGCAAGGAACAGTTTCTTTAATTAAGAAAATCACGTTAAGTATGCTCAATGTGTCCACCATCAAAATATATGCAGAATGCATGATTTATCCTACCGCTGGTAAACACGTTAAGCATAACTTGACTTTCTTATTAAAATAAACTCTACCTTGCTTACATGTGTTACTTTTATTAGTAAATTGGCGTGTGCCTTACAATGCCACACTTCTGCATGCAATTAGTGACTATTTAAGCAGATGACAGGGCACAGAAATTTTACATTTCAAGACTTCTAATAAAAATATTTTTAATGTAAGTCATCGTTTCATACAAAATGGAGTACGCTCTATAACTTTCTAGGGGACTTTTGTCTCGTATGTGTTACCGTTTTCGAAATAAGAACGCTAACTTAGCAGTTTGCCACTAGGCGGCACTGTAATATGATTCATCGCATAGCTACTTTACTATATTTAGACACAATATCTATGATTATAGTTTTGAATGCAATATTAGCGTAATATTGTGAAAATACACTGTCCCGTGAATACTAGGCCTATGCGCTAACATAAAAATGGTGGCTGTCGTAGGCGGATTATTTTCAACCTTTGTACGGTCCGTTGAGCTTTAATACCAGTAAATTCTAAAAGCATTCCTCGCCATGTTAAAAAAAAGAACAACTAAATATAAAGAAAGGCGAAGAAAGCTTTATGATAATACTGGTGTTCAATTTCAACGGACCATACAAACGCTGAAGAAAACTCGCCTACGACAGCCGCCATTTTTGTTTTAGCGCGTGGGCCTTGTATTCAGAGGGCGGTGTCCAATATCGTCTTGCTTGGTATCAACAAAATCAAAGCTTTCAAAAATCTTGAAAGTCAAAAAACAATTGAAGCAGAATAATTTTCTCTTGATGCATTTATTACTTATGTGCGCCAGATGTAAAAATTACAAGTCTACAATTTATACACTGCACATAACAGCTTTATTCTCAACTATAGTGATTCAATACAAACAATTAAACAAGTAAAAATTAAATTTAAAAATTCAAAAAACCCGACTGCGTAAAAAGCAAACTAATTAATTATTTATCGTCAATATTAAGCTATTTTTTATATTACTTACCTATTTTTTATTTACTTGTATTGATAACTTTTAAGTTGTATTTAATTGTTAGTTCCTATCTATAAACACTGTTTTGATCAGGCTTAATATATGTCTATGATGGTTAGAGTTGCAGTAAAACTAGAGATCCTACCTACACAACTTCCAGGTTGTTTAATATTTATACTGAACTTCTGACTGTAAAATAGTTAATGAAACATCGTCTTCATTTTGAAAGACTTATCCAATGATATGCCACTCAATATGGTGCGTAAATTTTTTCCCGTGTCTACCGCCATTTTGTATTTTACGGCCACCATTTTGATTTTATAAAAACAAAATTTAGCCTATAACCATCGGACGGTTAAGACGCATCAATAGAGACCTCATTCATTAAAATCCATCCAGCTGTTGGGATGCTTCGAGGGTATAAAGAAATCCACATACCCAGATAAGCGTGAAACACATAACCCTTCTTGGCAGTCGGGTAAAAAGTTAAATTCGTTTCCGGACTTTATCTGTCCAGTCAATGAGAAAAAAAATGGGTCGATATTAAAGAAAAGAGAAATGAATATTAAAATACGCAGATGGATGAAATGAAATCATTATCTGCTTTCAAGAAACTCGAAAGTGGTGAAAAGATTGTGATAAAATTCAGTAATTTTCACATAATAGCTTTATTCTAAAGCATAATGATTAAATATTAATTCCAAAGAAAACTTTAAATTCCTTTATTGCTCCTGTCAGGCCAGTGATAACAAAACGAGACGATAATAAATGAAAAAGGAAGACTTAAAGATTCAATTTTGGTTTTAGCAATTATAAAACCTACTGTTATTGCACTGACAATATAATTTACTGTTTTTCTTTCATTCAGAGATGATATTCATGAAATTTTCAGCATTTAGTATTTTAACACAGATTAATTAAATTCTTGATTTTAAAATCTCGTAATAATAATGTCATTAAACGAAACAAATGGACCAAATGAAGTCTTTATCAGCTTTCAATAACTTTGAAAGTCATTTAAAATTTTGAGACAAAAGGCTATAATTTTCTGTTGTGCATTTTTTACTTATGATTCCATCTTTTGACGTATGAAGTCTAAAAATGGATAAATCTATCAATAATAAACTGCACATAATAAATTCATACTAAACCGTTGCGGTTCAATATTAATTTTAATAAACGTTCAGCTTGTTTCCGGATATCACCTGTTCAACAAATTTTATCAAAAGGAGACGATATTAAATGAAAGAGAAATGCAGATTAACATGAACTGATAAACAAAGTGAAATCTTTATCAGCTTTCAAAAACCCTGAAAGTCATTAAAAATGGAGTCAAAAGAATGTAATTTTCTCTTAATGAATATTTTAATTACGATTGCATAATATGACCAGGGGTCTACCGGACACTTTTTAGAATATCACTATTTGCAAACAATAATTTTCGTGGTAAATTTCTATTGCAAATATTGTAGAAATCTACCAAGAAGATTTTTGTAATTGTGCTAACAAAAAATGGCCAGTGAGATCCTATGTGATGTATGAAGAAGGAAATATTATCTCAAATATAAACTGCCCATACTGCTTTATTCTAAACCGAAGTAATTCAATACTAATTTTAATATATGTTAAATTACTTTCCGGATATTATTTATCCAGTAAATAGGAACATAATAAGACGATATTAAATGAAAGAGAAATGTGGACTAACACGAACTGATAGACAAAGTAAAATCATTATGAGCTTTCTTGAAAATCATTAAAAAATGGAGCCAAAATAAAGAAATTTTCTCTTTATGTATTTATTACTTGCACAATATGTCCTACCGGTTACTTTTTTTAATACCACTTTTTCTAAATTCTAATTTTCATGATAGATTTTTATTGCAAATGTCGAAATCTAGATTAATTTTAACACAATTATTCTAATTGGTAAATAAATTACGTATCTACTGGAGTTCCATTACCTGCGATTTATTATGTTGAGGTGATTCACATATCAGACCAGATGCTATGACCAATAAGGTTAGCTGTTATAGTTAGGTCCTCCAGATTTGCCCCGGATAGCTCAGTTGGCAGAGCATTGGCAGCTTCAGCCAAGAGATCCCTGATTTGAATACTGGCCTGGACATTTTTCACCCAGTTGAAAAATTACAACTTGTCGAAATCTACCACGATGTTTAGTGCTTGGGAATAGCGATATTAAAATAAAAAAGAAAAGTACCCAGTTAAACTGATGGCACAGTCTATTCACACTAATTGTATAGTCTACTCTTACTTCAAAGAATAGAATGCCTTTCGAAAAATATATTAAGGGGGATTACCCTCCCCCCCTGTTTCACACCTTTATACTAAACCAATGAGCCTCCAAATCTCATCAGGGAAGCGCCTTATCAGAATAAACCGGTACACCAAATTTGAAGCGAATCGGATAGAAAACCCATTTATCTAAATTAAGGATTATTAGCCCACCCCCCCCCCTTTATACTTAATAAATGAACCTCCAAATCTAATCAGGGAAGCGCCTTATCATAATAAACCGGATACGTATACCAAATTTGTAGCAAATCGGATAAGAAAACCCGTTTATCTAAATTAAGGGAGTATTATCACCCCCGATCCCCCCTTTATACTTAACTAGTAGCCCCCCAAATCTAATCAGGGAAGAGCCTTATCAGAATTAACCGGTATACCAAAATTGAAGCAAATCTGATAATTCTGCATGAAAAACCCATTTATCTAACAAGGATAGGGCCAACTTTGGTAATAACAGATTTTGATTATTTTAAATATATGTTAGGTTTAACTGATTTTATACAATGCTCCTTAGTTCTTGAGAAACCGGGGGATCTAATATTTATACTTACTTTAAAAAAAAAGGATAGGCTGATCGTAGCTCAGTTGGTACGGCGTTTGCAGGCTGAACCGCGGGTTCGATACCCGAACGCACTGCATTTGTATTTTTCATTTTTTGTTTTATAAATATATTTGTAATTATAATTTAATAATCTCAATTAAAAATTTTAATATCGTACATTAATTATATTGTTAACAAATTTAAATTTTAATTTATCATTTTTTTAAACTATTATTTCTATCCTTTAAAGAGATTTAAAAAGAAATTGGATCTATTATTGAATAATAAAAACTCCAAAATCGTTACAAAATCTGTTGTGACGCCATCTAGTTAAGATGAAGTAAAACATATTCAAATAAAATAAAAATAAAAGCAGAAAGAAGTTAAAGGGGAAAGAAAAATAAGTGAAATCGCAAGCATACATATTACAAATTTAAAAATATTTAATATGCAAAAAATCGGTTGTAATTTGATTCTGATTCTAATTTTTAGTATAATTATGCTTGTTATTTTAAAAACAGAGCAATAATATCATCGTATTGACTTCCCTAGTTAAAGCAATGCATAAATGATATTTCTTTAAAATGACGAATTGACACAATTGTTCAGTATCATTGCATCGATAAAGAATATATGAAATACATTTTAAAAGTGACTTTTTAAAAAGGTGACAGTTTTATCATGTTTTATACAACTGTTTAGTTAAAAGTAAAAAATTAAATAGGTTAAAATTATAATTGATATGCAATATTATAAATTTTAATTGACAATGAGATTATTAAGTTATAATTACAAGTATACTTATAAAACAAAAAATGAGAAAAACAAATGTAGCACGCTCGGGTATCGAACCCGAGCCCGCGGATCAGCCAGCAAACGCCGCACCAACCTAGCCTTTTAGTTACAAAGTAAGTATTTAAGTTGTGTACTAATGTTAGACCCCCTACCCCCGGTTTCTCAAGAACTAAGGACAGCTGTATAAAATCCGTTGAACCTGAGACTAAGGGATCTCTACCCTACAACATATATTAAAATAATCAAAATTTGTGATTACCAAAGTTGGCCCTCTCCTTGTAAGTTAAGGGGGGATTAGCCCCCATAACCCCCTCCCCTTTATACTTAGCCAATGAACCCCCAAAACTAATCAGGGACGCACCTTACGAGAATGAACCTAGAAAAAAATTGAAGCAAATCGGATATTTCTATCAAGGGTTATCGCGTTACATACGTATGTACTTACAGAATCTGCGAGCACATTAGCTCTCAGGTTTTGATAACCTGTGAGCTAAAAAGTGACCCGTGGGACACGTGTATGACGTAAGAAGACGGAAAATTTATATGTCTACCAGTTACAAACTGCATATAATAGCTCTATTCTAAACCACAGTGATTCAATGCTAATTTAAAAAAAAAAAAACGTTCAATTCGTTTTCCGGATATTATCTTCCCAGCAAATGAGACGGTATTAAATAAAGCAGAAAAATTTAAGATTTCATTTCTAACTAAAGCGATTATGAAACCTACTCTTATTAACTGAAACCATAAATTACTGTTTTTCTCTTTTTCCAAAATGACACTGATAACATCTTTAGCATATGTTATTTTAAAAGAGAATAATTTGAGTTATTGATCTTTAAATCTGGTAATAATAATGTATGAGATCCTTTGTGCAAAACCCTTAGGCAAATTACTCGTTTAACTAATGGCACATAACTTGCTGAATAGACAGATATAATTTATTATCTCTTTTTAAACTTTTCAAGCCCCGTTCCGTGTAAGTATCAATAAAAATAAGTCTTTACTTATTTTGTGTTTTATTTTAAACTGAAAGAAGTAATAGTAATATCAAAATTTTCAGAAGCTATTATAATGAGGATTTAAATGTGAAGGGTGTAATCAAATTTTCATTCTTGTCTTTTTCACCGTTTTAAAAATGAAATACTCATTATATGCAGTGTCTAATTGGTAGATTTGAAGTATTCTTCTTAAATATTCAAATTAAAATGTTAGAAATTGATTCATTTTCTTAATTATTCGTTACTTCATTAAAAATAGCGTTAAGTCTAATATGGAATTTAAAAGCTATTTATGTTAAGTTAATAAACTTTACGATTACTATTATTATGAAGATAATTGTAGTGAAATGAAAAACAAACAAACAAAAAAAAATCATGGTAAGGTTTTAAAAGAAATGTAAATTAGTGGTTTTTATATCGCCCCAAAATTTTTTGTTTAAATATAGCTTTCTTTGTATGAAGTAAATAAAAAGTATTTTGCAAAAACATATTACTAGCCATAGAAAAGAGAAAGGATTTGAAATAAATTTGAACAAAATAAATAAATAAAAGTGATTAAAATATTGGTTAAGTGAGAATATAGTTAACATAAGATAACAAGAAAACGTTTTATAAGGTAAACTGGAGTAATTGGACCCAGGAGATAACTGGGCCATAGGCTATTTTATAATAAACCGTTGATGTCTTTTAAGTTTTACCTGTTGTCAACATTGCACCCCCATTTGTACTTCTTAAAACAACGTGTGTCAGCTCAATCATAACTCTGCCTTTGATGTGACAAGTTGCTGAGAGGATGTTTTTTTTTTTTTTTTTTTTTTTTTTTTTTTTTTACAAATAACATCGATTTGGTTTAACTTCCTTGGTTTTTTATTAAAATGCGGTAAGTACTTTTATTAAACAATTTTTTTTTTTTTTTTTTTTTTTTTTTTTTAAGATTAGGAATATAAATACATTAATATTATTAGGTATCTATACATATTTACTTCAGGTTTCAAATGTAAAGCCAGTGATCCAGTTACCCCATAAGGTTTTCAAGAATGGGGTAACTGAGACATGCCCCCAGCAGTTATAAATACTTTTTTGGAGGTTCTCTTGCTACGGAAAATAAATTTCCTTATTGTTTTTTGTTAGCAATAAAGAAAATTGTATAATACCTTATTAAAATTATACAATAAAATTTTAAAGAAGCATGTTGGCTTGGCGAGTTTGAAACTATTTTCTTAACCCTTTCAGGGGCAAGGTACTTCTATTCGTAAAATGCTGAAATGAGTGAATGAGACAGGAATTAACAAGCAAATTTATTTCAAAATAAGCAAAAGCTTTTGTTCGCGTACTTTATAAAAGAAAAATTTTCGTTCCATAATTCTGGTGCCAATGTTGCATTTAGGAATTAAAATTAGGTGGTCCAAAAATGAACCACCGCCCTTGAAGGGGTTAAGCGAGATAGCCAAATCACGAAATTTTACAATACAGATGAAGAGGCGTACATGAGATAAAGTGACATTATTAGAAAATTATCGAAACCAATATAGAATAGTTCTGTTCGATATTAAAACTTTGTTACATTCTCCACAGATTTATTGCACTTATAGAACATTCATCGAGTTAATAAAAAAGATAATGAGATACTTAAGTACTTACGTACCCGTTTGTTCATAGATTTTTCTTGTTCATGTTTCCCCTAAAATATCCATGTAACTTTTATACTTCTTACTAATACTAAAGTACATAAGCACTTACTTAATTCTTATGTTTTAAAATAAATAAACTTAATAACTAAGCATTTGGTATTTTTTTTAAACAACTTGACAGAAAAGGTTTCCCTTACAACGGTCTTTAGTTGATATATAAATTACATGATTTTTCCGGCTTACATTTTTTAAAGTTATTTACACTTTTTGAGTAGGGAACTGATACCCAGAAGAAGAAGAAGAAAAAAAAAGAGTGTGGAACATAGGCCTACCTGGTCCAGTTGTCCCAGAAAAATGAGGCAACTGACCCGTGAAGAGGGAAAGATGAAATACATATTTATTTATTTATTTATTTTTAGACATTAACCCTTTATCTACTGACGGTATTATAAGCACCCATTAATATAATATGTTATAAAATTCATTTAATACATCGATTAGTTGTAATACAGTTTAGAACGTATTATAGATGCATTACTTTATCTTGTTCTAAAAGTATTATTGGTTACACAAAACAAAAATATTTTTAAAATGATGATTTCTTTTGCCTT
Source organism: Maratus speciosus (assembly GCA_963932465.1). Classification (NCBI taxonomy): domain Eukaryota; kingdom Metazoa; phylum Arthropoda; class Arachnida; order Araneae; family Salticidae; genus Maratus; species Maratus speciosus. Next base: position 37,279,245 of record OZ010787.1, on the reverse strand, counting down.
TGCATCTTTTCAGCTTTCTTCACGTTGGGGAGAGGGATTTTTCAATTCGGAAATGTTTCCATATTTCTATTGTAAGAACATTATAATTGTACATTTTTTAAGTCTACAAAATATTAAGAAAAATATTTAAAATAAAAGATTTGATTAGGGATATAAATATTTCCCCAAATCCCTATAAATTCAAATTTAATTAATCCTTCTAACTCCTTCAATCCTTCTAAAATCCTTATGAAATTTATAAAATGATTATGTAAATCTCCTAATGTAGTTTAACCGGTTCACGAAAAATGCTTTAGAAGATAAAATTTTCATGAATTCATAATTCAGTACATAAAGGGTTAAAATGTAATTTTGAAAATTTCTGTTTGATAGAGAGAATTTAATTAAACATATTTACCAAGGTTCAGACTTTAATTCAAACTGAACATTGGCAGAACCTCCAGAGTCACATTGTAAATCATGGCTCAGTTGCTGCTCCACGTAACCTTATGCCAAAATGCTCTTACATTGCAACCAAAAATAAAAAAACGTACATGTCATCTAATTGCGCTTAAAAAGATAAAAGGACATTTCAGTTGTATAACATTACATTTTTCTTTAAAAAGAAAGCATGATTTGGAGGAACCCCAATTTTTATTCAGCAGTATCCTTACAAAATGCCTTTATACGAAAGAATGAAGTTAGTAATACTAAAAAAACGTGTAATTCTGTTGTAGAATTCATAAAATACGAAATTAGGAAATTTCTGAGCCACTATATAATGGTTATTATTATTATTTTTTTAAAGTGTAAATAATATTTTTTTACTATAATTTTTTATAAAATTTGTTGTTATAATACAACAAAACATAGCATGATTTATTAAATCTTTACAAGGAAAACTACTTATATGGTATCTGAGTACACTGTAAAAAAAGATAAGTGTTTCTTAATCTAGAAAAATATAATATAACCACGATCAAAAATATACAGTAACCCCTTTCGAGTTACTAACAGTTTTGAAAAGCCCTTCTTTATCTTTAGAAATATCAGAAAACAATATATAGTTTCGAGATTTAAAGAAGCATTTGCAAATAAAATAAAATAAAATAAAATAAATAAATAAAATAAAAAAATATTTTGCTGCCAGTGATTTTTGGAAAGATTTCCGTGTAGTGTACCGTATAGTGTATTGCTCAATTTTCTCAACTCGGAATATAAGTATAAAATAATTTTGTAGCAATTAAATACGTCCGACTCTCGAACTTTTTCACTCTGTTGGTTTCACGCCTAGTTAGCAATGAGAAAATTCATTCAATTAAAATGCGGAATATAAGTTTAACGGATTTTATCAATTGTCAAGTAAAAATTTTCATGTTCAACAAACATGTTTTTCAGATAAAAATAATAAATTAACATTAATTTCTTAACTCGGAATATAGGTATAAAATAACATTGTAGCAATTAAATACGCTTGACTATCGAATATTTTTACTTTCTTGGTTTTAACCTAGTTAGCAATGCGACAATTATAGACCGGGAGCCGGCAGCACAGACAACCACCTCATCGAGTTGGATGCTGAAATTCCAGAATTAGCTAAATTTCGATTCCCATGTTAAAACGCAATCGATCTGCCAAGCCATATCTTGGTGGAAAACACCTAAAAACCCGATTTTAGCGATTGACTCATAGGTTTACCATTGCGTTTTTTCTGCACCCAAACGTATGAAAACATGGCGGACTGGGAGCAGGAAAACACAATGGTATACCTACGAGTCAACCGGTAAAATCGGGTTTTTAGGTGTTTTCCACGAAGATATGACTTGGCAGACCGATTGCGTTTTAATATGGGAATCGAGTTCTAGCTAATTCTGGCATTTCAGCCTCCAACTCGATGAGGTGGTTGTCTCATAGTTCGTACGCCTCCTTGAATTTTGCAGACCAGAAAATTTTTCTTCACCAGTATTATGTTATAGAAAATCTCTTCTTGAAAGAAGACGAAATTTTGCGCGTTTAACCTAGATTTTTTTTTCTATAAAAAGATACTGGTAGTTTTCCTGGAGAAATAACAGTATTCGTACGAACCATGTGTCTGTGCTGCCGGCTCCCGGTCTAATATATTGACATCAATCTTGAAGAATTTTTCAGATATCATAATATCTTTTTGATCTCAGAGACTAGTACCACTAAGAAAACTTTTCATTGCCTAGTGGATTTTGAATTCCAAATTTGTTTCATTTTTAGGTGCGTTCGTAATTATATAAATACGTAGCACCTATAGTCGTCGTTCAGTCCGTCCGTCTGTCCGCATGTAACAGAGCAAAAACTACCCAACCGAATGGTCTGAAATTTCAAATATATGATTGTTGCAAAATTTTGTCGAGCCATTTCAAATTTTATGAAAATCGGATATATAGTTTAAGTACAGGGTCAGTCAAAAGTTTTTCTTTACATTACGGCCAATGGGAAAAATTATTGCAAGTGGATTTTAATGATATTACAGCCTTCCGAATGATCTGAAATTTTAACGATATAATTGTTGCAAAATTTTGTAGAGCCATTTCAAATTTTATGAAAATCGGATGTATAGTTTAATTACAGGGACAGTCAAAAGTTTTTCTTTACATTACGGCCAATAGGAAAAATTATTGCAAGTGGATTTTAATGATATTACAGCCTTCCGAATGATCTGAAATTTTAAAGATATAATTGTTGCAAAATTTTGTTGAGCTATTTCAAATTTTAGGAAAATCGGATGTATAGTTTAATTACAGGGACAGTCAAAAGTGTTCCGTTACATTACGGCCAATGGGAAAAATTATTGCAAGTTGATTTTAATGATATTACAGCCTTCCGAATGATCTGAAATTTTAAAGATATAATTGTTGCAAAATTTTGTCGAGCCATTTCAAATTTTATGAAAATCGGATGTATAGTTTAATTACAGGAACAGTCAAAAGTTTTTCTTTACATTACGGCCAATAGGAAAAATTATTGCAAGTGGATTTTAATGATATTACAGCCTTCCGAATGATCTGAAATTTTAAAGATATAATTGTTGCAAAATTTTGTCGAGCTATTTCAAATTTTATGAAAATCGGATGTATAGTTTAATTACAGGGACAGTCAAAAGTGTTCCGTTACATTACGGCCAATGGGAAAAATTATTGCAAGTGGATTTTAATGATATTACAGCCTTCCGAATGATCTGAAATTTTAAAGATATAATTGTTGCAAAATTTTGTTGAGCTATTTCAAATTTTAGGAAAATCGGATGTATAGTTTAATTACAGGGACAGTCAAAAGTGTTCCGTTACATTACGGGAAATGGGAAAAAATTATTGGAAGTGCATTTTAATGATGCATCAAACTATGCACTTTATGAAGTGCAAAAAATTATACATTCAGTAAAATATGGGGTGCAAAAAATAATTATAAAACTAGTTATAGTACGAACGCACCTCATTTGCCACGTTTGACGAGCAATTTCCAACTTGTTTAGTTTGCTTTCTTGTATGTCGCGCATATATACACAGGCATACATAAAAGTTTACGTTTATATATATTGATACGATCAGAGATATACATTACTCATGCAATTAAAATTTGGAATATAGGTTTTACGCATTTTGTCAATTCTAAGCAAGCATTTTTATGTTCAACAAACATGTTCGTCAGACAAACACAATAAAGTAACAACATTAATATTAACATTATTTGTTATTCTTGCATATTTAAGTTCAACCGATATTCCGGTTTGAGAATACTGATTAATAAATTATGAAAACTACTCAGAAACGTTTTAAAAAATTAAATAGCGAAAGAAACTTTGTTTTTATAAATTCTTCTTTAAATCTCGAAAATATATTAGTTTCTGAGTTTTCTAAAGATAAAGAACGCTTTTCGGAATCATGGGTAACTCAGAAGAGGTTATTGTATTTTTTCAGACGTGTTTGTATTATATTCTCAATGATGGAAAAATATTTGTCTCTTCTATCGAGTGTAGTGTAAAAAAAGAGAGAAATTTATTTAAAAAATATCACTTTAAATTTCTAGCCGAAATTTTGAATTTTATCGCTCATGGTATAAACGGTACAGAAAGTGCAGTTTACCAATTTGAAGCAGTGTGAAACGTATGACACAAAGCTCACTCTCTAATTAACTGAAAGCCAGAGGCGTCGTGATGGGGGTTATGGGGGGGGGGGGGAGCGGGTAGCCTCCCCCTACAATATATGTGAACTTGGGAAATTTGAGCTTAGAGTTGGGAAATTCTAGATTTTTGAAACACTTTTTCTTTTTTTTAAATAAAAAGTAAAATATATATATATATATTGGTTTGCTGACAACCTTTCTGAGTTCTGTAACAGTAAACTAATTAAATTTTCAAAAGAAATACAAAAAGCAGCCAGACTCAATTTGTCATTGTGTTTTTCTGTACTACGAAAATATCATACATCTACCAGACCTGAATTTCCCTACTTTTGCACATCGACACTTTCCTCCAAAAATTTGTTTCTTTTCCAAAAATCTCAAAATATCATGAGGCTATTTTCATATGAAGTACGATTATGATTCGTACACAATAGAAAACAAAAACTTTCATTAAATGAATCAATAATTATAATTTTTATGTTTTTAGTTTCAGTATTTTTCTTTGGATTTTTTTTTTTTTTTTTTTAACGTATAAGTATCATTATCATTAAACACACATTGCACATATCATTTTAGTTGGAAAATAGAGCAATTTGTTTCAAGTTGGAAAATTTTTGAATTATAAGATGGAAATTTTTCGAATTCTCCCCCCCCCCCCCCCGAAAAAATATTTGTAGCTACGCCTCTGCTGAAAGTGATTTATTTATTTGATAATATTTTGCTTTCTATGTTTAATAATTTCTTTAGAAAAAAATGAACATTAACACCTGGTTCATATTTAAACAGGCACAATATTTAGTATTAGTTTCATCAGATTAAGTAGACTATACTGGTGTCATTTAATACAACCGATACACCAGGTGAAGTTTACATTGTGCAAAAACATGGCAAGGCATATGGGAGAAACAAGTGGCATTTATTATCTTGAATCATATACGATACAAAATGCAAAGAAGGTTTATGTTTTGAATACGTACCCGTGCCATTATAGGAATTAATTCAAATCACTCAGCTATTACTTTTACAATTCTGAGACGTGCAGCAAAAGTTATAAGGAAATGCATTGAATTTATTTTATTTCTTAAATTTTACCTTATAAAACATCAATGTAGTTCTAGTGATACATTCCGGATGTAACAACAAGTTAAAGTGATAAAGACACTTTCACATTAATTTGCAAATGACAAACATACAAATATGCATTCTTTTAAATCATTATTCAAGAAAAAGTAAGGAGTTAAGATTTAAAAATTACAACTACAAAAAATAGAACCATTGTTAAAATATAAAGAAAATGGTAAACAATTAAAATAAAAGTAAAAATGTTAATAGTAATTACGGTTTACCTTCGATGAACAAAGACAGCAAATGATACGACCGATCTCTCTCTAGGCAAATGATTCGGTTCCTGTTTAGGCGGGAACCATTAGCTTCTGTCCACCCCACCAAGAAAGGAGAAAACCCTAACCCCCAGTAAATTCCTAAGTGTAAACAAAATACCAAAACGTCCCTCCCCCCCTTCCTAGAAGAAAGTAATCAACAATGCTAGCAAACGTAGCCGTAGGTACACGCGTAACCTGCCATCGCACAGACTGCATTAGACTGTAAAAGTGAGTGAGAACACTCGCTCATCAAGTTTGGTGTGTGTTCGTGTGTGTGTTCCACTTTTCTTTATTTATTTGTAATCCTTTCGCTACGAAGTGAATGAAGCTGAAACAACGCTACTTTCTCTGTTTTCAACCGCGCGTGTTTCACTTAGCCATATATACAATAAGAAAGTGCAAAACGATTATGAAAGAGTGTTACTATTACCTTTACTGTTTTCGCCGAGTTTACGTTTACCGTTTACGTTAGCGCTAAGTGTAGCACGTACAGGGCCTGATTACCACACAGGCCAACTTGGCCACGGCCCACCGCGGACGGGAGGACGAAAATTAATAAAATGATTTCAAAAATATTTTTTTTAATGCAGTTTTATGCAATGATTTTTCTCAAAAATCAAAAAAAGATTTCTGTTAACGGGCATCGTATCGTAATATCTAATGATAAAAATTATAGGTAATAAGTACCATTGCAAATAGTATCAATTTCTACCTGGTGCCCATTCTTCCTTTTGGAATTGCACACCAGTTCTAAAATTTTCTAGCTGATATTTTAGCTTGAGATAGGGAGGAGGCGCTAAAAGGTGGTGGGTCTTAGGCCCCAGGCAAACTGATCGGGCTCAGAACGCATAAGCCAAGTTGCTAACACCCTTTTCTTCTAATTAGCATATGCATTTGTACTTAAAAGATGAAGGTTGAAAATGAAACTGAGCATTTATTTAACTTAGACATACATAGCGAAATGTAAGGCAAAACCGCATATCTTATTATTGGAAGCTAAATTTTCCAATAGAATGTAATGTAATTTTGCTTATATATACTGTACTTATCCTTGTACCACAATATAATTTTAAATATATGATCTGTTCATATAAAGTAACTATTTTATACTATCTGATAGGTGTAAAAAAAGGTAAATATTATTTCAAATTTTCATTCAAAATTTTGAATTTTATCGTTCGCGACACATAAAGTGCGATTGACAATGTATTTGAAGCTGCTTTTTTTAACATACGAGGTGCGGATATTTAATAATGAGACTTATGCTTCTGCAGAAGAACTGCGTATGCGCCAAATTCGTACGACCAATAGTTGTGTAGCTCAAAGCCTCCTGTACCAATTACCGCCTCTAAATTGGCTGTATTCCAATTAGTCTGGCCTTGACCTTCATTTGTTCTGGAACCTGTTTCAGTGTTTTGCCGGAAAAATATTGAGTGCTTTAAAAGAACAACGGATTAATGTAAAATTTCTTTTTAAACTTCAAAAATCCCCTACTGAAACTCATAATTTGTTAAGAGAATTATACGGCAATGAATGTTTATCACATGCGCGGATTTTTGAATGGTTTAAGCGTTTCCAAGATGGCCGAGAAGACATTGAAGATGATGTTCGCCCGGGTTGCGTTTCAACGTCAACAACGGAGAACAATATTGAAAAAATTCGTAATCAGGGTACCTGAATGTCAAACTATTAATCAACAATTAATCTTGAGGCCCTTGCTCAACTCAGTGAAAAAATACACACACACACAAAGACGACCGAATTGTGGAGGAACAAGTCATGGGTGCTTCCTCAGAACAACGCACCGGCTCACACTGCCTTGTCTACCAAGACGTTTCTAGCCAAGTATAACGTCCCAGTGTTGGATCATCCGCCTTATTCGCCTGACCTGGCACCGTGTGACTTTTATCTGTTCCCCAAGGGTGAAATTTGCATTAAAAGGAACCAGACTGCAGACAGTTGAAGCTTTGAAAGAAAAATCGGCAGGAGTCATGAAAGAGCTCACAGAAGACTTCCAGCACTGTTTCAAACAATGGAAAATAAGCATGGCGCATTGTACACTGTAAAAAAAAAAAAAAAAAAAAAAAAAAAAAATCGGAAATGTTACTCTACCCGGTGAGACAGCAATGTGTCCCAACGCTTCAGTTATGTTTCCGCATATTTCAGTCAGATATTCGCAAATGTTTCCGCATACTTCGGTCAGGTATTCGGAAACATTTCCGCATATTTCGGAGAATATTCGAAAACATTTCTGTGTGTTTGGGAAATGTTAGTGTATATTTCGGATATGTTTTTGTATATTTCGTAAAAGTTTCTGTGCATTTCGGAAACCTTTCTGAATATGTCATATTCTTTTTATTTAAGAAAGTAATACGCGTTTTAAAAAGAATAACTATTATCCGATTGAATTTTATTGCATAATAATTTTAGAGTTACTGTTAATCGTTTGTTGTACATACAAAGTTAGAGAACTCTTTCGAAATGTATACTCTTGTTCATGAATCTAAGATACACTGTTAAAAATCTGCAACTTTTGCTGTATAGTCACTCCATTGCTTTTATAGAATATCTCTATTCTGACCAATGGGAATGCTCCATAATATCGTCAAGCAATCGTTTTCTATAAAAGCTTTGGAGTGACTATGCAGCAAAAGTTACAGATTTTTTAACGGTGTAGATATTAAGATATTTCATTAATGAATAATAGTAGTTCTAGTATTAGTAAAGTAACAAATAGCTCTGTTTATACGTTTTTATCATCTTTTCGTTTTGAACTTATATGTTCCGATTCACAACTTTTGTAATGATGAAATCAGTGATGTCGCTGCACTTGAAAAATCCTGGGTCCCCAGGACCCGGGATTTCCAAAAATCTGGGTCCCTTTTATACAAAAGCGGGTCCCCATCAATAATAATTCATATTTTAAAGGAATAAATGAAATTTATTTGGAAAAGATAAAATAAATGCATTAACTATTGTTTTAATAATAATTAAATAATGAATTAAAACCAGTATTATTTCCACTCAAATAAGATATTTTTTAAAAATCTTAAGAGAAATTTTCTTTTTTTTTAAAGTAAAAATGTAAGATACAATTTTAATTGTAAAATATTGCTTATTTGAGAGTAGAAGATACCAAGTTCCACAAACAAGTATCACTGATGTCCGCATTTATTTTAAAAAGGGGCAAGGCGGGTTTATTGAAAAAGATATTTTTGCTGAAAAAAAGAAAACTTATGTTAAGTAAAAGGGTACTTTTTGTTGAATGAATGGGTGCTTTTATTACACTTCCCATTGAATTATTTTGCCAGCATAGATCTGTGTTGGAATCAGACATTTTCCTTGGAAGGGAAATTCACATCTAAATCGTTGATAAGCATGAAATCCTAAATCTTCCGAAGGTGGGAGACATTTCAATGCAGGAACGGGGGGGGGGGGGTCACTGGCCCGCCCCCTGAATACATTATCAAAGTACACTTAAATCATGCTGTAATTTTAGGAATCTCATTTTTTTAAAAAAAAATCCCATTTTGTGAATGTTCTACCTATAAGTTTGGTTTGCACATCTTTTTTGGTGCTTTAGATGCTTTGACTAAATTCGCGTTTTTCCCGCGATCCTTTGAAGAAATTCGCTATTTTTTCACGAACCTGTTACGAAAATCGTGTTTTCTCCGCGATACTTTGACAAAATGCGATCTTTTTTCCAGATCCTTTGACGAAATTCGGCTTTATTCCGCGATTTTTTGACTTAATTCGCTTTCTTTTTTGCGATCTTCTGACGAAATACGCTATTTTGTCGCGGCTCTTTTACGAAAATTGCGTTTTTTCCGCGCGCGATTTTCTGACGAAATTCGCTATTTTTCGCGCCCCTTTTAGGAAGATTGCGTTTTTTCCGCGATATTTTGATGAAATTTGCGGTTTTTTCGCGATCCTTTGACAAAAATCGGCTTTTCCCGCATTTTTTTGACGAAATTCGCTATTTTTTTGCGTTCCTTTGATGAAATACGCTATTTTTTCGCGGTCCTTTTACGAAAATCGCCTTTTTCCACGATATTTTGATGAAATTTGCGCTTTTTTCGCGACCTTTAAACAAAAATCGGCTTTTTTCCACGATTTTTTGAAGAAATTCACTATTTTTTTCACGATCCTTTGAAGAAATTCACTATTTTTTCGCGGTCCTTTTACTGCAATTGCGTTTTTTTCGTGATATTTTGATGAAATTTGCGCTTTTTTCGCGATCCTTTGACAAAAATCGGCTTTTTTCCGCGATATTTTGACGAAATTCGCCATTTTTTCGCGATTCTTTGACGAAATACGCTACTTTTTCGCGATCCTTTGACAACATACGCTATTTTTTCGTGGCCCTTTTACGAAAATCGCGTTTTTCCCGCGCTATTTGGATGAAATTTGCGCTTTTTTTTGCGATCCTCTGACGAAAATCGGCTTTTTCTCGAGATTTTTTGACGAAATTACTTGTACCCCGAGACGCGTAAGAGCTATTTTTTTGCGTCCCATCTTCGATTTTTCGCGTAATTTACGCGCTATAGCGCGTCCGCGGCATCGCTGGAAATGCATCGTTTATATGACAGAAGAAATACATAATTTCACTTCTACTAATGCGTTTTATCCTCGTTGTTTATGAATTACATACAGTGGTGGTCAGAATTATAAGAACAATTGAAAATTGAGCAGAAAAAATTTATTTCTGAACTAAATAAAGTGAAATTTATGCATAAAATGCTTCTTTATGCTAGAAATCATTATAGAATGCAAAACATTGGGGAAATGCAAAATATGAATGTTTTGCCATAATGAACAAAATATGTCATTGTAAAAATTGGACAAAATTATAAGGACAATGATTTTTTTTTGTCCGAAACACACTAATAATTAATAATCTCCCCCTTCTTCTCAATCACTTTTATCAGTCTTGACGTCATGCAGTTTGACAGTTCCTTAAAAACGTTCTTGGAAACTTTTGAACAGGCTTTTTCGATGGAGGACATGAGCTCTTGCTTGTTTTCATATTGTATATCATTTTTGTATACTTTGTGTGCCAGACTACACCACAGATTTTCCATTGGATTCAGATCAGGGCTTCTGACCGGCCAATCAAGTAGTTTCACGAAATTAGCATCAAACCATGATTTTGAAGTTTGGGAAACATGTACTGAGGCATTGTCCTGCTGGAAAAAATAGTCTCCACTCGTTATTAACGGTGCTTTCGGTAAAAGATTATCACCCAATACATCAACATAACTATCAGAATTCATTCTACCCTGCCCAAAAAATATTGGAGTAGTTCCACCAGTAGCGAAACCTGCCCAGACCATTACTGAGACCCCTCCAAATGAACGCTTTGAGAAAATTTCCTTTTCTCTACGGAGATCATACCAGAAGTAGCGAAAACCATCTGGTCCATTCAAATTAAACTTTTTCTCATCGGAAAAGACAACATCATCCCACTTTTATCCCATAGTAATGCATTTATTGGCAAACTCCATCCTCAGTCTCTTATGAACTTTTGTAAGAGGCGGTCGTGACATATGTTTACCATAGCGAACCTTTTTTTTCTTTTTGTAAAACACGTCGAACGGTTCGAGTACTGTTTTCTAAGTTCAATTCACGTTTTATTTCTGTTGACGTTTGTTTTTTGGAACAAACTCGCCTTATTTATCATTCTTTTCTCCCGTACAGAAACATAAGATGGCCTACCTGTATGCCTTTGCCGTCCATATTTACCGGGATTTTTAAGATAATTGTAAATAACCGTTCTTGATCTATTAAGCTTTGTCGCAATTTGGCGTACAGAAAGTCCTGAACTTTTAAATGTATCCACTTTCCCTTTCTCAAACTCCGAAAGCTTTGTACCTAGAGGCATGACTGAAAAACAGAATGTGACGATCCCAAACGCTTACTACGTATTTATATCGTCCGGAAGTTCCGTGTGCAGAGCAAAAAACATGCAAATTTTACTTTTTAGAGCACACAAATACAGTTGTTCTTATAATTTTGTCCATATCAGATGGCTGTATAAATCCATAATACATTTTATGAATATGAATTTTCCACATATTTCCACAAAAACTAATTAAAATTTTCTTCATTTTTCATTGATTTCCCAGCCATTAAATTTGCTTAAGTTTCCGGACAAATGCAGCCAAAATTTAGCGATTTTTGCCTTGTCCTTATAATTTTGACCACCACTGTATTTGTAGAAAGATAGCACTGAAAATTTAATTTGTATATCTATAAATAATTCTTTTTTAAAATGCGGTCTCGTGAGCTCCATCCTGTAAATAAATACATTATGAAAATGTTTAATTTCACTACATAGACGGAATTTTTATACCTTTAAATATTTTTTTTTTTTCGTATAAAAAGATACACTATTTCAAAATAGCTAATATCTGCAATTAATTATTTTATTTTCATGAATTGTATACTCATAAATAGATACATTTTCTCAGATTATCTCAGAACTTCTCAAGTTATTGAAATAAAATAAATACTTTTAACCCTTTCAGGGGCAAAGCACTTCCATTGATAAAATGCTGAAATGAATGATTAGCACTGGAATTTACGTACAAATAAGTAAAGTCTATTTTTCACGTATATAATAACGAGAAAAAATATATAATAAAATTCTAATGCCATTGTCGCTTTTGGGAATTAAACTTAAGTGGTTTATAGACATACCACCGCCCCTGAAAGGGTTATAGGAATATAGTTAAAAGCATAATAATTGTGAAACACTATGTTAAAAATGTATTTACAAATAGACAAAGCATTTTCAAAAATGTATCTATTTATAAGTATTATAATCATGAAAATAAATTAATTACTCAACAGATATGAAATATTTTTAAATATTATGCTATAATTATACGATAAAAAAAATAAATACTAGAAAGTATTAAAAAAAAAAAATCCATCTATTTTCGTAGGGAAATTAAAATTTTCAAAGTATATCTATTTGCAGGATGGAAATCAAGAAACCGCATTTTAAAGAAGAATTTTTTATAGATCTATAAATCAAATTTTCAATAACAACTTTTTACATATGTACGATTCATAAAAAAATAGGATACAACGTATAGTATAAGTGAAATCATGAATTTCTTCAGTCAGATAAACCATACATTTAATTATTACAAAAGTTGTGAATGGGAACATAAGTTCAAAATGAAAAGATGATAAAAATGTATAAACAGTGATATCTGTACTTCACTAACACTAGTACTACACATTATTATTCGTTAATCAAATATCTATCATAGATACAAGTACAAGAGTATATATTTCGAACGAGTTGTTTAACTTTATATCTGCAGAAAATGTAGGCTGTAGGGATAAAGGAGGGGTGTAAAAATCTAGGCGCCAGCGGGCAGTCTCTCACCACTAAATTTTATTATTTTTCTTCGCTTACATTTTATTAGCACTCGAGACCTCCCGCTGGCGCCCTGATTTTTACACCCCTGGAGGGGTGTATAATGAAGAAGATATTAACTAAATTGTATCAATTTAAAATAAAATATTTTACAGCATTAATCTCGTTGTTTAATAGCCACACCTCGTATATCGCTTTCTGATGAAAAAATATCATTTACCTGATAATATTTTACTTCCTATCTTTAAATATTGGTTACATCTAATTACTCTGGGTGTAGAACAAGATTCAAATTGTGCAACGCAAAGCACATCATAAATATATAGAATTTATTGGATTTATTTATTGTGTAAATATCATACAGATACAAAGTAAAGCGAAAGGTGAGATTAGATTAATAATTTCAAACTTTGCTCAGTACAAATTTCCCTATCATACGACCTAATAAAACATTTGTAAGAATGTATCTTTTTACCTTTGACCTTCATTTGTTTCGCTATATTACAAGGTTTTTCTTTCATAAAATATCACCACTTTTTCCTCATTCAAAGTAAAGGTTTTTAAATATTGAAATCGTAGGATGTTCCACGTATTGATCAATGAATGGCGAATATAAGCTTTGAATGCAATAAAAAAAAGAAATAACCGATGTTTTTCTTGACATCATTTTTTAAAAATAATATCAATAATAAAGCAATACCATTTGAGTGCTTTATTGAAGTATACAGTATACTAAACTATTGAAAAATAAAGTAAAATAAAATAGCAGGAAAAGTAAATAAAAGAAAGTACACTTGTCTGCACAGAAAATGAAAGATCCAGGGGAACGTAAAGATAACCAGTACCCAAATGCATTTTTGTGCTGCATGTGAAAAACAAGCACACCTGGAGAGTTTGCGAAAAATGTCAGTGGGGCTTTTGTACTACTATTATCGCAACCACATCAGCATTATCTTTTGTCATGTCAAATTTCCCATCCATTTTTGCAAAAGAAAGGTTAAATTATCGTCATTCCAGACAAGGCACATACATTATTGGATCCCTTATTAAAAAACATATACGTGGCATTTCTCCTTGGCCTTGACCTTCAAAGAAAACTACACATTATAGAAGCTCCCAGTGCCCCCTTAACCCTATCTACATGCCCTTGACCGCGATTCAAATCTCTTCCTTTCCCTTCTACACCGGGAAGTAGTTTTGTTTACATTTAGTTTGGCTAGGTTTCTAAATTACAATATTTACGACATTTGGGATGGATTGGAATGAAATAAACACTGTGCAACAATGAAATGGCTTCTGAAGTGAAAGTGTGCAATTATCTATGAAAATAGCCCACTGAATACGGATATTGCCATAAAAAATCTTCCTTGACTGTTGTTCCGGTAATAAAAATGCACAATTTAAGATTTTTTTTTTTTTTTTTTTGAAAAAGTTAGAGTGTTTTTCAATATGTAGACGATTCTCTAATGCATAGTAATGTATGTAGCCGATTCTCTAATGTATAGTAATGTATGTAGACGATTCTCTAATTCTTCCTATGCATAGAATTAAATAGTACACATCATTCCCAATATATTCGTACATTATATCTTTTTATATGATTATTTTTAATTTCAATAAAATTAGATGTTGATCACTTTTTTGTCGCAAAGAATAAGTCAAATGTAAACTTAACAGAAATGTAATAAAAATATTACATTATATAATTTTATTTGTATCATGATTACACTTAGTGTTTTTGATAAATTCATTTGTTAATAAATTAAATCAGAAACAAAGAAGTCTAATGTAAACTCATGCAATATATAGAGCGAAAGAGGTATTAAAGCGTACATGTAGCTGCAATATATAAAAGAAATATAAAAAAAGTAGCCAATTCAATTTTTTTAAGATCATATTTATGTTCATCAAATCGAATTGATTAAGAACTAAGTATTTTTATATCGGTAGCCTTAATTTCATCAATTTTTGTTGCCTTGTGTAATTTTTGCAACCACATTCTGAGGTCGGTAGATTTTGAAATGAACAAAATTGATGAAAAAAATCAATTTAAAAATAAAACTAAAGTAAAACAGTGTTTCATTAAAAAAAATTTCTTGTATAAATTATCTGAATTTGCGTTAAATCAATTTGAATGCAATTTAATTTCGATCAAGTTTTTAACAAGTTTTAGGGGTTTTAAAATCACACCTTTAACCAATTATTAAAGCATGCCATGCAAAATATTTTCTCGATCATCCCTCGTTCAAATTTCTCAAACATGTTAATACTTTTATTTTTCTACTAAATTGGTATCCAAAGAATAATTAACATACTTATAAATAAATGTCAAATATATTATTAAGAGGGGGAAAAAACGAGAAAACATGCCCAATTTACGAAAAATATTTCTATAAATTGGACAATAATTGATGCAGATATTTCATAAGAAATTAACTGATTTATAATAAAACGGATACACAAAGATGTGTGATTTTAAGAGCTGAGCTTATATTAAACAAATCATTTATTCGTTTTTGAAATTTTAAAAATCGCATGAAATTTTTTTAAAATTGTTTTCTCACGCAATAGTTTCTTTAATAGTCCAGGGGAAATGTACATTTTACCTTGCAAAAGGTCGAGTAGAAGATTATTTTTCTGACTTGTTTATAATGATGCCAACATGGAAAAACCAAGTTTTCTAACAAAATTTCTTAAGGCTAAATTTTCTGTGGCCAAAAACAACAAAATTTTGGGACCCGCTGCCGTAGCATATTATTTGTCAATTACAATATTAAAGAAGACACAATTCTTTACAACTTTCATATTTACGATTTTTTTATACACTCAATAGCAAGCGCAGTACGCCATTTCAGAAATAAGACAATTTTTTCACTTTTCTTAAAAACCGTGTAAAAGGTAGTTTGCCCCAATTATTCAAATGTTCCCCGCGGATTTAACCGTGTATATCGACCTCTAAAAATTGGTAGCAGTAAATTACCTATTATTTGCACACTCACGTCTTTATTTTCATCTCAACAGACAATTTATATTCCATAAATTTATATAATTTTAAAAGTAGGGGAGAGTGCAGATGAATGAGACAATTTTCATATTTAGACAGTAACTTTAAGTGCATACAATGTTAACTTCAAAGCATTGTTTAAAAGAATACTTCAACATTTAGCAACTCATTGGCACGACAGCTTCAATTACGAAAGAATTCTTTTTAATTTTAATAATTTTTATAATGCTTACATATTTTTCCAGGTATCAATAGGATAAGTATGAAAATTTGCGAAAAACATATTTTATTCCACACTACTATGGTATATTTCATTTACCAATTATTGATAACATATGTTTTAGTGTTTTACTGTTTTAACGATAGCAAACATTGGATTGTAGTTCCATATAAAAGGGGGTACTCAAAAAATAAATATATTTTATGTAAAAAATACTTTTACCTTATAAAATAGCTACAATAAAAATGACAACAGATTATTTCACTAACTAATGTTATGCATTTATCTCTTGTAAAATTGAAAAATTCTGTCAATAAAATATTTGAGATCACTGGTTTCATAAAAATATTTAAAAGATTAGTTTTTAAAAATGTCAAAAAATTTTCCCACTTATATCAACAAATATAACAAGAGATTGCATCATTTTAACATGCAAAAATATATAAAACTTTTAGATAATCTATTAATTGCTTTAAAGCTCAAACAGAAAAACTTACTTTGTTTATTGAAAAATATACTTTGTGGAATATTCTAATCTTCTGTAATATGTACTGTTTTGAAACCATATCTGTTTAATGATCTCAGTGATATCATTTATCAAATGAAATATAAATTTATTTATGATTGTAGACCATATAAACATTTTTGTTTTCGCATTGATTATTTAGATGATTTATTTAGATTTTTATCGAACATTAGCGTTCCGGTTTCTTCACGTGACTATCTCAAGCAAAAACATTTGTTCGCTAATCTTAAATGTATGGGAGCATTCTTTTCAGAATTCTTGCTTGAATTTCGATATGTAAATTTTTTTCATATGATACCTGAGGTCGATATCCAACGTTGTGCTTTTTTAATTTTTCGAATTTAGTTGCATTTTTTTTAATGCGGATACTTTAAATTTCAGAACGGGCTCCAAACAGTTTTTCAAAAATGAAAGCATCCGAATATTAAAAAAAAAAAGCACCAAACCCGAAAAAGTACAAAAGCACAATATTAGATATTGATCTCACGTATCCCATGAAAAAAAAAATTAAGTAATAAAAGGCAAGCGAGATATTTGTCACGAACGCTCCCATAGTTTTAATATATGCGAATGTCTTCACGTGACTAATTTAGTCTCATAATTCATGTAACTGTGACTTTAAATGCCTCAATATTACAAGTACCGTAAAATCTTTGAAAATGAAATCTGTATATACAGAATCCGGTCTTTAACGAAAAATTATATATTTTCAAGAGAAAGAATATGAACAATTACACCTGCTAAGATGGAAACCTGTTTAAAGCGGATTATATTTCGGTTCCTATCGATTTGGTTTTCAAGGTTTTATTGAATCAATATTTTACAAAGCTGATTACGTATTTCAGTATTATGTATTTAATGATTACACACTTAAAAATTTCAAAATCCGGCTATTAGAGATTTATTAAAATTCTCGTGGTAAATTTTCTTTTTAAGCAGAGGCGGAAGGAGGTGCGCCAAAATCCATGTTTGCCACGGGTGCAAAAAAAGGCTAGTTTTGGCCCTGAAACACATAATTTACTGCTACCAATATATAGAAGTTGACAGACACGATTAAATCCGGAAAAAACATTTGAATAATCGGGGCAGAACTACGTTTTTCACGGTTTTTAAGAAAATTGAAAAAAATGTCCTATTTTTGAAATGGTGTATTGCGCTTGCTATTGAGTGTATAGAAAAGTTGTAAATATGAAAGTTGTAAAGAATTTTATCTTCTTTAATATTGTAACTAACAAAAAATATGCTACGGCAACGGGTCTCGAGATATTTCAAAACAATAAAAAAAGATTGCAAAATTTTGTTGTTTTTTGGCCACAGAAAATTTAGCCTTAAGAAGTTTTGTTAGAAAACTTGGTTTTTTAATGTTGGCATCATTATAAACAAGTCAGAAAAAAAATCTTCAACCCGACCTTTTGCAAGGTAATCCCCCTTTTTTGGTACATTTCCCCTGAACTCTAAGGAACTCGTGTCAGTATAAATCACAGAACTTTTAAATGAAAAGAGAAAATTTTTAGTTCGAACTTTCACCACCCTCTTTATATCAAAGAGCGAAAGACGGGGAAAATACCAGAAAACATTCCCAATTTAAAGAACAATATTTGTATAACTTTAGTAATAACTGATGTATATTAAAACTGATACACTTTTGTACTTTTGACACACTATATGTACTTACTTTTAAATGCTGAATTTATATTAAAGGAAGTCATTGATTTTGAACATTTAGAAATTAATTACACGAAGCATTTTTAATATGAACTTCTTATGCAATCTTTGTGCTTCTTTATGGCCAGAAAAATTTCCCAATTTAAAGAAAAATATTTGTATAACTTTAGTAATAACTGGCGTATATTAAAACTGATAAACAAATATATGTACTTTTAAGTGGAGCTTATATTAAAACAATCATCACTCATTGATTTTGAACATTTAGAAATTGCACGAAGCATTTTTAATATGAACTTCTTATGCAATCTTTGTGCTTCTTTAAGGATGTTCTCAAATCGAAAGTAGGTATTTTTGACACATTTCTGAACGCATGAAATTGGCAGGTGATCTTATTCAGAAACCATGTAATCGAATGGAAGACCTTTCGGAAAATACTGTCAAAGTGTGCGCTTTGAACCGAATTCACGACGCGAGAAAGGGAAAAAGTTGTTGTCACATGACAAGAATTACTTAAAACTCGATCAGTAATTTATTTATGAGAAAAATCAAGTAAAACGTTATTCGATTCCAAATAGCTCCAATAGTCAGGTTTGCCATTTTTACGCCTTTACGTTTAAAATGAGTCAGAAAATATGCCAGAAAGTTTCGGTTGTTGAACAGGGAATTTGAGAACCACCTTAAAGATGTTGCTATTCGCCAAGACTTATTTTATTCTTTATTTCAAGATACGCACAAAAGTAATGTTTATAAGCAGATAAAACAACGTTTTTAGCATCAGGACTTTAGCAGACTAGTTTCTGTAGCATCAGTGATTTTGCTCATATATATGGCAGAGCAGCGGATTCAAGGGTTATGTTTATTGGGGTACAATAGATTTTTGTATTTATATTTGTATTTATATATGTATGTATATAGATTATGTATTTAAGGGTACAATAGATTTACAAGAAATTACGGGGAATAGACAATGGGAAATTCTTTTATAGAGATTGGAACTTGTAATGTGAAAAAATACTAGTAGAAATTAAGAAAAAGAGTTTTTTTAATATAATATTTCAAACAATCTATGATAATGGGGAAATAGCGAAGTAACAATCAACAATATTTTCATGATTTTCATAGATATGGAATGCTTCAAGAAAGTTAATTTTAAGTATAGAAGTGGGTTTAGGGATAATTTTAGCTGCGTTAAAGTCAAAGGGGAGATTCATTTCCATTAAATGTTTTGTAATGGCAGATTTGTTTAACAAACATATCTGCGAATCTGCTTTTCTTTCATAAGTATGCGCAAAATTCCTTCATTCTTTGAACTGATGACGGTACTCTGAATGCTACCGATACTAGTCTGCTATAGAGATAAAGAATTTTTGAAAAACAATGTATACTATGTTTACACAATAACTTGACACTTAAATGCATTTTCCTCAAAATTTTATATTTCGATAGTTATTGCTACTATTATCACGATATATCTCAAGTAATTTATTGAAGCATTTAGAGAACTTTTTAAGTGTTATTGTCAATGAAACGAACTAATTTTTTGCGAGATTAAAAAAGTTGGTGCAGATAAAACATTTTTTTTAATGAATTTTTTTGTTTGAAAAAAAATCCTCAAAAATTTTGGAGAAAATGGTATAAGAATGTACAATCTCCGGTATTTTTTTTTCTGTTGAAAATTTACTTTACTTTTTAGTTCTTAAAAAAACACAAAACATTGTCATATTCTATATAGCTATATCACGAGCTATAAAGGTAATTGACATAGTTGAATTTAAATTTATTATGTAAAATATTAGTCGTTTCGGACAAATTGAAATAAAATTTACAATCAAAAACATTTTTTTTTTTTTTTTTTCAAAACGTATCATATTAATATTAAATCTTTCGTAAAATTTCATGTTTTTATTCAGTAATTCTTCTAAAAATTTCGAAAGGAAATTCGAAAATTGCTTTTTTTCACTTAAAAAAACTGGCCACAAACGTAGTCAGCCACCTTGAAACCTTCAGATTTTTTCAAGTTTAAGCCTAGCTTTTCCAAGTTAATCCAATCCTACCTATTTTCAATTAAGCATTTCAACTGAAGATAATTTCAAGTTAATTATTCGAAGTGCTGCCTGAATGAATGAATATACACGAAAAATGCTGGTAGATTAATTGTTTAAGAAACCGCAATTCGATTATTAATTGGAATCAACTCAATTTATGTGTTAATTAGCAATGGAATTGTGAACATGTACTTGACTTAATTTTTAATAGATAGTACAAATTAAAATGAATTCAAGCAATTACGGACTCTTTAAATTTATTTTAGTTAATGTTTGCGTGACCTAAAAGCCTAAATCCTTGAACTTTGAAAATTAGTTGTTAATGCCAATACATAAACAACTTTTCTAAAAACATTCATTTGTAAATGCCAAAATAAAAATTGAAATGTATTTATCTCTAATGGAAGGTCTTTTTAAACATTATTAACATTATTATCGATCTTTTACAAAATGATTTAAGAATAAAAAATAAGTTTTTTTTCCTAACTTGTTGGAAATTTTTATGAAACAATCAATACTTATGGTCGTTCTCATTTCTACCCGACTGCCAAGAAGGGTTATGTGTTTCACGCGTATCTGGGTATGTGGATTTCTTTATAGCCTCGAAACATCCCAACGGCTGGATGAATTTTAATGAATGAAGTCTCTATCAATTCATCTTTACCGTCCGATGGTTATAGGCTAGGTTTTGTTTTTATAAATTCAAAAGGGCGGCCGTAAATTACAAAATGGAGGTAGAGACGAAAAAAAAAATTTTACGCACCATATTGAGTGGCATATCATTGGACAGGTCTTTCAAAATAAAGACAATGTTTCATTGACTATTTTACAGTCAGAAGCTCCGTTTAAATATTACACAACCTGGAAGTTGTGTAGGTAGGATCTCTAGCTTTACTGCAACTCTAACCTTCATAGACATCTATGGGTCTCATCAAAACTGTGTTTAAAGATATCAACTAACAATTAAACACAACTTAAAATTCACCAATACAAGTAAATAGAAAAAAAAATACTTAAGTAATTTAAAAAATAGTTTCACATTGATTAAAAATAATTAATTAATTCGGTTTTTACGCAGTCGGGTTTTTTGATTTTTAGATTTAATTTTTACTTGTTCTTTTATTTTCTTTGCTCATCAAATCGAAGTTTTGATGGTAAAAATCATTTTCTTTTTAACTGAAAACTGTAATAAATTTTTAGTATGTATATATATATTTTAAATTGTCCACTAACAAATTTAAATAGCATTTTTATATGAAAAATATCAAAATTGTCTACAAATAAAGTTGTAAAATTTAATAAAAGTGATACTTTCGTAAGCAACTTTATATCAGGAATTAATAGCCGCAAACTTCGTTACTTACAGCAGCCTTTTTGATTCTGATAATTTCACTTGTTCGATTACATTAGTAGTTCGAACTTCGAACATACCTCTTAAATTTGTGTTTTACTTATTTCATTTTATTTTGTTATGGAATATATGCCGGAAACAAATGCTGAACTATTTATATTGCTTTAAGCGCAAATGAGTTAATCTTTTGAAATCGGATTGAACGTGGTAGAGATAGATAAAAAAAAATCATGCTTAAAAATTATTTTAAAGATCATAAAAAAATATGTAAATTGAAATACAGTTTACACACAAATTGCATTTAAAATAAGATATTTTTTCCTGTTCTATGGTGTAAAAATTTAAATTGCGCTATGTTTAGAAGTTAAAATGTATAGTAAAAGCGAAATTTATTGGTCAGGTGTTGCTACCGCCTGTATGACGTCAGCGTTACTGGCAGACATGTTTTTGCTTTATAATATAGATTTTGTGGAATATTTACAACTCTACTCAAATTATTTCTATAACCCTTTAAGACCCAACCCGCACGATCGTGCGGGTTAGACATTCTTTAAATATTTGTTTCTGAGTCGTATGTAATAAAATCTCGAATCGAATGATCGTTCTGGTTTGCAGATAGAGTAAAGTATCATTTTTTATCAACAGGTAGCGATTGCAGTCCATGTTTTACTTTCTACAGGCATGACTATCTTTGTTTACAAATACGTCGGGTCTTAAAGGGTTAAAATATGGTTTGGAATATTTTGCAAATTAGAAAATTCACAAATATAATAAAAGACAACTTAAAATATAGAAATTTTTTTCTGAATTGAAGCTTTCCACTGTGCATCTTTCAACAAAAAGAAAGCTGAACAGTTAATAATGCAAAAATAAACTATCCATTTTAAAATATTTTTACTTTGTATAACGAAAAATGTTTCTGGAACATGATAAAGTAAAGTATCTGAAACACATGTAAATTTTATTACTGCTAATAGATGCGTTAAATAAATTTTATAATATGTTTTGCATTTTCATTTGCACATTAAAATGACGATGGGGCATAAGGAATTAAAAGAAATTCATGTAAAGTTTGCCCCCACCCTTCCTACTTTTGTCAAAAAAATAGCGAAAAATACCTGCAAAAAAAAAAAAAAAAAAAAAAAAAAAAAAAAACAGTATAAAGATGCAGGCATAATATATAATTCATAAATAAAGCTTTAAAAAAATATAATAACTGCTTCGAAATAATAAAAATTACAAGAAGAAAATTTGATGAGCTGCCGAAAAAGCAGGAAGTTTTTATCGAAATCTCGAAAGGAAGTGTTTACACAGAATGTACTGGCTGTACAAAAAAGTAGCACAACCTATGCTTGCGTTTCTTTCGAAGCGAACTTTCCTCTAACTTGTCATTCAATATGAGGCCATATGGAATAACCCCAACTGCGCCGACAGCTACGAATTGCGATTTATCTCTTTTAAATACAGACTCAAATTATCTTATGTATAGTTAAACCCCAATTATCCGGATTAATGTTTTCTGGACGCTTAAAAAAATACAGTATAAAACTTGCCGTATTTTCCCGTGTATAAGACGCACTTTTTACTTTCCGAAGTGTTGGTGTTGTTTATGACGGCCAATTAGCTACATAAAGGTTATGGGCCCGAAAGGGGGGGTGGGTGCCCTCCGTGGGGGTCTTTCTAAGAGAATCTAACCCGCATTTACGCAAGGAAATCCAATATTCGAAGAAAATCACGGAAAACTCTGACCGATTAGGCCGACGGGCGCGAATGAGTTCGAACCCAGCACCTCCCGTCTACCAGCTTAGAGAGCAGAACCTCTCGGCCACTAGTGGGGCTTTTTGCTTTCCGAATACATTCCGAAAGTATTGAAATCATAATTTGTTTGTGTGTGTAAGAACAGTGTTGGTAGGTCCATTGCCGCAATAAGCGGGACAAAGAAACCAAAAAAGCGAGACAGTGGATTCTAAATCAGTATATAAAAAAGCAGTAAATCCTATGAAAAGGGAATGTGTCTGTAACGGAATCTTATCTTAAACGTAAAAAAAAAAAAAAAAAAAAAAAAAAAATCACGGCCTTTACGGGAGGAATACCATACAATTATACCTGTTAAGACACCGGCGTCTAAAACGGAATGTTCATCTGGTCACGATATTCAGCCCTAGTAGGTTTTACTGTACTAAATAAACACAGTAATAAAAACAGATTTTATTTTGGCGGAAATCCGAAAACTGTTTATTTTACGGCTAAAGTCTGCTAAAATGGTAGAAAATTCGAAATAAATACAGATTTTTTTGTGAAATAAACAGTTTTTTATTATCTCACAGTCTTTTTCTATAAAAATCAACGGATTTTTGTATTTTGTACTTTGAACCAAACCAATTAGAATTTCCTTTATTTTTCCCAGTGAAATTTTTTTTAGATAATGCTTCATCAAATAAATCATCGGAAAAACATGAAAGATTCTACCCAAATATTTTTCGAAATTTAGTAGTTTTCAGAAGTTGTTTAAGATTCCATTATATTTTAAGTATTGATGTCTTTATTCTACGGAAATAATCTGTATTTATTACGAAATTATCGGCAAAATCTGTTTAAATAACAGGAAATTCGTAGTAAATACCAGTAAAGTAAACAGGTTTTAACAGGCACTCTGAATGAAAAAAATATTCTGTAAAATCAACACATTTTTTTACTGTATAGTTAATAGTTTTTTGTGTTAAAATAAACAGATTTTTTAAAACTGATGTTAAAATTATTGTTTTGTGATTCAAAAAAATTTGATCCAAAAGACTTGAAATTTGATATCTGAGCCAACATTTCAGCATAGTATAATGACATTTTGTCATAATTTGGTGTTGCTGCTTAAAAGGTAAAAGTTAGTTCAAATTTTATTACGCAGACGGCCTCCAAAATTTAATTAATATCTATCACTCTGTAGTAGACACTATTTCGAATTTGTTGATACTGGTATTATTTTTACACGATGATTTGCAGGTATTAGAAGGGCAAATAGTCCAAAAAATTATGTTTAACAAAAATATTCTCTGGCTTAATACTTGCAAGATGTCATTTCCCTTCCAAAACAAGATGTTATTTACATAAGAGAATTTTTATATTAAATACTATTGAGGCTTTCAGGAAATGAAGCAAAATTTTGAAACATCTAAAAATCTAGATGTAAAGGGAGTATTGCAAGAGAAGGGCGTTACAAAATATTATAAAGAAAGCAACATTGTACGTTCTACTAGCCTGACATTGAAATCGTTTACACCCAAAGTTTGTAGAGGATATCAATTGCCTTTTTCTATTTTTTTTAAACATATGAAAATATTTTTAAAAACGCTACAACGAAGTCTGTTTGTTATTTCAATATTTACTGCTTATGTTCTTACACATATCTAAACATATCTTATACGCGAAAGTATTTAAAAAAAAATAGAATAAAAATCAGAACAGAATTCTAAACCGTATACTTTTTAATAAGACGGCTAAAAATAAATTTTATGAAGCATAAGTCCCCAGAAACCTTCATACACATAGTAAAAAAGAATCATTCACAAAAAAAAAAAAAAAAAAAAAAAAAAAAGGTAACAGGGATACAAATAAGAGAAGAAAAAAAATTTCGGAAAAAAATGTATCCTTTTACGAACTGTCTAACAGTGAAGCACTGTTTCTGCAGTTATATTATTAACATATATTTATTATTATTATATAGTAACGTATTTTTTTAAATAAAATTATTCTTTTAGTAACATTTCAGCTGGCAGTTTTTTTGGACAATTTTATAGGATTTGCTGTTTTACAGTATAAATTAAATAATTCTAAACGATATAAATTAAAATCTTAGTGTTTCAACTTTTAAATTCTTGTTTTAACCTAGTTTATACCGAATTATTGAATATATATATATATATATATATATATATAATGAAATCACATGCGTGATATGTATATATATACGTTAAAAATGTGTATGAAAGATATTACAGAATCAAACAACAAAAATAGGAAAATAAAGCCTAGAAGCAGTGTCAGCTCACGCCAATTTTTACTGGTGGGACCCATAACAACAATGATTTTTTTCGTACATAATATTTACTATTCAAATATGCAAACAAATAATTTAACATTAAAATGAGAAAACAATATTACTTTTAAAGATATAAATTATTTTTTTAAAGTAATCAACATTTCTTTTATGTTTATCGATTGAATTACAAACATACCATTAATTACCATTATTACTATGTAACTTCCTTTCGACAAACATTACTTGATTGAAAAACTAAAAAACATACAAATCAGCTTATAAATCATAGAAAAAAATAATAAAAATTAATTTAATAATACATAATAAAAATAATTTAATAATACATGCTTATTGATGAAAAAGGTATTCGTAACAGATTATCAATAAACTCACTTCTTTAGCTCAAGAGTTTTACATTATCATAAGTTTACGTCTAAAGAAAGTACTAAAAAGTTGAAAAGCTCCATTATTTAACAATTAATCAGAAGTAGTAATACAAAAATTGCCAATTTCCCTTGAGCATATAGGGTTAATATATCCTAAAAGGATCTCAGTTATCTTTCCTTATTCTCTGCATTACGGGCAAGGGCAAATCGCCAATTATTGCAAAAATGTACGGAAATTTTAACGCCGAGAGAGCAGTAAATCGCCAAATTTGATACCCACTTGATGTGTGAAGAACATGATAAGATATTCTACCCCAAATTGGACACTTCCAGTTTTTTCCTGGCAGCATACAGTAGTGGTCAGTCAATAATGTAATTTATGACATTTGAAAAAAAAAAAAAAAAAAAAAAGATGTTAACAGTTGAAAAAGCGAAGCTAACAAAATATAAAGAGCACTTTCATTGCAATATATTTTATGAATAAATAATTCTTTTTAAACTAATATTTAGATCATAAAATATGTATTGCTTATTCTTTTATGAAAGGACAATACTGGTGTGGTGGAGGCATTCCCCAGTCGCCCTAATGGCCCGGCCGCCCCTGTCTATAGGAAATATAGAGAAACATGCATATAGATTTTATGATAATTACTCTTATTCTGATACACTGATATATAAATAGTAACCACATCCTCCAAACGAGAAACTAACTGCCCATTTTTTCACCCACCTATTTATCTTTATCTCTTTCTTTGTATGTATATATATTATAAAATAATATTTTTTATTTGAATATAAAGCTCCAATATGAAGGCAGAGAAACATACAGGGTGGCCCAAAATTAAAAAACGCGCTTTTAACTTTTTATCCACTGGAGATAAACAGGCAATGTAGATTAGACAGGCAATGTAAATTACGAAATTGTTCAAAATGAGGAAGGAAAAAACATTTACTGAAAATGTCCTTCCATTAATTTTCAAACACTTTATAACTTTTTATACCACCCTAAACAAAATTTGTCAAAAACAAATTCGGCAACAATAGCTTTAAGAGAAAAAAGAAACAATGCATACCTACACCTATAAATTTAACTAAATTACAATAAAGAAACAAAAAAGCTGACTTGAACTACTTTTTTGTAGCACTTAAAGTGCTATTTTCATTGGTGAAAATAGGTACCACGTATAAATTGATAATTGCGTTCTTCAAATGACAAAAAAATTATTAACATGTATGAAAAAAGGCTTCACAAATATATCTAAATAGGCATTACACACACAGAGGGAATTAAAAAAGACAAATTTATTTTTAAGTATCAGTAACATAATTAAAAAAAAAAAAAAAAATTCGCAAAGCATTCTTCTTCAAATACAGTGCATAATCGAGTACCTCTAATAAAGCTTCTGCAAATATATTGGTGTCCTTCGCTACTAATACTGTTGCAATCTTTACATTATCGTCCATGTTTCCCCTTTTTTGCATTATCTCATATATTTACATTTCTAATTTGACACACGGTCCCCATTCACAATGATATATTTTTAATTAAGCCTAACATATTAAATTTTAAATATGAAAATATGCAATTTTTTGTAATGAATTTGTTACAGCAGAAGGATTTTTTTAACGGAAGATTTTTGTCAAGAGTGGACATAAAAAAATTTAAAATGTAACTTTTTGAAAATTTATGGCACGTCTATTTCATCGACACATTCTTATTCCCTACCTTTTATTTTTACCAATTTTACAATTGCATGGTCCACTTAGTATCTGCAACAGGTACAAAATTAAATCTCGTTTCGACCTTTTTGGGACACCTTGCATAAAATAATAAGTGTATGTATACATTTGTATTCATGCAATTCAGGCATGCTTGTCTCGTTTCATGCATGCGGATCTGAATTATACACGCAAATATACTTAAATATTGCACTTTTTGTATGTTCCAATATCCTCATCCATATTTTATGGGAGGCTGAAGGGGGGGGGGGGGGGGAGGGGGGATGACCGATACCCAAAATCGTTCATTTTTTAAGCTTAACTCGTGCAAGGATGAAATCGTGCATATTTTGAGGGATCTACAGTAATTTGAGCTTGAAATTTCTATTATAGATTTCACAGTTTTTTCAATATTTTCGTTTTGGATAACTTTTCATTCCCCCCCCCCCTATTTGTCTATGATGAAATATAATGTCGTCTATGTTATATTTAAATATGGATATCCCTCTCTGCGTCTGTCTGTCCGTCTGTTACAGTCATTTTACTCGGAAACTATGAAACGTGGAAAGTTCAAATTGAGGGAACTAATAAAGACTAATGGCCCACATATTTAGAAATTATTAAACATTCACAAATATATTTAGGAAAAATGTTGAGGGGCTAATTAAATTACTTGAAAAAAAATCTTTTCATTGTATATAGTGTGGGATATCGTGTGAAATCTTTTGTAACGCTGAACACAAAAATACATTTCTTTTAATTTTAGAAATTATAGTTGCAGAGATATCGTCGAAAATGTAGTGAAAAAATATGCCCCCACCCCTCTATTTCCAAATCTACCCAAACTAAAATTATGAAAAAAATAGAGGAAGTAGACGTTAACTTAAACCTTGCAGGAAAATTATAGCGATTATCCTAGGTCACATAGTTTTTGAGAAAAGCGCATTTTCCCTTTAAACACAAATTTCGAATTGCGAGCATTCAGAAAAGTGCTGAGGACCGCTGATTATACCTTTCGTAGCAGACGTATAAAAGCATTTTTGATAATGATTTTCGGAAGAAATCGTAGGTAATTAGCCGAGATATTAACCCTTAAAGACACGGACGGTTTGACATACATAATGACAGGGGCCGCGTACTCTATGTACAACGGCTTTTAAAGCGTAGATAACAACTTTTAATGATACATTTGTGTAATGCAATGCGCAGTAGCAGTATAAAAGCAATAACGTCAAATTGTTAAAAACAGACTAGTTTACTTAGAATTAATCACATAAATACTATGGGATTCGCGACTTGTTTGCATTGGGTGGATTTCTCAATACGCCTCCCGTGTCTTTAAAAGTTAATTAAAAAATCTATCTGGAAAAATGCGGCACGCACCAAGGCGGTGTTGTGACTTTGCGACCTCCTTTCGAAGCGCGCTTTTAACAAGGCTAAGTTTAAACTTTGAACAAGGGTTTTGTTTTAGATACACTGTAAAAAGAAAATATTATTACTACGGCAAATTTAGTTTTATGAAATGCCAAATGAAGTTTAAATATGCACTACTTTTATTGTCAGTAGCGAATTAAATTCATCATAAATAGATTAGTATAATATTAAAAAAAGAATTATACAGAATAGCAATATTTGATATTATTTAGGCTTCATATCTCTTTGAACTTTTATGGTATACCCATTCATACTTTTCTAGTATATACAGCTATACCGAACCCTATATATAGTTTTTTACAAAATCTTATTATTCTTTTAGCAACGATTTTTTAAAAATAATACAGTTAATAATTCACATTTTTATTGTACGCAATCCTCAGAGCGCGAGTAATACTCGCACTTGACCCTTTATTTGAATCATTTAAGTATAATTATTTTTATAAATGTCATAATAAATTTATATTTTTTTTATGAATGTCGTTTAATATTTTA
Organism: Maratus speciosus; assembly: GCA_963932465.1. Lineage (NCBI taxonomy): Eukaryota > Metazoa > Arthropoda > Arachnida > Araneae > Salticidae > Maratus > Maratus speciosus. Next base: position 37,249,460 of record OZ010787.1, on the reverse strand, counting down.
AAATTTAGATTTTCACTGTTATAACCTTTATTTGATTCATATTTCAATGTTTAATCTAATTTTTAAATATCTTTATTTTATTTTATTTTATTTTATTTTATTTTATTTATTTATTTATTTATTTTTTATTTTTTTTTTTTTTGAGGGAAGATATATGGAGGGAATGATTCAAAATAAAGAAAAAATGGTCAGCAGCGAAAATTTTTTCATTTAACTGAGGTTTAAGTTAAACTTTCGAGTTTAATTTTCCTTACCATTTTACCACTATAGCTTTTTATTTTCTTCTAAATTTTTACTTATAATGAATTTGCATAGTACCACAGCACATTCAAAAAAGAAATAATAAAAATGTAGTACTTTTAATACAGAATTTTTGTATAACATTGTCTTAAAGGGGTGTTAAAGAAGGGACGGTAAGGTAAAAAAAGGAGACGGTAAAGGAAAAAAAGGAGACGGTAAAGGAAAAAAAGGAGACGGCATAGGAAAAAAGGGACGAAATGGGAAAAAAATGGGACGGTAAGGAAAATTACCACCTAGTTTTAGGCAAATCATGTTAAGACTAAGTGATAGCCACAATATTCATTGATTTTTAGAAACAGTTGTTAACATTGGATTAAATTATTATTTTTTTTATTTTACTTCGAAAAGTGCAGGAATAAACCTTGGGGACGGTAAGACTATCCCAATAAAACCACGATCTTGAAATTGATATTTAAATGCTGATTTAAATTCTGCAGTAAATTCCCTGTCAAAGAATTTTAGATATTCTTCCTCTAGCATTACTTCTGCATGAGAAAAAACTTGAAAAAAATTCTGTGGCTGCATCTGAAAATATTTTCTGTATAATTTTAGAAGAGGGATGGTAAGGAATCTAAAACCCAGGGACAGAGTTAAAAAAATAATATCAACCGTAAAAATGTGCGCAGGCTAATTTTTTGCTACATATTTATATAAAACAATTGTCCCAGTTTCGGAAAAAATTTACATCGAATTACTTTTATTGAAACAATTTTATACAGACAGCTCCAAACTTAAAAATCAGCATCAGGGACATGGGACGGTATAAGAGTTTTCCTGGTATATGGACCCCCAACATCGTCCAAAACTTATTTATCTCGTTAATATTGTTATGCAATGCAGTATCATGCATTATCACTGCATTATCATGCAGCGGGATGTTCCCCAGTATATGAAATAAAAAAAACCACAAAAAATATATTAAAATAAAAATTATTATTCAGGGACATAAAAGTCAAAAGATTGTGAGAATGCCCCATATATGTATATGTTTTACTTATCATGCCTTCTTCTTTTATTTTAAATTTAACACCAATACATAACTTGTAAGATTACCCACACTTTGTTATCAATAATTAATTTGATATATAGTTACTAATGTTTAATGGTTTAATTTTATCTTTCCATTTTTGTTTTTCAATTTCATCGTACTAGATGGAAGTACCATATATTATCTTATTCAAATCGACCTTATTTCAACCATTTTCCTTCTTTTTGCCGTATTTTTTGACAATATGCAATGTGAATCAATAAGGCAAACTCAAGGAATCAATCCTCCTGAGTCATTCCTTTTATTTTTTGAATCATCTTAATTTTGTTGTGAAGGTTTGGCAATATAGTATTGTATTCATGTATTTCAACTGGCGTACTTTTAGCTTCTTGCAATTGATTATAATAGATTGATTTAGTAAGAAATTACATAATATGCTAGCTGATATGATAAATATTTATCTCTACAGACAAAAATATCAAAAATCAATGCGAGATATTGTGTTTGAAAAAAATAAATAACGGCATACGATAAATTCATTTAAAATTTTTAAACACTCGTGTTTGAAGATAAAAATATCTGAGATCTAAAGACTTTTATTTATATATTTTTCAATACGAGACGGTTTTTCTTTTGCTTGCGTCACAGATTTTGTTTTATATGTGTACTGACACATTCCGATTTGATTGCATGTGCATGCGTTAAAAACATCTCATTTCACTTTAAGGGCAAATTCGTGTTTTTCATGAACAAAACATCTTGCATCAGCATAAGATATTTTGGTTTGTGCAGGCTACTATTTATCACATTTATATGCAGAATATGTCTGTTTTTTACTAAATGGATGATACTTTACAATTTTCTGATTGAACTTTTGGACTTATCTTCCATAGTTTTAGGCATACGACCCTCTAACTGCGGAATTTGCTGCTAGGAGGTTCATCATACGTATATGCATTTTACTATACCTAGACAACACATTCAGGCATATAGCTAACTTGGTTCACTAATCATTTGAAGAGAAATTGACTTATCACCCGCTATAGAAATATTACTATGCAGTATTTACCGGGTGTTCCAAAAATGACTGATGGATTTTAAAATTCCATAACTTGCAAACGGTGACAGATATTAAAAAAATTCTTGCAGGAGTGTTATGTAAGATGTCAGCAGTTTTTATGCTGCGATTCTCAGTTTTAGTTGCAAATAGCATCGATAGATGGCGCTGCAAGCAATAACCGCTAAATACATACTCGATTTTTCGGCCTCTCTCTTCTTCCATGCGAAAGAAGGAGATTAAAATGTATTGATTTTAAATTCGAACTAAAGTCAAGAATCGCAGTACAAAAACTCCTGACATCATACAAAACCCTCCTGAAAGAATTTTTTAAATATTTGTCACCGTTTGGAAGTTATTGAATTTTAAAATCCATCAGTCATTTTTGGGACACCCGGTAAATATATGATAATACTATCTCAAATCAGTATTAAAGCTTTCCAATTGGAATACTCTCCACCAAAGGCCAATGTTTTTTTTTTTTTATTCACCATAATGAACAACTATAATCTTTAAAGTATATTTCTACTTTTATTCAATTTAATTATATTTTCTTTAAAATTTAACTACTCGAATCAATCGCCTAATTTTGTTTCTAAATCACACACAAATAAAAGAAAAATGCAGCCTTGACATTTTTAATCTCTAATCCCAATCGTGAAAAGCAACAATACTTTTAAAATATTTAAAATCGATTTGAAACTCCGCGACGCTTTGCATAAATTCCTTTCTTTTAATATATTAATCATGGTTTCAAACCGATTTTTCTTTCCTTTATCTTCAATATATTTTTCCATTTTCTATTTCAAACAAGTTTAAGTTTTTGAAGGTCAAAGAAAAATTAAAATGAAGATATATCTGGAATAATTTTAGTTACAAAATAAAATGAACACACAGTGTTACATAAGAGATTAAGTTTCAAAAGAGTAATAAAAATTGTTATTATATTTTTTTGAGAATTTTTAAAGGGAAAATCATTGTCATGGTTTTTAAGTATTAGAAGCATTATTATGACAGTCTTATATAATACCAAGTCATTCATTATAGTATTATTATTTTTTAATCATGTGCTCTTAATTTTTCCTAATTGTTATTAATAGAACAGATAATATGTATGAAATAAAGAACAACAGGGATTAAAGACATTTTAAACAATGTGTGTGTTGATAAACTACTGTAATATTATTTTTATTACAAAGTACCATTGTTTTTACAACAATATGGAATTACTTTTTACATGATGTTTCATGTAGATTTTATTGTATTTATCGTAGAATAAATTATTAATAATGACTAAAGCTGAAAAAGAAGTGTAATGATGATTTCTATAATAAATTGTAACCTATGTCAGAGTAGATTAATTTTTTACACTTTTCAACAAAGTTGAAAAGTGCTTATGCATTCGGTTTGTCTGTCCGTCTGTCCGCCTATCCGCCTGTCCACGCTCTAACTCCCGTAAATATACTCGGATTTTCATGAAATTGATAAAAATTATTTAGGATCACCAAAGCATGTTTGGTATTGTATATGAAGTATGTAGGATTAATACTTCATTTACAGGGGCACTCAAAAGTATTCCATTACATTGTCGTATATGGGGAAAAATCGTTTTGCAGAGTATTTTAATGACATGACGCTATTTCAAATGATGAAACTGATATAAATCACTGAATTTCACTTACGATCACGTTAGAACAGGGCGTTCATAGTATTTATTATTCATTTACAGGGACACACAAAAGAAATCGGTTACAGTATACTGCCGTTGAGTAATAATTGCTGGAGTGTACGGTTTTGAAAATCGGTATGCGCTTTTAAATTTAATTAATTTTTTGCATATTACTCGTTATATATAAATTCTATACCTCATATACAGGGCTTCACAAAAGTATTCACGTACCTTTCTTCTTATTAAAGGAAATTGCTGAAGGAGAATTTTCAACTGAAGTAGTTTTGTTACATTATGCTGAATGTGTTGGAAAGTGTTTCATAATCTATGCTTGACGCATGATTTCTTCTTTCTTGTTTTATATTAAAGGGAAAATAATTTAAGCATTTTCATTATGGTATTTAAGTATACAAGGTGTTCCAAAATTCGACTGACAAATTCAGAGGGTTCACAGTAGGCATCAAGAGTATGAAAAATTACCATAGAACATAGGACCGCGAACCACCCATTTAATCAAAAATACAGGGTGTTCCAGCCTAACCCAACTTTGTTTGTCGGTAAAGCCGTTCAGAAAACTGAAGTACAGTCGAACCTCGTTATCCCGACACTCTAATGATCATAAAAATGTGTCGTCATAAGCGGAGTGTCGCGGTAACCGGAGTTGGAGAAAAATATGTTTATAAAAAGCTGTATTATTAATTTATTTAAGACAATTTTAAATTCATAACTATTCTTTCAGTTCTAAGCGATAAAACATTATTATTAAACAAATAAACACAAAAACAAAATTGAAAAGAATAAATATAAGATTTATGACTTGTTTTTTATTGTTACGTGAAATATTGATGAATTAAGGTTCGCTTATCCCTAGATGCGCTTCCTACAGTTCTTTTTTCAATATTATACAATGAATTGTAATCAATATTTGTTGTCTCAGAAATGGATGTTAGATAATTTCTGATCGTTTCAATGCAATGCAATGCTTCGGTTTCAGTCGGATGAAAAACGCCGTGTAAGCAAAAGAAAGCGCCGCCTGACCAGAACAATAAGCCCTCGAGTAGACTGATACGTCTATCTGAGCTCTTAAGTGGGTCATTCATAGTGTGCGGGTTTATTTAACTCAATCGGTATTTTAGACACTTTTGTGAAACGTTTGTCTAAGACATTTCTTACCGCTTAATTTCCGTGCTTAGAAGATGGATTATGAAAAATGGACAATTTTCCTAAACCGTCGGGATATCCGGAGTTGAAAATTATTCAACGACGTAAAATCCGGAGTTTATTTACATTAAAGTCACATACAGAAAATCGGGAATTTGAAAAACTGACATGATAAGCGGAGTGACGTGAAAACCGGATGTCGGGATAACAAGGTCCAACTGTATATTATAATGAAACTTTTAATAGACATGCTCACCTTTGTTGTAAATATGATAACACCAAATAAAAATGGTAAAAGTTTCCGTTATACGCGTCAGCAGTATGCACTTGACACTCCACATTTAGCACTGTGATTATCAGTTCATACGGTATCATCGATTGCGCCAGCACCCTGTTTTCCAGAACTTTTTGAGGTGCTGTCACATTTCATACAAAAAAAGATACATATCGCTACATTTTTATTGAAATATTTTTATTTTTTTGCAAAATTATTACCATTAAACCGATTTCAGATAGGGTGATACACCCTGTATTTTTGATTAAATGGGTGGTTTACGACCCTATGTTCTATGGTAATTTTTCATTATATTGATGCCTACTGTTACACCTATAAATTTCTCGGTCGAATTTTGGAACACCCTGTATATATTTTAAGTTTGGAAAAACCAGTGTTACGCTTTTCTAAAAAGTAGAAAGTTTCTATAACAATCTTAAAAATATAAAGATAGACATTGAATTCATTTTTATTCTTAACATTCCATTATTATTAATAAAAGTTGTTTTAAAAGTTTGTAACGAAAATTGTTTTAAAATTACAATTTAAAGTAAAATTCTATTATAATTTCTCCGCATCAATAGCGGCAGACAACATTTGTAAAATATTTATACAGTTTTTGGTGGTGTTTTCTTTTTTTTTTTCTTTTTCTTTAAGAAAAAATCCATTTATTTTGTCTACAAATATTGAAATTTATAAGTTGAAAACTCTGTGTATAAAATGAATAAAATGCAACCTTGATATTATTTTGGGTTTTTGTCTACCTACATACAACGTTTCAAAAGAATCCGCCAAAGGGTATGGAATTGTAAGCGTTCAATAACACCCACTTTCAAACATCTATATAGATTGTATAGCTATACCTAAATACATTATCTATTTTATGTTGTGGGAAAAATAATTTATGGATTTCTCTCAAGGTATTTATTTATTATTTTGTGCCATATGGATATGAAGTAACATGATAATACTTATTAAGTTATGCGATATTTAATGATTATAAAATAATAAGTTATATAATATTGATATCTTTCATATAATTTACTTTTCATACATCTCTTGAGAAGTATTATTATATTTTGATATTTTTATTTCAGAAACGTAAATGATTACTCCAGAGCTTTACATTGGATTTTTATTACAATTTATTATGTGTTCCTGAAACATTATAACCTTTTAAACTTATAATTTTTCCACACAATAAGAAACATTTAGGTAAGTATCACTTTTCCCAATACGGAAATGAACATTTTAATCGCTAAATCACCTTTCTTAATACAGTAAATTCTGTCTAAGGAGTACTCTGTGCAAGCCGGAAATCTGTCTACCGCGGAAATTTTTTCAAGTTCCTGCAAACCCATAGAAAATAACATTAATTCTTGTTGCATAGGCCGGAATCTGTCTAACGCGGAAAGAGGAAATATTTTTAAAGTCCCACCAAAACCAAAATTTTGCATAAGGCGGAAAAAAGGATTTTAAACATGAAAAGCATTCCGTTTATGAAACTTTAAAACTGATATACATACGTCATATACTCAATACTGTGAATTTTAATTAAATTCCGTAACAGTTTAAGAAAGTTAATTTAAATAACTAGAAACTGTTTAAATTTTAATTAATTCTTGCATGTAAAAAATGAAATAATCATTTTTCCTATACAAATTTGCATATAAAAATTATTATTATTAAAACATGCACATTTATGAAAATAAGTATTTTCTAAAGTACAATATATTATGCTTTAAAGTTGTGCCCAAATTCAAATTGATAGCTTACTGTCTCATTCCCGAAGTTATTTTGTCTTTCTGCGTGTGGGTGTGTTTGAGTGTAAACTTCAGATTTGCAGGTATTACAGCAGTACTAAGAAATTGAATAGCATTTCTCATTTATCTGTAAAGACTTCTTTCAGAATTTTAGTTTTCAACCGATTTTCGCGTCAGGAAAATCAATGAAAGATCGTCATCGTCGAGCAGTTTATTACAGCTCAAGATGCACGCTTTTTGTCGAAAACACAAAACGCTATTCGACTGATGTATGCTTCATTCCAATAAATCGCGTGTTCAGAAAACTCGATCATTACACGGGTGTTTAGTTCTTCGTCGTTTAATCTTGTCTAAGGATATTAGTAAGTGCATCGTAAAAGTGGCTTCAAAATCTAAACTCAATACTCCATCGCTGCAGGATAAAGTCGAAGTTACCAAATTAAAAGAAAATAATTATTCTGTAGGAGATCTTTGTATTAGATTTAATTAGGGTAAAACTGAAATTTATGATGCTTAAAAAGAAAGAGTTGAAAACATTCAATAGAAAGAGAAAACGTGCTGTGAAAAATGAAGACATTAATGCATTAACTTTTGAATGTTTTTTGATTGCTAAAGTAAAACTTTTGCTCACATCTGGACTGTATTGCGAAAAAATTGGTAAAATGGATTTTAAAACTTCCAGTGAATGATTAATGAGTTTCCATAATCTACACAACATTGCCATGAAGCATACTTGCTGACACCCGAAAGATGTCCCACACCATGAAATTCGGGAATGGAAAGGAAACTTTCATCTACTGTAACAAGAGAAGGACATATATCATTGCGATGAGTTGGTTGGTTGGTTGGTTGTATAGGGTTTTATGGCGCAAAGTCCCAGTAGGGACATGCTGCGCCAACATTGCGATGAGACTGTATTATTTTATCGAGTTTGACAAATAAGTCCCTTGTTAAAATATAAAGCTAATGCCGCTGAGGTAAAACCTCCAACGAGCGTGTCACTTTTTTGCTTTTTGCGAATTTGTAGGACAGTTTATAAAAAAAGTTAGTGATTGGGAAATTGAAAACGACGTTATTTTTCAAGAATGTAACTATTGTTAAGCTTCCTGAGACTTGGAGACCTCAGAAAAAATACTAGTTGTCGATTGTTTTAATGGACGGGTGGCTGAAAAAGTTCAATAGATGAATGATTGAAGAAACTAAAAAATAACATTTGTTCCTCGATAATGCTTCTTGTCATGCCGACGTCTAACTGTTGAATATAAATTTACAATTTCTTCCGGCAGATATTACTGCAGTGACACAACCAATGGATCAATGAGTTATTAAAATGCTGAAACCTACTACAAAAGATATCTGTTGCGGTCGAATATTGTCTTTTGGTGATTGTTCTTCAGTCACCGACCTGGCAAAAATCATCAGTCTTTTCGATGCTATTAAATGGATTGCCAGACTTTGCTCAGAAATGCCACCTGAAAAGACCAACTGTTGTCTTAGGAAAGCAAATGAGGATGACCACGCTTCTGAAACCGTTGAAGACAGTGGTGCAATTCAAACAGGATTTCTTGAGAAGAATTAAGTACCTCGAAATTATTTTTCTTGTTCAGAGAAATAAAAAAATAATAATAATACCGATAGTAACAACTTACGCGTAATTGCAGAATGCATGGTAAACCGAAAGAAAAAACAAACATCGATAAAGGATTATTTTTTGATTTTTTTAAACTACCATGTGAAATATAAAGTATGTAATTGCACTGATTAAATTAAATGGTTTTTGTTAAATTTCAGAATAAGAGCAATTTCGTATTGGTAATATTTATTTTCGTATTCAAATAATGTGTTTCGAAATTATTAAAAACAATAAATTTAATAAAAATCTAATTTCATTAAAAATTTCATTTTAAAGAACATTACTAAAAGTTACAAACGTAATAATAATAATAATAATAATAATAATAATAATAAGATTTGCGCATTTTTTTCTTTTTTTGGGGGGAGGGGGGGGGGGGAGCTCTTTTGCATAAGCCAGAATATTGTCTACCACGGAAAATTTTCTCAGTCCCGACTGATTCCGCCTTAGACAGAGTTCACTGTATCTACATTCCTAATTAAAATTAATGTTTTTACTCTAAGAAAATTAGTAATGTAGGAAAACAATTTAGCTAAATATTCGAATGAATATCATTTACCATGGTTGAAAAGTATTATTCAATCACATATTTTTTAATTGAAGACACGAGTGGATGATTGCAGACGTTATGCAATAAATGTTAAAGTATGAGAAAATTGAGTGAAATGCTTTTTGTTGTACATTTTCCTTCTTGGTTCCATATATTTAAAATGTTAATGTAGGTACTACTCTACGGAAAACTCATTAACATATAATTATGAAATATTAATATTATTTAAGTTATCAAACATAAATAGATTAAATTTAAAAAAAAAGTATTATATCTTCAAGGATAACTAAAACCTTAGTATTTTATCTTTACCATTTGATAGTTTACTTTATAACACCTTCATCTACAAAGTAAAATAATTTTTGAGGAAAATGTGATGTAACGCTTTGTTCGACTCGTGTCTTAAATTATAGAATCGCGTAATGGATTATTATAAAAAATTCTACATTAATTTAGAATTTTTTTTTTTTTTTAGTTATATTTCATTATTATTAAAACTTCAAAATAACATAGTTAAATATAACCAAATGTTTAATTTGTGAAAGGCTTACCGTCATTTTACAGCCAAAATATTACGTTTTCCAACTAATGTAGATACATACCACAGATATTTTCAGACACTTACCTAAAATTAAAATGAAAAGGAATTAAATTACAGCAAAAAATATTTTAATATAATTCACTATACTACTACATGTAAAAAAAAACTATCAATTGTTCTGGATAGTTCTGATTACTAATCAATTTCATTGCCTGTTTTGAAAAAGAATTACAATAACCCTCTAATGCATGATTTTTTTTACTTTTCCTTAAAAAAAAATATATTTGATCCCTTAATGGGCATACATTAAATGAAAAGTACTGAAAAAATTATTACTCTTATATTTTTTCGTAATTTGGATTTTTTAAAATGATTTCCAAATATCAACACCATGCATTAAACGTATTCTAAGCATATTCTACGATACTTCTCTGGTCTTTTTCCTATTAATCGTCGGGTGGCATTTTGCAGCACGGGATTCTGTCTCTTCTTATCATTCCAAGGCTCGAAATTACTTTTGATTTTAAAAGTGTCATTAGGTTCACTGATGTTTAATATTTTTCAAAATACAATTGATGATTTACAGGATCAACAACTGGGTGAGTTAGTCTAGCATTGACACAAACGCTAATCCCCAAGCCATGTCCACTTGGCAGACTGGTTGTATTTTATTTTTTGCAATAAATATCAAAATTCTACGCAAATCTTGATACAATTTAAAACCGTATTTATGCTTTTTTTTTGGGGGGGGGGGGGGATATATTGCTTCCTATGGTGACGAGCCTTTGTCGCCCTTATTTGCTCATAAACACGGAGAGATTCTTCCATAAGAATGGATAAGAATTTCCATCCAGGGTACCGACTATTGGTCTCAACTTGAATAACTTATCTTCCCCATTAGACAATGTATTATCGTTCAGATGGGAAAATTGTCGTATACTTTCAGATGTATTCAAGATCATAGTGCGACTACCTGATGGTACACCAGTAACAGAGTACCGAAACAATCTTATTATTTTTGAGTTTACCACCCTACGCAAGATACAAATTCTTAGTTACTTTTTTATATCTGTCGAACATATGTTAAGTGGCTTTTGAATATGTATTAGAGCACTATACAGGCTTGTTTGTTCAGAGCACAGTCGAAAAGTACTGGGTGGAAAAATACAAAAAATATTTATATGGTGTTTTTAATGATAAAACACTTTCAGGCAGAGAAACATCTCCAATAATCTTTATCCAAGAAGGATCTGGCTGAAGAGTTTGAAGCTTTCACTTTTTTCTGTTTATGTTTACCTAGCTGCTTTTGTTTTGATGTAGATGAACTATTCACTATCCCAAACGTTTGCATCAACATTCAAGTCAATTTCCTTAGCTGATTTATCTGCTTGTAAATCACAATCAGTCTTATCATAAGTGTCTGAACCGTTTTTGAACAGAAAGTTTGGATCAAAAGGTGTATCGTCATCGCTGTCATTGTAAGAAATGCCACTTTCACTTGACAATACAATCCATATTTCTTCTGTTAATAATATTTTTGTGTATGTCTTGACTTTAAAATATAGGTTGAACATGATGAGGCTTTATCAGAACAAATTTTTTATTGAAAAAAATAGACAAAAAAGAAGACGAAACGATCAACAAATTCATTGAACAGAATACTGAAAATGTAAACAAAAGCGGAACTCAATTCATGGCGTTGCCAAATGGCAACAAACGTATATTCGCATGCATACAATATTTTTTACAAAAAACTTTACTGGAAATTATTTAAAATAACTTTTAAAAGCCTATTCTTCCAAAAAAGATTTTTTCAAATGAAAGTTTGTATTTTAAATATTTTTTATTTGTGTTAGAAATTCATCTATGGCTAGGAAAATGAAAGGCTTCAAAAGTTCCTTTTTATTTGTAACTGATACACAACTATTATCACCTACGGTATTTTTAATGAAATAAACCTAAGTATAGAGTCAAAATCAAAATGAATACGTAAAGCATAGAGGCAACGCTAAATAAATGATAAGGAGAGAAAATTTAATTTGTTGCCAATTGGCAACAGTATGCACTAGAGGGTTAAGCAGTGTGGCATAAGATTTGTTCGTGTGTTACCAACAGTAAGTCTGTTCTTAAACCGATACGAGACGCATTTTGACGCACTCCGGAAATCATTTAAATTCGTAATCGCATAAAACTGACAGGTGTTTCAAATCAAAAAGTTTGAAATCGAAAAGAGTTTTCCATTTTCGATAAAAGCAAAGGATTTTTTAGAAAATGCCATCAAATGTGGCGTTTTGAACCGAATTTCCGAAAGCGAGCGCCTGAGAAACGTTGTGAGGAGAAAGCAACCACTTAGAACTCAAGACTACAATTTATTTATCAAAAATTTAAAATCTCTGTCAGATTCTAAATCAGTTCAATAATTATATCCGCCAATATCCGCCTTTTAAAGTTTAAAAATGAATCCATGAATGTGTCAGAAAGTTTAGTGTCATTCAGAGATGAATTTTTTTTTCCTTGAGATAAGTCTCCAAAACAAAAACATAAAATTAAGATACATTGAAATAAGATGAGTTAGAATCACGAGAATGCATCAACAAAATTGCATATGTACAGTCGTGGAAAAAGAAAAAAGCAAACATCCCCAACAAACTCTTCAACAAATTATCGCAGAAGAAAGTTACTGGTACCGAACGATTGGAAATAAAGTCTACTTTTAAATGATGTATATCAAATTTGCTTAGGGAAACGGGGGGGGGGGGGGGCATCTACATATTAAAACGAACCCAAACTTCATTTTTTTTCAATAGCAATACCCAATTCTAATAAGATATTTCAAATATTTGGCTCAAACGATGCCTAAACACCAAATTTCAAGTCATTTGAATGATAAGCTTTTGAATTATAAACATTCAAAATTTAGTGCTTCTAATGTTAAATCACATTTTCATATTTTTATTAATATCTCCTAAAATTATACTCCTAATGTGCTAATTTTTTATGTGGCAATAATACTAAAATACCCAAACATTAATACGTTGAATTTGCAATTTTTATAATTTTGGATATTAATTATGAATTATGAAATTAATATTCGGAAAACTTATGAATTGCAACCTACAATTTTTTTGATGAATTTAGATTTATTAAGTCCTGCTTTATATAAATCCAAAATTTCACATTTTTCTTCCAAGTAGTTTTCAAATTATGCTTAAAAAACGGCAAAATGATGTTTTAACCCTTTATCTACTGACGGTACTTATAAGTACCATTAAAATAACTTGCTATAAAATTCATTTACTAGACCCATTCGTTGTAATACAGTTTAGAATGAGTTATAGATGCATTACTTTATCTTTTTCCAAAAGCATTATGTGTTACACAAATCAAAAATATTTTTAAAAGGATGATTTCAATTGCCTTTGCATCTTTTCAGCTTTCTTGGAGTTTGGGGGGGGGGGGGGGGTTTCTCAATTCGGAAGTATTTCTATATTTCTCTTGTAATAACATTATATTCGTACATTTCCTAATTCTACAAAATACCAAGAAAAATATTTTTAATAAAAGATTTGAGTGGGGTTATAAATATTGCATAAAATCTCTATAAATTCAAATTTAATTTGTCCTTCTAAATCCTTCAATCCTTCTAAAATCCTTCTAAAATTTATTAAATGATTGTGTAAATCTTCTAATGTAGTTTAAACAATTCACGAAAACTGCTTTAGCAGATGAAATTTTCATGAATTCATAATTCAGTATTTAAAGGGTTAAGGGGTGGTCTATAATAGAGGTGACTAGATATTTTGAGATTTCTCATGTTATCCTGTGATCCAGCCGTCTTTAATGACTGCTTGAGTAGCGCTTAAGATGCCTTGATCAAGAAGGGGGCTCTCTCGGTCAACAATCGAGTGCCGAACTTTAATTTGGATACAGCCCCTAAAATACGCTCGTTTTAAAATAATTAATTTCTCGGAAACTTATCGTACAAATTGCATAAAAATTTGTTATTAGGCTAATTGAAGGGTGTAGAGTTAATTTATGCTGTCAGAATTGTGTACTGCTATTGAAAAAAGCAAAGTTATTGTTCGTTTTAATATGTAGATGGCCCTATAAGCAAATTTTATATGCATCATTTAAAAATAGACTTTATTTCCAATCGTTCGGTATCAGTAACTTTCTTCTACGATAATTTGCTGAGGAGTTAGTAGGGGTGTTTCCTTTTTTTTCCACGACTGTACAGTCGCGGAAAAAAAGTAATGTACTCTATATAATAAATATAATAAAAGTAAACGATAATTTTTTGCAGAGTTAGTGAGGGGTGTTTACTTTTTTCCCCAATTGTACGTATATATATATTTCTCCTAATTTTACTATGTTTTTAAAATCCATATTGAAGACGTTAAGGGGAACAGTTTTATTGTCAATGAATAAATTTCTTTTTATTTATAATTTCACAATTTTTGTTAGTTATTTGTAATGGTTTTTAATGGTTACATATACATATATATATATAAATGAATTTTTATTACATGATATGTGTATTTTGTTTTCATTGCGCTCATTCTAATTAAAAAAAACTAATAATCATAGAACATTGAAATTTTGCTTACTGATTTCTTTCTATAATCTTTACTTTTCCTTTGTTTAAGTTGAATTCTAAATTTTTACTTTTTTCTAAAAACCATTAACTCTGATAGAGATTTTGAATATACTTTTTAATTTAAGATCAGAGTAAATTGTAGCAGTACAAGTGAAAAAATATATAATTCGTATCTGTAACAGATTTCTTAAACTCTTGATCGCAAAATGCATCTTTTAGTAATAAAATAATAATAAAAAAAAAGATTTCGCTTTCATTTGAACGATAAACTATGCGCATAAGCATTTCTTGACCTTTATAAGTCCAACTCCTCAAAAATACGCGGCATGGTACTTTTACCTGTTAGTTCGAATGTTGCGTACATTGCGCTCAAAAATATTTTATCCTTTTAATCAATGTTGATATATTTTAGTAATTCTTTATTGTTGTTATACTTAAACTATCTCATTACCTTATTACTCTGAAAATATATCAATATTTTTCACTAAAAGCTACTATTTTCTTGTTTTATATATGATATAAGAAGTCACGTGGCGTAGTGGTCATCACGTCTGGATACCAGTCAACAGGCCCAGAGTTCGACTTCGGATAAACACCGAGGATCCCGCGTTAGGCTGACCACCTGACTGTGACATATGGTCTGTGTGTGACATATGATATGTGGTTGACCACATGACTGTATTGCACCTCAGGGTCCATGGTCAAGAAAATAGGGCTGGACACTGTAAGTCATAGCGAGGCAGGTTTTTTTTTTTACATTTTATACAAAAATATTTAGTACATGATATCTATTCGCTTGAAAAACAGTTTGGACCCTGCGGTAAGTAAATTTGAAATACTTCTTCACAATTAAGGTTTAATATGTTATTGAAACAATAGAAATAGCTGAGAATACTGACTATAAAAAGTGTTGTATTTCTATTCCATTCATTGAAACTACAGAATGTTTTATACTGTATGTGATTTTCAGACTGCTCGCTCTGAGATTCCTACTTAAAAAACAAATAAAACTTTACTGACAAAGCACTTTCACCTCAAAATGTATACTTTGCCACAATTCCATAATAAGATAAAGATATAAACATTAAACATCTGAAACGAAATAATATGATAGCATCATTATTACGAGTTACTTTCATTTGTAGAATCTTTTTACTGACACGGCTCACTCTCCGTTCTCTCTCTCTTTTTACGCATGGTTAACTACATAAACTCATCCTATTATGCAGCACCAAACAGCAAAAGTACTGCAAGACTGAATTGGTGGAACAATGAAAAAAGGGAAAGAAAAAATATTGAAAACGAAGTAAGCTACAGACTGTGTTAGCAATGCTTGTAAATTGGGTTTCGAAAACTTCGGAGGTTATTCAACTGCTTGTCAAAGAATTTTCCAGCTGATATTGATCAGAAATAACTTGTCGGCACCGTAAAAATAAAAGGCAAAATCCTTGCAGCTCGGATAGCTCTACTGGATGTCACTAAAAATGATCTATTTATTTGACTATCGATCTTGTTTCATCTTCAATAATTTATACAGTCGAATTTGGATATAATGAATATAAAGGGATAAAATATTTTTGCTTTTTTTAAACAATTTTCTCGCAACAAACGAGCTGAAGTTCTAGGGTTATGTAAGTGAGAGAATAAAACCAAAAAAAGCAGTTGAAATATCGTACTTGTAGAAACTTTCTGTTATAAAGCTGGCCAAATGAAAGAAAAGGAGAAAAAATAAGGAAAAAATAGGGAGGGGGATATTTAAAATATTCCTTCCTCATAACATCAGATGAAATAGTAAGACATTATAACAGTGTTTCTTAATACCTTTGTATTAGTGGCACACTTTACAAACCTACACTAGTCATGCAAAGACACTGACAAGCTAATGTTAAATTAATATCAGCGTTCTCCTTTGCATTATAATATTTTAAAACTTTTTTTTTTTTTTTTTTTTTTTTTTTTTTTTTTTTCATACGATAGCTAAGGCCGATATCATATTGGTTACTTTTTAATTTTTCCGATTTTGGTGAGTTTCTTTTTTTTTTTTTCTTTTGAGAATACTTTCACTTTTGGAATAGGTTCAGAAACAGAAAATGGCCGCCACATAAAAAAAATAAAGTAAATAAATAAATAAAATCTTCAACCGAAATAGAAAAAAAAAAATGAAAAAGAACAAGGTTAGATATCGATCTCAGCTATCCTATGAGAAAAAAAATCATTTAAAATAATGGAATGCAAACGAGGAATTTGAAAAGAATTTAACATTAGCTTGCGAGACTGGTCGAGACTCTTAATTGTATAATGAATTCTGCGATACACTGTCGTATTTTAATTTAAATATTACCAGAATATATGTATGTACACGTGTGTTTATTACTGTACACATAAACTTGTAAAATATTAAAAGGGTTAATAAATAAAATCCTTTTATTAATTAAAAAAATATTTATTACTAAACTGATATTTGAATCTGTTGGCTGTTGGCATTACTTTATTTGAGTGTGAAAGATATATTTAAAAAATAATCTCAATTCTTATTTTTTCACAATAGTTTATCATAACTGTTTCCTTTTAATTTAGTTCTTTTACTAACGTTCCAGTTCTCATAAGTGAAATGTTAAGAAAGAAAGTAAAACTCCTAAAATTACAATAATTTATTACATAATATTGTTAATATTAAAAAAAATAACTGATTCACTACGTAAATAAATATTTTTAATTTTTACCTAAAGATAACTCCAAAACTTTAGCAGATACTAAATTATTGACAAAAATTGTCGTACATAAAAGTCAGGAGTTTAAAAATTAAATTTGTATATAAAATTACAAATTGCTCATAATCCTTTGAAAAGTGTTGCTTTATATAACATCTAGATATAGTTACTTAAGTTTTGAATAAGCTAAAGCGACTGGAGATATTCACTTTCTGTGGTAGTAAAACAGATTTTTTTAAAAAGCGAAAATTCAGCGTAGAGTATAGGGCAATTCCATCGTAACTGACGTAACATTTGATCATCGAATTTTGTTTTCAAGGCTATGTAGAAAATTCACCAATAAAGCTAGAACAATTTTTTACAATTTAAAATATTTCTTACTAAGGACTTAATAATACCCAAATACCTGCAGATTATTTCAATTTCTCTTTTAGTCCCAAAAATTGCAATTAAAAATTCTGTAACTGGCATAACATAAAATAGACAAACATTTTTTCTACATTCATTGACGTGTAAAAATGATCAAAACTATCCAGTTAAAAAAAGTGATTTAATGTTCTCAACAACACTAAGTAAAGCCAAATTATAACAATAACTAGTTTAATTGATTTCTGAATAATAAAAAAGAAAAAAATGGCATTTACACATATAACTGACCTAACTTTTATTCTATAACTGACGTAACGTTATGACTTGACAAAGACAATAATGGTACTTAACTTAGTTTGTAAACAGTAATTTACAATGCCTTTTTACTAGAATTTTATTATAGAATATAAAAATATCAAGTTTTCCAATCATACCCTTAAATTAAACATATTATAAATTTGATCCCCCCCTTCCCCCCAAAAATGATAATTTTCTGTGGAATTGCCCTATATTTACATTTCAGCATTCTTTAATATTTCACAAGATTAGTCCCGATACCAACAGCATACTAGACCGTCTTGCGCCAAACTTGTGTGTCGCGCCATACAAGTTGAGAAATGTTACATTAACGCATGAAATGTGAGAAAGAAATAGGATCGGTAAGAATATAAAAGTTATCCCTACGACACTCATAGAAGTTTTAAAGTATATCATAAAACAATTATATACTAAGAATACGCGATTATTATCATTTTTTAAAGCTAAGTATATAATATATAACTGGTAATAAAAATGTCTAAAAATAAAATTTTACTACTGTGAAATAATTTATTCATTAACACTAGAAAAATATAATTTATTTATTACAATTACATAAATATAATTTTACATTAATGCGTAAAATTTTATAAAAATATAATACAATAAACCTTATTATACTTGCAAACGAAAAACATTTTTTTTTTCTAAGTATGAGCGAACTGAATAATTTTTTAATTTGAATGTCTTATAAATCATTTCTCCCCTAACATATATCAAAATAGAAATGGTATCTCCATTCTTTTCGCGTGAAATAAAAAGATAAAATCTGAAAATCAGTTAATAAAAGTAGCATATGAAAAAAAAATTCTTTTTTTGGAATATCAGCGAATTCAGCTAACAAATATATGTTAATGTATTATAAATCCTTAAGCCGCTAACATAAACATATATCAAAATTAAAATTGTACCTTTGTTCGATCTGTGCGAAAAAAAAAAAATAATAGATAGAATCTGAAAAAAAAAAAAAAAAAAGTAAAAAATAAAAATTTCCCAAGTATGGCCACTAAAAAATCTTTTCAACCGCTTACCAGTTTTTCCCGTACCTCATACGGGCAGCGTATTTTCGCCCAGCGTGATTTGCCCGTGTTATGTTACTGGCATAGCGTTTTCTAGGCTTACATTATTGTTTATCCGGAATATTTCAATCTAGTCGATAATTTTTCACATAAATGACATAATTTTGCTCATAAATTTATATTCGCATATATCATTTTTATTTTTGATCCGTAATTATTTTTTTAAATGTATATTGTTTGAAAATGGCATGAAAATATGATTTTTGCAATCAAAAATAGGCGTTTTTTAAAAAGTTTTTTTCATAAATATTGAGCTAGTAAGTGGTATCATTGCAGTGAACGTAAATATTGTGACCTTTCATTGAAATGATATAATGAAAATTTTCAAAATTAACAATGAAAATATTTTAGAAAAAAAATTTCATATTCACTATTCAAAGGAGCCACTTTCATAGTGTTATTGACCTTTATAAAATATACTTTATTGATACTTTATAAAATATATTTTCAGTTAATTAGCTATAACTAAATGCACAAAACATAATATGCTGTTAAAAAAGATATTTTAAATTAAATATATTAATAAAAGTTGTCAGAATTTATTTCGACTTCAAAAGTCAACACCATTTAGAAACTCGACTTGACAATATATCTTTGAAACTTGATCATGATGTCGAAGAAATTATTCAAATTATATCGTCTAAATGCTGCAGCCAGCATCGCATCTATTTCGTTAATCGAGTTAGATGTCTACCTTTTCCTATTTCAAACAAAACAAACACAAAAGAAATATGCTTAAGCAATGTCAGTTACATCTATTTTATTTACTTTTACATCGTCTTAACGTGACATTAGTAAGGGTTTTTATTTTATTTAGTTTAATGAAATAACTTTTTTGAAAAAGGAAAGACAGCCATCAACTGTGTTAGTGGTGGCAGTTAATTAGGTCTCACGCCTAGACAGGTCATTCGCCTTAGGAAGGTGCTTTTTTTTTTCTTTTTAAACTCGTAAGTACAAGTTTCAATTTTTGTTGGATTTTGTCCAGAGCTAACCTGCTTAATGGTACTCATAAGACAAATGTCAATGCTACAGCTGACGCCTAAATCACGTGAACTATTGTGTTGACAGAGAGTAGAAGATTATTTTGGGAAAAACTGGCCTTCTCCCAATCTTTGGCAAAAGCGTTTTTCGTCACTCCAGGTTACTATTCAGTGTTTATAAAGCCTCTCAACATGCAAACACAGAAAGAAAAAAAATCCCTGCCGGCTCGGCCTACAGGAGAGGTAGATTTTGAAGTTAAGTACTAATTTCACCAACAAAACTAACTCAAGATTAGAGATAAACCCAGTTTAACAATTTTATCTGGGCGCTTTTGGCGAATTTTTAATTTCCTTTTTCTGTAACAGCTCGTTTTATCAAAATCATATTAAGTCGGTATTTAAAAAAAAAATATTTTTCTCGAAATTTTCTGACACATTTTTAAAAGTAAACATGAAACTTGCTGACGTGATTTTTTGACGAGATTTATAAGCGACCTGTGTTTTTATTTCCCGTTCAATTAATTAGAACTTGATTTACAATTATTTTCTCAGTACGACCGATTTTTGCGTTTCCAGCACTATAGCTTAGGGAAATTCGGTTCAAAATGCCCACTTTGACAGCGTTTTTTGAAATATATTCTGCCTTTATCAAAAAATCACCAATACAGCACTTTATATAGTTTCGGAATAAAAGAATCTGCCATTTGGATGCGTTTGAGAGCGAAAATGGATTTAAAAATGAGTAGAAAATAAGCCGTTTGGATTTGAGTACACCCTGAATACGGTAATTTTTTCGTCAACCCCTATTTTGTTTATTTATTTATTTATTTTTATTTATTTATTTATTTATTTGCTGTAAGAGTTGATCCTATCAAAAACTTGTCAATATGAAAGTTGTAGATAATATTGATAAGATTTATAATAAATTTAATCAGATTGGATATCTTGTGAATTTACGAAGTTATGAATTGTTTCTTCTTTACCCCCCCCCCCATTTTATTTCGTTATTATTATTTTCAGTAAGAGTTAGTCCTACCAAAAATTTGTCAATATAAAAATTGTAGATCATATTAAGAAGATTTATAATAAGTTTAAGTGAATTTGATATCTTAAGAATTGACGAAGTTATGAATTTTTTTATCCCTAAAATCCTATTTTTGCGTCTTTTGAACCCATTTTTAATTTTATCAAAAATCTGTGATACATACATTTTTAGCCCTTTTGCTAGAAATAATAACTTTAAACTGATTTGATATGTATAAAAATTAACTTATGGGGTTTTTTCGGTTTTCACAAAACCCCTCCCTATTTCTACCCCCTTTGTCCGATTTTGCCCATTAACGAACTTCACAGAAATTTTCTACCCTTTGATTTTATGTATCAGTGTGGAAGAGATTTGTGCAAATTTACGGAAGTTATCGTGTCCATAAAAAAGTGATATATATATCATCATCATCATCATCATCATCATCAACAACAACAACAACAACAACAACAACAACCGTTTTAAGTCCACTGCTGGATGTAGGCCCTCCCCAGATTTTTCCAATGTTTCCTGTCTAGTGCTTTAGTCATCCAATTTACACCGGCTACTTTTCTGATTTCATCACTCCATCTTACTTGAGGTCATCTTCTTGCCCGTTTTACATCCCTGAGATACCACTGTAGGGTGTTTGTGCTCCATCTATTGTCTTGTCTTCTTGCAATGTGTCCAGCCCATTTCCATTTTAGCCGTTTAATTCTTTCAATGATGTCAAAAACTTTTGTCTGACTTCTTATCCAGGTTATTCTTTTTCTGTCTTTTCTAGTTATACCTAGCATACATCTTTCCCTACTTCTCTGTGTTGTTTGTAATCTTTGTACCATCCGTTTTGTTAGTGTCCATGTTTCTGCCTCATAAGTTAGCACGGGCAAAACACATTGGTTAAATACCTTTCTATTCAAACAAAGGGGCATGTTACTCTTCAGAATAATAAAATTGTTTGTTTTTTAAATAAATTGTTCTTCCTAAAAGCACTCCATCTATTTCTTATTCTTCTATTTATTTCATTAATGATATTATTATCCGATGATATTTCCTGCCCAACGTACACATAACTTTGCACTTCTTTAATTTCAGTGTTGTTGTAGACGATTTTCTTTTTTGCTGCAAATGAATTGAACACACACACACACACACACACACCAACACACACACACACACACACACACACACACACACATATATATATATATAGGTAGATAGATAGATATGTAAAGTTTTTTACTGGGGTTGGTTTTGGGTTCTAGGGGTCATGATCGGTGTTTCAGAAAATTTCAAAAATTTTTCAGAATTTCCAACATAGGAGCGATCGCAATAGGTAGTATTTCATACGAAATCTACCTAAAAACAAACTTTTCCTAGGTTTTGCGGCAGAGATATGGGCGCAAAATGAGATAATTCAGCTAAAAGAAGTTACGTCACAGTGGTGTGGTAATAGATAATTTCAGCCTAATACGCTAAAAGCTCCACTTATAACAAATCATGCACTCATTATTTTGATTTTTTTCAAACATGAATTCTTGCCATAACAAAGCAATAATGGTAAAAAGTAATACCACAAAGAGCCCTAGTTTTTAATCACATTAATCTACAATGTGACGAAATATACATACGGATGACTGGTAATGTTACTTTTTGATAACGTATATACAGGGTTGCCACAGGCAACTATTTTTCTATTCTATCCCCACCACTATTTAAAAAAAAAAAAAAAAAAAAAAAAAAAAAAAAAAAAAAAACAGATTTTGTAGTATATTTTTCTTGCAAATGTTCTCAAACAGTATGTCAATAATTTTTGTTTTAGGAAAGTGGTGTGAGGTAGAATTAAAAAATAGTCGCCTGTATCTGTCTTGTATATAAGATCAATAAAAGCATCCATACAACTCAGAAAATCAACAAACTAAATCCTAAAATCGTATCTGTTTACTTCTTTCCTAAGTAGCATAAAATGCTGATCCAGATCATTTTCAGCTGAAGTACTCAAATATTGATGTATTCTTACCAGATTAAACTGCACTATTGTGCAAAACGGAAAAGATTTAAATTTCAAATTCTTGAGGAACATTATTTATGTGTTAAAAATAT
This sequence comes from Maratus speciosus, assembly GCA_963932465.1. NCBI lineage: Eukaryota > Metazoa > Arthropoda > Arachnida > Araneae > Salticidae > Maratus > Maratus speciosus. Next base: position 37,226,343 of record OZ010787.1, on the reverse strand, counting down.
GTTATATTCAAATAAATGAGACTATTTTTGTTACTTTTTACAATGAATCATTAGAAAGACACATAAGATGGGAGATGTCAAGTGATTGAGTAACCAAATGTAAAGCGGAATCTGAAGAAAAAGTTTTTAGTAAATGAGATTTTAAAAGTGCACTTTCACTTTTTTAAATACTTGTTCAGCAGAAATTTTTAACATGGCTACCGAGATATCTAATTATCGGATCATTACGCGATTTGCCGAATTTTATTTGTTTTATGAGTTGTTAGACCTTTTTAGTTTAATGTAAAAATATTAATTAGTTTTTGAGTTATATTAGTTTAAAGTACTGGATTTTTGTACACACTATAGAGCAAAAAAATACTGAATGTCCAAAATTTAGCCAAACTGGTAATATACACATGATATTGAGATATGTTACTGTAGTCGACCACAGTAAGCTTCTTATTGTAAAGCGATAATGTAGCATTTACGATTGGTTTGCAGGGTCACTCAAACGATATTGAAAGAATTAGCGCCTGTGAATATTTACTGAGTAAAATGTATTTTAATGGCTTATATGGCTTAATGTATAATAATCGTTAAATCTTTTTTAAGTTTTATTATGTTACTTGAAAAGTTAATATATCCAGTTTGTTAGTTGGATAGTTTTCCTGTCCATCAAGGTTTCACATTTATTCAAGATTATCCTATGGACTTGAACTCGATCACGCTTTTAAATGCAACATGATAGTAACTTTTGGACACAGAAGATAGATAACAATTAAATGAAACTGCATTTCGCACGAATGTCCCTCGTTATATTGCTTGTTCAGATATATAGCTCTTTTTTCTACATCACGAAGAAAATTAAAAAGCTGTAGTTTGACCGCATTTATCTGTAACTATATATAAATATTTATTATAGTACGCATCTGTCTTAATTTTGCTAAGAAGGTTGTAATATGTGTATAAGCTAACATTTTGAAGTCTAAAACAACACATTTTCTTGTATGTTATTATTATTATTTTTAATTATTTTAATGCTCTCGTTTATATCGCATGTGATTGTATACTGGTAGACGTGATAAAAGAGGATCTGTATTATTTATTCCTTAATCCCAATTTCGAGTGTAGATTTAATCTTTGTCAAAATCTGAAAGTATTTACGTAATGACTACTTTTGAAGAGTTTTTTGTAGTCGCTACTTCTTAAAAAGAGTAGGTGTAGTTGTAGTTAACTACATTTTTTATAAAGTTGTAGTTTTTATAGTTTGCTACAAAAAATAAGTACTTTTCTGACCATTGCCCCTATCTCGACTATGGAAGAATGCCTGTGGACGTAGACTACGGAATATTGCGGGTTGGAGCACATACTGAAAATGTTCACGAAAAAAAAATATGCAAGCATTTCTCCTAATGTTTGTTTAAAAGCGAGTGTGTTAATACGTAGTTTCATAAGCGTTAAAATATGTGCAAAATAAAATAGATTAGCGATTCATCAAAAAGTGAAATTAAGTCATAAAAAAGGTGTAATTAATATTTTCTTTACAAAATGTTTAATGAACTATAAGGAACAATAGTGACTAAAAAGGGTTAATTTTTTTTTTTTTTTTTTTTTTTTTTTTCATCTCTAAATCATACGCATTGATTTACATAATATTCTATCGGATAACGTAATTTATAGGATTTATCGAAGTACTTGTCCGTGTGTTTAAAAGATGAAAGGAAAAAGAGTCATCAGTATAAGTATCTACCGGATGTCCCAAAAATGACTGCTGGATTTTAAAATTCAATAACTTCCAAACGGAGACAGATATTAAAAAAAATTCATGCAGGAGGGTTATGTATGATTCAGGAGTTTTTGTACTGTGATTCTTGATTTTAGTTCGAATTTAAAACAATAGATGGCGCTGAGAGCAATAGGCGCTCAGTCCAGACCCGATTTTTGGTACTTCGGGAGCCATTCAATACATTTTAATCTCCTTTTTTTGCATGGAAGAAAAGAGAGGCCGAGAAATCGAGCCTGGATATAGCGCTTATTGCTTGAAGCGCCATCTATCGATGCTATTTGTAACTAAAACTGAGAATCGCAGCATAAAAACTCCTGGCATCATGCATAACACTCTTGCAAGATTTTTTTTTTAATATCTGTCACCGTTTGCAAGTTATGGAATTTTAAAATTCATCAGTCATTTTTGGGATACCCGGTATATTATAAAGAAAAAATCTTATACATGAGTAACGCTGATTTCGTAAGTATTGGCGGTAGTAACAATCTAAGCAAACCATTTTCCTTTTTTTTTCCGACAAATTTAATTATTTCTAAACATTGAAGATATGGAGTGCTATTTGAATGTGGATAATATCCTCATCTACTACTTCTTGTAATATCATTACATTCCAGACAACAAGTAAAATTTAAATTTAAAAAATAAAAAAAAACCCGACTGCGTAAAAAGGCGAACTAATTAATTATTTCTCATCGAAGTGAAACTATTTTTTATATCACTTACCTATTTTTTTTTATTTACTTGTATTGATGACTTTTAAGTTGTATTTAATTGTTGGTTCGTATCTATAAACACTGTTTTTATGAGGCCTATAGATGTCCATGAAGGTTAGAGTTGCAGTAATGTTAGAGATCTTACCCACACAACTTCTGGTTTGTGTAATATTTAAACGGAGCTTCTGACTGTAAAATAGTCAATGAAGCATCGTCTTCATTTTGAAAGACCTATCCAATAATATGCCTCTCAATAGGGTGCATAAATTTTTCTTCGTCTCTGCCGCAATTTTGAATTTATAAAAACAAAACCTAGCCTATAACCATCGGACGTTTGGGACGAATCGATAGAGACCTCATTCATTAAAATCCATCCAGCCGTTGGGATGTTTTGAAAGTATAAAGAAATCCACATACCCAAATACGCGAAACACATAACCCTTCTTGACAGTCGGGTAAAAAAGTGTACGTCTGTTGCTAACTTCATTAAACTATATTCATTGTTATTAAAATTATGAACAAAAATCCGAGTTTGGATTGAAGTGAGATACCCTATATTTTTAAATGAATAATAGATTACGACCTTACTATACATAGTTTCTTTTAGTATGTGCTACCACCCTTAAAGTTTGAAAAATCAATTCTGAATCATCTTGTATATAGGAACAAGACATAATTTTAATTAGTTTGTCCTAGTTTAATTTACGATATATCCATTTTGTTCAGATCTTCTAAATCCTATATTAAATTGTCGAGCATTCAAATTTAACTTCTATTTTGCCAAGGCACAAAGTTCACGACAATTTACTTAAAACCTACCAAATATATATATAGCATCAAGAATTGATTTTATTCCGTTTGTCCTACTTTTTGAATTGTTTAACTTACCGTGTTTCTGATTTGTTCAGATGTTCTAAAACCCATATTAAGTAGTTGAACATTTTTAAAATTCGCCTTTTCTTTTTCCAGAAACACAAAATTCAGGACAATTTACTTTCAGACCAAGAAATATATAGGAACAAGACTTGATTTTTTCCAGTTTGTCCTACTTTTTGAATTGTTTGACTTATTGTGTTTCTAATGTGTACAATTGTTCTAAGAACCAAATATAATGTTACAAAAAAAAAAAAAAAAAAAAAAAAAAAAACTCATATTCAGCTTCATTTCTTGAAAAGCAAAATTCGCAACAGTTTATTTACAGTCCATGAAGTACATAAAAACAATAGTTAATAGTTAATTTTATCCCGTTTACTTTCCTTTTTAAACTATTTAATTTACAATGTTTGTCTTACTCTTTGAACGGTTTCATTTACTGCAATTGAATTATTTAACCCTTTCAGGTCTGATTTTTTTTTTTTGAGAAAAAAATTACTTTTACGATAATAATGTTAATAGTAGCTATCCAAATAGATTTACTGGAGTTTAACGAATATGGCATTATCTTAAACTTAACGTATGTAGTTATTTTGCGTACCATCCAATTCACATTCATATAGCAATAGGCTAAGGAACTCTTGGAGACGTTTGAAAGATATCGTATTTCAACGAGATTTAACCCTTAAATGCGCGATTTTTTATTTTGTTTCGAAAAAATATATGTATGATTCTCTAAAAGGTTTATTACACAGGAAAAATAATGAAAAAAATCATAGATACATTTTTCGTATAATACGGCAAACTTTTCTTCTGTTGCACATCTGCAATATAAGTAAAAACTACTGTCGTGTGGCTGTTTTACTCTAAAATAATGCAGATTAGTAAATACATTAATAAGTATGTCTCCAAATACCTTATTTTATATCATTATTTATTTTATAAAACTTAACTTTTAACCCTTTAATTCCCATGATGGAATACGTTCTAAAAATTACGTAGTTCAGAGAATCTGGCTTTAAACCAGAAAGTTTCAATGGTTAATTTCGCTTTATTTAAATACGGAATATCTTTTTTTTAATTAAAGCAAATATTTCTATTTTAATTTTCTGGTCTGAATTAGGTATACGCGAATAAAAAAAAAAAAATCTATTAAATTCAAAACAGTGTTCTTTGCATATATGCAAAGCTGCGTACTAAAGTGTTAAGGTGCCTGCCTACCTTCGGAAGGGATATTTTTAATATTTGATAAATTGCCTACTGATGCGTATTATATTATAAAATATAGCTAAGAATTGTGAATAGCATGTAAAAATATGTAAATATTTTAAATATTTTGATTTTAAAGCTCAAAACATACATAAAAATTGCTATAAAATGGCACTTTTGCAAAACATCAAAACTCAAATTTAAATGAAGATATTTTTATTCTTTAAAATTTATTATTATTAAAGAAACTTTCTTGAGGCACTGAACCATTTTTATAACTATAACTGCGTTATTAATAAAAATATAGAAGTTAACGTTTTCGCACACAGAAAAATCAAGAAAATACTTGACAATTTATAACTTGTATCAACTAAAATATGAAAAAATAACTAACTGTAATCATAATAGAGGTACAGTCGTGGAAAAAAAAAAGTAAACACCCCCTACTAACGCCTCAACAAATTATCGTAGATGAAATTTACTGGTACCGAACGATTGGAAATAATGTCTACTTTTAAATGATGTATATAAAATTTGCTTAGGGGCATCTACACATTAAAACAAATCCAAACTTCATTTTATTTTTTTCAATGGCAATACCCAATTTAAACGAGATATTTCAAATCTCCGGTTCAAACCATGCTCAGACACCAAATTTCAAGTCATTTGAATGATAAGTTTTTGAATTATAAACATTCAAAATTTAGTGCTTCTAATGTTAAATTACATTTTCAAATTTTTATTTATATCTCCTGAAATTATGCTTCTAATGTGCTAATTTTCTGTGTAGCAATAATACTAATATACCCAAACATAAATATGTTGAATTTGCAATTTTTATAATTTTATGATATGAATTATGAAATTAATATTCGAAAAAATTATGAACTGCAACCTACAGTTTTCTTGATGGATTTAGATTTATTAAGTCATGCTGTATGGAAATCCAAAATTTCACATTTTTCTTCCAGTTTTCAAATTATGCTTAAAAAACGACAAAATGATGGTTTAAGGCGCCGTCTATGATAGAAGTGACTAAATATTTTGAAATTTCTTCTGCTGTCATGTAATATAGCAGGCTTCATTGACTGCTTAAGTTGCCTTGATGAAGAAGGGTTAACAAGCGAGTACCGAACTTCAATTTGGATACAACCCTTAAAATAAGCTGGTTTTAAAATAATTAATTTCTCGGAAACTTATCGTATATGGATTGCACAAAAATTTGTTTTTAGGCTAATTGAAGGGTGTAGAGTTCATTTACGCTGTCAGAATTGCATACTGCTATTGAAAAAAAACAAAGTTATGGCCCGTTTTAATATGTAGATGGCCCCTTAAGCAAATTTTATATACATCATTTAAAAACAGACTTTATTTCCAATCGTTCGGTACCAGTAACGTTCTTCTACGATAATTGTTTGAGGAGTTAGTAGGGGGTGTTTCCTTTTTTTTTTTCTCTCTCTCTTTTTTTTTTTTTTTTTTTTTTTTTTTTCGCACGACTGTGCACTGTAAAAAAAATCTGTAATGTTACTAAAGTTTTTCTTGGAAATTGGGATTCCTAGAACTTTTTATGCAACGGCAACAACACAAATTCCTGTAACAGACGCTGTTACATGAATTTTTGTTGTTGCTGTTACATAAAAAGTTCTAGGAATCCCAGTTTCCAAGAAAAACATTAGTAACTTTACAGATTTTTTTTTTTTTTACAGTATACATTACCTAAATAAACTCCTATAGAGTATTTTTGTAAAGTTTCATAATGTTACAATTATTATTTTTTGAGTTATGATGTTTTGTGATAAAGCAAAATGTTAAAAATCTCATTTTGAGAAAAAGCAGAAAATGTAATTAAAACCAAATTTTACCTATTAAAGGAAAAATCTAATTTAAAAAAGCTCCTGATTTAAAAAGTTCACCATCTATGCTATTTACATTAGTTATTCTCTTTTTCTTGGTGGTTTTTAAAAATTTTCTTTGTTAATGTGCAAATATTTACGGTTAGTTACCTTTGGTAGGGGGGGGGGGGGAGGGGGGTTAATTTTTATTTAAAAAACTTGCGACTGACTAATATTAAAATGCCTGTAACTCAAGTTCTAAGCAAGATAGAAACAAAATTCAAACTGATTTAAAAAGCTAAAATATCAAGTTTTAATATTAAATCAAATATAGAAAATGTGATTTTTGACCGAAAACAGCATTTTAAAGATAGCAGGAACCTTAACAGACATTACAACTCTCTAGTATTTTTTTTTGTTTCATCACACATGATTCATTCAGAAACGTAACGTATATTTTACATTTAAAGAGTGAAATATATGTCTAAAATAAAAGAATCGCCAACGGTGAGACGAGAATAGTTAAAAATTTTATTATTACTATTATTACTAAATGCCAAAACATAAATGAAGTCATAGTAATAAATGCAAAGCATATACTACCATTACTACATGTAGATAGTAACAAAAATAACTGTTAAGACAAAATAATACTCACTGCAAACACATGTTCTATTAATATTACGCCAGACCCGAACGGGTTAATTACTTGTTATTAATTCTTAATTTTTAATGTATTCAGCAGTTACAAGAATCAAACATAATAATAATAATAATTATTATTATACCTTATTATTGTCATTATAACTTATATACACTTATTTTATTAAATAATTTATTTATTTATGTATTTATTGAAAATTCAGCTTCCTTCTTTTGAAATACAAAAACAACAACTGTTTACATGCATAATTTACTTTTTATTATTATGTATAATATAGGCTGATAACATTTGACTGAATATTAGGTTGAAAAACTGTTTAATGAATTGCTTAAAAAATGTTATGAAGGCATTTATGAGGATAATGGGTGTTCAAATTAAGAATTTTTACTTTTCATTTTAAAGTTTTAAAAACCATGCTGGATTTAAGTACTATCTTTACGTATATGTGTCATGTTTTGAAGAAATGTATAAAACTTTTTCCAATGAAGCATGTAATTTTTTTTCGAATTTCAAATTATTCGAAATTAGTGCAGCTCATATAAATTTAGAGAAGTGTGCATTCGTTTTTGTAACAGATATTATTAAAATTTTAACAATATTTTCCATGAATTGACCCAGTTTATTAAACTTTGTGCCACACCATTTCGTACAATAGTTTAAAATTTTGACATTTATTCTTTATTTTTAAAACAAATACACAGTTTTTAAAAAACAAAATCGGTAACACTTTTGAGAAATATGAAGGAATGGAAAAAAAGACACGTGGATAAAAAACACGCGTAGTGAAACACGTGTAGGACAAACGGGATAAAATCAAATCTTGTTGCTGTATATTTACTTGGTGAGCAGAAAGTGAATTGATGTAATCTTTGTACTTTGGAAATATAAATGTGAATGTAAAAATAGGCATGTGCAATGAAAATAGCACGGAACATTTTCATTATTAGATACTAATAAAAATTTCAAACCACTTAAAATAATTTTAAATTTTAATTAGTTTAAAGTTTAATTTGATTTTAATAGCATGTTAAGTTAAACCCTACACTTCACGAATTTTTCTTTTGGAAGTATGTTTTTTATAATCAGTTTTAGGATAAATACCACAAATTTTTAAGAGTAATTCTTTGCCTTGTTTAATATCAGACATCTGTGATTACATAACGCGAATATTTTTATTTAAATATAGTGGTAGCTGAGAACTAAATTTACTTTTTTAAAGTTAAATTCTTATTGATTCACGTATGCACCACTGCTCAGTGAAGGGTTAACATGAATTTCAGCAGATTACAATGATTCGAGATACTTAATTGTAGAAAATTTTATCCAAAAACAAATTTGCAGTGACACTGTTTAAAATTGAAATGGTCTTGATTTCGTTAATTTCCCAAGTTTACGATCCACTTAACACTAGAACGCCCGAAAATTTTTTCGCAACCTTAACAAAAAATTTCACGCCAGAATTTTTTTTTCTTAATATTTAACTTCTTTGTTTAACTGAGTTTTCTGTTGATTATTTTTAATTGATTTTATTAAAAAATTTCTGGTTCGAGTTGACATTTAATCATAATGCTGGTGTCGAAACAGCACAAGATGGACGTTCTAGTGTTAAATGAAAATAAATATGAACTACGAGATAAATCTTCATAAAGCTAAAGCACATTTTTTAAGAAAAGCAAAAGGTAAACAATGAACTAATTATGAAATACACGGGAAACAAACATAAGAATACGGAACTCTTTCAAACTACTAATAGCATGTTTAAAAACGAGTTCTAATAATAACCTTGTTTTAATAATATTGTTTTGAAGTAAATGATAAATGTGTATGAAACGGAGCGATAACATTAAATAGAAAATAAATATAATGGATGCTTTCAGTTCAAATTTCGGCGTGTCGAAAAGAAGACCTCAAAATGTTAGAACTAATTCTAAGATAATCTGTGTCATGAATGGACGTAGAAAGAACGAAAAAAATATCTAAGAGGTGAAAGATTTGAGGTCAAAAAGTTAGACAGTTGCTCCATTTTTAAAACGACCAGTGAGTTCCATATTTTTGTGTGATTTTTTTCTAAACACTTCGAGAGTGATGTATCATGGTATGCGGAAGTTATATAAGCTCATAAAATTTATAAACAACAAGATAGAATTTCATTTTTGTTCTTTTATTATTGCTAAAATACGGACGTTTAAAAAGAATTGTTGATCTACTTGACCAATTAAGAGGTCAAAAGACTTTTACACTTCTTATAGTGGAACGAAAATACTTCGAAACCAATTTTTTTGCAGGTAATAAAACACTTTACAAATGCTATGCATTGCTTATGATTAGTAGAGATCGATCGAAAATCCGGTTTCGTTTTCGTTTTCGGCCCAAAATCTGAGTTTCGCTGAAGATTCGTTTTCGGCAAAAATGCTGCCTAAAATTCGGGTGGACCGAAATTCGACCGAAACTATCTGTATTCCAAAAATCTCGTTTCTTCCTTCAGAAATGTTCAACATCACTCATTGATTTGAGATGTATTAGCTCAAATGAGACACTGTTTATTTATTCCTGTGAACGATGGCGCCGCCAGTCGTTGATACCCCTCCAGCAGTTGATCAAATGTTTGAAATATTGCGCCATTTCAGGGGAAATGAATTTTAGATGTGGCACTAGGCATAATATTTTTGTTTGAATGTTGCAGCACCTGTTGTCACATTGTTGACAGCTGCCTGCTGTAAGAGAAGCAATTTTATGAATTTTTTTTTAATAGAAAATATAAAAATTTAGTTTCTGATCAGTTGGATACGACTACGATAAGTTAAAATAATCCACTTCCATCTTGTTTATTTCAAATAATAGTTTTATATGAATTATTGTTAATCACAGCTTAAACATGATATTTTAAAGATTAATTTTTGAATTTTCGACTGATTTCTTCGATTACTGGGTAAATGGCAATTAAAGAAACTCTTTACTTATAATTTTGTTGCTATTTAATTTCAGCAGATTTCATTTTTGCTCATGATAAGACATTCATTAAGGGCTGTAGCAATCATGTTAGTTTACTTCTAAAACTTAAAAGGAAGGAAATATAATAAAAACCCCGTAGCACCGACCTTATTTGATCAACTACTGGCTCAGTCACCCTATGTATATGTATATATATTTAAAAAACTCGAATTGTAGACTCCATAAACTGGCTACATTTTGTGGAAAATTTTAAAAGTTAGCCATACAATGCTCCATAAACAAACAAACAAAAAGAACAGTTCACTTTCATGAAAACGACATAAACGTAACACAAAATATACCAAAACCAGGTCAATTGACCGATTACCAAATGAAAATATTTCGTTTCGAACCAGAAATTTCTTCATAAAATAAATAAATATAAACCATACAGAAATAAGTTAAATAGTTTTGAATACAAATTCTGGTGCGAAATATTTTTATAAAAATTAATTAAAATTCCCAGTATGTTTAGTATTAAGGTTCTTGTTTGAAGTACCTAATTATGATGAACAGACTATGAAAATATGCAAGTTGTTCCAAGGAATTTTTCCGCATCTAAATAACATATATAAATTTCAGCACAAGTGAAGGTTTACATAGAGAATGTAACAATTAAAGCAAAGGCGTTTTCTTTTGGCCCTGCTTTAGTTGGTGCTCTCTTAATATAAAATTATTGTTTATAGAAAAATGATTCTTTCAAATGCTTAATTTTTCATGGTTTATTCAGTATTTTAAACAGAATTTTATAATCTCAAATTGATTTATCTCTCTCTTTATAACTCTACATTATCATCTCTAATTTGCAATAGAAACAACAATATTTTAATCTGTATTTAATTTAGTCATGTTAAAAATGATTTTTAATTTTATTAAATTCTTAACCAATTAAATAACATTCAAAATATACAATTTTACAAAGGTCTAGAGTAAATTATTAGGAGGGCTTTTCTATCGCAATATTTGTATCACCATATATTTCTATCTTAAATAGAGAATGCATTTCGCTATTTGGAGGCTATTTTACAAGAAAATTCGTAAAATGTTCTTGGTTCCAAGGAAGAGTTCGTAAAATAGAGGAATTCGCAAAACAGATGTTCATTAAATCGAGTTCCGATTGTAATTCATCATTTTATCCATACATGTTGAGTAAAGCAGATCTTAGGTTCAAACTTCACCAAGTCCACAGTTTGGGTTATTTAGTGTCCAAAATGATTGTCATAACATAAATGCAAATTACAGTCGTTCCAAATAAAGCCAGATAATTTTCACCTGAAATTTTTTCATGTTGGTAGGTAATCTGTAAATTTCGTTTATAAGGTAAAACACCATGTTAAAAGAAATTTTCTTTTAGACTATTGTGGGAATTAAGCGAATGTAAGTACAGTTACTTGTATTCCAAAGACAAAATAACGACCGTAAGAAAAGTAAGGCATACATTTTAAGCTCACACTAATACGATTTTAAAAACTCTAAAAGAAAGAAAACAAGAATAAAAATAAAGATTTTTAAACTTATCGTTTAACTAAAAGGTTTCCCTACTTTCGGAAAAGACAAGTTTTAGGAAACAATAAATAACAAAGATAAGAACAAAATTTCCCCCCTGTTTGCTCTACAATTTCCAGAAAAGATAAATATAACTTTCTCGATAAACATACTTTGCATTAGCAATATGTTAGCCAAACAAAAAGAGAAAGAGAAAAAAAAATAATGTACAGCACATACATAATTTCAATTCACCTCCATACCTGTTCTAAAATTTCGTTTTTTTTGTTTTTTTTTGGGGGGGGGGGGACATTCAAGATATTGAAAACGTGAATGGTTTAATACAGATTGTAAAAGTCTCATTCATTTCTTTCTGCTAATAAATATAGGTAAGGACGTAATAAGGTAATAAGGCTTTATTTTCGTCATAAAATTAGGGAAAATTCTACTGTACTGATTTAATATTTTTAAATCGATTAGCGTTTTCCATTTTTCAATAACAGCAAAGGATCTTTCAGAAAATTGTCTAATTTGGCGTTTTGAAATGGATTTTTGACGCGACAGCCCGAGACAGGTCGTTATGATATAACAATGACTTATAACACAAGATGCAATATTTATACGTATATATATAATATCCAAAAGTTTTATTATACATATATAAACGCTATTCAATTCCAAATAACTTCAATAACCACCGCCGCAAGTATCATACTTTTACGTTTAAACATCAGTCCGCGAATGCGTCAGAAATTTTACCGTTCTTGTGAGGGGAAAAGTGATTTTTCCGAAAGACACTAAGTACAAATAGAAGAAATACCAAAATACCAAAATAAGAAATAAACATTTCATATACTATGCGAGAGTTTAAAATTATTATTTTAATAATACATTTCTCGGTTAAATTTTCTTTTCTCTACTTTACTTTTTTTTAATAAAGAGAGCACAAGAGAAAATGATTTTCATTTTCATTTTAATATAAAGCTCTGATGTGAATGTACAATATACAGAGTGTCCCTCCCCAAAAGGGTATTTTTTAATCTGTTGCAGATAAGTATGCTACGAAAGTGTTCAAATAAAGGTAAGAAATAATATTATGTTAATGAAACTGTACTTCTATTATTTTTCGAAATGTTATACTTTTAAAATTTTACCCCCCCCCCCCCAATACCCATTCTATATTAGTTACTTATCATTTCCATTAATTAATTTCCATTGCGTACTGTTAGTTAGTAATAATTCTGTAATGCGTTTAAAAAAATACAGAAATGTCACGGGGTCATTTTTAAAACCTTATCGACCTTAGTAGTTTACATTTTCGCGAACATTTAGTTTTTGTTATACGCATTTTGATAAAAAAAAATATGATGATGACCAATTAAGAGGATGCAAAAATCGATGACAAATAAACTGAAATTTCTCCAAACAGACCAGTTTTCACTTGCTTGGTTAACCACGTATGTCAACGTCTCTACATCGAATGTACATATTGAATGAATTTCTTTCAAAGCAAGCTTTGCAGAAACGAAAGCATAATCCGTAATCGAATTCATTTAAGATTTATCCTTATACTACCTTGACCTAAGCTGATGTTACAAAGTGAAAAGACTTGAACAATCTTAAATTAATTATATAATGTGTTACTATTTTACTATATTCAATCATCCGAATTGTCTCGAACAAAAATTTAATTATTTTTTATTGTAATAAATTTAAATTAATACCATCGTACGCATAAAGAATTTCTGCTAAAAAATTGTAGTCATATCCATTCAGGATCTCTTAATTTTAAACAAAATAATATGGGGATTTACAGTTGGCGCTCATTATAGAGATACCTTTCTGTCACCAGGAAATGTTATAATTAGAAGTCGTTCTAATTAAAATTTTAAAACAGAAAATTTTACTAACATGATTTACGTTAAAATTATTTTTTTTAACGAATTAAGCATAGATCTTGATAATGCAGTTCATTTTATGTATATTAGATATGAAAAGTTGAAAATATGCTGATTTTCTTTCCCTTCCTTTTGATAAAACTTTTTCTGTTTCACCAAATATATGCAACAAACAAATATATAATATGCAACATACCGAGGTGTCATATATGCACCATATTGGCGCGATTTTTTTCTGACGCCAATGTCATATACGCAACGGGTACTTAACTGGCGCCAAATTGTCGAAATTTTGCTTGATCTGGTAACTCGGATATTGTTGTTTATGCTGTTGATGTTTTCGCCAAATTAGCGTCAGAAAAAAATCGCGCCAATATGGTGCGTATATGACATCTGTGCCCATGCCGCTATATATATATATAATGATGAAAAGTCAAACAGATCATCCCTGAAATGTTTACAATTGATCTACATTGTTAGAAATTTGGTTCAACGCCTCACCAAGCATGCTGCCAAAATAACTGCTACCATAAATGGTGAAACCTTGTTCCGTCATCTTAAAAGCGTGCATATAAATTATTTAAAATAGTTAGCTAAAGGATTCACCTGCAGAAAAGTGAAATATTGTTACTAATAACGGAAACACGCGTTATTAATGCCGGAATATAATGAAAATTCAAAGTATTGTAACTAGATTAGCTTTTGTCTTAAAATAAATGGGATATATATTTTTTAAATGTCCGCCTGCTTATTTTTTATTTCCGGTTTTAAAATTTCTCTTATAATGTCCCCAGCAATGCAGTGTAACATTTTTCTAAATAAAAGTTACAGGTAAAAAAGGGCGCATATAAAAATTAAATTTAGCATCCTTATATGTATATAGACCCTTATAAAATAAATGCCCTATTTAAAAGCTGTACTTTATTTGCACACTTTTTGTAATTGGAAATATGTTCCTATTATCAGCAGTTACCATTACCTCTTTTTTTAATCACTTGGTAAATGAGAAATACTTTCAAGTGTAAAATTTGTAATTACACATCTTTCAACAGAATAAAAGTTATCCAAACATAAATATTGAGGAAAAATATAAAGTTACTTGCCTACTTTCCCATCGACCTCCTTCTCTATATTAAAAAACACCTCGCCAAACAATGTGATTTAGCGCCAATAATACAAAAAGGCACTTCACGTTTAATTTCAAATGCAGCGCCAGCACGCGATGGACGTATTCTATTTTTATTTATCTCGTAGATAAGCCTCTTTAGTTTTTCTAATGAGGAATACGAGTTTAATGCTATTTCTCTGTTTTCTTCACATTTCGAAAAAAAGGGAGTTAAAGATCTGGTATTCATAATCATAATAAAGATCTTAGATTCATATTTAAGTGAGTTTGTGTGGCGATGAAATGATTACTATTTTATTACAGAGCTTTTTCGCCGCGAGAGTGATTACTGAAAATTTTGGTTCTTTTTTGGTTCATAATTTCAAGGCTTTTTTAATTTTTATGTAAATTTTGTATGTTATACATGTTGTTTATCATGGCTTTATTTATTATATCTGTTCACGTTTTCTCATTAAATATAGAGAAATCTGTTCCTTCCAAAGTTCCGCTTTTTTAGGCACTTACTACGGGCCTCCAGAAACCGTAACTAAAACAGTAGTATACAAAACCATTAATAAGTAATTTTGATGCAAACAGCTTGTCCTGCGATTTTTAGGTAGGAGGTCATGCATCTCATGCCTCGTGTTTAAAAAAAGATTCTGCGGGTACATTCTCGACAATCTTCCGTAGTCGATATTCACGGACTTGGAATTCGTTCACGGTTATTGGCCAAAAATCTTGAACAAGTAACGAATGTGATGTCACGTTTATACATTTTTGGCGTTAAATCCCCTTGTTTGGCGACAGTTTTTTTTTTTTTTCCTTTAGAAAATAGAAAATGGTCAGGGGTAAGCAAGTACCAATATAATTAAAAAATATATTTAGCTTCTTAAAATAGGATGTACTTATTAAATGTTGTACAGAAAAGTATTTTATGTGAAATCTAAAACCTTCTGTTATTAACATACATATTAAATATATTTTATATCAAATTTTCTTCAATGGGACTTTAAAGTCTCATCAAGACACAAAAAGATACAGAAAAGATTTTCAAAATTACTGAAATAAGTCATGCCTGAAAAATAGCATTTAATATCAATTGAAAAAAAATTATTATGCATTATCTCAATAACATTATTATTTCTATCGTTTCATTAAAAAAGAACTACGTAATATTCTTCGGTAATTAATAATTACTCTTTACTTTTAAAATTATCATATAATACCAGGGTTTAAATAAAAGCATTGAGCGAAAATTTTCATGCCATAACAATTATGTATGTAAAGAAGAAAAAACTCGCCCATCGTACATAAATTTCACGCTATTTCCCTGACACAAATTTTTAAAAATACAAATTTTACTCCAAATCCGCTCGGAGTTTAAATGGTTTTGGGGTAAAAATGCAAGCCACTCCATGCTCCACGACAAGAAAATGCCATTTTTATGAAAGTGACATAAGCTTAATTTTCTTGCTTGAAGCATCAAATAAGGATGAACAGTTTATGAAAACAAGTAGTGTGTCCTACGAAATTCATGAATGAAGATGTGATAAGCACGCTGTAAATCTCGTTGGACGGGTGGAAAATGGGTCATAAATCAAATTTAAATGACTGGCGAATGAACGACTGTGTATGAATATAGCAAAGCCATGGCCTGAATGAAGCAGCTAAATTTGCAGGTGTGTTAAGCATAGGGTCATGTCGATTAACCGGCGATGCAGAAAATTCTAATCTCCAGGAAAAAATTGCGGAATTTTGGATGAAGTCCGAACATGACAGAGAAGGACCACCGGAATGCTTCATGAATTTTATGTAAAAAAATATTGCCTTCTAAGATCATACACTTTAAAAAAAGACAATTGTTTTTTAATACAACTCTTATCTCGCTTATGGTTTACGATGATATAATATAAACTCTTCCAAGTTGCTCGCGATTACGAAAAATGTTCCTTCATCTTTAAAAGACTTTGAAAATAATAGATTGATATTTAATTAAACATTTCTGAAATAAAAGACTAATTTGCTGCTCGTAATTTTCAGAAAATGTTTCCGAGTAATTTTACGCGTATTAATCGGATTACTTTTACCTGGAATATCAGTTTTTCAGATGCTATCATTTCTCAGGTAAACCTTTTCCGCTGCGTAACAGAATTTATACATACAAGAATTAAAAAAAAATATTATTAATTTTACGATTAATGTCAATGCTATAAATGTTAATGTATAGCTAATGCTGTTAATTTATCATGTTTGTTGAGCAAGAAAATGCTTACTTGAGACATAATGAAGAGAAGGATTTTTTTTTTTCTACTGGATAAATCATCTTCAAGATTGGAGTAGCACAGTTGAGGTTTATTCCAACAGGGTGAAAATTGTCCAAACCAAGACACGAACCTGGATACCTTAGCCTGCCGTACCATTGCTCGACCTATTGAACTATCCGGACTTTCAATCTGTTAGAATAAATCTCAACTGGTGTTTATCCAACCTTGAAGATGTTTACTTCAGATTTGATAGCATCCGTAAAACCGATATTGTGTAAAGAAAAGTAATTAATATGTTGTGAAAACTACTAGGAATAGTTTCAGAAAATAACAGGCTGCAAAAGAAACATTTGTTTCATAAATGCTTCTTTAAATATCGGAAATCTATTGATTTGTGAGTTTTCTGAAGATAAATGAACACTTTTCTGAATTGTGGGTAATTCAGAAGATGTTATATTATATATTTCATGCTACAGTAATCTTCAATTACATATATCGATTACATGGCGATCCGAGTATTCTTGAGCTAATTAGAGCACCGCTAGACGGCCAGACAGACAAATCGAAGTCGTAAACATTTTTCAACTATGTTGGAAAGTGTTTAAAAAAAACATTAGTTTTGTAGAGCTGTACTATAAAAAATTAGTATTTTATTTTGATTATAAAAAGTATGAGATTAATAATGCTGTATATATGTATATATATATATATATATATATATATATATATATATATATATATATATATATATATATATATTCTTGAAATGCATTTTTTCTTTAAAATATGCTTTAAAAAGCGATTCAATCCTCCACGGTTTTTGCTACATTTAATTTAATTTAAACTTTAAATGTATTTAAATACGATATTTTTTTTTACGATTGGCGTAAAAATTAGTTTCCGTAGTGAAAGTATTTTAACTTTCTTCTTATTAGATTGTAAAAAAGTTTTTCAGTTTGTAAATTAACGGATTAAATAGTCTAGACTAGAAGCAGTAACACACAAAAGCCGAAAAGATTTTAAATGGAGATCTTAAAGATTATAAGTAAATCCGAAAAGGGTATTAATTATTGCTGTAATGTGACATTAAGACAGAGTGTAATATATAGTGTTTTTCATATTATGAAATGGCAGAAAATGAAGAACCAATTCTGTATGTTTTTTTACAGAAATATATTTTTCTCAGCATTAATTTCTGATTTAGTCTTGTAATAAAGATGAGAAATATGAAAATTAGACCAAAAATTAAGAAGAGGAACGGTCATTTAATCGTTGCTCTCTTCAATATTCAGAAGAAGCATTGGATTCGCAAAAATTTTCGTCCTCCGTTTTTAGTCCGTATTGTCAATGTTTTTGGATATTCAGACCAGTGTTGCCAGATGGGCTACTTTTTTTAAATTCAGATTCTTGATTGGCACCACTCTTTTGAAATGGTAAAATGCGCCTTATTTAATGACATATTAAGTAAGGCAAAAACAAAGGTAATTTTACCGTTTCAAAAAAGTGGTGGGAATCAGGAAATCTGAATTTAAAAAAAGTAGCCCACTGGCAACACTGATTCAGACTATGATTTGATTGGCTATTTTTTGAACTCACGTCTGTCTGCTTAACTCTCTGGCAACTATCTGTCTGTGTGTTTCGCTAACTTTGTGGACACTGTAGTTCAAGAACTTATGCATGGAACTTCATGAAACTTCGAACTATTTATTCGAATCTTTACATAAATTGGTGTTGATTAGACTTTAGTGTGTGTCGCTGCTATGACATGTTTTACACGATTTGTGTAATACCTATATTCCTGCATCTATGATATGATTGAAATTTAACCAAAATGTGTAAGATGATTATTTAGAAAAAATGTCTGTTCATTCAATTTTAGTTTTTATGAGTCAACAGGCAACGATACAATGCTATGCTTTCGTGATGCAAATAATAGTTTTACCTCAGTTTCTAATTTGTAGAAATGTGACAAAAGTTATATTTGACGTTATCAATATAAATATATATGTTGATCAAAATTTGGCTTTGAATATCCCAAAGGGGGCTATTTCACGATTGCAACTGTGCTATTTCAATCAATATATTAGAATGATATGATTAATGATCAGAATGATAAATGTTTTGTAATGACCATTGCATATTATTTTTTATTGTTGAGTGTAATTAGTAACAACTGTAAATTATGCAATTCAAACATAATTTTTATTAGTTTTACATTTATTTTATCTACTGTTTTCTATTATTCATTATTAGTAAAATGAAATTAACTTACTTCTATAGTTTGCATCATAATTAGGGTGATAAAATTTTAAAACGGGGCTTTTTTAAAGCTTTTATAACTTTTAAATTTATAACTTTTTACACTTATATATTTTTGTCCCACGAAATTATCACCTTTTTAAAATGTAGTGTTTTAAATAAAAATAAACTGCGGGGAATGCATGATCTATAGCCTCCAATTTTGAAGACATCCTTGAATTTCGAGGACGTTTGGTCACTTTACTCAAAATGCTTTTGAGGGTTACATTAATTAGGACCTTTTTAAATGAAATGACACTTCCAATATATTTTTAAATAAATGTTGGGAACTGAAGAAAAAGCTTCAGTCAAAATTATTATTACATACTGTATAATTCTCAATCATTTGCTGTCCGATTTTATTAAGGAAAAAAATTTAAAAAAAAAAGAATTATCTTCATATTATTCATATCATTCATATCAACGGGTTATTAATTTACTAACCGATAAAATAATAATAAAAAAAAAAATCAGAGAAAACTGTAACCTCGTTTCCTAAAAGTTTGTTGTAATACTCTTTATCAATTAGATGTTATAAAATAACTTTTCCTGTTTGGAGGTATCTGTGAATAAAACAACTGAACCGAATGAGACTATATCTTATACTATTTATACTTTTGAAAACATGCATAGATGTATTCTGAAAAGAAAAAAAAAAAGGAAAAGAAATCAGAAATCAAATATTTAAGGCTGGTCACATATTGAGAACAATTTGTTAGTCTACGACGGAATATCTGAAAGTGTAGCTTACCTGTTTTAGGCTAATGTCAGACGGACGTCTTTTTGCACACTTTTTTTCGTTATGTATTATCCCTACACAATGCCACTAGTATTGTGTAGGGATAATACGTAAGGAAAAAAGCGTGCAAAAGGACGTTCGTCTGACATTAGCCTAAAGATGTGTGACAGATAGTATACAGAGACCACTCTAACTAATAGAATACCATGCATTTGCTTGATAATATTTTATTTATATCTTTGAGTATTTATTACAAAAAAGAGAAAAAAAATAGAAGAAAAGAATCTCAACCCTTTGTATCACCGTGTTGCATATCTTAAACATACACAAAAGTCAATGATACTTATGCAGTGGGCTTTAAAAGACGAGTTTTATTTATTGCTGCTATCTTCCAACACACAATTTAATATAAATTGTTCATAAAATTCTCAACAGACGACGATACTGAGTTAATTTTTCATGCCAAAGTTTTATTTAGAATTCGAACAGTTTCACATAATTATTGCTAAAAGTAACTTTGTAAATTTTGAAAAATTAAAAAGGCTGAGACGTCCAAAAAGAGATTTTTTACGAAGGTTTTTTTACAATTTTTTATTCGAAAATTGACACTATTAATAAGAAGTATGGGATTTTTTGTTTATTGCAGATGTGAAAAAAAGTACCTTTTAGTCAATCATTTTTTATTTTATGTTCTAAATTTTTGTAATTATTTTTTCAATGCTTAAAATGATATATTCCAACATCAGAGTAAATATTTTTGAAATCGGAGTTGTTGAGTCACAAACGGTTAATATTAATGACTAACACTAACGTAATGTCTACACGCTGATTAACATTTCTGTGTTTTAGAAAAACACATGTACAATATTTAGCATAATATTATCATAAAATAGACTATCTTTGTATCTTTTAATACAATGGCTTGTTCCAGATGAGGAAAAAGGGTTCGTATTATGCAAGCATGTGAATTATGAGGAAATATATAGCATGTATTCGTATGCATCTTATATAATATGAAATGTAGTGAAGGGTTAAACATTTAACGAAGTAGGACAATAAATCAAATACAAAAATTTCATATTCATTAGAAAATAAATATTTGAAAACAAAATGTATAAATATCGAAGCAGAGATTTTAATACAAGAGGGAAGTTTTAGCTCTGCCATAAGCGAGATTATCTTTAATAATATAATTTTTTCTCAGGCGGTTCGTACAAAGTGAAGATAGAGGAAATAAAAATGGTGGGGGCAATGCTCTTTCATTTGTTTCTTCCATTAAGTACAGAGCCTGATGCCAGAAGCGATATTTGCGGTCAGTCAAAATCCTGCGGAGGCAGTTCAATTGCATTTTTGAGCTCATATTATTGTATAAATGAAAAGTTAAACCATTGACTTATTCGAACTTTTTCCGCAGTAATTCATTAACCCATTTCCTGCCATTTTGTTCTTGTTTTTGTTTTCTTTTTGCGTGGGAAAAGTGATACTGAAGTGAAAAATAAAAGTAATGAATGAAAATGGTGAAAAATAAATAGGGGTGCACTCTTAAACTTTCCAGTACCGGATAAGCACGAGTTGGAGCTCTTTTTTTGGAGCCCGAGAGTAAAATTTTAAATCAGAGCGTGCCCGATGCCCAAATTATTTTATCATCAAAACACAAGCGCGGTACTGAAAGTACGCAATAGAAAATTGTTAACCATCAAATGCATAGTGTATCTTAGGAGTTACATTTGCCATTTGACGCTTTCTATTGGTCTTTTGGTGAACTATTATGTGTGAGTTAAGGGTGTTCTCAAATCCAAAAGGGCAACTTTCTGACATAAGTTTGAATTTATTTTTGTTCGAAAATGCATGAAACTAGCGGGTGTCGCTGTTCAGAAACTAGGTAATTGAGCTGTTTTTTCCAATTTTTTTTTTGCAAGCGCACTAGATCTTTCAGAAAAGAGTGTCAAAGTGGACGTTTTGAACCGAATTTCCGCGCGAAGGAAGAAAGAGCACTCAAGAGCGGGCGAAAAACGTGTTTGTCACGTGATCAAATTCGGTTATAATTCAATAGGTAATCGATGGATCCAAAAATGAAAAAAAAAAACAGTTCCATTACAAATCGCTTCCATGGCCAGGCTTTCCAATTTTATACCTTTCCGTTCAAAAATGAATCTGTAAATATGTCAAAACGTTTTGTGGTTGTTGAGCAAAGCAGTTAAGAACAGCCTTAAGTGTGAACATGCATTTAAAGTCGTGAAATCTGTTTTTGTTCTGTTTTGTTATCACGGGGAGGTTATAACATCTTTTGTTGATTATACAACGTGCTCGACATTTCGTATTGTAGTATTTTTTCTCTATCTTTATAAGGAAGTAATTATTAATTCTGAAAACTATTAAAAGCATTATAGAAAATATTATATCGTTGAATACTTCTCATAGTGCAGTGTAAACACTTTAAAGTAAGTATATAATTTAAAATAATTATCATTTTTTGAGCAATTTTTGTTATATCAACTCAGGAGTGACATTGTGATATTATAGTCAACAGAAACATGAATAAATTTTTTCACTATTTTTCTAGTGAATAATAAAAAAAAAAAAAAAAAAATAGACAAACATAATTTTTTCCGAACAAAATAAAAAATCCTGCATTAAAGGGTTAATTACATTTTTAAAATGTTGTAAGATTCATTTTCTTAATTACAAATCTCTTCTTAGATAGAAATAAGTGTCAATCTTAATTATTCCTTCGTGACAACGTTTCGTAGCGTTCATGCCCCTCGTTTAAAATAGCAAGCTTGTTATTTACACCCAACCACATTCTATCTGCTAAAGTCACCATTCTTATTCTTTTAAAATATCATTGTACAATTACGACAGAAAATACGAGTTCTGTTTTCCAGTAAATCTAGAAAAGGACATTAAACAGAAGCTAAGATATAAAAGGGATATCCATAGTCTTCTTTATTTTACTAACATTTAATTGTGCAAAAGCTTCAGAATCAAAATCCAATTCAACTTCTTTTGAAATTGATTTTTAAACGACTGTAAAACACTTTAAGATACTTAGATGAAATTCTTGTTTCCCAAATATCAACTTTTTATCTCCTTTATTCAATTTGTGAGACTGTTATAAAAATCGAACTTCATCCCGTTTCGATCCTGGCCTTGGGCTCAGCTCGTCTCATTTCTAGTACCGGAACATTTAATTTTCTATTATAGCAGACTATAAGAATATGGTCCGCAGCCCATGACACTTTGTTTTTGTTATGAAAAATGATCTTTCATGTCGCTGTTTATATTGTTAAGAACAACACTTTTTTTTTTTTTTCTTTTTTACAAAATTTATTTTTACAACATTTAATTTTTTCGCGAATTAAATTTTTAAAAACTTATTTTGTCGCCGATTTACCTTACGGATATCCAAAAGAATTGGAGCATTTTCCACTTTTTTAATTTCAACCATATTTTTTATTATAATTAGCTAACTTCACAATGAAAGTAAAGTGGTGGTTAAAATCAAACCGAACAATTTTAATATATGCAAAAATATTTGACATTTGGAAAATTTAATCTATACCTATCACACATTCTGGAATTACAACAAACAAGTCTCAAATTGTTGAACTTTTACAGCATCAGGTAGACTTTAGACTTTAAATAATGTTTACGTGAAAGGACAATTCTTTATTTTTTCAAAAAAGTAGCACTGGAACGTGCATTCTAGTACAAGTGCACCAATACAAATATATATATGTATAGAGGAGACTCGGGAGGGTTGATCCAGTTTTTACAAAATGATTTTTTATTTTTTAAATGTTGAATCTAGAATAAAGTTTCATATATCATTTTACTCTTAATACAATCAGTTATCAAAATAAAATTGCGACATAACTGTAATATATAAAGATCTTGAAAAATGATTGATTTTATTCACGAGAAAAAAATGGGTCAACGCTCCCCCACATATGGGAGGCTTGACCCACTTTATTTTATATTGAAATATTTTTTAAGGGAAATAAAATTAGTTTAAAAAAGGTAGAATAACTTTATACTACATGGTTTAATTATTATTAGATTTTATTTGAGAAAATGTGATGCGTAATTAAACTTGCTTAGACGGAATTCAAGGCACATGAAAAAAATTCCTTTTTAAACACCCACTTTTTGTGACACCCGAAGTAGCAACACTAATTGACACATAGTTTGGCTTCATCTCTTTGTGTTCATCTTCATGAAATTTGTCTACATATCTAAAGTGTTTTGATCAATGTTACGTTCTTTCGCAGAGGTATGGAGACTCCGCTTTCATACATTCTAGCCTTTTCCATTCTTTCTATTTACCTACTATGGGTACTATTTAAATAAAATAAAAGTTCCTATAAACTTTCCAATTTATATTTCATTAAAGTTTTTTATACGTCTATAGCAATTTTTCACATTTTCCTTTAATCAATTTCAAACATTTTCCTTTCTATCAACCCAGTTTACTGTAGCTTTACAGAATAGATTTACATTATTTTAGAAATATAGCTATTAACTCTTCATTATGTACAGTGTGTAATAAAAAGATTTCCAATGACACTTAATTAAGAGAGCTTTGACCATCTGGTCAACGCTCCCTCACATTTATTGGGTCAAGTATCCTCACATAGCCACTTTTTAATGTATAACACATGATTATGTTTAGCCTAATTTAGTGTACAAACTTTATGCTTTGAATGAAAGTTCACTATTTCTGCATTACATAAAACTTACTTAAATTTCTATGATATATTTTATCTGAAAAAAATCTTACAAAATGTTTCTAAAAAGTACACTAAGCTGAAAAAATTTCACAATTGATTTTTACACTCCTGTTTCAATTGCATGAAAGAAAGAGTATTGTTTGTGCATTTCAGTAGTTTTTGTTTCCACCTATTGGCAAAACTCTGAAATTGTTCTAAATACGAAAACTGAAGGGTGGGTCAAGTCTCCCCTATGGCCAACCCTGCCTTGTCTCCCCTATATTCAATTCTCAGAAAAGCTATTCATAAGTTTAAAATACGCCAACGGAAAATTGTATTAAAAAAATTTATTTTAGATATTTTATATTATAAAATTTACAAGAAAACTTTTCTGGTTTTTTGTCGTATTTTGATTTTTATGCAGCTTTTTCGGTTATTTACTGAATTAACCTTAAATTTTATGGTCTCTACAGTATCTTATATAAAAAATTATACATATGGATTTACTTAAAAGTTTATTCCAAATTGATTATCTTGAACCTATTCAGCATTAAAAATATCCTTAAAATCTTATCTTGTGTATTATAAACCCTAAAAAATTAATAAATCTCCAAATAAGTATTTCGGGAAAAAATGGTTTAAGAACTTAGAACCAACCACCTACAAATACCATCCACAAAGTAAATAAAAAATAACACATGTAGGATTTTTTTTATCATTGTACTTTTTCCATTGGTGAAATATCTTTTACTCGATTCCTTTGCATTAATTTTGTTTCTTTTAATGTGACATCTTTTAAAAATTTTAATTAGCAACAAACACACACAAATTGCTCATGATTTTCTGAAAATACGCATTAGAAATCTTTTTTGGTATACACAAATATTATGTCCATGCCAAACACCCTTAAAAATTTGACAAAGACAGAAAATAAAAGTAAATCTTGAGAATTTACTCGAAAGATATTTTTTGTTAATTTCTGCGGATCAATAAACAAGACAATAGGCCACTAAATCAGACAGATATTTATACAGTTTGGGTCACATGTTTCCAGACATAGGGAAAATAAACTTTTAATCATTTTTATTTACATAATCTATGTTAGATTCATGAAAATCATGAAATAGCAGTTTGAATTAGGCCACCAGTATAATTTCAATTCAAACGCAATTTTAAGGATATGGAGCATTCTCACAATCTCTTGACTTTCGGGAATAAATATCTTGTGAAATTAAACTTGCTATAATAGCATTTTAATCTGATAGACGAATGCCTTAATGATTCAAAATAAAGAAAAAATGGTCAGCAACGATTTTTTTTTTATTATTATTATTTAACTGAGGTTTAACTTAAACTTGCGAGTTTAATTTTACTTACCATTTTACCACTATAACTTTCTATTTTCTTTTAAATTTTTACTTATAATGAATTTGTATAGTACCCACAGGACATTCAAATAAGAAATAATAACAATTTAGCGTTTTTAGTACAAAATTTTGGTATAACATTGTCTTAAAGGGGTGTTAAAGAAGGGACTGCAAGGTAAAAAAAAAAGGGACGGTATAGAAAAAAAGGGACGATAAGGATGGAACGGTAAGGAAAATTGCCACCTATTTTAGACAAATCATGTTAAGACTAAGTGGTAGCCACTATGTTCATTGATTTTTAGAAACAGTTATTTACATTCGATTAAATTAAAAAAAAATTAATTTACCTCGAAAAGTATAAGAATAAACCTTGGGGACGGTAAGACTACCAATAAAGCCACGATGCTTGAAATTGATATTTAAATGCTGATTTAAATTCTACAGTAAATTTCCTGTCAAAGAATTTTAGACATTCTTTCTTTAGAATACTTCTGCATGAGAAAAAACTTGAAAAAATTTCTGTTCATGCATCTGAAGTGATTTTCTGTATAATTTTAGAAGAGGGACGGTAAGGAATCTCAAACTCAGGGACAGAGTTTAAAAAATAATAACAACCCTAAAAATGTGTGCAGGTTAATTTTTTGCTACATATTTATATAAAACAATAGTTCCAGTTTTGAAAAAAAAATACATCAAATTATTTTTATTGAAACAATTTTATACAGACAGTTCCAAACTTAAAAATCAGCTTTAGGGACACGGGACGGTATAGGAGTTTTCCTGGTATTTCGAACCCCCAACATCGTCCAAAACTTATTTATCTCGTTAATATTGTTATGCAATCATGCAATTAAATGTTCCTCAGCATATGAAATTAAAAAACACAAGAACATGCACTAAAATAAAAATTATTATTCAGGGTCATAAAAGTCAAAAGATTGTGAGAATGCCCCATATCTAAAATATAAAAAATAACATTTTAAAAACCACACTTATGGGAAATTAAGACCTGTCCTGTATATTCTGATTCTTCATAACAGAGTATTAAATAGGAAAAAGCAGAATTTAAATCGATACGTATATATACATAAGCTGATATAAAACATGAAGCAGAATATTGTTAATTTTTTCCCGCATGAAAACAGTCAAAAGTGTAATTTAAAAGGTAGTGCGTATTCCCTTAGATCTATTATGAATTAATTTGCCACTGTATCGTAAAAGTAAGAGAAATAGTAAACTCCGTGCACAAAAATACAAGAAAAAAAGACATTTTTTGTAAATTATTTTATATGATATTCTAAAACTATTACCATTTTTCTACATGAAAACAGTAAAACATATTAGATATAAGTTGTAATTTTCCAAGTGGGTGAACAAAGTCCGGGTCAGGATTCGAACCAGGTATGTCTTGGCTGAAGCCGTCAATGCTCTACCAACTGAGCCATCGCGGACAAATCTAGTGATCTAATTTACCCCGCGGGTTTTTTCCCCACTTGGAAATTTACAACTGCAGGGATCGTACTTGTCCTGAAATTTCAAGACCAGGAAATTCTTCGGTAACAGCATTTTCTTATAGAAAATCTCTTCTTAAATAAGGCAAAATTTCGCGCGCTTAACCGAGATTTATTTTCCTATAAAAATACTGATATTTGCCCTGAAGCGTACGACCCCTGCAACTGTTATGATTTATTTATAATTAATCTAATATTAGATAAAAGTTAGTTCTCAATATATGAATGAAAACAAAGCACAAATGTAAAAGGATTAGCTATTTCACCAGAAGAGAAGGAAATCATGTTATTTAAATCTTTTGTTGAATATTCTAGTTTTGCTAAATATTTCCTATGTGAAAGCAACTGAATATGTTATGTATATACTAGCAGCTTTCAATAACTCGCACTATTAAGATTTTTATTGCAGAGCAAAAATAAAAGGAATAAGCCAACGAGTGGGAAAAATACAAATAAAAGATTAATAATAATTTATATTTTTTATGGAATATACTGAAAACATTTTGAAAAATGTTGGCATATTACACTGGCATCCAAAAGTTAAAGGACTGGATGCTTTCGATTGAACACGGTTTGTCGAATATCTACCCAAATTATTGGCGAACATATCGAACATAAAGAACATGTTTGATTTCATATTTCTCGGTGAAGATTTAGTCGGGAGGACAATGAGGGGGCTAATAATAAATTTAACAATAAAATAATATTTGCGATCACAACTTTTCAAACAGCTCACTATATCTTTCTGAGTTTTCACAATATTTGACTGGACTTTTTACAGAAGTTGCCCAAAATATCTGAATGCCAAATAATAAAATAAAAATTCTGAAATTTTCCACGCATGCGCAGTTAAAAATTATTCCATACAAACGCCCCTATCTCATCCAATATTCAACATATTCATGTTTTAATTGCAGTATACTGTTGCTGCCGTTCTTTGTCAGCTTTTCGGAAAGCTGTGTTAAATTTGGCGGTAGGTGCCAAAAGTTGCCTTTATATTAGTACATCATCTGCGTGCAATATTACCACTGAAAAAAAAATGGCATGAGTCTGCGCTTTTGGTCCAAAAGTCAAAATTTTGGGTAAAATTCGACATTTTTTCAAAAAAATTAAAAATTTTCTATCGAGATAGTTATTATTTAAAAGTGTTATTTAAACCTTTATTATTAATGTCTTAACATATTTAAACGATAAAACGATATCTTTGTTCTGTATAACTGGGGCAAAATTGACAACTTTTGGTAAAAAAAGGCATTGCCACTCTGTTATGTCATACAAGTAATTGCTTAGAATACAGCTCTTACGTAGTTGCTTTAAAAACTACCCAGGAGGAACCACGTGGAGTTGGCTGCATTTCATGACACAACAGTGCATAGCTCGACCACCCTTCCATCTGATCACAATGTTTTATTTATACATTGAATTGTGATTTTTTATCAAAGACTGGCATAAATTTTCTATGTATATACTTTGTATCAACAGACGTTAGGTGATGCTGCTGTGACACTCCTTGTCGTATTATATGATAAGGTAAGCAGAGTAATGCAGTGGAATTATTGGAACCTATTCAGCCGTCTAGTAGCTTCACCAAAATTGCATCCAGTTACTGCATAGTGATTGGGAGTTCTGTTCCTACAACATTCTACAACATTTAGGTATTTCATCTTTGAGTATGCCATCATTTACCCTACCTCTTGCCTTTTTTATATGCTGATAAGCTTGTTGTTTTATGTGATGGCGATCGTCAGAGAGCATTGCAATAAGAATTTGCTCCCGAAGTGAAAAGCAACCATTGTCCTAAATAATTTTTTTCAGTATTTGTTTTTTGCCGTATTCTGTGATGTTTAGTAGCCGAGTAGTTTCCCGTAAGTTTTTAGATCAATTTTTTAGATGTGGATTACATTTGGTGTAAATCATCTTGAGGCATAAACTTGGACTACATACTTTGTGAGTGAACCTATAGACTCTGATGGTTAATCAGTGCTTATATAAAAGCGAAAAATTTTATTCGCCTTTGTGGGCCATTTTGCGTAAGATAAGTTTCTTGGGTTCCTATTCGCTAGTTCTTCTGAGCAATATCTTGATGAAATAACTTTGCAAATGTCTATTAGGTATTTATGGTGTATGCTAAGTAACCATTTCTTGATTTCTGGAAATAATGTTTGAAAATTACCCTCTATGGCTTCAGAAATTGAAATAAGAAGATTTTCCTATTGGTCCGGCGAATCCCTGTGGGTTAGAATCTAATTTTTGCCAACGATCTTGTCTAATAAATGATGCAAAGCAAATTCATTGGACTTCGAGAAGGCATATGATCAATTGTAATGGTTCATTCTAAACATGTGCCTCGCAGAATGGATGGAAATGACGAACAGAATTATCCGCCTTTAAATGATCACTCACTGCCCATCAGAATCTCTACGTTCCCTCAAAAAGTACTATGTAATCCAAGTTTGGCCCCAGGATAATTTACAATCAAATGTAATCTACAGCTAAAGAAGGGATCTAAAAACTCATGGGAAATTACTCGGCTACTAAACAACACACAAAACAGAATAAAACAAATACTAAAAAAAAGTTATTTGGGACAATAGTTTCTTTGCATACGCAGAAGAATTTTTGATTTGAATGCTCTCTGACGATCGCCATCACATTAAACAGCTAGCTGCTCAGCTCATAATAGTTCAATGACGAGAGTAAATGATGGCATATACAAATTTGAAATATCGACAATCAACTTTGAAGCGGATAGTTATATAAATCTAATTCATTGGAAAAGTGTTGTGGTAACAGAACCCCTAATTAGTATGCAATTATCGGGTGCAATCTTGGTGAAGATAATAGACGGCTGAATAGATTACATTAATATCATCCGCACTGCATTACACTGTTTGCCTTCTCTTATGCAAGCAGTAGAAAAATACGTGAAGGAGATCACAGCAGCAGCATCCAAAGTCTGTGGATACAAAGAAGAGATGCACTAGGTTCATACATAGAAAACTTATGCCAATCTTTGATAAAAAAAAAAAAAAAAAAAAAAAAAAAAAAACCCTCACAATTCAATGTATAAATAAAACATTGTGTTCAGATGGTAGGGTTGCACTATTGTGACATGAAATGAAGTCACCTCCACGTGGTACCTCCTGGGTAGTTCATGGAAGAAACTAGGTAAGAGCTGTATTCTAAACAACAATTAGTTGTATGACGCAACAGAGTGGCAACGCCTTTTTTTCATCAAAAGTTGCCAGTTTTGCTCCAGTTATGCAAAACAAAGATATCGTTTTATCGTTTAAATATGTTAAGTCATTAATAATAAAGGTTTACATAACACTGTTAAATAATAACCATCTCTTTAGAATTTTTTTAATTTTTTTGAAAAAATGTCAAATTTTATCCAAAATTTCGACTTTTGGACCAGAAGCGCAGACTCAAACCATTTTTTTTTTCAGCGGTAATATTGCACGCAGATGATGTACTAGTATAAAGGCAACTTTTGGCACCTACCCGTTTTTGATTTTAAAAAAAAATCATCTTTTTCGCTCCACCCCATTGAACAGGTGTCATGTGTTACCAAACAGTGCATTAATCTATTTAGTGAATACAAACACAAGAAAATTTTGTATTAATTTTAGTATAGCACAAAAATAAAAGAAATAATAAGCCTCCGGGACAACAGAAAACAGACTGGAAAATCAGTTTATGAACCAAACACATAAAAAGGCTGAAAATTCCCTTATGCAGCTTTTTATAAAACTTACACAGAGCATATGTAACAGGGCTCACATATTACCAAACTGGACATTCATCTAGTTAATGACGCACAAACACCCGCAGGTTTTAAGTTGTGTGAATAACACAAGAATAAAAGCTCCCTAGAAAACCGACAAACAAATATAAAGACTGAAAAATATCTTATGTAAATTCTTTTATAAAGCACTCCTGAGCTAACATATTGCTAAACACTGTGCAAAAGTTCATGTTTTTATTCAGAGTGCTTATAGGGTAAGGTGGTTCAGGAGTGCGCACTTTCGCTATTTCATTAAATAAAAATAAATGAAGATATTTATGGGATGATATTTCATTTCTAATCTTAGATTATTAAGCTAACAAAAAATTGCATTCATCAACTTATAAGAAACACTTTTGGTATTAATTGCAAAAAGAATATCCTCCTAAATGTGCACTCTTGTACAACTATTAAGGACAAGAGTGCGCAGTCAAGTGTGCAAGAATGCGCAATATAAAAAAGGAAGCGTTTTACTTACAAACGACACATTTGTAGTGGCCACGACCTGCGTAGTTTGTGTACTCTTTGTGCAAAGAAATGCGCTCGATTCAATCCTATACGATTGGTTCTCTATGTTTTCTGAGCAGACTGGACATATCCACAGTTTTTTCTTTAGCGCAGTTTTCCTCTTCATGGGTTTACTTTTATTCTTTTTTTTCTTTGGCAGAGATTTTTAGTTTTTTCCACAGCATTATCTTCAAGCTGCCCTTTGTGTGGTGAACGGTTTAAAAATTCAGACTTTCTGCTCCTCTAATTATCGCAAAACAGATGATTCAGGATACCGGGACAACTCTTTAAATTTGACGTAAGATGAAGTTGTTGAAGTCGAAGCTATACCTTGTGAAACCGAAGATGGGTGTATTTCACATTGAGCGGATGTACTTTCTTTACATAGCTTTTCCGCCTCTTCTGAATTATCATTTTCTATTTAAAGCAATTCTCTACCTCCTCATTTTCAGTGTTCTGTGGTTCAACTAACATATGTGGTTCAACAAATTTAGATTCTAATAGTCTTCCAGTGCCGCTGTTTGC
Source organism: Maratus speciosus (assembly GCA_963932465.1). NCBI lineage: Eukaryota > Metazoa > Arthropoda > Arachnida > Araneae > Salticidae > Maratus > Maratus speciosus. The sequence continues at coordinate 37,194,098 of OZ010787.1, read as the reverse complement.
TGAAAAGTCAGTATATAAAAAAAGGTAATTTTTGAAAGGCTATAGAACCCTTATTTTAAATCCAGCTTCAGCAACAGTAGCATTTTTCCAAAAGCAAGTGCGCACTCTTGCACACTGGCACTGCGCACTCTTGCACTATCGTCACAAAATATCTTTGAATCATCAGTAATGCCATCTATTGATAAACAAGTACAAATTGCGTAGGTGACAGGTAGTCCAATAATAACCTAATCCATAAAAACCAAAAAAAGTAAATTAGCTTTGTAATCTTTAAAATATGATACTGTTTTCAAAAACCATAAATATTTTATCAAGAAGGCCAAAATCACTTTTTCTCTTCTAAATAATTAAAAAATTCATCAAAATACGCAGGTCTTTTTTCACCATAAACTTATCATGCCATTACATCGTTTACAACTGCAGCTAACTGCAAAACTCTGTTTTGGGATTAGATAATCACTTTGCGTACTTTTGAACACCGCGCACACTTGCACCACCTTACCCTACATCAGTATGGTAATAAAAACATAAGCACGTTAAATAACCTCTTATATATGCAGAGAACATATAGAACACAGCTGATATATTACGAAATTGTGCATATGCAGTTAATAGTATCCAAACACTCGCACATTTCGTGTTAATGTTCATATAGCACAATAATAAGTATCGGCCAAACAAACAAATATGAGGACGAGTCATGTAGATTCTTTAATAGAACATTCCAAAGATGACATCTTACTAAACACTACAAAAAAGGGCATATCTTTATTCAGAGCGCTTATGTAGCAGTATTCGAATCAAAGCATAAGTAGGATATTAACACGTTAAATAACCTCTTCTCTATTACTTTCTCTGACAGAAGATGATTGAAGCCGTTATTTAGAAATCTAATACACGTTCCAAGTTAGGCGGGGGAAAGAGAGAAAGAATGATTTTTATCTAAGCTGTAATATAGAACAGCCTCGGGATGTAATTGACATTCCGCAAATTATTCGTCTCGTATCTATCGTACATGTACCTAGGCCAGCAACTGTAAATTCGGATGCAGGTTGAAGGTTGATGACTGATGATAGTCCGCTTTAGACGTACTTTGATTACAGGTTTTGTGAATCTTGCATAAGTGAATCCACTACTAAAAGAGCTCTTACTCTATTTAACGATTTATTTTTTTCTCGAGGAAAATACTAGTAGTATTTAAGATGACCAAATTTCAGGGAACAAAAACCAGGACGTAAAGTGGAGATGCTAAGATCCACGGGCACAGATATAAAATCTTTTCTCTACCCTCCCTTTCCACCACCGCCACCAGTAAATACGCATCCATTCTTTTGATTACAGGTTGTCTGAATCTTGCAGAAATGAATTTACCAAAAGAGCGTCTACCCTATTTAATTATTTATTTTTAACGAGAAAAATACTAGTAATATTTAAGGAGACTAAATTTTAGGGAACGAAAACTGGACACAAAGTGGACATGTTGACTTCCACGGGCTGCAGATATAAAATCGAGTACCGAATCACAACGAATAATATGTATTATTTGCACTTCTTATAGAAAAGATAATTTTCCTATTACTTAGACTTGAACTATAAATATAGCTACTACACTTTAAGAAAGAATCTCAGGGTTAATGATATTCCAAATGTGGCTGACCACGTTGGTAAGGATGATATTAGTTTTTTTAAAATACTTGTTTCCAAATAAACGACATTAATAAATATTCTTAAATTCTTAGATTTCTTAGATTTTCATAAATATTTGAAAAAGATAATATTACAGAAGGTCTTGTAGAAGAGATTATTAAATAAGAATGACGTGGAAAGGAGAATCATCTTTTAAACTCAGTTTCGATTAATTTTCTTTGGATCTTTTATCAGTTATGAAATTGGAAATTAACTCTTGAAAGTTATTAATTATAAATTTAAATGCCAAATTAGGAAAATTAGAAGTCAATAGCCAACCCTATTTTTAAAGTACTTTGAAGTCTACCTGTCAGTATTTCTCAACATTGATATAAAGGATGTTTCAATAAAATAACTCTTGTATCGTATCCAAAATGAAATATTGTAAGAATCTAAACCACACGACAAAATCTTGATCAGGTAAAATAATAAACCTCTATTATTAAAGGTCCTCTATTATTGAGAAAGACGAGAAAAATTAAAACGAATAAGTTTTCTTACGACTAAATAATATTAATTTTCTGTTGAAAATATTAATTCATATTTTTAATCTGTTTGAAATCTGAAATCGAATAACTTTTTTAGTCATCGAGAAATATTTATGAAATATTCGTAAACTGTTTTATGGCGTATGAAAAGTGACAATAACACTGATACAAAATCCTTTAAAAATGACAGTAATACTTACTGTTGCTAGGTCCATTGTCACAAAAAACGGGACAGCAGTTTCTAACTCGGACATAAAAATACAGTAAACCCACGAAACCGGAACCAGTCTATGAGGGAATCCTGTCTTAAACGTGAAAATATCATTCTCCCTACGGTAGGAATACCATACAATTATACCTGATAACACGAAAGCCTGTTTCAGATAGAATTTTTCTCTTGTCCGTTGCGATTCCGTTTTAGTAGGCTGGGGGCTGAAACAAAATTCCAATTCAGCTTGTAAAATTATAATATTCCTATCGTAGAAACAATAAAATTTTTACTTTTAAAATAGCATTCAGTTATAAACGGGTTTCGTTTTTTAAAGGTTTACTGAACAAAGTAAAGTAAAATTTGTAAAAACTGAATCCCTAGGAACCGCAACAGGTTTTTGTTTAGGGAGTTAGATTTGTAAGCTATTACTTTCGAAGGGACTATAAAAATTTCCATTATAGAGACGTTCTGTCTTTGCAGCGTTTACTGTTTTAAGTTTCACTTGATGCGGAGTAACGAATAGAATAGTACGAAAACTTTTTAAAAAAGAATTTGGGCATCATGAAAAATCGGTACTTTTGACGTCCCGCGAAGTAGTTACTCGGGACAGGTCTTGAAGCCCCTGAAAATCGGGACATGTGACAACGCTAGTAATACTGTCTCCTAGTCCAGGCAATAGGGGATTTTACCAGGCAAAATTAATGGTAGTTCTGGAAATTGGCTTACTTTATGTTTTTTGGGTCGCTGAATTCGAATTTGTAATTTCCCACCAAAATTTCCCCCGGCAACCTCCCCCCCCCCCCAAAAAAAAAAGGTTTAAAAAAAAAATCATTTTTTTATTGTTTTAGGGGAAAAGTATCTAGAAATTCAGAAAGTAGACAAAATTTGAAACAAATTAAATATATGACATTATGACGTAGGATGAAGGGGGAGGGGGATCTGCCTCGAAACATGCGCCGCGGTGCTGCGTGGACTAAGTTACGCAATTCCACTTAACCATTCACATCGTTCACATTCGCCCTCCTATCTCCCCTCCGAACTTTCGCTGTTTATTTTAAGTTTTTTGGGTCGTTGAATCCGAATTTTTAACTTCTCCCGCAACACCCCCCAAAATAGCTGTTTTTAAATTAAATTTTTTATTGTTTTAGGGGAAAAGTATGTAGAAATTCAAAAAGTAGACAAAATTTTCAACAAATAGGATAAATGACATTACGACGTAGGATGTTACCTGGAAAATTTAATGCTAGTTCTGGATTTCGACTCACTTTATGTTTTTTGAGTCGCTGAATCCGAATTTGTAACTTCCCACCAAAATTTCCCCCGGCAAACCTCCAAAAAATTGATTGTTTGAAAAAATTTGGTTTTTGAGAACAGCGCGCGGGGAATGTTCCGAGGCAGCCCTCTCCCTCCCCGTTCATCCTACGTCGTAATGTCATATATCCTATTTGTTTCAAATGTTGTCTACTTTCTGAATTTCTATATACCTTTCCCCTAAAAACAATAAAAAATTTAATTTAAAAACAACTATTTGGGGAGGGGGTTGCGGGGGGGGGGAAATTTTGGGGGGAAGTTAAAAATTCGGATTCAGCGACCCAGAAAACTTAAAGTAAACCTTATAGGGAAAGTTCGGAGGGGAGATGGGAGGGCGAATGTAAACGATGTGAGTGGTTAAGTGGAATTGCGCAACTTAGTCCACGCAGCACCGCGCGCATGTTCCGAGGCATATCCCCCCCTTCCCCTTCATCCTAAGTAATAATGTCATATATCTAATTTGTTGCAAATTTTGTCTACTCTCTGAATTTCTAGATACTTTTTTCCTAAAACAATAAAAAAATTGATTTTTTTTTAATAAAAACCCTTTTTGGGGGCATTTTACCAAAATTTGGGGGGGGGGGGGGGGAGGGTTGCCGCGGGAAATTTTGGTGGGAAGTTACAAATTCGGATTCAGCGACCCATAAAACATAAAGTAAGCCAATTTCCAGAACTAACATTAATTTTGCTAGGTAGAGCCCTATACGGTCTCTATTGCCTGGGCTATCCTGGGATAGTAGTAATTTTGTATAATCTACGATGACAGTCTTTTCGTTATACGATCTATCTGGTTTTTAACAGTCAAGTATTGTTTTTATATTTAAAAGTAGAACCTTTTAGTAAGATAAACTGTTTCTTAAAAACATTTCAGCTGATGATTTTTTTCTGTCAGTTTTGCAGATTTTTTTATAGAGTATAATTCTAAACTAATAAATAGAATATAAATAAATCTCAAAAGTTAGTTAATCTGAATTCAATAAGCAAGTAGAATACAAAATATGTTTCAAATCGAATTTAGAAACCTAAATTGCAGCTAATGGTAAAGACAAAATCTTATTTTCAACAGTTAATATAGAAAAAATGAAAAAAATATGTATAGCAAAAATCAAATATTGAAAATTGAAATAATGAGACTAAATTTTCTTTTTACCGTGTTCCAAACTTACATGCATCTTAGCAGCAATTAAAAGAAAAATATTTTTTCCATAATAAATAAAAAATACGTATGCACACAAGTAAATATTTAAAATTTATAAAATACTTCAGTTTATAAAATACTGCATAAATATTAATGAAATATATATTAAGCTTTATCGCAAGAAAATTTATGCTAAACCAATTTTAACTAGCATTTAAACACTTTTAAGAAACTTAAAAAGTTTTTGTAAAATTTCTAATGACTTTTACTTTTTATAAACCATCACAGACTTACTACAAGGCATATTCTTTTATTTTGAAATTGCAGGATTAGTGTCTCATTTGACTGTAGATTCTATCAATTCGAAGAAAAATTTTTAGTAATTACAAGAGAAAGACGAATGACGCATTGTTAATTTTATTGTAGTATAAAATAAAGAAAGAAGAAAAAGGCTTATTTTCGAAACATTCTCAAAGTTTTAATCTGACACAGCGTATTTACTTTTAATGACTTCAGAGTTTTCGCAAGGAAATATATATATATATATGAGAATTTACCGCATAATTATGATAAACCAGTTTGTTTTCCATACTATAACTTCAAAATTAACGAATAATTAATGTCGGGCTTGCATGATTTGTATATTCAATAAATATGCCATTCCTACTATATTCAGATGTGATGCATAGCATAAATTAATGTTTTAGGTGCGGGTATTACATAATGTTATCATATTTTTCTCTAAAAGAAATATAAAATACGTATGCGGGTACATTAGTAAAAGATTTAAATTAAATTATGGGAATCGTGTTTTCAGATGTTTTTTAATTATTTAAGTAAAATGATAGGAATAAGATGGTATGTAGAAAAAAGCTCGGTTTGGGATTTCCTATTGTTAATTATTTAAGCTATGCAACACATCAAAATTTTCGCAATAAGTTTCAGATTTTCTGCTTAAAAATGTGCTGTTAAAAATCTGATACCAGGTTGAATGAAATTTTGGCGTTATACAGGGTGTCCACTAAAGTCCTCTCCACCCCCATTAATTTTATAGCAGCGACAACCATAATCAAGAATGTGATGTTTAAGTAGATATAATAAAATGGCTATGCGCTACGCAATGAAATTACTCAAAGCGCCATTTGCCGGTAAACTTCTGAGTTAGAGTTCCTATCTCGAAAACGCTACAAATGTGTAGGGCGTCATCGACTTAGTACGAAATGATTCTTACATGAGGTAATAGCTTAATAAAAAGCCCTGATATGTAATTTTTTAAAATTCTATCATCGGCTTAACCCCCCGCCTACCAGACTGGTCCAATAGACCCGACAGGTACATTCAAAATTAGTTTTGTCATGAAAAAAAAAAGACTGAAAATTCTGTAAATATGTGACTTTTTCTGGAATGTGGATCATTTTGAATATACCAGCTTTGTCCATTGGACCCGTTTGGTAGTCGGAGGGTTAAATACGTCGCTAATTGCATGAACGAGGCTAACGAAAAATACAGGCTGCCGCACTGCGTTACACGTTCGTCTCTGTTTGGCATGCTTGAGTCACCTGATGCTCTTTTCGTGATGAAAGTTCAGGAAAAGAACGAATGCAAGTGCATGAAAATAGCATCATGTGACTCTGGCAGTCTGAAGCGAGACGAACGCGAAACTTAGAGCACCAGCCTACCTTTTTCGTTAGCTTCGTTGCATGAAGAAGTATGGCATTATAAGGCAGACGCACATTTACTAATAAAACTAACATATGTAAGTAAAGTACTGTTTATTTTAATAAGAAAATCTACTTAAGTATGTACAATATGTGTCCATCCTCAGCAGAAAATGTTCCGATGGCGGATACATTGAGCATTGAGCATGGTGTACACATTGGTGGGCTCATTGAACTCCCTTAGAGCATTTGGAATCGTATTCATTTAAAAATATAATGTACAAACTCGAGGGTGTACGCTGCCGAAGACAGTGGGGCAACGTCGGGCGTTAGTAACTAATATATTGTACTCATACTCCATAATTTGTAAAGGGCCCGGGGGCTAAGTAAAAGTATTTATTGTATCGATAGGCGTAAGTATGAACGTGGGCACGTGGTTGGATGCACTTGGAATATTCTCTTAGGGTAGTATGGGACGAAGAGTTGTTATCAAACATTGAAGTAGGAAATAATAGTTTTTTGGGACATCTCATGTGACATTAAAATATTGGCTCATTTTAATAAGTAAGGTTTGAGCCTCATACTCCCTGCACCCTTTCCTGTGCTCCAGTACTGCATACAAAGTAAATACGAAAATGCAACCAATACAACGAAAATGTCGCTTTCTTTTGTCAGAAAATGAATCAAGGTAGAACAAGAAAAATATGAAGATAAAAAATAGAACATAGTTCTTTTCTTACTTATTTTAGCAGTACTTCTTGAGAGAAATTATGTTGGGATTTTACAGAAATACTTCAGAACAATGAATGTTTTTTTCTTTGGAGACTACACAAATATTAGTTTTCGTAAAAGCTATAGCCGATAATGAGAAAAGGAATTCCGACTGATAATAACTAAGATATTTTTGCCCTTTTATTTTTCAAGTATTAAGGTATTTTTACCTAGTAATCCGGTGTCCTTTCAAAAGTTTTGAAGTATATTCGTTCTTTGACAAAGGAATGACATTATACAGAACATAATATGAAAATAATGTGGTTAAAAAAAAAAAAAAACATTTAAGAGCATTTTTATTGTCTGAAAAACATTTTCTCTTTCAATCATTTAAATTTATTTATATTTAATGACTATGCAGAGTATTGTCATTAATATTATATTCTGAAGAAGAATTTTTTCTAAAAATCTTTTGTGCGATTTAGTCACGATCTCTCGTTCCTTCAAAGGGATATTTCGTGTGGTATCATTGGATCATTTTGTTTTGTTATTATTTATTCCATTCTTAATGTCAATTCTCACAAAAGAAAATTTTCATGTAAATTCACACTTGTACTATACATTCAAAAAATTGCATGTATTAATGTTTAAATAATTGAAGTTTTTGGATGTAACATTGGTTTGGTTTTTTAAATTTTTAAATTGTTTTAAAATTTTTACTTATTGTGAGTACACAGTGAACTTACAGTGAAAACGAATGGTATTTCCAAAGAAATATTTTTTCAAGGAAATTTCCAGTATGCCATTGTAAAACCTAATTTTTTTCAACGTTTTCAACTATTATTATTTTGCTAGACTAATAAAAAATAATTAAGAGAATGAATAAGAATTATTATTATTTTTTAAAGATAAATGATTTTCGGTTTTCAAATGTAAAAGTCCACATTTTTATATCACTTTTCTTTCACATATGTTTTAATAAAAACTAAACACCCGGAAAATACCTTTGAAAAAAAGGCACCATCTTTGAAAAGTAACGAAACAGAGTTTCCATTCACACCTGTTTGTGTTTCTAATATGGCAGTATTTTATGCATGTATTTTCTTTTACTCATTGCAGGCAATTAGTTATAAATTTGGAATTTTTACTATTTCATTTCAATATCCCATTCAGTATTAGAAGGAAGGGAAAATAAATAAATATTCGTTTGTGTTAGTGTTTAAAAGTAATGGTGTAATGAAATCATCAATTTTTGCTGCAACAAGATTTCTTGTTTCGAGATATAGCAACAAAACCTACGACTTAGATTAGACGGCTAATATTTTGTATTAAACAGTAGAACTATGTTTGTGTCTGGTAACATAGTTCTACTGTCGGAAAAGGTTAAACACAATCGGGAAAGATGAAATACAATCAGGTATCTTAATAAAATTTTATTTAAAAAAAAATAAATAAATAAAAGAGATCAAAGTCTTCAGCTAAAGAAAGACATGAAAAAATACAAGATGCTTTTAAAAATAGCTTTCCCTGTTTAGAAGGATCTGCAGTTAAAACTAATGAATGGGATGCGACCACATTTTATATTTAGAGTTTTAAATCTATGAGTGTAAAGCTAATTAGACAGGGGGGTAGTTGCACAAACCATCCCCTCATCGAGTTGACGGCTGAAATTCCAGGATTAATTAAAACTCGATTTGCATATGGATAATTACTCGATGCAACTGGCCTGCCAAGTCATTTCTTGGTGGAAAACACATGCAAACCCGATTTTAGTTGTTGACTGGTAGGTTTACCATTGTGTTTTCCTGAATCAATGTGAAATCAATGTTTTCATACTTTTGGGTGCAGGAAAACACAATGATAAACCTACAGACCAACCACTAAAATCGGGTCTGCGAATCGATTGATATGCGAATCGAGTTCTGTCTAATTCTGGAATTTCAGCCGCCAACTCGATGAGATTATTATCTGTGCATCCGCCCCTGCTGTAAATCGCAAAAAAAGTACAAAAAGTCAAAGTACAAAAGTCTTGCTCTATTTTCTACAATAAGCCTGCACACATTATGGTACCCCTTAAACATTAAAAAAATTATTCACCTAAATATTTCCAACTCAAAGAGAATTAATTGCACTGTTATCACGTACGTAGAAAAAAAAAAATAAAGGCATTTTTCGAAATTAACATTGCTAAAGTTATACATTCGGCAACTTCAGAATTTAAATATTGAATTAGAAAATAATTGAAACAAATTCTTCCGATGCTTTTACCAGTCTAAAATCTGGCCAGATTAAGCATAATCAGAAAGTTTACTAAAACTTTTATTTAAAAAAAATAAATAAAAAACTGTTAGTTAAGCAAAATCATATAGAGATATAAAAAAATAATAATTTTTACACAAACGTATAAGATCTTAAAGAGGACACTTTCACGCTCAGTAAAAAGAAATGAAAAACTGTTTATAATATCCGGCTTAGTTGTGTGCAGGATATTTCCGTTATAATAGCCATTCAGAAATCTTAGACAGGAAAATAAAACAAATGGAAAAATAATCCACTTTCGATAATGGTTCAGAAAAGACTCCACCCATGATAATAGGCAGGATATTCGTCAGTCTGAAAAAAGTGAAAGTTTTATGAAATATTTCGTATTTTTGAAGAAAAAAAAAGTAAAAGAAGAAGAAGAAGAAGAAATCCTTTTTACTTCTTCTACCAAAGTCGCTGTTAGCAGTTTATTTTCGATGAGATACAGATCAGAGAAAAATTCAAAGAAGGTGAGCCATGATTTATTCAAATAGCGGCTTGCGGCTGCCAGTTTTAAGGTGCTGCATGTTATTTTCACCAGTATTTTCGACTAGTTATCTACGGATTATACAATCATCGAAAATTCTACGATTAAAAAGGCCGAAGATATTCTTAATTACTGATAAAAATAACATGCAGCACCCTAAAAAGGCAGCCACAAGGCGCTACTGATTACTTCAGCGAAGTTTTTTCTTAATAAACTTTGAAACGATGCTTTTACATTTACGAAACTTAAATAGAGCTTATCGTTCATACAAAAAAAAATAACAATAATATATATATTTTTTTTAATAAGAAGTGAGTAAATTCAGTTTTTGTGTTAATTTATTCATTCTATGAAAAATAATTCCCGAAATTGACCTAGTTTTTGTGCCGAGAAACGGTAATATACCCTTAAAATAAAATTCAAAATGGTGAGATCATTTACAAATATAAAAAACAATAGAATTATGAGTTTTTTAAATTCTGTTTTAAAGTATCAGGAAAGTATAAGGAATCATTTATTTATTTAGTTAGTTAGTTAGTTTGCTGTCTGTAACAAAAAAAAAAAAAAAAAAAAAAAAAAAAAAGATAATCATAATGAAAACATGACTTTATTATTTTTAAACTTTTAATTCAAGAATTCTATCAACATGCAATAACTAAATTTCATTCCGTTTACAAATTATTTTATATTGCAGTTAAATTTTTGAAATATGGCCGAAAATTGCCCCACTACGATTAACTATCATACAACGAAATATTTATTGTAATTAATTAATTTATGTACTCAGTCATCGTTTAAATTATGTAAATTTTACTAAAATCATTTGGAAAGCACACGGGTACACACAGGAGTACAATAAATGCCCTGGTAGCCAAGTTAAAAATTAATGCTTCGTAAAAAAATACGAAGTTTCTTAATCTAGGAAAATATAATATAGGCACAATTGAAAAATATACAGTAACCGCTTCCGAGTTACCGACCATTCCGAAAAGCGTTTTTTATCATTAGAAACTACAGAAACCAATATAAGTTCGAGATTTAGAAAAGCATTTATAAAAACAAAGTATCTTTTGCTTCCACTAAATTTCGGAAATGTTCCCGGGTATGTTTTGTAATGTATTAATCAATTTCCTTAAGCTCGAAATAGATTTTTCGGATTCGATCAATTCTCAAACATTTCGTGTTCAACAAACATGTTTTAAAACAAACATGACAAATTAACAGCATTAAGGCTGACATTAAATTTAGAATTATTTTGTTACTCTTGCAAGTATAAATACAGCTACGGAGCTGAAAATGTTTCTTTGATAATTGATAGTATCCTAAAACCCGATATTCCAGTTTGAAAAACTGATTAATACATTATAAAGATTAATTGGAAACATTTCCGTAAATAAGTGACAGCAAAAGAAAGTTTGTTTTCATAAATGCTTCGTTCAATCTTGGAAATATAGTTCACTGTAAAAAAATTCCGTCAATATACACAAATTTTTCCGTAAAATTTTACGGAATAGTTTAATTTTTCTAAGAAAACAGTACAATTTCAGTAATTGACATTTTGAGATTATAAATCCGTATAAATCCAGTAAGTTTTCCACAAATTGTACGGAATATTACTGTATTACTTTCAAAACAGAACAAGTTACTCAAATTATGTTTTGAAATACTAGTTGCTTTTGTTTAGAAAGCAAAGGAGTGTTGTTTGAATTAAATTGTGATTTTCTGACCTTGATTTAAACGTGTCCATGAAAAACAAGGTGTCCAATTCATAAATATGTAAGTTTCTCCTTGAAAAATTATTATATTTTGTCTTTGAGATGGAAATTTTTAAATGCGAAAATATGAAAGAAACGGAAAAATTTTGTGAAAAAACGGAATTTTTTCTGGAATTTACGGAAAAAAATTTCCGTTAAAATACGAAAATAGTACTGGCTTCTCGATTGACAGTACAATTTCCGTATTTTAACGGATTTTTTTTTTTTTTTTTTTTTTTTTTTTTTTTTTTTTTTTTTTTTTTTTTACAGTGTGTTTTTTCAGGTTTTTAAGGATAAAGAACGCTTTTCGGAATTGTAGGTGACTTGGAACAGGTTATTCTATACTACCGTATGGGGTAATATTATATTTTTGGGTACTTTTCCAGTACAAGGGCCTTGTCGAAATGGAGAAAATGACCTTGGCAAGAGAAGGAAATTTGGCAACATATTTTCTGGAAACCCATTCATTTTTTCATGTTACATATGAATTTTTTCGATATTCATACAATTTATTTAATATAAAGAAGCCATTTATTGATTTTTATATACAAACAGAAGTAAAGTGTCTATAAAAAAACAATAATAATATACATATAAATACGCATACAAGCAATCATAAAAGTTCATGAGGTTTGTTTTCATAGCTGTTTATATTATTTGGCAACAAATCTCACCTTCTGAAGTCCGAATTGCACCAAGCTTAAAATAAAAAAGCCAAAGCTCCTATACTGAAAAAAAGTACCTATTTTCGTATATTAAGAAACATTTGTCTCTTTTTACAGCGTGAAAGTGTATTAGATGCTTACATTGGAAAAGCAAGAAGGACCACAAGTGTTTACGTTCCAGAAAACAAATAGGAACCAGGGTTGCATTCGCGAATGACGTTGGAACTTCACAATTTTAAATTAAGTGTGTAAGAAAACATTCAATATAACCTTTTCATTTTAGTCAGTGCTTCAAATGGTCGTACGTATGAATAGTAATCTCGTACTAAAAACTTGGTAAATATCTTGCACATTTTAAATTTTATTTTGATATAAATGCTGCTAATGTAAAGGCATTTGTTCAAAAGTTATTAAGGAGACAAAGGCGTGTGAAAAAAAAAAAAAAAAAGAATCGTCAGAAGTTTGAAATGGTGTTTTAATAGCTGTAATTTCTCTTTACGAATTTTTTAGGCGAACATTACTCGGCATTTATATTTACTTTCAAGCAAAGTATTCCGTTTTATAATGAAATTAAAATATGTAATAATAATATAAAATTATAGACTATTTTTCTGAGACATGTTATTTTTGTACACAGCTTTAAGACCAATGTCAGACGGGCGTCTTTTTTGCTGCTTTTTTGCTTAAGTATTATCCATTCACAATGCTATAGCATTGGGAATGGATAATGTGTAAAGACTGAACGTATGGTTGATCTTGAAAACATGCATGAACTTAAAAATATTTTCTATAACAGACTGCAATCTACTATTTTACTCATTCTAAGTAGTATTTCAAAGAAAAAATTACAGGTAGCTAAAACATATATATTTTTTAAATCACAAGGCCAAATATTTCTTTGAAATTTTTATAGGAGAGAAAAGAAAGTTAAGGCAGATTCAGTCTCTTATAGAAAGTGTTTTCAACCTTTATGCATGTTTTCTACGTCAGACATTCTTTCAGTCTTTAGGAAAGTGTACCAAAGCAACATTTCTCAGAACAATAATGCATCATTTTACATCGTTATTATCCATTTTAATTGCATTATAAAAGGACATATTTTGGTTGAAAATAAATGCAAATATCTAATTAGATTAACGTAAAAAAATCATAAAGCTACACCCATAATTACAGATGATATAGCTATTGAAAAATTAGTTCAAGCTTCTAAACTGTTCTGTTTTCGCATATGTCTTAGTCCCCTTAAAAGAAAAAACCTTGCTGAGTTAATTAAGGCCCACCCTGTAAATGGATACAGTTAAAGATCGTTAAAATATATACGGAGCAATGACACGAAAACTTGTGTGCGTGCAGATAAATTCAGTGTGATCACGCTGGGATTTTCTCTTCATGTCGTGGATAGCGATACCCAATACCCACGAAACCGCAAACAAACCGGGTATTTTTTTCCCTCCTAAAATACCGAATTGTATTATCTAAATGGTAATCGCTTGCTCAAAGGTAAAATAATAGCATTCAAAGAAGACGAAAGGAGACAATTCAATTTTAAAAAAGGTGATTCAATTAGGTCATGATTATCATCTAATGAGCTAATTTTGCATTATGTTAATCATCACGATTTAGATGATGCTTTATCATACAGGGAGCGATTAATTTCTGAAGTTAGAAGAAGCACAGAATCATTTCGGTGTCACTTTTTATTCGAGGAAAGTTTCCTAAAAATCTACATACACGGAAATTTATCAATGCAACAAATATTTCCAAGAGTGCCTTAGCAGAATTCAGATTTCATTAAAGAATTTTTTTACGCGACTTTAAAAAAAAGAAGAAGCTTTTGTTTAAGACCATTATGTATACATGTATGTCTGCAATATTCTAAACAACCATTGAACGGATTTCAATGTAACTTTTTTTTTCACTAGAATTCTAGTACATCAGAGTGGGTTATGGCTTTAAATAGTGACCGTATCGTGCACAGAGTGTCCCAAAAAGTTCGAAACGAGCTTTAATTTTTTACTTGTTGGAGATAAATCGGCAATGTAAATTGCAAAAATATTCAAAATAAGGTTGGAATTAGGTTTATGTCTATGAAATAATCCTTCCGCAAGTTTTCAAAAAGTCAGCCTTAAAAATTTTATACGGTCCCTGGGTTCCGTACCTTACATTTAGAAATATTTTCTCCATGCTATGTACACCAGTAAACAATCCATTCTTCAAAGGACCAAAACACGACGAGTTTGGTTTTTGTTTGCTTGCTTGGGGTTGTTTTGCATTGAATTTTATGAGCTTTCCGGAGCTAAAAATGGACAGACGAAATGTTAATACAGGGAAATTCCGAAATTTCAAAACTCCTTAAGTTGTAGTCGTAGAATAATGTAGCTTTTACTGGTGCACTTGTCATAGCATGGATAAAATATTTCTAAATGCAACTTATAGGACCCAAAGATGTATAGAAATTTAAAAAAGTGTAACTTGTTGAAAATTAATGGCAGGACTATGCCATCAGCATAATTTTAATTTCTGCCTTATTTTAAGCCGTTTCGCAACTTACATAGTCTACTTATCTCCAACAGGTAAAAAAATAAAGCGTGTTTTAATCTGTTTGGAAAATATTATTATTATTATTATTATTACAGTGACACGTTCATTATTGTGTCTTTACAACTATAGAGTGCTTTTATAACTAAGAGAAAGGAGATATAGGAATAGTATAATTTGATTAGACAAGATGATTCTGGACACGGAATTGGCGCACCTGACATTATCGCCAAGCTAATGTTTATCAACTTCTCTCAATCGTCTAGTAATGAAATGTTATGTGTGTGGTAGGTATGAAAAATACATAATGGTTTGGTAACTTTACTTCGTCGAACCATGTGGGTTCATACAGTATAGAGTGTGCTATTTGTGCGTTATTTATGACGGCCGATTATCTGCACGAGGGATATAGGCCCGACGGGGAGTGACCTCCGTGGTGGTCTTTCTAAGGGAACCTAACCCGTATTTACGCAAGCTTATCCAATCTCAGCATGCGCTATATACGTATTTCGCCATTTTCTTATTTATAAACACTCAAAAGGAAATAACGTAGATTAAATTGTACAGCAATGAAATTTGTTACATAAAACACTCCGTTGTGCGAAACAACTCTAGCAAAAATATAAACTTGCGCGCAATATCTCACTAAAATGAACAAGCAATATCAATAGCATGAGTTTTTTTCACAATTGTAATCAAAATGATATTCGTTCTTTTTTTATGGGGTTAAAAAATCCTCGCGGAAATATATGACCTATACTGTATACTGTTTACACACCTGCAGTTTCAGGATAATTCCACATGTATTTTTTTAGATATTTAACAAAACGTCTAAAATCGCAAGTCACCTTTGGCTATATAGTGTATAAGCAACAAAAAACTAAAACTAATATGATAACTCTTCTGGTGTTGCTAAATGAATTACTATTTCATGCCGGGAAGAGGTCTCCGAACCGGAACCGGACATAGATATGGTACGCAGACATATTACATTTTTTACGAACTATATTTAAACTATTTGCCACCTTCAGCGGTTACATGCTTATTACTTTCTTTCAATTAATTTTTGGATTTTTTAAAGAATATATATTGATAGAAATATACTGATAAAATATATATAGATAGATTGCAATGGAAATGTTAATAGATACACAGAGTATGTATAATGATATAACGATTTAGGAAAAATGATTCTAAGTATTTCTTTTTAAGGTTTCAGTTTAAAAAAAGTAATATTTTAAGTAACACGTTCATTCAGATTTTTCTCAAAAATTAATTTCTTAAATCTATAAACCTTAGCTCACGCACATCGTGAAAAGTACTGAATAAAAATGTCACCTGTTGCACAATACACAGCAAAATGTAATTAGCACAATTTTTTGTCAGTGTCCATCAACTAAATATGAAGTGTCGTGGAATTTTGTGCAGTTGTTCTTGATTTACATCGACCACAAAATTACTGTAACATACAGGCAGACAGAAATCTGTCCAAAAACTGTCAAATTTTAATAAGAGCATCCCAAAACGTGTAAAACCAGACAATGAAAAATTTTACGACTTCAATACTTCTTGTAAATACAGGGAAAAGTAAAGATAGAATTTCTGTACATACACATACATTTCTTTAACATAAAACAAATTCGCAAAAAATTAGAATTGATGTGACATTGTAACATTTTTCTAGTACAGTATTTTAAAAACCTTAAATTTAATTACTTATTAGTTTAATTCACTTTAATAAAATACAATGACTCCCAAAATTGAGTATATATCAATGACTCTCTT
Source organism: Maratus speciosus (assembly GCA_963932465.1). Taxonomy (NCBI): domain Eukaryota; kingdom Metazoa; phylum Arthropoda; class Arachnida; order Araneae; family Salticidae; genus Maratus; species Maratus speciosus. Next base: position 37,177,365 of record OZ010787.1, on the reverse strand, counting down.
CTGTGAAGGTCTATAATGACAATGTTAAATTCTCAGTTAAGCATGATATTTTCACGAACTATAAAGTACATAATCAAGAAATATACCAGGCTAAAATAAAAGTCCGAATAATTGTTATGTGGAAGTTATAAATTTCGGAGTTTACTTCATAAAAATTATGATTTTTCTCCAACAATCTTTTTTAAATGAATCAATATAATAGTTTTATGCCTTAAAATACTAATCCTTCATTTTTAAGCAAAAATAATTTGTTATCAAAAAGAGTTCCGCAATTGAAATGTTTGCAGAAATTCCGAAATTTGTTAATCAGATGGCTAAAGAAGATAAATTTTTATTCACATTTTAAAGTACTTGCAAGAGAAATTCAATACAGTAATAGATGCATTCCAAAATATTAAAAAGAATGAAAAGATTGGCGGTTGTAAATAAAATTGAAAGAGGAAGAAAAAGAAATTTTCAGTTCAAGATGCAAGAAAAAAGTCATTTAAAGAAGTAAGAAAAAACATATCAAAATTATCGATGCAAAAACTGTTGCATAATCTTTTCCAAGAATAAAAAGAAGAGTGTTTATAAACAAAAGATTCGAAGAAAATCAAATTAGAATGGTCTTATAGCTAGAATAAAAAATTCTCTCTAAAGCAAATCGAAAGCAAAAAAAGTTTTTGCTAAAAGGAAAATTTCAGAGTCTCAAAATATTCAGAAACAAGTATTATTCTTAAAAAAAGTTATACCTTTTAGGAATGATGATCAATGGTATGTTTGGCAGAAACTTTACTGTAAGATTTTGGGCATTTCATTTAAACTTTTATATTCCAACAAGATGACGATAATAAGGATACAGCTAAAATTTTCAAGTTCTAGTTACAGTCCAGTTGTGAAATGGAATTGCTCACATTACTTCAATTTCCAGATATCAATGTGGTAAAAATTCATGGCGTCAATTGTAAAAATTGTTTCAAAATAGGATATTAAGATCAGAGAAAGATTAAAAGCATTTTCCGAATGAAAATGTGTTAAAATAATTCGGCAAAACAACACAAACATTTGTGAACGTAATACCATACCTTAGACAAGCTGCTCTGAAAGCAAAATGACATAGAACAAATGTTGATTAATATATATATTTTTTTTTTAACAAATACTATTAGATGTATAGGGATACTAGGGAGGGTTGACCATAAGGGAGGCTCGGCCCACCCATCAGTTTTCATATTTAGAATAATTTCAAAGATTTATCAACAGGTGTCAACCAACGCTACTGGAATGCTCAAACAACAGTCTTTGTTTCATACAGAGAATCGAAATATGTGTGCAAAAAATCAATTGTGAGGCTTTTTCGACCTAAAAGTTGTGTTTCTAGAAATGTTTTGTAAGCTTTTTTCAGATAAAATACATCATAGAAATTTAAGTAAGTAGGTTTTAAGTAATACAGAAATATCGAGCTTTCATTCCAGGCATAAAGATTGTACAGTAAATTATGCCTAACATAACAATGTGCTATTCTTTAGAAAAGGGCTATGCGGGGAGGCTTGACCCAGTCAATGTGAGGGAGGACCTGGACCAGATGCTCAAGGCTCTCTTAATTAAGTGGTTTTGGAAATAATTTTATTATACACCGTGCATAATGAAAGGTTAATGGTTATATATAAAAAAGAATGTAAATTTATTCTGTAAAGCTATGGTAAAATGGGTGATGGGAAAGAAAATGTTTAAAACTGATTAAAGAAAGATGTGAAAAATTGCTATAGTATCCACTGCAAGAAAATATTAATGAAATATAAATAGGAAAGTTGGTAGGAGCTTTTTTCTCATTTCAATATCGCTTACAATAGGTAAATAGAAACAGTGTAAAAGACTAGGAAGGATTAGAAAGTATGAAAGCAGCATTCCATGACCTTTTCAGGGTCGGTGATATGTTTATGTAACCGAACGCCACAATGGCACCAGATTTTTTCTAAAACCTTTTTCATTTAATATGTATGTTAAATATAGTTTTTTTCTTATTTCCAAATAAATTTGTTCGTAAATTACGCGCCAGTCTTTTATTTCAAGATTTTAGGTAGCTTTCTTTACAAAAAGCTACCCATTGCAGCCGTTCGGAGGAAAGCGATTTCAAAAAATTTTGGTATATTTTCATCGATCATGACCACCAGACCCCGAAACCACCCTCCGTTCAAAAGTTGATATATATATATATATACATATATATATATATACATATATATATATATATATATCTGACCTTTGTCATACTGTAACTCTCGAATTTATGAACCGATTTGGATGTAATTCGGTATGTACATAGTACATACCAATGTCTTGACCGAGTTCGTTGGCCAGCTTCATCCGACATTTTGTTTCAAAATGGCGGCCATTTAAAATTTTTTTAAAATTTTTAAATTTGAAATGTGGTACCAAAGAATTGAAAATGGAAAAATATTCTTTTCTTATGTATTTGACCTTTATACAAAGATTTCGGAGCACTTTTTGTTTCGTCTATATCTTAAAAAATGGCTGAGTTATAGCATTTTGAATTTCTAGCGTGGCTGACATTTTGAAACATCCTGAATATTGTCACGCGATAAAAAGCGTATTTATGAACCGATTTGGATGTAACTCCGTTTGTACATAGTACATACCAATGTCTCGACCGAGTTCCTTGGCCAGCTTCATCCGCCATCTTGTTTAAAAATGGTAGCCATTTAAATTTTTAAGAAAAGTTTAAATTTGAAATGTGGTACCAAAAAATTGAAAATTGAAAAAATATTTTTTTCTTATGTATTTGACCTTGATAGAAAGATTCGGGAGCAGTTTTTGTTTCGTCTATATCTTAAAAAATGGCTGAGTTATAGCATTTTGAATTTCTAGCGTGGCTGACATTTTGAAACGTCCTGATATTTGTCACCTGATAACAGGCGTATTTATGAACCGATTTGGATGTACTTTGGTGTGTATATAGTACATACAAATATCTCGACTGAGTTCGTTGGCCAGCTTCATCCGCCGTTTTATGGCGGCCTTTTAAAAAAATTTAAAAAATTTAAAATTTAAAATGAGATACCAAAAAATTGGAAAATGAAAAAGATTTTTTTTGTATGTGTTTGACCTTAATACAAAGATTCCGGAACAGTTTTTGTTTCGTCTATATCTAAAAAAATGGCTGAGTTATAGCATTTTGAATTTCTATTGTGGCTGACATTTTAAAACGACCGGATTTTTGACACGCGATAACAAGCGTATTTATGAACCGATTTGGATGTTACTTGGTCTGTACATAGTACATACCAATGTCTCGACCGAGTTCGTTGGCCAGCTTCATTCGCCATCTTGTTTCAAAAGGGTTGCCATTTAAAAAAAAAAATAATTTAAAATTTAAAATGAGGTATTAAAAAATTGGAAAATGAGAAAGATTTTTTTTATGTGTTTGGCCTTGATACAAAGATTCCGGAGCAGATTTTGTTTTTGAAAATTTGTTTTTTTGCTTATATCTTAAAAAATGGTTGAATTATAGCACTTTGAATTTCTAGTATGGCTAACATTTTGAAACGATCTTGTATTTGTCACGCGATAACACACGTATTCGCCTATTTCCATGTAAGAAGGCATGTGGAGAGTATACATCAACATCTCAGCCAAATATAAGTTTCTTTAAATAAAAGCAGCTTGGATAAAGCTGACTAAATTCGCGAAATTTTCATTCATAATGATTTAGTATTGATAAAAATTAGTATTGAATCTCCTATATTCGGTTTCCACTAAATTGAGCTTCGTGTGCTTGAATAATATACGTTGGCTTTTTTAAAATAAGGAATTTGAAAGCTACCTCTTCCTCCCGGCACTGGCCGGAAGGACTTTTAGTACTGAAAGTACTTTGCTCCTGAAAGGATTAAAAGATGTTAATGGTAAGTTAAGTGTTCATGCGACTGCAAAAGAACATAGCATTGATCGAAAAACTTTAGGAAGGTATGTAGACAAATTTCACCAGGATGAATACAATGAGATGAAGCCAAACTATAGTGGGTCAACCCTCCCATATGTAGGCAGCCTTGACCCATTATTTTCTCATCATTAAAGTCAATCCTTTTTCAAATTTATTATATATTACACTTATGTAGCAATTTTATTTTGATAATTGATTGTATAATGAATAAAATGATACATAAAAGTTTATTCTACGTTCAATGTTTAAAAAATAAAAAATCATTTTGTAAAAAGTGGGTCAACCCTCCCTAGTCTCCTCTACTCAATTTTATAATTTCAAAATTTGTAACTGTGACTTAAAACTATAATAATCCAAATATTATATTAGGTAGCTTTCTTTACAAAAAGCTACCTATTGCAGCCGTTCGGAGGAAAGCGATTAAAAAAAATTTTGGTATATTTTCATCGATCATGACCCCCAGACCCCGAAACCACCCTCCGTTCAAAATTTATATATATATATATATATATATATATATATATATATATATATATATATATATCTGACCTATGTCACACTGTAACTCTCGTATTTATGAACCGATTTGGATGTAATTCGGTGTGTACATAGTACATACCAATGTCTCGACCGAGTTCGTTGGCCAGCTTCATCCGCAAAATGGCGGCCATTTAAAAATTAAAAAATAATTAAAATTTGAAATGTGGTACCAAAAAATTGAAAATGGAAAAATATTTTTTTCTTATGTATTTGACCTTTATACAAAGACTCCGTAGCAGTTTTTGTTTTGTCTATATCTTAAAAAATGGCTGAGTTATAGCATTTTGAATTTCTAGCGAAGCTGACATTTTGTCACGCGATAAAAGGCGTATTTATGAACCGATTTGGATGTAACTTCGTTTATACATAGTACAGACCAATGTCTCGGCCTAGTTCGTTGGCCAGCTTCATCCGCCATTTTGTTTAAAAATAGCGGCCATTTAAAATTTTAAGAAAAGTTTAAATTTGAAATGTGGTACCAAAAAATTGAAAATTGAAAAAATATTTTTTTCTTATGTGTTTGACCTCGATAAAGAGATTCGGGAGCAGTTTTTGTTTCGTCTATACCTTAAAAAAATGGCTGAGTTATAGCATTTTGAATTTCTAGTGTGGCTGACATTTTGAAACGCCCTGATTTTTGCCACGTGATAACAGACGTATTTATGAACCGATTTGGATGTACCTTGGTGTGTACATAGTACATACAAATAACTCAACCGAGTTCGTTGGCCAGCTTCATCCGCCATCTTGTTTCAAAATGGCGGCCATTTAAAAAAAAAAAAAATTAAAATGAGATACCAAAAAATTGGAAAATGAAAAAGAGTTTTTTCGTATGTGTTTGACCTTAATACAAAGATTCCGGAACAGGTTTTGTTTCGTCTATATCTAAAAATCTGGCTGAGTTATAACATTTTGAATTTCTATTGTGGCTGACATTTTAAAACGACCTGATTTTTGCCACGCGATAACAGGCGTATTTATGAACCGATTTGAATGTAACTTGGTCTGTACATAGTACATACCAATGTCTCGACCGAGTTCGTTGGCCAGCTTCATTCGCTATCTTGTTTCAAAAGGGTTGCCATTTTTTTAAAAAAAATGTAATTTAAAATTTAAAATGAGGTATTAAAAAATTGGAAAATGAAAAAGATTTTTTTTATGTGTTTGGCCTTGATACAAAGATTCTGGAGCAGTTTTTGTTTCTGAAAAATTGTTCTTTTGTTTATATCTTAAAAAGTGGTTGAATTATAGCACTTTGAATTTCTATCATGGCTAACACTTTGAAACGATCTTGTATTTGTCTCGCGATACCACACATATTCACCTATTTCGATGGAAGAAGGCATGTGGATAGTATACATCAATATCTCGACCAAGTTCGCTGGCCAGCTTCATCAGCCATCTTGTTTCAAAATGGCGGCCATTAAATTAAAAAATATATATATTTAAAGTGAGGTGCAAAAAAATTAGAAATTGAAAAAGGTTTCTTTCTTAAGTATTTGACCTTGATATAAGGATTCAGGAGCATTTTTTGTTTGTCTTTATCTTAAAAAATGGCTCAGATATAGCAGTTTCAATTTCTAACGTGGGTGACATTTTGAAAAATCTGATTTTTTGCCTGCGACAGCACTCGTATATATCAACCGATTCCGATGTGAGTGAGCATGTGCACAGCAATTACTAAGGTCTCGACCAAGTTCACTGGTTAGCCTCATCCACCATGTTGTCTTAAAATGGCAGGCACTTTAAGAAATCGCCGAATTTGGCAGCCAAATATAAATTACTTTAAATAAAAGCAGCTTGGTAAAAGCTGACTAATTTCGCGAAATTCTCATTCATAATGATTTAGTATTGATAAAAATTAGTATTGAATCTCCTACATTCGGTTTCCACTTAATTGAGCTTCGTGTGTTTGAATAATATAAGTTGGCTTTTCTAAAATAAGGAATATGAAAGCTACCTCTTCCTCCCGGCACTGGCCGGAAGGACTTTTTTAATTTCTGTTGGACATAATGTCATGATGTCACTCCTGAGTTAAATAACATAAATTGTTCAAAAAACGATCATTTTAAATTATATGCTTACTTTAGAGTTTACACTGCACAATAACAAGTCTTCAACGATATAAAAGTTTTTATAATGCTTTTAATAGTTTGCATTATTAATAATTACTGCCTTATAAAGATAGAGAAAAAACGTTAGTCCAGCACATTGCAAGCAGTATCAACAAAAGACATTATAACCTCCCTGTAATAACAAATCAGAGCAAAAACAGACTTCACAACCTTAAGGGAACTCTTCACTCACTAGAAAACACCCGTTCGCTAAAGCTAAAACTATGGGCAGGTTGTTTTCAAATTTATCGTTTAAATTTGAATATTTTTAAGCGATTTTTTTTTGGATAGGATAGCTGAGGTCGATTTTTAATATGCCTATTTTTTACTTTTTCGATTTCGATTGCAGATTTTTTAAATAAAGGTACTTTCACAATCGGAACCGGTTTCGAAAGTGAAAGTACCTTTAAAAAAAAACTCTGCAACCAAAATCAAAAGGTACAAATTCTCCCTATTACAGATCGAACTCAGCTATTCTATGCCAAAAAGAAAAAAAAATCGTTTAAAAATATTCAAATTTAAACGAGAAATTCGAAAACAACCTGCCCATAGGTTTAGCATTAGCGAGCGTGTATTTTCAAGTGAGTGAAGAGTTCTCTTAAATGCTTGTAATCACACGTAACACATAATAGTTCACCAGACCAATAGAAAGCGCCAAACGGAAAAAAAAAGGTTCATGTTACATCTGAGTTACGGCTACATGCAATAAAGGGTTAAAGAAAGGAGTCAGTAGTATATACTTGGTTTTGGGAACCACTGTTCATGAAATAACTCACTTTCATAGAACCGAAATCTATCTATTAGTGTGTTACATTGTAAATATTGGAGATACAATGTACTCTCTTAATATCGATTATTCTTCCAGCGAAAGTCAATTCAGAATACACGTGTCTAGACTGGTCGAAATTCCATTTAAATTGCAAAGGGAAAATGGGGAGAATCTTTTGATTTAACTACTCTTTATTCTTCTTAAAGAAAGTACGTTAATCTGGAACACAATACATTCAGGCTTAAAATTCTCCAGTCTACTTCCTCCGCTAATGGCCGACCCTGAAGGTCTAATTAATAGGTATTAGTTTCTTCGGTCTTTAAAATGCGCTGATTTCCGAAACGCTTAGAAAGAGTCCAATTCGAAAATAAAAAACAAATAATTCAACGAAATAAAGTGAATTGTAGATTAAACCATTTTTTAAAATGGTTTCTAAGAATGTTAACTGTTTTTCAATGACGCCATAACCAAAAGTGAAAGGAATCAAAACATTTCACTAAAAGAAATGTGTCAAAGGATAGTTCTGCATCCGGTTGGGTAGTTAAATTTTACTCGAAATCAAACCTGTCCGAATGGTGGATCGGGTTTGGATTGCATTGAGTCTTAATATTTTCACGTTCTGGTCAGTCTATGAGAAACCCTGCTTTTTCAAAATAAAGAATAGAACATTTTTTCAGTTAAAAACACTATATATATATATATATATTTATATAAAACCTTTGAACCAAAATTTATCTTACAAGTTCATATAACGATGTTAACCAAAATTCTAAATAATGATAGCACGTAATACTATTATACATTAATTATTATACTAAAACAATATTAAAGTAAAGCTTATCGGCATACAGAACCCACTAAGAAATATCAAAATATTGAAAATCCTAAACAGTTTAATATTATAACGTCTTAAATCCTATGAAATAGCGGAATAAAACATAAGTGGAAAAAATTAGTTTCAAAAAGTGGAGGAGCAATATTTGTCGGAGGAAAAATTTACGAAAGGAATGCAAAGATGAATGAATATCATGAATAGCAAAAATATGAATAATGCTTACATTGTGGAATTTTTCATCAGGGGCAATGTCCCACAAATATAAGTAAAGCACAATTGATTTCTAATTGAGAAAAGCATGCATTGCATTTAAGAGCTATTTCTCAAATTGCCCAATCAACCGTGATACTAGATTTACAAGTAAATCAAAATCGACAAAAATAACAAAAAAAAAAGAAAACTATTAAATTCCATGAAATATAATGAATTTTTTTTAATGAATAGAAAATTAACATAAAGAACATTTACCAACCAATTCCATAAAGAAATGATGAACAGAGAGGCATAAAGCCATCATTCTACCTTAAAACTGAGAAGTACGTGGAATCATAGCAAAGTTACAGTTTGCAATTAATTCAACCAATTACATGTAAGTACAAAAATAATTAAATAAAATAAATTTATATTGGAACAATCTACATATATTGAATGAGTATACCTATTACTTCCTCTTCATAAATATAACATTAAAGACATTTTCCATAATTGCATAAAAATAAGGCAATAATTTTCCTCAGATTTAAACCTGAACAGGGCCTGAAGTAAAATAGTGTCCAGGTCGGATTGCGTTACAAGCCGACGAAAAGTGATTTGTCCGTTTTGGGTGGACTTCAAACGGAATTTTCAAGTTCGGGTTAGGTACAACCAACTACGCACAGGGCTGTATCAAAAGTAGAGGTACAAAACTTTTTAAAACATCAGACATGTTCTTTTTCTCCAGACTAAAGGACAGGCTAAGTTGATAGTAGAAGAGTTCAATCAAGACTTTTAGAGTATACTAAACTCTAGAGCGGACGAAAATACTTCCTTTTATTCTGATAGCGATAATTTGACATGTTATCATGACATTGTACATGTTTTAAAGAATTCTTTCTTTTAAACGCGCCTTTGTGTGTAAACGCTCTTTTGAATGAAATGTTATCCAAATTCTCTTTTTTTTTTTTTTTTTTTTTTTTTTTTTTTTGTGCCAGGAAAACCCTGAAAACGTTACGCTGTCACATCATTCTACGAGAGGAATCGAACCTGTGAAATCATTTGATATGTATTAGAAAATAATTTTTAGTAACAAGACGAAAGCAACACAAATAAATGTCTTTAGTTTTAGTAAAATGGATCTTAAAGGAATAAAATTAGCCATTTATAACTGTATGAATAATTTTATGTGTAGAAAAGTAATATATATAACCACTATAAAATATTACAAATTATCATCTGTATTAAATACATAAATTATAAATTAAGTTAAAATATATATATATATAATTAAGTAAGAAATAAATGTTGCTTTGTCAACAGTAGATTTCCGTTTTCTGAGATAAGCGTCGTATTATAGAGAAAATTTTTCGAGCATCTAAAGCATTTGAGAAAGCTCGAATGAAAGAATTTATTATCATAACAGTTTAGAAAAAATTGGCATTGAAGGAAAGATAGGGGATGTGCAATAAAATAAAAAAGGAAAGGAAAAATAAATCAATAGCCACAGTAGATTTTGTTGGAATAACCGGAAATTATACGAAAGAAGTAAAAACATATTTAATAGTGGAAAAAAATGCAGAAAGGAAAATAGGAAGACATTTTGACACAAAATATCAATATTATCATAGTTCATCTCAAATGCGTAGAATAGATTAAATTTATAGTTCAAAATATTTGGTATATTATAAAGCTAAAATATGTTTCTCTGACAAAAAAAACCCAGTCTATCTGAACCGTATTTTGCTACAATTTGAAATAATTTCCTATATAATGTGCGAAATAACATAAATTTATAATTAATAATATTCCATTTAGTATGAATTAAAAAATCAATTCTCTGACGACGAAATCAATTTACGTCAAACGTCTTTTACTATAACTTGATATAAAGTTCATTTCATCTGGAGCAAAAAATGTTAAAGTTGAAAAATATTTCATCTTTTATCAAGCATAAAATTGTATCTGTGACAAGGAATTTAATTTATATGTATTTTGAAACAATTTGGTGTAAGGTTCATCTGAACTACAGAATGAATCAAATTTATTGTTAAAAGTGCTAAAGAATCCAACACGGGCTGTTACACAACATTAGGTAAAAACCATTTTCTTAATTGAAAACTTATAGATCTTTTACATTTAATATATATTTTTTAGATTGCGACTAACAAGACCAAAAAATATTTTAATGTGAAAATAATCATGCATTCAAATAAAGTTTTGAAATTTATTAAAAGCGATACTTCTGTATTAGCCACATGCCAGAAGTTAATAGTTGAAGAAATCGCTAAAGATCGCTATGTACAGCAGCATGTTTTAATTCTGATAATTTTAGCGGTTTAAGGCTCCGCTGCACTGAAACTTCCCGATCGCGAAATCCCATAGCCTATGGGAAAATTTGAAGCGCAATTTTTCATTACCTAATATAATTATTATAATACTGTTTCCACCATCGGAAAGTAGACGTCAGATGCCGATTATGTGCATTTTTAAAAATTATCTCCCTAAATTTTAAGTACATAAAAAATCCCTATAAACTTTGAAATTTCCATTTGATTAAAATTTATCCTCTTAAAAATATTTAAAATTTACGTAGACAATTTTTAAAAACGCACATCATCGGCATCTGACGTCCACTTTCTGATGGTGAAAACGGTATTTTAATAATTATATTAGGTAATGAGTAATCGCACTTCAAAATTTTCCCATAGGCTATCATGGGATTTCGCGATCGGGAAGTTTCAGTGCAGCGGAGCCTTAAGCCCGTAGATTACACGTCTTTTAAATTTGCGTTTTATTTCTAATCTTTTATTTATTTATTGATGTAGTTTTAATTTCGTTGTAGAATATTAGCTGGAGACAAATGCTGTAAAACGGGTTTTTAAAAAAAAATCATGCTTGAAATTTATTTTTAAAAACATTAAAAATACTGCAGAAATTCAGTTTTCAGACAAACTGTATTTGAACGAACATTTCCCCCCCCTTTCCGACGTTGTAAAAATTGAAATTGTTTTGAAGTTTAAGAAATTGTAGTAAAAGCGAAATTAATTTATCAGGTGTTGCCACCGTCAATATGCCGTCAGCGTTACTCACGGACATCTTTTTGCCTTATAGGGGAGACCGGGGCTAGTAGGCGCAGTTTTTAGTTATTGTTTTTTATAAATTTTTTGTTTAAGTTTTTTATGAAACTTTAACTGTACTTTTAAAGAACAGACATTGGGCTATAAATACCCGGAGTTTTGAGCTTGTAGCTTTTGTAGTTTATGTTTAGCGGAAGCCTAAAGTAAAAGGAAAATTGCGCGCCAACCTACCCCGTCGCGGGGCAAGTTGCCTATACTTATAGGGTAAATTGGCACCCGCTTTATAAAAATTTAAATGAAGCTCGAATAAGACACGCAGTTAAGAGAAATCAATTTCATTATTACCAGTACGTTTAAACAAAGGCCGTACAATGTAAATTCTAAATTATACAGACTTAAAAATAATGAATAAAACATTAACATTGAGTAACTTCTATCCTACTCGATATCATCATCAGAGTTACAGTTTCACAAATAAAAAATCGAGGCCGTTTAGGCAAGCCTCGTGTGCCCAAAATCTTGCATTGCAACCACTTTTCTCTATGTTTTCTGTTTTTCAAGCTACCAGCACACATCAGACACCGAGCCAACTTGCCCCGTGTTCAATGCGCCTACTAGCCCCATAATAAATTTCTTCACAAAAGTGACACGTAACCACCTAAGTATAAATAATCCAAGTAAATCACATATGGGGTAGGTACAGTTAATCATACAATAAAAAGAACTGCACAAGTTAAATCGCAAATATTAAGATAAGTATTAGAAATTAGAAAAAGAATGAAGCAACAAAAAGTTACTTATGATTGCAAAAAACAGAAAAATCGCAATAAATGTCCACTGCACGTAGGTAACGGTGTAAAACTACAATGGAGATTGTAAAAAGCAAGAAGAAAGGTACTCTGTGACTGGTTGCTCAATCTACCCACAAACAAGCGATTCATGAGGACTGCGACTACTTACCCCTGTAGCCAACTAGCCCCGGTCTCCAACTAATACGGATCCCCTTTATTATGGAACAAAAATTCGCTTCTCTGATGATGAAGTGAGTTTGCATGATACATATTTTGTTACAACGTGTAATTTGATATAAAATTCATCACAAATGGTGTAAAATAAATGAAATTTTTAGTTAAAAATATTCACTTTATTATGAAATATAAATTCACTTCTCATTTCGATGAATTAAGATTAGATGAAACGTATTTTGCACCAATTTGACATAAAATTCATCTCAAATGTACAGAATAAGTAAAATTTATATTTACAAATATTCCAACTCTTAGGAAGCATAAATTCGTTTCTCTGATCACAAATTCAGTTTACACGAAGCATATTGTGCACCAATTTGATGTAAAATTCATCTCAAATAGAATAAGTAAAATTTATGGTTAAAAACATCCCGAGCCTTATGAACCATAAATTCGTTTATCTGACGATAAATTCGTTTCTCTAACCATAAACTCAGTTTACATGAAGCATATTTTGAACCAATTTGATGTAAAATTCATCTCAAATGTACAGAATAAATGAAATTTATAGTTAAAAATATCCCGACTGTTATGAAGCATAAATTCGTTTTTCTGACGATGAATTCAGTTTATGTGCAACCTATTTTGCTACAACTTGATATTATCATATTCTTCTTCTAACCTACAGTCTACCCTCATAATCAAGAAAGATAGAAAGCATTTGTTTGAAAATATTTGTTTAGAAACATCTGTCTAATTCCCACTTTCCTATAAAATAATAATATCGAAGAGGCATTAATTCTATCAATTAATTTCAGCAAATTCTTGGGATGAAAAGATAGAAACTTCATAATTTATCTTCTCGTTTCGAAGAATTGGAGACCAGAACACATTTATTCGTGAAGAGTGAATTTTTAAAAGCGAATCTAAAATTAAAAGAAATGATTGTTTTAATGAAAGAATCATTTTGACATTATTTTTCAATTACAATATTTTATGAAGCATCTGGCATAAAAATTAAAATAAGCAACAGTCGATTTATCATCCAATTAAATTATATATTTATATTAAAATTCGAAAATCTATTAATGCATATAATTTGCAAAAAAATATTATTTTCAGAAAAGAAATAGTACAAAAATGTCCTTCTAATATTTTTCATTTTTTTCCCTTCTTTACAGTAAACATCAGTCACAAATTGCAATTCTGAGCTGTGATTCGTGACTGGTTCAATTATAAAAGTTTGAATTTTCGTTTTATGGGAAATCTAATCTTTAGAATTTCAATCTTAACCCCTTCAAGGGCGGTGGTTCATTTTTGTACCACCTAATTTTAATTCCTAAATGCCACATTAGCACCAGAATGTTGGAATGAAAAATTTCCTTTTATTAAATATGTGAACAAAAGCTTCTGCTTATTTTGAAATAAATCTGTTTGTAAATACTGGTGTCATTCACTCATTTCAACATTTTGCGAATAGAAGTACCTTGCCTCTGAAAGGGTTAAAAAAGAGAATATCTCCTTTAACAGTGATAAATGATCTTGCAAAGGAATGGAGACTTTCTCATGTTCCAAAGCAGTTGAGAACAGCCTTAAATCATGCGCTGTAAAAAAAGATAAATGTTTCTTAATCTAGGAAAATATAATATAACCAGGAACTAAAATATACAATAGCCTATTCCAAATTATCTACGCTTCCAAAAAGTCTGTAGGAACCTCAGAATAAAATATTTTTTTAAGATTTAAATTAAAACAACGTTTCTTTTGCTGACACGGGTTTTCGGAAACATTTCCGAGTAGTTCTTATAGTGTATGAATCATAACAATTAAGGAATTTACGTTGTAATATCTAATACTAAACAAAATAGATGTTGGTATCCAACGTACACTTTATTCACAAATTAAAACATGATATAAAATAAATCTCAACGTTTCGGTTTACTCTTTAAAAACATCATCAGGAGTAAAATTTTCTAAAATACAAATCGGCAGGAAACAATCAATATGCTACATCTTAAAAGTGTTTATATTATATCACCTTTTAATTTGTGAATAAAGTGTACAGTCGTGAGGGGGAAAAGTAAACACCCGCCGCTAACTCCTCAACAAATTATCGTAGAAGAAAGTTACTGGTACCAAACGATTGTTAATAAAGTCTACTTTTAAATGATGCATATAAAATTTGCTTAGGAGGCAATATACATATTAAAACGAACCATAGCTTTGTTTTTTTTTTTTCAATAGCAGTACACGACATACATAATGACAGCATAAATGAATTCTACATCCTTCAATTAGCCTAAAAACAAATTTTTATGCAATTTGTACGATAAGTTTCCGAGAAATTAATTGCTTTAAAACGAGCGTGTTAAGTTCAGTACTCGATTGTTGACCGAGAGAGCCCCTTTCTTGATCAAGGCATCTGAAGCGCCATTCAAGCAGACATTGGAGGCTGCTAGATTACAGGATAGCATAAGAAATTTCAAAATATCTAGTCACTTCTTTCATAGACTTAAACGCCCCACCAGTGGCTGAGAGGTTCTGCTCTCGAAGCTGGTAGACGGGAGGTGCTGGGTTCGATCCCAATCGCGCCCGTCGGCCTAATCGTTCGAAGTTTTCGTGGTTTTCTTCGAACCTTGGATTTCCAAGCGTTAATACGGGTTAGGTTCCCTTAGAAAGACCCCCACGAAGGGCACCCCTCCCCTGGGCCTATATCCCTCGTGCAGATAATTGGCCGTCATAAATACAACCAACCAACCAACCATAGACTTAAACCATCATTTTACCGTTTCTTAAGCATAATTTGAAAACTACTTGGAAGAAAAATGTGAAATTTTGGATTTCCATGAAGCAAGACTTAATAAATCAAAATCCATCAAAAAAACTTCTGGTTGCAATTCATAATTTCTTCGAATATTAATTTCAAAATTCATAATTCATATCATAAATTATAAAAATTGCAAATTCAATGTATTTATGTTTGGGTATATTAATATTATTGCTACACAAAAAGTAAGCATATTAGAAGTATAATTTCAGGAGATATTAATTAAAATATGAAAATGTATTTTAACATTAGAAGCACTAAATTTTGAATGTTTATAATTCAAAAACTTACCCTTCAAATGAGTTGAAATTTGGTGTCTAGGCATACTTTGAACCGAAGATTTGAAATATCTCGTTAAAATTGGGTATTGCCATTGAATAAAATGAATTTTGGGTTCGTTTTAATATGTAGATGCCCCCCTAAGCAAATTTTATGTACATCATTTAAAAGTAGACTTTATTTGCAATCGTTCGGTACCAGTAACATTCTTCTACGATAATGTGTTGAAGAGTTAGTAGGGGTATTTACTTTTTTTTTCTTTTTTTTTTTTTTTTTTTTTTCTACGACTGTACATTGGATAGCAACATCTATTTTGTTTAGCGTATGAGTCAGTTTTCTCAACCGAGGATATACTTTTTTCGGATACTATCAACTCTCAGTAAACATTTTCAACATTTTCATGTTCAACAAACATTTTTATAGACAAACATGATAAATTAACGGCATGAACATTAACACTAAAATTAATATAATTTTTTTACTCTAGCATGGATAAATTCAATTACGCAGCTGGAATTATTTAATTGACAATCCTGAAACCGATATTCCGGTTTTTTTGTTTTTTTTTTTTTTTTTTATATTCATACACAATAAAAAGGTACTCGAAAACGTTTCCGAAAATCAGTGGCAGCAAAAGAAGTGTTGTTTTTATAAATGCTTCTTTAAATCTGGAAAATATATAGGTTTCTGAGGTTTCTAAAGATAAAGAACACTTTTCGGAATCATGGGTAACTCGGAAGAGCTTATTGTATATTTTGGTTTGATTCGTAATTATATTATAATTTCGTTGATTAAAAACAAATTGTCTTTTTTACACTGTGGGTTATAGAACAAGTCTTCGATTACAAAATGCATTCAAATCAAGTATCGTTTTTTATGGCATTTCTTTTAGAAGTGGCTGTGTACGTTTTGAAATACGAAATTTAATTTTTTATGCGACCTCCTTTTCCAATAGCTTATATTTATTAAAATGTTGCAATTTGCATGTGAAGGAAATTAAAAAGAAATAATTTTTGTACGACCAAAACATACTTAGTTATGATACTTTGAATTTATTATTTTTAAGCACTAAATAAGTATAGACGTGTTTTTAAAAACCCGAAAGCGCGCTGAAATTTTTTAAAATTTAAAGTATTATAACTTGGTAAGTTATTTTTTTTTTTACCATTTGCGTATGGATAGTTTTTATGCTGCATTCTTTTGGAAACGTTTTCACTCAAAAAAAAAAAAAAAAAATCACATTTATAGAAAATCACAGTATATATATATATATATGCATTTTATATAAATATTATTTTTTAAGGGGGTAGGATACCTTTGAACACGTCGAAAAAGTAAAAAAATATCACTATGTTCCAAGCTTCAAAACTTGTGTAATAAATCAAAAATAAAAATCAAACTTCATTTAAACATAAAGCTCATACTATTTAAATTCACATTTAAAAATATATACATACTTGTAAATTCATACATAAATATTGAAATGATAAGTTTAAAAATATGTGATAATAAGAGAAAAAAAAAATGCGCGCATGATAAAATCTGAAAATATGCATATAAAGAAGAAATTTTGGAGAAATTAAATATGTAATAATGTTACCTTTATACTAAAACCAGAATATTTGAAAAAAATTAACAAAAAATTAAAAATTTTCACTTAAAATTTTTTTTTCAAAGTACAAAAACAGAAAAAAAAAAATAAATAAATAAAATCTTACCCTTTTCTGGTTTTAAGTTGTAGATAATACAGAAATTAATATGTGGTGAAAATTTCTTTTGGTTTCCATGCATAGTTTTTAGAGTTTCGTTCATCTGACGAAACCCTATTCGTCTCGCTCCTCTGTCTGTCTGTCTGTCTGTCCGTCCGTCACAGAGCCCGTTCGCAGACACTATACATGTTGGAGACTTGAAATTTTGTATACTTATAGCTGAATACCACACATCAAACGACAAATCATAAAATTTTGAAAAAGTCGTATATTTAACCCTTTGGGCTCTCAAACGTTTATTTTAAACAATTCTTTCTAAGTGAGCCCCCAATTAGGTTGAAGGCGTGACATTTTGCGTACTTATAGCTGGACACCTCAGACCAAACTACAAATCATAAAATTTTGAAAAAGTCGTACATTTAACCCTTTGGGCTCTCAAATGTGTATTTTAAACAATTCTTTCTAAGTGAGTCTCTAATTAGGTTGGAGGCATGGAATTTTGCATACTTATACCTGAACACCTCAGATCAAACTACAAATAATAAAATTTTTAAAAAGTTGTAAATTTAACCCTTTGGGGTCTCGCATGTGTGTTTTAAACAATCCTTTCTAAGTAAGGCCCTAATTAGGTTGGAGGCGTGAAATTTTACATACTTATAGCTGAACACCTACCATCAAACGGCAGACTATAAAATTTTGAAAAAGCCGTACATTTAACCCTTTGGGCTCCCATATGTGTATTTTAAACAATTCTTTCAAAGTGAGCCGCTAATTAGGTTGGATGCGTGAAATTTTGCATACTTATAGCTGAACACCATCATGCGACAAATCATAAAATTTTGAAAAGTCGTACACTTAACCCTTTGGGCTCCCACATGCGTATTTTAGGCAATTCTTTCTAACTGAGCCCCTTATTAAACTGGTGATTTGAAATTTTGCATACTTATAGCAGAACACCTGAGGCCAGGCGACAAATTAAAAAATCTTGAAAAAGTCTTACGTTTAACCCTTTGAGCTACCACTTATGTATTTTAAGGAATTCTTTCTAAAAGAGCCACCAATTAAGTTGGACACATGAATTTTTGCATACGTACAGCTGAATACCTCAGACCACACGGCAAATCATGAAATTTTCAAAAAGTCTTATATTATTTACTCCTCCGGGCTTTAACTTGTGTATTTTAAGCAATTTTTCTAACCCCCGCCCTTTTCAACTGGGGAGCACTTTTCCAACTTTTGCCGACACCACTTTGACCATTCTTTCATATTATGCACCATAGCCTTGCATATTTTACTTCTACTTTTTACCGCCAGAGGCACCTACTTATCTCGGGTGCTATGGGCCCAATCCCCTCCACTAATATATCTACGGATAGTATGTAAAACGGAGTTTCGTTCGGATAGAGGTTTGTTTAGAATAGAGTGCGCCCCTGGTTGCGAAATGTGAAACTAACAGATTTTTCAAAAGGATAAAGTGTTTTGAAAGGAATATTAAACGAAACCCTCTGTGCGATCTTTGATCACACTTACCCACTTGTTTAGTAACACTGCGCGCAGTATCAAAATTCCTCGATTTGAATAAACCGGACGCAAAGTTTAATCATCCTACGTAGTCTTAATATGCAGTCTTAATAAAACTGCCATAATTTGTAAACTAATTGGAATTTTTTAATGCGGTTTTTTGCATATTGTTCAGAAATGATTACGAAATCAAAATATGTATTTAAAAAAATTCGAAATTTTTGAAAGTTTAAAAGTATCCTACTCCCTTAAATAAGAATCGAAAATTTTCAGAAAACTATATTATTTTTCATGTATTAGGTTGATGCAAAAGTTTTGTCGTATTTTAATACCTAATTTTAATACCTTTAATGCCGGCAACATTTTAATGCCATATAATTTTATTATACCTGCTTGCTTTGAAGTGATAGGTAAAATTATCAGCTATTTAAATTTTACCGGCAGTAAAGTATTAAAATTAGGTATTAAAATATGACAGAACTTTTGCATCAACCTAATATTATTGTAAATATTTCTCGAAAAGGCCTATAAATACAAATTTATTAAGTCAGTTTTATTGTACGAATCCTTTTTGAATTCCATATTAATACATAATTTTTCTCATCTATCTTAGGATATTAAGAAGAAAATTATTGAAGTAGAGTTTTTTTTCTTCCATCCTTGTAATATTATAAATGTCAATGTGTGTCCGAATGTTTGAATGAAGTCAGCATCTAAACGGATGAATTAATGCTTTTGTATTTTTCTGATATAGATGGATTACAACCCGGAAATGAACATAGGCTATAGTTTATTTAATTTATTCAAATAATTATCTTAATAATTCAAAATTTCATTCTTTTTCATACAGAATCAATTGACATTTTCCCGATAAATTTAACCATCTTTCTTTCTTGTTGCCAAGAAGAACTAAATCTGGAATAATAATTTCTCCTGGACAATTAAAAATTAAAATAAAAAGAATTCAAAAGAAAATAAATATGACGTCATACTTGAAACAAAAAATGGGGTATTTTTATTATGCATGAAGGATGAATATCGGTTACGTTAATAAGGGGTTTTCTGCCAAAAATGGTGTCATAATTAGAAGGAAAAAGAATGAAAAAAAAAATAATATTATTAATAAAGTTATTCGATTGGAAAAATATGACGTCAAATTTGAAATAAAACAGGTATTTCCAAATATTCGTTAAAAATACAATGGGCATCAATATCAGTAACTAATGAAAATAGATAAATAATGACGTCATATCAAAACGAATAGCAGAAATATTTTTTACAAATGGACCCTATTCTCGCTTTTGATTCGAGGCTATAAAAACCGCTATTTTACCAATTGTGACGTCACAGGAATACTGTCCATACTGATTAAAAAGTTTGAATGTAAGTTGCATACAAATGAGAGTTTTCTTTTCAAAATTCACGTTATGATTATCAGGAGAAGATATTTTTGGTGGAAAAAAGGGGAATTAAAACGGATTAATATATTTTTTGACGCCATTTCCTCATTAAAATTAAAAAGAATTGAATTTCAATTAGTATAAATGGTGCAAAAACTTGATTAAATTAAATTTTCCAAAATTGAAAACATATTTACACACATCGAAACTTCATGAATGAATTTATTCCACAGAAACAAAAATCGTCTGTCGACATATTGACGCAACCAAGGAGTAAATATAACTTCTGTGCATTTAAGTTGATAGTTATTGCCCACTATTCATACGAATTAAAATTAAAATCAAGACTCCCTTATCAGGAGGCCTTGATTAAAATAATCATATACTATTTTAATTGATTAATTTTAAAAGATGGCAGTTAAAACATGTCACAGAGGCGTTTTTAGTAAAAGCTTTTATCGGTTAAAAATGATGTAATATTTTTTCATGGAAAGCATTAATTTTAATGCGAAAACATTAACATAGATTTATTTTAATTTCGTCAAAGCGATGTCGTCTTCATTACACCAGCTTCGAAAGTTAAAACGAAATCTTAAAATAACAATATACTTTTCAGAAATAAAATTTTGTATCAAAAGTCGCATTCTTTGAAAATGAAATTTTAGCTTACATTTTAAATACATTTTCTTACATGAAATTTAGTATATTTAATAAAAATAATTTTTCAATGTTTTTCTAAATGTACAATAATATTGGATTTCATTAATCGGTTTCCCTTTTTTTAAAATAAATTAAAATGCATAGTTTTAAATGATTCATGAAGTGTAAGAATATATATATATATATTTATTTATTTCGACAAGTAACATTCCGTAGGAAAAACTAACCTAGTGTCGTCATATTTTAAATCATGAAACTAATGCCAGGCGGACGTCTTTTTGCACGCTTTTTTCCTCACGTATATGCCGCTAGCATTGTGTAAGGATAATACGCAAGGAAAAAAGCGTGCAAAAGATGTTCGTCTGACATTAGTCTTAGCTGCTTTTCTTTCAGAAAATATTAGCATTTTATAGCAGTTTTTATACAAAATGGCGTGCTTTGCACAGAATTTAAAATCGCAAATATATAAGTTTAACATAATTTTACAGTACAATCTCCCATAACACTGGTTTCAATAAAATTTAATAAATGGCACAGGAAAGTCAACTTAAAAAAGTTTAGCAAGTAATTTCAATTTGAGATTAGGCTTTACATGTGACATCATTTACGTGTGCACAAGAGCCAAAACCTTAACTAAGCAATAAATTTGCCTTTCACTTCACATCCCTCTAATGTATAAAGGCACCGTGTTTATCGAAAAGCGCAAAGGAAGAAGGGAAATTTTCTTTAGATTTTAAATTATCGAAATCTATAGTTAAAAATCTCTCTGAAACACAATCTATCACTGTTACCCCATTGGAGCATATTCCTGCAAATTTCAAAGCTTTCGTAAGCCAAAATTACAACACACAATAGATATGAAAATGTTTATTCATAATTGTGGTGCTTTTACATAAATCGATTTATTCCTCGAAAGCAATAAGTTAACTCTATTGCTTTAACAATAAGTATTTAGGCTCAAGAGTCTTTGGAGCGTGATAAACATTTTGATATTATTGGTAGATCTAGAGCTCATAAAAGTGTGGTACCGTGAAATTAAAATGTAATAAATATTTGAAAGTTAAAGATATTTCCCGTGCTCTTATTATTTATTTTTGAACTTTGATTATTTTTTTACTTTGAACTTTGATTATTTTATCACCACGTTTGATTATTTTTTTAATACCATTTATCTCTTTTTTTCTCTTCCAAAATGTGATTTTTTGGAATATAATCTTATAATGGTGCATGTTGATTTTTCGCTTATTCTAATCATATCAAAGTCACGTCTGAAGTGACCTACTAATAACCACTTTCCTTTAAAATTCTTTATTAATATATATCTTTAAATAATATTTTTTGTCTCGAAAGCATAAAATAAATCAATACCCTTGAACGGAATAAATATAAAATAGAATAAATATAAATAATAAAATAGAATAACAGAGATGTAAATTTATTCCTCATTTAATCTTAGAAAAGGTGTATGAAATTTCATGCTCACAAAAGAAATTTAAATGGTCCTATATACATAAACAAAAATAAGCAAATTGGGATCATCAGAAGCGCTTCTACTATAAAATGTGATAAAAGGTTAATTATATATGCTTTTAAATATCGAAATTTTTTGCTTAATTGATGAATTTCTTCTTCTTTAAATGTTACGTGAACGCAGTCACGGGTAACAGCTAGTATTCAATATTTAGGACATAAAAGGTTAAAAAAAATGTTTTTTGGAAGTATTTTGCAAAAAGGCCCACAACTACAAATTTAAAAAGTGAGTTTTAAAGAACGAATATTTACTGAATTTCTTATTAAATACTTTTTCTATTCCATCTTCAAATATTAAAGGGGAGAATTATTGAAATGGAGAATTTTTCTTTATTCACAATTTGGGAGATAAAGAATAAAACAGAGCTACTATTTTCTGAGCTTTTTTTCTTACCAATAAATTTAACCCTTTATCTGCTGACGGTACTTATAAGTACCATTAAATTAACATGTTATAAAATTCATTTAATACATTGATTAATAGTAATACAGTTTAGATTGAGTTATTGATGCACTACTTTATCTTGTTCCAAAAGCGTTATTGGTTACACAAAGCAAAAATATTTTTATAAGGGTGATTTATTGTGCCTCTGCAACTTTTCAGCTTTCTTGGCGTTGGGGGGAGGGAGGTGGATTTTTCAATTCGGAAATATTACTATATTTCTGTTGTTAGAACATTATATTTGTACATTTCCTAATTCTACAAAATACTAAGAAAAATATTTAAAATAAAAGATTTGAGTGATGTTATAAATATTGTACAAAATCCCTATAAATTCAAATTTAATTAATCCTTCTAAATCCTTCAATCCTTCTAAAATCCTTCTAAAATTTATAAAATGATTATGTAAACCATCTAGTGTAGTTTCAAAAATTCACGAAAAATACTTTAGAAGATAAAATTTTCATGAATTCATAATTCAGTACATAAAGGGTTAATATTAGATTTTACCCTCTTTAATCGCAGAAGACTGTGATTAAATACGGCAAACATTTCTATTACATTTATGGTAATAAAAAAGCGTAAAATTTGGCAGCTTTGATTAAAGTATTTTTGAGCGAAAGTTAAAGCAGATAACACGAAATAATAATAATAATTTTAAAACACATTCACGTTTATCAGACATAATGTCTCAATATTTTTGTTTTTAATTTCCGGAATTAAAGTTGAAAGGCGAGTCTCATTTGACGTTCAAGATTTAGGTCTCCTTCACCACTTAGTGATAGCTTGTTAAGTATAGCTACTCGAGCCATTCCAGTTTAATTGATAGTTATAAAATGCAGAAATGCTAATTTTTATTACTATCGTAGTATAATTAAAAGAAAACGTAACGAAACCGGTTTCTCGCCACTTTCATTGTCAAAATAGGAAAGAAGAAATTGGAGCTTTCAGATATTTTGGTGCGCGGTAAATTTGATGTCCTTTTTCATAGCTGGGTCATTCCCTGGTAACTTACGTTACATTTAGAACAATTTACTTCAGTATTTTTAGTAACATAACACCAAACAAATATTCAAAGTGTAAAGTTTATGCGATTTATTAATTAAACCGATCCAAATTTGAATTTCGATGAAAATAACGTAAATTTAGTGCTATTTCTTGAACTCTAGCAATTATATCTATTATGGTAACTTACATTACTGAAAAAGCGACGTAAGTTACCATAATAAATTTAATTGCCATAGTTCATGAAATAGCACTAAATGCAGATAATTTTCACCCAAACTGAGCTTTGGATAGGTTTAATTAATAAAAGATGTCAAATTTACATGTTGAATATTTTTTTAGTTATATTACTAAAATTATTGCAGTAACTTGTTCTAAATCTATTGTAAGTTGCCATGGAATGACCCAGCTACACCTTTAATAATAATATGGAAATTACACCAAAATAAACTTGTTAAATTGACCACTCTTGTATGCATGTTTAAGGGTGTTGGACTGTCAGATCTCAAATTCGCCCCACCAATGTTAAATCTATGGTCTTGGAATACGTCCATATTTTTAAAATTCCGCATCGAATATTTGTAACTTTGGTATTCCTCTTAAAGGTCGTCTCTTTCTTTTTTAGTTGACAAAATATTTTTTAAATACGTGCTTAATTTAATATTTTATGTGCTAAAATCTTTATAAAGCTGGCCAGCTGTGAATAAGGTTTTAACACTCTAAATAAAATTAAGTACAGTAATCCCTTAACATTCGCGGATTTGACATTCGCGAGTTTTGATTATTCGCGAAATAAAAAATGAGGAACATTTCAACATTCGCGAGTACCTGACTTGGTTATTCGCGAATTTTGTTTTATAAATGAATATTTTTTACAAAAACTCGCTTTGTTTTACCAATTCCATAAACTATTTGACATTTCTATTTGACATATTACATAAACTATTTGGACAGCTGCATTATACTGTATAGCCCAAGTACAGATAATTTCAAACCTTGTATTTAGGCAAAATATAGATAAGCATTTCCAAGAAACCCAAAACTTGGCTTGATTCTAAAAATTTAAAAAAAAAATCCTAAATTTTCTAAAATTCAAAATTTTTATTGCAAGTGAAAATTTTTCTGCAAAAATTGTATGGGAAATTTGAAAGCTGCATCAAACACTTGCTGATAAAGCAATAGAATAAGATCATTAACTGGTGAGAAGCCTTAAATTTAAAAGAGTAATCGCGACCCACAACTTTTTCTTATATGGAAATTCATAAACAAAAGATCTGTTCTTAAAAAAACAATCGTTATCAATAAATGTTTTTGCCATCAACTACCAACTAAACTTTGTTTATAATTATTCAAATTTATTTACAGTATGTACTTTTTAATGCCTTATAAAGATATTTTTACGTTTCAATTGCTTTTTTCCCATTTAAAAAAATTGAAAACCTAACCCTCCTTTTATGCACGGGAAGATAATCTCAACATTTGCGATTTTGACATTCCCGACGATTTCGGAGAATTTAACCGTCGTCAATGTTAAGGGATTACTGTATACATTTTAGAAATATTTTGTGAACTAAAAAAGAAACAGAAAATCTTTAAGAAGAATATACCGAAAAAAAGTGACAAATATTAATTTTCTGATGAGCAATTTGAAGAATACGAATGCATTCCAAGCCCATAGGATTAAGGGGACAAGAGACCTTCAAACTCATATTTTTTTATATTTTTTAAATCTCAAATACTATTCAAGGGTATTCACACACTGTATGAATTATGGCATATATTTATCATACAAGAAATTAAAAAAAAACTTTTTTGGAGAAAAATAAGGAATTTTCCTGAATATTTTAAGCGTTATCAAGAACTTTCAAAAGTCCCAACCTCACTCCATATCAATTAAAATCCCCAATATTTTTTATGCGAGTTTGGTTTACATATTACAAATAAAACTGTGCATACTTTTTTTTAAAACTAAATAAAGGTAGTTACTAAAGGTAGTTAAGTGCAGAAATAAGATGTAAAAATGCTGAAAATTTGATAAAATTTAGAAAATATTCTTTTCTTACTTTTATATTCAAATATATGTAATATAATTCGATGCACAGTTTTATTTGCATATGTAAACAAAAAAAATGGGGATTCTAATTGGTATGGAGTGAGGTTGGGACATTTTGAAAGTTCTTGATAACGCTTAAAATCAAAGCGATATAAGTAAGCGTAAAATGTCAATACTGGAATTTGGAGTACATTGACACAGCTGCGCCATCTGGTGGACGGAGTGAATAATGCAAATACGCGGGTTTTCAGTATGACGTCATATATGACAGAATATCTACTATCTGCGCATCTCTTGCGCATGTTTTCTGATTCTTTACTCACTTATGGAAGATGAATCTTGTTTCCCAGTTTTATTGCAAAATATTTTTATTACAGTTTGTTTTGATAAAATTATGCACATTTAAAAAAAAATAATAATCGCAATATCATTTTAATTACGGGAGAAAAGCACTAATGCTACGAAAGCATTACTGCCTTTAGCCTTTAAACTAAAATGACATTGCGACTTTTTTTAAAGTACACATATTTTTATCAACACAAGCTGTAACAAAAATATTTTGCAATATATCTGACAAACAAGATTCATCTTCTGTGAATAAGTAACAATCTGAAATTCGTAATAGAATTTTTAACAGGGATCGCTAAATGGCTTTGTCTGCTTCAAAAGAAAAAAAAAAAAAAAAAAAAAAAAAAATCTAATCTGGCGATTTTAGGAAAATTTTTGCAGTTATTGTCTGGACTCGCAAAACATTTAAACAAATACTAAATTAACAATACTTGCTCGTTTAATAGTACAACATTTAATGCATGCATTTTAAATTAAAGGGATTCTGAATATAAAATAAAATTAATTTTAAATTAAATAAATGAACTATTTGTAATTTAAATAACATGAATACAATACGATCAAAAGAATATTGGAATAAGTTTTCGATGTATCGTCTGCGCTTGATAAACGAAGAAAAGGACTTAAAATTGAATATTTTATTTATTATTAAATTCTATACATATTCTAAACCTTGATAAACATTTTATTTTCATCTGGAATAGAACCGTGTATATCATTTTTTATAACTTTAGCACAACAAGAATTGAGTAGAAAATAAGACTACAAAATTCAATCTTTACATATTAACTACTTACTAATTTTTATGCGTCATTTTTCATTTCATTAAAAGAAAATAATTAAAATCGAGCGTATTTAAATCAACAACATTTTATAATATATATCAAATAATATATATACATATATATATTTAATAAATTAAAGTTAAAATACGTAACTAACTTGTTTTGCTCTTTGGAAAAGGACATATGAATTCTATAAGAAAAAGAATTTTCTTACAATTTCGAAAACTAGAGTTATTCGATTGCCAACATTTTGCCATTTTAACAAATAATGTTAGTTCTAAAAAAGAACTGTTTTTATTTAAATAAATAACTATAATAAATAAGTCAAAAAACACGAATAAAAATTAATAGAACATTCTATTACTGTCAGAATATAAATGCTACAAACAAATGAAAACACGATGTTGGCGCTTGCGCAGTTATTTCATAGATGTGCAATTAATAGATTGTCCATAAAGAAGAAAACAGTTAGGCATCTTTCTGTTGTTCACTCCGGCCGCTACGTGGCGTGCGACCTTGATTGATATGACCTCGCCTTTAACCCCTTGGGGACGAGCGACACGTATACGTGCCGCATGAAGTGCTCAGAATCCTTGTTTTTCCTCACCAGTAAAATTTTACTGTAAAATTTGCCTTATTTAATCAGCGCATTTTCTCGATTCAAGAAGACACAAATTTCTGTTTTTAAAAAACGGTGACAAAAGATTAAAAATTTCGTAAAAGGCTCCCGTCCCGAAGGGGTTAATCTTACGGTTACCTCTCCCATTTAAGATAAGACGCTTACCTATATCGCTTTGCTTAAAATATTCAGGAAAATTACTTATTTTTCTAAAAAATTTTTTTTAAATTTCTTGTGTGATAAATATATGCCGTAATTCATATATTCTTTGAATGGTACTTAAGGTGCAATTAAAAGAAAAAAAAAAAAAAGAAAAAAGAAAAAAAAAGAATTTGAAGCTTCCTTGTCTCCTTAACATTGGAGAGGAAGATTTGAAATCTAAAGCGATGACACTCGCAAGTTAATTTTAAATTAATGGCAGCGTTATTTTAAAATTTCTCGTTTGCATTTTAATACCTTGTTGTTGTTGTTTTTTTTTTTTTTCATAGGATATCTGAGGTGAATGTCTAACAGTTTATCTTCGTACGTTTTCAATTTTGATTGATTTTTTTTTTCTGTTGAGGACATATTCAGTTGTGGAACCATACAAAAATATCATTTAAAAATATCGAAATGCAAACGAGAAATTTTTAAAGAATGCTGTCCTTGTTTTTACATTAGTTTGCGTGTGTCTTCGCGCTTCTAGTGTAGGCTCCTAAGTTAACCAGAAAATAGTAGCACCGTTGGAGATCAACTTATATAGTTTTCACTGTATTTAAATATTTTAATGTAATTATCTAGAAAAGTTTGTTTTTTATAATAATTTTAGTTTGGAAATTATGTAAAATAGTTGATTTGTTCTTAAATTAAATTTAGGCAAGTAAACCCTCTACTACATGAGTTTTTGATAGTTACAAGTAAAATTTCCCCACGTTTCAACTGTAATTTTGAATTCGAAACAAAGCAAAAAATGCTTAAGCAATTTCAATTTTATTCTGATCTGTATACTGAGATAATTAGATTTTGGTAAATTAAAAAATAAATTATATATTTTACAAAACTGGGGTGTGTACAAATGTATTTATTTCAACTAAACTGATTTTAAACTGGTTCAGCATGTGACATTAATTTAAAAATCGCTCGTGGTTAAATTTTACCCACTCCGTAAAATGGAAGATTCTGCAACGTGTATTCTCCCGCCCCCCAGTAAATGCTTCGTCAAAATAATCATCATAATAATTGTATATCGATACCGCTAATACCGTACCACAAATTCATATGTTACACATATCATGTGCTGACCAGTAAGGCACTGGGGCTATCTTTGAATTTCTTTAAAAAGATCATTATTTTTAAACAAATCAAATTTTACATGAAACAGTTTTAACAGTTCATACATTGAGCTGGAGGAGAAAGAATAATCATGTATTAATACACACACACTACGGCACGTGAAAGCTTATTTAAATAAGTAAACTACTAACATACTATAAGTTACTTTTATATTCGTACAAATATATCGCGAAATCTACTACTATGCATGCAGTGTATTATGCAGTATTGTATGCAGTAACTCAGAGAAAGTATGCGTTGTTTGTTGTTTCACATATCAGTCGGAAAAATTCCGTGCATATTGCGCACCCTATATTTTAGACATAAAATTTTGAAAATAAATTACTCATTGTATAAGCGTGAATACGAGTGATTAATTATTGATATGGTAAGTTATGCAGTTGTGTATCCTATTTTTTATGCGAGTTACTTCACAAAATATTTTAATAAAAAAATGAATGCTAAAATTATTCTTTTACTAACATAATGTTCTAGAACAGCGGTTCTCAAAATATGGGTTGGGCAATCATCAGTCAGATCTTCAAAAATGCATTATTAATTTTACCTGCTGCAATAATATAATGAAAAAAATATGTTACAACTTTAAGTAAAATATTGTAAAAAGATATAAATACATAATTTTGAGAAAATACAGTCTTTTTTTAAAATTAAAATTTGCACAAAAAGCGGCTTGAGGGTAAATTAAACTAGTTGGATGTGCCAATCCCAAAACTTTCTCCTATCTCATGTCAATATTTCATTATAATTAGTTTTATTAGTATTTTTATTAGAATTAAGCATAACTTCATACACTTTTCGATGGTACAATATTGAAAATTGCACAAAAATCGCTACCTTCCGGCGGAATTTTTCCAAATTCAGGGAGGACCTACCTGCCATGGCCAAAAACATACACAAAGAAATTGGTTCAATTCTATGCATAACTTCATACACTTTTCGATGGTACAATATTCAAAATGCACAAAAATCGTTATTACAGCGCTCCTACCGGTGGATTTTTTCCAAATTCAGGGAGGACCTTCTTGCCATGGCCAAAAACATACACAAAAAAATTGGTTCAATT
This sequence comes from Maratus speciosus, assembly GCA_963932465.1. Lineage (NCBI taxonomy): Eukaryota > Metazoa > Arthropoda > Arachnida > Araneae > Salticidae > Maratus > Maratus speciosus. The sequence goes on along the minus strand of OZ010787.1, from coordinate 37,147,354 downwards.
CTATGCATAATTTCATACACGTTTCGATGGTACAATATTCAAAATGCACAAAAATCGCACAAAAATTGCTATTACAGCGCCACTTACCGGCGGAATTTTTCCAAATTCAGGGAGGACCTTGCTATGACCACAAACATACACAAAAAAATGGTTCAATTTTATGCATGACTTCATACACTTTTCTATGGTACAATATTCAAAATGCACAAAAATCGCTATTACAGCGTCCCCTACCGGCGCACAGTGGGGCAAAATCCCGAAAAGCTGGCCAAAAGTCGAAAAATAAAGTTACTATTTAGGGAATTTTGACTATACAGATGGCTAGAATAATGTTTAGAGGGTCAGAATCTATATTTATAAAAAGGTTTTCGTTTTGGCTTAACAATCTGTATCATTTCAAAAGTGACGCTTGGAGGATTATCATCTGAGATGAACAAAAAGAACAAAACCATGGTTCCTCTAAACACGTGCTACATTTTTCCATATCATCCGATTTTAATGTTTTAAACAGGATTCACACGATGATAGAGTGTAAATTACTTGCGCGTGTTACAAAAATTTTTATTAAGCACATAAAAATTAATAATTTCATGATTATTTTTGATAAACATTTTGAAAGAATATCTTTTTTTTTTGTTTTTAAACATCAAAAAGTTTAAAAGTTCCACGGTGTTCAGCAACGACTTATAATGGAAATAGTAGCCTGAACTATTATCTAATGTATAGTGAAAAACCAGCTGCCATTCTGCATTCTGTGCAGGTTTTTGTAACCACAAGTAAAAATGCCACTTTTTTAGTCGCCTCAAAAACTCTGAAATTTATTACTTGTCACAGTAATTGAGCTGGCAAACATTTTTGAAATTTTTAGATTAATCAGTTTTGTGATAGATTATTATGTATTATATTACAAATAAGTATTATAATGATAAGCATAAATGAATTTCATAAGCAATATTAGTATAAAAAAATTAAGATAATTCTCTATCATCGATCCGATAGAAATACGTTATCTTATCTTTATAGCTAATGATTCTGTTTATTCTAATGTAATTAAAATAAATATCTTTTTAATTGCAATCGTTGCTAGATCATACTGCTAAACTTGTTTTATTAATGGAAACGGAAATTATTAAAAATCTGACTTGCGAGAACATTAGCAATCTGAATTTGATTTGCAAGTGGGGATGTGATGGCACATCTATGGCCAAAGTACCTTTAAACAAAAGTTTAGCGATGATGATGGTAGAAAGAAGGTTCAAATACTTTTTTCACTTCTCTAGTGCCACTAGAACTTTTAAGTGTTGCGAATAATTCAGAAATCGTTATCTGAAAAAATTCGAGACCTTCATCTCCTAGATTTTTTTAGGCCCATCAGAATCAATTTTTTCTCGAAAATACGGAAGCTACTGTCAGTGAAATGGATTATGTTGCAGATCAGGAGAGTAAACTTATTCCTTTTAAAGCAATCATTGATAGAAAATAAGTAGGCGTTAATTACAAACTAGATTTAAGGATAATTGATTGAAAAATTTTTAATGCCTTTACTAGTAATTTGTCAACTTAACGTTGGTAACTATGTCAGGCAACTTCAAGACAGTTTAATAACCTTGATGACATTTTCAAACTAAAAGTGAATGAAGGTCATTTACGATTCGGGATGACCACGTTACGTGCCTATATAAGATGTTTTGAGTGTAGCTTGCATTTGGCATACAAACGGAATATAAAGGGATGGCAAGCGCGCACTCCTGACGAAAAGAAAAAAAATAAATTGCAAAACAAAATTTACAAAAAGGATTTCGTTTACAATTAGGAGTTCTCGTCGATAAACCAAAAGCTGGATTTGGAAGCACAAATGATGACAGTACAGCTCGTCGATTCTTTGAAAACGCAACTATTTCTGCTTTCATAAAGAGAGTAGACGAAGATTTGATCACACGATTCCTCGTCATATTAAAAGTGATTTCTTAACATTCATTTGATCAATTTTGTGGATTATTGCTCACAAACAGCTTTTAAATTCGTTGAATTGTATTCCTAGTTCTATATGCCAACTTCAGTGCCCAGAATACTTATTCATGGCAAAGAAATTTTAGCTTCCTCAATATTACCAATTGAGAAAATGTCGGAAGACTCTCAAGAATCGTGCAACAAATTGATCAAATGGTACCAAGAAGATTTCTCGCTAAAATGCAGTAGGACGAAAACAATGGAAGATGGGGCTTTTATCGGATTTGAATGTCATCAGATCCCACCATTTCAAGATTATATAAATTACCGTAGAAGAAATTAAGATCCTTGCCCTTAGAGGCATAACAAGTGCTGTAAAATATTTCGACAACTCCCATTCTGAAGAATCTACTTATTATACTATACATGATTCAAAAGACGAATTTCAGAATATCCTTTCGTTTTATTTTAATAATATAAAAAGTAAACAGTTTAACAGTTTACTTTCCATGAATGTACTTAATTGTGTTTCATAAATAAAGATTCGACGTGTAATTTCGATTAAACATATCTTAGTTCCTTGAAAATTCTTTGTAACGTTTAGTCTCGAAACTTCACATTTTATTTAAATCTAAATATTTTTAGAATTAATACGCCATTTTTTTTATTTTAACTTTTGAAACGTACTTAGCATCCTCAAACGCACCTGTATACGAATTTTCATAGAAATTGAGTAACTTTCAAAGCATTTAAATTTTTAGTCCGCCATATTGGATTCGCCATATTGGATCCGCCATTTTGTTTTTTTGGAATTTTAACTTTAGAATCGTAATCAGCATCCTGAAAAACACCCGTTTATGAAGTTTCGTGCAATTTGAATAACATTTTCATATTTTGGCCAGCTTTTCGGAATTTTGCCCCACTGTGCGGCGGGTTTTTTCCAAATTAATGGAGGACCTGCTTGCCATAGCCAAAAACTTATGCATAGAATTGAACCAATTTTTTTTTTAACTTCATACAATTTTTGATGGTACAATGGCGACACACGAACACACGGACTGACAGACAGACATTTTGTATAAACATGTTTTTTTGTGATCTCTGACCCCTAAAACGTGTAAATCCGTCGAAAACCGGAAGTCAAAAAATTTCGATTACAATACTTTCTTCTATTGAAGATAGAAGAAAGTAAAAAATTTCAGTCCTGACATAGACTCTATCGTTGGAGCAAAACAATCTCATAAATCACATTGGCTTTTAAACTGCATTATTCAAATACATTTATCAATAAGCATATTTTTTTCACTTGTAAATAAATATATATATATATTTTATTACGGTTTGGATAACTCTATTTTTACATTAGTATTACCTATTTATTACTGTTTACATGTGTGTGGTGGTTTGTGCCGAAGTGCATCTTTTCCTTAGGAAAGGTGATATAAAAGCTTCTTTATGCGTGCATATTAAGTGGGTCGCGAAAAAAAAAAAAAAAAAATGAAACTTTAAGGTAGGTCGCGTAACAGTAAAGTCTTCGAATTGCCGTTCTAGAATATTAATTATTCTTTCACTTTTGAACAACATTTTTTTTCCTTTTAATATTAGAGCTTTTATTAATATTTTAATAACTCAACCTTCACTATCAGAAATACACGCAATTATCCAATTCTTTGAAAATTGAGAAATTCCTATCTTTTGATACTAAGAATTTGAGGAAATTAATTGATAGAATTTACGACGTTTTAAGACATCATTATTTCATGGGAAAATGGGAATTAGGCAGATGTTTCCAAGCAAATATTTCCAAACTTCAACAAATGCTTTCAGCCTATCTTAATTATGAGGGTAGAAAGAAGACTTTCAAGTGCCGCTTATAATCTTTTATTTTCGTCTTTTTTACAATTGCATGGTTTTCACTAAACATTTTCTGTTTAACATTTAAAAAGGTTTCAAAGCTATTCTTAAGAATTAAGAAGATGTCCTGAGTTATTATGTATCGTATTTTGCGCTTTAATTTTTCTTGGTTTTCTACTAAATGGGCGGCTTTACATTCCGTTTAGTGAGCTGATGATGCGTCATTGCTTAACCTTTTTGGAAAAGAATAACAACATTTGCTATGACACAATATCACCTTTACATATTTTCTTCGTTTTTATTACTTCAGTTTTCATAGGCATTCCTAACAAATATTGGTTAACCCTTAGAATACCATATTTTTATACCTTTTGGTACAAGATTACCTTAGGACACTCTTTTTTTTAACTACCTTGTCTACTAATATTTCCGTACAACAATCTTCGTGATATATTTCTAGCAGAAAATTATTGACTGAAAACAGTGGTAGGAAACAAATAGTCGCCATTGGCTATTGTAAGCGGTACACATGTGTACCATTGATGGTGAACAGGTTACTCTGACAGTTAATAATTTCCTTTTTCCTAAAATATCCATAGCCAAAATAATAATGACTGCCAATTTAGACCATATGGCATATACACTATATAGCCATCAATCACGGAACGCTTTCAATTTTAGACATTTTGTCGAATATTTAAAGATATACATGGCTGATTTTTCTGGAACTTCAAGATTATGAAGAATATGTTTGACTGCATATTTATCAATCGCGATTTAATCAGAAGGACAATTAGGGGGAAAAATCAAATAATAATAATAATAATAATAATAATTGAGATCTCCTGAAAAATAAAATGCACAAAATGATCAATCGCTGTAGCTTACGAAGATGTGGATATTGTACACTATGTGTATTCATTTGTGTAAGAACAACAGGTATATTCATGGAGGTATATCAATTTTTTTTTAATTTCAAAAAATACTTGCATGTTTCTTGTTTATATCATGCATTGCTTTCTACCAAATTTAACGCCAGTTTCAGAAAATTTGACAAAATGTAGTAAAAATAATATAATGCAGTTGGAATTAAATATATTAAACATTTGGTGAAATATGATCAGTTGCATGAAATATTTTTTATCTGCGCTTGCGCGTACGATAACAGATATGTTTTTTCATGATTTAATAGTCAACTCTATGGAGCAACTCATAGAAAAAAGCCAGTCAAATATCGTGAAAATTCAGAAAGATATCGGCGATAGAGTGAGCTGATTTTTAGTTGCTCTAAAAATAGCTCAATGATAAGGGGTTTTCCATTAATTGTCGTTTTTAATTTAATTTTTTGTAAATTTTCATTTTTTATTGATGCTTTAGTTTTTCTTGGAAAACCACCAGAATGAGCCTATTCCAAGAAAAAAAGAAGTATCAAAATCTAAGCATTTCTTCTAAATCTACTTGTTGACATTCCTTAAATACTAACTTCTTTGCTGAAAGCCAGTTAATAAAAAATGAGAATTTTGTGGGAAATCTCTTATCATTTAGCAGTTTACAGAGCAACTAAAAATCAGCTCACTCTATCGCCGATATCTTTCTGAATTTTCACGATATTTGACTGGTTTTTTTTTTATGAGTTGCTCCATAGAGTTGACTATTAAATCATGAAAAAATATATTATTTTCGTGCGCGCATGTGCAGATAAAAGATATTTCATGCAACTGCTCATATTTCATCAAACGTTTAATATATTTACATTCCAATTGCGCTATATTATTTCTACTACATTTTGTCAAATTTGGTAGAAAATCTTGCATGATTTACACAAGAAACATGCAAGAATTTTTTTAACTTTTTAAAAAAATCGTTACTATCTCTACGAATAATGTGCTAGTCTTACACAAATCAATACACATACTGTGCAATATCCACGTATCCATAAACTATAGCGATTGATCATTTCATGGCTTTTCATTTTACAGAGGGATCCTAAATACTATTATTTTTCTTAGATTTTTTGTTGGCCCCCTAATTGTCCTTATGACCAAATCGCCGTTGATAAACATGAAGCCAAATATGCTCTTCATAATCCTGAAATTCCAGGAAAATCCGACATGTATATCTTTAAATATTCTATAAAATGTCTAAAATTGAGAGTGCGGTAATTAATGACTATATAGTGTACATATCATTTAGCAATTCGTCGTAGGTTGGATGTCGTATGTTTAAATACACAGTAATTAAATTTGAACAAAAGGAAAGTCTTTTAAGTGTTATTTATTATGATGCTTTCTAATATTATTGTTTTATGGGAAAATGGAGTTAAATGCATCTAAACAAATATTTTCAAATTTCAACAAATACTTTCCTCCTCTCTAAATTATGAGGGTAGAGTGAAGACTTTCAAGTGCTCACTTATAATCTTCTTTTTATTTTTATTTTTTTTCTTCATTTCGTGGCTTTAGCTGAATATTTTCCGATTAGCATTTAACGATATTTTTAAAATATTCTTAAAAACCTAACAAGCACCTTGGAGTTATCGTGTGTATTATTATGCACAAAGTTTTTGCTGTGTATTCTATTATACACTTGTCATTATATTCCATTTAGCTGGCTGATTAAACTGCTCGGAAAGGCAAAACAATGCTCACTATGCCACAATATTACCGGTTAATCTGAAAACTTAAAAGTATCCTTTTCTATCAAAGTGTTTGCCAAAATAAGCACGATGGTTAATTTAACCCATTACCCGCTGGTGCTGCGTTGGCGCAACGGTCAAAATAATTGTTCATGCTTAAATTAATAACTTTTCCACCACTATTTTAGAATTAAAAAATATTTTATCTATTGGCAGAAATTTTGCTTTTATAATAAAGCGAAAATGACCTTTCTGAATTTGTCGTGGCAAACGACTTTCGACAAGAAATTTGAAAATTCCTGCTTTATAGTTTTGGCAGTTAATGGGTTAATAGGCCATATGGAGCATAAGTATGATTACATTTTACAATTTTTTTAATAGCACAAGTCTACAGTGAAGAAATAAGAACAAAACAAAAATATTTTTGAAAGAGCTATCTATTTTTTAAATTTACCTGAATTTTTGTGTTTATAAAGCTGTGAAGTAGTTTAATAAATTACTGGTTCAAGCACTTAATTGCATATTTTTATCAGAACATATATTTTATAGTTTATTGGTAGGAAAATCTATTTCAGCAAATGTTTATATTAAAAGCGTCAGGTAGCCATAGATCTAAAATTATTTGAAATAAGTTATTTGAAAAATTAACTGTCATGAATGCTTAGTGCGTAGTATTTATACATACGTATATTGGCATTTCAATCTAGAAACAGACTTTTTGACAAACTATTTTATTATTATCTAAATAAACATTCAGATATATTATGTTTTTTCTTTTGTTAAAATGTCTTTAGAAGGAGAAACTGAGCTGCATTTTTCTTTCAAATATCAAAATTCCAGAAAATTGATTTGGACCCTTCACTACCATTTGCACAGTATAGAATCGAACCATGGAAATTGATTTTAAAGAATAAGTTTTGTTTATGTCCGAGCACGAACATATTGTGTTTTCGGATGTTATATAGTGTATAGACTTTTTTTAATACAAATATTTTACATCTCAAATATGATTAAGCATGTTCAAATCTTCCTTTGTGTTATTTATTTCTACATTTAAGCAACAACTTGCTTTCACTGGTTTGTCATAGTCTGTTCCACTCTATTTAGTTCCATTCCTTTTGTTTGAAAGGAAAATGTTACTATAAAAAGATGAATGAAATAAATTCTTTTAAATTCGTTCTAAAAGGCTTGCATGGCTAAGATTTTATGAAAAATTTTCAGAACAATCACAAATTGTTAATAATTTTCCTTGTGACTCTTATTGCTCTAAAAATTATCGGATTAGAATTACAGTATCTTAAGAGGTTCGGCTTCTTTTGTATCAAAATATTCGATATTTTATTTTTTGCATCATTCAAGTGTGTAGATGGTTGTCCTAAGGTGATTTCGAGATATTTCAATTATGTACAACCATTTTTGCTCGTTGAACGTAACGCGCATGTGACTTTAACCCTTAAATGCGCGATTTTTTATTTTGTTTCGGAAAACATATATATGATACTCTGAAAGGTTTATAACACAGGAAAAATAATGAAAAAAATCAGAGATATATTTTTCGTATCATACGACAATCTTTTCTTCTGTTGCACATCTGCAATACAAGTAATAAAAAAGAAAAGTGCCCAGCTAAACTGATGGCATTGAGCTCACAGGCTATTCACACTAATTGTATATTATACACTTATTTTAAAGAATAATGCCCCTCAAAAAAATAAGTGAAAGGGAATTAGCCCCCGTTTTCCCCTTTATACTTAACCAGTGAACCTCCAAATCTAATCAGGGAAGCCCCTTATCATAATAAACCGGTATACCAAATTTGGAGCAAATCGAATAATCCTGCGAAAAAAAACCATTTATCTAAATTAAGGGGGTAGACTAGCCCCCCTTTATCTTTAACCAATGAATCGCCAAAACGAATCAGGGAAGCTCCTTAACATAATAAACCGGTATACCAAATTTGGAGCAAAGCGAATAATTCTGCATGAAAATCCCGTTTATATAAATTAAGGGGGGTGGCCCAGCCCCCCTTTCCCCTTTATCTTTAACCAATAAACCCCCAAAACTAATCAAGGAAGTTCCTTAACATAATAAACCGGTATACCAACTTCGGAGCAAATCGAATCATTCTGCATGAAAAACCCATTTATCTGAATTAAAAGGGGTGGACTAGCCCCCTTCCCCCCCCTTTATTCTTAACTAATGAACCTCCAAAACTAATCAGGGAAGTTCCTTAACATAATAAACCGGTATACCAAATTCGGAGCAAATCGAGTCATTCTGCATGAAAAACCCAATTATCTGAATTAAGGAGGTGGACTAGCCCCCCTTTTCCACTTTATTCTTAACCAATGAACCCCCAAAACTAATCAGGGAAGTTCCTTAACATAATAAACCGGTATACCAAATTCGGAGCAAATCGAATAATTCTGCATGAAATACCCATTTGTCTGAATTAAAAGGGGTGCACTTGCCCCCTTTCCTCCCTTTATTCTTAACTAATGAACCCCCAAAACTAATCAGGGAAGTTCCTTAACATAATAAACCGGTATAACAAATTCGGAGGAAATCGAATCATTCTGTATGAAAAACCCATTTCTCTGAATTAAAAGGGGTGAACTAACCCCGTTTTTCCCCCTTTATCTTTAATCAATGAACTCCCAAAACTAATCAATGAAGTTCCTTAACATAATAAACCGGTATACCAAATTCGGAGCAAATCGAATGATTCTGCGTGAAAACCCCATTTATCTGAATTAAGGGGGTGGACTAACCCCCCTTTCCCCACTTTATCCTTAACGAATGAACACCCAGAATTAATCAGGGAAGTTCCTTAACATAATAAACTGGTATACCAACTTCGAAGCAAATCGAATCATTCTGCATGAAAAACACATTTATCTCAATTAAGAGGGGCGGGCTAACCTCCCTTTTCCCCCTTTACCCTTAACCAATGAACCCCCAAAACTAATCAGGGAAGTTCCTTAACATAATAAACCGGTATACCAAATTTGGAGCAAATCGAATCATTCTGCATGAAAAATACATTTATCTGAATTAAGGGGGGTGGACTAACCCCGATTTTCCACCTTTATCCTTAACCAATGAACTCCCAAAACTGATCAGGGAAGTTCCTTAACATAATAAACCGGTATACAAAATTCGGAGCAAATCGAATCATTCTGCATGAAAAACCCATTTATCTGAATTAAGGGGGGTGGACTAACCCCGTTTCTTCCCCTTTATCCTTAACCAATGAACTCCCAAAACTAATCAGGGAAGTTCCTTAACATAATAAACCGGTATACCAAATTCGGAGCAAATCGAATGATTCTGCATGAAAAACCTATTTATCTGAATTAAGGGGGTGGACTAACACCCCTTTTCCCCCTTTATCCTTAACCAATGAACCCCCAAAACTAATCAGGGATGTTCCTTAACATAATAAACCGGTATACCAACTTCGGAGCAAATCGAATGATTCTGCATGAAAAACCCATTTTTCTGAATTAAGGGGGGGGGGACTAACCCCGTTTTCCCCCTTTATCCTTAACCAATGAACTCCCAAAACTGATCAGGGAAGTTCCTTAACATAATAAACCGGTTTACCAAATTCGGAGCAAATCGAATCATTCTGCATGAAAAACCCATTTATCTGAATTAAGGGGGGGGTGGACTAACCCCGTTTTTCCCCCTTTATCCTTAACCAATGAACTCCCAAAACTAATCAGGGAAGTTCCTTAACATAAAAAACCGGTATACCAAATTCGGAGCAAATCGAATGATTCTGCATGAAAAACCTATTTATCTGAATTAAGGGGGTGGACTAACCCCCTTTCCCCCCTTTATCCTTAACCAATGAACCCCCAAAACTAATCAGGGATGTTCCTTAACATAATAAACCGGTATACCAAATTCGGAGCAAATCGAATGATTCTGCATGAAAAACCCATTTTTCTAAATTAAGGGGGGTGGACTAACCCCGTTTTTCCCCCTTTATCCTTAACCAATGAACCCCCAAAACTAATCATGGATGTTCCTTAACATAATAACCCGGTACACCAAATTCGGAGCAAATCGAATGATTCTGCATGAAAAACCCATTTTTCTGAATTAAGGGGGGTGACTAACCCCGTTTTTCCCCCTTTATCCTTAACCAATTAACTCCCAAAACTAATCAGGGAAGCGCCTTATCACAGTGAACCTAGGAAAAAATTTTGAAGCAAATCGGATGTTTCTATCAAGAGTTATCGCGTTACGTACATACGTACGTACGTACATACATACCTACATACATACATACATACAGAACGGGCGGGCACATTAGCTCTCAGGCTTTGATAGCCTGTGAGCTAATAAAAAAGAAAAGTTCCCAGCTAAACTGATGGCATTGAGCTCACAGGCTATTCACACTAATTGTATATTATACATTTATTTTAAAGAATAATGCCCCTCAAAAAACTAAGTGAAGGGGAATTAGCCCCCGTTTCCCCCTTTATACTTAACCAGTGAACCTCCAAATCTAATCAGGGAAGCCCCTTATCATAATAAACCGGTATACCAAATTTGGAGCAAATCGAATAATCCTGCAAAAAGAACATTTATCTAAATTAAGGGGGTGCACTAGCCCCCCTTTATCTTTAACCAATGAATCGCCAAAACGAATCAGGGAAGCTCCTTAACATAATAAACCGGTATACCAAATTTGGAGCAAAGCGAATAATTCTGCATGAAAAACCCCTTTATATAAATTAAGGGGGGTGGCCTAGCCCCCCTTCCCCTTTATCTTTAACCAATAAACCCCCAAAACTAATCAAGGAAGTTCCTTAACATAATAAACCGGTATACCAACTTCGGAGCAAATCGAATCATTCTGCATGAAAAACCCAATTATCTGAATTAAGGAGGTGGACCAGCCCCCCTTTTCCCCCTTTATTCTTAAACAATGAACCCCCAAAACTAATCAGGGATGTTCCTTAACATAATAAACCGGTATACCAAATTCGGAGCAAATCGAATGATTCTGCATGAAAAACCCATTTTTCTGAATTAAGGGGGGGACTAACCCCGTTTTCCCCCTTTATCCTTAAAAAATGAACCCCCAAAACAAATCAGGGATGTTCCTTAACATAATAAACCTGTATACCAAATTCGGAGCAAATCGAATCATTCTGCATGAAAAACCCATTTATCTGAATTAAGGGGGGGGTGGACTAACCCCGTTTTTCCCCCTTTATCCTTAACCAATGAACTCCCAAAACTAATCAGGGAAGTTCCTTAACATAATAAAACGGTATACCTAATGCGGAGCAAATCGAATGATTCTGCATGAAAAACCTATTTATCTGAATTAAGGGGGTGGACTAACCCCCTTTCCCCCCTTTATCCTTAACCAATGAACCCCCAAAACTAATCAGGGATGTTCCTTAACATAATAAACCGGTATACCAAATTCGGAGCAAATCGAATGATTCTGCATGAAAAACCCATTTTTCTAAATTAAGGGGGGTGGACTTACCCCGTTTTTCCCCCTTTATCCTTAACCAATGAACCCCCAAAACTAATCATGGATGTTCCTTAACATAATAACCCGGTACACCAAATTCGGAGCAAATCGAATGATTCTGCATGAAAAACCCATTTTTCTGAATTAAGGGGGGTGACTAACCCCGTTTTTCCCCCTTTATCCTTAACCAATTAACTCCCAAAACTAATCAGGGAAGCGCCTTATCACAGTGAACCTAGGAAAAAATTTTGAAGCAAATCGGATGTTTCTATCAAGAGTTATCGCGTTACGTACATACGTACGTACGTACATACATACCTACATACATACATACATACAGAACGGGCGGGCACATTAGCTCTCAGGCTTTGATAGCCTGTGAGCTAATAAAAAAGAAAAGTGCCCAGCTAAACTGATGGCATTGAGCTCACAGGCTATTCACACTAATTGTATATTATACACTTATTTTAAAGAATAATGCCCCTCAAAAAACTAAGTGAAGGGGAATTAGCCCCCGTTTCCCCCTTTATACTTAACCAGTGAACCTCCAAATCTAATCAGGGAAGCCCCTTATCATAATAAACCGGTATACCAAATTTGGAGCAAATCGAATAATCCTGCAAAAAGAACATTTATCTAAATTAAGGGGGTGCACTAGCCCCCCTTTATCTTTAACCAATGAATCGCCAAAACGAATCAGGGAAGCTCCTTAACATAATAAACCGGTATACCAAATTTGGAGCAAAGCGAATAATTCTGCATGAAAAACCCCTTTATATAAATTAAGGGGGGTGGCCTAGCCCCCCTTCCCCTTTATCTTTAACCAATAAACCCCCAAAACTAATCAAGGAAGTTCCTTAACATAATAAACCGGTATACCAACTTCGGAGCAAATCGAATCATTCTGCATGAAAAACCCAATTATCTGAATTAAGGAGGTGGACCAGCCCCCCTTTTCCCCCTTTATTCTTAAACAATGAACCCCCAAAACTAATCAGGGATGTTCCTTAACATAATAAACCGGTATACCAAATTCGGAGCAAATCGAATGATTCTGCATGAAAAACCCATTTTTCTGAATTAAGGGGGGGACTAACCCCGTTTTCCCCCTTTATCCTTAAAAAATGAACCCCCAAAACAAATCAGGGATGTTCCTTAACATAATAAACCTGTATACCAAATTCGGAGCAAATCGAATGATTCTGCATGAAAAACCCATTTTTCTGAATTAAGGGGGGGTGGACTAACCCCGTTTTTCCCCCCTTTATCCTTAACCAATGAACCCCCAAAACTAATCAGGGATGTTCCTTAACATAATAAAACGGTATACCTAATGCGGAGCAAATCGAATGATTCTGCAAGAAAAACCCATTTTTCTGAATTAAGGGGGGCGACTAACCCCCCTTTCCCCCCCTTTATCCTTCACCAATGAACCCCCAAAACTAATCAGGGATGTTCCTTAACATAATAAACAGGTATACCAAATTCGGAGCAAATCGAATGATTCTGCAAGAAAAACCCATTTTTCTGAATTAAGGGGGGGGGACTAACCCCCCTTTCCCCCCCTTTATCCTTCACCAATGAACCCCCAAAACTAATCAGGGAAGTTCCTTAACATAATAAACCGGTATAACAAATTCGGAGGAAATCGAATCATTCTGTATGAAAAACCCATTTCTCTGAATTAAAAGGGGTGAACTAACCCCGTTTTTCCCCCTTTATCTTTAATCAATGAACTCGCAAAACTAATCAATGAAGTTCCTTAACATAATAAACCGGTATACCAAATTCGGAGCAAATCGAATGATTCTGCGTGAAAACCCCATTTATCTGAATTAAGGGGGTGGACTAACCCCCCTTTCCCCACTTTATCCTTAACGAATGAACACCCAGAATTAATCAGGGAAGTTCCTTAACATAATAAACTGGTATACCAACTTCGAAGCAAATCGAATCATTCTGCATGAAAAACACATTTATCTCAATTAAGAGGGGCGGGCTAACCTCCCTTTTCCCCCTTTACCCTTAACCAATGAACCCCCAAAACTAATCAGGGAAGTTCCTTAACATAATAAACCGGTATACCAAATTTGGAGCAAATCGAATCATTCTGCATGAAAAATACATTTATCTGAATTAAGGGGGGTGGACTAACCCCGATTTTCCACCTTTATCCTTAACCAATGAACTCCCAAAACTGATCAGGGAAGTTCCTTAACATAATAAACCGGTATACAAAATTCGGAGCAAATCGAATCATTCTGCATGAAAAACCCATTTATCTGAATTAAGGGGGGTGGACTAACCCCGTTTCTTCCCCTTTATCCTTAACCAATGAACTCCCAAAACTAATCAGGGAAGTTCCTTAACATAATAAACCGGTATACCAAATTCGGAGCAAATCGAATGATTCTGCATGAAAAATCTATTTATCTGAATTAAGGGGGTGGACTAACACCCCTTTTCCCCCTTTATCCTTAACCAATGAACTCCCAAAACTGATCAGGGAAGTTCCTTAACATAATAAACCGGTATACAAAATTCGGAGCAAATCGAATCATTCTGCATGAAAAACCCATTTATCTGAATTAAGGGGGGTGGACTAACCCCGTTTTTTTCCCCCTTTATCCTTAACCAATGAACTCCCAAAACTAATCAGGGATGTTCCTTAACATAATAAACCGGTATACCAAATTCGGAGCAAATTAAATGAATCTGCATGAAAAACCCATTTTTCTGAATTAAGGGGGGGGGACTAACCCCCCTATTCCCCCTTTATCCTTAACCAATGAACCCCCAAAACTAATCAGGGATGTTCCTTAACATAATAAACCGGTATACCAAATTCGAAGCAAATCGAATGATTCTGCATGAAAAACCCATTTTTCTGAATTAAGGGGGGGGGGGACTAACCCCGTTTTCCCCCTTTATCCTTAACCAATGAACTCCCAAAACTGATCAGGGAAGTTCCTTAACATAATAAACCGGCTTACCAAATTCGGAGCAAATCGAATCATTCTGCATGAAAAACCCATTTATCTGAATTAAGGGGGGGGTGGACTAACCCCGTTTTTCCCCCTTTATCCTTAACCAATGAACTCCCAAAATTAATCAGGGAAGTTCCTTAACATAAAAAACCGGTATACCAAATTCGGAGCAAATCGAATGATTCTGCATGAAAAACCTATTTATCTGAATTAAGGGGGTGGACTAACCCCCTTTCCCCCCTTTATCCTTAACCAATGAACCCCCAAAACTAATCAGGGATGTTCCTTAACATAATAAACCGGTATACCAAATTCGGAGCAAATCGAATGATTCTGCATGAAAAACCCATTTTTCTAAATTAAGGGGGGTGGACTAACCCCGTTTTTCCCCCTTTATCCTTAACCAATGAACCCCCAAAACTAATCATGGATGTTCCTTAACATAATAACCCGGTACACCAAATTCGGAGCAAATCGAATGATTCTGCATGAAAAACCCATTTTTCTGAATTAAGGGGGGTGACTAACCCCGTTTTTCCCCCTTTATCCTTAACCAATTAACTCCCAAAACTAATCAGGGAAGCGCCTTATCACAATGAACCTAGGAAAAAATTTTGAAGCAAATCGGATGTTTCTATCAAGAGTTATCGCGTTACGTACATACGTACGTACGTACATACATACCTACATACATACATACATACAGAACGGGCGGGCACATTAGCTCTCAGGCTTTGATAGCCTGTGAGCTAATAAAAAAGAAAAGTGCCCAGCTAAACTGATGGCATTGAGCTCACAGGCTATTCACACTAATTGTATATTATACACTTATTTTAAAGAATAATGCCCCTCAAAAAACTAAGTGAAGGGGAATTAGCCCCCGTTTCCCCCTTTATACTTAACCAGTGAACCTCCAAATCTAATCAGGGAAGCCCCTTATCATAATAAACCGGTATACCAAATTTGGAGCAAATCGAATAATCCTGCAAAAAGAACATTTATCTAAATTAAGGGGGTGCACTAGCCCCCCTTTATCTTTAACCAATGAATCGCCAAAACGAATCAGGGAAGCTCCTTAACATAATAAACCGGTATACCAAATTTGGAGCAAAGCGAATAATTCTGCATGAAAAACCCCTTTATATAAATTAAGGGGGTTGGCCTAGCCCCCCTTCCCCTTTATCTTTAACCAATAAACCCCCAAAACTAATCAAGGAAGTTCCTTAACATAATAAACCGGTATACCAACTTCGGAGCAAATCGAATCATTCTGCATGAAAAACCCAATTATCTGAATTAAGGAGGTGGACTAGCCCCCCTTTTCCCCCTTTATTCTTAAACAATGAACCCCCAAAACTAATCAGGGATGTTCCTTAACATAATAAACCGGTATACCAAATTCGGAGCAAATCGAATGATTCTGCATGAAAAACCCATTTTTCTAAATTAAGGGGGGTGGACTAACCCCGTTTTTCCCCCTTTATCCTTAACCAATGAACCCCCAAAACTAATCAGAGATGTTCCTTAACATAATAAACCGGTATACCAAATTCGGAGCAAATTAAATGATTCTGCATGAAAAACCGATTTTTCTGAATTAAGGGGGGGACTAACCCCGTTTTCCCCCTTTATCCTTAAAAAATGAACCCCCAAAACAAATCAGGGATGTTCCTTAACATAATAAACCTGTATACCAAATTCGGAGCAAATCGAATGATTCTGCATGAAAAACCCATTTTTCTGAATTAAGGGGGGGTGGACTAACCCCGTTTTTCCCCCCTTTATCCTTAACCAATGAACCCCCAAAACTAATCAGGGATGTTCCTTAACATAATAAAACGGTATACCTAATGCGGAGCAAATCGAATGATTCTGCAAGAAAAACCCATTTTTCTGAATTAAGGGGGGGGGGACTAACCCCCCTTTCCCCCCCTTTATCCTTCACCAATGAACCCCCAAAACTAATCAGGGATGTTCCTTAACATAATAAACAGGTATACCAAATTCGGAGCAAATCGAATGATTCTGCATGAAAAACCCATTTTTCTGAATTAAGGGGGGGTGGACTAACCCCGTTTTTCCCCCTTTATCCTTAACCAATGAACCCCCAAAACAAATCAGGGATGTTCCTTAACATAATAAACCGGTATACCAAATTCGGAGCAAATCGAATGATTCTGCATGAAAAACCCATTTTTCTGAATTAAGGTGGGGTGGACTAACCCCGTTTTTCCCCCTTTATCCTTAACCAATGAACTCCCAAAACTAATCAGGGATGTTCCTTAACATAATAAACCGGTATACCAAATTCGGAGCAAATTAAATGAATCTGCATGAAAAACCCATTTTTCTGAATTAAGGGGGGGGGGACTAACCCCCCTATTCCCCCTTTATCCTTAACCAATGAACCCCCAAAACTAATCAGGGATGTTCCTTAACATAATAAACCGGTATACCTAATTCGGAGCAAATCGAATGATTTTGCATGAAAAACCCATTTTTCTGAATTAAGGGGGGGGGGCTAACCCCGTTTTTCCCCCTTTATCCTTAACCAATGAACTCCCAAAACTAATCAGGGAAGCGCCTTATCACAATGAACGTAGGAAAAAATTTTGAAGCAAATCGGATGTTTCTCTCAAGAGTTATCGCGTTACGTACATACGTACGTACATACATACATACATACATACATACATACATACATACATACATACATACATACAGAACGGGCGGGCACATTAGCTCTCAGGCTTTGATAGCCTGTGAGCTAAAAACTACTGTCGTGTGGCTGTTTTACGCTAAAATAATGCAAATTAGTAAATACTTTAATAAGTATGTCTTCAAATACCTTATTTTATATAATTCTTTATTTTACAGAAATTAACCTTTAACGCTTTAATTCCCATAATAGAATATGTTCTAGAAATTACGTAGTTCAGAGAATTTGACTTTACACCAGAAAGTTTCAATGTTCAATTTCGCTTTATTTCAATACGGAATGTCTTTTTTTTTTTTTTTTTTTTTTTTTTTAAATAACAGCAAATATTGTTTTTTTATTTTTTTAATTTTCTGGTGTGAATTAGGTATATGCGAAATAAAAAAAATTATTAAATTCAAAACAGTGTTGTTTGCTTATATGCAAAGATGCGCACTAAACGGTTAAACCTGTTTTACTCGTAACCATGTTTTTCAAATTGATCGACCATTTCCATCGACAACTATTCGACCGATTTCCTTTTTTTTTTTCTTAAAAAAAAAGAAAGAAAGGTAATCGCTTTTTCTGGAGCTTATACCACCGAAAAGTATAATTTTCGTTTTTTTATTTTATTTTTATTTTTTTCGAAGTCGTAAAAGTAAAAATAAAAAATCGGAAAAATGAGTTTTTTGTTCAAATGACCGCCATTTTATCAAAAATCAACTTTTAAAACGATATAAGTTTGGTATAAGCTCCAGAGAATTTAATGGATTTTCATAATTTGGCGACCATTTTTTTTTTTTTCAGATGCTTGTAACCGGCGAAAAACGACCGCCAGATTGGACATTCTCAGGGCACAACTGCTGATGCTGGCGCACAAGGCGTATTATTAATTTTTTAGGTAGATTTCGTATGAAATACTACCTATTGGCGTCGTTCCTATGTTGGAATTTCTGAAAATGTTTTGCAGATCTACACCGATCATGACCCCTAGAGCCCAAAACCACCCTCAGTAAAAAACTTTATATATATATATATATATCACTTTCTTCTGGATACGATAACTTCCACAATTCTGCACCAATCTCTTACAAACATGATATAAATCTTGATACATAAAATCAAGGGGCATAAAATCTCGGTCAAGTTCGTTAATGGACAAAATCGGCCCAAGGGGATGGAAATAGGGAGGGGTTTTGTGAAAACCGAAAACCCCACACAACTTCTTAATTTTTGTACATATCGAATCAGTTTAAAGTTTTTATTACTTCTAAAAATAGGGCCAAAAATTTATGTATCACAGATTTTTCATAAAGTCAAAAATGGGCTCAAGGGTCGCAAAAAATAGGCTTTTTTGGGGAAAAAAATTCATAACTTCGTCAATTCTCAAGATATCAAATCCAATTAATTTTATCATGAATCTCCTTAACATTATCTACAACTTTTATATTCACAAGTTTTTGATAGGACCAATTCGTACCGCAAAAAAAAAATCAAAAACGAAAACAAAAAGGGCGTTTGAAGAAGAAAAAAATCCATAACTCCGGCAATTCAAAAGATATAAAATCCCCATGAATTTATCATATATCTTTTTAATATTGTCTACAACATCTATATAGACAAGTTTTGGATAGGACCAATTCTTACAGCAAAAACAAATTAAAAATACATAGCGGTTGAAGAAAAAAATCATCTTAGTAAGGGTGTATTCAAATCCAAACTGCTTATTTTCTGACTCATTTTACAATTCATTTTTACTCTCAAAGGCTTCCAATTGGTACATCTTCTTACTCAGAAACTATATAATGTACCGTAATGGTCAATTTTTTGATAGAGGCAGAATATATTTTAAAACATGCTGGCAAAGTGGGCCTTTTGAACCGAATTTCCCGAAGCGGATTGTGTTGGACAAATCATCGTGTTAAGGGAGTATTCAAATCCAAACTGCTTTTTTTCTGACTCATTTTTAAATTCATTTTTGCTCTCAAACGCATCCAATTGGTAGATTCGCTTATTCAGAAACTATATAATGTATCGTAATAATCGATTCTTTGACAGAGGCAGAATATATTTCAAAAAATGATGTCAAAGTGGGCATGTTGAACGGAATTTTCCCGAAGGTATTGTGTTAGAAACGAAAAATATTGTCTTACTGAGAAAATAATTGTTTATATATCAAGTTTTAATTAATTGAACTAAAATTAAAAACACAGGTCGCTTATAAATCTCTTCAAAAATCACGTCAACAAGTTTCATGTTTTTCCTATTAAAAATGAATCTGGAGTTATGCTAGAAAATTTCGAGTTGTTGAGCATGGAAAAGTATTTTTTTTAATACCGCCCTAACATGATTCTAATAAAACCAGTTATTTTATAAAAATGAAATAAAAACTCGTCAAAAGCGGCCAGATAAAATTGTTAAAGTGGGTTTATCTCTAATCATGATTTGGTTTTTGTTTGTGAAATTAGTATACTTAACTTCGAAATCTACCTCCGGGCCGGCAGGGATTTTTTATATATATTTATTTAAATTATTTAAATATATAAGTAAACTGTAAATAAAAATAATGTAAAAAGTCCGAATGGGATATCACTTTTCTTTGGGGGAAAAAAATCGTAAAAATCACGTGAATTTCACACCAAAGCCGTAGAACCTTTCCTTACCAATTTTTTGAAAAAACTGAAAATCATCACATTTTTTGCAATCACATCCTTGCATTTCATCATTTGCATTTCATATTATAAAACTTGGAAAACTGCCAATCAAACATTGTATATTATTTAATTATATATAATTTATAATATTATATAAGAATATTTTCTTTCTTTTTAAGCTTCAGGTCGAGTAAAAACGTGATAAAACAAATCGTAGTGACAAATTATGCCACGCCCCGAGTTTTCTCGGGATAATAATTAATTGTCATATATACGAACCGAAGATAATTCGCGATAATAAGGGAAGCGGTTAAGTAGATATATCATGGGAATATACATTTTTTTTTTCCTAAACGTAATAAGCTCCCAATTTTTTCATTACCTCTTTTCTTTTTTCTTTGAGAGCGAAAGAGAGAGAATTTTTGTTGGCTGACATTCATCATAAAGTTGAGTGCTCCATCCCATTTATCTCTCTTTCGAAAAAGGAAATGTTACTATATAAAGGAAATTAAATTTAATCCGTTTGAATTAAAGGCTAAAGTTGATAAGAGCAAGCCACTGGCCCCTTTCAAAGATAAATATAAAATTTTATTCACCGTTTTTTATTATATACATATATATATATTCTGTTTATTATCTCTATTCAATATCTTGTAGCATTTATGTTCACTGCAGTTGTTACACAGATTATTTTTTATGACGATGATTGGCTAATATTTTTACATTTTTGATATTTTTTTAAACATTTTATTTATTTATTTTACACAGAAGGAACGAAAGTACCATTTTGATTTTAATATATGTTTATAAATAAAATAAAATATATTTATGTATAAAAATTTATAGAACATTAAAATACAACTCGCCGCCTCAATTAGCCCATGCTTAAAAAAAAACTTTTTCTTTTAGAAGAAAAATAATGTTTATTAAAATGTATTATATCTGTATTTATTTCTTATATTTTTATATACTTATTTCATATAATTTGTATATATGTATAAAATTATATTTCTGTAATATCAATAAATAAATTACATTTTTCTAGTGTGAATAAATCAAATATTTTACTTTAATATCAATTTATATTTAATAGTTCTTATTACTCATTATACGCGTCTGCCAATCTTACGGGATTCTTGAAATCAAATAAACACTTCTTTAAAACCAGGAATTTTATTGAATAAATGAAATCAAATAAGTATCACATAGAAACAAGACACATTTTATTAAATAAATTTTCTGTGCGTATTTGAATTTAAAAAATACACGTAAAGTTGGAAGCAAAGTCATGAAATATTATGTACTTAGCGTTTTTTTAAAGCACTTTCGATTGCTTTGAATTTAATTGTTCCATGGTTTATTTTTAAACATTGCAAAGGCCACTTTTATAGTCTCATGGAGCCTAATACTTATTACCAAAGTAAAACTCTAGAATGTTTTGTAAAGTGAAAATTTTAAAAGTTTTAAATCTATAAAAGTTTTCTAACTTAAGTTCTATATTATAAAGCGAAAACATGTCCGTGAGTAACACTGACCTCATACTGACGGAGGTAATCCTGACTAATAAATTTTGCTTTACTCCATTTTTAGGGTTTCGTTCATCTCACGAAACCCTATTCGTCTCGCTCCTCTGTCTGTCTGCCTGTCTGTCTGTCTGTCTGTCTGCCTGTCTGTCTGTCTGTCTGTCCGTCTGTCCGTCACAGAGCCCGTTCTCAGAAACTATACATGTTAGAGACTTGAAATTTTGGGTACTTATAGCTGAACACCTCACATCAAACAACAAATCATAAAATTTTGAAAAAGTTGGTAATTAACCGAATTACGGGCTAATTAACTTCTAAAATTAACCAATCCACCTTTTTAATGCAAATTCAAACGGACTTTCTGGAAATCATCCATGTTTCTCCTAAGGGTTGCCAGTAAAATCAGCCGAATGCACGGTTACCACGGAGGAAATTAAGCCGAAAAATGAAGTGGAGATTTTAAAGCGAAATCGTATATCAGAAAATATTGGTCCGAGAAATTTGTAAATGGAATAGACAGACGCAGAAAAAAATCTACTTTCATTTGGTATAAAGTTCACATTTCTGCGATGTGTATAAGTTAAAATATCCACTAAAAATCGATCGATAAAAATTTAATTTCTTTAATTGGAAAGACAAGGAAATAAAAAGATTTCAATTCGGCGGGAAAGCAGGTAGACATGACGACGCTGCGGTTTTCCATAATAGCATATTTTAATACGAAATTTTAACTTTTTAAATATTAAATTTTTTGATTAAATTTTTTGGCATCCCGATGTCAAATTTCTCGCTGATTTCATTGATACCCATATCTAAGTCCTGTCTTAATTACAAGCTGAAATATTAATTATTATTTAATTAATCGGTTTATTCCTATCAAATGCGTAGATTAAAATGAAGAGACGCGCTTATTTAACCACGAATTAACTTAAATTAGTAAATCTAATAATTTGCCTGGGCTTTTTGAACAGCGATATGAGATAAGTATAACTCATTCATCATCAGAAAGTTTACTTCATACCACTATTTTCTAATAGTAATTTCAGGAAATATTTAGAATTATTGGTTAAGACCGCCACTCAGTCTGTTTGAAACTTTAAGATAGTTTATAACACATAGAAAAAAGTGTAAAAAAGAATGGAGTGTGATATTTCGAGGAGGGGGGGGGGGCTAGAATTATTTTTAAAATCTTAGCGTTTGTTACCGCAGCAAATATTATTTTAAATTCTTGTTTAAGACCGCCACCATCCCGACCCATCTATCTACGGAAAGATTGCGTAAAGGAGTTTCGTTCAGATATGCTTTTGTTAAGAATAGAGTGCATTCCCTGGTGATGGAATGTGGAACTAACATAACGCGATTTTGTTAAAATTAGGAAATCTAACAAGTCGATCTGTTTGAAACTTTAAGATATTTTATAACACATAAGATAAAGTGTAAGAAAGAATGACACGCGAAATTCCGGGGAGGGGGGGGGGGGGCGCGCTAGATTTCTATTTAAAAAATTAGCGTTTATGACCGCTTTAGGTGACTTTTTGAGGGAGTCCTGAGATATATGCTACTTATTTAATATAAAATTGTCTAAAGTTTAGTTACCACTATTTCCTAATAGTAATTTCAGCAAATATCTTAATTTCTTATTAAGACCGCCACCACCTCGAGTAACGTATCTACTTATAGGTTGTTTAACGGAGTTTCCTTCCGATACAGTTTTGTTAAGAATAGAGTGCGCTCCCTGGTGGTGGAATGTGGAACTAACATTTTTGTTAAACTAGAATTATTTTTAAAATCTTAGCGTTTGTTACCGCAGCAAATATTTTAAATTCTTGTTTAAGACCGCCACCATCCCGACCCATCTATCTACGGAAAGATTGCGTAAAGGAGTTTCGTTCAGATATGCTTTTGTTAAGAATACAGTGCGCTCCCTGGTGGTGGAATGTGGAATTAACAGACCGCGATTTCATTTAAAGTAGGAAATCTAACAATTCAATCTGTTTTAAACTTTAAGATACTTTATAACACACGATAATAAATTATAAAGAAGAAGGGCGCGTCGCATTTCGAGGAGGGGGAGGGGTTGGGGGAGGTGGGCGAACAAAATTAGGAAATATAACTGGACGATCTTTTTGAAACTTTAATATGGCTTATAAAACATAACATAAATTTTTTAAATCAGGCCGCGTCAAAAATCATGGTGAGGGGGGCACTTTTCTAAATTTGGCAGATACCCGTCATGTGATATATCGTAGCATTTTTTTTTTTTTTTTTGGGGGGGGGGGGTCGAACAAAATTAGGAAATATAACAAGGCGAATATGTTTGAAACTTTAACATAGTTTAGGATGTGTTTGCCAAAATTTAGAAGGTATTCCATGGCGATAAACGTACTGGACGTTTTGAAAGTGTTTTGAAAGGAATATTAAACGAAACCCTTTGTGCGATGTATGATCACACTTACCCACTTGTTTTAAACTTTTAAATGTCGCAAAATTTCAATTTTTACGCCGTCGAATAGAAAAGAAAAGTTTTTTTCAAATTAAGTTTGTTTGAAGCTTGTATTTCAATCTATTGATTTTTTATGGTTTCAAAATAATTTTCAAGCAAGTATTTTTTTTTTCTATCTTTATCGCGTGATTTCGTGAGATATACTAATATTCTGTGGCAAAATTATTGATTCATCAATAAATAAAGAAAATAATATACTAATACAAATAAAACACAAATTTAAGAGACATAGAATCGAAGTACTTGCTTAAACCCCTGAAATCATCATAATCAAAAAGGTCATAAGTATCGAAATCGTTGGCGTTTTCTCCGGCATTCGGATAGTACTCATGGAATAGGGGTAGTACTGCTGGTATGAGGATAGTACTCATGGCATGCGGATAGTACGAAATATCGCTTTTAATAAATTTCAAAACTTTATTTGAATGTATTATTGATCATTTTCATATAAAAATGATTTTTGGTATTGTTAGTGGTAGTCTAAACAGATATATTAAATATAAAAAAAAACCTATTAGAGTTAAAAAAAGAAAAAGAAAAATGTGTTTCACTTGCGTTTTGTAACACGGCAAGCCCGAATCTTTTAGTTCCAGTAATTTAGTTCCAGCTTTATAACGAAAAAGGTTTTGCCTCAGATATACGAGGGGTTCACAACCATAGTAGACATAGTTCATTTTGAAAAAAAAAAAAATGAGAATGTCCATTTAGAAGATCCATAAAATCTGTTTTATCTGCTCCCACAATGAACCCATTCTGTTTTCACATAAACAGACTTGGTTCACTGTGGGAGTGAATAAAAAAGATTTTATGCACCTTCTAAATGGACTATACAATTTTTTTTTCAAAATGTTCTTTGTCTACTACGGCTGTGAGCCCCTCATATATGTTACTATAAAACTATAATTGGCATTATCTTAACATAAGAAATGCAAGCTTAAATATTATGGAACTCATAGCAAAACAGTTCTTTACTGAATATAACAAAAAATCAATATTGCTGACGTTCCAGTAAAAGTGCTTTATAACGAAAAAGGTTTTGCCTCAGATATATAAGGGGTTCACAACCATAGTAGACCAAGTTCTTAAAAAAAAAAAAAAAAGATAATGTCTATTTAGAAGATGCATAAAATCTGTTTTATCTACTACCACAGTGAACCAATTCTGTTTTCACATAAATAAACTTGGTTCACTGTGGGAGTGGATAAAAAAGATTTTATGCACCTTCTAAATGGACTATACATTTTTTTTTTTTTTTTTTTGAAAATGGACTTTGCCTACTACGGCTGTGAGCCCCTGATATATGTTACTATAAAAAGATAACTGGCATTATCTTAACATAAGAAATGCAAGCTTAAATATTATGGAACTTATAGCAAAACAGTTCTTTACTGAATATAACAGAAAATCAATATTGCTGACAGTTGTTTATCTTCGCATTAAATTTTTGTGTTTTATTTTATTCAACATTTCTTACATGTATTATAGATAAGGCATTATTTAATGTTCTGTATTTAACATAAATACAATTATCTACATAGTTGTCAAAATTGTCCAATACAGATATTTAGGATACTTATATTTTAGTTCATTTCATACCTGCCGTCTTTGAAAGTCAGAAAAATGAAAAAAGAAATATGAAAATGTTTGGTTGAAATTGTAAAAGCGTGTTTTGTAGGTCTTTTGGAACTAAATAATTTGCTTTGTTATCTTTAGAAGTTTTTTTTTCCACAATAAATTCGCAAAATATTGGATAATACAGTTTTAGAAAAATTCCACGTAAAATATTACTGAATTTACGAACATGCATTCACGGAACAGCGATGTTGTTTAATTATTGTTATTATTATTAAACAACTTTTGAAAAAAAAAATTAGTATAAATTCTGATAAGATTGCTAAAATCGCGTGTTGAATAGCCCAAATTTACCAAAATACGCGAAAAATATTGATAGGAAGGGAATGAACTGAAGAATAGTAATAATAAATTTTTTTCAGTTCAAGATCAGCACAAAGTGATTTACATTTCACGAATATCATAAGCTTGAAAACAAATTTCGGGGGCTTATTCAAAATGCTATAGTCTACGTTCTTTGTCTTTGAACAAAAATAGAGAAGAGATGAATTAATATACACGAAAACAAAACAGAATGAGAAATAAAATTTTGTAAGAGAATTGGACATTTTTGTTTTCGTAAAATTTTAAATTCAGACATATGATGAATATGTGAATCATCAAATTTTCAGGCGTTTACAATACTATTGAAATAATAAATGCAAAAAATATTTAAATTAAAATAAAAATATAAATGTTCATTGTTCTTATAAGGTTGCTAAATAAATAAATAAATTATTAGTTTTAAAAAAAGTTAATTTTGTGCTATTGACTACTATTTTCTTTATTTCAGCGAAGGACAGCTCTTTGACGAGAACTCATATTAGCGAATTATGCTATATTACTACCCAAAACAATAGAATGGTGAACAATCTATTGTTCTGGTAGTTAAGTTAGATTAATGTTCGTCCAAGAATGAATAAACATCAACTTTACATGTTTTGTGCTATTAAATACTATTTTTTTTATTTCAGCGGGAGACAGTTCTTTGACGATAACTCATATTAGCAAATTATACTTCCTAACTAGTAAAAACAATAGCATGATGAACAATCCATTGTTCTTATAGTTAAGTTAGATTAATGTTCTTTCAAAAATAAATAAAAATTAACCTAACTGCTAGAAATTCATAATTTTGATTCCCGAGAAAATTATAACGTATGCAGAATATCGAAAATTATTTAAACTTTTTCCTATCGTAAAGATTAATTTTTTAAAACATGTGATCAGTTAAGACGGATTTGAAAAGTAGAAATATGAAAAATCGGAGAGAAGATAAAAATTGACGAATACCAATATTCGATATTAACTGTTCTAGATCAGAACAAAGTGATCAGCGTGTTTACATTTCTTGAATATCACAAGCTCGTTCGAAATTTTATATTTCTGCATCCTATAACTTAGGAATTTCTTTACAGAAACCAGAACAAAATAATAAATAAATTATGTAAGAGAATTAATTTGAGATATTTTTATTATTGTAAAATTTAATACCCGGGGATGTGATGAACATGTAAATCATAAGGCTTTCTAACGTTTACCATCCTACTGAAATAATAATGTAAATTTATTTCTATTAAACTAAAGATAAAAATGTTCGTGTACGTTCTTTAATGGTTTCAGATAAATAAATATATTATTCGCTTTCAAATAACCTGATTTTTTCTCTATTTTCTGTGCTATTTTTTAGTTCGTGGGGGAGACAATACTTTGATGACACATATTAGGGAAGTACACTGGAATCCAATTTGATCGCCTGACACGGCATTTTTCTCTCCTTACTGACTGGATTTTCTTCTTTCGTTCGGAAGTTCAGTTCAAAATGCCAACTTTGACAGTATTTTCTGTAAGATCTATTGCGTTTAACGGAAGCGAAAAAAACAATTCGATGACATAGTTTCTAAATAACAACACCTTCTAGTTTCTTGCGTTTCCGAACAAAAACGAATTAAAACTTATGTCAGAAAGTTGACCCTTTGGATTTGAGAACAGCCTTAAGTTATTAAATCATCAAGTACATTACAATAATAAGTTATACAATATTACATTAAAATTTAAATTAGAATGTTTATCCGTTATTTTAAAGATTACTCAGTAAATAAATAATAATAAAAAAGATACAGATAAATAACATTATAAGGTTGAAAAGAAATGGATATTTGAGGTAAGCTATTTTCTTTCTGAAAAGCAGAAAATTATCTGATATGAATATAACACACCCTTTTTAACGTAAAACGTAAATACAGTAAAAGTATTTAATTGGAATGTTACAACTCAATAAATATTAGTGACTTTCAAAGTGCTGATTATGATGTACAATAAAGTAGCGTTTAATTCATACTTTTGTCTTTCCTGACTAAGTTTTCTTTTCTCATTTATAAATTTTCAGAATCATTAAATAAAAAAAAAAAATCTTAAAGATCAGTGTTTCTCAAATAGTGTGTCGCACCGCACAAGTGGTCTGCTAAAGTGACACAAATGTATCTCCAAATATATTAAATTGATTTTAGGATTAAAGAGGTCCAAATAAAATGTCATATATATTTTTTTAATCCAGATAAAAATTGAAATGTTTATATTAAAACACCGTTGCAGAGCAAAATTTCTCTCACTTTTCGATTGTTCAGAGTATAATGATAATAATAATAAATAAAGGGCTTATAGGTAAAAACTGACATTTTGAATTTTTTTTCTTTTTTTCATGTAAACTTGTTTAAATGTTCCTGTCAACCTTTTAAAAGTACAAGATTTATTTTTTATTCAATATAATGTCCTTATAATCAAAGATAAATTTTAGATATGAATTTTAAGAAGAAGAATATTTGAAGATTCTTAGCACATAAGTCCAGTAAAATAAAAAGTTATCAGGCAAAAAGTGCTGCACATAAGTTAATCGAAGATCCAATCTTAACAAATCAGCAGTTTCAGAGGAACCAATCACAATGGTTTTGATTGTAGTTTTCTTTAGAAAATGTGAATCTTGAATAACTGGAAACTTGCATTTTGTTAGATACTTTGTTTTACAACCTTCAGTTGTATACTAAAAAAAGTGTAAAATGACAAAAATTAATACACTTTAAAGAGTAATTATTGATAAAACTATTATATCAGAATCTTGAATAAAAATGCTATTTGAATTTCCAAATGTAACAAATATATATTACATAAATGTTGGTTCTGATTCCTATTTATGAGAAGTAGGATATTCGGCAACAAAGGAAACAACAATATAAAAAAAAAAGCTTATCCTGGTGGAAAAGATATCGTACCTAATATTTTCTCCTGCAATAAAGAAGTTACGTGAACAACAACATGAACAAATAAAACATTTGGATTTTGAATGCATTTTTAAAATAAATTTTATCGTCTAACTACTTTACTAGCAAATTGTAGAACTATTTCTTGTAAAAATCGATAAGAAATGTGAAGTACGGTAATTTTACTTTAAAAATGTTTGGGGTACCGCATAAATCTTATTTAATCCAAATTGTGTCACTTATCCAAAAGATTTAGAATTACTGGTATACATTTTTTAAGTACTTTGTAGAGTAAAAATGTATTACTATCCTTTAATATTGTATGTGACCTCTGATTATGGATCTATGTGTCGAAGACAATTTTCACCTTCATCCATTTTAACTCATACATTTTTCACAGATGGGTACGTTTTAAAGGCAATTGAAAAATAGGCTCCCGTCATGGGGCTTCACTGTATAACTATACTACATGACTATTGTTTATTTAACCTATTACCTGCTACGGATTCGCATTCATAATTCTGACAAATTTAAATAATAGACTATTATAATATATTAAGATAAAATGATATTTAAAAAGTTTAAATACATGTTCACAAAATCTTATGCGTAGTCGATGGTTACTTTTTCCAAATCACATTAATTTTAAATTCTGTTTCAAATATAACAAAATTATTTTTTAGTTAATATTTTTAACATATTGTTTACGTGGCTATTACATGTTGCGGATGCGTTTTCATGATTCTGAGGAATTAAATTAACATATTGCATGTATTTAGATAAAATTAAACTTAAAAAGTTCAAATATATTTTTACCAAATCTTATAAACAGTCGATAAGAACATTCTCCAAAATCATATTCATCTGAAATTTGGTATAACTAAATTAAAAGCTTTCTATCATTAGCGGGTATAGGATTAATTTGCAGTTAAAAATAATAAAAATTTTACGATAGAAAAGAAAAAAAAAAGAAAAATATGAAAGATATAATAAATGCATGAATGTTAAAAATGCGATTTCCTTTTTTATATATGGCATAATAACATTTTATAAATTATCTGCACAAATCACCACTAGCAGTATAAAAATAATAATAGAAGACACCATTGGTAAACGTGTTATGTAACAAAAATTAAGTTTCGAGAAACCTGAAGTTATAACTAATTGTTGTATATATATTTATATATTTTTTTCATTTTAGCGTATGATTTAAATGCTAGCAGATATAAACATTCATAGGAAAACTTATTGATATTTAGTTATTAAATACAAAATATTACTATTATTTAAAATATTAAATATAAAATTATTAAATATTAAATAAATAATGTTTCACATCTCAAGAATAATTAGATTCTCAATATTTTAGTATCACATTATGATTGATTACCTCATATTATCTTTATCCATAAAATAAAACAACTTTTGAAAAAAAATGTGATGTAGCACTTTCTTTCAACCGCGTCCTCAGTGATTAAGACTGAATAAAAACATTACAATTAATAGAATAATTTTTTTTTTTTTTTAAATATTTTTTCTTGGCATATTTATAATTCCTTCAGCTAAAAATGTTTATAAATTTGATTAACATAAGCTTTATAAGAAACGGACTTATGATACTTAAGGTAATGATAAAAATGATGATAAAAAAGTAGAAAAATTCTTTAAAATTCAACAAAAACAAACGGATATAAAATTAAATTTCTGCAAAAGCAAATTAGTCAATAATGTTATCATTAATAAGAATCTTAAAAATGTATGTTTAAAAAAACACAGTTAATTTCAGAAGTAAAAAATGAATTCATTTTTTATATTAAAAAATACTTTTGTTCTCCATATTTGTAATGGACTTGTCCCCTTAATTCTTTAACACTAATCAATTAATTCAATATACACAAATTCAATATTTTGTACCCGTATGTGCATTTTTTATTGTCATTGTTTTGATTATAAATTTTTAAAAATCCCATTTAATTTAAGAAGTAAAGAGGAATTTATTTTATAAATTAAAAAAATAAATTTCTTTGTATATTTGAAATTAACTAGACTCGTTATTTTTTAAAACACAAATCAATTAATTCAATAAACACAAGTTTATTGGGGATTCGCTTATGTTAAAGGAGACTCGGTTACCCTTTGAAGAATTTTGAAGACTTTTTTTTTACTAATGTACATTTACTTATTATATACACATATTATTATAGGTAATACTTCGGATTTTGAACGAACGGACAAACGAACGAACGAACAAAAAACGGATTTTGACACGAAAAAAATATCATTTTGTGGGTAAAAATTGAGAATTTTAATATATTTTTTTAATTTTAAAGAATTTTTAAATTTGCTTTTTTTATATACATTAGTGTGTTAACACTAAAAATCCTACAAATGTTTGTCAAATCACTCCATAATTTTTTTGTATCCTCGATATAGTGTATTTAATAAAATTAGGGTAAAAAAAAATCACTATATTATTTTACAATTCAATGAAAATAATAATAATAATCGAAACATTGAAGAAATCACCCTTTTTTACCGCGTTTTTGGCTATGTTTATATATATATATATATAACCATAATATATGACAAATCGTCATCGATTTCCAATAATTGAAATTAAATTTATAATATAGAAAATATTCATAACTCAGACATTTTACAGAATAGAGAAGGAACATGTAACTAGTAATACAGAATTTTATTAAATGCAACTAATTCACTAGCATATTGCTGGCAATAAATCTATATGAAACATATGAAAAGAAAAAAAAAAAAGACAACCCAATTTTTGATAAAGTCTGATTGAAGACAATAGATAATAAATCCAGCAAAATAATGTTGAACCAGTATATACAGTATATTCTGTCTAAGGCGGAAATCTGTCTACCGCGGAAATTTTTCCAAGTCCCGGCGAACCCATAGAAAATTACATTAGTTCATGCCGCATAAGGCGGGATCTGTCTAACGCGGAAACGGAAAGCATTTTAAGGTCCCACCGAATACAAAATTTTGCATAAGGCGGAAACAAAGGATAATTTAAAAATGAAAGGCATTTTGTTTATTAAACTTTAAAACTGATAAGTCAAATACTCAATGTCGTGCATGTTAGTTAAATTCCGTAGCACTTTGAAAAAGTTAATTCAAAAGGACAGAAACTGTTTAAATTTTAAGGAATTTATGCTTGTGCCATTTTTTCTCATGCAAAATTATATTTAAAAGTTAAAATTTCTAGTAGAATGAACATTTATCAAAATATATATTTTCGAAAGTGCAATATATTATACTTTAAGGGTGTACTCAAATTCAAAGATATAGCGTTCTGTCTCATTCTCGAAGTTTTTTGGAGGGGGGGGGGGGGGGGTCTGTTAGTTTTTGTGTGTGTGTGTGTGTGTGTAAACGCCCAATTCGCATGTATTACAGCAGTGCTAAGAAATTGAATAGCGTTTCTCATTTATCTATAAAGACAAAAGATCTTTCCGAATTTCAGTTTTCAACCGATTTTCGAGTCAGGAAAATCAATAAAAAAATCAAATTCGAGGGATTTTTTTTTGGGGGGGGGAGGGGGGGGGGTTGCATAAGCCGGAATATTGTCTACCACGGAAACTTTTCTCAGTCCCGATAGATTCCGTCTTAGGTAGAGTTTACTGTATATATATATATTTCTCATAAACTAATTCATTAATTGTAAAATCGATCGCTAATTTTATTAAGTACACTATATTGAGGTTACAAAGAAATGATGGAGTTATTTGACAAATATTTGTAGAAGTTTTAGTGTTTAAAACACAATAATGTATCGAAAAAAAACAACAAACTTTGAAATTCTTTAAATTAAAAAAAAAAAAATCTCAATTTTTACAATAAAATGATTTTTTTTCTTATCAAAATCAGTTTTTCTGAGTATTACGTATAATAATATGTGCATATAATAAGTAAATGTACATCAATAAAAAAAATTCTTCAAAGGGTACAGAGTCCGCTTAGTAAAAAATAGTGTACTTAAAAGACAGTAAAAAATAGTGTAGGGGAGACCGGGGCTAGTAGGCGCAGTTTTTAGTTATTGATTTTTATTAATTTTATGGTTAAGTTTTTTTATGAAACTTTAACTGTACTTTTAAAGAACAGGCATTGGGCTATAAATACCCGGAGTTTTGAGATTGTAGCTTTTGTAGTTTATGTTTAGCCGAAGCCTAAAGTAAAAGAAAAATTGTGCGACAACCTACCCCGTCGCAAGGCAAGTTGCCTATACTTATGGGGTAAGTTGGCACACGCTTTATAAAAATTTAAATGCAACTCAAATAAGACACGCAGTTAAGCGAAATCGATTTCATTATTACCAGTAAGTTTTAACAAAGACGTTATCGTCGTACAATGTAAATTCTAAATTATACAGACATAAAAATAATGAATAAAACATTAACATTGAGTAACTTCTATCCTACTCGATATTATCATCAGAGTTACAGTTGTCACAAATGAAAAATCGAGTGTCTCCATTTGGGCAAGCCTCGTGTGGCCAAAATCTTGCTTGCAACCACTTTTCTCGGTGTTTTCTGTTTTTCAACCTACCAGCACCCACCAGACACCGAGCCAACTTGCCCCGTGTTCAATGCGCCTACTAGCCCGATAATAAATTTCTTCACAAAAGAGAGACGTAACCTTCTAAACATAAATAATCCAGGTAAATCACATATGGGGTAGGTAAAGTTAATCATACACTAAGAAAAATTGCGCAAATTAAATCGCAATTATTAAGATAAGTATTAGAAATTAGAAAAAGAATGAAGCAACAAAAAATTACTTATGAGTGCAAAAAACAGAAAAATCGCAATAAATGTCCACTGCACGTAGGTAACGGTGTAAAACTACAATGGAGATTGTAAAAAGCAAGAAGAAAGGTACTCTGTGACTGGTTGCGCAATCTATCCACAAACAGGTGATTTATGAGGACTGCGCCTACTTACCTCTGTAGCCAACTAGCCCCGGTCTCCCCTATTTAATAAAATTAGTGTAAAAAATCACTATATTATTTTACAGTTCAATGAAAAATAATAATAATAATCGAGACGTTGAAGAAATCATATTTTTTACAGCGTTTTTGGCTATGTTTATATGTATATATTTTTTTCTCTAAACTAATTCATTAATTGCAAAATCGATCGCTAATATCATTAAGTACACTACATTGAGGTTACAAAAAAATGATGGAGTGATTTGACAAATATTTGTAGAAGTTTTAGTGTTTAAAACACTGTAATGTATCGAAAAAATAACAAACTTTGAAATTCTTTAAATTAAAATAAAAGATCTCAATTTTTACCAACAAAATGATTTTTTTTCTTGTCAAAATCAGTTTTTCTATTACGTATAATAATATGTGCATATAATAAGTAAATGTACACCAATAAAAAAAAATTCTTCAAAGGCTACCGAGTCCGCTTGGTAAAACATAGTGTACTTGAAAAATAGTAAAAAATAGTGTACTTAATAAAATTAGCGTAGAAAAATCACTATATTATTTTCCAATTCAATGAAAAAAATAATAATAATTGAGACGTTGAAGAAATCATATTTTTTACTGCGTTTTTGGCTATGCTTATATGTATATTTTTTTCTCATAAACTAATTCATTAATTGTAAAATCGATCGCTAATTTTATTAAGTACACTATATTGAGGTTACAAAAAAATGATGGAGTGATTTCACAAATATTTGTAGAAGTTTTAGTGTTTAAAACACAGTAATGTATAAAAATAAATAAATAAATAAATAAATAAATAAATAAAACTTTGAAATTCTTTAAATTAAAAAAAAATCTCAATTTTTACCAACAAAATTATTCTTTTTTTCTTGTCAAAATCAGTTTTTCTAAGTATTACGTATAATAATATCTGTATATAATAAGTAAATGTACATCAATAAAAAAATTCTTCAAAGGGTACCGAGTCCGCTTAGTAAAAAATAATATCTAAATACTTTATACGAAACTAAAAATGTACATTTTATCATATATCGAGAAAAGATTTTAAGAAACGCTTATTAGAAAGTGAAACAAAACAACTTCATTATGTAGGTTAGTTACAGTGTATGAACTAAGTTAAATAACCGAGAAACTTGTTTGTCACTAGCTTTTTGATGAGGGTATTTCAACGTGACACAATTTTCTCAAACGAAAACGCTTTCTAATTTCTTTTTCTCTCTGTTTTTCAAATCATTATTTTCAAATACCGTTATATATTTTTCTTGCTTATTTTTAAATATTGATTTTCGAAAACTGGAGAAACTTTTGCTTTCACTTTTGCAAAATTGTTAATAAATTTTAACTCTCAATTTTTTCAAAGCTTTACAAATTGAATAGTGTTTAATTGTTTTTGAAGATAAGCTTCATTATAATATGCAAAAATAATGTTAAAATGTTAATGTTATTTTCTACAATTAGTCAATAAAGTATTTAATTATAATTAATTTTTTTTATGTACCTTAATGGTAAATAATTTAATTTGTTATTGTTGACATTCTCTTTAAACTTCATTGATTACATTAAATTATTCATGCATTCCTTTGTTACGTAACTAAAACTATCTTTAAGCAAATAATGTGCGATACTCTTTTTCTCTTTTAATTTTACTCTTGACTAACATTTAATGATGATTAACTACAATAAATTGATGATGCAATTTGACTAATAAAGTGTTTTTATTTCTTAGGAATAAATTAAATTTTAAAATAAGAACAAATTTTAAATCGTATAATTTTTGTATATTTTAATGAGTGTTATAATAATAAAAAATATTTTTTCAGCCATTTTATCGAAAATTTTGTTCAATTTTTCATGATATCGCAATTTTTTTATTAAATTTATTATATATTTTCATCATTTATAAAAATATAACCATACTATAATTTTTACATAAACATGTTTTAATATTAAATGTTACATTTGAACTCAAGAAAAGCTTGCGGCATTTTGGATATTTGGAGAGTTCTTATAAAATTTATCGTACTTAAAAAATATAATCATGCTATAATTTTTACATAGATATGTTTTAATATTTAATGATAAATTGAATACTGGAAAAGCTTGCGGCTCTTTTGGGTACTCCGACTGTTAAAAATATATCATTTAAAGAAATCATACTATAAGTTTTACAGAGTTATATTTTAATAAATAATGTTAAATGTCAACTCAAGAAAACTTTGCATCGTTTTGGGAATTCGGAGATTTCTTAAAATGTATATCATTTTTAAAAACTATAATAATACTATCATTTTTACAGTGATATGATTTAATAATGTTAAATGTCAACACCAAAAATGTTTTTGGCATTTCGGGTGTTAAGAACATTCTTAAAAATTAATCAGTCTTCAAAAATATAATCCTACTAAAATTTTTACAAATATATGTTTTAATATTTAATGTTAAATTAGAGTTCAATAAATGTTTGCGATACTTTTTGTGTTAGGAGCGTTCTTAAAAATTATACCATTCTTAAAAAATATAATTATACTAAATTATTTTCAGATATATGTTTTCTTAAATTTAAAATTCAAGGAAAATTTGTAGAATTTTAGGTGTTGATGCGTTTTTAAAAAACTTGTCATTTTCAAAAATTATATTCATACTAAAATTTTGACAGCGGTAAGTTTTAATTTTTAATGTTAAATTTGAACTTAAGAAATGTTTGTGGCATTTTTGGGTCTAAGGAGCGTAAAGTTAGCATAACTTACCGGCACGTCAGTCGCAGGATGGGATAATTCTGAACCTTAAGTTTCGATTTCGCGCTGATGTTTGTAGCTCACGGTCTGGTTTTTGAGTGAAGGGTCCGGCGGCCAACAAGGGCTGCTTCTTTCTCCCAAAGACACGCCCACGTCTTGCCAGAGAAAACGTTATTTTGCCGACCTTGCCTCCCGAAAATTAAAAACTGGTTCCGCGGGAACCGTTTTCTAGTTGCTCTTTTACACTCGCACCATGTTCCGTACTACACACTCGGACATCGCGGCAAGTGCATGCTCCATCCGAAATGCGAGCAACGTAGCTGTTGCGAGGTTACCACAAAGCAGTTAGTAGTGACTTACCCGCCAAAATGTACGCCAAGCACTTTCTACTTTGAATTCAGTGGCGCGGCACAAGACAAGATAAATATGAGGAAGGAGGGAAGGGGTATTGTCGTGTGGGCTTTAACAGTAAAATCAGGTAAGCGTGTTCAAGTTAGAGTTGAAAAGAAAAGAAAATGTTGCTTGAGAACGAATGTCACACAAAATAAAATCCTTTAAGTGAGGTTTAGATTTCGTGGCATAATTAACGGAGCAGATTTCCCAAATAGTTATACAGTAAAACCTGCTAAGACGGAATCTCAAGGAGCCGGGAAAAAATTGTCTTTTAGACAGATGTTTTGCCTTAAAAGGTCCACCATCTATTGCAGGTGTATTGTATT
Source organism: Maratus speciosus (assembly GCA_963932465.1). Taxonomy (NCBI): domain Eukaryota; kingdom Metazoa; phylum Arthropoda; class Arachnida; order Araneae; family Salticidae; genus Maratus; species Maratus speciosus. Next base: position 37,109,747 of record OZ010787.1, on the reverse strand, counting down.
ATTTTCGCCAGGACTAGCGTCCTGCATCGAGTCGAGTAACTCGATTTTATTCGAACCCGACCCGTCCTGCGGATTGGCGTTAATTTCATTTAGTGTCGAGTTTGGGTGGGCTGACTTTTATTTATACATTTATTTATTTGCTACCTGTTGCGATCGGGTAGGGTGTTCACTTTTATTGTTTCTGGTTGCTGTTGGGTTTCGAATTTTTTTGCGAATCTGATTCAGTGTCGAGTTTGGGCGGGCTGACTTTAATTAATTAATTAATTTATTTATTTGCTAGCTGTTGCTATCGGGTAGGGTATTCACCTTTATTGTTTCGGGTTGCTGTTGGGTTTCATTTTTTTTTTTTTTTTTGTCGAATCTGATTCCGGTTGACCTTATTATTGAAAAGTGCAAAATATTGTTTTAAATGAAAAATTATATATTTGGATATGAATGAATATATATATCTTTCTTTGAGGTTTACGTATTTTGGGTTCGAATCGGTTTCACATGGAAGTGTGTCGACATCGAGTCGGGTTCCTGGTCAACTAAATGCTTTTATCGGATTCGGGTTAACAGAAATTATATTTCGTCTTCGGTTTGGGTTTCGGGTTGAATCTAAACAGAATTTTTGACTGACCCGTGTATAACTCTAGTCGGTACCATGATTCAAAAGAGAAAAGAATTTAGCTATTGCATTTTACGTCATAATATGTTCGGTAAAATAACAATAATAATAATAATAAAGTGTTTTCTCAAACTAAAAAAAAAAAAAAAAAAAAAAAAAAAAAATCGCAAACAAAAGCAAAGATATCTGTGATTTTATTTCAAAATTAACCCACGTCTTACACATGAAAATGCTAATTATTTACATTTATTCTACAACTCGAAGATCTCGATTTATAATTTGTACTTTTTTAATTGAAGTAATACTATATGTAGGCGAAATGCTAATGCAAGCTAAACTTAAATTAATTTGATTTTTAGCTCACAGGCTATCAAAGCCTGAGAGCTAATGTGCCCGCCCGTTCTGTATGTATGTATGTACGTATGTATGTATGTATGTACGTAACGCGATAACTCTTGATAGAAACATCCGATTTGCTTCAAATTTTTTTTCTAGGTTCATTGTTATAAGGCGCTTCCCTGATTAGTTTTGGGAGTTCATTGGTTAAGGATAAATGGGGAAAAACGGGGTTAGTCCAACCCCTTAATTCAGATAAATGGGTTTTTCATGCAGAATCATTCGATTTGCCCCGAATTTGGTTCACAGGCTATCAAAGCCTGAGAGCTAATGTGCCCGCCCGTTCTGTATGTATGTATGTACGTAACGCGATAACTCTTGATAGAAACATCCGATTTGCTTCAAATTTTTTTTCTAGGTTCATTGTTATAAGGCGCTTCCCTGATTAGTTTTGGGAGTTCATTGGTTAAGGATAAAGGGGGAAAAACGGGGTTAGTCCACCCCCCTTAATTCAGAAAAATGGGTTTTTCATGCAGAATCATTCGATTTGCTCCGAATTTGGTATACCGGTTTATTATGTTAAGGAACTTCCCTAATTAGTTTTGGGGGTTCATTGGTTAAGGATAAAGGGGGAAAAGGAGGGTTAGTCCACCCCCTTTATTCAGATAAATGGATTTTTCATGCAGAATCATTCGATTTGCTCCGAATTTGGTATACCGGTTTATTATGTTAAGGAACTTCCCTGATTAGTTTTGAGGGTTCATTGGTTAAGGATAAAGGGGGGAAAACGGGGTTAGTCCACCCCCTTAATTCAGATAAATGGGTTTTTCATGCAGAATCATTCGATTTGCTTCTTATTTGGTATACCGGTTTATTATGTTAAGGAACTTCCCTGATTAGTTTTGTTGGTTCATTGGTTAAGGGTAAAGGGGAAAAAGGGGGGTTAGTCCACCCCCTTAATTCAGATAAATGGATTTTTCATGCAGAATCATTCGATTTGCTCCGAATTTGGTATACCGGTTTATTATGTTAAGGAACTTCCCTGATTAGTTTTGAGGGTTCATTGGTTAAGGATAAAGGGGGAAAAGGGGTGTTAGTCCACCCCTTTTAATTCAGATAAATGGCTTTTTCATGCAGAATTATTCGCTTTGCTCCAAATTTGGTATACCGGTTTATTATGTTAAGGAGCTTCCCTGATTCGTTTTGGGGATTCATTGGTTAAGGATAAAGGGGGGGGGGGCTAGTCCACCCCCTTAATTTAGATAAATGGATTTTTTTTGCAGGATTATTCGATTTGCTCCAAATTTGGTATACCGGTTTATTATGATAAGGAGCTTCCCTGATTAGATTTAGAGGTTCACTGGTTAAGTATAAAGGGGGAAACGAGGGCTAATTCCCCTTCACTTATTTTTTTGAGGGGCATTATTCTTTAAAATAAGAGTATGATATACAATCAGTGTGAATAGCCTGTGAGCTCAATGCCATCAGTTTAACTGGGCACTTTTCTTTTTTATTTATGTTTTCAATAAACCTTCAAAATAAGAGTCTGCGGCGATCAAATTTATATTCTGATAAAAAAAAAAAAAAAAAAAAAATTCGACAGGATTTTTAATGCTGATGGGAAATGGATATTTTATAGCTAAAATATTAAAATGGATTGTTTATGTTTTCTCACATGGCATATCATGTACTCATGAGTTAAAATTAGATAAGACAGATTTGCCTCAACTTTTTTTTTTTTTTTTTTTTTTTTTTTTTTTTACGACAGTAACGCACCTTAGTAAGAAATAGAGTAACCGAATTCAAATAAAATTGATTTTTTATATTTTACATTTACAATTAAGTTTAAACCAGGTCGGACTGATTAAACTCAATTTTATGTTATTGCGCTCCTGGTGGAAAACAGAGTAACTAAATAAATTTGATTGTTTTAAGGCTGTTCTCAACTGCTTTGCTCAACAAAAGAAAAACGGTTTGACACATTTACAAATTCATTTTTTAACGGAAAGATACAAAATTAGGAAGCCTGATTATGGGAGCGATTTGGAATCGAACTGTGTTTTCCATTTTTTGATCAATCAATTGCCCATTGAGTTATAAGCGATTTTGATCACGTGACACGGCATTTTTCTCCCCTTACAGACTGGATTTTCTTCTTTCGTTCGGAAGTTCAGTTCAAAATGCCAACTTTGACAGTATTTTCTGAAAGATTTATTGCGTTTACTTGAAAACGGAAAAAACAGTTCGATGACACAGTTTCTGAATAACAACACCTTCCAGTTTCATGCGTTTCCGAACAAAAACGAATTAAAACTTATGTCAGAAAGTTGACCCTTTGGATTTTAGAGTAGCCTTAATAAATCTTCAAAATAAACTTCAGCACGGTCATATTTATGTTTTGATAAAAAGTTTTACATGGTTTTTTATCACTGGTAGTGTACCAGGCGGAAAATTAACAAAACTAACTAAACATAATTTAAATTTTAAAAAGCGTTTTTTTTTTTTTTTTTTTTTTGGTTTCTCACATGAAGAACACTGTCCAAACTAAAATTAGTTTGGATAGATTTAATTCAACTTTGTTTTACACCGATATGATTCCTTGACCAGATATAAATTAACTTAACTTAAACCAGACGTTTTGGGTTCGACTTGCAACCTGGACACCTTTTCATTCACTTAGAAGAAAAATATCAATTCGTGTGATATATTTACCAATAAGTTTGATTGAGTGAAAAAGAATAAAAGTTTATCTACGCATCCATTCTTTAATGAAGTTCAATTGACTGAAATTTATTCTGCTGAGCTGCCTACAGGGCAGACCATATACTATTGCCAAAAAAGATTATCTGTTAGCCGGTTGTCGGACGAGGTAGCTCAATAGACAGAGCGTTGGCAATTTAAGCCAGAGGTCTTGGGTTCAACTCCCGCCTGGAAACCTTTTTACCAAGTTGGAAAAAATATAAATTCCTGTGATATTTTTACCAAACAGTTCCAACGAGTTAAAAATAATAAAAGTGTATTGAAGGTTTTAAAATAAATCTTCAGAATAAGCGGTCAAATTTATGTTCTGATAAAATTTTTCACTTAATAGGTTTTTTTTTAAATGTTGATGTTTACATTATATAAGGTAAACGTACTAGTAGTCGACCACTTAAACATATTTATGGGTCAATCCATTTCAAGTGGTCGAGAAAATGTCATATTCGTTGCTCGATCCTTTTTAAAAAATCTGAAATTTTTTGTACAACAACCCTAACATGATGGAAGTTCAAAATGACTATTATTTTAATTTTATTAATTTTTGTTTGTGCATGGCGGCTATCTTTGTTTCATTGTCTGCAGCAATTTTCTCTCAAGAAGGGTTTACGGAATTGTAAATAATTCATCGGTTATTTATCCAATTCAAGTGCGGATTAAAGCAATTTGTACAGAATACATTGGGCTAAAAATCTGGTAATGGAGTAGTTTCCGAAACTAACTGCTTATTGGTAAAATTTAAGCATAAAGTTTCAGTTTTTTTCCAAAATTTGTCCGTTTACAAGAGGAAATTTTTCTAGCAAGGAAAACTGTCAACATGACATAATTTTTTTTACAAATAGGCCGAAAGTACTTGTACTCACACGCCGAGTTCCAGATCTGGGACTTTCTTTCTCTTCGCTAAAAAAAATCCCAAATTTTTCAAAAATGACAAAAATCGCACTTTTCAGGCTTTGATATCTCTGGTGGGGCACGAGATAAAAATCTGAATTTTTTTTTTATAAGAGTATTGTATGGTAGTGTCACAAGAAATTTCAGGATGGAGATTTGACTACAAGCTGAGATATGGCAAGGGCAACATGTCAAAACAATAGTGCCAAACTATTGTTTTGTTGTAGTCACAGCTAAGTATTTATCTCAGAGTATCATTTATTTTTTAGATTATCTTTAAATAATAGTAACAGACAATAAATCTTTTGCAATTAATTAAAAAAATAATTATGCCTAAGGCTTACATCTTGTATGGTTTCAGTAATTTTTGTTGTAATTTTAGTAACTAAAAGAAACCTCAGCACTTTTGCATATATATATATATATATATATAATATATATACAAGACCTGGGACAAAAACAGAATAGGGAAAGAGAAAAGCTGTTAATGTTGGCATACTTGTTGAGACATGATCAAACGTGTCAAAACACATTCCTGCTTGTTGATTTAAAAACCACAATTTTAATGCTGCTTGCCAGTCCCTGAAACTTGTTCCTACCATAAGTATGTTCCTGTAAATGAAACATTATGCGATGTTACCATGCATCAGCTTCAAGTAATTTTCAGAAAGTAAAGATACCCAAAGCCTTTTCAAAATTTATACTGCAGAAAAATCACATTTTTTCATAAGAGGTAAGCTAGGAATTATTAATGAATTGAGACTTGCACATAGTGATTTCAAAGTATATTTCTATGAGCCAGCAGGGCCAAGATCTTAAATCAAGTTATCAAGAGATGACAAGACTTGGTTCCTACAAATAAAATTTTGAGAAAGATCAAAATTGTGGTTTTTGAACCAAAAAGCAAGAATGTGTTTTTACACGTTTGATCATGTCTCAACAAGTATGACAACAGTAACAGCTTTTCTTTTTCCCCTATGTTGTTTTTGTTTCAGGTCTTGTATAAAAATATTTTTTTTCTTTATGTAAAAGTGCTGAGGTTTCTTTTAGTTACTAAAATTACTTACAACAAAAATTACTGAAACCATACAAAATGTATGGCCTTAGGCATAATTATTTTTTTTTATTAATTGCTAAGCTTTGCAAAGGGCTTTATTTTCAGTTACTATTATTTAAAGATAATAAAAAACATAAATTTAAATGACACTCTGAGTTAAATACTTAGCTGTGACTACAACAAAACAATAGTTTGGTAGTATTGTTTTGACATGTTGCCCTTGCCATATCTCAGCTTGTATCAAATCTCCATCTTGAAATTTCTTGTGCATAACACTACCATACAATACTCTTACAAAAAAAAAATTCAGATTTTTATCTCGTGCCCCACCAGAAATATCAAAGCCTGAAAAGTGCGATTTTTGCCATTTTTGAAAAATTTGGGATTTTTTTTTAGCGAAGAGATCTGGAACTCGGCGTGTGAGTACAAGTACTTTCGGCCTATTTTCAAAAAAAAATATGTCATGTTAGCGGTATTCCTTGCTAGAAAAATTTCCTCTTGTAAACGGACAAATTTTGGAAAAAAACGGAAACTTTATGCTTAAATTTTCCCAATAAGCAATTAGTTTCGGAAACTACTCCATTACCAGATTTTTAGTCCAATGTATTCTGTACAAATTGCTTTAATCCGCACTTGAATTGGATAAATAAACGATGAATTATTTACAATTCCGCAAACCCTTCTTGAGAGGAAATTGCTGCAGACGATGAAACAAAGATGGCCGCCATGCACAAACAAAAATTAAAAAAATTAAAATAATAGTCATTTTGAACTTCCATCATGTTAGGGTTGTTGTACAAAAAATTTCAGATTTTTAAAATATGGTCGAGCAACCAGTGCTGGACCACTTGAAATGGATTGACACTTATTTAATTCTTATAAGTAGTGTTAATGAATTCCAAAAGATACGTATACCTAGTTCTAACCTTCATGTATCAGAATAAACATTCAAAGTTTCAAAATATATTCTTCGGCGAAAATGAAAAATAAAAAATTTTACCTTCCTCTATGCTCTAGTAGTGGGCGTAGTAAAATTTTGATGCATGGACTTTTAAGTTTTCGGCATATTCAACAAATTATTTACAATGCAATTGAGTATGTCAACAGCAGTTTCATTCAAAATAAATCATAATATTAAAGAAAAAATATTTTATCGAAAAACTTATCTCTCAATGAAATCTCTAAGAATTTGCCAAAAAATCTGTTTTTGAAGACATTCTAGAAAATAAAGAAATGTACCATCAGAAAAATGCAATCATTCGTAACAGTTTACGGAAAGTTACCATTTAAGTATGTTAGTCAATCAGATTTCTTTCAATCGTTTTTCAGAAATGCATTTTGGGCTTATGTTTAATTTTTTTAAATTAGTGGCCCACTACTGGTACGTGTCCACTATAGGTGCATTTACCTTAACACAGTTTTCAATAAAATAAATAGCAAAGTACACATCTTTTAATAATTCTTCTTGAATCTTTCGTGAAATTATAATAAGAAAAATAATTTAAATAATAGCCACTATCTATTAACTAACTGTTAATCTAACACTGAATGAAATCTTCAGCTTTTTATTTTTCAAAATACTGTTTTGTACTGAAATATTTTCGCAATTGCGCTTAATTCTAAGCAGTTTTTGAAACCTCAAAGTTTTGTAAAACAAGATGACTGTGTAAACAAAAATATTTTGTAAGTATTGACAGAAATATTTGAAAAAAAAATGCAGAATTTTGATATAACGACCATTTATTATAGCGAACGTACCATTATAACGATCAATTCAAATAGTGGCAAATACATTTGTTCATTCATGTAATGTAATTTTTATAGCGAATAGATCAAATAATATGGTGAAACATTCCTTTCCCTTCTTTTTTATCAATATTTCTTTGGAATTGTTTGGTAAAAATTAGCTTACGAATGATTTCAACTAGTTTTTGCTATCGAAGCTCGAATTGAATTGGATTTACATCATAATATGTTCGGTAAAATAATAATAATAATAATAATAATAATAATAATAATAATAATATAAATTGTTTTCTCAAACTGAAAAAACAAACAAAAAAACATCACAAACAAAATCAAAGATATCTAGAAGTTTATTTCAAAATTAACCTATGTGTTACACATCAACATGGCTAATTATTTACATTTATTCGACAACTCGAAGATCTCATAGTAGATTTATAATTTATATTTTTTTAATTGAAGTAATACTGTATGCAGGCGAAATGCTAATGCAAGCTAAACATAAATAAATTTGATTTTTTACGTTTTTAATAAAACTTCAAAATAAGCATCTGACACGATTTTCTCTTCCGATTTGTGAGTAACACTATTTCGAATAAAAATCTCATCTTATTTAATGACAGTATTCTATCATAAAATAAAGCTAATAGTTCTATTCTGAAATAGCGATACTCAAAAATAGGTCGAAATTTCATGCAGCTATGGATGAAAAAATTATGTTACCACCTAGAAAGGGAAGATTAAGATTAAGACATCTGCAAAAATTACAGAGCTCCACCCTCATTGACTAAAATTATACACGTATCTTTTTTGTTAGACCCTTTTGCGAATCGCTGCAAAATTATACAAGGTGATTCAGCTCGTCGGTGACAAACTTTAAGGATCGATAGAGCACACCTAGACGAACATTTTTGAATGGGGAATGTAGGGTCCCTGACGCGATGGTAAGGCGCTAGGCGCTTTCGAAAATTTGGGTGCCGAAATTCGAAACGTCATAAAAACTAGGGAAATGGTTAGATTTTCTTGCTTGTTGCGTCGAAATGATTCTGTTTGTTTAGACTTTCTTCAGTACCAATTTGATAAGCGTATCTCTTAAAACATGGATAGGGGGCGCTGCAGACTTTGGAGAGCTAGACAACAACTTTAAGCCCGTTATTTTGATAATTTAACACATGCTCGCCAAAGTTTATACTCTAACTTAAAGTTTGAACCCAAAAGTAGAGCCCTGCAAAAAGCGTAAGAGCCGGAATAAAATGTCAAAGTACAGGGTGGTCGAAACTCGAAGGCTCCTAGGAGATAAACAAACAGATTTCTTGACTTATGGCATGCATTTTCATGATTCTGTTTGCTGGGGCTCTCTGAAACTCAGTTGAACGGTACAAAAAGAAACATCGATAGGGGGCGCTTTGGGCAAAAAACATAATTCGTTGACATTTCGGACGCTAACTGGAAACGGGGCGCTACGATCAGTTAGAAACAAAACAAGAGAGTAATTTACTTATCATAAGAAGCTATTAAAACTGCAGTTTGTTTGTTTTTTTTAACAAACATAGCTGGTTTCAATCATGCACAATGCGCGCAATAAAATTTACATAAGGTGCTTTTTGCTGATTTATGCAAAAGATATCGTACCATATCGATATGCAAAAGATACGTAATGCGTAGACGACAACGCGAGATGACGTAGTTGTATGCGCAGACACGTCTTTTGAACGTGCGGTACCTACTTAAGCTTCGGGTTACTTGTCTGCAGATCGGTAGTAGGATGGAACGGTACACAAACTCTGAATTGGCTGACATGCATTTGGCGTATGGCGCTGCTGGTTGTAATGGACGAGCCGCTCAGCGGTTGTACGCCGAGCGTTACCCCAACAGGCAAATCCCCTGCCATGCCTTTTTCGCTCGAGTACACCAGAGGTTGTCCACAACGGGATCTTTCGACGGAGGCAGGCCTGAACGGGAGCGATCAGTGAGCACCCCCGACAACGAAGAGGCTGTGCTTAACCTGGTTGAGGACAACCCAGGTCTTAGCACGAGAGATATCGCCAGACATGTTGGCATTTCGCAAGCAACTGCGTGGCGCATCTTACGTTCCCGGAATCTGCACCCCTACCACATCCAGCGGGTGCAGTTGCTCAGAGAGCAGGATTTTGGCCCTCGAGTGGAATTCTCAAGATGGTACTTGGCGATGAGATCCAGGGATCCCCGTTTTGTAAACAGCATTTTGTTTACGGACGAGTCCACCTTCATCCGGGAGGGAATGTGGAACGCCCACAACAGTCATGTGTGGTGTGATGAAAATCCACATGAAACCAGAAGCCGAGCAGCCCAGGAGCGTTTCTCAGTAAATGTGTGGGCCGGCATTCTGGGGGATTGCCTCATTGGCCCTTATTTGTTACCTGAACGGCTGACAGGTGGAAATTACCTGATTTTCCTGGATCAAGTGCTGCCGCAGCTTCTGGATGAGGCGCACGTACCCGAAGGTTCGCGTCGCCAGATGTGGTTCCAGCACGATGGAGCTCCGGCCCATTACACGAACGACGTGCGTCTCCATCTAAACGCAAGGTATGGCCAGCGGTGGATCGGGCGTGGGGGTCCAGTTCACTGGCCTGCCCGATCACCAGACCTCACCTGCTTGGATTTCTTCCTTTGGGGTTACCTGAAGGCCGAGGTATACCATACACCTGTCAGCAGTGCTGAAGAACTTGTGGCGCGCATTGTGGCAGCTGCAGGGCAGATCAGAGATACTCCTGGCATTGTTGGAAACACACACTCCTCAATGCGACGGAGGTGCGAAGCCTGCATCATGGCCCAAGGTCGAAATTTCGAGCATCTTCTGTAGTGTTATTTTTTGTAAATAAATTTCCAGTATCATTGATGTTTTTGGTCTAAATTTATTCAGAAGTGTTGAGCAGAGGTAGAAAATGTGTTTTCATTATTACTAACTGATCGTAGCGCCCCGTTTCCAGTTAGCGTCCGAAATGTCAACGAATTATGTTTTTTGCCCAAAGCGCCCCCTATCGATGTTTCTTTTTGTACCGTTCAACTGAGTTTCAGAGAGCCCCAGCAAACAGAATCATGAAAATGCATGCCATAAGTCAAGAAATCTGTTTGTTTATCTCTTAGGAGCCTTCGAGTTTCGACCACCCTGTACTTTGACATTTTATTCCGGCTCTTACGCTTTTTGCAGGGCTCTACTTTTGGGTTCAAACTTTAAGTTAGAGTATAAACTTTGGCGAGCATGTGTTAAATTATCAAAATAACGGGCTTAAAGTTGTTGTCTAGCTCTCCAAAGTCTGCAGCGCCCCCTATCCATGTTTTAAGAGATACGCTTATCAAATTGGTACTGAAGAAAGTCTAAACAAACAGAATCATTTCGACGCAACAAGCAAGAAAATCTAACCATTTCCCTAGTTTTTATGACGTTTCGAATTTCGGCACCCAAATTTTCGAAAGCGCCTAGCGCCTTACCATCGCGTCAGGGACCCTACATTCCCTATTCAAAAATGTTCGTCTAGGTGTGCTCTATCGATCCTTAAAGTTTGTCACCGACGAGCTGAATCACCCTGTATAATTCAGATCACTCAGCGTTGTAATAGAAAAAGGATATTGTTTTCATGTACAATTTGCCTAAAAAACGCAATTTTTCTGCTATTTCTAATTTTATTATTCGATTAAACATCATGTAATGCATTTTCAGATATTTCGATTTTAATTTCAGTATTTACTGGATGAAAAAGGTAATGTTTCCACCCGGTAAGCGAAGATTAATGTATCTGTAAAAATTTTAGTGTTGTGCGCTTTTTGACTAAAATTAACCACATTTGTTTTTGGTTACAACAATTTTGTAAACGCTGCAAAATTATATTCTTCAGATATCGCAATGTTGTTACATAAAAAAGAAATCAATTTTTTAAAATTATTTTTTTAAAAGTTGGCCTATTAAACAAAGTTTTTCAGCGATTTCTAATTTTATTATTATTTAAGTAACTATCATATACTGCATTTTTAGAAATTTCGGTATTTAATTTAGAAATATTTTTTTATGCAGACAAATTATTTTAATTAAAATCAATCGACAAATACTTTTATAACAAGATTTTCACACTATTCTTTCTTTCTTCTTTTTTCTAAATTTTGATGTAAAGTATAAAAATGCAGTTGTTGAAAGCTTATTTATAGCAACCTCCTATTAGAAAGACAAAGGAGGTAATTATAACGAACGTCAATTGTATTAATTGTATTTTTAATATTATGCCAACCATCTACCTTTTTCATTCTTCTTAGCGAATGCAATATCTAACTTTTTATCCCATCTTCTATGCGATGAATGACAAAAATATTAGTTTTCCAGTATCTGCAAATTATTTTTATGTACTACATAAAAATGCAAGTACGTCTTTCAAAACTTCCATTATAGAGACATCCTATTATTCTGTCCCTTTTCTGTGGAAAAAAAGGAGATCACGAACGTTAATTGTATTAAATGTATTTATAATTGCTGTAATTATTATTTGGACATGCTACCTTTTTAGCTCATAGGCTATCAAAGCCTGAGAGCTAATGCGCAAGCAGGTTCTGTATGTACGTATGTATGAACGCATGTATGTACGTAACGCGATAACTCTTGATAGAAACATCCGATTTGCTTCAAATTTTGTTTATAGGTTCATTCTGATAAGGCGCGTCCCTGATTATTTTTGCGAGTTTATTGCTTAAGTATAAGGATGAGGGGCGGGGGGCTAATCCCTGAATTTAGATAAATGGGTTTTTTATGCAGAATTATCCAATCTGTTAAGGCGCTTCCCTGATTAGATTTGGGGGTTCTTTGGTTAAGTATAAAGGAGTGAATAGGGGGAGGGCTAATCCCCCCTTAATTTAGATAAATGTGTTTTTCGTGCAGACTTATCCGATTTGCTTCAAATTTGGTATACCGGTTTATTCTGATAAGGCGCTTCCCTGATTAGATTTGAAGGTTCATTGGTTAAGAATAAAGGGGAGACGGGAGTCTAAAACCCCTCCTTAATTTAGATAAATGGTTTTTTCTTGCAGAATTATCCGATTTGCTTCAAATATGGTATACCGGTTTATTTAGATAAGGCGCTTCCCTGATAAGATTTGGAGGTTCATTGGTTAAGTATAAACGATAGAAATGGGGGAGCTAATCCTTTAATTTCTTTTATAAGGGGCATTATTCTTTGAAATAAGTGTATAATATGCAATTAGTGTGAATAGCCTGTGAGCTCAATGCCATCAGTTTATCTGGGCACTTTTCTTTTTTCCATTTTTATCGGCAAATGCAACATCGAATTCTTTTATCCCATCTTCTATGCCTTCAAAATCAGTAATATTAGTTTTTCAGAATAAGTAAAGTAATTTTGACGTAATACATAGAAAGGTAAATACAAATTTTCAGAATTTCCATTGTAGCGATCTCCTATTATTAGAATCTTTTCCGCGGAACAAATGAGGTCTTTGTAACAAACTGAACTGTATTAGTTGTATTTATAATTTTTCAATCTTCTCGGCAAATGCAAAACCCAATTCTTTTATCCCATCTTCTATATGTATGTCATCAAGGTCAGTAATGGTAGTTTTCCGACATTAATAACGCTGTAAAAGAAAAAAAGTTTTCACGTGTACTGAGAAAAGTAATTATTTTTGATCATATGCGTCTTACAATTATGAAGCTTTTTCAGAAGGTTGTAGCGATATTTAAGTTATAAAATGGAACAAATATTTTAAAAGTTTGCATTTTTCTGCCCTTTACAATTTTGATTAATTTCTAAAACGAGCAATTTAATATAAAAGCATGTTTCGCCAGTATGACCTAGCTTAAAAGTGAGAAAAAGAAAAATCCATTACAGATGTATTAAATTACATATGTAAAGTCGCAAGTCCTGTTATTCAAATAATTGTTTTTGTGTGATTGTCATTTACAAAGTAATGTTATAACAGTAATTTTGTAAGAGAATAAATGGTTTTACACGCTGTATTGCTGTAAATAAACGTCATGTAATCAAATGGTCAAAAATGGTTTTATTTTGAAATAGGAAAAATTGACTCACACACAGAGAGATAATATCAGTCAGCAAATTCTTAGAATAATTTAGCTCTAGATTGAATTTAACACTACAGCGTAAATTCAAGTCCGTCAAAAAAACGCACCTGAAACGGTATGAAACAAAAAAGAAATATTTTGCCACCCTCTCCCTCTTCCCACCTGCCCGAAATTTCACGCGCCATTTTTTATAAACTTTTTCTTATGTGTTATAAACTATGTTAAAATTTCAAACAGATCACCTTGTTAGATTTCCTATTTTAAATGAAATCGCGGTCCGTTAGTTCCACATTCCACCACGAGGGAGCGCATTCTATTCTTAACAAAACTGTATCTGAACATAACTCCGTTAAAAATCCTATCAGGAGATATGCTAGTCGAGGGGGTGGCGGTCTTAACCAAGAATTTATTATATTTGCTGAAATTACTATTCGAAAATAGTGGTATCACTACTCCTGACATTTTTATCTGGCATAAGTAACATTTATGCTGTATTTTTAAAAATCGGACACCGTTCAGATGTATACTGCAACGAAACATCACGTGACTGCCTTGTAAAATAAGTATATAATAGAAATAAATCAATTAGTAAAATTAGCACCCCCTCCCCTCCCCGAAATTTCACATGCCATTTTTATAAACTTTTTCTTATGTGTTATAAACTATCTTAAAGTTTCAAACAGATCGCCTTGTTATATTTCCTAATTTTAACAAAATCGCGTTATGTTAGTTCCACATTCCACCACCAGGGAGCGCACTCTATTCTTAACAAAACTGTATCGGAAGGAAACTCCGTTAAACAACCTATAAGTAGATATGTTACTCGAAGTGATGGCGGTCTTAATAAGAAATTAAGATATTTGCTGAAATTACTATTCGGAAATAGTGGTAACTAAACTTTAGACAATTTTATATTAAATAAGTAGCGTATATCTCAGGACTCCCTCAAAAAAGGCACCTAAAGCGGTCAGAAACACTAATTTTTTAAATAGAAATCTAGCGCCCCCCCCCCCCTCCCTGGAATTTCACGTGTCATTCTTTTTTACACTTTATCTTATGTGTTATAAAATGCCTTAAAGTTTCAAACAGATCGACTTGTTAGATTTCCCAATTTTAACAAAATCGCGTTATGTTAGTTCCTTATTCCACCACCAGGGAATGCACTCTATTCTTAACAAAAGCATATCTGGACGAAACTCCTTTACGCAATTTTTCGTAGATACATGGGTCGGGATGGTGGCGGTCTTAAACAAGAATTTAAAACATTTGCTGCGGTAACAAACGCTAAGATTTAAAAAATAATTCTAGCTCCCCCCACCCCTCCTCTAAATATCACACTCCGTTCTTTTTTACACTTTTTCTTATGTGTTATAAACTATTTTAAAGTTTCAAACAGATCGAGTGGCGGTCTTAATCAATAATTCAAGATATTTCCTGAAATTACTATTCGAAAATAGTGGTATGAATACTTGTAAACTTTCTGATGATGAATGAGTTATACTTATCTCATAGCGCTGTTTAAAAACCCCAAGCAAATTATTAGATTTCCTAATTTAAGTTAATTCGTGGTTAAAAAAGCACGTGTCTCCATTTCAATCGACGCATTTGATAGCAATAAACCGATTAATCAAATAATAATTAATATTTCAGCTTGTAATTAAGATAGGACTTAGATATGGGTATCAATGAAATCAGCGAGAAATTTGACATCGGGATGCCAAAAAATTTAATAAAAAAATTTAATATTTAAAAAGTTAAAATTTCGTATTAAAATATGCTATTATGGAAAACCGCAGCGTCGTCATATCTACCTGCTTTCCCACCGAATTGAAATCTTTTTTCCTTGTTTTTCCAATTAAAGAAATTAAATTTTTATCGATCGATTTTTAGTGGATATTTTAACTTATACACATTGCAGAAATGTGAACTTTATACCAAATGAAAGTAGATTTTCTTCCACGTCTGTCTATTCCATTTACAAATTTCTCGGACCAATATTTTCTGATATGCAATTTCGCTTTAAAATGTCCATTTCATTTTTCGGCTTAATTTCCTCCGTGGTAACAGTGCATCGGCTGATTTTACTGGCAACCCTTAGGAGAAACACGGATGATTTGGAGAAGGTCCGTTTGAACCTGCCTTAAAAAAGTGGATTGGTTAATTTTAGAAGTTAATTAGCCCATAATTCGGTCAATTACCAACTTTTTCAAAATTTTATGATTTGTTGTTTGATGTGAGTTGTTCAGCTATAAGTACCCAAAATTTCAAGTCTCTAACATGTATAGTTTCTGAGAACGGGCTCTGTGACAGACAGACAGATGGACAAACAGACAAAGGAGTGAGACGAATAGGGTTTCGTAAGATGAACGAAACCCTAAAAATTACTTTTCCGTTAACAATGTTAATAGTAGCTATCCAAATAGTTTTACTGAATTTGTCTATCTCAAATCAAACGAAAATGAAAATATCGTTTGGTAATTTAATGTCTTTTAATGCAAATATGTAAACGATATCTTTAATAAGAACTTATTGTTCATTAAACTTATCAATTATCTTAAAATTAATATCAATTTTGAAATGATTAATTGACAAAAAATTACTTTGAAAAGTCAAAATATTAGAATATTTATTCAAGTGGATCAAAATATTAGAATATTTCACATTAATTCTCCTTTAATCATCACCAATTCCTAACTGGTGGCATCATTAATTAAATTCAGACGATTTTATTTAAAATCAGTATTCTTTTTGCGGTTTGTTTGCTTTTTCGTCTTAAAATCGGTCGTGTGAGTGATATTCCTGAATCTATTAAACTTCGTATGGTTGATTTGTATCGGCACGGTAAAAATCAATTTTATGTAGCGAATTATTTACATTGTTCGCAATCAAGCGTTAGTAAAATACTAACACAATATTCAAAAAATGAAAAATTTCAAAATAATCGCCGAAATCGCGGCCGAAAACCAAAACAATCTGCTAGCGATGACAGGAAACTGAAGAGTATAGTTGAGAAAAACCATTTTAAAAGTGTGCCAATTCTTGCGCCCAAAAGGGAAAGAAGAAAGATTTGAAATTTCTACATCGACAACATTAAGACGTCTCTATAAATTTAAGTTTGAATCTCGTGTACCTAAAACAAAACCTCTCATGACTGCAAAACAAAGGCGTATAAGATTGAATTGGTGTAAATCAAAACGTTTATGGAGCGAAGAAGATTGGAAAAATATATTATTTAGTGATGAAAGTATGTTTTGTGTTTCATATGGTAATCAAGGTATTCGAGTTTGGAGAATGAAGCGAGAAGCATCTGATAAAGAATGCCTTAAACGTTCCGTAAAATTTGCTGCTAGTGTCATGTTTTGAGGTTGCATGAGAGCAGAAGGACCTGGAAAGTTATGCATCGTCTACGAAAAGGTTAACTCTAAGATTTATCAAGAAATTTTGGAATATTACATGATTCCATCATCAGAAGATTTATTTGAAGATGATTTCATCTTTAAACACAATTTAGCGTCCCCGCATACCTCGGTGTCAACTAAGAATTGGTTCCGCTAACGTAAAATTAAGGTACTTCCTTGGCCACCAAGCTCACCAGACCTTAATCCCATCGAAAACTTATGGTGTATAATGAAGAAAAAACTCCAAGAAAATCCTCCTTCAAGTAAAACTGAGTTAGTGGCACGTGTAAAATCTATTTGGGCTAATATTGATTGAAATGTTTGTAAACACCTTGTATATAGTATGCAAGATCGATTTTACGCTGTTATGAAAGCTAAAGGGGATGCTACAACATATTTACTTCATATTCCTAAGGTAATATTGTTTCGTAAAATAAAATATTCTAATATTTTGAACCAATCTAAATTTTATTCTAATATTTTGATGTGTTTCAGAAAGCTGTATACCTAATTTATTACGTGACAGAAAATCTTACGTCATAGATCACATGAATGAGATTTATTCTAAGTGGAAGTCAAAGTTTAGTCCAAACTACTCTGACCTGATTGCCTGACCAGTAGCGGTCCTTTTCCGAACAACAGAACCACTTCAGCTGGGCTGCTTGGTATACTTACTTACGTCATAAGCCATAAGACACATGAACCGAAATTATACCAAAAAGTACATGGCGATCAGATGGGATGAATTATACCAAGTTACCTTCTCCAAGTTAGTCCTTAAAAGGGTTTGCCAAGCGATAAGTGTGGTCGAAAATGGACACAACTTTACGTCATCGAGCACTTAATTGTACCTTAGCTCATGTGAAAGATCTTGACACCCACAATACGAATAACTTGTGTTGCATTCGCTCAAGTGGTCCATAGTTATTGATTCTCACCAATCACAAACCGTACGTGCTGCGACAGACATGAAAAATGATTGCAACCATATGAATTTAGATCATCGAGCTTATTTTCGTCAATAAATCGCTTCTCTGTTGAGAGAAAACTGAGAACAAGCTAATTGAACTAATAAAAGATCATGAATTAAGCTAATATACGATTATATGTCCAATGACGTAAAGTCTTAATCAGGGAGCACATGATCGAATTTTAGCTCATGTGAAAGGTCTTCGCACCTACAATACGAATAACTTGGGCTGCTTTCATTAATCCGTTTCATTCAAAGTATTGTGAGTGTCAAGACCTTTCATATGAGCTCAGGTACGATCGTGCTTGATAAGGTAAATTCGTAAAGTTGGAGTCATTTTCCAAGTCCGTCTCAGCAGGTAGTGTTTGAATGACGGTAACCCAAATTTTGGACCATCTCAGCAAAACAACTCAAAATATTCGTATTGTGTGTGTCAAAACCTTTATTCATAGCTCATATAAAAATCGTCATTAGCTAATATGTTCGATGACGTAAATACTTCATCTTTTTTAATTTTGTCAACACATAAGGAATTTGATTGTTCCTAGTGTAGCACCCCATGGGTGAAGGAAATCCAAGTTATTCATATTGTGGGTGCCAGTACCTTTTATACGAGTCAAGGTACGGTCATGGACTGTATAATGTAAAGTCGTAAGGTTGCAATCATTTTACAAGTCCGTCATTTTTTTCGCCAGCAGGTAGTGTTTACTTGGCGGCAATAGTAACTGTGGACAACTAGAGCGAAAGCAACACAAGTTATTAGTATTGTGGGTGCCAATACCTTCATATGAGCTAAGGTACGGCCATGTGTTCGATGACGTAAGGATGTGTCTATTTTCGAACACACTTATGGGTTGGAAATCGTTATTAAGGAATAGCTTGGAGCAGGCAATCCGGTGTGTTTCATCACATCTTATCATTCTTTACTTCTTGGCATAATTTCCGTTCGTATGTTATATGGCTTATGTAAATAGGTATCCCAAAAAAGTCAACTGGAAGTGGGTCCGTTGTTCGGGAAAGGACAACTAATCGGCAGGCAACCCAGTAGTCTAACGTTTTCCTTTCGCTTTGAAAAACGCTCGTTCATGTGCCCGATGACGTAAGATTTTCTGTTACGAGATCTAGGATTATAATCTTATCTGCAAGTCTTCAAGGGTCTATACATTTAATTTTATTAAAATGAAAAACGGAATTTAAATATTTAAGTGGGTTTATTTTATACAAAATACCCAGTTGAAAAGACAATAAAAATATTGTGTTTATTAAATTTCCTTTATGTGAGTAAAATTTATAATTCAATTATTTTTATTTTACTGTAACATACGGCATGCATTTTTTTTTAAAGATTTGCATAATATTTGAAGCAGGGATGTATGACATCGTGATATTTTGGTTGACTTTGCAGGTCACAATGCTTATCAAAAAAGTTAATTTTATTAGTCTCTGGAAAAAATTATAGCTTTCAACATATATAAATCATTTCATACAATTTTTAGTGTTAAACCTAAATAGGTTAGTACATATGATTTTCTTAAAATAAGTATAATGAGGCAAGTTGAATTTTGGTTGAATAAACAATAAATTAAAAATTACAGGAAACAATGCAAAATCTTTCAATTTTACATGATCGGAGGCATGATCAGAGCGCAATAATTAAAAAAAAAAAAAGAAAAAAAAATATATAGTACGAAGAGACAAAAATTCGAAAGCTGAATTGTGATTCTGTATTCATACATGTATGCGATAAATTATGCGAGGACATTCAAATAAACAATTAAGAAGATTGATGGAAAACGATACAGATAAAACTATACATAAACTTTCATTTTCATCTTTACAGCATATAATAGTTAAAACTGAAAATAAATAGTATAATAAAAAGTGAGAAAAATTCAAAAGCTGAATTGTGATTCTGCTGAAACACGAGTGTGATAAATTGTACGAGCACGTACAAGTAAAGAATAAAGTGACTTACCATGCCAGTATCTAAACATTGTTCAACCTTATCTTCTTTCAAATTGTGAACGTAAAACATATTTTTACGTTAATTTTTCTATTGTGAAACAGAGTACACTACTGCGCAGCAACTCATTGCATTACATATACAGTTAATAAAGTATACTGAAAACAAGCGAACGATTGGTAGATAATTTATGTCTATATTATAAAAATGTAAAGCATATTGAGATTCATCCAAAGAAAAGTTTATTCTAGAGAGAGGCCTGGACAGGCTGAATTTATTAGGTTAAGCAAAAAGTTACCTTATATCTACCTTAAAGTTACCTTTAATCTACTAATAGTTACCAGAATTTGTATCGTATATAGGAGTATTAGTGGTATAGCTATAGGAGTTCAGGAATTATTTCGGCTCCAAAATGCCTATTGAACAGTATGATTTGCGTTGATCCGACATTATTGGAGAAAAGGTCTAAATATTCTGAAAGCCGTCGATGAGTTTGCACAGACGATGAGTTTGTACGGCGTCGAAATTCTTCCACACCCCGCCTACAGTCCAGACGTGGCTCCATCCAATTGTGGCCTCTTTCGATCAATGCAACACTTTTCAAGGGCCGTCGATTTGAATCCTTTAATTAAGTGGAAGAATCATGTCAAGAGTTTTTCGATTCCAAGGAACCGCCATGGCGCTTCCAGCAAATCCGGAATCTGGCAGTACGATGGCAGAAATTCGTGGATTATGATGGTCTCGACTTTGAAGAATAGTCCTTGTTGCTTTTGGTGTTAATTTGCGCATAACAACGCAACTTTCACAAATTTCCCAGAACTTTTTGCTCAACCTAGTATTTGAGAACATGAGTTTCAAAACTTTCCTTATCCAGAAAACCAAATTTTGGGAAATCGCGAAAAACCTCTGAGTGCGTCCATCAATTTTCAATGCCAGATTTTACAATGCCAGAAATACATGATAAAACTGTTTTTTTTTTTTTTTCAGACTGTAGTGTTTTTTCGATGCAGGTTCACCAATAGAATAGATTGGTAGAGAAAACTCGATTTCTTTAATTTTGGATAAGGCGAGTTTTGAAACTCACGTCCTCATTTGCAAGAACGTCTAGAGGTCAGTCTAGTATTATTTGTAAACACAAAATTTCATAACCACTGGAATTTCTTTTTAAGTGGAAATTTGCGCGATCATTTCTTAAACACTCTCGAAGATGACGCTCTGAAATGACTCTAAGCAAACTCAGAAAAGCTTTCGTTAGTTAGTGTCACATTTTCCTACTTAAAAATATGTTACGATTATAAACGATTATATAACACGTTTCATTCGTCCATACGTTCACGAAAACGTTAATAAAAACGATTCTGTTTTTAAACCGTAAAAACAGTACAGTGATACTTGGCTTAAGGCTGTTCTCAAATCCAAAGGGTCAACTTTCTGACATAAATTTTAATTCATTTTTGTTTGAAAACGCATAAAACTAGAAGGTGTTGTTATTCAGAAACTATGTAATCGAACTGTTTTTTCCGTTTTCTTGTAAACGCAATAGATCTTTCAGAAAATACTGTCAAAGTTGGCATTTGGAACTGAACTTCCGAACGAAAGAAGAAAATCCAGTCAGTAAGGGGAGAAAAATGCCGTGTCACGTGGTCAAAATCACTTATAACTCAATAGGTAATTGATTGATCAAAAAAGGGAAAACACAGTTCGATTCCAAATCGCTCCCATGGTCAGGCTTTCCAATTTTATATCTTTCCGTTAAAAAATCAATTTGTAAATGTGTCAAAACGTTTTGCGTTTGTTGAGCAGAGCAGCTGAGAACAGCCTTAACGAAGATATAATTCTTTCCGGAATCCAAACCGTAAACCGTAATCTTCATTAACTGAAATGGGATTCTCTGTCCAATTAAAATACAATGTGCATTATGTGAACGCACACATCGAGTAAGATATTCGTTAACCAAGTCCAAAAAAGAGAAAAAAAAATCTTCATTAGCCGAAGCATTCGTAAGCAGAGGGATATTTCTAAGACGTGGTATCACTGCATTTGGATTTAGGATACATACGATTTGGGAATTTAAGTCATGATCTTGTCCGATAACAGCAATAAGCCTCAAAGATAACTTGAATGGCTCTTCAAATAATTAAAAATGCCGTTAAATGTATTTTGGCTACTATCTTAAAAGTTATTCGCATTAAAAAATTAAAAATCACTGAAAAAAAATATCAAAGAAATCAGAGGGTTTTTTCCCAAGAACTTTCAAGATCTAAAAACATGAAAGATTCACTTCTAAGACTTCTACCAACATTGAATTCATTGATTTCTTTAAATGGAATATTAACAAGGGGGAAAATATCTCAAACCTCATCCTTTGAAAGTTTTCGAAAGCATCTGGCATCAACTTTGAATAGGAATATTTACTTTTTTCGGCAGATGTAATAATAAAACTAAACTGTGCTTTAACAATTTACTTTATGTTTTTTAATTATTTTTATCAACAAAATCGTTTAAATGTATTTGGAAAACGTTTAAGTATTTTTTTTCTATTAGTAGATTAAATAATAATTAAAAAGTTAAGAAAAATTAAGCAATGTAAAACGTAATAATTGAAACTTTCATTATTTTTTGTAATAACCAGCATGTATCAGTTACATTTAATTGAAGATATCTTTTAATTATTTAGTTTCCTTGCCTGGAAATTAGTTTTCTCGCATCAAAGCAATATATGATTAATAAACATTTAGTACATTTATATCAAATAAATACAATAAACCAATTTATGTAGCTGTAATCTCCTAGGAAAAGGCCATTGTACGATTTCCCTGTCTTCATAAAACATGTTTTTCTTTTTCTTTAATCGCTATGAATAATTATAATATATATATATATATATATATATATTATTGCATTAGGTATTAAAGGAAGGACATCGGCATTTTTTTCCACTCTACCTATGACTATTTTGAAGCGATTATTGTATTTAGACAAAAGAAATGGGAGTTATTAAGTAAAAATGTTCATTAAAGAAGGTAGCTATTTTCGACTATATTAAAGGAAATAAATGGGTCTTTTTATTTTTCTAACATATATTGTAAGGAAAGTACCTTAACCAAAGTAGCGTGTTTAAAAATATCGATTAAGAAACTTTAGTATATCTTTACATTTTAACCCTTAAATGCATAATGATGCATATCTACATCACTTTTTATTTAATTCTTAGCAACCAGTATATTTATATAGAAATATTAATCCTGTAAAAATTACAAAAATATAAAGTTAGAAATCTATCTTAAAATTTCTGGTGTCTAATCTTTGATATAAGAGTAAAAATCATAATGCTAAAAAAATAATTTATGCATTTAAGGGTTGAATTTTACAAAATAAAAAGTCCTTCCGGCCAGTGTTGGCGCAGCATGTCCCTATAGAGACTTTGCGCCATAAAACCCCATACAACCAACCAACCAACCTTCCGGCCAGTGTCGGGAGGAAGAGGTAGCTTTCATATTCCTTATTTTAAAAAAGCCAACTTATATTATTCAAACACACGAAGTTCAATTTAGTGGAAACCGAATATAGGAGATTCAATACTAATTTTTATCAATACTAAATCATTATGAATGAGAATTTCGTGAAATTAGTCAGCTTTATCCAAGCTGCTTTTATTTAAAGTAACTTATATTTGGCTGCCAAATTCGGCGATTTCTTAAAGTGCCTGCCATTTTAAGACAACATGGTGGATGAGGCTAACCAGTGAACTTGGTCGAGACATTAGTAATTGCTGTGCACATGCTCACTCACATCGGAATCGGTTGATATATAAGAGTGCTGTCGCAGGCAAAGAATCAGAATTTTCAAAATGTCACCCACATTAGAAATTGAAACTGCTATATCTGAGCCATTTTTTAAGATAAAGTCAAACAAAAAATGCTCCTGAATCCTTATATCAAGATCAAATACTTAAGGAAGAAACCTTTTTCAATTTCTAATTATTTTGCACCTCACTTTCAATAAAAAATTTTTTAATTTGATGGCCGCCATTTTGAAACAAGATGGCTGATGAAGCTGGCGACCGAACTTGGTCGAGATATTGATGTATACTATACACATGCCTTCTTACATCGAAATAGGCGAATACGTGTGTTATCGCGTGACAAATACAAGATCGTTTAAAAATGTTAGCCATGCTAGAAATTCAAAGATTCATCATAGATAGATCATCAAAGATAATTCAACCATTTTTTAAGATATAAACAAAAGAACAAATTTTCAAAAACAAAAACTGCTCCAGAATCTTTGTATCAAGGCCAAACACATAAAAAAAATCTTTTTCATTTTCCAATTTTTTAATACCTTAAATTAAATTTTTTTAAATGGCAACCCTTTTGAAACAAGATGGCGAATGAAGCTGGCCAACGAACTCGGTCGAGACATTGGTATGTACTATGTACAGATACAGACCAAGTTACATCCAAATCGATTCATAAATACGCCTGTTATCGCGTGACAAAAATCAGGTCGTATTAAAATGTCAGTCACAATAGAAATTCAAAATGCTATAATTCAGCCATTTTTTTAGATATAGACGAAGCAAAACCTGTTCTGGAATCTTTGTATTAAGGTAAAACACATACGAAAAAAATCTTTTTCATTTTCTAATTTTTTGGTATCTCATTTTAAATTTAAAATTTTTAAATTTTTTTTAAATGGCCGCCATTTTGAAACTAGATGGCGGATGAAGCTGGCCAACGAACTCCTTCGAGATATTTGTATTACTGTCAAGGTACATCCAAATCCGTTCATAAATACGCCTGTTATCACGGGACAAAAATCAGGACGTTTCAAAATGTCAGCCACGCAAGAAATACAAAATGCTATAACTCAGCCATTTTTTAAGATATACACGAAACTAAAACTGCTCCCGAATCTTTTTATCAAGGTTAAACACATAAGCAAAAAATATTTTTTCAATTTTCAGTTTTTTGGTACCACATTTAAAATTAAATTTTTTCTTAAAAATTTAAATGGCCGCCATTTTTAAACAACATGGCGGATGAAGTTGGCCAACGAACTCGGTCGAGACATTGGTATGTACTATGTATAAACGAAGTTGCATCCAAATCGGTTCATAAATACGTCTTTTATCGCGTGACAAAATTCAGGACATTTCAAAATGTCAGCCATGCTAGAAATTCAAAATGCTATAACTCAGCCATTTTTTAAGATATTGACGAAACAAAAACTGCCCCGGAGTCTTTGTATAAAGGTCAAATACAAAAGAAAAAAATATTTTTCCATTTTCAATATTTTGGTACCACATTTCAAATTAAATATATTTTTTAAATTTTTAAATGGCGGATGAAGCTGGCCAATGAACTCGGTCGAGACATTGGTATATACTATGTACACACCGAATTACATCCAAATCGGTTCAATAAATACGAGAGTTACAGTATGACAAAGGTCAGATATATATATATATATATATATTGATATCGTATTCCCCCGCATTAGCTGGCATGCCGGAAAAAATCGAGGTATACCAGCATGCCGGAAAATATGAGGTTTCACTACTGGAGGACGGGTGGCTCATTTATGTTAATTTTTCTAACATTTTTCATTTTAAGGAAAAAAAGAGGTACTTTTCGGTTAGCCGGGCGCCAATGTTATGTATACATACATATATATGTATATGTATACGTATATATATGTATACATATGTATGTGTAACATAGACATATACATGTATACATAACACTGGCGCCCGGCTAACCGAAAAGTACCAAAAAAGGTTATTCTGATACCAAAGACAAGACGTCTGGTCTAACATACGAAGAAAGCGAATGTAGTGATAATGAATGATAAAATATAGAGTAATTTTTGTATTTCTAATTCTTTCGTATTGAATAAAACCCTGGATTTCAGCTAAATTTCAGTTTTTTTCATTTATCATATAAAATTACTTTTTTGATATAAGGTAAGCAATTATTTCTATCTTTATATATTTAGATAATTATTACATTTATCTTATTTTATATATAGTAAGAATATTTCTATTCACATAATAATTTATAAGGTGTACATTGTAAATATCGGAGGGGTTCTGGGGAGAGAGCTTTCTGTGAAATGGTATGAGACACATGAAACACTTTTTTATTTATTTTTTTCTTTGAATATGTAAAAAAGATAAACTAAATAATTAAAAAGGGGGGAGCAAACTGCATATTGCACCCCTCGTCCCCAACATCAATCACTGCTACTGAATACAGCTAATGAACCTCATTCCTTTCCGTTTTAGAAGACCCTCGCTTTTTACGGCATGCCGGGATAGACCAGGGACTAATATTCAAAAATCTGGTCTCCCTCGAATTTTGCGGCATGTCAGCTAATGCGAGGGAATACGGTATATATATATATATATCAATTTTGAACGGAGGGTGGTTTCGGGGTCTGGGGATCATGATCAATGAAAATATACCAAAATTTTTTGAAATTGCTTTCCTCCGAACGGCTGCAATAGGTAGCTTTTTGTAATGAAAGCTACCTAAAATTATATAAAATTAGGTATTTAGATTCATACTTATTAAAATATTTACTAATTTGCGATATTTCAGTTTTTACTTGTATTGCAGATGTGAAACATAAGAAAAGGTTGACGTATTATACGAAAAATGCATATCTGATTTTTTTCATCATTTTTTTTTCTGGTTATAAACTTTTTAGAGAATCATATACAATTTTTTCGAAGCAAAATAAAAAATCATGCATTTAAGGGTTAAGGTCCCACGAATCCGCTTTTGCGATTTACAAGGATTCTGCGTGTAATGCCTATATATTTATGTATGTTAGTATTTTCTTGGATTTTTAGGTTACCAGAGTCCGTTTTTAGTATATTTTTATGATGTTTGTAAGTGCGTGATACGTGTCCCTGAATAAGGTAGCCGCATTTCGGTGTTTCTGATTGAGCTCAAATCTCCCTGGCATGCTATATGCTACTGCCGAAAGAAATGCTTGTGCTAACAAATTGGCTAACGGGTTTTGCATCTAAACCATTTTAAAACCATTTTGTGACCGTTTCTATAAGAAAAACTTCAAGAAAATGTGACACGGGATTACCGATAAATAAGCCTCTGTGAAAAAGAAGTAATATCCCTTGTACTGTTGCCAGGTCCTGTGCCACAAAAAAGCGGGACAGTGGCTACTAAATCGGGACATAAAACTACCGTAAATCCCATGAAATGAAAACCTGTCTATGACGGAATCCTCTCGTAAAAGGGAAAATTTTATTGTCCCTACGGTAGGAATACCATCCAATTATGCCTACTAAGACGAAAGCCTGTTTTAATGGAATTTTTAACCTGTCCCCAGCTATTTCGTCTTAGTAGGTTTTATCATACAAACAAACACAACAATCTCATACAGTAAAACCTGTGAAAGTGGAATCGCAAGGGCTGAAACAAAATTCCAATTTACCAAGTATAACTATATAGCATTCTTATCGCATGTAAATTGAAAATTTTACTTTCAAAACAG
Source organism: Maratus speciosus (assembly GCA_963932465.1). Taxonomy (NCBI): domain Eukaryota; kingdom Metazoa; phylum Arthropoda; class Arachnida; order Araneae; family Salticidae; genus Maratus; species Maratus speciosus. The sequence continues at coordinate 37,082,434 of OZ010787.1, read as the reverse complement.
AATTCCGTTATAAACAAGTTCCATTTTCACACGGTTCACTGAACAAAGTACAGTAAAACTTATAAAACATAATCTCTAGGAACCGCAGAAATTCCATTTTAGCCAGTTTTCCATCTAGGCAGTTATATCTGTAAGGTACTACTTTCGAAGATATTAGTAGTATTTTCGTTATAGATAGGTTCTTTCTTTACAGGCTCCACTCGTTGCGGACTAACGAGTAGCATGTTATGAAAAGAATTTTAAAAGAATTTGGGTATTCTAAAAAATCGGGACTTTTGACGTCCCGCGCAGTAGTAATGCGGGGCAGATCTTGAAGTCCAGGAAAATTGGGACATTCCGCGTAAATCAGGACATCAACAGTAGTCTCCCGCCTCTAACCGATTCCTCTCCCGGTTCGTATTTCGATGATTCCCTAATTACCCGACTGCCAAGAAGGGTTATGTGTTTCACGCGTATCTGGGTATGTGGATTTTTTTATACCCTCGAAACATCCCAACGGCTAGATGGACTTTAATGAATGAGGTTTCTATCGATTCGTCTTAATCGTCCGATTGTTATAGGCTAGGTTTTGTTTTTATAAATTCAAAATGGCGGCCGTAAAATACAAAATGGTGGTAGAAACGAAAAAGAATTTACGCACCATAATGAGTGGCATATCATTGGATAGGTCTTTCAAAATGAAGACGATGTTTCATTGACTATTTTACAGTCAGGAGCTCCGTTTAAAAACTACACAACCTGGAAGTTGTGTAGGTAGGATCTTTAGCTTTACTGCAACTCTAACCATCATAGACATCTATAGGCCTCATCAAAACAGTGTTTATAGATAGAAACTAACAATTAAACACAACTCAAAAGTCATCAATACAAGTAAATAAAAAAAAAAATAGGTAAGTGATATAAAAAATAGCTTCACTTCGATGAGAAATAATTAATTAGTTCGCTTTTCTACGCAGTCGGGTTTTTTGATTTTTTAAATTTAATTTTTACTTGTTTTAGAAATTTATTTAAATACGAAGCTGAAAAATAGTTTAGAAAACGAAAAAGTTCTAAAACGAGTTTAAAAAGTAGTGTGGAGACACTCCAGATTTCTTTCTAATATACACTGTAAAAAAATCTATAAAGTTACTAAGATTTTTCTAGGAAACTGGGACGCCTAGATCATTTTATGCAACGGCAACAACACAAAATCATGTAAAAAATACGGATTGTCACTGTAAATAAAAATATATGTAAGGTTAATAAGAATTTTTTAGGAAATTGTGATGCCTAGAACTTTTTATGTAACTGCAACCTGTGTTACAAATAAAATTTTAGTAAGATTTCTGTAATTTTAGTAGATTATTTTATAAAGCTACAGATTTCTGTAGCTTTACAAAAACTAGTTTTGTAAATTTACATCTTTTTTTGTAGAGTGTACATATAAAATTTTAGTAAGCATACAGATTTCTCTAACTTTACATCTGTAAAATTATATCTTTTTTTTTTACGGTGTATTTATGACTACTATGAAGTGATGGGGGAACTTTCATGGAGAATGATGATTTTTGAAGATTGGATTTTTTTTCTACCAAGGTACAAATCACCGCCCCCTGAATACTAGACCTGAGCGCTGACACAAAAATGGTGGCTGCCGAAGGCGGATTTTTTTTAACGTAGGTACGGTCCCTTAAATATAGACACCAGTATTTTATAAAATATTTCTCTGACTTGTTTAATCTCAGAAAAATAAAGCGGAAAAATCTTAAAAAAATTATTGGTACGGATATTTAAGGAATCGTACACACGCTGAAAAAAATTCGCCTTCGGCAGCCGCCATTTTTGTGTCAGCGCTCAGGCCTAGTATTCAGGGGGCGGTGGTACAGATATATATATATATATATATATATATATATATATATATATATATACGTAGGTATATATGCGTTCGTGTGTGCGCGCCCGCAGGTGTAACTAAATAATGAAAAGATGCAAGAGCTTTTGAAGTGCTTTTGTCTACAAATGCATTTCACAGCAATTTGTAGTATGGAATAATTTTCTTAAGTAGTTCTAAAATGCTATGCTACCCGCCATAGTGCTAAAATACATTTTATAAGCATGCGCATAAATTTTCCATATATTCATTTTCGGATTTCAAGAAGACGAGATTTCTTTCTAAAACCTGTACAAACTTAATATATAACAGAAGTATGAAAGATCGATTGTAATTATAGAAAAAAAAATACATATCAATAATACGTAATTTACGAATAGAATATTTTAATTTTTTTTTTTTTAAATAAGGTTTACCCTTTCGAAAGATCTGAGTCTTTCTTCAAAATTCAAGAAGTGGAAGAAAGACTCGGATTTTTCGAAAGGCCTAGCGCATTTAAAAGTTTTTCATGGTGTTTTAAGATCTTTTAGTTCTTATTGATTCACACCAGTTTAAACTTATTTTCTTTGTAATTTATTGAGTTGGAGAGAACCAGTCGTGCTAACATCATATTTCCGTGAACCTTCATGCTACACTGTTAAAAATTTTGCAGCATTCTGGCAGGTCATTCGACCGTTTTTTGAAAAAACGGTTTCATAACCATAATTTAATTATATTCTGACCATAAAATGGCCAATAATATGGTCAGAATAGTGTTAAATTACGGTTCTTTTAACCGTTTTCGGAAAAAATGGTCAAATGACCTGCCAGAATGCTGCAAATTTTTAACAGTGTATATATCAAGAAACTTTTATCTTTCTTATACACTGTAAAAGAAATCTGTAAAGTTACTAAAGTTTTTCTAGGAAACTGGGATTCCTAGAACTTTTTATGTAACGGCAACAGCAAAAATTCCTGTAACAGCGTCTGTTACAGGAATTTTTGTTGTTGCCGTTACATAAAATGTTCTAGGAATCCCAGTTTCCTAGAAAAACTTTAGTAACTTTACAGATTTTTTTTTACAGTGTAGCGTAATTTTAGAAAAATTTAATCTATACCAGGTTTGTATTTAGATAAACATTCGATTCCAACATTTTTTTTAATTGCATACAAAATGTTCAAATAATGCTATATTTCTGAATTGACAATTATTGTAAATTCTATTTTATCTATTCAACACACTGTAAAAAAAAATCTGTAAAGTTACTAAAGTTTTTCTAGGAAACTGGGATTCCAAGAACTTTTCATGTAACGGCAACAACAAAAATTCCTGTAACAGCGTCTGTTACAGTAATTTTTCTTGTTGCCGTTACATAAAAAGTTCTTGGAATCCCAGTATCCTAGAAAAACTTTAGTAACTTTACAGATTTTTTTTTACAGTGCAGAACAAAATATTGATGAATTAATATTAGTGAATTAATATTAGTGAAAAATTAAAACTTTAGAATATTTCAAGATACCGCTGTTAAAAATAGCAATTAAATAAATTTTTGTTAAAAAAATAAGGCAAAGCTTATGGTTTTTAACCGCCTAAAAGCGGTTAATTATTATACATGTATGGACATTTTTCTCAGAAAATCATTGCATAACCTATATCATAAAACAAAAACAAGTCTGTGAGTAACACTGGCGTCATTTTGACGGTTACCTGATGAACCTGATGAATATCTTTCGAGTGCAGCTCCATTACGGAATAATAATAACCCATGTGCACTTAAACTATTATAAATATAGGTCATCATTTCTCGACTGCTGATATTCCATAATTAAATTAAAACTTAATAAATAAATAAAACACAAATGTAACAAATATGTTCGGACAATTTCCATTTTTGCACCGTCGAATAGGGAAAATATGTACCGGAGTCCCAAAAATGACTGATGGATTTTAAAATTCCATAACTTACAAACGGTGACAGATATTAAAAAAATTCTTGCAGGAGTGTTATGTAAGATGTCAGGAGTTTTTATGCTGCGGTTCGCAGTTTTAGTTACAAATAGAATCGATAGATGGCGCTGCAAACAATAACAGCTAAATTCAGGTTCGATTTTTTGGCCTCTCTCTTCTTTCATGCGAAAAAAGGAGATTAAAATGTATTGAATGGATCCCGAAGTACCAAAAATCGGGTCTGGACTGAGCGTCTATTGCTCTCAACGCCATCTATTGTTTGAAATTCGAACTAAAAACAAGAATCACAGTACAAAAACTCCTGACATCTTACATAACCCTCCTGCAAGAATTTTTTAAACATCTGTCACCGTTTCGAAGTTATTGAATTTAAAAATCCATCAGTCATTTTGGGGACATCAGGTATTTTCCAATTCAAGGTATCTGATAGTGATATAGCCAGCCAATGCGGTTAATATGGTCAACCCGTAATTGTGTTATTAGTTTGAGTGAAATCCGAAAAATGGCACTTGAACACAGTCGCGGGGTATCAGAAGAGTTGGTTTAGTCGTTCTTTGGCCACATTTACGGACCATTCATGTTAGTTGCGTTGGAATGTTATAAATTCGTCTCTGGTAATTTTGTTATTTATCTTATTGAAACAAAGTGTTTAAAATAATCTGTATACATGATAGTTTATCTTGTTTACTGATCTTTTAACTATTTAAACGAATTTCAACATTGGAGTGCTCTGCTCAAACAGAATTACGAACACTTTTATAAAACTGGTATTTGTTGACAATATGATTAGGCGGGTGGAAAAAGCTGTGGATATGTGATTATGTGTTGTTTGTCGTAAATATGTGCACGAAGAATGTACGAAAAAAAATATAATTAAAAATTCGTTAACTTTCTTTTTTTACCATTCTATTTATTCATATTTAATTTTTTTTTCTGTACCTTCTTATTTCTGCAGCATTTTTGGTTTTGAAGTATATTGATTCAAAAGAAAAGAATGCGGTTTTTTTAAAAAATAAAAATGTGATCTGAAATGAATGGAATAGAAAAAGAAAGTAGGAAAATGTGAAAATGATGAAATGAGATTTCATAGTTTATCCATATCTATGATCTGTTAAATTCAATTTAAAATTTTACCGTATACTTGAGTTTAAGTTTGGTATTGTGAGATATAAAAATCAGAGTACAAATGTTACATGAAGAAATGCGGTACATTCTTCACATGCTAATGTAACGTCATATAAAGTACTTGCATTTTAATTTATAAAACTTAAATTTCAAATTTGTCGTAGAATTAACTTTTAGAGAAACCTTCTTTCAAGGATTGCGCATGCTGCCATTTTTTTTTTTACTTTGCCATTTTGCTTTGTGCGTAAGATTTTTCATGCGTAAAAAATTTCCTTTTAATAGTTTAGTTTAAAGTTGTTTCTGAAGATGAGTTTTCTTTTAAAAGTGTGTTATGTGCTTACTTCACCCTTATAGATCTGAAACACCTCTATATGAATAATCGGGTGTTAAGGATCTACTTGGACTATCTCCACAATCCAAACTAGTATGACTCTTGCGCTGTTGGAGAGTAATAAGAGGTACTTTGATTCAATTAAATAACTCTATTAAAAATGAATAACTTAAATCATATACTGCATCTTGATATAATTTAACATCAACACACCTTGGTTAGAGAGCGCGAAAAACTCTAACCAAGAGAGTATTCGACATCAAGTATTCAAGTATTCGACATCATTCAAAATCGACAGACTGGCGGAAACTGCAAGAGATACGGAAAGACAGAAACATCGAAAACGATATCAATTAATAAGAGAGCTTCAAAACCAAACAGAAATAAATAGATTAAAGAAACAAAGGCGACGAGAGAATATCCGAACAGGTAACTATATACCAAATACCTTAAAGTTCAACTAACGTTACTCAATATTACTTGAGTCTAATGCGTTTTAAACATAAATTTTGCAGTGCTTTATTTTGGAAACATGAAAAGATCACAAATTCCGCACTAGGAAATCCATAATTTCACATTTCTGCCAAAAAGACAAAGTGAAATTGCTTCCAATTTCAGCGCAACCTGACATGTTGAACGATTTATTGACTTCACAAAATAATGTACCAAAAAATCTAGAAAAATTATTAGAGGTTATAACTTTGCTTTAGCATTTGCATCTTTCGGAACAAAAGTTAAACAATTAGAGAGAAAAATTTCTAATTCCAAAATTCATGGAGAAGTATTTCATGACATAATTTCGATATGGCCATAAAAGTGAGAACCGAAATTTTCCCTAACTTACTTTTTGGATACAGAACACGAAACCGATAACAGAATGAGTGAATTTGGTAACTTAAATCGCAAATTTATTGGAACTTTTGCAAGTAATGATGCACAGCGAAAATCTTTATTACCGTATTTTATAAACTACAATTGAAAGAATACAAGCTACAGGTATTAACGACTTCCATAACGCAAATATGAAGATCGTTTCAAATGGAAATGAAAAATATCCCCATGTGAGCTTATTCTCTACCAACTAGCTGAGATGTAGCAGTTATTTTGTGACAGTTCTTTTACTTATATGAATAAGAGCAAAGCGATTTTGAACAAAGAATGGGGGAATTTTAAATACCAATGGAGTATATGGAGCGGTTAGAGAGCATGAAAGTAGTCGAATCGACTGATTAGCGGAAGCTGCAAGAGATACGGAAAGACAGAAACATCGAAAACGCCACCAATTAATAAGAGAGAGCTCCAAAATCAAACATAAATAAATAGATTAAAGAAACAAAGGCGACGAGAGAATATCAGAACAGGTAACTATACACCAAATACATAAAAGTTCAACTAACGTTACTCATCACTACTTGAGTCTAATGCGTTTTAAATGTAAATTTTGCAGTTCTTTATTTTGTAAACATGAAAAGATTACAAATTCCACACTGGGAAATCCATAATTTCACCTTGCTGCTGAAAAGACAAAGTGAAATTGCTTCCAATTTCAGCGCAACCTGACATGTTGAATGATTTATTGACTTCACAAAATAATGCTGCAAAAAAAACTAGAAAAAATATTAAAGGCTATGATTTTGCTTTAGTAATTGCATCTTTCGGAGAAAAAGTTAAACAATTAAAGAGAAGAATTTCTAATTTCAAAATTCATGGAGAAGTATTTCATGGGATAATTTCGATATGGCCGTAAAAGAGAGAATCGAAATTGCTCAAATTTATTTTCTTGATACAGAACACGAAACCGATAACAGAATGAGTAAATTTGACAACTTAAATCGCAAATTTATTGGAACTTTTGCAAGTAATGATGCACAGCGAAAATCTTTATTACCACATTTTAAAAACTACAATTGAAAGAATACAAGCTACTGGTATTAACGACTTTCATAACGCAAATATGAAAATCGTTTTAAATGGAAATGAAAAATATCCCCATGTGAGAACTTATTCTCTACCAAGTAGCTGAGATGTAGAAGTTATTTTGTGACAGTTCTTTTACTTATATATACAAGAGCAAAACGATTTTGAACAAAGAAAGGGACAATTTGAAATACCAAATGGAGTATTATTCTTATAGATTACATAATACATAAAATTCATATTTACGTTTGAGTTGCAGACTTTTTCTACAACACACTATTGATGAATATGCAAAAATCGAATATTTGAGATAGTTTTCGCTCAAAAACAGCCAGTTCAAAATATGAGCCGATTTGTATAGTAGATTAGAAGATGCAATTAATAAGGAAGATTTTAAGTTAGGCAATGATTCTGTCAACGTCTTTCCTTGTTGGGCCAAGATATATGCATAAAAAATATCACGATGCAATGGTAATAGTTAGAAAAGTAAGAAAGCCAAATTGTTTATATAACATTTATTTGCAATCGAAAATGGAGAGAAATTACGGAAAACTTGAAATACAATCAGGCAGAAAATGTGCGCGCTGATTCATGCGTCCGAGTTTCAAATTAAAAAAAAATATATATATTAATGGAACATTTAACTAAAAAAAAATCTTCGGTAAAATAGCTAGCTATATTTATACGATTGAATTCCAAAAAGTCCTTCCGGCCAGTGCCGGGAGGAAGAGGTAGCTTTCATAATCCTTATTTAAAAAAAGCCAAATTATATCATTCAAACACACGAAGCTCAGTTTAGTGGAAACCGAATATAGGAGATTCAATACTGATTTTTATCAATATAATGAATGAGAATTTCGCGAAATTAGTCAGCTTTATCCAAGCTGCTTTTCTTTGAAGTAACATATATTTGGCTGCCAAATTCGGCAATTTCTTAAAGTGCCTGTCATTTTAAGACAACATGGTGGATGAGGCTAAGCAGTGAACTCGGTCGAGACCTTAGTAATTGCTGTGCACATGCTCACTCACATCGGAATCGGTTAATATATAGGAGTGCTGTCGCATGCAAAAAATCAGATTTTTCAAAATGTCACCCACAATAGAAATTGAAACTGCTATATCTGAGCCATTTTTTAAGGTAAAGACAAACAAAAAATGCTCCTGAATCCTTATATCAAGGTCAAATACTTAAGAAAGAAACCTTTTTCAATTTCTAATTTTTTTGCACCTCACTTTAAATATATATATATATATATTAATTTAATGGTCGCCATTTTGAAACAAGATGGCTGATGAATCTGGCCAGCGAACTTGGTCGAGGTGTTGATGTATACTATCCACATGCCTTCTTACATCGAAATAGGCGAATACGTGTGTTATCGCGTGACAAATACAAGATCGTTTCAAAATGTTAGCCATGCTAGAAATTCAAAGTGCTATAAATCAACCATTTTTTAAGATATAAACAAAAGAACAAATTTTCAGAAACAAAAACTGCTCCGGAATCTTTGTATCAAGGTCAAACACATAAAAAAATCTTTTTCATTTTCCAATTGTTTAATACCTCAGTTTGAATTTTAAATTTAATTTTTTTTAATGGCAACCCTTTTGAAACAAGATGGCGAATGAAGCTGGCCAACGAACTCGGTCGAGACATTGGTATGTACTATGTACAGACCAAGTTACATCCAAATAGGTTCATAATTACGCCTGTTGTCGCGTGACAAAAATCAGGTCGTTTTAAAATGTCAGCCACAAGAGAAATTCAAAATGCTATTACTCAGCCATTTTTTTTAGATATAGACGAAAGAAAAACTGTTCCGGAATCTTTGTATTAAGGTCAAACACATACAAAAAAAATCTTTTTCCCTTTCCAATTTTTTTGGTATCTCATTTAAATTTTTTTATTTTTTTATTTTTTTTAATGGCCGCCATTTTGAAACAAGATGGCGGATGAAGCCGGCCGACGAACTCGGTCGAGATATTTGTATGTACTATGTACACACCAAGGTACATCCATGTCGGTTCATAAATACGCCTGTTATTACGTGAGAAAAATCAGGACGTTTCAAAATGTCAGCCACGCTAGAAATTCAAAATGCTATAACTCAGCCATTTCTTAAGATATAGACGAAACAAAAACTGCTCCCGAATCTTTTTATCAAGGTCAAACACATAAGAAGAAAATATTTTTTCAATTTTTAATTTTTCGGTACCACATTTCAAATTTAAATTTTTCTTAAAAATTTAAATGGCCACCATTTTTAAACAAGATGGCGGATGAAGCTGACCAACGAACCCGGTCGAGACATTGGTATGTACTATGCATAAACGAAGTTACATCCAAATCGGTTCATAAATACGCCTTTTATCGCGTGACAAAATTCAGGACGTTTCAAAATGTCAGCCACGCTAGAAATTCAAAATGCTATAACTCAGCCATTTTTTAAGATATAGACAAAACAAAAACTGCTCCGAAATCTTTGTATAAAGGTCAAATACATAAGAAAAAATATTTTTCCATTTTCAATTTTTTGGTACCACATTTCAATTTTTAAATTTTTAAAAAAATTTTAAATGGCCGCCATTTTGAAACAAAATGGCGGATGAAGCTGGCCAACGAACTCGGTCGAGAGATTGGTATGTACTATGTACACACTGAATTACATCCAAATCGGTTCATAAATACGCCTTTTATCGCGTGACAAAATTCAGGACGTTTCAAAATGTCAGCCACGCTAGAAATTCAAAATGCTATAACTCAGCCATTTTTTAAGATATAGACGAAACAAAAACTGCTCCGGAATCTTTGTATAAAGGTCAAATACATAAGAAAAAAATATTTTTCCATTTTTAATTTTTTGGTACCACATTTCAAGTTTTAAAATTTTTTAAAAATTTTAAATGGCCGCCATTTTGAAACAAAATGGCGGATGAAGCTGGCCAACGAACTCGGTCGAGACATTGGTATGTACTATGTACACATCAAATTTCATCGAAATCGGTTCATAATTACGGGAGTTACAGTGTGATATAGGTCAGATATATATATATATATATATATATATATATATATATATATATATATATCAATTTTGAACGGAGGGTGGTTTCGGGGTCTGGGGGTCATGATCGATGAAAATATACCAAATTTTTTTGAAATCGCTTTCCTCCGAACGGCTGCAATAGGTAGCTTTTTTGTAAAGAAAGCTACCTAAAACGAGATAAGTCTCATACCCATATTTTATTGTTCTTATTAGATCAAAATGATTCAAATTCAGATTACTGAAATTGATGAATTTATATGTTCTGAACTACCAGACGGAAATGACACTGATTTATTTGAAATTGTTACTAAAATTATGTTCCTTATGGAGATAGTTATGAAATCGCACTGTGTTGGGATAGAAACAAGAATAACGCAGATGGCATTATCCAAATCAATTTCAAGACAAAACATGTTTGTCTTATTATGATATTCTGTTGTACCGAAGGCGAGAAGACGACAGATATATTACTGTAAATGAAGCCGAATTAGGCAGTCATTGAGTGGTACCATATAATCAGTATTTAAGCTGCAAATACAATACGCACATATTGAATTATGGAGTACAATCACTTCATTGAAATATTTTTACAAACACGTGTACAAAGAATATGGCAGATTCTTTTACAAATTTTTAATTCAACAGAGCCAAATAAAGAGGAAATAATGTCTTATATTGATGGGAGATATTTCGTCTTTAGAAGCTTTATGGCGAATTTTCGCTTTAATTATAAATAATGAATCATCGCATAGGACGTATTTGACTGTTCATTTAGAAAATCGGATAGAGAGGAAGAGATCTTTGGAGAGGTTATAGACATTGATGCATAAAATCAGCAAGGTATTTTCGAGCGAAATTCTGAATCAAAATTGACTATTTGCTTTAAATTCAATAGAACAGATGTCCAAGCAAATTCTTTCCTATATTTAGAGATACTATAATATTATACGTGGAATTAATCAAGTAAAACATGGGGAAAAAATACGAAATAGGATTTTTTCATTTGAGTCTATACAGCTCCTATTGCAAGCAGAAAAGTTCTTTATTTGAGACTTCTTTTGTATTATGTTATTAGGGTTATTTAGGTTTAAAAGGTTTGCGATTAATAAATGCTTTCACTTCTGAAACTTATCAAGAAGGAACCTTCAATAGTGGCCTTATTGAAATGATAATGAGTGGATGTTCACTCTTGAAAAAACGTGCTCATCTCGGATACCAAAACAATTGCGCAAGAACTCTTTACAACAATTTTAGTGTCTTGCAGTCCACAAAGCCCGAGAACTGATGGGAGAGGTTTAAAAATGATCTTTCCGAAGATTAGAGACAGTTAGTTCAAAGACATGGTCAAGAAATACCGCGCAAAATAACAAAGAAGTGGGTAAGTGTGATCACAGATCTCACAGAGGGTTTCGTTTAATATTCCTTTCAAAACACTTTATCCTTTTGCAAAATCTGTTAGTTCCACATTTCGCAACCAGGGGGCGCACTCTATTCTAAACAAACCTCTATCCGAACGAAACTTTGTTTTACAACCTATCCGCAGCTATATTAGTAGAGGGGATAGTTAGCACCCATAGCACCCGAGATAGCTAGGCGCCCCTGGGCGGTGAAAAGTGGAACTAAAATATGTAAGTCTATGGTGCATAATATGAAATAGTGGTCAAAGGGTGCCGGCAAAAGTTAGAAAAGTGCCCCCGGGTGAAAAGGGTGGAAGTTAGAAAAATTGCTTCAAATACACAAGTTAGAGACCGGAGGGGTAAATATAAGACTTTTTGAAATTTTATGATTTGTCGTGTGATCGCAAGTGTTCAGCTATAAGTGTTCAAAATTTCAAGTCTTCAACTTAATTAGGGGCTCAGTTAGAAAAAAAAAGTTTAAAATACACAAGTTAGAGCCCTGACGAGTAAATATAAGACTTTTTCAAAATTTTATGATTTGTCGTTTGATGTGAGATGTTCAGCTATAGGTATCCAAAATTTCAAGTCTCCACCATATCAGTGGCGTGGCGTGAAAATTTTCGGTGGTCATCGCAATTATTTAAGTTTGTGGTGAAAAATTATTAACTCTAAAATTCAATGGTTGAATGTTCAAAAAAGAAACTTTAAATCTTACCTTCACTTATACATGAACTCCAAATGTTCTGCTAAAACTGGATCGTAGAGTTTTAAAAGCTTATTAAGAGTTTTAAAATATTGCTTGGTCATCGCCGCATCCAGCGATGACCGGACGCCACGCCACTGCACCATATATAGTTTCTGAGAACGGGCTCTGTGACAGACAGACAAACAGAGGAGTGAGACGAATAGGGGTTCGTCAGATGAACGAAACCCTAATGAAAAAGCTCTAAAAGATATTAAATTGATTTTGATGAGAAATAATTGCTCTTTAACTGGTTTTGAACACATGCCAGCAGTTAAGGACAGTTGGAAGTCCCTATACCTACCCCTACTGTTAAATTAATATACCTTTTCTCAGAAACTACCAAATATATTCACTTGAAATTTTTTATATACATAATATGAATAATTCCTAATAAAGTGACGTCAACTTTATAGACAGATATTCTTTAGTTATCGTTTAAAAAAATCTGGAATAAAAACCACTTTTAAATAACAAAAAACTTGCAGGTTTCCAAAGGAAAACATTTTGTAAAAATTGTGTACAAATGTTTATAACAAAAGTTCTCTTCAGATTGATCAGAGATATGTGTGAAATATTCTGGCAAGATTGCAAACATTTGTAGTAATTTCTATAAAAATGTACATCGAAGATAAAAAATCAAAATTTTGAGATTACGTATGTAATGTTTTATGTTTATGTGTGATATAAAGAACCTGAATTACTTAAAATTTTTTAACTTCTTGCTGTCGTAGAAATAAAAGTAATATACCATTGGAAAGGGAAAAAATAAAAGATTAAAAATATTAAAAAATAAAAAAGACAACTTTTTTCACGAACTTAACCAAGTTTGAATAATCAATCCTCATACACGCTATATATTCAGCATTGCCTGTGACATCTCCGGAAATATACGTCAAAATTTCTGTTGAAAAGGTGAAAATCTATTACAGTTTTCAATTGGAAAAAATATATATTCTATACGCTGGGCAATGTCCGGGTTGAATCTCCTAGTTTGAAAGAAAACTGCTATGAAAAAAAAAAAAAAATAGTCCCCTTTAAAAAAAGGAACATCATTTACATGTCTTAAGATTATCTTTTTTGTTAATAGTTCAGAGGTGTATCATGTTACAATGCAAAAAACTAAGGCGAACGCAGCTCTAGAAGAATTATCGATTATATTTAAATGCAATATTCTAGGAACTTCAGTTCCCATTTCAGTTCAGAGAAACAGGTATAGTTTTGTATATGATGTGCAAAAAATTTTCTCTCGCCTTTACAGTATGTATTTTAGTTTCAAAAGATAAGGTAAAAAGATATATATATATATTAGATAGGTTTCGAAGGAAAATATAGAGTGTAATAAAATTGCAGGTGTAAGTGCACGTATGTTTTACTATATTTTTAATATTTTACCGCATTTTTTTTATGTCTTTTCGAAAACAACTATTTGATGCTGTCTGCAATCTGTAAAAAAAGGAAAAGTATTTTATTTTTCATATTTTCAACAAAAATTTTGAATTTTATACTGGTGCAAAGTTGAGTAGAATAAAGTAAGTACAGTTTATTTTATTTATTTGACGCAGTGGGATATAGGACAAACTTTAATTAACAAAAGACCACATATTCACCTAAAATACTTTACTTTTTATCTTTAAATATCTATGTTATAAAGAAACAAGGACTAAAAATCATGCTTCCAGCACAGATTACGAAGCACCTTCAGAATACTGGAAAAACGTTACAGTTTATTAAGGTGAAAGGTGATGTATAAATAAACAAGGTTCAATTAGGTGAGGAATTCTGAATAAGGTCTAAGCTCTACTACCCCCCACCCAAATCTAAATAAACAATTTAGAAAACGCATAACGCATTTGATAACCCGATTTCTGCAATTGCCATCAATAGTCGGAAAAATATCGGATTTTTTTTTCAGCCCTGTAAATGATCTATAGATTTGTGTGTATACTTCATAGTATGCTAAAAGTTAGTTCAATTAAACGCATAGCACAATTGAAAATTCCCATTCAGCAATATCAGCCAATAAACGAAAATGTACTCGAGATATTTTGTACAGCCATGTATATGATCTATAGAATTTATACACACCAAATAATATAAAAAAAATAGTTAAATTTTAAAACGCGTACCAAACTGAAAACGCACTTCCAGCATTTATTGTTCACAAGCAGTAATAGGCATTCATAGGCATTCAAATTCTTCTGTGTGTCCCTGCAAATGAACGATTAGTTATATGCACACCAGATTTTACAGCAAGTGCCTTGTAATACACCACGGTAATATAAATTAATTTTATTATGTTTAATATAGTGTAGAATCATTAAAATATATCGCAAAATTTTTTTCCAAATAGACCGTAATGTAACAGAACTCTTTTAAGTGTACCTGTAAATGAATCGACAAATGTTACACATTTAATTTTCAATACCAAACATAGTATAGTAAACCCTAATAACATATAATCTATTTCATGGCAATCGGAGTATATTTGCACGAGTTAGAGCACGGACAGACGGCAGACATACAGATAGACAGAAAAACCGAGTTGATAAACATTTTTCAACTATGTTGGAAAGTGTTAAAAAATATCCGTGAGTAACGCTGTGACGGTGGCACTAGCTGACGATTAAATTTCGATTTTATTGCACTTTTTTTTTTTTTTTTTTTTTTTTTTTTTTTTTTTTTTTAACTTCTAGACAATTGTTACACTATGGAATAGGTTTTATGGTTTTAAAATAATTTTCAAGCATAATTTTTTTTAAAATCAACATCGCATGGAGATCGAAAGATTAACCTGTTTGCACTTAAAACACTATAAATAGTTCAACTTTTTTTCTGACTAATATTCCATAACAAAATTAACACTTCATCAAAAAATAAATAAGATAATGAAATAATATCAATAAAACACGAATTTAACAGGAAAGTAATCCAATTACGTGCATACTAACGTTATCAGAATTTACAAAAATCTTCTGTAAGTAGCGAAATATTTGGGGATTTTTTCGGCTATTTACTCCTATATGCGGCTAATATGAATGTATCGCTTTTAATAAATTTAAATACATATGATATTGATAGTTTTCATACAAAAATGTTTTTAGCCGGCTGCCAAGAAGGGTTATGTATTTGGCCCGTATCTGGGTATGTGGATTTCTTGATACCCTCGAAACATCCCAACGACTAGATGGATTTTAATGAATGAGATCTCTATCGATTCGTCTTAATCGTGCAATAGTTATAGGCTAGGTTTTGCTTTTATAAATACAAAATGGCGGTAGAGACGAAAAACATTTTTTATGCACCCTACTGAGTGGCATATCACTTGATCGGTCTTTGAAAATGAAGACGATGTTTCATTGACCATTTTACAGTCAGAAGCTCCGTTTAAATATTACACAACTTGGAAGTTGTGTAAGTAGGATCTCTAGCTTTACTGCAACTCTAATCTTCATAGGCATAATCAAAACAGTGTTTATAGATAGGAAACAACAATTAAACACAACTTAAAAGTCATCAATACAAGTAAATAAAAAAATAGGTAAGTAATATAAAAAATAGTTTCATATTGATAAGAAATAATTAATTAGTTCGCTTTTTACGCAGTCGAGTTTTTTGATTTTTTAAATTTAATTTTTACTTGTTTGTTGTTTTTTTCTGGGCGGCTTAAAAATTACTTATTAAATGTTAAAAATCTGTTAGAGTTTTTAACTAAAGAAATGGCCATGTTCTGTAAACGGGGAATCCCCTAGTTTATTAAGAATCCCCTAATTTATTAAGAATCCCCTAGTTTATTAAGAAAAATAAAATAAATAATTTTTACCATTAATGCCTGATTCTTCACGCTTTTTACTTTACGAACACATAATGTAATGAAAGTACTGTAATCACTACGTGACGCAAAATTGACTATGAAATGACGATAAAGGTGGTAAGTGACACGATCATCATTTTGAAAAAATGAGCTTTTACGTTTCAAATCTTTATTTGTGTGTACTGTCGAATGCCTCCTTTACCCATTA
Source organism: Maratus speciosus (assembly GCA_963932465.1). NCBI lineage: Eukaryota > Metazoa > Arthropoda > Arachnida > Araneae > Salticidae > Maratus > Maratus speciosus. The sequence goes on along the minus strand of OZ010787.1, from coordinate 37,066,032 downwards.
AAATTAGAGATCGACCGAAAATTCGGTTTCGGTTTCGGCTCAGAATCTGAGTTTCACCAAAATTTCGGCCGGACCGAAACTATCTGTTCTCCAAAATTCCTGTTTCTTCCTTTGGAAATTTTCAACAGGATTCATTGATTTGAGCTGTATCAGCTCAAATGAGACCCTCTTTATTTATTGCTGTGAACTTCACTGTTTATAATTATCTGTCATGACTGACTCAAGACGTGAGTGCAAATTATAAAGCAAGATATACATATATGACTAAAATTTGAAGAAGCTTTCCCATGCTCATTAAAAGCTGCAGACTTAACAGTAATGAAAAATTTTTAGTTTGAAACCGCAGATATGTTTCGAATATTCTTTGAGCAAATTCTAGTATAATAGATGATCATTTACAAGAGTTATTATGAAAGATAAATAGAGGTATGTATAACTAAAACATTTTTCAGTTAGATGAAGTTCGTAAAATTAGAAAATCGTTTTGTATCGTGGATGAATTAATTACATTTTATTTATATGAAAATAAAAAGTTTTGGTCAGAGGCATAGAGAGCCAACTTGGCTCACACGTATAATTAATTAATAATTATGTATATTTATGTACTAATTACTTAAAAAAAATTGGACATTTTCGTTTTCGACCGAAAATAGGAAGGTTATCGAAATTCGGTTTCTGTTTCGGTTCATCCTTAATTAATCTCTGTGAGTATTATGTTTTTAACAAATAGTAATTTAACAGATGACAGAGGACCATTGATTAAGTAAATTTTTTGTCACATACCACCTTTATCATCTGAGCTCTTTAGACGTTGGTATGTCTTTGTGTTTTGAGGTCTTTTGAATTCCCTTTTTCTGTTTTTACAACGATTCTGTGTATGTGTGTTAGCGTTGGAGATTTCTTGTTAACAGAGACTGTTTTTGTGTGTTTTTACGATCAATGTACGTATGTATGTCAGTGAACACGATAGCGTCCAACACGTTTTTCTGTTTAAGAAGCAAATATTTCTGCTATATTGCTGTAAAATGGTGGAAAAATTTACCAGAATGATGTACATGAACCATGAAAGGATACAATATTGGACTAGAATTTCATTTTAGTTTGAACCATAAACTTATTTGTGTTACACCATTAATTGGTAAATTGTTGAATAACAAAATGGTAAGATAATGAACGATACAATAACTTACGATTATCTATTAAAAATAAACGCTAATCAGACCAGGACTTCTGCACTGCAAATAGAGGCGTCTTAAATTTAGACACATATGTAACTGATAAAGAATTTTAAACACTTAAGTGTCTTAATCTGAAAATTAAGACATTATAGATGTCTTAATTTAAGATACATAAGTGTCTTAGTATGATCATGGTGTAAATGAACTGAGAATAGTGTCTAAAATATCCGCAAACGTCTTATTTTAAGACATTTCGTTGCTTCAAACGTGTCTTAATTTAAGACGTTTTGATTCTTCCGACGCAATAACCACCAGGGGGCACTGGGGCACTGCCAGTCGCGCATGCGTTTTAGATGTCTTCGTTCAAAGTTGGTATACGTTGTAATTCAAACGAAGTTTGTTTTTATGTACGCGTGTATTTTAATTCGTTTTTCGCGGAATGTGAAGTTCTGTGATTAAAATTCGTATTCACTTGGATTATTTATTTATTGAATACATGCATCTGACGTGTGTGCTTGACATCAAATGTCTCTTAGAAGCTGTCGTCCATATAAGGGCGGGATAGACACAGAACAGAAGTAGACGACGCTTGAAGATTACACCCGGAAATTCTACAAAGCGTGTGCAATGGACTTAGTGTTAATTCGTATTAATTTATATCAATAATATTGTGTTATTCATCTTCGTCCTGTCGAAGCTAGCAAAAAAAAAAGAAACTTTTGTCTGGCGGGTCCTATTTTGAGGATGAATCATTTCATTCTTTAAATATGGCTAGTCGGATATATTATGAAATATCGTACTAAAATGATGCAAGCCCTTCTCCTTCACTGGGGTAGTTTTTGAAATTTCAAATCGAGGAATTTTTCTGACCTCTTGCAACATCGATTGAAGTAAGTGTCATAATTTCTTTATAGTACTGAAATTAGTGTCTTTTATGATTTTATTTATAGTATAAACAAAATCTTGCATGAAATTCAATTAGTTTTGAATCTGTTTGCGAAAAAACCCATTAATTCTAGAAATATATATTTTTAAACTTATGACGTTGTCTTTTATTACAAATTATATATTCTGAATTTTCATCTTTTTTTCCCAAATTTAAAGTAATAATATTACTAAAAGAGAGACATTTTAAGTTGAATATTCATTCTCTTGCTTTCAATCGCAGTTTCGTTTCAATGGTTAATTCTTATCTCACGTAACGACCACAATGAAAGAAAAAAAAAAAAAAGCTTTGGAAAGATCTTTCTTCCTAACGTAAAACCGCAGATTAAAAAATAAGATAAATAAAGTACCTGAAAACGTATGACGTTGTCATGATTCATCTATTATGTGCTCCTTAATTTTAAAACTGCCAGTAAAAATATACATATGTATTTGATTTGAAATCAAGTATAATATTGATTTTTTGATTATTTTTAGTAGAAAAGTAATTTGAAATTTATAATGGGAAAAAGTAAAAAGTTATAACTAGATTTTGTACTTAATATTGTGATTTTTGTAACTGTATTTATATACACTTATACGAAAATTACAAGAATGACAATTAGATGTTAAGATATATATTTAAGACAAATGAAGCTTGGAAACTAAGTTATTTTTTCTTCTTGCTATTAATGTAGGATATTTATTTATTTATTTTTATTGATAGTTGAATAGCTTTTGTGATTACCCTGTGATCTACATAAAAACTTGCTAAAGTGGCATGTGGCAATATAATTTTTTTTAAATTTAATTTTTAAATGATAAGAATTTAAAAATTTTTTCGGGAAGGGAGGTGGGGGTAGGGGGATTTTGTATTCAATTTTCGCAAAGCTGATATCATAAATCCTTTTCGATATTGCACTGATTATAATGAAAGTTTTGAACTTTTAGAGTAGGGCAAGATTAAAAACACAAAATATATTTAACAAAATATCGAAGTAATTTTTTTCTTAATGTTATTAAAGTGGAATATTTATTTTTTATTTTTTTTACTCATAGTTAAATAGCTGTTGTGATTATCATCTGATAGATATGTAAAATTGCCTATGTGTCAATATAATTTTTTTTAAATCTAATTTTTAAATTATATGAATTTTCCTTTTTTGGGGAGATGGGGGGATTTTATTTGCAATTTTCGTACATCTGACATTTTAAATCTCTTTCGACATTCAACCGAGTATAATAAATATTTTAAACTTTTAGAATAGGACAAGATTATAAAAAAATATATATTTATCCATGTATCTTAAAAGCCCTTAATAGCGGAAACTTCGGGATCGCGGAATTTGTCTGATGATCGGAGATGTCTGCTTTTGTGAGGTAAAAATATACAAATATATATGCATGTGCTTTGCGGATTAAAAAAGTATTCGCTAAATAGAGGTGTCCGCTATTCGTGAATGTCCATTAACCTCCACAATGGATACTCCCGAGTACCGGACATCTCTATTTAGATAACCATAGTGTAGGGTTTACATTTTTTGCAAAAGAACTTCTTGATTAAAGCATGGGTATTAAAGCAGTGTCCCGTCCCCCTACGATTTAAGTGCCACCAAATTTAATGTGCAATATTTGTAAAGCTTATATTTTAAATCCGTTTCGAAATTGTACTGAATATAATCGATGTTTTGAACTTTTAAAGTAAAATAAGATTAAAAAAAAATCATATTCAAAATCATATTTATCATCAAAACAAATATTTAGATAAATATTTTTTGCTTTAATCTTGTTCTATTCCTGAAGTTCAAAATATTGATTATAATCAGTAAAATGTCGTAAAAGATTTAAATAAACAGCTTAACGAAAATTGCATACCAAAATTAGGAGCACCAAAAAAATCAGGCTGCGGGGGGAGGGGGAGGGCGTGTGGAGGGGGCAAGACCCCAGCCAAATATTTTTCCAGGGTTCAACGTGGTCAAACATGGCTACGTATGATGCTTACAAAAAAAAATGGATGCTATTAAGACGTTTGAAGTGTCTGAAATTCAGACGCAAAAAGTGTCTGAAAAAATTCAGACATTTTAAAATGTCTGAAAATTGAACACTCCGTTTCAGACACTTAAGTGTTTGATTTTCAGACATTTTAATTTACAGTGTGTGTTAGGAGGAATCCGGCACATCAGTTTTGGGGGCTCGAAGGGGCCTCGATATTGTATTTTTTCAGAATTTATAAAAAATAAAACAATCGCCATTTTGATACTTAAAAAGTTCACAGATTCCTTCAATAAAGAATCAATATTTCAGGAATGGCTACAATTAATGCATATAATTGGATGTAGATTTATTGTAAAGATAATATATTAAATTAGATGAATGTTTGTTTTCTTCATGATAGCTAACCAAAATTTAAAAACTTCTCAAGGCTGTTATTGTTATTGTCATTATTATTATTACTATTATAAATACAAGCGGACATACCCGGGCTTCCCGTGTTACAGAATGTATGTGAAAGCCGTCATGTGTATTATTTCTGATATTAACATCCTTTTATCTCTCCACATACAAAAGGCACAGTGATGAATGAAGTACTTTTTGAAAGGATTTGCAAGCGGTTTATGACGTAGTATACTTAAATTTCGTTAAAATACGTTGTTTGATAAAAAAAAATTGCTATTAATAAAAAATTAATGAAAAAAATGCATCAGCAAATAATCTCAAAAATTACGGCAAGAAATCCTCGCACGGGTCTGTTTTTTTTTTTTATTATTATTATTGATAACTCTTAGATTTTTTGCGTATAATATATTTTTTAGAATGCCCACTAATAATACCAATGAAAAATAGCAATAATGCGTTCAAATGAAGTTTTGAAACGTATTCAAAGCGATGTTTTCCTATTGGCCTCGCGTCAGCAGTTAACAGCCGAAGAAATCTCCAAAAATCATTATTTACAATCAGCCTTTTTGATTCTGTTCATTTCAGTGGTTGAACCGCAAAATTCGATGATATGTCTTAAATTTGTGTTTTATTTATATTTGATTCTTTTATTGATTGATTGATGAATGTTTTAATTTCTTTATGGAATATAAGCTGAAATCAAATGATGAGCTATTTATATTAATTTAAGTGCAAACAGATTTATCTTTCGAAATTGGCTGCATGCGATATAGATTTGAAAAAAAAAATCATGCTTGAAAATTATTTTAAAAACAATGAAAATTGAGTCTATTGCGATACATTATCAAACAAACTGCGATACAATTTTCAAACAAATTTCATTTGAAAGTACATTTTGTTCCCTATTCGACGGTGTAAAAACTGAAAATGTGCAGTATTTAGAAGTTTAAAAAATTGCAATGAACGTTAATAAAAGTTAAATTGAATCGTCTGCTGTTGCTACCGTCAAAATGACGCCAGAGCTACGCGCAGACAAGTTTGTCCTTTATAATATAGATAATATTTGATCACATCACTTTGATCAGTAATATTGTTTCTTAGATCTATGGAAACAATTGTAGTGAAAATTATTATTTCGATTAATTTATGAATCATAAGAATGATGAAGTAAATAAAAAATTCCCTAAAAACTTTTATTATTAAAAATCTGTTTCTAAAAGTGAAAGTAAGTAAAAATACTTCGAAACAAGAATTTGCATCTAGATGTAGAAACGCACTACCTCATGTTATTTTATTGCCAAATTGTCGCAAAGTGATGCAAGAGGTAGAATTCTACTGAGAATTGTGATTACTGTCCGAATATCAGTGCAATTTTTGAAATAGAGGTTGTCTAAATTTGCATTACTTTGAATTTTCAAATGGTAACACTTACATTTAACACTATATATGAGTTTCTTGAATCAAGTCAATCCGGGAAAAAGTATCGTTCACATTCTTTTTTTAACCTCTTCGTAGAGTTGGAAGAGGTCAAAGTTTCAGGATGCTAATCTTAGATTCAAGTGACAAATTTCAATTTATATTTTCTCACAAAATCATCTAATTGAAATTTTGTTCGATTGAAATATCGATCTGAAATTTTGTTGTCTTAACGAAATTCAATAAATAGACTCAACCATATTTCAGCCATCATTTCGATTCAAAAATATACTATTAATTAAAAAAAAATTATAAATTTATATCAAGATTTATTAATTATGACCTACATTAATTTTTACATAAAACGAACCACAATCGACAATAACATGATACAGATAAATTTTTCTCTTTGATTTTCTAAAGCGGCCGTCTTCTATTATCAAAGCATACACAGAAAATAAAATCTTAGAAAGCAAGCCCAAAAAATTACGGAAGTTTCTTTCATATAGAATGAGTTTATTTTATGTTTGAAAATTCTGTATAATTTTTCTGGTAACTAATATTGTGTTACTGGTACTTTTCACTTTGAGATCTTAATTTCATTTTTCGGAATTTATGTATAAACCTCTAATATGTTTTCTTTTAGAAATTTATGAAGATTTAAGAAAAAGTATATAAACTATAAATTTTTCCGTATTGCCTAATAAAGTGTCAAAAGTGGGTGTTACCATTTGAAAAATTAAAGTAGATGCAACTTTTCAAATGTAGATGATCCTATTTCGAAAATTTCATTTTTGTTTAGTAAGAAGGCACACTTTACATTCGAACAGTACTTCTCGCATCTCTCTGTAACAATTTAGTGATGAAATAGCACATAGTGGTTATGTCTTTTTCCTTTTTTCTTTTCTTTAGGGCTTTATTACATAAAGATCCCATGATACGTTATGTATATTTGTTAACCTTACCTTTCCCTTAATCACATTGATAATCAGCATTTTTCCAGATTATTAACCATTCACAAATATATTTAGTAAAAATGTGCAGGGGCTAATTAAGTTACTTGGAAAAAAAAATATTTTCTTTGTATATCGTGTGGCGGTATCCTGTGAAAGGTTTCGTAATGCTGAACTCAAAAATACATTTCTTTTAATTTTAGGTATTATATTTTAGGACATATTGTCAAAAATGTAGTGCAAAAATATGTTCCCCCCATCTATTTCCGAATCTACTGAAACTAAAATTAGGAAAAAATAGAAGTAGTAGACGTTACCTTAAACCTTGCAGTAAAATTATAACGATTACTCTAGGTCGCATATTTTTTAAGAAAAGCGCATTTTTCCGTTACACACAAATTTCGATTTACGGGCGTTTAGCAAAAGGTTTGAGGAGTGTTGGAGATACCTATCGTAAGACAAGCATAAAACCATTGTTGATATTGATTTTAGAAAAAAAAATTGTCGGTAATTAGCCGAGATATTAACCCTTAAAGACGCAGACGGTTTGGACATACATAATGAAATAACAAGGTCGGCCCACTCTATTTGCTATCGGCTTTTAAAGCCTGGATAACAACTTTTAATTATATATTTGTGTAATGTAATGCCCAGTAGCAGTATAAAAGCAATAAACGTCAAATTGTTAAAAACAGACTAATTTAATTAGAATTATTCACATAAATACTATGGGATTCGTGACTATGCATTGAGTGGATCTCTCTATACGCCTCCTGTGTCTTAAAAAGGTAATTAGAAACGTACCTGGAAAAACGCAGCACGGGCCAAAGCGACGATGTGACTGTGCGACCTCCTTTCGAAGCGCGCTTAGCACAATCCCAAGTTTACACTTTGAACAAGGGTCTGGTTTTAGCTACACTCTAAAAAGAAAAGATTATTACTCGCTGAATTTGGTTTTATGAACTGCCAAATGAAGTTTAAATGTGCACTACTTTTATTGTCAGCACCGAAATAAGTTCATCACAAACTGATTAGGATAAGGTTAAAAAAAGACTTATACAGAATAGCAATATTTGATATTATTTAGTTTGTTTAGTAAAAAAATCGCAAAAACTATAAAAATCGCTGCACGAATTCCAAATAAATTTTATTGAAAAGAGAACAAAGTTTAGTGTACTAGGCTAGAAGATTGAAATCGGATTCCTTTTACTCATCTGAGAAAATCGCGAAAAAACTCATAAGAAATCGGAACCGCTTATTTCAAAAATCGCAGTAGAAAAATTTTACTACATTCGGCTAAATGATTAAAACAGGATCTGTTTGAAAAACCATCCCGTAACGGTAAAAATTGCATTGAAAATTGCTTTAAAAATGGGTAAAAATTTAAAAATTGCAGAGGACAAAATTTAATACATATTATTTGAACTTTTATGGTATACTCATTCCTACTTTTCTAGTATATACAGCTATACCCAACGCTACGTTGTATAGTTTTTTTAAAAAAAATCTATTATTGTTTTAGCGACGATTGTTTTAATAATACAGTTCATAATTTATATATTTATTGTACGGAACCCTCTGAGCGCGAGTAATACTCGCACTTGACCGTTTATTTTATTAAAAACTTTAAACATATGTATTTTTCTCTTTTGATCATTTGAAACACATTTCATTACCCGGTCAAATAAAAACACTATTTAAAAATCATGTTGAAATTCCTAATTTATTAACTCAACACAGCTCAATTAAATACAATAACTTCTTTAAACATAATTTAAATACAATATATGAAAATACCATATAAACTTACCTCAGTTAATCTTCCAAAACTCTCCCCGCATTTAGGGCATTCAGTTCGTCGCTAATATGTCTCTGAAGAAAACTAGCAACCAAAATGCGTAGGATACTTTAGAATACTAAGTTGAAAATTTTTCACCTTTTCCCAAGCTAACATTTCAGGTAAGTGAAACAGGCGTTGTTGCCTTTGACTCCCTTAAGGATGTTTGATCTTCAAAGTTAAAAAAGAAAAACCGTGAACCTTTTTCGGGATTTTTCGCAGCATTTAGGTAATATTGTGGCGCTTTATAATGAACGATGTGTATTGAAATTTTTGTAGGAAATTTTTTGTAAGAAAACGATTTGAATGCAAAGAAATTTTTCGCGTATTATTCTCGAATTTCGGATTGATTATATAACATATATATAAAGATATATCTTACTTTAAGATTTTAATTACAAGAACATTCTCATATTTTGGGGTCGTCACAATGTGGCAGAATGACCTTATGTTATATACCTATATTTTTGTTCAATCAGTAACATAGCATCCCTACATAATATTGAGGAAGCAAAAAATCTGCCTCATCACAAGATTTTATAGATACAGCAATTTTTATTATATCTTTTTAAAATTATTTTCACTTCAGCGATCCATCTCCTCTACGCAATGCTGGGAAAACATAAAAAATCTGCCTCATCTTCAGATTTCATTAATACAGTACTTTTTTATATGTATATATTTATAATTATTTTCATTCAGCATCCTATGCTATTAACGTTATGCTGAAAACACATTAAAAATCTACCTCGTCTGCAGATTTTATTGCTATTTCTGGATGGAATGTTTACGAAAAAATTATTAATAATAAAAATGAAGTATTCACTGATCTTAGACTCTCTCAGTCATATTAAGGAAATTTGTCAATAAGACATTTTTCTTATATACTTTTTATAAGTATTATAAATTGCTGCTCTATTTTTTATACTAAAATTATGCATAATTATTCCTTACCTTAGACTACATAGGGTCATTGCAATAAAGCTGAGAAAAAACAGGCTGATTGAGAAACAAATAGCCATTTTTCGATTAGCCTACTAGTAGGAGAGCTGTTGAACATTTTTGAGTAGGTATTTGAGGCACCCTGAAAATTTGTGCAACACTTCTTTTGTAATGCCTGAATACAAAATCGAATGTCTGGCTGAAGGGTCGTGGCCCCAAAACTGTGCTAGACAAAAAATGGCACTTGACACGTGTCTGGCACAATTTTTGTGCCGACTAAAGTGTCTGTCATTTTCAAAATATTTTTTTCTAAGCATAAATATTATTCTGTCTCAATCTCAGCGTGCCTCAAATACCTTTTTTGGGTAGTCAAAAAATGGCACTTGACACGTGTCTGGCACAGTTTTTGGGCCGACTAAAGTGTCTGTCGTTTTCAAAATATTTTTTTCTAAGTATAAATATTATTCTGTCTCAATCTCAGCGTGCCTCAAATACTTTTTTTGGGTAGTCAAAAAAAAAAAAAAAAAAAAAAAGGCACTTGACACGTGTCTGGCACAATTTTTGGGCCACGATCCTTCAGCCAGACATTCGATTTTGTATTCAGCCATTACAAAAGAAGTGTTGCACAAATTTTCAGGGTGCCTCAAATACCTTCCCTAAAATGTTTAACAGCTCTTGGACTATATGACAGACGCAAGAAATATGTCTCAAAATTCAATCAAATTAAGTGATAAAATAACTTGAATAATACAGCTGAAACATTAGATTTGGGGAAACTTTGTTAAAAACCTTTCATTTTCGTAGTGTTTACAACAACTTAAAAATTATGGTGTCCCACTTTAGCCCCATAACCCGCGCATATTAGCCCGTTCATTCATTTTTTTTTTCAATAAACGGATAAAGTAAACAAAAACACAAATTACAGATTTTTTTTTTTTTTTTTTGGGGGGGGGGGGGGGGGGTGGAAAGGGTGGAGAGGTATGGTGGGACTGTCAACAGATCGAAAGAGACTTTGAAAAGTCTAAAAGTTTGTGTCACATAACAGTTTGTGCCCACATTTTATGTGAAATTTTATAATTAAAAAATACTTGTAATTTACAAAAATAACAATAATATTATTATTAACCGTCCTTATAAAACATTCAGTTTATGTAAAGGATGAAGAAAGAAGACATTTATATGGGATTTATTTTTACAAAGTCCGCTGGTTTTGAACCGAGTTAATAACATCGGTTTTTGTTTGAACAATTTGTCAACTCATTCTTTATAGCCAATAATTTTGAATTAGCTTTGTAAGTTTGAAAGGAAATTTTTGAATTTTCGTAAATAAAACAAATAAAGAACAAAAGTATTCCCAATGCCATGCTGTCCGGACCATGTATAAAAAGATTTTTGATGCTGTAATTAATTTATTCCTATATCTTCTGTGGTTTTCTAAGGCTACATTTTTTAAAGACACCAATTTTACTTCTACTTCAGTTTTATTCATTCTAATATCTTTATCTCCTGCCTTGTTTTTTGTTCGTTTTTTCTATTGATTTGCCAACAGCTTTCAGTTTTGTGTCTTCTTTTTATTATATTCTCTATATGTTGTATAAAAATTCAAAGAATTTAAAAGTTCCTAAACTATTAAAAAGTCTCTTGAAACAATTGTTAAAAAAAAAAGAAATATTTCCCTTAAATTTTTCATTTTTTTGGATCGAACTTCTTAAGAATATTTGGTTTATTATCGAAAATGTATTCGCCTCTTTTCATATTCTACTTTCAATCTCGGTATCAAAATAATTTGCCAAATGTTCATCCACTGAAAATAATTTAACTTTCAATATTTTGTCCTTGAAATAATTTTGAATAGTATGACCAATATCAAGCTCTGTTTTTTTTTACCTCATTTTCATTGCTGCAGTTTTAAGTCTGATATTAGCTGAATGTAAGTTTTATTTATTTATTTATTTATTTATTTTTTTTTTTTTTGCAAGCTGAAAAAAGCATGCCGACTCTCATATTAGCTGAATGCAAGTTTTTTCCAACATATTTTAATAACATATGATGGTGAATTTAAAATTGTTCCTTTTTAGAGACACATCACTATTATGATTTACTTCAATTCATATAATGTGCTTCGTAAAATAGTAAGAGTCATTCTCCTATAAATTCATAGATGAAATTCTATTCATTTTAAATAGCATGGAAAATATGCAATACTTCTCTTCCGCAGCTTCAAACTTTTTCATTGTCTCCCAATGATTTCTTTCTGTCTTTTATAGACTAAATAACTAAGAGAAAAATGATTTCAAATGAAATTTACTTAGGAATAATATTTTTTTATAAATATTTCAGAAGAGAAAATTAAGGAGGAATTTATTTTTATTTATAGTCTAGGTTTAAAAACAAATGTTTTTATAAAAATGTAAAAAAATTTCGGGAGCGTTCCTTGGCTCAAGGCGCCTGTGTGCATTGCGTATTTCACACACGCTACGCGTCGATTCTGTATGTATTACACATATAATATACATATATTATTTAGTATATTTTCTTCATAAATATGTCATTTTTCCATCTTTGTCAAATTCAAAAAGCTAAATAAGAGAATTAATTACCTTCATTGTGAATTATTCCAATCTTTTTATTTTCGTTTCGCAACATTATGTAACAAAATTATCAATATAATGAAGTAGATTTTTAAATATTTTCCAAGGTCATCGAATAAAATTTAATTTTATAACAAAGTAGTTCATAAACAATCATTTAAAAGTTCCTGAGCTTTTTAAGTATAATTGTAAAACATCACTGAAGTGAAAAGCAGTTGCTTCCGCCAAGACACTAGCGAGAGCGTACAGATTTGCTACCTTTCATTCACAGCTTTAGCTCTTCAAAAGCAGCTGCCGATCAACAAGCTGAATCTACCTGATGGGAATTTAAAACGACGGCGCGGCGTGACAATTTTTCCACCCTTTGTTTCCAGAGTTTACAGCCCTTAAATTTTGTATTCATGAGTGATTAATAGTGATGTTTACTCCTTTTTTACGCTTGGTGCACAGACCTGTAACCAGTCAGTCAAATTAAAGAGAAATAAGGAAGGTTTTCGAGAACTGATTTTTTCTACTCATACTTAAGTTTAATTTACATTATTTGAGAGAGAAAAACTGGAAATCACTCAGATGGAATTCTAGGATTCTAGATGGAATTTTTAAATGAATTGCCGGTGTTAATTCATAAGAAAAATTATATAAGTTATTTTACAAAAGTTTTTATATTTGCAAATGGCAACAAAGCTAAAAGAAAGAAGGGTATATTAATATTTTTTATTTAGCGAAAAAAAAAATAGAACAGGCAAATTACAACTGTATTTTTTATGTATTGAAAATAATTTCATGTAAACTTAGTTATTATTTTTATTATCTTTCACGAGTGTTACCAATGTATTTTATTACATCTTTTTTCAATAACACGCACACACACATATATCATATATACAGGGTGCAATATGTTATCTATCGCCGACTTTTAATTTCTCAACCGTTGGCCGTAGGCATATAGTTCCAGTTACAAAAGTGTTTCAAATGAGCTAAATATTCATGTTGTGGCATTATTTAAAGTAAAAAATCAATTTTATAAAAATTACGAAATCTAACTTTTTATACGGTCCCCCAGTCCCTATAGTTATATTTAGTAAAAGTCTACACATATCATAACAGATATAACACAAAAGGTTTGACATCTGTACTACAAAAATTGACACAGTTATTAAATTTGAAAGTTTGAGATTTTTGCACATTATTTTGTCTGTCATTGAGGGATCAGTTAAACGATGAATTAAAGTAATTCGAGATCAAAGTCAGGGTGCTATGTCCTTTTTACGGCGAAACCACCTTTAGCCGGTATCGCGAAATCGGGGAATCACAGAAGAGGGTTATTTCATTTAAAATGTGAGTTAACTGTTATGGGTCGAACAACATTCAAATGTCAAAGTAGGTAGAATCGACAACCGGAAAATAAAACGTACTCACTAAGGACTAGATACAAGGCAGTTGAATTGCACCCTGATTTTGATCTCGAATTACTTTAATTCATCTTTTAACTGATCCCTCAATGAAAGACAAAATCATGTGCAAAAATCTCAAACTTTCAAATTTAATAACTGAGTCAATTTTTGTAATACAGATGTCAAACCTTTTGAGTTATATCTGTTATGATATGTGTAAACGTTTACTAAATATAACTATAGAGGGACTGGGGGACCGTATAAAAAGTTAGATTTCGTAATTTTTATAAAATTGATTTTTTAATTTAAATAATGCCACAACATGAATATTTACCTCATTTGAAACATTTTTGTAATTGGAACTATATGTCTGCGACCAACGGTTGGCCAATTAAAGGTCGGCGATAGATAACATATTGCACCCTGTATAAAGTGGTGACCAAAATTGTGGACAATTTTAGGTAGCTTTCATTACAAAAAGTAAAAAGCTACCTATTGCAGCCGTCCGAAGGAAATCACTCCGAAGGAAATTTTGGCTATATTTTCGCTGATCATGATCCCCAGATACCAAAACTACCCTCCGTTGAAATGCTGACTTTTATATATATACTATATATGGGGCATTCTCACAATTTTTGACTTTTGGGAAAAAAAATCTGACGAAATTAAACTTGCTAAAATAACATTTTAATCTGATAGATGAATGCCTTGTAATGATTCAAAATAAAGAAAAAATGATCAGCAGCGAAAATTTTTTTATTTAACTGAGGTTTAAGTTAAACTTGCGAGTTTAATTTTCCTTACCGTTTTACCCCTATAACTTTTTATTTTCTTCTAAATTTTTACTTATAATGAATTTGCATAGTACCCACAGGACATTCAAATAAGAAATAATAACAATGTAGTACTTTTAATACAGAATTTTTGTATAACATTGTCTTAAAGGGGTGTTAAAGAAGGGACGGTAAGGTAAAAAAGGGGGATGGTATTGGAAAAAAGGGACGAAATGGTAAAAAAAGGGATGGTAAGGATGGAACAGTAAGGAAAATTACCACCTATTTTTAGGAAAATCATGTTAAGACTAAGTGATAGCCACAATGTTTATTGATTTTTAGAAACAGTTGTTAACATTGGATTAAATTAATTTTTTTTTTATTTACCTCGAAAATTGCAGGAATAAACCTTGGGGACGGTGAGACTAACAATAAAGCCACGATGCTTGAAATTGATATTTAAATGCTGATTTAAATTCTACAGTAAATTTCCTGCCAAAGAATCTTAGACATTATTTCTCTAGCATACTTCTGCATGAGAAAAAACTTGAAAAAAATTCTGTGGCTGCATCTGAAGTGATTTTCTGTATAATTTTAGAAGAGGCATGATAAGGAATCTAAAACCCAGGGACAGAGTTTAAAAAACAGTAACAACCCTAAAAATGCATGCAGGTTAATTTTTAGCTACATACTTATACAAAACAATATTTCCAGTTTCAGAAAAAAAAATTACATCGAATTATTTTTATTGAAACAATTTTATACAGACAGCTCCAAACTTAAAAATCAGCATCAGGGACACGGGACGGTAGATGAGTTTTCCTGGTATTTGGACACCCAACATCGTCCAAAACTTATTTATCTCGTTAATATTGTTCTGCAATCATGCAATGGAATGTTTCCCAGTATATGAAAAAAAAAAAAAACACAAAAAAGTGTATTAAATAAAAAATTATTATTCAGGGTCATGAAAGTCAAAAGATTGTGAGAAGGCACCATATACAGGGTGCAATATGTTATCTATCGCCGACCTTTAATTTCTCAACCGTTGGTCGTAGACATATAGTTAAAATTACAAAAACGTTTCAAATGAGGTAAATATTCATATTGTGGAATTATTTAAAGAACAACATCAATTTCCTTAAAAATTACGAAATCTAACTTTTTATACGGTCCCCCAGTCTCTATAGTTATATTTAGTAAAAGTTTACACATATCATAACACATATAACACAAAAAGTTTGACATCTGTACTACAAAAATTGACAGAGTTATTAAATTTGAAAGTTTGAGATTTTTGCACATGATTTTGTCTTTCATTGAGGGATCAGTTAAAAGATGAATTAAAGTAATTCGAGATCAAAATCAGAGTGCAATTCCGCTGCCATTTATCTAGTCCTTAGTGAGTATGTTTTATTTTCCGGTTGTCGATTCTACCTACTTTGACATTTGAATGTTGTTCGACCCATAAAAGTTAGCTCAAAGTTTTAGAAAAAATATCCCTCTTTGGTGATACTGGCTAAAGGTGGTTTCGCCGTAAGAAGGACATTGCACACTGACTTTGATCTCGAATTACTTTAATTCATCTTCTAACTGATCCCTCAATGAGAGATAAAATCATGTGCAAAAATCTCAAACTTTGAAATTTAATAACTATGTCAATTTTGGCAGTACATATGTCAAACTTTTTCTGTTATATCTGTTATGATATGTGTAAACTTTTTTAAAAATATAATTATAGGAACTGGGGGACTGTATAAAAAGTTAGATTTCGTAATTTTTATAAAATTGAATTTTTACTTTAAATAATGCCACAACATGAATATTTAACTCATTTGAAACGTTTTTGTAATTGGAACTATATGTCTACAACCAACGGTTGAGAAATTAAAGGTCGGCGATAGATAACATATTGCACCCTGTAGATACAGGGCGAATCTAAACTCTTGAGCAAAACTTTAAGGGGTGATAGAACACATCAAGATAAACAATATTAAATAGGAAACTAAGGGTCCCAAACGTCTTCCGAAGGAGATAGGCGCCATTAAAGTTTAGGGTCCAAAATTTCAAATGATCATAAAAAACGGAAAAATTGGTCGATTCGTTTGCGGTTTTCGCTAAAACTATTCTTTATGTCATTATTTTCTTGAAAATAAATTTTAACGATAAAGATAAAAAAATGCCGAAAGAGGGCGCTTTAGACTTTGGAGTAACGAACAACTATTTTTTACCATTATTTTTTGTATCTCATTAAATGCTTTCAAAAGCTTGGACTTAAACTTAAATTTTGAGCTCAAAATCTGAATCGTTGGGAGTGGTTAAGTAGCGCAAACTGAACTGTGTTCAGGAGGAGGCGGGTGGGGGTGGGGGGTGGGGGGGGGGAGGTTCAAATTTTAACTCCGGAACACAGTTCTGTTTTCCCTACTTGAGCACTCCCAACGATTCAGATTTTGAGCTCAAAATTTAAGTTTAAGCTTTTGAAAGCATTTAATGAGATACAAAAAATAGCGGTAAAAAATAGTTGTTTGTTACTCCAAAGTCTAAAGCGCCCTCTATCGGCATTTTTTGAGCTTTATCTTTTAAAATTTATTTTCTAGAAAATACTGACATAAAGAATAGTTTTAGAGAAAACCGAAAACGAATCGACCAATGTTTCTGTTTTTTATAACCATTTGAAATTTTGGACCCTAAACTTTAATGGCGCCTAACTCCTTCGAAAGACGTTTGGGACCCTTATTTTCCGATTCAATCTTTTTCGTCTTGATGTGCACTATCACCCCTTAACGTTTTTCCCACGAGTTTAGATTCACCCTGTATATATCCACATATATATATATATATATATATATTATATTAATTGAATTTATCACGGTATTCCAAAATGAATTAACTGAATCCATAGGTTTTAATTTCTGTTTTAAACCTAACTGTTTCATTCAGATTAATCTTATCATGCTTTTGGATTTCATGTGCGGGAAGATATTTTGAAAATCAACTGGCAATTTATTCGGTATGTTGTGTAAGATTTCTATTGCTATAAATTAAATATTTAATGGGTTGTAGTGTTTTTTCCATTTCATGCCATTTGATAATGTTCTGTTTTCATCTTGAAACTATTCTTTTGGTTATATTGGTTGTTTGGGTACAGGAGAAAAAAAAATTCAGCTTTTAGCTTTTTTTCTCACAGAAAACAGCCGATTTGCTTATATCATTGAATTCTGTACTCTTGAAAACGTAATTCAATATATAAGTTTTTCAATTTTTTCGGAATACATATTCTTCTTTTTTTCTTCCATATTAATTATTTTAATTAAGTATAAGGCACTTCATTTTATACATACAGTTCTATATTATAGGTTTGTGGCATCCATTTTTATTGTCAATTCATTCACAATATTGCGGTTTATGAGGATGGTCGGTAATGTTTAATTAATGGTTATATATATATATGGGGCATTCTCACAATCTTTTGACTTTCATGTCCCTGAATAATGATTTTTATTTAATACACTTTTTTGTGTTTTTTTTGTTTCATATACTTGGGAACATCCCATTGCATGATTGCACAACAATATTAACGAGATAAATAAGTTTTGGACGATGTTGGGGGTCCAAACACCTGGAAAACTCCTATACCGTCCCGTGTCTCTGATGCTGATTTTTAAGTTTGGAGCTGCCTGGATAAAATTGTTTCAATAAAAATAATCCGATGTAATTTTTTTCTGAAACTGGAACTATTGTTTTATATAAATAAGTAGCTAAAAATTAGCCTGCGTACATTTTTAGGGTTCTTATTATTTTTTTAACTCTGCCCCTAGGTTTTAGATTTTTTACCATCCCTCTTCTAAAATTATACAGAAAATCACTTCAGATGCAGCCACAGAATTTTTTTCAAGTTTTTTTCTCAGAAGTATGCTAGAGAATTAATGTCTAAAATTATTTGGCAGGAAATTTACTGTATAATTTAAATCAGCATTTAAATATCAATTTCAAGCATCGTGGCTTTATTGATAGTCTCACCTGTTGGAGTTTAAGTGGCCTATTAAGCCAAAAGCACTCCATTCTCGATAGCAGGAATTCGCTGTCTCATAGTTAAACAATTAGAAAAAATCTCTTGTGGCTATGCTGCTTTTGAAATGGAAATAGGTAAAATGCGCTTACCTGGGATTCATCAATATCGCGATGACTCGCATAACTTCATCGGTGTGGCGTGGCCAGGGATTTATCCAAAAGCTTCTTGAAGAAATTATTTTTATTTTATTTTGTGAAGCATTATTTATCCTTTAAGGATCCTTTGAGAGCTTAATATAAATCCGCTAAATCCATGGGAAGATATAATGTAATTTGAATTAGTATTGTGTGTTTTTACGATAAAGAAAGATTCAAATTTTAGCTTTAAATACTTATAATTAAACATATTACTGGAGTATAAGAAACTCCGTGTTAACAGAGAGGCTACATCATTAAGAGTGAGAATACATAAAGCTGCTAAAAAACAACCGTCCCCAAGGTTTATTCCTGCACTTTTCGAGGTAAATTAAAAAAAAATAATAATAATCCAATGTTAACAACTGTTTCTAAAAATCAATGAACATTGTGGCTATGACTTAGCCTTAACATGATTTTCCTAAAAATAGGTGGTAAATTTCCTTACTGTTCCATCCTTATTGTCTCTTTTTTACCATTTCCTCCCTTTTTTCCAATACCATCCCTCTTTTTTACCTTACCGTCCCTTCTTTAACACCCACTTAAGACAATGTTATACAAAAATTCTGTGTTAAAAGTACTACATTGTTATTATTTCTTATTTGAATGTCCTGTGGGTACTAAGCAAATTCATTATAAGTAAAAATTTAGAAGAAAATAAAAAGTTATAGGGGTAAAACGGTAAAGAAAATTAAACTCGCATGTTTAATTTAAACCTCAGTTAAATAAAAAATTTTTCGCTGCTGACCATTTATTCTTTATTTTGAATCATTAAGGCATTCGTCTATCAGATTAATTTTGTAAGATTTTTTTCCCCAAAAGTCAAAAGATTGTGAGAATGACCCATATATATACACTATATGGCCAAAGGTGACCGGTTACCTGCAATTTTAGACGTTTTGTCAAATATCTAGAAAAATACATGAGGAATTAACGTGAAACTGCAGGTGTGTAAACAGTATGGTATAAGGCATATATTTCAGAAAAGGTTTTTATCCCGAAACCCCATAGGGGACCGTCAACAAATTGAAAAAGAAAGAATATCTTTTGGATAACCCTGTAAAAACTAATCTAGCAAAAGCGTTCAAACTCGAGATTATTAATAAGTAGCTTATTGTAATATACTGTGCTAATTTTTGTGAGGATAGCATGTATACTTGTAGAGAAATTAAGTTTTTTATAAAAACGGTCCCAAATTTCGCCAAGTTTTTTGTTTATAATTTTTTGCAGAGATCTTAATATAGAAAAAAGTTCTTTTCAGAAAATATGACAAACAGCATTGTACAAAATACCCTGCAATCGGAATGAAAAAATAATAAAAATTGTATGAAAAATGAACAGGTTTACTAAATAATGATTCACTGCGCATGCTTGAACGTAATCAAAATATAATTTGCATAATGTGTTAGCTAAATGTATAGAGCAACTTTTGTGAAAGTCTCAAAAATATAGTTTGAAAAGTCTGATAATTATCGTTTATAGAATAAGCTCAAAATCCGTTATTCCTAAAAGGAAGCAAAAAGATGAGGGGCTGTATCCAAATACAGTAATATGTGTGCAATATTGTGTATGCTATATTGCATTAATCAATGGATATATGGATATAACCTCTCAACTTTTTACTTCATTTTGGGAACAACGGATTTTGAGCTTATTCTATAAACGATTATTATCAGACTTTTCAAACTATGTTTTTGAGACTTTTACAAAAGTTGCTCTATACATTTAGCTAGCACATTATGCACATTATATATTGATTGCATTTGCGCATGCGCAGTGAAACATTTTTTAGTAAATCTGCTCAGGTTTCATCCAATTTTTATTATTTTTTAATTCTGATTGCAGAGTATTGTGAACAATTTTGCACGTACAGTGTGCACAATGTTGTTAGTTTTCGTCATATTTTCTGAAAAGAACTTTTTTTTTATGTTAAGAACTCTGCAATTTATAAGCAAAAAACTTGGCGAAATTTGGGTCTGTTTTTATAAGAACCTTAATTTCTCTACGAGTATACATGCTATCCTCATAAAAATGAACACAGTATATTACAATAAGTTACTTATTAATAATCTCGAGTTTGAACGCTTTTGCTACATTAGTTTTTAAAGGGTTATCCAAAAGATATTCGTTCTTTTTCAGTTTGTTGACGGTCCCCTATGGGGTTTTGGGAAAAACTCTTCGCGGAAATATATGACCTATACTATACTGTTTACATACCTGCAGTTTCAGGTTAATTCCTCATGTATTTTTCCAGATATTAAACAAAACATCTAAAATTACAAGTGACCGGTCACTTTTGGCCATATAGTGCATATATCTATATTTGAATTTTCTCATGCTGTAACTCTCAAATTTTTGAGTCAATTTGGATGAAATTTTTCATGTCCATAGTAGATTCTAATGTTTCGAACGAGTTCGTTGGCCAGCTTCATCCGCAATCTTGCTTCAAAATGGTGGCCATTTGAATTTTTTTTATGTTTTCTAACTTTGTATACTAATAGAAAATGTTACGTTTCACAAAATGCAAACTCTTATGTATCATTTTAAACAGAATGTTAGAAACAGTAAAAGATATTTTAAAGAGTCACACAGTGTAAGTTAACAACATAAGTCAATTTAAAGAGAAAGTTAGGAAACCTAAAAATTTCCAGAAGTGTCCACAAAATTCAAATGACCTCCATTTTGAAAGAAGATGGCGGATGAAGCTGGCCAACGAACTTACAGACATTAGTATGTACTATGCATATGGAAAATTTCATCCAAATCGGTTCAAAAATTCGAGAGTTACAGCATAATAAAATTCAGATATATATATATATATATATATATATTAGTATACACTATATGGCCATTAATGACCGGCAACTTTTAATTTTAGACTATTTGTCGAATATTTAGAAATATACTTGTCAGATTCTTCTGGAGTTTCAGGATTAAAAAGAACAGGTATGACTTCATATTTATCAATGTCAATTTGACAATAGGGACAATTTTGGGGCCAACAAAAAATCAAAGAAAAATAATAATACTTGGGATAGCCCTGTAAAATAAAATACACGAAATGATCTACCGCTACGGAATATAAATAAGCAGACATTGTGCAATACGTGCATTCATTTGTGTAAGAATAACAAGTATATTAATAGAGATACAGCGATTTTTTTAAAAATAAAACAAATTCTTGCATGTTTTTTGTTTATAACATGCTGGGTTTTCAACCAAATTTACTGACAGTTTCAGAAAATTTGACAAAATGTAGTAGACACAATATAGTGCAACTGGATTATAAATATATTAAGTATTTTAGGAAATATGAGCAATTGTATGTCTTTAATTATTAGTTATAAAATCACACAAAATAATGTTTTAATAATATTATCGATTTTATTTAAAACAAACACATGCATAGCACATACCCACATATACATAATGTATCTTTGTAAGATGAATGTGGTTGTGATTAATTAAATTAATAACGTAATTAATTCAACTTTATTAATAACATATATACACTATATGGCCATTAATGACCGGCAACTTTCAATTTTAGACATTTTGTCGAATATTTAGAAATATACTTGATAGATTCTTCTGGAATTTCAGGATGAAAAAGAACAGGTATGAGCACATATTTAGCAATGTCGATTTGATAAGGGGGGCAATTAGGGGGCCAACAAAAAATCAAAGAAAAAAAATAATACTTGGGATCACCCTGTAAAATAAAATGCGCGAAATGATCTATCGCTACCGAATATTAATAAAAAGACATTGTGCAATATGTGTATTCTTTTGTGTAAGTATAGCACACATATTAATAGAGATATAGCGATTTATTTAAAAAAATTAAAAAATTCTTGCATGTTTTTTGCTTATAACATGCAGGGTTTTCAACCAAATTTAACCAAAAAATTGACAAAATGTAGTAGAAACAATGTAGTGCAATTAGAATATAAATATATTAAATATTTTAGGAAATATGAGCAGTTGCATGAAATAATTTTTATCTGCGCATGCGCGAACGATAAGAAGGATCATTTTACACAATTCAATAGTCAACTCTATAGAGCAACTTATTAAGAAAAATCTAGTGAAATATTGTAAAAATTCAGAAAGATATCGGCGTTACAGTGAGCAAATTTTTAGTTATTCTGTAAAAGCAGCTGAATGATAAGGGATTTTCCACAAATTGCCATTTTTAATTAATTTTTTTTAATTGTCATTTTTTATTGATGCTTTAGTTCTTTTTGGATAACCACCCGAACGAGCCTATACCATGATCAAAAGAAGTATCAAAATCGAAGCATTTTTTCCAAATTTACTCGATGTGATAGTCACTAAATACTAACTTTTTTCTGAAAGTCAGTTAATAAAAAATGATAATTTGTGTAAAATCCCTTATCATTTAGCTGCTTTTAGAGAATAACTAAAAATTTGCTCACTCTAACGCCGATATCTTTCTGAATTTTTACGATATTTGACTAGATTTTTTTTTTAATAAGTTGCTCCATAATGTTGATTATTAAATTATGTAAAATGATCCTTGTTATAGTTCTCGCTTGCGCAGATAAAAAATATTTCATACAACTGCTCATATTTTCTAAAATATTTAATATATTTATCATATTATATCTATAAATATTTATCATATCTTAATATATTTAATATGTGTGAAAATCGTTAGAGCCGTCTTCGTTATACAGCAGCATTTGCAGTATGGATAAAAGTGCGCACGCCATTTTCTTATCTTAAAAATAGCGTCGTAGACTTGCTGTTCTGATTAGCTGATGAGTAATAGGAATACAAACAATTAGAGATCGACAGAAAATTCTGTTTCCCTTTCGTCCCAAAATATGAGTTGCGCCGAAAATTGGTTTTCGGCGGAAATGATGCCAAAGATTCGGCCGGACCGAAATTATTTATATACCAGAATTCTCATTTCTTCCTTTGGGAAATTTCAATATTGCCTTTCATTTGAGCTGTATCGGTTCAAATGAGACACTCTTTATTTAATACTATGAACTCCACTGTGTATAGTTTTCAGTCATGACAGTCTCGAGACGGGAGTAAAAATAATAATGCAAGTAATGCATATATAACTCAAATTTGAAGATACTTTTCGCGCAGTAATAGAAAACACTCAGGCTTAACAGTAATAGAAGTTTGAAACCGCAAAAGATTTTCGAATGCTCTTTGAGAATATTCTATCATCCTGTATCCTTTATGAATTAATTACATTTAATTTTATATGAAGATAAAAAGTTCCATAAATAATCACTTTAATTATATCTGTACATTTTAATTCTAAAATGGCGGGCGTCTTTCTCTTATCTTAAAAAAGCATCGTGGACAAGACTGTTCTGATTGGCTGATTATAGTTCTTTGGCTGATTATAGTTGGCTGATTATATTTCAAGCGTGAATAGTCACTCTTTCAGAGGAGTGACTATTCACTCTTGAAAAGGAGTGCGTTTTAGTACGTAATTTCCAAGGTCACATTATGAAATGGAGTTTTTGAAAATTAAGAAGTGATATATATATATATATATATATATATATATATATATATTGCGTTTCATTATTTTACTTCATATTTTGGTTCAAAGTTCAACGGAATTTTTTTTAAGTATATAATGCCAGGCTTTTACTCTCGTCTGCGGAGTGACATATTTCACTCTCGACAATGGAGTGAAATATTTCACTCCTCTCTAGGGAGTGGAAAATTCCACTCTTTAAGGAGTGTATTTTTATAAAATTCACTCCGAAAAGAGTGAAAATGCCTGTCACTCTTTCAAAGAGTGAAACTTTCAGTCCTCCCAATTTTAGAGTGTACTCACAGTCCTTAAAACCATCTTTCTAAAAAATGCATTATCCGTCCACATTAATCAATTCTGGGCAGTGAAAACCGAAAAATATTTTTCCAGAAATAGCAAATGTTTAAAGAATTTCACTTAAGGTCATTTGTCCCGAGTATTCTAAATAATATTTCGAAAAGCATAAAATATTTTTTTCGTCATTCAAACAAGATACTTTTCAGAAAGCACCCGTAAAACATATATTTTAACTACTTTTTAGAGCCTTTCAAAGTATAATAAATTAGCGAACATCTTCAACCAAATGTATATAATGCATATAAGAAAAAAAAATCACGAATGGAGCTTTTTGTTTGTTTGAAATTAAGGGAACGTCCACTGTTACTCTTATGACCATTCGAGCAAATTTTTATAAATACTTCCAATTATTTTATTACAAAATATAATTAAAATAAAAAATTGATATAATCAGTTAAATACTATTGTGCTCCACTCACATGACACATATAATATATCTAATTTGTAACAAAAAGTGTTTTGCTTGTCTATATATCATAAATCAAAATTTTGTTACTCTTGTGACCAGAGCGTCACAAGAATAACAAAATTTTGATTTAATATATAGACAAGTGGAATGCTTTTTGTCACAAATTAGATATATGCTACGTGAGTGGAACACAATTGTATTTAACTGGTTACATCAATTTTTATCTTAATTATATTTTGTAATAAAATACATGTGATTATGAAAAATTGCTCTAATTGTCACAAGCGTAATGAATGGACTTTCCCTTAAATAAAATTCAGTTATGGATGAAAGTCTAGGAACCGAGTCCATAATTCTTCATGAGATTAAAGTAGCATTTCAATTCTTCAAATTATCCTACAGATAAAAACAAAATACCTATAAAAAATGTAATTACTTACAGAGCTTAAAAGTACAAAATATCAAATTGACATAAATTTCGCCAAACCTTAAAACAAAATTAAAACGTCAAAGAATGTGATTATCCCGTTCATTATATCGCCATTTAATTATTATTAATAAATTTAATGTGTACTTTTATCATTTTTTCACACAAATGACGGAAATCAATATAGGCAAATAATAATAATAATAATAATAATAACAATAATAATAATAATACCTAATATGATGAAACGTATTAAAAACTATCTTAAATTTTTAGAATAACTTTAGGTATGAGGCATTGTATGAAACAATGTTACAAATATAAATAATACCAGTTAAAACTGATTGACTCCCACAACAGATAGAGAACCGCACATGTTGATACGTTTTTCGAGGAAGTATTTTTTGAGGATAAATCTACCTTCCAAAAAGTATAATTTAGAGCGGTGAAAAAACAGGTAAGAGCTAGAAACTATTATCAAAGAAATCATAATTATGCTTGAGGGTTGGTAAGGAGCAGGAACCAGGATACTCTCCCTCTAGTCCCCAGTTAAGAAGGGTCTAGGCCCCTGACCTGGGTCAAATATTACAAGCAATGACGAAAGACCTCCAAGAACTTTGTTCATATAACCGAACAAGTGTTGATGCAATAATATATGTTCAAGAGCCATCTCAGCGTATATATGGCTAAAAGCAGGGTGTGAGGTCTTCTTAAAAGATTAATTTCGTAGTAATTAGTGTTTGATTTTCAAGATTTATTTACACCACAAAAATATATGACATATCTTTATCTCAGAATTCTGAAAAAAAAAAGTGGTTTTGTTATTTTAGAAACACATTTAAAAGTATGTTTAATTTTTCTTGAATAACCTTTTGAAGATTCAGTTAAAAATTGTATTGCATTTATGCGGAGATTTTGAAAGTATGTTTAGAGGCTTTTTACCCGACTGCCAAGAAGGGTTAGGTGTTTCACGCGTATCTGGGTATGTGGATTTCTTTATACCATCGAAACATCCCAACGCCTAGATGGATTTTAATGAATGAGGTATCTATCGATTCGTCTTAAACGTACGATGGTTATAGGCTAGATTTTGTTTTTATAAATTCAAAACGGCGGCCGTAAAATACAAAATAGTGGTAGAGACGAAAAATATTTACGCACTCTATTGTGTGGCGTATCATTGGATAAATCTTTCAAAATGAAGACGATGTTTCATTGACTATTTTACAGTCAGAAACTCCGTTTAAATATTACACAACCTGGAAGTTGTGTACGTAGAATCTCTAGCTTTACTGCAACTCTAACATTCATAGACATCTATAGGCCTCAGCAAAACAATGTTTATAGATAGGAACTAACATTTAAACATAACTTAAAAGTCATCAATACAAGTAAATAAAAAAAAATAGGTAAGTAATATAAAAAATAGTTTCACATTGATGAGAAATAATTAATTAGTTCGTTTTTTACGCAGTCGGGTTTTTTGATTTTTTAAATTTAATTTTTACTTGCTTAAAAATGTCAATCCAACTACGTTTGTCTCTTTAAATGATCTCTGATAAATGATTTATTTAGATTTAGTTGTGGTGATTTCTTTCTTTTCTTTTGTTTCCTTTTTTTTACATTTGCTAACATTATTTTTATCTAAAGAGCGTCATCGTCCTTTTTATTTATGGTCCCCATTTTCGCAAATAAAACAGCATTTTAAATGGTACGAAAACGTTGCAAAAATCAGCTTTTTTTCTTCATTCTTTTTCTTTTTCTTTTCGTTCAATTAATTTTCACGATACAGGTAGTATCTTGTTACAGAAAGAGAAAGAAAGAAATCATTGTAATTGACCAATGTTTTCCTGTTCGGTTGTATAAAAAGAAAAAAAAAATTTTACCTTTATAAAATAATCAACACAGTCCAGGATCATGAGTTAGCAGGATATGTGTTATAACATATTTTTATTCTTACCTTTAATATAATAAAAATTAGAATTTTTGGAATCATAATGAACAGTTATGACTAAAACTATCTTTATTATTAATATTATTTTAATTTTCAGTAATTGTAAGAATTATTTCCACTATTCATTAACTATCATATTTTCTTACCTCATGTTACTTTTTTTATTGACTTAGGTTTAATTGTGCTGTAGGTTGATAAGCATTAAGTATGAAAATCAGCAGATTCCAATTTTTAACCACAAGATTGTTTGCTAATTTCTACGAATTACTTTCGAAAGAGTAAAGAAGTGAGCATAGCTCAATTTGTAAGACGCCACAAAAACCGATAGAGCTCATGTCCCCCATCTCCCTGACGGCATTGACCATAACCAAAATGTGAACGATACCTTCCTAGTGCTTCCTCTCTCTGTGACATTTTAGTGACAAAAAAATACAGTGGTATCATTCCACTTAGTTACACTAATACTACAAAGAAAAAAGTTTACGATGCAATTTTTATTTTTGTTGAAACGATTATACCATTGAAATATTAAAATAAATTTAATATGATTACAAACAAAACGAAAAATAAAGTACTTCCCTGGATCCTGTCCTTGACCATGTACAGCGCTGAAAATTATTGAAGATACATTGTCGTTGACATTGAATTTGTGTTCAAAATTTGAGCAACATTTATTCATTAGATAAGTGATTTCAAGGAAACTATAAAATAATGTGAGTCTGCCCCTGATGAGGTACGGATATGACAATACTATTGCATTGTCATCGACAGTGAAAACGTTTAGAAACACGTTTGTTTAATATGGGATTTCAATCAAAAACGTATAAGAATATGAGCCTGCCCCTGATGAGGTACGACTAAGAAAAGACTTGGTTATTCATTTTCATCGACAGTAAACGTGTGTGCAAAATTTTAGCAAAATAGGTTTGTTAAATACGTGATTTCAATTAACGATGTAAAATAATTTTTGGCCCCTGGATCCTGTCCATGATGGAATATACATGATGGAAACTACATGATGGAATATTGTACTGTCATATACAATGAACATGTGTACAACATTTGAGCAAAATCGGTTTATGAGTCGGTTATCGACTCATCGATCGTCGGTATCGGTTATCGGTTTACTAGTAAGCAAAATGTGATAACAATCAAAAACGTAAAAGAATAGGAGCCTTCCCCTAATGAAGTAGGACTACGAAAATACTTGATTGTTGAATTGTCTTCGACAGTGAACCTGTGTGTAAAATTTCAGCAAAATCGGTTTGTTAGATATGTGATTTCCATCAACGATGTAAATGAATTTTTTACCCCTCAAGGCTGTCTCTGATTAGCTACGGCCCTGAAACTACTTTAATATTGTACTGTCATCAACAATGAACTTGCGTACGAATTTTGTGGACAATCGGTTTGTGAAATATGTGATTTTAATCAAAAATGTAAAGAATTTTTTATCCTCGGGACGTCTGGGCCTGAAAATACAAGAATATTGCATTTTCAAAAACAAAGAACTGGTGTGCAGCATTGGAATAAAAACTCAGTTTGATAGAAGTGGGTCAAAAAACTGATCAACATTTGACTCAGAACATCATAGAACAAACGAATTTAAATAAAAACATGTAAAAATATGACATTTCAATATATATATATATATCCTCAATATATATTTCAATATATATATATATGACAATGCTTTAAAATATCTGTAAAAAACCGGAATAAAACGCAGTTTTGAAAATATTTTACGCGACATAATATGATTATCATATCGCATTCCAAACTAAAATATCAGTTACGGAATAAAGCCCTTAATTTTCTCCAGACTACTCCATTCGTTATAGTACTGCAATTCTTTTGTTCACAATTTCTTTCTAAAGAAAGTAAAAAATAGAAAAAAAATAGAAAATACACTGGCAAAAATATTATGAAATGCTTTTATATTTTTCAGTTTCGGTATGCGGATATAATTAAGTCGTGTTTATTATGTGACTGAAAAGTAAAAGCAGTTTACGAAAGTGTTCGTAATAATATATCTGGCGTTCAACTAACTCCGAAATAAATAATTTAATTTTATGCTGTTCATTTCACCAAAAGAAATTTGGAACCTCTCCGAGTTCATCTTGTCCAACTAACCCCACTTTCCTAACCTCATGATTTAGTTCAGTCTTGTGTGCAAATGACATAGAATAAATTGGTTTGAAATTACGGGGTTGTCCGAAAAGTTCTGGGCGTTTTTTGTAAATGCAAATTTCTAATGCTTTTGGGTCTTTCTGTCGTTTGAAATCAACCATATTTTGGAAGAACGATGAAGTAAGAAGTATATAAAGAGGAGTCTGTTTGATCTAGCATGCTATGTTAATAGTGTAGTTATATTTTCCAGGTTGATAAAAAGTTGCATTTTTGCACACTTGATGTTATGCTTTAAAAATTATGATGATGCTGTTAAGATTTTTAGAATCATTTGTGTAGTATAGAGAGATCATGTTTTAAGTAAACCAGCGGTTTAATAGTGATATCTAAAGTTAAGAACAGGAAAGAGTCTACAAGATCAGGGCTGGCATGAATGACTTCTTGCAGCGAAAACATATAAAACAAGTTGGAAATTGCTCTTCAAACGTGGCAAATGAGGTGCGTTCGTACTATAACAAGTTTTATAATTATTTTTTGCACCCCATATTGTACTGAATGTATAATTTTTTGCACTTCATAAAGTCCATAGTCTTTAACATCATTAAAATGCACTCCCAATAATTTTTTCCCATTCCCCGAACACTTTTGACTGTCCCTGTAATTAAACTATACATCCGATTTTCCTAAAATTTGAAATGGCTCGACAAAATTTTGTAACAATTATATATTTAAAATTTTAGACCATTTGGAAGGCTGTAACATCATTGAAATGCACTTGCAATAATTTTTCCCATTGGCCGTAATGTAAAGAAAAACTTTTGACTGTCCCTGTAATTAAACTATACATCTGATTTTCCTAAAATTTGAAATGGCTCGACAAAATTTTGCAACAATTATATCTTTAAAATTTCAGACCATTCGGAAGGCTGTAACATCATTAAAATGCACTTGCAATAATTTTTCCCATTGGCCGTAATGTAAAGAAAAACTTTTGACTGTCCCTGTAATTAAACTATACATCCGATTTTCATAAAATTTGAAATGGCTCGACAAAATTTTGCAACAATCTTATATTTCAAATTTCAAACCATTCGGTTGGGTAGTTTTTGCTCTGTTATATGCGGACAGACAGACGGACGGACAGACGGACGGACAGACGGACGGACTGAACGACGACTATAGGTGCTACGTATTTATATAATTACGAACGCACCTAAAAAGGATAAAAACACAGCATATCACAAAACTAACTTCTCAAATGTTAGCAAACATAAAATTGCTTAGTTGTTCAGATCACAAACATCTGGCAAAACTGAGCCATGTTTTCCGATGTGATGTTTTGATACAACGTGAAACAAAAACTAATGATTTCTTCAGTGTGCAGCATTCCTAATGAATTTAGGGAAGGGCCCGAAAATCAAGATTTTCTCCCCGGAGCATCAAAATGTCCTCTCCCAAAAGATTTGTTTTTATAGATTTTAGTGGTCTAAATCATATATTTCCAGCTGCGGTCAAACTGAAATCAATATTTTCGAACAAAAATGTTTGCCTTATTTAGTCGCAGAATGCGGTTCGTAGTTGAAAAAACTACTGATATACAGTTCACAAGAAAACGCAAAAACCGAACAATAGCTATAACTCTAATTCTAATAGTCGCAGAATAAATCTGTTTACACCAACGTTCTTTGTTTTTTTTATTTTCTACAATTATGTTATAGTAAAATTTTCCTGACGTTCTTACATATATTTATTTTTATAAAAAATCTGGAAATCTCAATAAGAATCACTATAAACTTCTTTATTTCATTATATTTGTCATGTCTCATTTACCTCGAATACAAAATCGCTAGCTCGATCGTCAAAAACACACAAAATATGAGTTAACGTGGGCTTCGGTAACTGTGATAAATAAGATATTGGTGAAAACTGTGGTATTGATAAAAGAATTTTAGAAATTGCTAGATATTATGTTTAAAGATGTTAAAATACAGTAAAACGCCGATTATCCGAACAAGCCGGGACCGATCCTAGTTCGAATAAAGGGACAGACAATTTAAGGGGTGTTTCTGACTATACTAAAACCTTCACACGTTATCTAAGCTTAGGACTGGCATGTTTAATTTTTTTTTTTTTTTTTTTTTTTTTTTTTTTTTTTTTAACATTTTTTCATTAATTTTATTTTCTCTTTTTATCATTTTCCGAACTCCAGATATTATAATTTAAGCAAAAAATACTTTTGATTGTTGCTTGCTTCAACGAAGACATTCTTTTCAATGCTGTGTTATCTCTAATTCTTCTTAAATACGTTAGTTGAATATGATCAACGTTCTTCTGCAGTTCCAGCTATTTCATAGCTGTTTCCAAACATTCAAAGTCTTAGTTATCTGATGGACTTGGGTTATTTTTCAGAACATTCGTTTTCATTTTCTTCAATTTCTTTTTGATCATGAATCTCATCCACAATCTCATCATCATTTAAAATCTGATGTACTTCACTATTTAACCACAAGTTAAAATTAATTTTCTTCATAACTTAGGATTCTTCCCACCTCCTTTATTGTTTTACATTCCTTGTTTTTCTGATCCGCTATCAGTTTTTTCTTTATTTAAAATTTTATTCCAAGACAATGAATAATTGGGAGTTCAGTTTAAAAAAATATTTCGGAGAAATAGTCTGTTCGGATAACTGGAAGTTCGGTTAAAATAATTTTTTAAAGAGATATAGGCTTTTCGGATAATTGGTAGTTCGGTTAATTGGAGTTGCGAATAATCGACGCTCTTCTGTCATGTTTAACTATAATTTGTAAATGAGAGTAACAGTAATAATCCTCAAGAACTTCGTAAACATGTCTTTTCTTTCCTTGCTATATTTTGCGTTCCATAAAAATTTACCGTATATACTCGTGTATAAATCGATCCCCCCCCCCCCCCCCCCCCCCAATTCTTAAGCAAAATTTTGAGAAAGAAATGAATTTTCGTGTATAATTCGAACCACATTTCTGGTACTATGTTGAAAAATGATTTGTAATCGAGGATAAAAAAATATATAATAATAAATTTTCATTAAATTAGTAAATATTTTTACATTTCTAATCAGACTTTTTTTAAGACTTTTTTTTTTCGTTTTCCAACGAAATCTCCGTAATGAAATTTTACGTTTTTAGAACAGGTCTTTTCAGCTTTCTTACGAAATCTTCATTATGGGACCTTCCGTTTTTACCAAGATTATTTTTTGGTTATTTCCGAAATTTCCGTATTCTCTGTTACCACCACGGATTTATGATTTTTATGAAATAATCGTAAAAGGACTTTTCCGTTTACATGGCGGTTTTTTTTCATTTTTAAGGATTTTCTGTTAGGAATATTTTAAAGGGAATTTTATTAGGTGTCTCTCTCTTATCGTTGTCCACAATTCGCAAGCAATTGGTATTGGAAGTGTGGTTCCAATTCAGCAGACATGTTTCAAGGTGCTGTTTTTTACAATGTCGAGAGTTAATTCAAAACATTTTTGTGACAGTTGCAAAATTGAAATTTTGTTACGGTTTCTGTGACCTCTAAGTTATATTTAGGAAGACATTCTTAGTGATCCAATAAGTAAAATAATACAATTTTAATTTTTGTAAGGGCAAAAATTATCGATTTTTTATATTATGAACTGTTATCGTTTTCTGGCAGTCATAAGAAAACTCCTTTTATATGCCAAAAAATGTGAAAATTTATGAA
This sequence comes from Maratus speciosus, assembly GCA_963932465.1. Taxonomy (NCBI): domain Eukaryota; kingdom Metazoa; phylum Arthropoda; class Arachnida; order Araneae; family Salticidae; genus Maratus; species Maratus speciosus. Next base: position 37,032,891 of record OZ010787.1, on the reverse strand, counting down.
ATCCATAATTTTAACTCCGTATACTTCAGTTGTACCTAAATGTATTTATTACATTAATTGTAATATTATGGCGAATTTTTTTTTAAACGTAACTTAGATGACTTTAGGACTGTATAAAAATTTAAATTTCATAACTTTCACAAAAATAACTATTATTACATAATTGACTTATATGATATGAGAAAAGACACTTTGAAACATTTTTGGAATTGGAATTATACCTCAGAAAATAACGGTAAAAAATTCTATTTGACAACGATAAGAAGGAACGCACTGTATATGTATAATTATTAAAAGAAAAATCATAAAAAAGTAAGAAAATACAGGGTTAACGAAAATGAAAGACCGGACTTTAAAAATTTGTATTTCCAAAACTATTACACATATTATAATAAGTGATATATGAAAATAAAGAAGAACATTCCAAGTTTTTTTTTGTTACAAATGTTCGATGTGAGAACCTTTCGTAATACGACAAACCCCTAATAAGTAATCAAGTTTGTTCCGCACACTTGGCAGTTTTGCACAGTCAACGCGTCTTAATGCAGCACTGATGCATTAAAACACTAAATAATGCAACACTGATGCACCGTAAAATGTACAATACACCTGTGCACGACTGCATTATTTAGTGTTTTAATGCATCAGTGCTGCCTCCTTATTTTAGAAATTCAAAACTATTCTAGAAACACTACACTTTAATAATCATTTCTTCGAAAATAATGGTTGGTTGGTTGTATAAGATTTTATGGCGCAAAATCCCTTAAAGGACATGCTGCGCCAAAAAAGTATATTAAAAATACCAAAAAAGTACGAAAGAAGTAGTAAGAAAAGCAATCTATGCAGTCAGACAAGTGTAAAAAAATAAATTTTAAAACCTAAAAATAGTAGAGTATAAAGGTAAAAGCAATACAATAAAGTGTGAGGTCTTGGATGGGGTTCCCATCCAGATGTCATAAAAGTGTGAAAACAAATTCTGACTTGTTAACCAATGATAGAGATAAAGAATTATATTTCAAAATAAAATCGGGCATGTTTTAAAAAAGTAAAGAGTGCCCCATGAGGTGTATCCTCAATGAGGTTTGCAAAGGTTGGTGATGATGAATTAAAACACATGCTATACAAGTGCCGGAGCCCCGAAAAGTCAGTTAAGATATGATGGACAGTCAGGATATCAAAATGACAGTGAGAACATATGGCTGCATCCTGCCGTAGTAAAAGATGTTTGTGGGTGATTCTAGAATGTCCAATTCTCAGACGAGTCAGAATAACATCAGTTTTCCTTGGATAAATCGGAAGTCAGGTCGTGAGTGTTGGTTTAATATGATGCAGTTTATTATTGTTTTCTAAATCCCAACTTTCTTGCCAATTATTCTGAATAAAATTATTTATAAGTAGTTTAACACCTGAGTGCGGAATTTTATGGTGTAACGGATTAAGAGCACGTTTTGCCGTCTCATCAGCTTTCTCATTACCAGGAATACTCATGTGTCCAGGTACACAGCAAAATAAAATCTTGTAACCACGTCTAGTCTGTTTATTATAAATGTCCAGGATCGATGAAACATAGGGATGCTTATTAAATTGGCAGGCATAGTCAATTTTGGAGCGGATTATAGAACGATAAATTTTAAGGAGAGAACCGCACGATCTGCTCCCCAAGATGTGTTTGAAAGCACCTTAATTAAATTAAGCGATTGCTCGCATTTTTTTCCGTAATTCTAACACATGGAGTAAGAAAGTGAGTTTTTGTCAAAATACACGACCAAAAAACGGACGCCATCAACAACACAAATTCGATATGAACCAATAAAAATTTCTGGATTTGGATGCAGATCTCTGCGTCTACAGAAATGCACACAAGAAATTTTGTCCTGAGATATAATAAAACCATTTTTATTTGTCCATTTAATAATACGGTTGATCGCTATCTGTAATTGTCTCTCAATAAAACGCATATCCTGGCCTTTACATAAAATTTTAAAATCGTCACCTATAGAGTACCCTGCACACATGGGGGCAACTGGCTAAGGATATCATTTATCTTAATTGCAAAGAGGGTGACACTTAGAACACTACCCTGAGATACACCCTCTTCTTGTATATAGAAATTGAAGATGATCCCTCAATTCGGGCTTGAAAAAGTCGAGTGGAGAAGAAGTTTCTTAATAAAATTCGGGAGGTTCCGACGAAAGTCTAAGTTAAACAGATCACGAAGGATACCATACCTCCATGTCTTGTCATATGCTTTCATCACTGCAACCAGATGGCTTCGCTTTAAAAAAGCAATCCGTATATGAGATTCTAAGAGAATAAGGTTATCAATAGTGGACCTACCTCGTCGAAATCTGCTTTGGAAGGCTGCAAGGCAATTATTTGATTCTAAAATATGGACCAGACGACATTTAATCATTTTTTTTAAAAGTTTGCAAAGGCAATTAAAGAGTGCGATTGGCATGTAATTATTTGGATCACTGGAATCCTTTAGTGGTTTAGGAAAAGGAATAATAATGGCTTTACACCAGGCGTTAGGAAAAGTTTGTTCTATCCAGATCCTATTGTAATATGCAAAAAGGTTATTTAGAGAAGTCCAGCAGAGATGTTTCAGCATGGTATAGGTGATGCCATCGTGACCTGGAGCAGATAAATGACTTTTTTGTAAACATTTTAAGACTTCTGAAGTAGTGAAAGGAAGATTATAATCATAAGAGTGGCATGAATTAAAATTGATGTTGGTAGTTTCCATTTGTCTTTTGTATGATAAGAAAGATTACGGGTAAGAATCAGAGCTAGTCGAAAATAACAGAACATAAATTACTGTGTACCTACACACTTTTACTTTGGCATATGTATTTACCGCTTCTTCGAAATCGATACTGATTGTAACGACTGGTACAAGTTTGAGCATTCCAGGTCTTACCTTTTATCCATGACTCTGTGCTATCCGCAGATATTCTAATCAGTTTTAAAACTGAAAATAACTTTTCTGCAAAACAGTTTGTTGCTGGTGTACTGTACACATTTGAGTAAATATTATCACTAATTTTTAATAAAGTCAACATCCTGCAGCGAAACGGGAGATGAGAAAACTTGTCTCACCGATTATTTTATAGAGAATTCTCATTCTTTCTGGAGATGTATGTTTGCATAGAGGAGTGATTTTTAAATGCATATTTTCTCGTCAAAAACTTCTCATTTCGTCGGAATCGTTTTGCTCAAATTTGAGTAGTTTCAATTTTCGTGATATTTTAGAATCATGAAAATCTGACTCAAGGTGATCGCTGAAAAATATGATACTGATTTCGAACTCCAGATCTGAGAAAGTTTCTTTTCAGTGGGATGGAGAAATGTATATAAAGAAAAAAGACTGAAGCTCCCTTAAACGTTAAGCACAATAAAAACTCATGCATTTAAACAACAGTAAAAATGTACACATCTACTTGCAATATTTTAATTGCTTTGACTAACTCTTGTAGAATAAACGTCAACACTATTGTCATGAATGCTACCTCAACATTAACTTTCTCAGAAAACCCCCCACTTCACATTTAAGCCTTTTCTATTCATTTCCTGAAATCGATTTTTTATCAGATAACACTGATTTCCAACTTAAATTCCAGCTTTTATAAGCCTGCTTACACCATCCTGTTATTAATAATGAATTCGGCTTCGTACATCCAGAGTAAAAAATGTTTCTAGCATGTTTTATCTTCTTAATCTATAAAATACGTGCATAAATATTGTAGTAACTCAAAACAAGTATTGCATTTATAGAGAATTATACTGCCCAAAAGCAAAATAGCTTCAAAGAGTGGGCTTAACATTCCGAAATTTTGCCTGCCAGCTTAAATCTATTCCATATATGTTGGCTGCATAGTCATGTAATTGCCCTTTATATGTTTTTCAAGTTTCATATTATGTGATTCTAAAGAATTCAAAACCGCTTGAGAAAACTCTTCTCAAGATTTTGTTTCATCGATTAACAAAAACTTTCAAGTGAAAGCAATCTTCAGTTAATATCTAACGATTACACTTAACTAGGCATTAGGCCGTAGTATATAATACGACTAAAGATATTAAGAACCACTTACATTTTCACCCATTAGCTTCCTCATAATACTATGAACTAAAACTTCATAAATTGCTGTTTACAAGTAGATCCTTTTCCAGGGTTACCGAACAGTGCAATATGATCAGCCAGAAAATAATGATACTCTTCAAATAATTTCAAACACCATGAAATTTCCCCATATTCGGAGACAAATACTACTTTAACTTTGCAAAACGTAAGATCCTCAGAAGCTTGTTTTATTAAATAAAGAAAAATTTAAAAATGATAAAACTAAGAGAAAAAAATTAAAAAGTATTGAAAAAAAATTTACTCTACCAAACCATAAGAACTCAATTATTGTTCACCTCATATTCAAGCGCACAACTTTGAATACCTACGTCTCAAATTTCATCCGTATTCTATCATCACTTCTGTCTCTAGGGCAAAGTTTACTTCATGATCATCTTATACATACCTTACATCTGGATTATATATATTACAAATAGCAGTTTTTAGAAACTTTTGAATTTATGGAAGTAACTGAATAAATAATGACAATTTATTTCCATTGCATGCCGAATATCTTTAAAAAAAATGACTACATTAATCTACATATTTATTTGCTTAGATATCTTTTATTTAAACATTTATCTACAAACTTAAAAACTTATTACAATGTCTTCAATCAATTTTCAAATTAACTTTAGCACTTTTCTGTTTGCTGGAGTCCATTGCCTTAACACTTTTTTCTTTGTTCCACTTGATAGATTTGTGACAGCATATGAACTGTATGGGGGGGGGGGGGAGGGAATAAATGTGACATTTACTATAGAATAATTTTACATAAGATTCAATATACGTAAAGTAGCCTCTTGCTATATGGGGCTTATCGGAAGCCAACAGAAATGCATGATAATCTCGAGGTGACCTAAAAAAAGAAGAAAACCTAAAAGTAAATGTTTTATATTCATTTTTAAAAAGTTATTTTACATGTACTTTATTACAGAATATTTTTTAAATAACAATTAGAATAATTACATTTATAAAAAGAGTGGGCTATGAGAGGGGGAAGGGTTAAGAAAGGGATCATCTTTCCATGAATTGCAAATTTATTACTTTGTTTATCTTTGATAATTTTGAAAAAATATTAAAATATATTCTCTTCGATAACTCAATATAAGCATTAACAAAAGAAATTTGAAGGCGAGTTTTTTGCCGTTTAAGCTAATCACAAAATTTCTATCGAAATCGTGCTCCATACTGCTTCCTCTGGATTTCTTTTTATGTCGTTGACAGAATCGAAGAAACCAACCACTTTTCCGTTTTTACTGATACTTCATTTCTTCTCAACTCGCTTAAAATCAGCAAAAAGTAATTAATGTATAAAAGTAATGTATGAAGAAACAAATAATTTTTTTAAAACATTTGCTGTTGGAATTAATCAAACTAAGTCCACAGCACACTTAATTTGAATTCAAATAAAATGTTAATTAAATTTTTAAAATGCGAATGATTGGACAATAATCAAAGCAGGAGAAAATAAAAAGATATTGAAGAAAGATTGGAGATTTCGTTAAAATGATATGCCTTATTATGTTTATGAATTTATTAGTTGCTTATAGAATCCTTGAACCATGTAAAAATGTAAAGAAACTTTTATGAAAATTACTATTTTGACGTAAATAACGTTTAATATGATGGGGAACAACATTTGAAACATAATTGCAGGTGGAACTATACCTCTAAAACTAACGGTTTAGAACTTAACTATTGGAGTAACTGTTGGAACTTAACTATAAGAGGGTAGGTGGACGCCCTGTGTATTTTAACATGCTTTTTCTGTCATTTGTTTTAAATGAAAGTAGTCCCAAGGAAGGTTTTCTTTCTTAAAAAAAAAACTATTGAAGGATCTATGTATATATCCAACAAAAGATCAGTCAAATTTAGCGGTTTCGATAGACTTTCCAGAATAAAATTAAAAACTTTTAGTTTCATCGCCAAAGACAATATTTTGTACAATTTGGTGAACATTATGTTGTCGCGAAGTCAAAATTTGTGAAACACTTGTGAATGTAATGATTTCGACGCTACTTCTTAAACAAGCAATTTTTAAAATTTCTTTGAATTAAAAGTAATTAAAAACAAACAAGTCTATGTACTTTTAAATAATAAAAGCAATTAAAGATGGCTTTCAAGCGCATTATTTTGTACCTGAATTATTAAGATATTTTATTTTTCTTCCCACGAGGGATCATAACTGTGCAAATCCGAATAAACCTATAGAGTATGGTATGATTTTTATTCAGAGAATGTGTAGAAAAAAAAATGGGACTGATGAATTTACAGAACAAATCAAATTAATTCCATATAATGAATAATTAAAATAAAATGAATATTTCAAACATATTAACGTGCATATATGGAATTTAGGAAGTTTCTGAAGTGTTGGTAGGTGAAATACGTCCAAATAATTCGATCGCTTTCTTGCTGATCCTAATATATGTTATACATTTATTCATTCTTATGCTAACACACGAATGACAATATTTGTAACGAATAAACGCGGTTACAGAAATAGTTTTTCTTTTCGGAAATCTCTCATTTTCTTTGAAACATTTTTATTATCCAATAGTTTTAAACTACAATGAAATATTATTTTAAATGCTGTTAGATAAAACATGTTTCATTAGTGAAATACATTTTTTTGTTACTATGTTTCTGTTGTGACTGATAAATTTATAATTATCATTAAACATAGGAAACAATCTTTTTCTTTTTATATAACATTCAAGCCGCAGTAATAAGGCAATATGTCGCCAACAGAGAGATGTTTCGCCAAATAATGAATGTATTACAATTTTTAAACTGGGGTTAGAATGTGTATAAATTTACTCCCAAATTTTTTTTTTTTGAATTGTGTATATCCACATTAGGAGTATTTTTTCTAAATTTTTCGACTATGCGCTTGTAGACCTTCCTTGTCAGACAATTGTTCAGTAACGCAGGACCGCCACGCATAAAAGCGAGTCAAAAAAGCGCATGTTTCCCTTCCGAACACATATAGTTTTACCCGTTCGAGTCTGGTGTAATATTAATAGTACATTTTTTTTTATTGAGTATTATTTTGTCTTAACAATTACTTTTGTTACTATCTGCATGTAGTAATGGTAGTATATATCTATGCATTTCGTATAATTCATTTATGTTTTGCCATTTATAAATAATAACAATGATAAAAGTTTGCTTAATTCTCTTTGCACCGCTTGCGAGACTTTTATTTCAAACATATATTTCACTCTTTAAATTTAAAATTTAGGTTGCTTTTCTGTATTTGCCATGTGTGATAAAACGCGAAAATATTAGAAGGTTTCAATATCTGTTAAATCCGATTGCAATACAATATTTTCCAAACGTCTCCAAATACTCTTTCTTACCCTATTGTTATATGAATATGAATTGAATTGTACGCAAAGTTGTACATTCCTTAGATTTCAGGCAATGACATATTTGTTAAACTTCAATAAATCTATTTGGATAGCTACTATTATGAGCCTATATTAGTCAAGCGAAAATACGAGAACGCTAATGGGAGAAATCTTTTCAGATTTCTCGCTCGCATTTTAATACTTTTAAATGATTTTTTGAATAAGATATCTGAGGTCGATATTTATTTTTGTGCGTTTTTGCCCTTTTTGATTTTGATTACAGTTTTTTTATATAAGGATAGTTCACTTTCAGAACCGGTTGAAAAGTGAAATTATACGCATACAAAAAAAAAAAAAAAAAAACTGTAACTAAAATCGAAAAATTACAAACGCACAACAATAGATATCTATCTCAGGTATACTATGCAAGAAAAAAATTAAAAAAATTAAAATGCGAGTGAGAAATATGCAAGAAAACGCTCCCATACGTTTAACATTAGCTTGCATTTTTTCTCCGTGACTAGTGTAAGCTCTTAACATTACTAACGTAAAAGTAATTTTGTTTCTCAAAATTGAAAAAAAAATCGGTTATTTGAACCCAACTTAGGGCTGGGTATAGCTCTATATACTAGAAAAGTTTGAATGGGTATACCATAAAAGTTCAAAAAGATGTGAAGCCAAAAAAATAAATAAATAAACAATAAATATGACTTATATCGTGTTGTTCCATAAATAAGCATAGTATTCATATCCATTTTCAGAAATAGCGGGTGAAAACTTGAAAGCATGATTGAGGAATATGTTCAAAAGAAAAATATATACATATTACGAAGAATATATAAAATTAGACTCTAAATTGTTGTGCATCTTTAATTAAACAATGAAAAAGCACCACACATTAAAAAAATATACATCTTACACATTTTCACTACTTAGAATGGCTGAACTTGTTTATTTATATGAACTTGCATGAAAAATACAAAAATTACGATTAGATGTGATTATCATCTGTTCTATATAAAAAAATTGCCCATGTGGCAATATAAATTTTTATTTTTTCGGGGACGGGGGGAGGGGGGGGGGGGGGCTGGATTTTGTATGCAATTTTCATAAAGCTGATATTTTAAATTTCTTTCGACATTGCACTGAGTATAATGAATATTTTGAACTTTTAGAGTAGGGTAACATTAAAAACAAAAAAGTTATTTATCCATATACTGTAAAAGCTCTCAAGAGCAGACACTTTGGGACCGCGGAATTTGCCCGATAATCGCAGGTATCTGCTTTTGTGAGGTAAGAATATACGAATACGTATGCGTTGTCGATTTAAAAAAGTATTCGCTAAATAGAGGGGGGGGGGGTCCTCTTTTCGGGACTGTCCATTACGGACACTCCCGAATAACTGACATCTCTATTTAGCAAACCACTAGCAGGAATGACAGAGCTGAGCTCGGTCAAAATTATCTTTCTGTTTATCTCGATATATTTTTCCGACTGAATCATTCTTGCTGTTTTAGATGCAATTAGCTTGACCGTGAAACATAGTGACCCAAAATGACCCACTAATGGAATTTTTTCGAACATGCGACCTATCACAGTGATCTTCTTGAGCCTGAAAACGATGGAATACAAAATTTAGCGAAAATCGTTAGTCGTTTTCTAGGTAAAATAAGCTTCATCTACGTTGATTCCAAAAACCACTAACCGAAATTCATCGACAGATGTGAGCTATTTCAATGGCCTTTTTGTACTGTGAAACGGTATAACAAAAAAAATTGCCAAAATTGTTTGAACCTTTTTGAGATGCCGTTAGCTGGACCCCGACCCATTATCGCCAAAATGACCCACTAATAGAATTTTCTTGAGCATGCGACGCAGCCCAATGGTTTTATCTTGTCCAGAAACGGTGTAGTACAAAGTTTTGTCAAAATCTTTTGAGCGGTTTTTTAGATACAGTTAGCTTGATCCTGATCCATTAGACCTAAAATGACCCATTGATTGAATTTTCTTGAACGTGCGACCCTGCCCAATTCTCTTATCATGCCCGGAAACGGTATTATACAAAATAGTCAAAATGTTTTGAAGCGCTTTTTAAATACAATTAGCTTGACCCTGATCCATTGTGATCCAAAAAGACCCACTAATTGAATTTTCTTAAACATGCGACCTAGCCCAATGGTCTTCTCGAGCCCGAAAACGATAGAATACAAAATTTAGTCAAAATTGTTTAAGCCGTTTTTTAGATACAATTAGCTGGACCCTGACCCATTGTGACCCAAAAAGAATCACTAATCGAATTTTCTCGAACATGTGGCTTAGGCCAATTCTCTTCTCATGCCCAGAAACGGTATACGTAATATAAAATTTGGTCAAAATGTTTTGAGCATGTTTTTCGATTCCATTAGCTTGACCCTGGCGCATTGTGACCCAAAATGACCCACTAATTGAATTTTCTCGAACATGTGACTTAGCCCAATGGTCCTCTAATGACCAGAAACGGCCTTATATTAAAACATTTTGTAAAAATATCTTGAGCCGTTTTTTAGATATAATTAGCGTGACCCTGACCCATAATGACCCACTAATCGAATTTTATCGAACACGTGACCCATCCCAATGGTCTTTTCGTGCCCGAAAAGGTAGGGTGCAAAATTTCGTCAAAATCGTTAGAGCCGTTATCTAGATAAACTTAGCTTGACCCACTGTGACCCAAAAATGAGCCACTAATCGAATTTCCTCGAACATGTGTCTTAGCTCAATGGTTTTCTCGTAATCCAAAACTGTAGAATATAGAGTTCAATGAAAATCGTTAGAACCGTTTTTTAGATAAAAATAGCTTGACCCACAGGGACCCAAAAATGACCCACTAATCGAATTTTCTCGAACACGTGGCCCATCCCAGTGGTCTTTTCGTGCCCGAAAATGGTTAGATAAAAAATTTAGTTAAAATTGATAGAGCCGTTCTCTAGATATAATTAACTTGACCCTGACCCATTATCACCCCAAAATGATCCACTAATAGAATTTTCTCGAACACGAGACCCATCCTAATGGTCTTTTCGTGCCCGAAAACAATAGGGTGCAAAATTTCGTCAAAATCGTTAAAGAAGTTATCTAGATAAACTTAGCTTGACCCACGGTGACCCAAAAATGACCCACTAATCGAATTTTCTTGAACATGTGACTTAGTCCAATAGTTTTCTCGTAATCCAAAACTGTAGAATATAGAGTTTAGTGAAAATCGTTAGAGCCGTTTTTTTTTATAAAATTGTCTTGACCCATAGTGACCCAAAAATGAACCACTAATCGAAGTTTCTCGAACATGTGACCTAGCCCAATAGTTTCTTCGTGTCGAGAAACGGTTGGATGTGAAATTTGGTCAAAATCGATTGAGCCGTTTTTTAGATATAATTAGCTTGACCTTGACCCATTACGACACAAAATGACCCACTAATCGAATTTTCTCGAACACGTGACTTAGCCCAATGGTCTTACCATGCCCGAAAATGGTAAAATGGTAAAATACAAAATTTCGTCAAAATCGATTGAGCCGTTCTCTAGATATAATTAGTTTGACCCTGACCCATTATGACCCAAAATGACCCACTAATCGAATTTTCTCGAACACGAGACCCATCCCAGTGATCTTTTCGCACCCGAAAATGGTTAGATACAAAATTTAGTCAAAATCGATTGAGCCGTTCTTTAGATATAATTAACTTGACCCTGACCCATTATGACCCAAAATGATCCACTATTGTAATTTTCTCGAACACGAGACCCATCCCAATGGTCTTTTCGTGCCCGAAAACAGTAGGGTGCAAAATGTCGTCAAAATCGTTAAAGAAGTTATATAGATAAACTTAGCTTGACCTACGGTGACCCAAAATTGACCCACTAATCGAATTTTCTCGAACATGTGATTTAGCCCAATAGTTTTCTCGTAATCCAAAACTGTAGAATATAGAGTTCAATGAAAATCGTTAGAGCCGTTTTTTAGATAAAATTTACATACACACCAACACACACACACACACACATACATACACACACAATTTTTGCTCGCATTATAGTATAAGATAATACAGGGTTGGATTTTTTGCAGAAGAAGGATTTGATTAAAGCATGGGCAATCGGAGCAGTGTCCCTTCCCCCTACGATTTTAAGTTCACCAAATTTGAAGTCCAATTTTTGTAAAGCTTATATTTTAAATCTGTTTTGAAATTGTATTTTTTATAATCAATATTTTGATCTTTTAAAGTAAAATAAGATTAAAAACTAAATAAATAAAAAAATCTAAATACAGTAAAACCTCTTAATAGCGGGCACCCCGGGAACGCTGAATTTTTCTGCTATTCGAAGGTGTTCGCCTTTCTGAGGTAAAAATGTTTATTTATCTATAAGTTATAGATTGAAAAAGGCGAGTGTTTGCTAAATAAAGTTGTCCACGTGAAGGTTTTGCAGTAAAATCTCCTGAATGGACACTTCTAAATAGAGGCCACCACTATTTAGGAAACACATTTTTATATACTTTTACCTCAGGAAAGCAGCACCTCCGAATGGCGGACAAATTCCACGATCCTGAGGTGGCCGCGATTAAGAGATTTTACTGTATTTAGATAAAATATTTTGGTTTTAATCTTGTTCTACTCCTGAAATTCAAAATATTGATTATAATCAGTACAATATCGAAAAAGATTTAAATTATTAGCTTTACGAAAATTGCATACCAAATTTGGAAGCCCCTAAAATCAGGCTGTATGGGGGTGGAGGGGGCAGGACCATGGCCAAATATTTTTCCAGGATTCAACGCGGTCAAACAGGGCTATGTTTAAGGCTTACAAAACAAATGGCTGCGATTCTGAAAAAAATAAGACATTTTAAAACGTCTTAAAACTAAACTCTCCGTTTCAGATACTTAAGTATCTGAATTTCAGACATTTAAATTTACAGTCAGTTCAGTTTTAAAATGTAGTTGGCATCTTATGACAATATAATCCATACACAATTATAAAGAACTTTCTATGATATATATATATATATATATATATATATATATATATATATTGCATTAATTAGAACTGAAGTTTTAGCTATTGCTAAAAATTTCCTTTTTTCTATACATCCTACGTTCTAGTAAAAAAATAACTTTGATTTTATGCAATAGATTGAAGGGTCAAACTTATTAAACTAGATAATATATACATATAGGGTGACCACGCCAGTAGTTGATACCCCTCCAGTAGTTGATCAACATTTTTAAATATTGCTCCATTTCAGGCGGAAATGAGTTTTACACGTGGGACTAGACATAATATCTTTGTTTGAATTTTAGAGCACCTGTTGTAACATTGTTTTCCGCTGCATGCTCTAAGAGAAGCTATTTTATGATTTCTTTAAATTAGAAAATGTAAAAATGTAGTTTTTGATTAGTTGGAGACAATTTCGGTAAGTTAAAATAATCCACTTCCATCTTGCTTATTTCAAATAACAATTTTATATGAATTATTGCTAATCACAGCCCAAGCATGATATTTTAAAGATTAATTTTTGAATTTTCGACTGATTTCTTCGATTGATCAAGTACTGGGAAAATGGCAATTAAAGAAATTATTTGTTTAAAAATTTGTTGCTATTTAATTTCAGCAGATTTTAATTTTGCCCTCTATAGGGCATTCATTAAGGGTTGTAGCAATCATATTAGTTTACTCCTAAAACTTAAAATGAAGGAAATATAATAAAAACCCCATAGCACTGACTGACCTTATTTGATCAACTACTGGTTCGGTCACCTTATATATATATATATATATTAAAATGAAATGTTGATAGTAGTTCTATTGCATCAACACTGCCAAATTCGTCTAGACGATGACCTTCAGTAAAGGTACTTGTCACAGTTATAAAAGAAATTTAACACTTCACGTGTCTAGAATTGTACACTGATTAAGATGATCAAGGCGAGAATTCGATAACTTAAAAAAATAATAATAAAAAAATAAAATAAACAGTAAATCGTAGTTCACTGCGAATACTTTTAAAAAATTTTAATAGGAGAGAAACTTTAAAATATTTCCTCATAAGCAGAATTAGAAATGAAAAATAAAATTATCTGGTTCTGAGAACCAGTTAACATGAGGGTATGCTGCATGACTGGTCCGCTACTTATATTTCGTTATTTAGTATAAGACATTCTTTCTGCATCTTACAAAGAGACCGCCAAACATGATGCTCATGGTTTTTTATGAATATATGTTCTAGGGCTTGTGTACCTAATTATCCTGGTCAAGACATTCTTTCAAATGAACCTTAGTTTTTGAGACATTGGAGGTCAAAATTCAATTTGCACTTTTAAGGCGCATCCCACACTGAGACGACAAGCGACATGTAGCGCAAAAACCGTGTCGAAACAAAAAACGAAGTTGTTTCAAACCTGTTTTAAACCAGTTTTTCCAGCGAATTCAAGCGACATGTCTTATGTGTCGCCTTAGTGTGGGATGCGCCTAAGGTTGAAATACATCAAGCGACGGAGGTCACAGCTTGTTTGATGTGATCATTCTTTTGCTGCAGGACAAGAGGATGCGGTGATAGTGGAGAAGGGATTCTAACATGTTTATCACCTCCCATAGGGAGGTTTTCTTTTATTAATTTTGCGCGCTTTGCTTAAACCTTTGAAAAGCAATAAAAAAGGTCACGACTGACCACAGAGTCTTTTATAAAAGAAATCCAAATAAATAATTTATGGCACTTGTCGCAGTATTTGGTGAATCTGATATGGCACTGTCTGAGCCGTTAGCGGCGTCGTTGCAGAAGCTTTATTTGCGGAATGAGTAGTCCTGGGGTCATTATCGGACTGCTACATCCTTTTTAACATTTTTAACTACAGTTGAAAAGGGTTTATGAATTCGGTTTGCATGGCCGTAAGTCTCTCTGCCCTAGCTCTAACTCGCGTAAATATACTAAAATTGCAATGTAATTGTTATGTTATTGAGGTTTAACATGACACGATCGGTATTGAAAACAAAGTGTGCATCATTTATAGTTCGTTTAAAGGAACAATCAAAATAATACTCAATTACATTATGGTCTATGGGAGAAAATCGTTTGAAGCGTATTTTATTGATGTTATAATATTTCAAACATATTGAAATTGCTATACATCACTGAGTTTCACTACAAGATGTTTACTGTAGAACATGATGTGCAACAGCATTTATCGCTCATTTACAAGGACACAAAAACAAATTCGATAGCAGTAATAACAATTGCTGGAAGTGCGTTTTCGATTGTGGTCTTACAAATGAATTATGCGTTCTACAAATTGTTTACTTAATCATTACCTTTCCCCTTTTTAAACAATGAAGTTGTGTTTCATAATATATGTTTGACGCACGATTTTTCTTTCTTGTTATTATTTTAAGCGCTGTAAAGAAATTCAATAGTTTCGATCTCTTATTTCATATATACTGTGGCGCTCAAAAGTATTTTGACAAAGACAATAATTTACTTAAATAAAAACAATAATAAAATACAAAGTCAATCATTTGTTTTATTTAACCATATTCAATGTTTTGCAGAATTTTAGCAAATAAACTATTATTTGTTAGAAAATAACGTGAAACCCAAGAAAAATCCAAGACTCAAACAAAATGAGAGCAAATATAATGTTGTCAAAATACATTTGAGCGCTACTGTATGTTTCTTATGTAACTTTTATATTTTTTAAATTGTAATCTCTTATTAAAAGAAAGATGGCAAATCACATGTAGTATATATGGACTAATGTATGTGAGATAGTTCTAAATAAAAATCGGGGTTTTTTATAAAAAATATATTACGACAATATCCTTGTAAAGGCGTTTATATACTACTAGGGGTGTCAGCCCCCTGCTCGCCAACCCCCATGAATTGCTACGCAATTCATATTGGGATCGCTACGTGATCCCAGCTCGCTTCGCTCGCTCGCCACTATTTATGTCAACTCTAAGTATTACAATCCCGGGATCCCGCATCATTTTTAATCCCGGGATCTTGTCTGCCAAATCCCGAGATTTTCGGGATTGTCCCTTTTTTTAAATGGAATAATATTCAGATGAAAAAAATATATATATTTATAGACTTTCTCTTTTGGAAAGAAAAAGAATTAATTTTTATGAAATTTATATATCCTTGAAAAAATATACATATTTCAAGTATTTTTTTACATATTTCAAAGCGATTAAATCGTTTAACATGAAAACCTTTTGACTTGCAAACAGATGTTACCCGCTCGGCTATTATTCGGGAACAATGAAATCATTTGTTTATTTCGATTTCGCCGCGATTAGAAAGCCGGTCGTTTCAGCAACTGGGAATCATAAAATTTCGAATTAGAGTTTACTGATAAGCGTCGCATTTGAGTTTCATAGTCATTATTATGTGCTAACTTCTTTGCTTTTCGGGCGTTTATACCTATTTTGCTTTAAAGATGTCTAATGAAAAGGATTTTGTAGCTCATAGGAAAGATAATGATACATCTTCAGTATGGCACTGCTATTTAAGGTCAAAAGATGAAAAAATCGCTAAACGTAAAAGATGTAGCCAAGTGCTTAAAACGTTAGGAGCATTGACTAAGGGTTGCATGCACATTTATCGACGAAACATGGTACTAAAGTTCAGAAAGAATTTAATACATCATCTCTTCCTTCCACACGTCAAGATTGCATAGAACATGCATTGATTTCTAAAAAGCGGAAAATAGAAGATTATTTTAGTAGTGATAAGGAATCACTGGATTTAATTTTATTGCAAATGACAGCTAAAGACTGTTTTTCATTTAACTTCAACTGATTTAAGAAACTTACTGATAGCTAAAGGCTATAATGATTTGCCAAAATCTGCAGTATCAATTCGAAATCGTGTAGTGAACTATAATAAAAGAGTTAATTACAAGTGAAATACAAACTTTTAAAAATTCAGCAAAAAAATTTAGTTTGACTTTTGACGAATGGATATTTACTGCAAGCAAGCAATTTATGAATATTAATGCCCATTCAAGAAATTTAAATTTGAGCAAATTCAGGAATTTAGGCCTTATGCGCATATATGGATCTTTTACAGCAAAAAAGTGCATTGAAATACTAACAGAGTGCTTAAACGAATATGACATTTCCCTAAAAACAGACAATGTTACAACTGGGACTTGGAGATGAAACTTTAGATGCCGTCATATTTCTTAGAACATATTTTCAAAGGAATACCGATTAGTTAGGAAACAGTGAACTATTCAAAATAATCTTTTTTTTTTCACGAGGTACGTAATAATTTTTTATATTATGCAACGTTTTCGAATTTTAGCAGCTATTGCTATTTAGAAATTTAAACTATACATCTATGTATTATTTTATTCTATGTGTGTGTGTGCTAAGTTCTTTTATTTCAAGAAAAAAATCTTCATGTTAGGGAAAACCTTGCATTTGCAATATCCTAGAATTATAAAATTTAATTACGTGGGTATGAGAATAATTCATAATTTAATTCGTGATTTTAATTAGTTTTTAATATTGTAAATATTAAACTATTCAAAAACTTGTTTAACAGGAAATAAAAGAAATTATCTAGAAGATGAAGCATAGACATTTCATGTTTTTTGTTGCATTTTCAAACATCAACAGCGTATTTCTTCTAATTTTCAATTGTTCTAATTTATCTTATAAGTTTTGATAATTAATTGAAGTTAATTTTTTTTAATTTGGTATATTTTCATATGTAAATTAGGCTGTAATTTTGCTTTGTCTTTTCTATAGTATTATGATATTTAGCTATTGTAAAAATTGATGATATTACAGAAATTCTAATTTTCCTAATCCCGGGATTGAATCTAAGCAATCCCGAAATCCCGGGATTAGAAATTAGTCTCGGGATTGTAATCCCTAGTCAACTCTAGCCAGAATGAGTGCCATCATAAATAATTACAACGCATTAAATTTACATATATTTTTAATGTGTAAAAAAGTAATAGAAAACTTTGTTGAAAATGTAAATAAAAATGTACCTTGGAAACACAATTAATTAAAAACCTTAGTGAAAACACAATAAAAAATATTTTTAGTTGAGCCGCTATGCGATCCGAGCAAGCAACATATGTAATTTAAAAATATTTTAATTCATAAAAAAGTAATTGAAAATTTTGTTGAAAATATAAATAAAAATGCATTTATCAATAGTTTGGCGCTGATTGATCATCATTGAGAAAGCTAAGCGAACAGGAAATTGACGCCGTTTAAATTTAAATGGCATGTCAGATGGGATCCTTCTGCTTTTATTTTGCCTATAGTATTGAAAATCACAGCTTAAATTAATTTAAAACGATAATAAGACACTATAAAAGACACTACGTATCACGCTATCGAACTGTAAACAAAACGTTTTCGCCTGTGTCTAAATACAACCTTGGATCAAAAAGCTGATTCGCAGAATTCCTCACGTCACCGTACAATGGAACAATAGCAATTGTCATTCATATATTGCTCAAACGGTTTGCGTTAAAAGAGAGATCCTGTCTGGGTTTTGATTTGCTGAGTGGGTTGGGACATGTGACCGTAACTTAACCACTTAGAATCGTCGCTTTGGCTGTTGCCAAATAGCAAGCTACAAATACAGCCCGTTTCTAGCGCTACGTAAGAGAAATATATATATATATATAGATAGATATTTATATACACGACTAATGAAAGAACTTTGAGAAAATGTAGAAAATATTTAAAAAATACTACCATAAAATTTTTAAAAACATCACGAATACAATAAAAAACAAGAAAATTAATTTAAAGAAAATTTTTATACAAGTACTATAAATTTCTGTTATCTATTCGTTGCACCTTTATAGAGTCAAGCTAAACGTGAGGATGGCTATTTTATTTTCGTTAAAATTTAAACTAAAATTTGCACTTTTTTTATGAAAATAACAAAAAGCAGTTTGGTTGTATATATTGCATTTAAAAAATTATATCAAAAGCTAACGTTAAATGTAATTTGCCCATATTTCACAAGCTTTCACCTGTTTAGAATAAATTTCTGAAGTTTCGATTCGAAATGTCCGGCTTCTATCCTGGCATAGAGGTCTGCACGGGGCCGGACCGGCGGAATGGTGGCAAATTTTCAAACGAACCGGGCCGGCAGAATTAGGACAATTTTTTCAATGGGCCGGGCTTATAAACAAAATAAACAGGCTGGTTCGTGCCGGCAAAAAAATTGAACGGGCCAGCCCGGCCGGGTCTGTAAAAAAATTTAGCGGGCCTAACGGCCCGATATAAATTTTTAAACGTAGCCGGTAAAATATGAGCTATTTTCAATGAATATGACTTTCGCGAAAATAAGTATAGATGCGCGTCACGAGCTAATGCTAGTTTGACAACATCAAGACAGAAATGTACCATGTCCAGCGCAGAGATCGGCATCGGACAGTTACATAGTTTTCTGACCCGGGCTTATCTTTTTTTCAACAGACTCGTTCCGGGCCGATATCAGGCTTGCATTTTTTCTACATAGTCGAGCCGCGCCGGAACTGGACACAGCATGTGTAGGGCAGGCAATATGTTTTGTAAAAATGTTAGTAACGATAATGAACTTCTGTTAACGTTATCTTTGGGAATATACTTTACGGTGTTTTTCAAATTCACTGCTCAACAACGCGAAACTTTGACATATTTTCTGACTCATTTTTAACTGTAAAGGCATAAAATTGACAAGCCTGACTATTGAAGGGATTTGGAATCGAATAGCATTTTCCATTTTGATAAATAAATTACTTGTCGAGATATATGAGAGATTCTTGTCATGTAGCTGCAGGTTTTTCTCCTTTCCCGTGCTGTCGCTTCCAGAAATTCTATTCAAAACGCTAACTTTGACAGTATTTTCTGAAAGATATGTTACCTTTATCAAAAATTGTATAACACCATTCGATTACATGGCTTCTGAATAAGAACACCTGCCAATCTCAAGCGTTTCCCGAAGCCTTAATAAATGACCGAGAAATATTTTCACAAATTTACTTTTAATTATACAGCCTCAAAGTTATGATGCTTTTAACCCTCCCTTTTTTTTATTTATTCTAAACTATATTAATTTTTTAATAAATCCTTATTTGAATGTTGAAACGCCTAAGAATCTAAGTAATCATCGATGCTGCTGTTGCGTATTTTCTGTCTTGCGAAAACGCATCGTAATTTTAAAATATGTTGTAAAATTATCCCATAAATATGCATGCAGTATTCTTTAAAGGATTCCTAATTATATGTTAAGAAAAATCTAATTTTTTGTAGAAATTGAGTCGGGTCAGATCGGGCCGAGCCTGTTTTCACTGATTTCTGTACGAGCCGGGCCGTGAACTGTGAAAATATAAACGGCCCGGCTCCGGCCCGTGCAGACCTCTATCCTAGCATCATTCTAAAGTTATTGTGCAGTCGGACCTCTATTTAACGAACATCTATTTTGCGAATTTCTCTATTTTGTGAACTTTTCCTCGGAACCAACAACATTTTGCGAATTTCTTCGTAAAATAACCTCCAAATAGCGAAGTGTATTCTCTATTTAACGAACTTTTTCTTCTGATATAATTTTTTTTTCTCCCTATTTCTCCAAATATTTCCGGACACTTCAAACTTATTCTTTCTTTTACACATTTTATAATGCTCAATAATCTTGAATTAGTTTTGCCAGCTGCCTAACTCAACGAGAGCAGTAAAATCCCTGTCATTCTTTGCATCTCATCCAGGAAATGCAAACTTTCAATATCCCCCTTTCACACTCAAAAGGGCTGTTCTGTAGTAAATAAGTTTCAGTAATTAAATTTAAGGACGCATGTAGTAATACCATGCTTAAAATTACTTGTTATAATAAATACAATAATGTCATTAAAATTCATTAATTTTAATGTAAATATTTTCTTAAAACTGAAAATACAGTGTATTTCCGGACAATATATTTTTAAATTATTATTGTCCTTACAGATTACTTTTTGATGGGTAAAATGAATAATAATAATAAAAAAATAAACAGGGGAGTAGACTTGGACCACCGCTTTAATTGGACCGTTGCCATTCTGCCGTTAATTACAGGAAGATACTCCATCTACCGCTGAAATCTTACTCATCAGAATGACGTCACTCATGATTAGAAGAAGCAGCCGCCTACCACGTACTGTTTTCAGACAATTTAAAAAAACCTAAAGTTAGCTGTTTTGATCTAATTTTTTCCTACTAAACGTAAGTGAATATCTTAAAACTAAGGTAAGTTGTTATGTATTCATATACATATATGAATTCATCTGCTTATTGAGCATATTTTTCATGCGAATTTGTTTGATTTCGTTTTTATTCATAGTTCTGAAATTAACTGTTTTAAAAAATGGCGCAGTTGCCATAATTGGGCCAATTTTAGTTGCTTAAATCTGACCAGATATGCGATCATAAATTTGAAAATTAAGTAATGAATTTCGAGGACGGTACGCTTTGAACACTATTTTTGTTTATGTTTTATAATGGATTACTATCTCCATGCAAGTTTTTTTTCTTTCTTTCTTTTTTTTTTTTTTTTTTTTTTTTTTTTTGTATATCTGGATTAATTTTTTTATACGGTTTAGGCCTATATAAACATAAAAATATTTTTACATGTCTATGCAATAAATTTTGTTTGCAATGTCGTTTATCTTGTATGTAATTATATTTATTTTCTTTGAATTCTTTATTCCTACGGCATATTTGATTTACAGAGTTGAATTCAAACATTTTCCTCCTGCAGGATATTTGTGATGGAAGACTTTTTACAGTTCTGGAGGGTGGAATTATACTTTTTTGCCATTAAAACGCATAAAATCACAAATCTTGATGAAAATGTTGAAAAATACATAGACAACTGTCTGGAAGAAAAACACCCGTGACAGCAAAAGCTGTTAAAGATATAGGAAACAAAATGCAGACGGTAAGTTGTGAAGAAATTGACCTGCAACAAGGCTGCAGCTACAAATCCTCCCCAAAAGCAAAAAAATCATTAGAAATGTTATTTTCCTTGGTAAATTCAGTTAAATCAAAGTACAGAGGGAGCCAAGAAACAGTTGTGTTAACATCAGCGCCATATAAACTAAACCTTGAAATAAAAAAAAAGACAAAAGGGAAGCTTTCACAGCCCAAAAGCAATTGGAACATCGAGTTTAAAAAAAATAGGCGTAATGCAATTAGGAAGAAAATAATCGAAGAGAAGAACTACAAACATAATGTAAAGAAAACTTCTGTTGCAAAAAAAGTCTAATAATTCAGAATCTAAAAAGAAAAATCTAGACAGTGATGATTGGTTTTGCCTAATTTGGAAGAAAAATGAAATAGCAGAAATGATTCAGTGTTCAGTTTGCCATATGCGGTTCCATGTTGTGTGCGCTGGAAAACAAAATTCATGTATAAGCTTTGCATCACTCCTTACATGATATTCAAGTAACTGATAATTAGTTCCATAATTTCGATTCTTAATTACTGACAACTTTGATTTATATTTTGAATACATTTTGATTTAAAACAATTACGCTTATTTTCAGATATTTGATTTCATTATAATTCATTGCTGTTATTTTGTTTGATTGTTTCATTAATCGCAAACTTTGCTTTTAATAAAATTAGTTATATTCCCTAGTCATTAAAACAACCTGACATTATTTGGTCCAATTTAGGAGACTGGGGGTCCAACTTAGGCGACCAGTTGCTGAATTTGGACCACTTTTGACAAATTTTTCAAATTAAAATAAAATTTAATATTTTCAAAAAGAAATTGATCTAAATATTTATTTAGTTAGTAGATGAATAGATTGACTCTGTGTAATGATCTTTTGCAGATATTCCAAAAATTAAGTGAGTTACACCTGAAAATAAGTGAAGTGGTCCAAATTCGGCTGATCTCTCCTATGATTTACAAAAAAAAAGTGTGATTAATTAAGTTTTTTAATAACGTTTAGTGTTTATGAATTAAAAATCTGTTTTGTGTAGTTTAAAGTATTTAAAAAGGTTCATCTCTATTTAACGAATATTCCACATAACGAACTCTTTTTCGGGATTTAGCGACTACGTTAAATAGAGGTCCGACTGTACTTACTTATTTATTTTATATTTTTATTTGCCAATTTATTGTTTTGCTTAAACACGGTTATTATCTACACATTATTTGCATAAAATCATCTTTCTGGAAGCAAATACTTTTTAATAATAATGTTAATAAGTGATCACAAATTTGCCCAAACATTACTGTTGATTTCCAACTTTTTTAACTAAAAAAAATGAGAGCGGTTTAAAAATGTTCACTGCTGTGTTTAAAACATAAAAAAAGTAAAAATAATTCGTAATACAGAATTCATTGTTGAACTTGAGACCACATAATCCGTTGATGAAGACTCTACCACGACGCCAGCAAGGCCTACTCGGACACACTGCCATCCATTAAATACTTAAAGTGTTAGCTGAAAATTAATAGATATTTGAAAGAAGGATTTGGCTAGGATAATTAGGGATCGGAACTCTAAAATATATTTCAATTTCAGCAATATTCAATCGTATCATGGTTAAATGTTCCCTTGTTAGAAGAAAATAAATTTTGAATTTAACGGAACCTATTTCCATTATTTGATTACTAATTTGGTTCCTGCATAACATTAAGGAAAACTGAACGATAAAAAGGTCAGAAATGGAAGATATTCAGCAGAGAAATGGATATATAGGGGATCCCACACGAAAGAAAATAGATACAAATAATGCTAATCCTTAAAAAAAAAAGAATACTGAGGAAAATAAAAGAAAACCGTTACATGTCATACCTGTATGTTTAAGACATGAGATTGTCACAGAAGGCGTTCGAAATCCCCTGAGCTTCCAAACACAGCTGAAATAGGATATTCCTATATACCTTTTTTTTTCTAAAAGGGAGATTCTCAAAAGGTATGATCATTAAACGTTAACTATATGTAATTTTTAAAATTTTCAAATTTAAGGCCAATTTTTTTTAATAGTATAGTATTTTGTCTATAAATATAATATATAAATATTTTTAATAGTATGTCTACAAAATTATTCACAAACATTAAAAGACAGCAACTATTCTGGAAAATTAATTATTAAAGCATTTAATTAGCAGTTGTGTACGTTAGAAATTTTTTGACATTTTTTCGCACGTACGTTACAAATTTTGGACGTTGCTCTTAGTATTTAAAAAATTCTTAAGACTAAGAATGTAGTAAATGTGTCCTATAATTGTATGTGTATACGCATATATATGTATAATTAACTTTTTGTTATCCAGTAATAATAATAATAAAATCAAATGCTTTGTTACGTACGTTACTTTCGGACATAACAAAATACAGAAAAATTCTTTATAGAAAAGTCCTTCTATCTTCAAAAAAGCAATAAATCCGCCTGCCATCTCTTAACGAAATTATCAAAAAATCATCCATTTCCTTTATGCATTCGTTGTTTATCATTAGAACCACCTGGAAAAAAGTTAAAACTCTTTTTCTTGGTGGTACATTGGAGCAGTTAACGTTATGAATGTCCGAATTGGCCTCTTTAGCAAAAAATAATAAAATTTTAAGATATTTATACAAAGCTTTTACAATAAATTATGTCATTTTCTGTCTCTGAATAGAATTAAAAACTCAGTGTAAAAATAAATAAATAAATAAAGTCAATGATAACTAAAGTTATGTTTGAAAGGCTTAAAGTTATGAAGTATCCAGTGCCCACCTTTTGAGAATCGCCCAAAACCAGCAATATATCGGGGGTAACCTCCTACACTGTAAAGAATTTTAGTCTAAAGGTCCGTATACATGTTCGTTTCCGTTTCTCTTCTTCAATTACGATTAACTCCGATTTTTCTCCAACCGTTTGTGATTAATAACAAAAGAATGGAGAGATTCAACAATGGAAATAGGTGGAGATGGGGAGATAGATTTCAAGTCGTCCTACAGAATGATACTTCAGTATGCTTGAAGTCAACTAAAAATGAAAGACACCGCCTCCCCACAACAAACACGTTGCAGTTAAAATTTACGTCTATTTGGACCTTAACTGTACACAGAAAACGATGGCAGCTACTTTTCCCCAAAAGTGGTACACTAAAACACTATCAATA
Source organism: Maratus speciosus (assembly GCA_963932465.1). Classification (NCBI taxonomy): domain Eukaryota; kingdom Metazoa; phylum Arthropoda; class Arachnida; order Araneae; family Salticidae; genus Maratus; species Maratus speciosus. Next base: position 37,008,270 of record OZ010787.1, on the reverse strand, counting down.
ATATTTTATATAATGAAAAAAAAGTTGTTCTTGGTGTTTCAATAAAATTTGTGTAAAGGATTTCTGTGCGTCATTGTATCCAAACTAAACGAAATGTATGCAAATGGATAATATGACGCACAAAAACATTTACATAAATTTTACTTTTGATTTTGGATAGCGTGGCACAAAAGATAAATCAATTCTTTTCATATAAATACATTGCAGTGCATTGTATAGGTTCAGTAAGAGTGATATTTTTAACAGTGTATTGGTAAATTAAAAGTTTTGATTATATGTGTAAATAGATTTAGCCAAACCGAAAACAATTGAAATTGAATTTTAAAACACTGTTTAAAGCTACATCAAGGCGTCACTTAAATTTCGATATCATATCTTTTAAACATCATATTTTGAATTTATGAAAGATGTGAATGATAAAGCATCAATGAATAAATTTTTATATATCCTTTTAAATTTAACATAATTCTTACACATGCAATTATAAATAAAACAAAAATAAAATGATGAAATAAATAATATAAATGTATGTATACATATACATTAATTAATAGCATAGCGTCACTTAAAATTTGATATCATTATTTTTAAGTTCCATATTTAAAATTCTTACAGCAATAAGATAAAGTACTGCGTCACAAACTTTTAACCCGTTAAGGGTTTTTTGTATTGATATCATTACTTTTTTTAGGTCAGTAATAAAAAGATAAAAACAAAAAAATATTAAAGGCCAATGGACCAAAGGATCAACTCATAATCGTGATTTTCATTCATATTTAATCCCCCCCCCCCCTCTTAATAAAGCATACCTATATACAAAATGGGTTTTTTATGGTTTGTTTCATATATACAAAGCTTTGTTGAATTTTACTACGTAAAAAGCTTACTTTTTTTAAGAAGAATATCAAGAAATATTACTCCTAAACCTTTTTATTTAAAATACAATAATTGCTCACTAATAAAAGTAAATAAATCTATGTAAATTAAATTCTAACCTACAATTTTTTGCTTAATAATTGAGTATCCATTTTCATTTAGCAACAGTTCGAATATACATACTTGCCATACAGAAAGCACAGGAAAGCATCAATCTTCCACAGCAGTAAATGGAAATTCCACTCTAAGAAAAAGGTTGCCAAAGTGAACTGGTAACATTAAATCGCCAAGACCTCGACAAAATGTAATCCCGTTCATATCATGATAAAGCAACGATAAATGACTAAATCTCTTAAATATAATTGCTGTTCATAAAAGATATTGAAGCTTGGTACTAATTTGAATTTTCGAGACCCAAATTAAAATTTTTGGGGCCTATTCACCAGTATTTAAAATTGCAAATGTACGGAAGAGGTATTTTATGGAATATTATTATTTTTACATTTGAAAGACAGATGTCAGCGCCAGAAAACACTAATTTCAATAATTCAGAAATATAAACGGGATTGATTTTACTAGATCTAGCTAAAAAATTTGAAGGCTATTGAATATTTGCTTGAATATATAACAAAATAAAACATGCAAATTGGTAAAAAAAAGACTCTCGGGTATTTTTTGCGTTTGTAATCTTCAGTACCGTTTTTTAAAGTGAAATATTAATTAGTAATACTTCTTAAGTTTGTAACAACAACAACAAAAACCATGAGCTTGTGCATTTACTTATAATTTTTTTTTACACATAGAGAGAGTTCAAAGTATGACGTTTCCATTTCATGAATTTAATGAAAAGTAAAAGAGAAAAATGTGCGCATTTTTATTTGTTCAATCGACATTTTCGTTTTATTTATAGTTTTTTACACATAAAAATTCGTATTTTCCTCAGAGAAACGGATTGAAATACGATACATATAAATAAACTATAAAATTTTAATTTTTTTTTAATTGTCCTAAAAATTAAAAGAATATATATGATTTTTAAAAATCTACTTTTTTAAATTTTGAATGTATGACATTTTTTTTAAATCTCGTAGTCTTCCATTTACAGTTAGAATAAAAGCATGGTTTTTTTTTTTTTTTTTTTTTTTTTTTTTTTTTTTTTTGTTATAAAGGTAATGGAAGAATAACGGCCTGTTTTTTTTCTTTTGTTATTATAAGGGTAATGGAAAAAATAAAAACGCATAATTTAAATTTATGTCCGTAGAAAAACAGAAATTTATTTGTGTTAAAAATTGTAAATAAAAAGAAACTGTTGTGGACTTAACAAATACAAACTGCGTATTTTCTTTTCCTTATAATTAAATCTGAAAATTTTCAAAATTGAAATTCTCTCTCTGTAAACAAATGAATGCGTAAAAAGAGGCAACATCAGATTCCAACATCATTTTTTAATTGCAAAGATAAAAAATGACAGATTAAATTTAAAACATTTTCTTCGTTCTAACAATTATAAACAATGTTGACTTCATTCTTAAAAAATGAACGGGAAATGCCAGATATAATTTGTCATATATATAAAAAATATTTTTAATCTATGTTTCGCGGTAATATCAGAATAAGTAAAGTTTTCTTTTTATTGATCTCGTTCAGCTATTTAATGGCATTAAGAAATTAAAGTTTTTAAAGCATATATATCATGTTAGTAAGTATCTTCCAATATTGTTTAAAAAAAAAAAAATCATGCGAAGAAGTTGTTTTTATTGTGATTTTTTAATGGAATTTTATGTTTTGAATTTTATTATATGTATCATTCAGTTAATTGCATATTTACTAAATTAATAATGGCGATGTCGGTATACATTTTTGTAAGTCATTAGTTATTATATTACATTCATTATATTTAGAACAAATGAAATATTAAAATTATATATCATTTTGTTAAATTTTCCTAGTCAATTTATATATATATATATATATATATATATATATATATATATATAATGTAAGAAAAAATATTATGCGTTATTTCAGGACCGTGATAAATAAAAATATATATATGAATGTAAACAATAATAGTAAGTTTAAAAAAAAGATGAGATAGCTATATAGGGTAAAAGCACCAATAGTCGGCAACTTAAGCGCTTTCTTTTAGTATATAGCTCAAAGCGGAATTTTAAAAAGCAATACAACATTATTTACCGGGACATATGTTAATGTATACTTTTCTTTTACTGTTTCAGCAATTGTTTTTTAAAAAAACTGATTATAGTTTTTATTTATACAAAGGTAAACTTAAAAGTAGTAAAGATGCTAGCAATCGGCCACTCAATTCCGGTGTTCGGCCATCACTGGACTAGTCGGCCACTTAAATGCTTTGTTAGTGTAAAAACTTAAATATTATTTAAGTATAACTTAAGTATAATTTTTGTAAACAGAACAACATTTTAATAATAAAATGTGTTAATTTATACTTTTCTTATAATGTTTCAGTAATAATTTAAAATATTATAATAGTTTTTAACACCGTTACAACATAGTTTAAAAGTGTTTATGAATTTGGATTGCCTCCAGTCTGTCCGAGCCCTAACACCCGTAAATATACTCGAATCTCCCTGAATTTTTTATGTTATTGACATTAACAATAGCACGATCGTTATTGAAAATAGAGCGTGTAGAATTTATAGTTCATCTACAGGGGCAGTCAAAAGTATTCCGATGCATTACGCTCAATGCGAAAAAAATGCTTCAAGTTAATTTTAATGATGTTGGTCATTTCAAACATAATGAAATTGATATGCATTTATGAAGTGCACTAAACTATGCATTCTGGATAATATGGGGTCCGAAGTACTTATTATTCATTTATAGGGCTCCGCAAAAGAATTCCTTTACATAATAGTGTCAGGGGTAAAACGGTTTGCAGCGTATTTTAGTTCTGTTACACTATGTCGAATATAATGAAATTGATATAATACATTACTGATGCTTACTATGATATTCTTGTTGTATAACGTGACATAGGAATTAGCTTTCCTTTCATAAGTATAAATAAAATACGAATGTTAACACTTAAAATTAAAAAAATCCACTCCTTAGAGACAAAGTCTGTTTCTCTGTAGTTGCAATGGATTCTGTTGTACTTATTTTCACCTCTCGTGTATAGCTAATTTAATTATGCATAGTTATAGTTCTTTTACCAACACTATACTGATCAACAGCCGACTTAAAATGGTTCTTATTGCAAAATACTTTCAATTCTTCAATTAATAAATAAGCTGCATTTACAAATCTTAATAACAACTCATTATCTTAAGACGATAATAATAACTGAACAACATAATGAATTTAAAAATCTACTTTTAACTCAAAATACATCAAATGATCGCTTTAAATGTGGGTTGTTCATCTAGTCAATCAAAAGAAATTTAAAAAAAAATCAGTGAACTTAATAATCGGACTGCAATGATACTTCTAACGAAACAAATTAATTCATGACCATCTGCCACCAAAACCAAAAGATCAATAAGAATAAAATCAGCTGCAGCGTGAATGTAACTTATTGAGATGCTGTTGAGATAGGAATTTCTTTTTGAAAATTTCACCTGTACTTCAATAAAATATAAACATGCACGCTTTTTTCATTTATTCAAAATTAGGTAAAATTATTTTAAAATTTTGTTGTCGTTACAGTATATGTTAAAGTTTCCTACACACTGTTAGATAAGTTCTTAATTTTGAGGTCTTATTGACATAATACCATAAAGTTTAGCATATGTATTCTCTATGATTCTATAAACAATATATATGCTTTATTAAATATAAATAAATAATTTTTAAATAATTTGTTTGGGAACGGGGTTTTATGTATGTATATATATATATATTAAAAATCCACCTATCAGCAATATTGTGATGAAATAAATCAAATTAAAGGTCATTAAAAACTGAATAAAATGACAAAAATACCTGTAATTTAGCTTTAAATTGTTATTTGAAGGGTGTAAATATAGTGAATTTTGCAATTTTCCCCATATTTTGTGAAATATCGCAAAACTTTTTTCAAAAGTATGAAATTTTATTTTTTTAATACCAGCAGTTCAAAGTAACGCAAATATGAGTTTAAAGATTAGGAGTGTCATTTTGAAAATGTCTATTGGGCGGTGAAGAGGAAGTGATTTCTCTATAAATCTATAAATAAAAAGTATTTCCAGGGATTAGACTTTGAATAAATTTTAAATCTGAAAATATAGATAATTTTAAAATATGATTTAAATACTACTAAAACCAACCAAAATCCCACTATTTTTCTTTCAGATCCAGTGATAATGTAGTATTGTGTACAATTTAAAATTGAAAAAGTAGTCATAGAAACTCCGCCTTTGATTGATAAAGATTTTTTAATAATTTCATTATTTTTCGTATTTTTTTTTTTATTTCAAAGATTATACTATTTTTTAGACACACTTAGAATATTTTTAACATTACAGTAATAATTTTTTCATAATCTACGTACTTTATTTACCTTGCCTAAATTATTTGAAGATGATTTGTTTATTAGATATTGAAATACGATTTTATAAATAAAATGATTTGAAAATTGAACAATCAAGATTAGAAACTCATGGCAATTTTCCAAAACTTTGATAATATTTTTCTCGGAAACTATTTCACCAAGGAGAAAAAAAAAAGTTACCGGTGATCATATCTTAATAGTTAGAACAAACACACCCAGTTTCATTAACATCTGTGATGGTGGGTTACATATTGATATTTTATTGCCTGATTTGATGTGGAATGCCCCCTTAATGAAAATAATGGATACATTTTAGAAATGTTAGAGTAATTTCCAATATTCATTCATTTGTAGAATAATTTTATATGAGCATATATACTATAGATATGTGTATGAATGTATGCATGCACATATAAAAATATTCTGAAAATACAAATATATATATATATTTGTATATTAAATATATTTGTATAAAGACATTAGAAAGTACTATGAAATTTAAAAAAATTCCTTCATTTCTTTCTTTAATTTAAAATTTAACGAACTGAAACTTGACAATGTTTTTTATAGTCAAATTTTTGCATAATGTGATGAAAAAGAAAATTTTCCTCATTTGGAAATTTTCAAAAAAGCTGCCCATGTGTTTATTCCTTATTTTTCTTATACCTAAGTATTACCTTTTGAAGATAAATTTAATATTTTATATCACTTTTCTTTTGTATTTATCGTATTAAGTAAAAGAATGTGCACTTTTGCATGATTTTCACATCCCCTACTTTTGAAAGAAAACTTTGGTCGAAATGAAAGATTCGCATATTTATGGGACAATTCTGAAGTTTAGGGTTAAATAACCAATTGTATTTTTTGTTTCTAATAAGAATATAAGGGTGACATCTATTCAACACTTTCCTCCGTTATATTTATTCCCAGATATAGTACGATGTAAATTTATATTTTTTTGTGTAGTAATTCACGAATTTTTTTTTACTGCAATTGAATGTAAATGAAAGTTGTACACTATATGTATACACGGATCTACAAAGCATATTTATGCATAATAACAAAACTGTTGTACACGGTAATTCTGAACTCACGAGCAAAACTTTAATGAGAGATAGAACACAACAAGACAAGCTCAAAACATGTAATACATAGTCTCGTAACTGAAGCAGTGAACTGCTACAGGGTGCTTTCTGATTGTGAAGTGAACCCTCTTTACTACGCAATATCTAGTAAATTATTGCTGATTTTATTTATATAGAATATTATTACTAACTATAATGCTAATATGGATGAAAAGTAGAAGAAGAAATCAAGAAATCTCAAGATAATTAACTGTATTTGACCGACAACTGATCACAAGAGAGGGGGAGGGGAGCGGTATACCGCTAGATGACACTGGTACTTTTCGACAGTTCGAAAGCAGAGTAATGTTTATATCCATATTGCAAACTTCTTAATAAATATATCATTGTATTTTTTACGATAGGTAAAAAAAAAATCATGAAGATGAATTTGGAACAAATAAAAACTTATTCTAACATTTTTTCCCCTTAAAGTTATATAAACGGTAGCGTGTTTTGCATGAAAATAATACTAATATTCACTTAGGTTCGTTTTTCGAGAAAACAACACTAGTTTACTTACTTCTTCCAAAATCTTCCAAAAACATCCACATGATTTGACACACATTGATAGTGATTTGGGCAGCTTAATTTGACAGCTAAAAAAGGACAAAAGTTTGCCTAAGTAATATAAATAATAATAATAATAATAATAATAAAATTGGAGAGAAAATTTATTTAAACTAAGTAGTTATGATTTTTTCTGAGTAATAGCTGAAAATAGCTTTATTGCCTTTTATATACAAGGAAATTCATAAAGATCGAAACAATAGGCTATTTCCTTAAATATTGCCCCAAAACACACACTTCCAAATGCAAAGTTTCATTTAAAAATGGTGCAAAATTTAATGACATAAGTTTCAACTCCATGGGGGTCTATTTGAGAAAATACAAAAACTTAAATTTTTAAACAGCCCCCGGAGAGTAAAATTTCCAATCAGGAATTCTTTCCATATCCATTCCTGAATTAGCCACAAAAAAATTCAGCTCGATATCAGCAAAACTCGCAGAGATATTGAAATCCAAAATTCGTGACTTACACCATTTACCCATACCTGTGAGCGACGAGTTATTGACTCAGTTTGAATGCAAAATAGGGATCATCCACAAATTGCGCGTTATTAAAAGTCGATTTAAGATAGTGCCTCCCCTTCGGGCATAAAATTGCAGCGTATAAATTTTACATTAAACCTGCTTTCAAAATATGCTGGAAGTCTGCCCTAGAGGTCTACACGGGATCCGGTCCCGGTCCCGAGCCGACCCATAGAAAAAAAAAATTCGGCCCGTCCAACAAAATCAAAATTTTAATTTCTTCTTTAATTATATGAAAAAAATTTTTAATTCGACAACTAATGTTTCGATTCATAACGATTTTAAATTACTCCACTTAAAAAAAATAATTTTTTTTTTTAACTTTATGAGAAATTTTTGGGGGGATTTTCTCTGCAAATTATATGGTTAAACATCACACAAAAATAAAAATAATAAAAATTGTAACTCAATAAATATATTTTTTACATGTTTCCTGGAACTCTTGGAGTAACATTGTTTCTTGAATTACACGCAATTCAATTTCTGCCTAACTCCTTAAAAACCTGATGAATTATTTAAACGGGCATATCTCTGAGTTTTGCAGATATGAAGGTAGAATTTTTTGTGTTTAATTCAGGAATGGATACGGAAAATGTTTCAATTGGAAATTTTACCGTGGGGGGCATAAAAATTTAGTTTTCGTATTTTCTCAAATAGACCCTCCATGGAATTTCAACTTATCTCATCAAATTTTGCACCTTTTTATGAAATTTTGCAATTGGAAGTATGTGTCAAGAGGCAATATTTAAAGAAATAGCCTGTTACTTCGATCTTTATGAATCACCCTGTATTACGCAAAACAGAGAAAAAAGTTGTGGACATCAAAAACCCAGCAAATTGGTTTCAAACTTCTACGAAAATCGCATAGGCCTCTGAAAAGTGAAATGAAATTTTCTGTTTTATTCGAAGCAATTTTACTCCTGAAATATTTTCATCAAGAATCAAGAGTTCATAAGTCAACTCGCTCATTAATTTGTGAAGCACCAGTATCCTGCCTTATACACAAGGGAGGTTCCAGACAGGAAGCCTCGGAGAGGTAATGACATTAAACTTTTCCGAAGACGATAATAATTTCATATGGCATGTATTTTTCTGTAGAAAATTAAAAAAAAAAAAAAAAAAAAAAAAAAAAAAAAACGTACAGAGAATTCCAAAGGATTGGCACGGGTAATTACAACCTTCCTCTCCCTAAAACCGACTTTGCCTACGCTGAACAATAATAGAAAAGTTAAATCACTAGTTTCGAGCTAAAATCATGTTTATAGAAAAGGTGCAGAACTTATTTTGTTATTCAACTCCTTAATTTCAGTTAGGAAAATATATTTTTTTCACATTAATATACGCTATTTAATTTCTTGTATACCTACTTTTATTTCCTGTAGAACCGCTGCCCTAATGGTATAGCCAGTCGATGTGATATCATAAAGTCATCACATGGACGGTCGTAGTCATGATGGTGGCCAAAAGATGTAACTACTTTAATTTACCACTTTATAATTCTCGGGTGTCACCGCGACCTACTTTTTATTCATTTACACATTTATTGCGACTGAGAGTGACCTTGAATATGACTCATTTTCTACATAATGTGACTACAATAACGACAATAAATGTCTCAATTTGGGGCACAGAGCATTCACTCTTTGGTCATATTTTGGTCATAGTGCTTTAAATAAATGAGTGCTGTGAATAAAGCTCCTTAGATACAAAATTCTTTACTTTCAGCTCGTACAAATGAAGTAGATTTCTTTTCTATTTCTTGCATCTTTTAGCTCAAAATCACTGGACCTATGAAAGAATATGTATATATTTTATGTATAGAGAAATAATAAACAACTTTTCAGTTTCTTTCTTTTTTTTTTTTTTTTTTTTTTTTTTTTACATTAACATTTGAAAGTTAAAGATACACTTTTTTTCCCGCGAAATCGCTGGGGCTATAAAATGTAATTTTTTTAATTAAATCGGTTTTCCATGGTACTCGTGTAAGCATTTATATTGATTTATTTTTCCATCTTGTTTTTTGCGTCAAATTATACCATGATTTGATTTCAATTTATAACTACAAATTTTATATTAAAGCATATAAATTAAAGCCTGAATTCCATTTTTAATTATTAAAGGTACACATATATTAAGGGAGACTATAAATACAATTAAATACAATAAACCTAACTGGGTTGAAAAATTAGCCACGGCCAGGACTCGAACCGGGTTTGACAGCGTAACGCGCTGTTGCTGTATCGTTACCCTGGACGAGTTCCTAGCCTGAAAATTTCTCACTAATAAACCAAGTTGGGGAACGTCACCGTCCATCTACCAGATAGCACAGGATGACGTGACAAAGATGAATAAAGTTCTTTTCCCATCGATCCGCTGTATATATTAAAGCATATAAATTAGCGTCTGAATTCCATTTTTAATTATTAAAGGTACACATATATTAAGACGGACTATAAATACAATTAAATACAAATTTATTCATCACTGTCACGTCACCCTGTGCTATCTGATAGATGAACGGTGATGTTCCCCAACTTGGTTTATTAGTGAGAAATTTCCTGGCTAGGAAATCGGCCAGGGTAGTTTAACGGTAGAGCAACAGCACGTTACGCTGTCGACCCAGGTTCGAGTCCTAGCCCTGGCTAATTTTTCACTCCATTTGGGTTTATTGTATTTATTTGTATTTATAGTCTGTCTTAATATATATGAACCTTTAATAATTAAAAATGGAATTCAGACGTTAATTTATGTGCTTTAATATATACTACGGATCGATGGAAAAAGAAATTTATTCATTGTTGGCACGTCATCCTGTGCTATCTGATAGATGGACGGTGACGTTCCCCAACTTGGCTTGTTAGTGAGAAATTTCCAGGCTAGGACATCGGCCAGGGTAGCTTAACGGTAGAGCAACAGCACGTTATGCTGTCGACCTTGGTTCGAGTCCTGGCCCCGGATAATTTTTCACCCCTGTTGGGTTTATTGTATTTAATTGTATTTATAGTCTGTCTTAATATATGTGTACCTTATTAGAAATTTTATGTTTTTTGTACATATAAACTCAGTTTATGGCGTCTGATGCCGCCATCCGAAGAATCTACAAGAGTATTTTTCCCGGACAAGGGTCCATTCCTCTTCCAGACCTCTATCCCTCATTGCCTTTTCAATATCATCCATCGAGTTCTTTCGTGGTCTTCCCCGTTTCCTTTTTTTGTTTTTTCTTTCATAATTGAATGTGATTTTGGGTAGTCTTTCATCCTTCATTCTTTTAACATGACCATGCCAGATTGATTGCTTTTATTAATATTATCTAATATGGTTCCCTTTAATTTCATCATTTCCTTGATTCTGTCATTTATTATTCTTTCTATTCTTGATATCCGGCATGATCTTCTTAGGGCGCTAATTTCTTTCTTTCTGTCTCCATAATTCTCCATCCTTCTGCTCCATATAACTATATGATCTTTACAATAGAGTTGCATATATTATACTTTCTTTTCCTAGAGATCGCCTTACTCCACCAAATAGAATTTAATAGTTTTACAGCCCTTCTCCCCCGACAGATTCTATATTTAATTTCCTGTTAGTCTCTCCCCTCTCTATTAATGTCTACACCTAAATATCTATAATGTTTACAGCTTTCTATTTTTATGTTATTATTTAGATTTAGGTCTGTCTCATTTCCTCCTATACACAGGTATTTGTCTTGCTGACATTCATGTGAAGTCCCCATGTCTCATATTCTTCCTTAATTTTCACCGTCATTTCCTCTAAATCATTTTACTTTTTGAAATTATAACTTGGTCATCTGCGAATTGTAGAGTAAAAATTGACGTTCCATTCATATTAAGTCCCATTCCTCTGCATTTCTCCTTCCACGTTTTCAATACTTCTTCAACATAAATTTTAAAAAAGTGTTGGGGAGATACAACATTCTTGTCTAAGTCCTTTATCTGTTATAAAACCTTTTGATAATCTTTGGCCTATTTTAATCTTTTTTTTTTTTTTTTTGATTGTCTGTAAAGTTCTTGAATTGTTCTAATAATACTTGGATTTATGTCCATTTCATTTAATACATTCCATGATTTTGCGATTGGAACATTATCATATGCTTTCGTAATATCAATAAATAGAAGATGAATTTGATTTCCTACTGCCATTTCCTTTTCAACAATTTGTTTAAGACAAAATCTATTATCCATACATGATCTTCCTTCTCTAAATCCACTTTGCTTTTCACTTTCCTTCATTCTAATTTCTTCTTCAATGAAATCTTTTAAAATTCGTCCATATAATCTACTAAACGTTGCTGTTACAGTAATGCCACGGTAATTATTACATTTTTATCGGTCTCCTTTCTTATAGTATATTGATGATAAATATCCAATCCTCCATTCTTCTGGTGTTTCCTCTCCGTTTAAGCATTTTTCGAATAATTGTGTAATTAATCTAAACAATTTATCAGTACCACTTTTGATCAGCTCTCCTGATATTCCACCGGGATCACTTGCTCTTTGATTTTTTAATTTTTTAATTGCTCTTTTAACTCTCTCAAGCTCCAACAGCATAGGTTGTCCCACAAAGTCAATACCAGAATTATTTACTTGATATTCACCTCTAGTTTCCGTGAGCAAAGTTTTATAATATTCTTCCCATTTCTTCACAGATATTCCTTGCCATGAATTATTACTTGCTTTTCTGATATTCTTTAAAAACTTCCATGCCTCTGTGCATCGTCTTCCTCCTATATATGTCTCAATTTCTCTGCAATTTTCCCCCCATGATGTTCTTTTGTTTTCTCTAACACTAATTTCTTAGTGTCTTTTCTAATATTCTTTAAAAACTTCCATGCCTCTGTGCATCGTCTTCCTCCTATATATGTCTCAATTTCTCCTCAATTTTCCCCCCATGATGTTCTTTTTTTTCTCTAACATTAATTTCTTAGTGTCTTTTCTAATAGTTCTATAAAGCTGTCTGTCCTCTTTCTTTTTTCAGCTCATCCACATAATATAGGCTTCTTTTTTTCTGTTTTATAGTCTTTTCAATGTCTTCGTCCCACCAAAAATTTTTTGTGGAAGTTCTTCCCTTTCTCTTTTGTCCCAATGCTTCATTTGCAGCCTGGTGTAAAGCTAATATGTTGATATAATTCAGCTGTATTAGTATAATTTCTTTCCTCTAATTTTTCTTCTAATCTTACTTGAAAGAGTCATTTTGTACTTTCCTCCGTCAATTCTTCTAACATATATTCTGGGACATCAATATATTCCATCTCTGTATAATTCCTTTCTTCAATAATTAGATTAGTCGAGTAAGGAAATGCAAGTCTTGCTCTCACCATAAAATGATCTGAGCCACAGTCCGCTCCACCTTAGACTCTAACATCTAATAGTTTTAACTGGGTCCTTTGCTTAGTAATTATGTACTCAATAATCGTTTTTAGTTGTCTAGTAGGCTTATACCACGTATATTTATGAATATCTTTGTGTTTATAAAAGCCATTTGTAATCCTTAGGTCGTTAGTGTTGCAAAATTCTATAAGTCTTTCTCCATTATCATTGACTATATCTTCTCCGAACTCACCAACAATATCATCTCTCTTCCTGCATCCAGTTCTTCCTTTGAAATCACCCATCATTATAATTTCTTTTGTTCCTCCAATTTCATCAGTGATTTTTTGCAGTTTTTGATAAACCATATCTTTAACTTCATTAATTTCATCATTATTTGGAGCGTAGATTCCTAAAATAGTAATTCTTCTCCCAAAAATATCCATATTAATCTTTAAAATTCTTTCATGCACAGCATCAAAATTCTTGAGATGTCTCTTAAAGTTTCTTTTCATTAAAACTGATACTCCTCGTTTTGCTCTTTCTTCCTTTGAAACTCCTGAATATATATGAATAAATTCTCCATTTTTTTTCAATTCCTGATCCCTTTTTCTTAGTCTCTGTTAAAACAATCAAATCAATTTTCATCGCATCAATCTCTCTCATTATATCAATCCATTTTAATCTAATACCCTGTACATTCCATGTAGCCATAATCATAGACTTTTTCCGCAGCCTTAATCGTTGTCTTTTATAGAAGCATCTGGTTTATTATTATTGTAGATTCTTTTTGAAAGGAGAGTTTTTTTACATGAAATAGGGAGCAGGCCTATTGTCATAACCCTCAACATGGAGGACCAGGGTACCAGATTTCGTCTGGCACTTACCCGTCAACCAATCCGGCTTGGGAGGCCCTACCAGTAGCTACGCTACCGCCGGCATAGCTCTCCGGGTCACTGGTGCACACAAACCCCTCCACCCGACAAGGTAGAGACACCACGGAGGAGATTTTATGTTTTGCTGATTATATTTCATATATTACATTGTGACTAATTTATAAAATGCTTAATTACATGGGTTTATGGTATTGACTGCTGCCTTAATCTCTGCCTGTGTTTTCTTATTTGAAAATGGAATGAGAAAAAACTTACATTATATCCAAGATTTTTGCACCTAGAAATGTATATTTATATTTATAACTAATAGTAACGGAGTTATTCTAACACCACAGCCAGTCGATGCGATATCACTATGCCGTAACAATGGTTACAAATGGTCAGTCACAAAGGCGAAGGAAAGATCACTTGTTTAAAGTCCGACAGATTCTCCCCGTGTAAAATGTCGCGCAGTGGTGTGGTCGGTAGCGACAGCTGCTGCCACGTCGTGGGCTCCGGTTCAAATCTTCGGGTAAGAGGATTGATGTATTTGGGATTGTCCATTTTAGTTATATAAATATGTAATGGAAAAATAAAAAAAAATTGCTGTGACATGTTGTGGTTTCTGTGTATAATAAGGATCATTCGAGGCGAAAAGCCACGGTTGCTATAGGCTCCAAACCAAACTCTACTACGTTAGAATTCAATGTCAATGCCCCCCCCCCCCCCCTGTAAACATTTCCTTTTATTAATAAACATTTTTAGTTACACATTCACTTAATGGTTAAAACTCTAAAACGAGTTTTATTATTAAAAGCGTTAATTGTATTATTCAAATCATAAATAAATATTAGAATATAAAATAAATTGTATTGTCTTCATTTCTTATGTCTTTTTAATCCCTTAAGGCTGTTCTCAACTGCTCCGGTCAACAAACACAAAACGTTTTGACACATTTTCAAATTCATTTTTTAACGGAAAGATATAAAATTGGAAAGCCTGACCATGGGAGCGATTTGGAATCGAACTGTGTTTAATTTTTTTATCAATCAATTACCTATTGAGTTATAAGCGATTTTGATCACGTGACACGACATTTTTCTCCCCTTACTGACTGGATTTTCTTCTTTCGTTCAGAAGTTCAGTTCAAAATGCCAATTTTGACAGTATTTTCTGAACGGTCTATTGCGTTTACAAGAAAACGGAAAAAACAGTCCGATGACATAGTTTCTGAATAACAACACTTTCTAGTTTCATGCGTTTCCGAACAAAAACAAATTAAAAGTTATGTCAGAAAGTTGACCCTTTGGATTTGAGAACAGCCTTAAAAAGTGGGGTTATATTATTCGTATTACTTAATTTTAACCTTGAAACCGAACAAAAGTTTTCGTTTATAACTTAATAAAGAAGGTTGTAATATTCCATTTCTTTATTTTGAAGTGAAAATTTTCGGAAATTCCGGTATGAATTCATTATTACAGCAATGCAACTACTTGCGCTGGAAAAAGTGAACTATTACTTGTGATCATGAAGAGTTCATTTTCTGTTTTTCTAAATCTTTATCTTCGCAAAGAAGAGAGCTACAGATGTAAATAAAGCACTCTGTAGTCACAAATGTTCGTTAAAGAAAATGAAAGAATAAAAAAGTTTTGAAAATATATGCCAATTGGTTATTTTATGATAGACAATCGCTTAAGGTTCAAATTCAAACTGATTACTTTCTGATATGTTCCTGGATTAATTTATATTCGTAAGCGCCTTTCAGTTTCATTATAAACAGATTTTACTGTATTAGTCTTTGACCTATTTAATCATATCCGTTAAAAATAGTTTCCAAAATCGGGGTTATTAAAAATAAAGTACCAAAAAATCATTTATTTCTGAAACTCTTTTTTTAAATCTCGGAAATCTATTATTTTTATAGGTTTCTGAAAAAAGAAAAAAGAAAAAAAAGAAAAACGCTTTTCGGAGTCGTGGAAAACTCTGAAGAGGTTATATTGCATTTTCATTAACCTTATTTATTTACCGGGTGTCCCAAAAATGACTGATGGATTTTAAAATTCAATAACTTCCAAACGGTGACAGGTATTAAAAAAATTCTTGCAGAGGGTTATGTATGATGTCAGGAGTTTTTGTACTGTGATTCTTGATTTTAGTTCGAATTTCAAACAATAGATGGCGCTAACAGCAATAGGCAATCAGTCCAGACCCAATTTTTGGTACTTCGTAATACATTCAATACATTTTAATCTCCTTTTTTCGCATGGAAGAAGAGAGAGGCCGAAAAATCGAGCCTGGATTTAGTGGTTATTGCTTTAAGCGCCATCTATCGATGCTATTTGTAACTAAAACTGAGAATCGCAGCATAAAAACTCCTGACATCTTAGATAACACTCTTGCAATAATTTTTTTAATATCTGTCACCGTTTGCAAGTTATAGAATTTTAAAATCCATCAGTCATTTTTGGGACACCCGGTACATTAAGAAACAGTTATCCTATTTTATACAGTGTACAAAAAGAACGAACCTTACGGTCGTAAAGGAATTGTACGAAAGTCTAAATTTATCATTTATATTATTTTCACAGGCAATAGGGTAAAATATTATTAATTATATGAGGTTTAAAAATTATCGACAATGAACAGATGTGAAAATAAGAAAATACAAAGACACTGAAGCTCTGTGTACATTTTGGACCAAAAATTCATTTGAAGTTCATCAAGTGATTAAATGTGCCAATAAAACGCACAGATAAACCCCCGTGCAAGCACTTTTTTTACGTAACTATGGGGCACACATTTTAAAATGCATTTTTTACTTTTATAATGTACGTGAAGAAAAGTACTTAATTTTTTTAATCATTTTTTTTCGTAAATTCTGGGCATTAGTGCATTTCTACGTTTTTTCAGTAAAATTAGATTGTCCCTGAAACGGTTAAACAAGTTTGTTAATTATACGTTTCCATCTATACCGATTTTATCAGGCATTACTTGTGCCAAAAAAAAAAAAAAAAAAAAAAAAGGTTATGTTTGTCCGTGCTATACTCGTTAAACAGTTTCTTAATATGGTTACTTAGATATATGTAAGTAACTGGTTATCATGTTTGTCTGTGACAAGCATGATAACCCATTTTTTGGTACAATTAATATCTAACTATATTACGAAACTGTTTAACGAGTACAGCACAGACAAGCATGATAACCAATTTTTGGTACAAGTAATGCCTTAATCTAAGTAACTATATTATGAAACTGTTTAACGAGTATAGCACAGACAAGCATGATAACCCATTTTTTTTTGGTACAAGTAATGCCTAATAAAATCAGTATAGATGTAAACTTATAATATAATAGAGGTAATAAACTAAACAATTTTTGTTTATTATTATTTGAAGTTTGTCAATTTTAATAAAAAGAATTTTAATTATACAGTTAGTTAACCCAATTTTGATACTGTACAGAAAGCGTAATATTTTTATGTGCAAAAATGAACATAAAATTGCAACATAAAAAGCATTCAAATGATTTGAATTCCTTAAACAAACAAGAAAAGATAGGTGATTACTTTATATAACATAATCAGCTTGATATTTCTTAACTATTCGTAAAGAATATAACAAGGGCGTCCTTAATTATTCAATATCGAAGAATTTAAATAGCAGTTGAATTTATTTATGAGACATCAGCCGGTCTTCAAGGTCACGGGAAAAATTTTGCCGCATATCTTCAAAGGAATCATTTGTCTGCTAAAAATTGTAATGAGATAATAGAAGCTTTAATTAACAAACTGCCTTAGAAATACTTAATTCTGACATGTTTATTTATTTTATACAGCATCTTAACTAATTTATAAAACATTAATGTCTCTCGATGAATAATAGATCTTAGAAAAGTCATGTTTCAATAACACAAATATGAATGTGATTCTTTAGTTCAATTCTAAATATTATAAAAGTTCAAACAAACATTATTTTCTTATGGTTATCCATTCTCTGTTTGATTATTGTGTTTTTAATTTATAAATTTTATGGTTTACAGTTTTGAGATATTTTTAACTTACTTTTTGAACTATTTCAGTCGTCTTTTATGGTGTTTGTGCATGCCACATTTTATTTTAAATCTAATTATATCAAAAGCCGCGAAAACGAAACCTGTCAATGACGAAAACAATCCAATCCAATTAAACTTGGTTAAACGGGACAAAATTGCTGGAAACTAGAAAGTGATTATTGAAAAACGCGTTTCTTATTTTTAAAAGACATTTCAGAGGCTGGGAAGGGAACTCCGTATGTCATCAAACAAAAAAGAAAAATCATGCATAACGCATTCGTTAGGAAAAACTTTTCAGCACTATTAGTATATTATTTCGAATATTATAATACTTAAATTTAGTTAGCTGGAATATGCATAAAAAAACTGAAGAAGCACTTCTCGAAATTATCGCTCATAAACAACAATGTAACTAAATTCTTTTTTCTGCCCTGTATACGAACATTAAATATTACATGTCCTATTATTTACACGAAAGGTGTTATCACTCACCTCAACATATATCAGTTTCATAAAGCGCAGTTCAAACAATTAATGTCTATTTACAGTAATACAACGGAGTTCTTTTGTGTACTCCTGTAAATGAACAATAAATGTTACATGCCTTATTTTCTGTGCGGAAAATGTTATCACACACCTCAAAAATGTATATAAATTTCATAAATCCTGCTACAAACAATCAATGTCTTCAGAGAAAAATGCAATCGAATTCTATCGTGTGTTCCTGCAAAAGAAGAATAACTGCTACGTACACTGTTTTGTATAGGAAACATGTAGGAGTATCTTATATAATTTTCGTAGTGTTTGACGTAATGTTACATCACTAAAATTGTGCAATCATCACCCATAAACCATATTGTATTCGAATTTCGTCGAGTGTCTCTGTAAAAGAAATGTAATTGCTACCTACCTTGTCTTTGATTTGAAACATACTATATTACAGATCGATAACTTATATAAATATAGTTGAAACCCAAGTATATTTACGAGAGACAGACAGATAGACGGGCAAACGATCCGAAGTCATAAACGTTTTCCTGCTGTGTTGAAAAATGCTAAAAATCAGCCAATAAGATCTATCCTAAGACAAACATATATATGGCCCAAATTTGTTCATTAATGCATTTGAACCAAATAAGGCCATAATCTTAATCAGCTTATAACTCGCATAGAACGGTCTCAGTCCGAAATATGGCAGAACATACCTGACACATGTGGATAGTTTAAATACAACTGATACCGGCTTCGTCCTCATTTTCGGACTAAACAGTAAGTAAACTTTTCATCAAATCAGGGTAAATCATTGATTGAATTTTTTAATCTTTGCACGATGTACGAAATAATCTAAAGGTCTTTGAGAAAGTATATTGAAATATTCAGTATTTTTAATAACGTTTCTGTTTAAAATGGAAATGTGTTAAAAATAGAAACACCCTAATAAGCTATTTATTCATTTGTCAAGACAATCGTGTCTAGGCATGAGTCTTTGTCCAAAATGTAAGAACTACGCCCATGAAGAATGCCTAGAAATGACTCGAATAGGCACACGTACATTTTTCTGTTCCAAATGTGAATAACTTCATTCCGATTTCGCCACAAAATAATAACGACTTTATTTTGTCTTTTTTATACCAACATATTTTATTTTACATAGTTAAAATGTGCAATTTAAAAACACTTTTTTATTTTGTTCGATTTTGGTGTAATAACTGTAAAATATATATTAATTAAAGTTAAACCACGTACAGTAGCGAAAAAAAAATGTAAACATCCCCTTACTAACTCCTCAATAAATTATCGTAGAACAAAATTACTGGTACCGAACGATTGAAAATAAAATCTACTTTTAAATTATGTATATAAAATTTGCTTAGGGGGGGGGGTGATCTACATATTAAAACGAACCCAAACTTCATTTTTTTTAAATGGCAATATCCAATTTTAACAAGAGATTTCAAATCTTTTGTTCAAACTATGCCTAGACACCAAATTTCAAGTCATTTGAATGATAAGATTTTGAATAATAAACATTCAAAATTTAGTGCTTCTAATGTTAAATTCCATTTTCATATTTTCATTAATATCTCCTAAAATTATACTCCTAAGTGCTAATTTTTTTTGTGTAGCAATAATACTAAACTAACCAAACATAAACGTTGAATTTGCAATTTTTATAAATTTATGATATGAATTATGAATCATGAAATTAATATTCGAAAAAATTATGAATTGCAACCTACAATTTTTTTTCATGGATTTAGATTGATTAAGTCCTGCTTTATGAGAATCCAAAATGTCACATTTTTCTTCCAAGTAGTTTCCAAATTATGCTTAAAAAATGATGTTTTAAGCGTCTATGATAGAAGTGACTAGATATTTTTGAAGCTTCTTATGCTATCCTGTAATCTAGCAGTCTTCAATGACTGCTTGAGTGGCGCTTAGGTAGCCTTGATCAAGAAGGGTCAACAATCGAGTACCGAACTTCAATTTAGATACAGTCCCTAAAATACCCTCGATTTAAAACAATTAATTTCACGGGAACTTGTCGTACGAATTGCATAAAAATTTGTTTTTAGTCTAATTGAAGGGTGTCGAGTTCATTTATGCTGTCAGAATTGTGTACTGCTATACAAAAAAACAAAGTTATGGTTCGTTTTAATATGTAGATGCCCCCCTAAGCAAATTTTATATACATCATTTAAAAGTAGACTTTATTATCAGTCGTGTGGTACAAGTAACTTTCTTCTAAGATAAAATTTTGCAGAGTTAGTAAGGGGTGTTTACTTTTTTTCCCACGACTGTACTTAGCAAATTATGACCTTGCTTCGAAAAAATACTCCCAATAAAAGCCACTTTAAAGTGTCTATTGTTTTGAACTCTCCTGACCAAAATTCAACATCGACAAGAGTATTCATCATTTAATATTGTAAAAATGTGTATAAATATTACATACAAGAACATTTAAAATATTAATGTTGATATAATAGCCCAGTCAAATAAGGTGGAGAAAAGGGTAAACCTCGGAATGAAAGACAGGAAGCTGAAAATTTGCATAAATCTTTGTTTTGACATTCTAAAAGTTAGCTAAAAAGTTACATACAATCTCGTGCCCGCATCTCCAGATATTAAAGGTCAAAGGTCGCGGAAATCAGTTTTTTCTTTTATCACGAAAACTGAAACTTTTATTGGAAAAAACCCAATTACAAAATTAAAGTAGATGAAATTTTCTATAAAATACACACATTAACTTTAATTTTCTGATAAAGGGTTTTGGCGCTAGAGCGCGCTGGTGAAAGGCAACTTGTTGACTTTCTGGCCAAAACGAGAGAAAACCCTCGTCCATCCTCGATTTCTAAAAAACTATCCATTTTATCGAAAAAAAAAACAGCTGCAAAATTCAAGTAGACAATGTTTTCTACAAAATTTATAAAATAACCTTAATTTTTCTGACAAAAAGTTTAGGCACTAGATCGCGCTGAAAAAAGGCGACTTTGTGACCTTTGAGCCAAAACGAGAGAAACACCTTTCTACCCTCGATTTTTCGAAAACTATGCTTTTTTATCGAATAACCCCAATTAAAAAATTAAAGTTGACTTTATTTTCTAGATAATGCAAACATAATGCTTTAATTTTCTGACAAAAGTTTCAGGCCCTAGAGAGCGCTAAAAATTGCCGAGTTTTTGACATCTGACCAAAACGAGAGAAGCGCTTTCTCAAGATTGTTTCCTGTGCTTCAAATGATCTGTAGTAGAACTCTATTACAGGTTACCAGCTCATGGCAATATGTTTCAGACCGAGTTGATCACAATTAATAAAGAACTGAAAGAATGCAACTATAAATATGAAAGCTTCTCTTTCTATAGCGATTATAGGTCGTCGCTTCATCCAATATCCAACTCAAGCTCGTTAGACACATCAGTTTAAAAAATCCATGATTTGGGGAGAGACAAGGAAGTAGGGTCGTTTTGGGTTGCGCTATGGAGTGCTAGAGAGAGCGCTAAAAATTGCCGAGTTTTTGGACATCTGGCCAAAATGAGAGAAGCGCCTTCTCAAGATTGCTTCCTGTGCTTCAAATGATCTGTGGTAGAACTCTATTACAGGTTATTAGCTCATGGCAGTATGTTTCAGACCGAATTGATCACAATTATTAAAGAACTGAAAGAATGCAACTATAAATATGAAAGCTTCTCTTTCTATAGCGATTATAGGTCGTCGCTTGATCCAATATCCAACTCAAGCTCGTTAGACACATCAGTTTAAAAAATCCATGATTTAAGGAGAGACAAGGAAGTAGGGTCGTTTTGGGTTAAGGCCTACGTTGGTATTGCAGGCAACGAAGACGCTGAGAGACTTGGCAATGCAGGTGCTGGGTTCGTTGATATTAGTGTCCATGTCCAGCTCTCACCGCGATCCCTAAAGAACAAAATCGGCCATGAGATATTCAGTCTGTGGCAGCATAGGTGGCAAGAAGAGACCTCAGGCGTTTTCCGAATCCTGCCTAAGGTTTCGGAGAAACGCGCCGGGAACTCTCTTTTAATTAACACGTTGAGTGCCACCATACAAATTTGCCAGTTTGGCCTCCATTTTTATACAGACGTTTAGTGTTCATACCAGAAATAAAGAATAGTTTCTTACGCTTTATTTAATAAAAGACATTTAGCGATAACATAATGTAAAATATATTCTTATCACGCGCTGGCGCGGGATCGACAGCGAAAATGTTAACAGGGCATTCAAGGGCGCATGGGCCCTTTCCCGCCAACTACCGATACCTCCCAGTCCGCCCCTTGGCTTGTGCGTGTCCATTTTACACGTCCCCAAGTCCAGCATCCAGTGAATATCTGCTGTAGGAGTGTGTTGTTACTCAATCACTGGGGAATAGGTTTTGACCGAAATTGAGGACAACTTCGGTCAGGAACAACTTTGTGGTTTCCGAACTGAGAGGGCATCTTGTGGCTTTCCTCGAAGAAATGGAGCCTTACTTATGATAGACAACATGGCTGGTAATCCCTATTCTGTACCATAAGGAAGGCGTTGAAGGAAGAAAGAAGTTTTGAAGTTACGGAAATGAAGTCACCAAGTTCAAGTTATCAAGACTTAAACATCATCTAAATATTGTAAATATTTTTGCATTACTTATTTAGTCTAACGTGTACCTTTTATTCATTTTCTTCTTCTGTAAATAAAGTCCTCTCTCGTATGGACACCTCCCGAACCATACGTGAAGCTTTTCATGTCACTATATATTATTAAAAAAATAAAGTAGTTGGTGTGTAATAAAACACCTGCTAATCACCCCGTATGAAGGAAGGGTCGGCGAGTTGGCAGGCCTTCCAGTGGGAGAATATGCGAGCACGTGCAGAAATGAGAAGACCTAGGAAGACATCTTAATGATGACGGATGAGCATAGTGTTGTTGCTTGAACTTCGATCACTCATCCGCGTAGTATCACAGGGCACGGGTCACAGGGACAATAGAAATGTCCCCATCTCTAAATTCCTCTTAAGCTGCAACCCATGAGTAGGGTAACTGTATTAAGCAGTTTATCTCTCGTTTAGTTAAATGAATATTATTTACTGTACAAAAAATAAGCACCGTTTAGAATTGGTTCCGGATGAACACAAAAAGAGAAAAAAAAATCGCAAACAAAATAAATATTTATTTTTTAAATTGTACTTTCTCTCTATTAATAAATATTTCATCTTTGTTAATATACTGAGCAAGAACAAGTTCTAAATAAGTTTTATTTAAGATAATCTACAATAAAAAAATATTATTGTTTAGATGTACTTGGGGTTACATGATATAGAATTGTACGCAACAAGTAAAATACAAGTATATTGATTATGATTTTATTAAAATGAATATTACAGTTTTCTGTTTTGAAAATTTGGTACATCACAAATTTATAATATGCATATGTGTGTGTGTGTGTATTTACTATTGAGAAGATAATAGAGAAAAGATACATAAATTATTTAAAAAACATAACTTTCTATTCGTTTTGTTTTTGAGAAAAAAATTCAACTTCTGATTTTTGTAACATATAGTTATATAGACTTTTCTGCATACCTGATAAGAAAATTATACTTAAAATTTGAATATGTCAAGTAATTTGTAAATTTTAATAACTTTTTAGCAATTTTGTTTTTAAATATTACCTTTATTCATTTAATGTTTCATAATAAATTATTTAATTAACTTCTTTTCCACATTTAGTATGAAACTAAGTAAAAATTAAGTGCGTTAATAATTTTTTTAATATTTCTAGGGTTAAAATCAGCATTTTTCTTCCAGGAGGAGGTCTTCCAGTCTTCTATTGATATAGTTTGTTTTTTCAATAGGTAGAAGGAATACTGGAAACAGAGAGGAGGAGGGGGGGGGGGGCACTCCCTTCCTAAATATTTGAAAATATATTAATTTTGGTCACTTCTGGCTAATTATAATCATTTGGCATCTTTTAATGAAAATCCTGGTTATTCTTATGGGGGCCCCTTAAAAAGGGAGACCTGGGGCAATTGCCCCGCATTCCCTGCATAGGTCGGGCCCTGTGTGTTACGCCATTAGAAAAATATTAATTAATTAAAAAATGTGGGGGGGGGGAGACGGTAGTAAATTTTACTTGTTCTCTATTATGTCTGTATGTGCCGTATTATTGATTGTTCAATGTATCAGTTTATATAAATATATTCTTTTTATCAGATGTATAGGAATATATACTGCTCAAAACAATTAAAGGATATTGCAGTTTTAGGTGGATTTTGTATCTGGTAAACTGTTTAGCTGATTGATACATGGTCGACAGACATACTAGGTTATATGAGAATAAATTACACATGTTTGGCAGAAAAAAATGCATTTTATTGCGCATTTGGAGGGGAAGGGGGACTAAAGGAAAAAAACACAATTTGTGCATATGAGAAAAAAAGAATAAGAAAAGGTGTTTTCTTCAAAGAAAATCATTTTCAGTAGGGGGTATGGTTTCCACGGGCGGCCAGCAGCGTTGAACACCTTTGAGGCATGGACTCAATGAGGCTATTAATGACGAGTTGGGGTATTCTGCCCCACTCTTCCAGAAGATCTCTTTCCAGTTCTTGGAGAGTTTGTGGGGGTTGTTGGCGGCCAGAAACTCGTCTTCCTAGAGCGTCCCAAACGTGCTCGATTGGATTCATGTCTGGAGAACACGCTGGCCATTCCATTCGAACGATTCCTTCCTCGAAAAGGAAATCCTCCACCAGGTTTGCACGATGTGGCCTGCAGTTATCGTCCATTAAAATGAAGTTATCTCCGATTGCTGCAGCGTAAGGGACTACAATAGGTCTGAGGATCTCATCCCTATATCGGCGACCAGTCAGAGCTCCATCTTGAATGATGTAGAGGTCAGTGCGCCCGTCAATGGAGATGCCACCATACACCAACACTCCTTCACCGCCAAATCTGACACTTTCGTGCACGAACGCAGGATTATTCCTACTGCCACTGTCCCTCCAGATGAAAATACGCCTATTATTCGGATGCACAGAAAAACGGGACTCGTCAGAAAACAGAATATTGCTCCATTCATTTCTCCTCCAGTTGACATGCACGGTTGCCCACTCCCTGCGTTCGCGACGATGCCTTGATGTTAATCTAATACATACTATCGGTCGGCGAGCATACAGACCTACAGCATGGAGCCGGTTTCGGACAGTCTGAGTTGAAATAGTGGTGCCTGTAGCCGAGCGAAGGTGTTGTTGGAGAAGAGTAGCGTTCATGATTCGGTGTCTCCGAGCTGTTAACGCTAAATACCGATCTTCATTGGGCGTTGTTGCCCGTCTACGACCTTGCCCTGGTCTTCGGCTTGCACATCCACTCTCCAAAAAACGGTTCCAGATCCTGGAAATGACACTTTGTGACACTCCAATGGCTTGCGCTACTTCGGCTTGAGTTTGGCCCCCTTCTAACCTACCAACAATTCTCAAAGCTTCTGAATCTGTCAAATGACTTCGCTGAGACATCGTACTCATCGAAACAAAGCAATCACTGAATGCCGATCATCCTTGTCTTCATTCTCTTTTATCCAGTTGAAAGTCAAATTTCATTCGCTGCCGCTGAAGCGACGTTTTTGACGTCGAACTCAAAATTTGCATACTCCACAGTTTGAAAACCAGAATAATTTGCATTTGTGATTCTCTTCTTCTATTTTCGGCAAAAAAATTTCGTTTATATCTTTATTTTATATAAAACTTCAAATATCCTTTAATTGTTTTGAGCAGTGTATTTTATAACGACCCTTTTTAGATTCTAGAAAACAGAGCATAAATTTTATTTATTTCATCATGTTAAAAAGTAACAACTATTACTAAAATAAAATATTTCAGTTTAAAAAACTTGTAAATTATTTATCAAGATAATTTTATTGAGGTTACAAGAAATCTTCAAAAACATTCTGACAAAATGGATGATTAAAACTAATTTTTAAGATATGCTTGTTATGAAAAGGCAGGTTTACTTTATGTAATGGGCCTTTCACTATTTAATAATGCCTTAATTATCTTAAAAACTTTTGCTCATAAAAAGTATTTAGAAATTAAAATAATACTCGTTTGAACAAAATTTCTTTGATTCGTATTTTATCATGTAAGACATTCACCTTTATTTAAATTTTTATTTTGTCTTTCCAAAAGAGTAACTTTTATTTGTTCTAAAATTAATTTAATTTCAGACTATTAAGTCAAATATAATAAACATCAATAAATTAAACCAGCAAACAAACAAAAAGGAAGGAAGAAACACGTAGAAAAAGTTTTAATATCACAGAATACAAGAGTAATTTTTATTTAATTTAAAATTAATTTAACTTGAAAATATTAAGTTATATAAGCAATTTACATAAATAATCTAATGAGAATAATAATTTAATAAAATAAAATAATAGATTACTACTTTAACCCTGTCGGGTCCGAATATTTTTTCATTTTGAGAAATAAGTTATTACTTCAATAATGTTAATCCTAGCTATCCAAATAGACTTACTGAAGTTTAACGAATATTTCATTGTCTGAAATCTAATGAATGTTTTGTGTACTATTAAATTCATTTTTATGTGAAAATAGGCTAAGCAAGATATTTTGAAGACGTTTGGAAAATAACGTAATACAACAGGATTTAAGAGAGTGTTACAAATTGCTAATGTTTTTTGCATTTTATAATACATGATTCTTTCAGAAAAGAAACATATATTTCAAATTCAAAGAGTGAAACGTATAAAATAAAGGAACCGCCAACGGTGCAAAAAGAATTAAGTAAACATTTAGTATTATTATTATTACTAAATGGCAAAACGTAAATGAAGTCATAATAAGAAAGGCATAGCCATAAACTATCATTTCTATATGTAAAAAATAACTAAATAATTGTTACAGCAAAATGATACTCAATGAAAAGACACGTACTATTAATAGTACACCAAACCCGAAAGGGTTAAATATCCATATTTAAATTTAGTTACAGTATTTACACTTATATAATGAAACCTAACTTCACCGATATATACAATGTATGCTAAATGCTATATTATACTGCATAAAAATGAACTTTTGCTCTTTTTATAATAAAAATTATTTCTTTTATAAATATATATTTATAAAATATTATATAAAAGGTAACTGGAAATGTTCACTTAAAATTTCAGACATATCCAGTAACAAATAATTACATATTGTATTTATTTTTTATTGTTTGTGCAGTTTTAATGAAATAAAAACTTTACAATAAAAGCTATATTAATTATATTGTATACACATATTTTATTGTTTTAATTTATTAACATTTTTTGTCGCAACATATTTTGATGTTCTCATGCTTACAGTCAGCAAAGAGAAAATTCGGGTCAGAGCTGGACGTCTGCACGGGTCGAATTTCCAGAACTAGGTTCAGCCCAGCCCGGCCCACACGAAAACTCTCTTGGCTCGGTCAGTGTAAAATTAAAATTTCGGGCAAAAATAAGTAAAAACAGATCTACTCCGGCCTATGAAATAAATAATTAGATATGATAGGTCGGGTCAAACTTTTTCAGTATATTATAGATTATGTCTCTTCAAGACAATTACACAACAGCAACCTTAATTATTATTTAGAAACTAAAGAATTTTCAACATTCAAATAAAGATTCATTAAAAAAATTGACGTAATTTAGAATAAAATACAAATGAAAGTCGTATAATAAAAATATATTTTTGAAAATATTTCTTTGTAATTTATTATGGCTGTTCTCAAATCCAAAGGAACTAGTTTCTGACACATTTCTGAATTAATTATTAACCAGAAATGCATAAAATGGGCAAGTGTTCTTATTCAGGACCTTCGTAATCGAATGGTGTTGCCCATTTTTTGCTAAAGGCAAAAGATCTATCAAAAATGTTGTCAAAGTTAGCATTTTGAATAAAATTTCACTAAGTGATAGCCCGGGAAAGAAGAAAAACCTGCCCGCACGTGACAAGAATTTCTATAACTCAATAAGTAATTTATTTAACAAAATATGGAAATTAATATTCATTTCCAACCGTTTCAATAGTCCGACTTGGCAACTTTATACCTTTACAGTTGAAAATTAGTAAGAAAATCTGTCAGAAAGTCTCACGTTATTGAGCAGGGAATTTGAGAACCAACCACCTTAAGGCTGCTCTGAAAAGCTCTGCTCAACAAGCGCAAAACGTTTTGACACATTTACAAATTTCTTTTTTAGCAGGACGATATAAAATTAGAAGATCTGACTATGGAAGCGATATGGAATCGAATTGTGTTTTTCATTTTTTCAAAAAAATAAAAAAAAACGGAAAAAACAGTTAGATTAGATAGTTTCTGAACAACAACACTTGCTAATTTTAAGCATTTCCGAACAAAAATAAATTAAAACTTATGTCATAAAGTTGCCCTTTTTAATTTGAGAATTTTGCCCGTAATGTATATTTTCTATGATTACATCGACGGAAGTTCATTATGGTTATTACTATTTTTGAAAAACATACTGCCTGCCTGACACATCCTGCAAATAATTAATTCCAATTCTACTATGTAGAAAAACAAATTTGATCCTGGTATAATCCATGTTCATGATATGTCCATGTAAGCTTGACACAAGTAATAACTGATTTTTAAAAGTACAAAGCTGGCAGATTTTGATAAATAAATTAATTAGTGAATTCAAAGTGATTTTGGTCGAATGATAACCGTTTTTTCGCCTCTCTCTGACTATTTTTTTTTCTTTCCTCCGAAAATTCGGTTCAAAACGCCCATTTTGATGGTATTTTCTGAAAGATCTTTTACGTTTACCAAAGAAAAAAAAAAAAAAAAAAAAAAAAAAAAACTGGAACGTCTTTCGATTACATAATTTCTGAAAAACAGCACCTGCCGATTGATGTATTCATGATTGAACATCGGGATTCTGTAATTGAGCGCTTGGCGAAATCTCTTCGTTTCAACGCCAAGTAACACACGCGAATGCCCCTTTAATAAACCACCCTCCCTTCACAATCTCCCATCTTGACCTTTGGGGAGAAAACAGCAGGAAGGCAATAATTATACCGTGCCAGGCGTAGTGCAGCCCAGTCATCAGCTTATCACTCGTGCAATGTCCAGTATTGTATGCGAGCACTACCCAACTAGTCTTATTGCATATCTAAGAGTAGCTCATTTCCCCCTTATTATTTCATGAGCTACTTTATTATGTAATTTAGAACTTATCTGTTTTATACTTTCGTTTTTAGTACGCTGTAAGAGAAAAACAGAAAATTTTCAGAAAACTCTTTTGGCAATGTAGCTACCAGTATTTTTTTACTGTAGAAATTTGCATGATTTGTAGCAATTTTCCGTAAAAAATTATTTTCGTGTACATTTTGCTGTTTATTTGCAACAACAACAACAAAAAAGCTGGCATCAAAATTGCCAGTCGATTTTCCGTAATGTTTTCAATTCTTTCTTACAGTTTATAGAGAATAAATGTAATTTTAGAGATATAATACAATATTAATTGCGTAAAATTAATGAAACATTAAGCATTTCCTAGTAATTTTGTAAATAACGCTAAACTTTTTCCAATAGTTATTGAGCTCCCGAGATGTCCGTTATTTAGGGGTTTTATATCGATGTTACAAAATTTTGCAAAAATATCAGAAATCAATTAGACCATATTTGAATCCGAAATCATATCGTATTGATGAAGACAATATGCATAAATCATACTTAGACTAAGAGTAAAGAAGTAGGAAAAATCATGCGTGAAGCATAGATTACGAAACACTTTACAACACTTCCAGAATACTTTAACAATACTTCGTTGTCTAATAATCGTTTTAGAAAACTCATAACATATTTGAAAAACAAGATTCAACATTTACCGTCCACACCCGGAAAAGTTTTTCAATTCTTTTGTGCAGCCCTGCATTTGATCTATAGAATTATATATATTTTACAAAGTATGTTAAAATTTATTTTAATACGAAAACGCTTAACAGCGTGGAAACTCGCCGCCAGCAATTTCTATCAATAGGTGGAAACATACTTGAATCCTTTTGTACAGTCCTTTATATTACCTACAGATTTTTATACACGCTATATATAAAGATAAAATTTATTTCAGGCAAAAAACATGCTTAAAACTACTGAAATCACACTTTTAGAAATTACATCCATAAGCGGTCATTTATCCTGTTCTTTGCATGGCCCTGTATGTGATTTTATTCGTATTCTATAAACTTCTCTTACTTTACTAAATGTAGTTCAGCTTGAAGATTAAAAACTTAAATAAAAACCACATTTAAGTAATCCATGTTCTTAATCAGCAATGCTTACGAATTCTTTTGAGTAGCCCTGTATATGATTTATAGCATATATACATGCCACGTAATTGTGTATGTGTGTGTGTGGGTTTATTATACTATGGAATAATGACCATGGTAAGT
Source organism: Maratus speciosus (assembly GCA_963932465.1). Lineage (NCBI taxonomy): Eukaryota > Metazoa > Arthropoda > Arachnida > Araneae > Salticidae > Maratus > Maratus speciosus. The sequence continues at coordinate 36,977,475 of OZ010787.1, read as the reverse complement.
ACTTCAATTTATAAGCCATTTTTCCTCTCACAGTTTTACTGTTTTGGGGCATTATTGCTGCAGTGTCAATAGACACTGCAGTGTGCAGTACTATAGCAATCATGTTAAAACATTAAAATCGCATACATTTCTCTTATTTAGATACTAAAAAATATATATTTTTTAAAAATTGCTATTGATCTGTGTGGGAACTGAAGGGTTAAGTCTAAAATTGCAACTTTTAAATTATGTATCTAATTCAAGTATTTTGCATAAGACTAAAGAGTGTAATTTTAATCTTTAGATAATAAACGAAAATATGGCCGGCGTCATTTGTAATTAATTCTCCATGCGGGTACTTATAAAAAAACTGGTCTAATTTGATCTGATATATCAGCATCATCCATAAAGAAAATCTACTTAGAATACATTTCGATATTTCGATTCATTTGCCACCAATATTAAGATTAAAAGTTCTATATATAGAGAATAGAAGGCTTCGAAAACAATTTAAAAATCTTTAGAAAATGGAGAAAAATGTTATTTCTGACTCTAAGTTTCAGATGATAACAAACAATAGCTGATAATGTTCATAATGTTAAAAACATGCTGTCAAAGGTACAAACATTATTCCTTTAACATGCGGGATGTCTGACCTAAATGATAATTCCATTGATACCAGAATCAGTTTCACAACATTTAATGATGCTCACGTATAAAAGACGTTATGTATTAAAGAATTAATCAGTGTAATACAAAAGGTTTGTTTCAGAAACATAGCGGTGAATATTGAATTACCATAAGTAATTTAAGGATACAATAACAACGTTAAAAACTTCTAACTGTGTTAATATTTTGAAAGTTTAAATTTATTACAACCAACAGGATTCGGGTACTAATCATTCAATTTAAAATCCAATTGTGTACTGCTCATTCATCTTAGCCCGGAACAAGTTATCAAAATGACAGTTTGAGAGACATTTAATGATGAATCTACATGCAAACTAAATTATTATACTTTTTAGAAATTTAAATTTCTTAAAATTGATTTACAATGACATGCTGCTTAGCACACGTTTGCTCGAAAGTATCAACCGGATGCTTTCGCAATAGATTTTTGCAAAATATTCACTTTTTATAGCTCATATTTATTTCTTCTGAGGACTAAATTAATTATAATTCGCTTTACACCAGATATTCAGTTTCATATTTAAAATGTTATAAAAGAAAAATAAATCAGACAAATTTATTTAAAATCATTTATCCACTTCCGTTATACACATATTTCTTTAATGAAATTTAATTATTTAGTAGCTACGCACATAGAACCAAAATTATTTCAATACAGTTTCTACAACAAACTACTTTGATATAATATAATTATATTAATTAAATTATTTCTATTATGAAATATTCAACAATACTGTAGCAGTTTTTAGTGGGAAGAATTTGGAAATTACGAAACATGCTTCTTTATCTGTAGTGTTTACACACATATAGAATCGTAAAAAATAACAACGTTAAATCACCAAAAATTTAAATGCTATATGCTACCGAAACCGGTATGCTTGAAATTAAAATTTTTAGTGATTTAACGTTGTTATTTTTTACGCTTCTATTATATTTCACCAAGTTCCTTCTTGATAATTAAGTCTACGCACATAGTCTAAGCTTTAATTATTTCAAAATACATATAATTTGATATTAATATTCGGAAAAATATTAATTTTAACCTGTGAATGTTTTAACAAAAATCCAATTCTTAAAGATTCAAATATGCGAATCAAGCAGGACGGTCGTTCTGCCAAGCCAAGCTAAAAAAATGTTAACCCCGCCAAATAAACAAGCGCCAAAAATAATGGCAAGACACCGTAACTGCTTATTATACTGAAGGCAACTTCTCCATGTTAAATCGACCAAACATGGCAGCGTAAAATTTCCCATATCAAAAGAACCAATCATCGCAGAAAAATAAAACCAAAACCAGAAGGACCTAATGAAAAAGATGTTCAATTTGAGACCAAATGCATCTTCATAAATTAATTATAAACAGGGATATAGATTTTTTAAAATACCGTCGAGATACTGAAAATGACCAATTATTTTTCTTCGTCACACCTTATGTTTAAATCAAGGTAGAGACTTAAATAATGGACAGAAAAAAGTAAGGATTGCATTTTTGGACAGACCTGCAAAAAAATACTTTTTGAGAATTGCGTTAATTTTGATAACTAATTTTTATGTTTTCTTTATTGCTGATTCCGAAAATGAAATCCATTCTTTTCTATCACGTAAGGATTTTTCTCAAAATGATTGAATATTTTTAAAGAAAAAGCTGAAATCACGAAATTTTGACATTTAAATTTCAATTATTTATAAACCCATATAAATTACATTTATATAATAGTTCAAGTAATAGTTGGGTATATGTAGAGGGTTACAAGCCCTTAGAGTAATGTTTTCTTTACATCAAAAGTTTTTTTGCCACTTTTCCTATTGTGAATTTTACAGAGATTGTATCTTTGTAGGATCCAGCAGTAGTCGGCTATCATGCTGATATTCCATTTGCCTTGATATCACCTATTTCCTTTATATCCTGGTGAAATCTTTCACCTTGATCCTCACTAACTGCACGTAAATTTTCAGGAAAATAGCCTAGGTGTGAATCGAGAAAATGGACTTTTAAGCTCATATTACACCTTAAAATCTTGAAATTTTTTACGATCTCTTCTACAATGGATTTGTAGTTTGGGTCCTTTTTGTTGCCAAGAAAGCTATTAATAACTAGTTTGAAAGATTTCCAGGCTTTTCTTTCGCTTGTTTTTATTTTATTCTCAAAATTTTCATTTTCCTGATGTCTGGTCTTGCAAACACACCTTCTTTCAGTTTTGCTTCGGATAAACCCGGGAACTGCTCACAAACGTATTTGAAACATTCATCTTGTTTTGTTAAAGCCTTGACAAATTGTTTCATAAGACATAATTTTATATGAAACAGTGGAAGTAACACTTTTTTGGATCAACAAGATTTTTCCTTTACCAGGTCTATGAGGGACAGGACGTATGGCAGACGGAATGTCAGGATAAAATATTTCCTTTTTGTTCTTTAAATTGAAACCTTTCACATTACAAATACAAAAATAGAAATCATCAACGTGATTTTTAGGTTCTCTCCAAATCATTGGCATACCAAACCGAAAAGATTGCTTTTTACCTTGAAGCCATTGCCTTAATTCTTCTACACAAATATGACAAACTTTGTATGGAGCTCAAGGCTTGTCTTGATCGTCCAATTTCATGCCAAAATAAGCGAAATACACTTAAAAAAAAAAAAAAAAAAAAATCAGAAATGTTTCTTTGTTGTTTTTTCACTGTGTCGTTACCACAAATATAGCAGAAACAATTTGGTGAATTAGCACATCCTCTGGAAGCCATGCTCGCTAATGCAGAAAAAACTAGAAGTAAAAATTACTACTATAACTTATAACTGACATGTCGGAATAAAAACGCATGTGTACAGCACAGAGTAAAGAAAGACATTGTTTCAGAAGTAGAGATAAGGTCAGTGAAAAGGGGTGTAACGAAGGGGTGGTGAGCAGACACCTGGAAGCAGGAGAGATCCGATTTCAACTGGTTTCCTCTGTCTTAAATATTGTATTTAATAGGCAGTTTGACTATTAAGAGAAATATTCTGTATTGAAATAGTTTCTTCTTTCTTTTTTATTAGTTTAATACACCAATTTTCTATTTTAAGTCCATAAATTTATTTATCAAACTCATATAAATAATAATTTTTGATCCGAAATATATTCAATTCATAAAAAAATAGATTGCGATTTATGATGATACTGTACGTGATGGAATTTTTTCATTATTTTTCTAGTAATCAGCATCCAAAAAACTATAAAAAATACCACTTACTTTACCGGCAATTTTTTCATCGCAGGCTTGTGTACTCAATCTACGTGCTTTTATAAAATTCAGTTTTAAAAACATAAATTTTCGATTCTTAATTAGCGAAAATCTGTTAATTAAATCTAAAGTTTACAAATTATGCCAAACAGCGATTAACCCGCCAAAACAGTTTAGAAATCTTATATTATTCTTTTATATTATCATTTTGCATTGATTTCATCGAAGAAAATCCAATCGAAGATCCGATATCCAGATAGATTTTTCGCTGTTAGCGAAATGAGTTTGACCAATCAGAAGCCAGCATGTTTGAGAAGTTTTGCTGTTTCTGGATCCCGGCCTATGTCATAAAAGTTTTGAGTCATTTTCTTAGTGCCATGGATGAAGTGCAATGTTTGTAGAAATCTAGGCTGGGATCCACATAGATTTTTCGCTGTTAGCGAAACGAGATTCACCAATCAATAGCCTGGATTTCTGCAAACAGTGAAAAGTTCGCAAAAATGCAGGCTTCTGATTGATGGATCTCGTTTCGCTAACAGCGAAAAATCTATCTTGCTTGCGGCCAATTATGTTGAACACAATTTTGCATTTCCACATCCAGGAAGGGTATTGATGTCATAACAACAGTACGTATTCGAAACTATTTGTTTGTTTGTTTGTTTAGACACATACATCAGACTTGTGTGCTTGACAACAAGGCCCACTTATAAGTCATCGTCGATATACAGGGACGAGATAGCACAATGAAATTTACAGCACAGAGAATTTTTACATCCGGGAGCTCCACAAAGAGTGTGCAATGGAGTCAGCGGGAGTCGAACCCGACAAGCCCCCTACGCTCTAAAGGGATTAGCAGCGTGGTGTCTTAACCACTCGGCCGCGGAGGCCCCTCGAAACTATTTAAGGCATTGATTCTGAACTCCTTTGCTATACATTTCGATATTAAAGAAGTTGTTGCTTCCATAGTAACAGTACTTTTCTCTATTGCTCACGCTAAAACACAAATATCGAAATTTAACCAACAGCGATAAGAAACAACACCATAACAGAGAGCGTTTATACATGAGAGCGGTGATATATGCGCAGGAGGCATGCTCATTTCCAGTTTTTGTCGAAAGTACGGCAATCCACTTTCTTGAATAGAGGATATTCTATTTACGTTATGATCACGTGGTCAAGGCAAGGAAGTCTAGCGTAAAGAAGGGAAGGCTCCGTCTACGTAATGTAAATCCCCGCTAGCCAATGCAACAGTTCATGGGAGAAAGCAGTAGTAGTTTCCTGTTTCCCTTTTTATCAGTTAGAAGTTCTTTGGGTAAATTACCGGTACCACGTGATTTTTTCAGCCTCGAACCCATATTTGGAATATCCTCCATTAGACGATACGCGCATGGACGAGCTCTATTAGACTAGGGAAATAATTCAACATGCATTAGCCTGACGATAATGACACGCTCGCAAAGACCTTTAACGATTTGTTTTTATCACTTTTACCAATAAACATTTATTGGCCGTATGTCGCTACTTCTTTATAGAGACACACTTGTTCCTAATTAGATCCCGGCCTTAATGTATCAAAATACGGAGTTTGCTTTCTGTACTTAACATATGCCGCTGTATTCGACATTCGTCGTTCAGCCTCGTTAGTTAGTTATTTAAGCTATGAGGTATTCGCTACGGCTTTTGCCGGCATGACCTCAAATGATCACAAAAATGGCGTTATTTCCTTGAGACAACCACAGATTCAACCTTCCTCCACGAGGAAAAAAGGCAGAACCCTTTCAGCCTCGTTCAACATTTATGGGATACAATTTTTTAGCACCTTTTTAATAAGCCGATTTTTAAACTATATCTTCTAGAAACTATAGATCTGTTATAGCGTCTAGATTATATGTTGTAGAAAGCGACTATCCCAGCAATACTTAAAAAAGCGCGGAAATATTGAATCCTTTAAATGTACAACGATGTTGAATTCCAAACAGTCATTTGCATCGACATCTGCAGAATATTTTTTAAAGAAGAAAGAGACACGTGTAATGCACCGCTACAGCGTCTAGAATACGTAACATGGAAATTTGTTATCCAAGAAGCGCTAAAAAGTTGTATCCCTTAAATGTACACTGACGCTGAAATCCAGGGCATCGCAGCGACATCTGCGATATATTTTCAAACTTAAAGTAAACATCGTATTATTACAACGAGTTTGACGCCAAGCACCGAGGCTAACGAAAAAGGCAGGCTACCGCGGTAGGTCCTATTCTTCTTTTTTTACAGACCGCTGGAGTCACGTGATGCTCTTTTCGCACACCTTCATTGGTGCATTCGAGCATCACGTGACTCCAGCGGTCTGTAAAAAAAGAAGACACGGACCCACCGCGGTAGCCTGTCTTTTTCGTTAGCCTCGCCAAGCACACAGGTTAGATGTATGTTAATAAAACGTAAAAAAAAAAAAAAAAAAAAAGGTTACAGCGTCTAGCCCAAATCGTCTTGGAGTTTTGGAAAATATCCTGCAGATAAAATCCGCAGATCAGCTGTGATCGACTCATTAGATTTCAGCATCGTTTGAAATTTAAGAGATCCAAAATTTTAGCACTATTTTTAAGTATTACTGTGATAGCCGATTTCCACACTATATATTCTAGACGCTGTAGCACCGCAGTACACTGTTAAAAATATCGTGAAAAATTACCTCTGTTTTTAAAGACTCTCTATTTTCTGACCAATGAGAACGCTACATAAACACCTATAAAGCGTCCTCATTGGTCAGAAAATAGATAGCCATGAAAAACAGAGGTAATTTTTCACGATATTTTTAACAGTGTAGCCTGTCTTTTTCGTTTGCCTCGGAGTAGATATAGATGACGTCATTTGAAGCTGTTCCTAAACTGTGATCAACGACATACAAGGCGAGCTCATCACGTCACACGGACTTGATTATCTGTACACGGCAATAACCACAAAAAAAAATCGGCGCGCCGCTTTGTACTATCATCCTGTAAAGATGATCCAACTCCGTGTGACTTTTAAACGTCATGAACTGGCCTATTATGTCATTGGTCGCGCTAACACCTTCCCTCATGCGTCCGCCATATATAGCGGCATCTTGCACTGGAGACTGCTTAATGGGCTGCTATCGGTCAAAATCAAGAGAGAAAAGGGCAGAAGAGGGGGAAAGAACTCGTTTTTTTGGTATCTAGTTTTTCACACGGGAAGATTGACATGTCTGCTCCTCTCCTTTCATAGCTTTATGGTGGTGAAATAAGCCAACGCTCCCTACACTGTTAAAAATATCGTGAAAAATTACCTCTGTTTTTAATGGCTATCTATTTTTTGACCAATGAGAACGCTGCATAAACACCTATGGAGCGTTCTCATTGGTCAGAAAATAGATAGCCTTTAAAAACAGAGGTAATTTTTCACGATATTTTTAACAGTGTAGCTATTTGAGAAAGTCTTGACACGCGTCACGAAAACCTCACACAAAGCAGGCAAAGCAAAGAAACAAAATCATTCATTGGCTCTTGGATATGAACGAGGCAATGAATGATTTTTTTTCTTTGTTTTTCCTGCTTTGTGTGACGTTTTCCTGACGCGTGTCAAGGCTTTCTCGAATATTTAAAGGGCATTGAATAGGTCGGGATCAAGATAGATTTTTCGCTATTAGCGAGATGAGATTGATCAACCAGAAGCCTGCATTTTTGCGAACTTTTTGCTGTTTGCAGTAAACACCGAAAGGCCTGCAAGGATGGAGGCTACTGATTGGTCAATCTAATTTTACTAACAGAAAAAAATTTATCTGGATCCCGGACATTAACTTTGGTTGGTTAAGACGATTTTGAATAAAATCAAATCAGGAAGCTAATGTTTGTTAACTTTTCGGGTTAGTTTAATCGAAATCTTCCACGTCTATTACTGAAAACTGAGTTACCGTATTTTGGACAAAAACTTGAATATGAGTACACGACTTGTGCATATGTCACCACTCTTACATATAAATGTTCTCTGTTATGAGCATGATTCTAAGCGCAGCTGGTTAAATTTGAGTATCTGAATATTAGAGAAAGCAATAGTGGCCCACCGTGGCTGAGTGGATAAGGCACCACGCCGCTAATCGCTTGAGAGCGTAGGTAGAGGCGGGTTCGAATCACGCCGTGATCCCCACGTGATCTGATGTATGTGTTCAATAAAACAAACAAATAAGCAATAGTGAAAGGTACAGTTGCCATGGAAGCAACGACTTCTTTAATTCGTATTATAGAAAATTAATGAATAGTTGTAAATGACTCAAGTTTAAAATGTATGCAAATGATCTGGAAATATCAATGGCTCCCATCTAGTACTTTACAAAAGTAATTTAATAAATTCACATGATGTATAAGTTGATGCAACTCTTAGCTAATGAAAATTCTGCAACAAGACTTATGTAGGTAGATCTTTTCAATGATTAATTCAGAATTCAAAGAACAAAACGAAGTTCTTAAGCGCTCTTCCTCACCTCTCCCCCCTCAAAAAAGGAAATACGATAGAAAGATATAAGTATTTGGATAATTCAGTATGTCTGTGATCTTTTGTCAGAGTTTAGAAAAGATGTCTGGGTATTAAAAAAAAACATAAAGCAAATTTGATGAACGATAAGACTATAGATTTCGGGTAATTTTTAAACTGAAAAAAAATTTAATTGTAATGTATATGCGGCTTTAATAATAGACTTTTAAAGATAAACAATTTAGGGTAATTTTTATATGAAATTATATTCTCACGTTTATGCAAATAGGTATGGATAAACAGACTTGAGTAAATTTGCATATTTATTCTTTCTTCTCTATAACACTTGCCCCACCAGTGGCCGAGAGGTTCTGCTCTCGAAGCTGGTAGACGGGAAGTGCTGGGTTCGAGCCCAATCGCGCCCGTCGCCCTAATCGTTCGGAGTTTTCGTGGTTTTCTTCGAGCCGTCGATTCCCATGCGTAAATACGGATTAGGTTCCCTTAGAAAGACCCCCACGAAGGGCACTCCCCTCCCGGGCCTATATCCCTTGAGCAGATAATTGGCCGTCAAAAATCAACCAACCTTCTCTATAACATGATCTAAATGAAAATGAAGTTATATGTACAGTTTATATCTTTAAAGTTTTAGATTTTTTTTATCTAAAATGTTTCTTCATTTTGTCTAGAATTGCTAGATTTACAGATCTTTAAATAATCTTCGATTCTTTAGATGCCTGCGGGGCTTCATTCTCGGATTAGCCGTAGGTATTTGTAAAGGTAAATTTATTTTGCAAAACCGTCAGCAAAAAAAAGTTAGAACAAACAATTAACTGACAGACTAACTGTAAATATATATTTTATTTCTACTCTATCTGGTTTTACTAAATTTTCATCCTTCATAGAAAATTTTAAGGAGATATAAATTGAGAAATGCTGATACTTTGAAAGAAGAAATTGACTTTCCTTACTTTTAAATTATTAATTACTCTAAAAAATGAATAATAGGTAAACAAAATGTATACTATTGTGTTTGTTCCCTGCTTATAAAGGCAATACAAGGACTAATTTTAGCGAGTAGAATTATTTCAATTATATATAATCTGTTTAAAAAAATGAACTGATATCTACTAAAAAACAACTTTTCAAAAGTAAAAAAAAAAAAAAAGAAAAAGGTGAAAATTGTGGCTAAAAAATAGTGTGATATCAAATTTCCAAGCTTATATTATGGTACTTATTTAACATTTTCTATTAAAAATTTACGATATATAAGTCGAGTACCTAAGTATGCGTTGATAGAAAGCCTTTTCTCCTTTACTAAATATATCATAACGTGTTTCTGAAAATTAAATTTTTTAAAATTATGCATGATGGGCTTGGCGGCCATCTTTCCATATTTTACACAAATTTCTAAGCACACAAGTTCGTAATATGTTTGTATTATTAAGAATTTCGAACTTCTAGTTTTAGCTACAGACAGATAAATGAAGAAAGTCTTTTATTTTGAAAAAAAACCAAATTTTTACTGCTTTAACTAATTCATTAACCCCCTTCCAAAAAAAAGAATCATAAGAGGAAACCCGAAGTTATTTCAGCTTTATTTTAAGACACAATTTTCTAGGCACACATTTCCATAAATTAAAAGCATAAAATGTTTGCTTTAGCAACAGATCTTAACAAAGTACTTGTGTGTTTAGAAATTTGTGTAAAATATGGAAAGATGGCCGCCAAGCCCATCATGCATAATTAAAAAAAAAATAATTTTCAGAAACACGTTATGATGTATTTAGTAAAGGAGAAAAGGCTTTCTATCAACGCATACTTAGGTACTCGACTTATATATCGTAAATTTTTAATAAAAAATATTAAATAAGTACCATAATATAAGCTTCGAAATTTGATATCACACTATTTTTTAGCCACAACTTTCACCTTTTTTTTTTTTTTTTTTTTTTTTTTTTTTTTTTTTTTTTTTTACTTTTGAAAAGTTGTTTTTTAGTAGATTCAAAATTACAGCTCGCACCGCTAAGTAATTACCCGACTGCCAAGAAGGGTTATGTGTTTCACGCGTATCTGTGTATGTGGATTTCTTTATACCCTCGAAACATCCCAATGGTTGGTTGGATTTTAATGAATGAGGTCTCTATCGATTCGTCTTAACCGCCCAATGGTTATAGGCTAGGTTTTGTTTTTATAAATTCAAAATGGCGGTCGTAAAATACAAAAACGCGGTAGAGACGGAATTTTTTTTACGCACTCTATTGAGTGGCATATCATTGGATAGGTCTTTCAAAGTGAACACGATGTTTCAGTGACTATTTTGCAGTCAGAAGCTCCGTTTAAATATTACACAGCCTGGAATTTGTGTAGGTAGGATCTCTAGCTTTACTGCAACTCTAACCATCATAGACATCTATTGGCTTCATCAAAACAGTGTTTATAGATAGGAACTAACAATTAAACACAACTCAAAAGTCATCAATACAAGTAAATAAAAAAAATAGGTAAGTAATATAAAAAATAGTTTCTCATTGATGAGAAATAATTAATTAGTTTGCTTTTTACGCAGCCGGGTTTTTTGAATTTTTAAATTTAATTTTTACTTGTTTTTGAGCTGTATTTACAAAGCTACCCGCATTGCAATCTGTTTTAAAACAATTAATAATGAGATTGACATTAGAGTTTCTTATTTTAAACATACATAATTCCGTAACTACACTCCGAATGACTTGCCATTTAGTATCCGAAAGTAAAATTTACCGAAGAATCCATACAACTATCAATATTAGTTGTTAGTATTGAAAATTTAAAAGTTTGTTACAATCTCAATATGTGGACGACACTCTCGGGCATAATTTAAGTGTAGCATTAGTTAGTAAACACCACTAATCGTACTAATCGATTGGTAGCAGTCACACCTTTATATGATGATTTTTGGCAGAGTGAGAAAGGGATACCATTTCCTCCCTCGACTGAACCCTTAATATTTTCATATATTCAGTGTTCATTAATGGTTAAGATTACAGAAAAAAAACTAGTCGGAAATTGTACATCAAACGTGGCAAATGAGGCAATAACTAGTTGTATAAATATTCAGATCTTGGTGCAATAGCTGTTGCACTCTTACGCAAGAATGCATGAATACAACATTTATTACGATTATAGGGGAAAGTAGGGTAATGACTCTCAGAAGGGTAATCCCGCTCACCAAATATCTCTAAAAGAATTGAATTGAAAACGTGCGATCGGTACCGGCACCTAGCGAACTTCATCATAAGTTCCCAGTAAGGATTTAGTGCCCGTCGGGAGGAAAGTATTTTTGTGTCCTCAAGTTATTAGTTGGAAGTTGTTTTATTATAAAATTCTACAACATCTAACTTGAAGGTAAGTGTACACTCTCACTTTCTAATATTCATTTACTCATTATGTCTACAAAATATATGCATTTAGCTGTACTTTCATGCTTTTATTTATATTTGTAGGCGTTGTTAGGCCAATCATAATGCAATAAAACCCAACATGGCGATGGCGGATAATAGCGCTCGCGTGGAATTCCAGAAGAAGTTATGCCAGCGGGCAACTTTTTTAAAATTTAAATTTGTTGATTGACACCACTCTTTTGAAATGGTAAAATTTCCCTATTTTTGCCTTTATTAATCTGTCACTAAACAAGGAGAATTTTACGATTTCAAAAAAGTGGTGAAAATAAGAAAACCTAAATATAAAAATGTAACCTACTATATGTCTGACACAATATGTGTGCACAATATATGTAAAGTGGTTGCAAAAAGTCTGCAGTGGTGTGAGCAGTCCACGCAACTACATATGTGACTTGTCTTACTTAAACGTTGTATTCAAACTCTGAGCGCAATTACCCTACCATGTCCAGCATTACCGCTCAATCGATGGTCGTTTAAATAAAACGATAAAAAAAAATTCCTAAAAGTTTTATGAAAATTAGTTTCTTGCAAACTGTTCCTTATGCTTTGGAGTTATACTTCATTAATAAAATATTGATTTTTTTGTCCAAATTTGACTAGCTATTCATGTTTTCTCTTAAGTGAGCGCCATTCCCCTACTTTCCCCTATATATTAAATTCATTAATGTGAAAATAATGACTCCATCTTAAAAATGACATAATCACCATGGCAACCTACAATCATTAACCTATCATGGGATACCATTGAATTAATTACACATGATAGGATTTAATAGAATGAAGAAAACTTTTATTAATATAATTTAAGTTTTGATTTGATTTTCATAAAATTTGAAATGACTCGACAAAATTCCGCTATGATTATATATATTTAATTTCAAACCATTCGGTTGGGTAGTTTTTGCGCTGTTATATGCGGACAGACGGACGGGCCAGACGATGACTATAGGTGGTATGTATTTATATAATTACAAACGCACCTAAAAGCAGTCGTTCAAACTACGGCTAAATTTTTTTAAATCTTGTTTAAACCTTAAAAATAAATAACTGCGGAATATTTCACGAAATTCTTCTTAATTATAAGTCGGAGAACGTAATTTCTCCAAAATCATGTTTTAATCATGTCGATATAGAAATTTGACAAACTACGGTTTTTGAAATCAATTCGAATTTACACTGTTAAAAGCTGAAGTAAACTGTCCAATCATTCGAACGTTTTTAAAGATAACGGTTTACTTGACTATATTATCAAGTGTATCGATCATACACTGTTAAAAATTTGCAGCAAACTGTCTAGTCATTCGACCGTTTTTATAGAAAACGGTTACGTCACCGCAATTTAACTCTTGGCTGACAATATTATTGCCCATATTACAGTCCAAATAGAGTTAAATAACTACTTCCAACCGTTTTCTATAAAAACGATCGAATGATTGAACAGTTTGCTGCAAATTTTTAACAGTGTATTATTGACCACATTATGGTTAGAATAAGGTTAAATCGCAACCGTTTCAATAAAAACGGTCAAATGGCTAGGCAAGTTGCTGCAAATGTTTAGCAGAGTACTTTACACCACGCATTAAAAAAAAAAAAAAAAAAAAAAAAAAAAAAAAAAATCTGTATTTTTAGCTATTTTGTTTCAAATCCTCCAATGTGTGAAGTTATTTTACAAATGATTCTAAACACATGTATTCTTAATATTTTTATTTTGCAATAAAAAACATATTATTCAATGATAGTGATAAATTAAAATGTAATTTATATTGAAACTCTAATTTTTTCTTAATTCTAGAATATCTCTATCCTTTTTTTAAAAGTTTCAGACTGTTACAGAAGCACTATTTTAATTTATTTTTAGTAAAATATGCCAGAAACCTTGATTTCTCTGAAAATTATTTTTACTAATGCGCGTAGAGAAATCAGGCAGAATTTTGTTTTTTAATCAATGCAGCTCTGCCATATCAAAGAAAATCCATAATATTTATAATATTGCAGTTTTAACTCAGCCGTTCCAAGTGATTTGGCCAAGGATTCGTAAATGGAGAGATTAGCCACATACCACTCTGAATACAAATCAGTGAACTTCAAAAAATTCCCATCAAAAAAAGAACGGCATTGAGACTTCTGGTAATGAAGAACTAGGATTTATTTTATCGTAAAAACGTTTTATTTCTTTTATTTTTACCTTCTCCAGACTATTTTTATATGGGGGCCCGTAGATTAGGTTAGTTGAAAGACAGGTCTGGTTTAACTTATAAACGAAGGTGACGCTATACTCACAGGTGCAAATGGAAAGAAATGAAACCAATTTACTAGTTATCTATGCCTGATAACACCGATGGAATTTTCCGCTCATTTTTCAAGTTTTGGTGGGGCTCTCGAAGGGTTGTAGTGACCAGCATTTCTATATCCTCATGTCTAAAGTTAAAACTTTTTGAAGGTTCTCTTATAGAACTTGAAGCTTTTAGATTTGGATACTGTCTATAAAATAATATTTGTTGTATTGGTTATATTCAGACCTGATTAATGCACGATCCTGCGGGTCCTGAGACCTAGAACCTTAAATAACATTTATACATGTAGGGGAGGTGGGGGATGAATGGGACATTTCCACAAAAATATTTTTTTATATTTTTTTATTTAAGTTACTATCAATATTATATATCACATTTCATACATTATGTATTTGCCAACATATATGAACAATATTTATTCTAGATTATGATTTATTCATAAAAATATTAGGAAATCAAAAAACGTTCCTCCCTGTCCCAATCATCCCCACAGCAGGGATGAATGGGACACTAATAGGGATGGATGGGACACAAAGATTTTCCTCCCTGTATTCAATTTTACCAAATTAAAATTAATAATTATAACCTTATATGAAAATTATATTTGTAATATATGATTTTACAGCACGAATCGATATGTTTTTTTTTTCAATAACTTCTTTTATTGCAGTTTTAACTTTTAATGCGGACTTCGGCTATCAACCTGTTCTTTTTTTCCACTTATGAGGCATTTTAGATTTGAAATGAAAATGCAAAATGTCTTTTAAATATAGCATAGCTAATAATTTTCAATCATAACTTATTAATTAATATTAATTAAATGTATCGTAGAAACATGCAGAACGGAAATTATTGTGTCGATCGGAAAGTCATGTCGTGTTGGGAAAATCAATTCGTACCGGAAAATTCTGCCCGATAATTATTAGACATTAGATATCGGAATCAATGTCTAATAATTAAATGATTGAATTTTTCGGTTCGAATTGTTTTTCCCAACACGACCCGACTTTCCGATTGACCCAATATGTTAGGGGTGGGGATTTATTTGTGCAACATTTCAAAATTCAATATAATTTCCCCCATTTGATCAATACACATATACTATTTTTATCAATTTTATCTATTTTGATTAAGTTTTAGTACCAATTTTTTGATAATCCATTAGTAATTATTACAATACAATAAGTAACACTCAGAAATTTTAAACAATAACAACTCATATAATACTATTTAATACTATTAATTGACGTAAATTATTGATTTATCATCCTATATAATACTATTTAATTAATAAATAAAATTTTCAACGTCTCTAGGGAGGAGTGAGAATGTCCCATTCATCCCCATTTGAAATGTCCCAATCATCCCCGTGATGCATAATATCCCTTCTCAGCCATTTTACCTCAAAAATTATTTTGTCACAATGGTTACTATTCATTCATTTTAATTATTAATATTGAACCTTGAAATAAATAACTACAACATAGCTTAATTTTTTATATTGTATAAGATATTTCACATCTTCAAATGTAAAAAAACTTACTTTTAAGCAGAGATTTCAGAAAATGCAACTTTGAAGGAAAATGAAAACAGCAATGTGGTCCTACTTTTAGTTCTGAAGCACACTGTGGTAGAGGTATATGGGGTTAGGAAGTAATTTAAAATAAATGTTTATTGCCTGAAATATTGAGAATGTCCCACCCATACCTTGTCCCATACATCCCCTTGCTCCCCTACACATGATAATACTTTGACATTCAATTAATATTGCTCTGTGAGGTGACAAAATTTTATTAATATTTAAGCTTCAAATCATGAAAAACTGTATAAAACTTTTTAAGCTTTGCCCCTTTTTAAAAAATCTTCATATATAGGGGAGACTAGGGACGGTTGACCATATGGGAGGCTTGACCCACCCATCAATATTCATATTTAAAAGAATTTCAGAGTCTTATCAATAGTTGTCAATCAAAGCTACTGGAGTGCTCAAACAACAGTCTTCGTTTCATAAAGATAATCGAATTAGGTGTGGAAAAATCAATTGTGAGGCGTTTTCAACTTAAAAATTGTGTTTTTAGAAATATTTTGTAAGCTTATATCAAATAAATTATATCATAGAAATTTAAGTAAGTAGGTTTAAAGTAATGCAGAAATATCGAGCTTTCATTACAGGCATAAAGACTGTACAGTAAGTTAGTCTTAACATAACAATATGGTATTGTTTAGAAAAGGTCTATGTAGGGAGGCTTGATCCAGTCAATGTGAGGGAGGGTTGACCCGATGCTCAAGGCTCCCATACTTAAGTGGTTTTGGAAATCTTTTTATTATACACTGTGCATAATGCAAAGTTAACGGTTATATATATAAAAGAATGTAAATTTATCCTGTAAAGCTATAGTAAAATGGTGCGATGGGAAAGAAAATGTTTAAAACTGACTAAAGATAGATGTGAAAAATTGCTAGAAAATGGGAAAGCTGATAGGAGCTTTTTCCCATTTAAATATTACTTACAATAGGTAAATAGAAGCAGTGGGAAAGACTAGAAAGGATGAAATCACCAGTCTTAAACCTTTCAGGGGCGGTGGTATGTTTATAAAACCACTTAATTTTAATTCCGAAACATCACAATGGCACCAGAATTTTGCTAAAATCTTTTCCATTTAATATGTATGTGAAATATAGTTTTTTCTTATTTCCAAATAAATTTGTTCGTAAATGCCAGTGCCAGTCATTTATTGCAACACTTTAGTACTGAAAGTAGTTTGCCCCTTAAAGGTTTAAACCATGTTAATGATAAGTTAAGTGCTCATGCGGCTGAAAAAGAACATAGCCTCGATCGAAAAACTTTAAGAAGGTATGTAGACAAATTTCACCAGTATGAATACAGTGAAATAAAGCCAAACTACGTGACAACTAGAGTTGTCAGGTAGAGTGTCACAAAAATAGGACAAGGAGGCGAAAAAAAGCGAGGTAGTGGCTCCTAAATCCGGACATAATAACATGAAATACTATGAAAACGGAACTTGTCTCTAACGGAATACTGCCTTAAATGTTAAAATTTCATTTTCCCTGCTGTACAATTATACCTGCTCAGACAAAATCCTGTTTGAAACAAAATTTCTCTCCTCTCACTTGCGATTGCGTCTCAACAGGTTTGTTTAAGCATCATATTTAAAAATATTTATATAATAATTAGAACATGTAGCAGAAAATTATTTTGATTTTTTTAAACTAATTTTATTTCTCTTCACAAATATTGCAATATAAAACAAAGTGGGTCAAGCCTCCCATATAGTGGGTCAACCCTCCCATATGTGGGGAGCCTTCACCCATTTTTTTTTTTCATTATTAAAATCAATCATTTTTCAAATTTCTTATATGTTACACTTATGTAGTAGTTTTATTTTGATAACTGATTTTATGACGAATAAAATTATATATAAAACTTTATTCTACGTTCAATATTTAAAAAATAAAAAATCATTTTGTAAAAAGTGGGTCAACCCTCCCTAGTCTCCTCTATATATTTTTAATTAAACTTAAGTATTTTAAATTAAAAAGCTGTGTTGGCCTTTTCAATTTAAACTCTGATCTCGAAAATTGAAGTTATTTATGCACCTTAAATTTGGATTTCAGATATGATGTCATAAAGGGGGATCTTCAAACTGTACCAGGACCTGAGCCAACGCCCTCCAAATACAGCGGTCTTTGCCTGGGGCTTACTTGAACTTTGGCTTGATTGGAGCGTGATTATATTGGGGCCCAATATTTTGCAATCGTTGAAATTCTTTAGAAATAGTTTAATGAAACATCAATATATGCTAAATATCGGCTTTACATCAGAAATATTTGCAATGAAAAGCTACTATTACAGAAAAGTTTGATTTACATTGAAAATATTACATTCATAATTAAATAAATATAATTCGCATTACATTAAATTATGAATTAATACATTCTTAATTAAATTATCTCAATAATTGGCATGAAATTCTACCATTACCTAGATATTGGTTTTGCATTGGAAATGTTAACAATGACATAGCAATATTGCAGAAATATCAGCTTTAAATGGGAAATATTGGCAATACAATTATAACATGTTTCTTGCCAATATTGTACAAATTCTGGCAAAATGTAAACACTCCAATATTGCGACAATATATCATGCCAATACTAGCGAAGTTATTGCCAAGATATTGCGAATGCAATGAATAATGACACCAAATATTGTTTTGCTACTAAGGTGACTAACATTTGCATGCAGCCCCAAAAATGCAATCTATATTTTCCTGATTTCAAAATCTCTTAATTTTTGTGCATGGCTTTGTACTGTTGTGACAGAAGTATCAGATACATGAACACAATTTTTTGTAACTTTTCAAAATGCGTAATTGTAATATAGATATTGAGGAGGAGGGGGGGGGGGGGTGTATCATATAGACTTTTCTATATGCGAAATCCCATTACGATGTGAGTCATTGAAGTGAGGGAGAGAAATAAGAAACTAGATAACAGGAATTCTGCTTTTTCAGAATTTAGTGTCGCCCCCGGCATTTCCATTACGTCATTCTCTTCTGGCGGACTAGTGATTTCTATTAATATGAAACAGCCATTATAAATGAAGCGCTACTCTGATTTTCTGGTCAGAATGGAAAAAAAAAATGGCCATAATTTTTTTTCTTAAAAATATATATATATATATATATACGGCCATTTTTTTTTTCCCATTCTGACCAGAAAATCAGAGTTCTAACTTTTTACGGCTGCTCTTTCATTTTCACCTAACGCTTCATTTATAATGGCTGTTTCATAATAATAGAAGCCACCAGTCCATCAGAAGGAAATAACTCGGTTAAGCGGGACTCGGATAATCGGGACTCTACTGCAAAACATATTTCAATATTATGACTTAAAGCACACGCTTTTATTTCATGTAAAATGACGTCATTTGCATTAATATAAATACTTAAAATTAAATATAGTTTTTAATAGCTCCATGTTTTATCATAAATCCTTCATTTATATTTTTCTCAAAATAGCACGTATTTTAATTAATTTTTTTTTTCAATTTTTATGAGAAAATGGCAACAAAAAGATATAAATGCTATTTTTCAACATTTTTTTCTTTACTTTCTACAGAAATGGAGAACTTGAGTTGCCAAAATTAAACAAATGTCGCTAAAAACTACAAAAAAATTAATATTTAAAAAACAAATGAAGATGCAGTTTTCAAACAAATTGCATTAAAAAGTACTTTTTTCCCCCAATAAGACGGCATAAACATTGAAAATGTGCGATGCTTAGAAGTTTTCAAAAATGCTGTAGGGCGATTCCGTGGAGAGTGTCACACACGTAACGCAGGCTTTAATTTGCATTTATTCAATTATTTATTAAATTTTAATGTTAATTCTGATTTTAAGTGGTATGGTAAATAAGTTATTACCATATTTTAAAATTTAAATGTGTGGCAATAAAGCTCACAGAAGTATATCATTTAATTTCATTACTCAAAATGTGCTTTTTTCCTACTTCAGAAAAAAGCACATTTTGGGTACTGTTTTGGGTTTTGGTACTATTAAATCCTTAATTAAATTATTGATTAATATGATAGTGACAGTGGGAACAAAATTATCGCTGATTGTGGGCAAGTATTGCCAATTACCAGCAAAATTGACAAGTTTTTGCGAATACACAGCTAAGATTCTGACAGCATGGTTATCTTTACAATTTTCCTTTTTTATCGGCAAAATCATGCACTTTCTTTTGAATGGAAATTCAACGGTGCTTTCTATGATTTTCGTGTTTCTTCCAAAGTGTTACAAAATAAATTCGAAAATTTTACAGCTCTTTTAAAAATTACTTCGGGAATGGATATTTGAATTGTAATGTCAAACTGTGCTTGATATACAAAGCAATATAGTAAGAATGCTTAATTTCATCTATGATTGACTGCGATAAATTTTTCAAAAGCATAAAAATTCAAAACCATTCTAATAAAATGCTAAATCTTCCGTAACACAGAAAAAAGAAAAAAATATGTCCTGTATCTTGCGTGTTTCTTGTGAATAATTTACAGAAAGGTACACTTACAGTTTGAAAATATTTAATTTACTATGAAAATATTAAATTCATAGTTAAATTATTAATTCATTTGTAAAAAGTAATTAATAATTAATTTATTAAAATATATTCATATGAAATTAAATTATTAATTAATTAATTCATAATCAAATTATTTTGGTAATTGGCATGAAATGCCACCATTACTGAAGTACTGGAATTGGATTGGAAATAATTGCAATTAAACACCGATATTGAAGAATTATTAGCTTTAATTAATTCATCCATAATTAAATTATTTCGGTAACTGGCATGAAATGCCACCATTTAAGAAATATTGGCTTTATATCGTTTTGTTACAAAAATTCGGAATTTGTCGTCGAATTTAAATACTTCAAAATTTCTATTACCACGTTTATAAAACAAGATTAATTTTGAATTCCACAATTTAACTCCTAAAGTTTTAGAATATTAAATAAATTCAGGAATAAAATTTGATTGTGCTTTTCTTTTTGTTCCGTTCTTTTTTCCGGTTTTCGTTTTCGGAATTTTATACTTAGGACATTTATGTAACTATAGTACTTGTTTAACTATAAAACGTCATAGTTAATTCGACAAAATTGACATCTTGTACATTTAATTTTTTTTTTCGAATAAAATAAAATCAAACTAATTAAAAGAAAACGCCAGTTTAAAAACTCATTTACAAAGAGATCGGGATTTTCTGGCAAACCAACTTATTTCGCGTATAAAATAAATTTATTGTATTTCATTGAGCAATTCATTATCAAGTAACTGAGGAAAATAAATAACCGTGAACAATATTTTAAAACAAAGAAAAAGAAAGAAAAGACAAAAGAAAGCAGAAAAGAATCAACGACTTATTTTCTTTTCCCAAATAAATCTTATTTTCATATCTGAGTTTGAAAACATTTTTCTGCAACCTTTGTATATTTCATTCGTTTTCTATAAATAAATTTATTATTATTTAATTTTTATGTACAAAAATTTCTAAAATGAATGTTTCTTTGAAATGTCATTGTCGATCGGAATACCAATTTTTAGTCTGATCAAATTAAATAAATAAATAGAAATGACATTCGATCGCTTATCTTTTTTTTTTTTTTTTTGCTTTATCTTATTTAGAAACAATTTTATACTTGTTTAAAAAACAGCTGTCAATGTATTTAAAACATTGTTGACTGGCTGGGTTTTCAATTTAGCAAATATTTTTTTACTCAAAATATCTATCAGAAATTTTTAATGGCAGTTTCATTTTATTTAATGACAGTCATTCCGTTATTAAATGAAGCAAAGCGTACAACTCAAATTCCTGGAAAACTAAACTGAACTAAACTTGCAGCGCTACAGTCCATTAAGGCTATTCTAAAATCCAAAGGGTCAACTTTCTGACATAAGTTTTAATTCGTTTTTGTTCGGAAACGCATGAAACTAGAAGGTGTTGTTATTCAGAAACTATGTCATCGAACTGTTTTTTCCGTTTTCTTGTAAACGCAATAAATCTTTCAGAAAATACTGTCAAAGTTGGCATTTTGAACTAAACTTTTGAACGAAAGAAGAAAATCCAGTCAGTAAGGGGAGAAAAATGTGGTGTCACGTGATCAGAATCGCTTATAACTCAGTAGGTTTGATCAAAAATGGAAAACAGAGTTCGATTCCAAATCGCTCCCATGGTCAGGCTTTCCAATTTTATATCTTTCCGTTAAAAAATGAATTTGTAAATGTGTCAAAACTTTTTGCGTTTGTTGACCAGAGCAGTTGAGAACAGCCTTAAGTAAATTATTTTATATGGTAATCATTTATGATTAATAATTATAAACACAATACGATCTTTATACGAAAAATAATCGTAAATAGGTACAGCATGTGCAGGAGCGAATTCGGATTAAATAACGCGGGGTTATATAGGGTAAGCATAGTAATATTACTTTATTTCATTTATACAAGATATTATAAATTATTTAAGAGGTTATATTGTTTTTTCCATTTCAAGGCATTTAATATTATTCTGTTTTCATTTTTCTTCTATTAGTCAAGTAGTCGTTTGGGTACAAGAGGAAAAAAATTCAGCTATTAGCTTTTTTCTCACAGAAAACGACTACCTTGCTTATATATGTGAATACTGTACCCTTGATAAAGTAATTCAATATATAAGCCTTTCATTTATTTTTATCGGTATCCATATTTTTCTTTTTTTCTTCCATTTTAATACTCATAAGATAATACAAGGGACTATACTTTTTACATAACATCTGGTATATATTTTTTTTCATTTCTGTTATTCAAATTCTGCTGGTTTTTACTATGTTTTTGGAATCTATGTTAAGTGTGCTGGGGGGAACTTAATTTGTGTCATTTTATTCCTAATTTCACAGTTTTTGTTGGTGGTCGGTAATGTTAATTTAATGGTTATATATATATATATATATATACCGGATGTCCCGAAAAAGACTGATGGATTTTAAAATTCAATAACTTGCAAACGGTGACAGATATTAAAAAAATTCTTGCAGGCATGTTATGTATGATGTCAGGAGTTTTTTTTACAGTGATTCTTGATTTTAGTTCGAATTTCAAACAATAGATGGCGCTGAAAGCAATAGGTGCTCAGCCCAGACACGATTTTTGGTACTTCGGGATCAATTCAATGCATTTTAATCTCCTTTTCTCGCATGGAAGAAGAGAGAAGCCAAAAAACTGAGCACGGATTTAGCGATTATTGCTTGCAGCGCGATCTATCGATGCTATTTGTAACTAAAACTGAGAATCACAGCATAAAAACTCCTGACATTTTACATAACGCTCCTGCAAGAATTTTTTTTATATCTGTCACCGTTTGTAAGTTATTGAATTCCAAAATTCATCAGTCATTTTGGAGACACCCGGTATATATATTAAGGGCTCACAACCATAGTCGACCAAGTCCATTTTGAAAAAAGAATGATATAGGGTGACCCCGCCAGTAGTTGATACCCTTCCAGTAATGGATCAAATTTTTGAAATTTTGAGTTTTACACGTGGCATTAGACATAATATTTTTGTTTGAATGTTGGAGCACCTGTTGCAACATTGTCGTCAGGTGCCTGCTGTAAGAGAAGCCAGTTTATGAATTTTTTTTTTTATTAGAAAATGTAAAATTTTCGTTTTTGAGTAGTTGAAGATAATTGCGGTAAGTTAAATTATGTAGTATGAATTATTGTTGTATAGTATAGTATGAATATATAGTATAGTATGTTGTATAATATAGTATGAATTATTGTCAATCACAACTTAAGCGTGGCATTTTAAAGATTATTTTTTTTAATTTTCGACTGATTTCTTCGATTAATAAACTACTGGGAAAATGGCAATTAAAGAAACTACTAGCAGGAATGACCGAGCTAAGCTCGGTCTAAATGAGCTTTGTGTTTATCTCGATATATTATTCCCACTAAATCATTCTTGCTGTTTTAGATACAATTAACTTGACCCTGAGACATAGTGACCCAAAATGACGCACTAATCGAATTTTTTCGAACATGCGACCTAATACAATGCTCTTCTCGAGCCTGAAAACGATGGAATAAAAAATTTAGTGAAAATCGTTAGTCATATTCTAGATAAAATAAGCTTGACCCACGTTGATTCAAAAAACCACTAACCGAAATTTATGGAAAGTGTGAGCTATTTCAATGGTATTTTTGTTCTGTGAAACGGTATAACAAAAAAAAAAAATGTCAAAATTGTTTGAACATTTTTGAGATGGATGCCGTTAGCTTGACCCCGACAGATTATCACCAAAATGACCCACTAATAGAATTTTCTTGATCATGCGACCCAGCCCACTCGTTGTATATTGTCCAGAAACGGTGTAGTACACAGTATTGTCAAAATCTTTTGAGCCATTTTTTTAGACAAAGTTAGCTTGATCCTGATCCATTAGGACCCAAAATGACCCATTCATTGAATTTTCTCGTACATGCGACCCTGTCCAATGAATGGTCTTATCATGTTCGGAAACGGTATTATACAAAATGTTTTCAAAATGTTTTGAAGCGCTTTTTAAATACAATTAGCTTGACCCTGACCCATTGTGAGCCAAAATGACCCAATAATCGAATTTCCTTGAAAATGCGACCTAGCCCAATGGTCTTCTCGAGCCCGAAAATGATAGAATACAAAATTTAGTCAAAATCGTTTAAGCCGTTTTTTTTAGATAAAATTAGCTGGACCCTGACCCATTGTGACCCAAAATAACCCATTAATCGAATTTTCTCGAACATGTGACCTACCCCAATCCTCTTCTCATGCCCAGAAATGGTATAATATAAAATTTGGTCAAAATGTTTTGATCATGTTTTTAGATTCAATTAGCTTGACTCTGGCCCATTGTGACCCAAAATGACCCACTAATTGAATTTTCTCGAACATGTGACTTAGCCCAAACGTCATCTCATGACCAGAAACAGCAGTATATTAAAAAAAAATTGTGAAAATGTCTTGAGCCGTTTTTAGATGTAATTAGCTTGACCCTGACTCATAATGACCCACTAATCGAATTTTCTCAAACACGTGACCCATCCCAATGGTCTTTTTGTGCCCGAAAAATATAGCTTACAGTATTTCGTCAAAATAGTAGAGTCGTTATCTAGATAAACTTAGCTGGACCCACGGTGACCCAAAAATGACCCACTAATCGAATTTTCTTGAACACGTTATCCATCCCAATGGTCTTTTCGTGCCCGAAAATTGTTAGATACAAAATTTAGTCAAAATCGATTGAACTATTATTTTAACACAATCAAACTGATTGGTAAAGTTATCATACGAATTTGAATATTTCCAACTGAGCGAAAAAATGCCCAGGCTGGGAATCGAACCCAGATCCTTGGCTTACAAGGCCAATGCTTTTCGTCTAAATCGTTAGAGCCGTTATCTAGATAAACTTAGCTTGACCCACAGTGACCCAAAAATGACCCCCTAATCGAATTTTCTCGAACATGTGACTTAGCCCAATGGTCTTCTCGTAATCTAAAACTATAGAATGTAGAGTTTAGTGAAAATCGTTAGAGCCGTTTTTTAGATAAAAATAGCTAGACCCACAGTGACCCAAAAATGACCCACAAATCGAAATTTCTCGAACACGTGACCTAGCCCAATAGTCTTTTCGTGCCCGAAAATGGTTGGATACAAAATTTGGTCAAAATCGATTGAGCCGTTCTTTAGATATAATTAGCTAGACCCTTACCCATTATGACCCAAAATCACCCAATAATCGAATTTTCTCGAACACGAGACCCATCCCAATGGTCTTTACGTGCCCGAAAACGGTAGGGTGTTGCTATTTGATTTCAGCAGATTTCGTTTTTGCCCATTATAGGACATTCATTAAGGGTTGTAGCAATCATGTTAGTTTACTTCTGAAACTTAAAAAGAAGGAAATATAATAAAAATCCCGTAGCACCAACTTTGTTTGATCAACTTCTGGCTGGATCACCCTAGTGCATTTGGAAGGTGTATAAAATCATTTTTATTCACTCCCACAGTGAACCAAGTCTCTAAACAGATGCCATATATCAAAAAGTATGTGAAAACTGGCATGGTTCATTGTGGGAGTAGATAAAACTTTATGCACCTTCTAAATGGACTATCTCAATTTTTTTTTTTTTCAAAATAGTTTACTATGGTTGTGAACCCCTCATATATATTTATATATGAATTGGGCAGCTGACTTCGATCCCTACATCTGCTCTTTTTTACTTTTCCGATTTAGGTTGCAGCAGAATTTTTTTTTTATAAAGTTACTTTCACTTTCGGAACCGGAAAATAAAAGTGTCATCTTTAAAAAAAAAACTGCAATCAAAATCAAAAAAGTAAAAGAAGGCAGATGTAGGGATCGAGCTGAGCTAACCAATTCAAAGAAAAAAAAATATTTAAAAATATCGAAATGCAAACTAAATATTCAAAAATAACCTTCC
Source organism: Maratus speciosus (assembly GCA_963932465.1). Classification (NCBI taxonomy): domain Eukaryota; kingdom Metazoa; phylum Arthropoda; class Arachnida; order Araneae; family Salticidae; genus Maratus; species Maratus speciosus. Next base: position 36,951,331 of record OZ010787.1, on the reverse strand, counting down.
CATAGATTTAGCATTAGCTCGCGAGTGTCTTCGCCTGTCGGGACAGGAGCTTTAAGGCTGGATCCTCAGTTTTTAGTTCCCAGGCAAGCTTGGTACTCACTTTATCGACCTCGAAGGGATGAAAGTTTGAGTGAACTTTGCTCAGTCCGCAGTCCGGAATCGAACTGTGGACCTGTAGCGCGTTATGGCGACACGCTGAACATAAAGCTACTTTGCTTAATATTCCTGGTAGATGCTTTGAATAAATAAAAACGTGAAAAATTTGATACGCGTATAATAATTAACAGCCAAAAAAGTGTTAACGTTCGTTGTCAACGTATTGTAAAATATCATACAAAATATCTTTCCGCATAATCCCCAGTAGCAAAACAATATTGATTATATCGTTGGTACCATGTCAAACTATCCAATATAGAAAGAGTGTTTCCGGTGGGCTACTTTTTTTAAATTCAGATTTCTTGATTGGCACCATTTTTCTGAAATGGTAAAATTCCCCTTGTTTTCGCCTTAATTAATATGTCATTAAATGGGGATAAATAAGGAGACTTTTACTATTTCAAAAAAGGGATGCCAATCAAGAAATCCGAGTTTTAAAAAAGTAGCCCTCTGGAAACATTGTTTTCATATTGGATAGTTTGACATGTTACCGATGATATTGGGAATTCATTGGGGTTCATTGGAAATACTTACAATGTAATATCAATATTGGTTCAAATGACAAATGTTGACTATACATTGGAAATATTTGCAATGGCTCGCCTAATGTTGCAAAATTGGCTTTACGTTGAAAATATTGGCAATAAAATTTCGTATTATTGCTTGCCAATACTGTACCACTATTGGCAAAATATAATTTATGCCACTAATTCACAGTTTTATAGTGTTAACAGATTGGGGAATTTGTTATTCAAAATATCTACCACTATTTCCGAAAAAAAACCTCGCTTTATTGAATGACAAACATTTCATGATTAAATAAAGCAAAGATTAGTAGTCGGGAAGATGTGTTAGATGTTTTGAAAAAAAAGTCTAATCTTGAAACACTGAGAACAATGTTGAGCTGAAACAATGTTGAGTAAACATTTCATGCCAAAATTAAAATTCAAATATTGAACAAGATATAGTTGCAAACAAAATGTAACTATATGGTTTATGTAACTATATGTAAATATAATTTTGCTACTAATGAATGGTGAAAAATTTTGAACAATTATCCTTAAAATGGAATAGAAATGCAAACTGATATCAGTTAATATATATTTTCTTAATATTAACTTTTTTTTATTTACTGCTAATATTAGGAAATTTTCCATAAAAATATAGGTTGACAGTTTATTATGTAATTGGAATATATCCGCAAAAATAGTCTATTCTCAATAAAAAGCCAAATTATTATTCAGTTCACAGACTATGAATGTTTGTCATTATTTTTCAGTTATCGTGATTTGGATAAATATCGGTTGTTTGATATCTTTCGCTAATTTTTATAGCAAATTCACTGCGCTTTATTTTCACGATTTTTTAACCTTTAACACATTTAATTAAAAGATTTAGCTTTAAGAACAAAATTATTACAAAAAACCTCCTGATTAGATTTAAAGTATGATTCATATAAATTAATTAAAGATACGTTAAGGTGTATCAGGTTTGTTATAGACATACCACTTTTGACCAATGACCAATGCAAAAACAAGAATACCTACGCAGGTCGTAATGCCTACGTTAGCTTCACTTCGATGATCTTGAGTCAATGAATGAGTGCGCAGATGGATTCAAAAGCTCAATAAAAATTTCCTTTTTTTACAACTCTCAAACAATTCAAATTTTTACAAAATATATTTATCATAGCTTCAAACTTTCGGTATCTTTAATGTCAAACAAAACCACAAATTTTATTGCATTTATTTAATTATATAAATTTAATTATACAATTTAAATTTATTAAATATTATCTACACTTTATAAATAAAATTTTAACGTAACGTCTTATGAAACAATTTTATGCAAAGAATTTATGAAACGCTTTTCAAACGCTTAAAAGTAGAGTTTGTAGTACGCTGACAGTAACGTAATTTTGGTATGTGATTACAATCATCCGCAGCATTTTTTTTTGGTTGTTTTTTTTAGAAAGTGGTGCATGTAGCATTCATAGTTATTTTGCAGGACCTGATAAAGAATTTATCTATACTACCGTCCATCGGCTGCAATTATATAAAATGAGGACGTGAGCTTCAAAACTCCCCTTATCCAAAATTACAAAAATCGAGTTTTCTCTATCAATCTATTCTATTGGTGAACGTGCATCGGAAAAATACCACCATCGGCAAAAAACCTAGTTTTATCGTTCATTTCTGGCATTGTAAAATCTTGGTTTAAAATGAAAACCTATGTACGCAGTCAGAGGCTTTTCGCGATTTCCCAAAATTTGATTTTCTGGATAAGGCGAGTTTTGAAACTCACTTGAACTCACCTGAAATGCTTTTTAGTGCTTTTATGTTAATTTGTAACTCTACAAAACTTGTTGCATGTTACTAAGGCTTATTGAGACACTTTTTCCATTGAAATTTGGGGTGGACCATTTATTTTTCTTTACAGAACCACACAAAAAATTTCAATTACACTACCATCCATGGGCGATAATTACTTAACACTATTTCTACCGGCATCAAATGATAAAAAGACTTGGGTTTTTTCATTTGTAATTTTTACATTGAATTAATTGCAATTCATTTTTAATACACTGAAAACGTTTTTATGCTTATTACATTCAAAAACTACGAGTAAAATAAATATAAATCAAAACTTTTAAAAGGTGTCATTTGACACCGGTAGAAATAGTGTTAAAATGCATTTTAGTGCTATTGTGTTATTTGAACTGCTAAGAAATTTATGTATGTTAATATGGTTTATTGCAGCATGTTCACCATTGAAAATATGGAATATAACATTTATAGTTCTTTTACAGGATGACATGATGTTAAGATTCTGACTATTGACATCTAAATAGATTCCCTATTTAGCATCGACAAGTAAAGACGAATAAGATTTTCCCGAAACTTAGCCGTGATAAAGATTAAATAAGAGTAAAAGGAAAAGATAATCTCTGGAAAATTCATAACTATTTCTTGGCTACTTTATCGTACTATTTGGCGAATTTTTCTTTAAAAAATTTAAAGAATTTTCTTATTCAAAAGACCTATATATTATATATATATATATATATAAGAGACCTATATATATTCCTATATAGGGAGAAGTTGATATAATTTAAACTTTGGTAAACGTTGAAATAAATAGGAATCTATACTGAATTTGATTTTGAAAATTTGCAGGAAATTTAATTTTAATTTTAAACTTATTTCACACTTATGCTAAAAAAATATCTCATATTTCTACGACTTTGTTGAAAGATTATTATGCATTAAAAGACAAACTTATTTCAAACAGGAAAAAATATATTAATTTTATTGTTGAAAATCTGTTGTGACGTTGGAAATGTTCATATTTTTTTAACAACTAACAAAAGTAACAAAAATTGTAAGCCGGAAATGAAGCGAGATTCGTATCTCGTCTGAAAGTAAATGACTTTTTCGAACAAATGGTTATAAACTTGCTCTGTCATAATCTGAGCGTAAGTTTAAAAATTGACAATCAACATTATTTAATAAACTTAAAAATATTTAGAACTTTAAATAAAACTCACTATCTTAATGTTTAAAACAAGATTATATAAGTCAGATGCAGTCTCATTCCGAAAGCATTTTTTCGCCTATAAAAGTCTATTAACTTTAGAAAAAGCAAGTTAAAAATGTTCATAAAAAATGACATTTAGTACGGCAATCTACATAGTTTTTAAGCGTTTTAAATTACCCTCTATTTAAACAATAAAATTGGGAGGGGGGGGGGGTGTCAACCATAAAATTAAAAAAAAAAGTTGTAAACAAAAATACGTTTCTTTTCAGTGCAGAACTTAAAAAAATTCCAACATATAAAAATTATTTTGACTAATAAAATTGAAACTAAATAGAACCAATTTTCTGGTGATTGAAACGTTATTTTAACTGCCTATACTGTGCCAAATATAATCTTAATTGTCAGTCAAATAAAGAGAACTTCCTTTGTTTAAAGCGACAAATATCTGTACGAATTATAATGAAACGAGTAAACTTTATAATCTCAGAAACATTATGAGTGTGATTAGTATGTGGAAAACAATATATGAAGGAAAATATGTTTCTTGTTGAATATTTAATGAAATGTAAGCCTGAAAGTTTTGAAAAAAAAAAGGTTTAAAATGATAACAAAATACTAAAATATTTTTTACTTTTTAACGAATTATTGAAATAAAACTCGCTGAATTCTGATACATTCACATGGTAACTTTCATTCGTATGTGCGTTTAATTTTTATGTATTATTATTATTATTATTCAGATACTAGGGAATGGAATAACCTTTTTCGATTTCTAAAAAAGCAAAGTATCTTCCAGAAAATACCATGAAATTTGAAGTTTCAAACTGATTTTCCGGATACGACATGGCAGAATGAGGATTGTCGGGAAGCAAATGGCAATAAGTCAAAATAAATTCAATTTACGATAAAATAACAATAGTGCTGTTCAATTGTTAAGCCATTGAATATGAATACCTGAAATTCTGTAGGTACCTGAAACACCTGAAACATTCACGTCATTGAGCGGCGGGGAGGGGGGGGGGGAGGTATGCATAGTTACTTGGATTTCCAATAACTGGAAATCCAAGTACTCAGTATAATACTAAATACTAAGTATACTGAGGAAAAGTGCATGCTTTCTAGGGTTTTTTTACCCGACTGCCACGAATAATTATGTGTTTCACGCGCATCTGGGTATGTGGATTTCTTTATACTCTCGAAACATTCCAACGGCTGGATGGATTTTAATGAATGAGGTCTCTATCGATTTTTCATAACCATCCGGTGGTTATAGGCAAGGTTTTGTTTTTATAAATTCAAAATGGCGGTAGAGACGAAAAAAATTACGCACCATATTCAGTGGCATATCATTGGATAGGTCTTTCAAAATGAAGACGATGTTTCATTGACTATTTTACAGTCAGAAGCTCCGTTTAAATATTACACAACCTGGAAGTTGTGTAGGTAAGATCTCTAGCCTTACTGAAATTCTAACATTCATAGACATCTATAGGCCTCGTCAAAACAATGATTATAGATAGGAACTAAAAATTAAACACAACTTAAAAGTCATCAATACAAGTAAATAAAAAAATATGTAAGTAATGTAAAAAATAGTTTCACATTGATGAGAAATAATTAATTAGTGCAGTCGGGTTTTTCGATTTTTTAAATTTAATTTTTACTTGTTTCTTTATTCTACTTTATTTAAAAAAATTTCTTTCTACTTTATTTAAGATTTGAGATTTATTTATTTAAAAAACGATTAAGTGATTCGAAAAAGATTTTGAACGCTTTTCAAATGATATAACAAATTTTAATAAGCTACTCTTTAGGATAAAGCACGATAATGCAGGCCAGTGGTGCTTTGGAGCCTATAATTTTACATATTTAATAACTTTTTACATACAGCACGACAAATTATATTGAAATGTATATTTATGTATTTTATTTAAATCATCCACGCTACTAGGAAATGACATATATTTATAGTATGTTCGCAAAAAATAAGTTTAACTATATTAAGTTACATATTTATATAAACAATTTAAATCTACCAAGAAAACATTTACTACTATTTTTTTCTTAATCATTATTTCTGAAAAACTCCTAAATTTTTAGTTTAGAAGGTGGATGGTATATAGAAATTACTGGTTGGCATTTAAACCGGAATTTTAGGACATAATTATTTCATTATGGTTTTAATATGTATGATACTACTGTATTTCGATCGCTATTTTTTATGTATAGTGATTACATCCGTTACATTAGTAAAATACAATATATTTTTAATTCATATACTTTTAAATAATGCCTGAAAATTATTTAAAATATCTAAAATTTCTAAATTGTTTTCCCATCTCAATATAAATTCAAAATTTAATTAATATTATTTTATTAATTAATAATTAAGTTCTGAATCTATTAAAAAAATAGTGTATTGTCATCGGGACCATACAACTGCTCATAATTTCCAGAACTCTAGCACATCCGGAAGTCCGTAAAAAATCGATCACAAAATTCTATATTTACATGCTTGAACCAGTTAAATAAAAGCGTATAATAATAAATTTACTGACTCAAAAATAATCAGTAAGACCAGAGCCATGCGAATGCATCATTTTAATCAGGGCAATGGATATTATTAAATATGTAATAATATATTTTCGAATATTTTTCATTAAATCATGTTGTCTTTCTCGCACATAAGAAAACTTCCCCACTTTATAAAATACAGAAATTTGAACACTAGATTCTAATGTATGTTTTCAATAGATTTTGTCTGTTCTCAAATCTGCTCCACCAGTGGCCGAGAGGTTCTGCTCTCGAAGCTGGTAGACGGGAGGTGCTGGGTTCAAACCCAATCGCGCCCGTCGGCCTAATCGTTCGGAGTTTTCGTGGTTTTCTTCGAACCTTGGATTTCCAAGCGTTAATACGGGTTAGGTTCCCTTAGAAAGACCCCCACGAAGGGCACTCCCCCCTTAGGGCCTATATCCCTCGTGTTGATAATTGGCCGTCATAAACACAACCAACCAACCAACCTGTTCTCAAATCTAAACTGAGTACTTCCTGAAACATTCACGAATTCATTTTTAGTTGTAAATTCAGGAAAATTTCAGAAATTAATCTGATATTGGAAAGTCGAACAGCGCTTTTATTATTATTTTTTTTTTTTATAAAGGCAAAGGATCTTTCAGAAGCGGTGTCAAAGTTGCTGCTTTGAAACTTTTTTGAGGCATGGCGGAAAAAAAAGGTCGTCATCGAGAAACAATCTACTGTAGCACAAATTGTAATGCGTTTATTGCAAATCGTAAAACAGTATTTTATTACCAAAGCTTTTAATAATCATGCCGGCAAATTTCAAGCTTTTAGATATGAAAATCACACCGCAAGTGTGTCAGAAAATTGCACGTTGCTGAGAGAGGAAAAGCAATTTTTTAAAACGCCCTTAAACTATTGGTAATAAATAAATATATTTTGCCTTATTAGACTTTCAGTTTGACTTTTTTTAATACAAACATTAAGGATGGATATCTAAATTTAATGTTTTTTCAATAAAAAATTAAAAATGCAGTCACACTCAATTATAATGAGGACGAAGGGACTGCAACATTTATTTGCTAAAACAGAGTTCTCCCAGTAACCAAGTAAACCCGCAGATTGAGGAAATTCTGTAAAAGTTACAATAATGTAATGCATAAATATATTGAAACACAAATTCTTTACTTTCAATGACGTAATTATGATATTTCATTATAGTACGGGGAGAGGGGAGACATTCTATATTAGGATTCCCCACGCACTAAATTTAGACGTTTTTGTTATAGTTATTAATCATTGTCATCATCAACAACAACAACCAATGTATGTCTCTCCCAGATTCTTTCTTTATTTCTTGCTTTGGTCATCCAATTAACACCAACTACGTTTCTGATTTCTTCTCTCCGTTGCATCTGAGGTCGTCTGCTTGGGTTATAGCATCTAGAGTAAATAGTGTGGAAATCGGCAATCCCAATAATACTTAAAAACGTGCTAAAATATTGAATTCCGTAAATGCTCAGTGATGCTGAAATCTAAAGACTCGACCGCAGCGACGTATACAGGGTATTTTCTAAAACTGCAAGGCGGTTAGACAAGACGCTGTATTAATACGATGTTTACATTGAAATTTGAAAATATCCCGCAGAGGTCGCTGCGATCGACTCTTTGGATTTCAGCATCGTTGCACATTTAAGGGATTCCACTTTTTAGCACTGTTTGGATAGCAGATTTCCACACTATTAATTCTAGATGCTGTACTTGGTGTCGTTTTACATCTCTGCGATAACACTGTAGGGTGTTTGTACTCCATCTGTTGCCCTTTGTTAATATGCCAAGCCCATTTCCTCTTTAGGGGACAATATCACAAAATACGAAAATTGCAGTCCGCACAATAAACTGCCTATTAAATGTTAAATAATGCAATTTTCTTATTTACATTCTAATAAAAAAATATTCTTAGAAGTATTTTCAAGAGATATTATATTCATAATAACGTAAAAATAAAACAATTAAAAGACTTAAACTTTCAGATTGTCATTTTCCTGTGATGTGTGCAAAGTAAAAGGCTTTCTGCTATACTATACAAATATATTTTTCTAGTTTTTTTTTATTTCTAATTATTAATTATACCTTATATAACACATATATGAGGAAGGTAACAAGTTCTGTATTTTACAAATAATTTTCCATAATTAAAATATGATTGTCACAGAAAATGAATGTCATCTTCCTGGCCTGCTCATTTTAGTTCTTTAATTGAGGTAATATAATGAGGTCATAATTGAGGTATAAAGGTGTCGCTGTAGAGTAATTCTTCTTGTTCTTGACATAGTTCAAGACAGAAGTAGTAAAATCATTGCTACCAGTAAGATCTTTTAGATATTTCTTTGAAAATAATGTGTTTAAAGGCTTTGTAAAAGTTGAGTAGACTTTTATTATGTCATTTTCCTGGCCTCAATAATTTACAAATAAAACTTAACATTACACTGAATTTGAGGTACTATAAAGGAAATATGTTCCTTTAAACGAAAATAAAATGTTAGATCTAAAAATAAAATAAAAACAGGAATCTGAATAATGTTTTAGAGTGAAATTGTCATTATCCTGGCGGTCATTGTCCTGGCATACATAAGCCAAGAAAATGACATGTTATTATAATTGCATGAAAATGAACTTACGCTTTTCAAACTTTAACAATTTTACGCGTAAATTCCTTTATTCAGCTGCTCAAAAAGCATTTTAAAAAGATTCAGGAACTTTGGAACGATTTAAATTTTCAAAAAAATTTGTTTTCAAAATCTCACATTTTGTGATATACACCCTTAGACGTTTTACGCTCTCGATGATGTCAAAAACTTTTGTCTGACTTCTTATCCTGGTTATTCTTCTCTGTCTCTTCTACTTGTGTCTACTAGGGCTGGATTATCTATCACTATATCGGTCATATATTGTTACTTTTTAAATATCGCATGAACGATATCTAAGCTCTCACTCTCCTGATATATCCCAATAACAATAATATTGTTTTGCCCACAATGTGATTTCGAGCCCCCAAAAATAACGCTGAATGTCTCGCACCAATATCTTCAATTATTCTTTCGCCAAATCATTCACTGGCCTGATTCAACGGAACCAGAATAGCTACTTTCGCCGGTTATCTTTCTTTCGATAAGATATACACATAAGGAATATCCCAATATATCCCAATAATTTCACTTGTTATGTTCATTCCGATCCCTGCAAACCACAAATTTAACTTTTCATTAGAGATGAATAACTGTTATCGCCGGTTTCTTTTTCTGCTGCTGCTTTTGGTCCATAGATATTGCGATATATCAAGGCATTGCTATATCATGACCAGTAACATGAGCTTGAATACGGGCTGGTTATTGCCCATAGTATTGATATCGTTTGCTAGAACACGGTTTCTCCGAATGAATTTATATCTGCCCTTAAAATGAGTGTCCGGAATCGTGTAGATTCGGTATTTTTGGTTGCCCGACGATAAAAAAGGCATTTTAAATACACTGAAAATTTTTATGAGGAATTGCAATGGATTATCGAAATTAACATATTCCTTATTCTAGTGAATTTTATCATGAAACTAAATTTCTGTATAAGGTGTGTAATGTCTATCAATTATTCAGGGAACCAGAATCTCTTTTTTTTAATAAGAGATACATTAAAAAATTTAAACAATGCTAAATTATATTTAAAAATAACAATATTTCAAGCATTAAACCTCATCTTGATATTTTGAACATATACTCAGAATACAGGTTTGCACTACAGTTCTGCACATGAAAAGCGAACTCGAAAATTTTATTCCGAGCTAATCCGAACCCGATAAAATGTCGTTCATATATTTGAAAGGAGGCCTAAATGAAAGAAAATTGATATTTTAATGCAATTACGGAAAAGAAGTCTACAATTATATTTTTCATATTAATTTTATCTTTTATGCAGAAGAATAGACAGATATATATTCATTAGTATTCAAGTATATATTTTTTCTTCTAAAAAATATATACATTAACAAACAAAACAGTATATTTTTTCTTCTAAAAAATATACTGTTTTGTTTTTGAAACATCGGGTTAACCCGCTGTAGACCAGCGAATGCCAAAACCCAGCATAAAAGAAAAAAAAATCAACCCGATCCACTGTGAAAAGAATCAACGCCAACACCACCGAGTTTGGGAAAATTCGGGTTACCCAACCCGATGCAGCTCTCTAGTCTGCACGGGCCCTCAAGGTAAGAAAGCTAGCTTGGGCCAGTCTGATTTTTAAAAAATATTTATGTTTGTCCATGCCAAACGCTGCCAACCCGTGCGCAAATTAGACGAAATCAAGTCCAGTCCGACAAAATTCAATTTGAATCAAACAACAAAAAATTAATATTTTTAACCAAAATTAACTTACAATTCAAAATCTATAAAAAAGATTTTTATGTAGATAGTTTTCTAAATTTTATTTTACATAATGATTTTTCTTCTTAAATAATGTATTTAATCATACTTATGAAAATTAAATGTTGGTAAAAATGAAAAGCCATAAAAAATGTCAAATATTTTGCTACTGTGTTATTTGTCTTTCAAAAATAGTAAATGTCCATAGCATCCCACTTTAAATTAGTATCACGATATATCACCAATATAAATATTAACTTGTTGGTTTATTGAGATATTAAACATCAGTATCTCTTATGTTTATTATACGTCTTTCCATACTTCGCTGTATTGTTTGTAATCTTTGTACCAACCATTTTGTTATCGTCCATGTTTTCGCCCCGTAAGTTAGTCTGGGCAAAAAACATTAGTTAAACACATTTCTTTTCAAGCAAAGTGACATGTATACTTCAAAATGATACTGTTTTTTCAAAAAGCACTCCATGTATTCCTTATTCTTCTATTGATTTCCTTCATAATCCTACTGTCTGACTTTTTTCTATCCAAGGTATACAGATTTCTGCGCTTCCTTGATCCCAATGTTGTTGTAGACGATTTTCTTTTTTGGTAAAAATAAATTGAACTTCACCTTAGTCTTTTCAAAATTTATTTATACTCAACAGAAATTCGATATTGAAATGGAAAATCAAGAAAGGGAAAAGGCCTATATATACAGGTTGTCCACTCTCAACGGTGTCCAATAGCTAATTCCTAAACTGTTTTTCGTAGACATATAGATCCAATTACAAAAATGTTTTAAAAGAGGTAAAGAAATATTTAAAAAGAAATTTCGGTCAATAAAAACATCTTTAAAAAATTTACGAAATTTAAATTTTTATACGGTCCTCCGGTCCTATAAATTATATTTAGTGAAATTTTCCTGTTACACTGACAAGTAAGACAAAGAAAGTCCAGTTGTTCTACGATTAAAATTGAAGGAGTAATAACTGCTTAAATTTGGAGCATATGTTTTGCTACATATTAGGGGTCATTCACAAATTTAGTAGAAATATAATTTCGTCAGATATATTAAAAAGATCGTTGAGAGTAAAATTAACATTGCAATATAAATTTGAAATCTTTAATCATTCTCACATATTAATCCAAAATGTACAATTTGTAATAAACATATAATAATAAGAAAAAAGCAGAATTTTTATTAAATAAAATGATGAAAATCAACAATTTTAGCTTTTGATAATTGATTCTTATGTATTCTGTACCGTTGAATCCAAAATTGACCTTCATTTTTTACCATCACAGGCTACCATCACCGTAAGTTAATTTTGAGCCGAAATGCTAGCAAACACAGCAGGGAGGCATTAGACGCCGTTTTTCTACCGTACCTACCGCGTAGAAAGTGGCTCCGTAGACTTCCCACTGGAGCGGGTCCGGTAGCTTGTGCAGGCTATAGCCTATGTGCAACTACGAGTAATAAAGACACGGCAGTTAAAAAAAAAAAACCTGAAAGGGGTTAGCTTGTATATGTTATTACACTTAAAACTTACATATAGTGCGTCTCATAAGTATATGGACAAGCGATTTTTTGAAATAGCAGCTCAAAATATGAAGCCATAATCACGAAAAAAATAATAAGCATATAAAATCATAATATATGTTTGTTACAACAACGTAATACAGTATAGGTTTTACAGAATTTTTGTAAAAAAATTAAATTCAAAATAAGCTGTCCCAAAAATATATGGACAATGAAGAGAATTGCTTTTATTTCCACCGTATCAAAAAAAAAAAAAATTGCATTTTCTGCGTTCTGTACATGTGAAGTACCCACTGCAAAATATAAAATCACTGTTCATTCTTCAATTATCGAATAGTGGGAAATGCCTCGCAACGTTCAATTCTCTGCTGCTGATATAGCTAAAATTTGGCGTTTAAAGAGTGGAATGTTAAAATTTCTGATATTGCTAAACAAATAAAGAGCAACAGATCCGGAATTTATGAAATTCTATCAAAAAGTGACAATGCGATCGCAAAACAACGTTCAAGTCGACCAAAAAAAGCAACTCTATACGACAAGACAGATAGATTTTTCGAGCAGTTTCAACCCAAAAGAAGTTTGTTCGTGAAATTTCGAAGACTTTAGCTTTTCCTATTACGAGATCTACTGTTCACCGTTGCATACGGGGAAACAAAATTCATAAATACTGCAGAATGTGCGCGGAATCTATGTTGAAAGTGCACCATAGAAATGCATGTGTTCTTTGAACTAAAAAACACAAGCCTTGGGAAGATGAATTGTTAAGTGTTTCTTCAGTGACGAAAACAAAAGCAATTTGGATGGCCCTGATGGCTTTGCATACCATCGGCATGATCTGCGACGAGAATCTCGGGAATTCATTAGTCGACAACAAGGAGTGGATTCTCTCAGGGTGTGGGGCGCGATTTGTTTCAATGAAACAACGGATATTGCTTCTCTTAAAAGTCAACAGTTGTCCGAGGATTATTAAAATGTCCTTAAAAGCAATCTACGTCCATTTGGAAACATTTTTGGAAGGGATAACTGAAAATTCCAAGAGGACAATGCATCGATTCACATCTGTCATTCAACAGCAGCTTGGTTTACGCAGAATCAAGTAACTGTTATAGACTGGCCAGCTATCAGTCCAGACCTAAATCGAATTAAAAACCTTTGGGGAGTACTTGCACGAGATGTATATGCTCATGGTCGTCAATTTTCTACTATTCAGGAATTAAAGCAAAGCGTAGAACAGAATTGGTTCTCTTTACAGCCATACATTCTCCAAACACTAGTTTGAAGCTTACTTGATACGGTTTTCAAGATAATTCAAAGGAACGGATTCAAAATTTGAATTTAAATGCAAAAAACTCGAAAAGTCCATATATTTTTGAGACAGCCTATTTTGATTTTTATTTTTTTACAAAAATTCTGTATAACTTATACTGCATTTCGTTGTTGTCATAAACTTGTATTATAATTCCATATGCTTATTATTTTTTTCGTGATTATGCCTTCATTTTTTGAACTGTTATTTCAAAAAATCGCCTGTCCATATACGTTTGAGACGCACTATATAGCTATTTAATTAACTATCATTTATTATATATATTCTTTTAATATTATCCTAGACACTAGGTCACAATAAACTAATTAGAGTAATTTACTTTAGATTACTTAAATAATTCCTGGCTACTTAAAATGCATTTATATTTTTGACCATTTCTAATGCTAGAATTATGATTTTATTTTTATTTTATTTTTTATCTTACGCAAGTTAACTATGAATTGGCATACTATTACTTAGCTAGGAGGGAATTAGTAGGAGATTAACAAGCTGACCTAGTGATATTAACTTTAATATACTAATTTTTAATTGAGCTAGCTGCTTGAGGTTATAACATAAGCTATGGGGACTGGGCTTGACCTAAATTTACAATTAATTTTAATTAACTGTATTTGTTTACTATAATATGCTTATCTCACCCAGTGGACTTGTTCTTCTGAGGAGGTTTCCTTGTCGGTATTTGGTCAATGTCGTGGTTGTTGTCTTTTTATTATTTTGACATATTCTTGTAGGTCTTTTTTGTGCGAAATATTTTCATAAATATACTTTTTATTATACAGCTTGAAAAGTTACGAGATTTTTAACCTTCCTTTTTTTCCCTTTATTCTAAACTACATTAATCTTTTAATGAATCCTCATTTGAATGTTGAAACGTCTAAGAATCTAAGTAACCATTAATGTTGCTATTGTGTATTTTCTGTCTTGCAAACACATCGTTATTTTAAAATATAGGGGCGAGTAGCCGAATTTGGACCACTTCACTTATTTTCTGGTGTAACTCACTTAATTTTTGGAATATCTGCCAAACATCACTACACGGAGTCAATCTATTCATCTACTAACAAAATAAATCTTTAGATCAATTTCTTTTTGAAAATCTTAAATTTTATTTTAATTTGAAAAATTTGTCAAAAGTGCTCCAAATTCAGCAACTGGTCGCCTAAGTTGGATCCCCAGCCTCCTAAATTGGACCAAACGATATCAGGTTGTTTTAATGACTAAGGAATATAACTAATTTTATTAAAAGCAAAGTTTAGGATTAATGAAACAATCAAACAAAATATTTTTTTTTCAAGGTTTACTTTGTATGGCGAAGATGTTAACGCAACTCTTTTTTTGGCTCCCTCTGTACCTTCATTTAAATGAATTTAGCAAGGGATATAGCATTTCTAGTGATTTTTTGGCTTTTTTTTGTGTGTGTGTGTGTGTGTGGGGGGGGGGGGGGGGGGGTTGTAGCTGCAGCTTTCTTGCAGGTCAATTTCTTCACAACTTTCGCTCTCCTTTTCGTTTCCTATACCTTTAACAGCTTTTGCTGTCACGGGTGTTTTTTTTTTCCCAGACACTTTGTCTATGTCGTTTTCAACATTTTCAACATTATATTAAAAAATATGCTCTATTGAAAAAAAATACGCTACGATTAATCAAACGCAAACATTACATATTCAAACAGTGTTGAATTCAGTTGTGTCCCCCAGCCCCTCCGGAGCCTTGAAATAGCCATTCATGCCGGAACGTTTGAGATTTTAGGCGTTTTAATGCCAAAAAAGTGTAATTTCACTCTCCAGAACTGTAAAAAGTGTGCACTCCCTCCCCTCACGAAATCGCAAATATCTTCCAGGAGGAAAATGTTTGAATTAAACTCTGTAAACCCAATACGCCGTAGGAATAAAGAATTCAAGGAAAATATATTTAAATACATACAAGATAAAAGAAATTGCAAACAAAATTTATTGCATAAACCTGTAAAAATATTTTTATGTTTATATAGGTCTAAACTGTATAAAGAAACTGATCCAGATATGCAAAAAACTTTTATGGAGATAGTAATCCGTTATAAATAAATATATATATACATAAATAGTCTACAAAGCGTACCGCCCTCAAAATTTATTACTTACTTTTCAAATTTATGATCGTATATTTGGTCCGATTTAAGCAACTTAAATTGACCCAATTAAGGCAACTGCGCCATTTTTTAAAACAGATCGGAAGACTAAGAACAAAAACTAAATTAAACAAAACCCCGTGAAAAATATGCGCAATAAACAGATGAATTTAGATATGTATATGGAAACATAACAACTTACCTCAGTTTTAAAGTATTCACTTACGTTTCATAGGAAAAAATTTGATCAAAACAGCTAACTTTGGGTTTTTTAAAATAGTCTGAAAACAATACGTGGTAAGCGGGTGCTTCTACTAATCATAAATGATGTCATTCTGATGAGTAAGATTTCAGTGGTAGATGGTGTCTCTTCCTGTAATTAACGACAGAATGGCAACGGTCCAATTAAAGCGGCGGTCCAAATATGTCTGCTCTCCCCTACTGTAAAATTATCCCATAAATATGTATGAAGTATGCTTTAAAGGAAGCTTAAATATATGTTAAGAAAAATCTGAAATTTTTGTAGAAATTGAGTCGGAACAGATCGGGCCGGGCCTGTTTTCATTGATTTCTGTACGGGCCGGGCTCGGGCCGAACTTTTAATTTTTACATCGGGCCGGGCCAAAATAGCCTTCGTTTGGACCGCACCGGGCCCCGGTCTGGAAATTCAGGCCCGTGCTGACCTCTGACCAGAGCTTCAAAAAATTTTCTTCATAATAGCTCAAAATATTTACAAGCATTAATCTTTGTTAGAATTCCTCCTTTGCTGAAATAAATTCGACTGCAGACAGAAATAATAATATATTATACTAGTAGTGACTAACCTATTGCACGTGTGGCATGCGCCTATGGCATGCACAAAAAATTCTCTAACACTGGAAAAATTTTAATTTGATTACAATAAATAAACTTTTGTCATAAATTACCAACTATTACAATTAATGCAGTTGATTTTGCATTAATTAATGCATTTGAATTTTTTTTTCTGTAGTGCTATACAGAGATTTTTCTTGCTAAAGCATTGGACATGTAACTATCTTGCCTTTCGATATATACAGTGTGTCCACTCTCAACGGTGTCTAAATAGTTAATTTCTAAACCGTTAGTCATAGACATATAGTTCCAACTACAAAAAGGTTTTAAATGAGGTAAAACATTATTTTAAAAGACTTTTATCAATAAAAACATTTCTTAAAAAGTTAAGAAATTTAAATTTGTATGCGGTCTCCGGCCCCTAAGTGATATTTAGTAAAAATTTCCTATTACTCTAACATATAAGACAAAAAAAGTCCCATTCATCTAACACTTAAATTGACCGAGTTATGAAACATTGAATTGCATGACTTATGCCAGTTTTCTGCATCTGACACAGATGAGTTGGGTCATGCTTTGAATGATCGTACACAAAATGCTTAAAGTATTAAAATGGTTTATTTTGCGTGTACATTTATGCATTCCTGCCGAAGGGAGTCACTTCGAGCAAGTTTTGAGATAACTCTAATTTTTACCAACTAAGTTTTAGATTAGATATTCTAATAGCCTTTTAAAATATGTATCATTTTGTAAAGAATTGCGACTGATGCTTTTCATATTTTCATTTAACAAAAATTCTGTTATTTTTTAACTTATATTTTTAGTACAAGTTGTATATTTTCTTTAATATGCCAGAATGAAAATAGATTTCAAATTTATACTGTAATGTTAATTTTACTCTCAACTATTATTTTTTTATATGTGACGATTACTTATATTTCTAGTAAATTTGTGAATGACCCCTATTTCGCAGGCAAAAAGATGCTTCGACGTTAAACAGCTATTACACGGCCAGTTTTAACGGTAGAATAATAAGATTTTTTTTGTCTTAATTCTTAGTGCAATAAGATATTTTTTACTAAACATAACTTATAGGATTTGATGACCCTATGAAAATTTAAATTTCGTGATTTTTTAAGAAATATTTTTATTGGCCCAAATCGCTTTTTAAATAATTCTTAACCTCATTTGAAACATTTTTGTACTTGGAACTATATGTCTATGCCTAACAGTTTAGGAATTAGCCATTAGACACCGTTGAGAGTGGACTTTAAAAGTGTAACCCTGCATTTAAAAAGCTTTATTTTGTCAAACAAATTTCGTAACACTCTTACAGCTAAATAAGAGACGGACCAATATTTTTGCATGAATATTACTAAAAACGGTAAAATATTAACCAGGTGTAAAACATTCTGTGTCAAGCGAACATCAGCAAAAGTCTCAACTATAAATAATTATTTTTTTTGTGGAACTTTGGTTATTTAAAGTTAGGAGTTGCATTTATGATAAGTTAAAAATTACGCCAAAAGAATTGTAAAATTTTATTCTTTATTATAATAGACACTCCTTTGATTTAATAATGTGGATGAATGATAATTTCATTCATTTGTTGATTGATACAACTTGCACACAGAAAAATCACTTTCTAGGTGCGTTCGTAATTATATAAATACATAGCATTTATAGTCGTCGTTCGGTCCGTCTGTCTGTCTGTCAGTCCGTCCGTTCGCATATAACAGAGCAAAAACTACCCAACCGAATGGTCTGAAATTTTAAATATATAATTGTTGCAACATTTTGTCGAGTCATTTCAAATTTTACGAAAATCGGGTGTATAGTTTAATTACATGGACAGTCAAAAGTTTTTCGTTACATTACGGCCATTTGGGAAAACATTATTTCAAGTGCATTTTAATGATGTTACAGCCTTTCGAACAGAATGAAATTGATATGCACTTATGAAGTGCACTAAAATATACATTCAGTACAATATGCGGTGCAAAAAATATTTATAAAACTAGTTATAGTACGAACGCACCTCATTTGCCACGTTTGACGTGCAATTTCCAACTTGTTTAATTAATATTCTCAGTTATTTAATGCATAGAAGCGGCTATTTTTATTAATTAGCGATTCAAATAAGCTGCATAAGCTGTAATATTTTTTTGTGTAAAAGTTTGGCACATTACTATGTTAATAAATATTGTTTGTGAATTATTTACACGCGCAGACAAAAATGTTCAACATCCCTGTACTATACTGTAATAAGAAAGAAAAATTAACAAAATCTGCTGGCAATTTTTCTAGCATTTTTTGCTCTAAAAAGTTTTATGAATGCAGGTGATTTTGCTGTAAACTCGTAAATTCAATAAAAGAATTTTAAAGTACATTTTGCTGTTAATCTGAATCGAAAAAATGAAGTTTTGATACAAATTTTTACATTAAAGAATTCTAGCAAGCAAATTGCCTCGAGAATTTGCTGTTATTTTCTCTGTGTTATTTCTTACAACGCAACGTAAAACACCAGGATATATTCTTGAAATAACTCAAATTGGAATTCTCTTAAGGAATGGGGCGGGGGCATATAAACAAAGAGAATATGTGTACAACATGGCTTTCATCTGGTTAACTTCATTAAAAAATCTTGCAAATATTGTTAATAGTTGATAGCAATAATATCATCTGTTGGCCAAACGTCATCAACAATCAACCATTTCGTTTTTTAATCACAGTAATTTATTTGTTTTAGAAGATGTGTTGTAATCAAAACTTCCTTAGTTACTGAAGTAAAAAGAAGCTCTTTTTTTTTTTTTTTTTTTTTTTTTTTTTTTTGATTAATGATTACTATTTCAAAGTGTCTCGGCATAAATAAGGTAAGCTGTTAATGTGTTATGTCTTGTTATTTAAGTAGTTTATTTTTGCAAGTTAGGCATAAGTTGATAAATGGGACGCTTGTGAGCAAAACGTTTGAAGCAGATTTGAACAATTGTAAGGTGTTCGAACTACAGTAGAAATGTTTAGTTTGAAACCCATTATGCTTTTTAAGAGAGTGTAAAATTTCATGGGATAAATAATAAATCCAGTGACGTAATAGCCTCATTTCCATTACAGAATAATATACCAAAGTAAGTATGCACACTACTAAATCAACAGGAAATCCTTATTGAAAATTATCTCTAAACGATTTTTGAAATAGAATATGTACTTATGTACTTACTTATAAAAATATAAAACAAATGGATTATAATTAAGCTTAATATCTTAAAGGACTATTTCTAGTTTCATGGGAAAATAAAAATCTGCCTGGAATTGACTGCTTGAAATAGAAGTTTCTTATAAGTGCGGGAACCAACTCAGCCATGTTCAAGCATATTTAGGATCCAAAATGCTTTATCAAAAGATAAATGAAAGGTCTTTTAGTCTCGTTGCGTGTGTGTGTGTGGGGGGGGGGGTGATAAGCCCGCGGCCTGAGTGGGTTCATTGCATCCACCATACCCTTCATATGCCGTACTTTGCATATGGTTAAGTCATCTACAGCATTGATTCAAAATACGTATCACCTACTTATAATCATGAGTAACAGAATCATGTTTATGTTTAAAATGTATCTATCTCAACTCCACTGATATGAAATTTTTGTTTATTTTATAGGTTTTTACTTTTAAACAAGAAAACATTTATCTCAAAATAAATTACATGAGCTAATATTTCTTCATTTCGAGACTCTCTAAGGAACATCAAAATGGACAGCGAAATGTCAGTGACTCTGGAATCTAGACCAACTAAAATGGTGGAAAATACACTAGTAAGATCACTTTTCAGGCTGTTTAAAAATTTACACGCCCCCCTCCAATTTATTCCCTTGAAAAAATTACTGTTATACAGCAAGTAAACAACACGTTACCATGACAAGCGAGCTTATGATATAATGGGAATCAGAGTTCGTCTAAAATTACAGTTCAACAACGAAATTCCATACTCGCAAAAAAGAACG
Source organism: Maratus speciosus (assembly GCA_963932465.1). Lineage (NCBI taxonomy): Eukaryota > Metazoa > Arthropoda > Arachnida > Araneae > Salticidae > Maratus > Maratus speciosus. The sequence goes on along the minus strand of OZ010787.1, from coordinate 36,930,934 downwards.
TTTTTCTCACAGTCTTCAAATATTTTGATCTATAAAAAGAATCAGAGGCAGGACTCTAAAATCTCTGACAGTTTCCTTCGACGTCTATACTGAAAATATATGTTTATAACGAATCTTTCTCTTTTTTTAAAAGCCAAAATAAAATATTTCTGTTCCAAATTTCACATGTCATTAAAAAATCAACGCCCAACATTACAAACAAAAAATTAAAAGCACAGTTGGCCTAGTTTTATCTTTTGCTTTCAAATTTTAGAAAAGGGAAAGTAAATTATCTTACTCTTGAAAAGTACTAAGACATAAAGGGAATTGATCATTTGTATAAATATATTCTTATATGAAAAATTTAATTTCTTGATTCTTTAATCTTAGGTGCACATATATTTATCATTACTCCAAAAGTTCTGCAATTGTAACAAGCCTACAGTCATAACAAGTTTACAACTTCTACTATCTATCTAAATTTAACATTAAGGATCTTAAAAACATAAGCATTTTTAATGATTAAAATTTTCGTGGACTTAGAAGTTGAATACACATTGTTGTGAGAAAAATAACCCTAAAAAGAGTCGGAAGGTTTATATCTATCGGATTGTTAAACGCCCACTGATTAATTTTTTTTCGTGAAATTTATATCCTTCTCGGTACAATGTGTTTATCTTAGAGAAAATTTTATTACTTAAAAGGAGTAAAAAGTTAATAAAGTTAATTTCACTCTTACAGAAAATATTGGACCCTCCCTGAAAAGCTGGCTACGTCAATATTAAGTGAAAGAGTTTCAGAAATGAGTTGTTTTTAGACACGTGTTAATTTTAGGTGTTAGTGTTAGGCACTGCTATTAATCAAGACCAATAAATCCAAAGTGAGGCCCGGCTCTTGGTCATGGACTCATTAGGAAATTTTTGTGCATAGCGCACTCGCTACTTATACAATAGACAAAAGAAAATATTGGCACGCCTTCTTATTTTGCATTCACCAAGCATAGCATTCACCAACCACATTGAAGCAATTTCGAAGGAAGAATGTAGAACATATTTACAAAACAAATAAGTGGAAGACACAAGGCAAGAGAAATAATCAAAAGATGGAGAATTCATCATATTCAGCAAAAGAAAATGACACCTGACGTCCTTGCATTTTCTTTAGTAAACTGTTAACGACTTCCCGTACCAATGTTTTTGAAAAAAAATGCAAAAAAAATCATATTTTTTAATTTCATTGTTAAATATAAGGAACTAAAACAAAACATAATATACATGTTTTAAGTTGAATTTTAATTTTTTACAGGTGTGAAAGCGTTTAGTTTTATCGTCAGTTTACTATCCCGAGTTATCTTGGGCAAATGGAAATGTTAAATAATCGTCTTTGTATCATAGTTTTTGAAATAACAGACAACACAAAGGGATACCTGACATTCGGTACACTGGTCTCTGGTCTCTTTTCTTACTGGCTTACCTCTAGAATCTCTTTTACGTGAGTATAGAGCACGCTGTCTCGTCGGATTTGATTTCTTCTCGGAAACAGGAATAACATCTGAAAATTGCCTTAAGGTTAACCTGAGTGGTGTAGGACTAATGCTGGGTCTTCCAGATGTAGCAGAAAACTCGTCACAATGATTTTCTGCAATTAGTTTTTCAACAAGTTCCATTCTAAATTGTTTAGGTGATCGTCCGAATCAATTGAACTATCGTCTACCATGATGCTACTTACAGCAGAATCACTTCCACTATATTCAAAGTTCACCTCTTCATAATCACTATCCGAAAAATCATCTGCATCGCTTTTGCTTTCGTACGCAGTTGCCATTTTTTACTCTTTCTCTCTTTTTTTTTTTTTTTTTTTTTTTTTTTTGTCCTTACTTATCCAGCAACTGCTGCACACACAATCGGCAAAACACGTGTTCAGTCCCGCTCTCCATAGTTCTCAAACAAAACTTGGCAAACTGCCAATCAAAGAAGGATATTTTCTTTCTTCTTCAGGCTGAATGAAGACATGATAAAACAAATTGTACTAACACATTCTGCTATGCCCGAGTTTTCTCGGGATAATAATTAATTGCAATATATACGAACCCGAAACAGCTCTGGATAATAAGGGAAGCGGTTAACAGAAATATCCTTATAACATTAAAAATGCGAAAGGTTGTGTGAAAATTTGAAGTTAACATCTAAACGGATGCTTTTGTATCTTTACATATTGATGGATTATAACTTAAGAAACGAACATAGGCTATGTTTTATTTATTTATTCAAATATTTCTCTTAATAATTCAAAATTTCATTATTTTTTATACAAAATCAACTGACATTTTTCCGATAAAATTTAATCATCTTTCTTTCTCGATACCAATAAATAAATAAATAAATAAAACCCGGAATAATAGATTCTCTTGAATAATGATTTTCACGTGAAAAATTAAAATGAAATAAAAAAAAATTAAGAATATATATATATATATATATATATACGTGTGTGTGTGTGTGTGTGAATTTGACGTCATATTGGAAACAAAACAAAAATTTTCAAGTATTTTTTTACTATACAAAGTGTATGAATTTGAGTAAGCGAAAGCAGGCGAATATCGCGTCATATATGGAAAATAAAACGGATATCCTTTGATGTTGATACAAAATGGTCTTTGGTTATGGTATTTGGTATGGTATGGTTTTATCATTTTCTTTCTTTTATCTTTTTTGTATTTCATATTAAATGAGTGTATTTTAAATGTATGTAATGTATGTATTTTAGTTTAAATATATGTAGTGTAGGTATTTTGATTTAAATGCATGCGTTTTAAATTAAAGTTCTGTATTTTAAATGAAATGAATAAAAGAATTGCATTTTTGGATTAAATGAATCCAATACGAATGATGGCGATGACAGTAATACTTGGGGGTTTATCGTCTGCGCATGGCTAACATGAATCTAGCGTATTTTTGATTTAAAATTTAAAAATGTTTGTTAATAAAATGGATTGCAAATGCAATAATATACACGGCAAAATTATCCAATGCGAAAATGATTCCATGGTTAGCGGAAATAGTTATTTTCACATTTAGAAACAAAAAAAAAAATAACTCGATTGACTGAAATTTTTTTTACGAGAGTTAATTCTTAAAGTCCTTCATTTCAGAAAATTTGAATAAAAACTGCTTTATTTTTTTAAAAGATAGTTGCATTTTCGTTCATAAAACCTAAAGATTTGTTATGATTACGTCAAAGTAACACCATTTTCTGTCTTTCACTATTGAAACTAAGGATAGAGGGCTTGAAGTATATTGGTACGATCGCGAGAAAAATTTGTAAATCGTGGTTTTGGCGACCGGATTTTAATTCCACATTTATGTTACCTTTAAAATAGTCACTAAGCTCTACAATAGTACTGAGGACTATCTTCCTATTCTGATACATTGAACCGGTGGTCCGCCCATGAATAAAAAGTCAAAGAATTTCCGAGGAAAATTTTCGGCAAAACATAGATTTCCTCCCACAGAGTAGTATCAGGGAGATATTTTCAAACTGCATTTTCTTTTAATTATATAACGAAGTGCGCTACAGTTTTCACTGACTTTATATTTTTTTATTAAAAAAATTATAAATTTTATCTAAATTCATCGTAATTTTTTATATGATATTAGTTAAAAATGGAATTTTATGTAAGACCAATAATAATAATAATGATAATGATAATAATAATAATAATAAAATTGTTAAGTATTGCTTATAATAACATCACCAACGTGTAGAAATAACCAAGATTTACAAAAAGTCTACGAAAAAGTTTCAAAGAATGCTTCTGACATCAAGAAAAGTGCAGGATTTATTACAGTCATTCAGGGTAACATTGATCCGCATTTTCTCTGTTTTCATATGCCACACTCTTATTTTAAGGATATTGTTGCAACTAGAGGCATAAAAGGGAAGAAATGATCCTAAATTATTGTATGACTGTTGCTGGGAAACATATAACAATAATATGTTCCCGCAACATTTTGGTTAAGTCAAAGTACAGTTGCGTAATTTGTTATTTCTGTTTGTACAAATATTTTTGATAAAATATGATAATGAGTTTAAAATTGTAATAATTATATGTTTGAGGAAAATAGGAGTGTAAGTTCATACAAAAATTATTAATTTTATTTTAAATATTAAATAGTTATTTTTAAAAATTGCGTGATAGTAAAATTCATGTATAATGTCGAGTGTATAGTTCGGATCTCAGATAACAACAATAGCCAGACGCAATGGCGTCGTTTTAGGACAAGCATGAGGAAAGTTATTTATAACAAGACATCGTAAAATAATAAAAATGTCGGAATAAATATAGGGCTTTAGACCACCCAAACTTTATGGCATGTAATAAAGTTAAGTATATGTGAGGGGCTTTGGAGGACCGGCAGCTAAGTGGTCTAGCCAAACATACTATAAAGTTTTCTCACAACCAATAAGGTAGGGCTACAACAAAATTGTTACGCCCACTACCAAGGGATGGTGCGAGAGAAACAGTTTGAAAAAAACAGTCTAAGAAAATATTCAAAAGATGCAAGAGCGATCCTGACTGCCCTGGTAATGTCTAAGAGAGCTTGACAGACCTGATAATGTCTAAACAAGCCCGACAGACCTGATAATGCCTAAGCAAGCCTGACAGTCCTGGGGATTTCTACTAGGTCCTGTGAGCCCTGGTAATTCCTGAGAGGTCCTGACAGCCATGGTAAAGAGAGGGAAAGGCCAAGGATATATGCTAAATGATCAAGCCTGATTAAAAGCGAATGCCAAAGATGAAATGGAGCCTGCCTACAGCGTCCTGGAACTATGCTTCCAGTCATGCCGATCCTGCCGCCCGTGTGATGAGATCAATTTGCATGATTAACGAAGCTATCCTTAGCACCGCGACGACTCTGAAAGCTGTTGAACGAAGACCTCCGACCCGTACAAAATTCAAGGTATTCCTTTAATCTTTCTTTAACCACATAAATTAAATTAGAAATTGAAAATATCCCTTTTATGATATTTTATGGTAAAATGGTTATCTGAGATCCAACAAACCAGTAATTAAATATAAATAAGGTATTTTAAATAGAAGAAAAATTAATTTCTCTTGATAAAAAAAATATAATAATAAAAGTAATTGAAATCATTTTGTTAGAGATTAAATATTCATGTAACAATGATCAGCAAACAAAAGTTTTGCTTCCTTTTTTTTTTTTTTAATTATTTAAAGTGTATATGTATATAATCTTGTTTAATGTAAATAAAAATATTTTAATCAAGAGTTAAAAATCTCTGTGATTATTTTAGTGATAAAATTTTAAGGTGTGTCATTTTATTTTACAGCTTAAATTGAGTTTAATTCATAAGTGGAAGAGATCACATAAATAATTCACAACGCAAACTTTTAATTTTCTTATCTGTAATTAATTAATTTAATAATTACAATTTTACGCGAATTTTAATTTAATTTTAAGATAATTATTCGCGTTGCTCTTCTACTAGAATTTGTGTTAATTACGATCACTTATTTTATTTGGATAAATTTTTAAGGTATATAAAATTATATACCAATTACTATGAGGTTGCATGGATGATTTGGATTAATTAACAATTTTGGTTGAAAATTAAATAGGAGATAAACAAGTGTAATTATCTGTCCAGCATCCCCCCTCATTAGTAAAATGGTGCTATGACTCGGGCAACGTTCAGCTGAGGTCATTAGAATAAATAATAATAATAATAATAAAGGAAAATAAATTTAAGTATTATTTTAATGTCACAATTTTAAAGATATTGTAGGTATGTAAATTTAATTGATTAAAATTTTATTAAAATTAATTTCTTTTAATCTTTGTAACAGTAATGACACACATATAGTAATTTAAATAAATAAAATGAATAATATATGTTCGCAATAAAGAAAAAGAAAAAAAATTCTAGGATTTATAATAGGTAAATTTAAGAAGTACATTTTTTTTCTCTTTTCTCTCTTTTGGTTGGATCTCAATTACCATAGAGAAATAATGGCATTCGCATCACAGATGACACATTTGTAAAAATAAAATTTTTTATATACTGCATATAAAAAAAAATAATAAATAAATAAAATTGTTTTTTCTGTAGAAAAAGACAGATATTTTTCTGTTAAATAAAATTGTGGTGTTTATATATATATATGTGTATTATAAACATTTTAGGGGTATTTATGTGTGTAAAAGAAGGATCTACGAAACAATTTCATCTACTAAGAAATATTTTTTTGAAATATTAGTGCTGTTGTTTTATGTATTAAGCAATTTAGAATATTTTCATACATATGTTGTAATATAGAGAAATATTCTTTTAAGAGGTATAGGATCTATTTTGAATTGATATTTTGAAAAAGTATAGATTGATTACTAATATTTGTTAAAAATGACTCAGACGCTGGATATAGATACACGTATTAAGTTAGTGTCAGCATTTGACAATAAAAAGAAGAAAAACATTAAATTTTTCTCAGATGAATTTGATAATATTTTTAATTCTAAAGAATATATAGATGAAGAGGCATACGAAAAGGTAAAGGATTTAAATTTTGATCAAACAGTATATTTAAAATGTATTGGAAAACCAGGTGCATTAGAGCCTAAATTTCAAGGACCCTACGAAGTTACTAAAAAGTTTAGAAACTTTAATTATTTATTACAATCAGGGGCGCGCCGACCCAGTGTGCAAAGTGTGCACCGCACACAGGCGCCAGAATAGTAAAGGCGCCAAATAGTTTAGGCGAAGATGAAAAATTTGAAAAACTTTTATCCAATTTAAATTTATTAAAGCGGCATTCAAAATCTAAAGGGTGTCATTTCTGATGACACATTTATGAGTTCATTTTTACTTTTAAGATATATGAAATATGCAGATGTTCGTCAGCGGCGTAGCTTTAGGGTAGGGGGGGGGGGGCTCAAACCGAAAGGCGCCATGGTGTCGAAAGGTCACGGTCGGAAGGCGCCACGGAAGGCTTAAGGGCGCCGTCGTGCGCATAAAATAAATTTTAAAAAATCGCTAGAAGCATAGAAAAAATCGGAAGGGCGACCGCGAATGCCCCTTTTGACGTCACTACTCTAGATCAGACCTGTCCAACTTTTCAGAAAACAGGGCGCACTGCAGCTGGGGGCAAACATGGAAGGCTCCATTATTCAAATAATTGAAAATATATAACACTTCTATCTTACTGTAGTATTGGTAGTGATACACATACTGACGACATAAAAACGAGTAGTATATTAAATGGCACAGTGGTAAAGCAGCATAAGACCCCTGCTTATGCACGGTTCCCATGTAAAAGTAAATTACTGAAAAAAGCACAAATCAATCATAGCAATCGGCTACATTATAACAAAAATAATAAATAAATAAAACAGTATGGAGCTCAAAATGCAATGCATTAAAAAAAAAAAAAGAAATGAAAAACGCCATTCGATTCCAACCCAATTTAATAGCCATGCATTGTATAACATTGCATAACATTGCATGCTTTTACGCATAAAAACAAGCCCATGAGTATGTAAGGAAGTTTCATGTCATTTACAGTAGGGAAACATGTTTTTGAGAACAACCTCAAAATGAATTACGTTTTATTGAAATTTTAATTGAATATTTTATAGATATTCTTCGAACAAATTATAATAGATCAAGCGCTAGTTTCACTCGCGTACAGAGAGTTCATACAATAAATTTATTAATTTCTAACCACAATCTTGCAAAATATAGTTGTTAAACGAATAATAAGACTTTGCAAATAACTCGGAATTATTTTATTAAATATTTTTCAATAATTGCCTTCAATAATTGAATTCAATTGGAATGAAAAACGCTGACTATTTATCATTGTGATCCGTCTTACCTAAAACAAAGGCCTTGTACAAAGTTTAATATTGCCATTGTGCCAAGTACGCTTTGAAAGGAGGTTACAAAGTTGCATGGGCACTTTGGTCTGTGCCACTTTTTTTAGATAGGTTTTTAATTAATATCTCAGCTAATTACCGACAATTCTTTTGGAAAATCATTATCGACAGTCCTTGGATGATTTCGCGTCGATAGGTACCTCGAACTCTCCTCAACTTCCCCGCTGAGCGCCAGTAAGATAAGGTTTATGTATAAAGGAAAACTGCGATTTTCTGAAAAATTGTATGACCTAGGATAATCTCTATAGTTTTCCTGAAAGGTTTAAATAAATTCCTACTACTTCTAATTTTTTCGTAATTTTATTTTCAGTAGATTTGGAAAAAGTAGGGGAGACATAATTTTGCCATACATTTTCGACGAATTTCTGAAAATATAATTGTATCTATTATTCCATACGTTTTTGAGTTCTGCGTTATGAGGTTTTTCGAACGACTCCCCCCCCCCCCCATTTTGTCTTAAATACGTACCCGTTCACTGTATGGAAATGGGGGAAAAACTGCTAATTGTTGAGATATGTTATGTAAATGTTTTTCTTAATTTTTGGAAAATTGTATGGGGTAGTAATGAACAAATGAAAACTTTAAAACGGCCTCTACTGATAAAAAAAATGAGGTAAGAGGAGAGGAGTGAGTGCTTAGTACACTGATGTCCAAAATTAAGGACCAGTCACAAAATGCTAATTTTCAAGTACGTGAATACTCAAAAGGAAATAATACGAGTATAATTCGAATAATTACTATCTCCACAGCACAGCTAGTCCATATAACATACCATTCATATCACACATGGTCACAAGTGTCACAGTCACTGCGGTGAAGAAAAAAATAGGAAATTTCATACATCTCATTATAAGTCTCAAATGATCATTATATGTGACTCCACTGAGACGTCACTGTGATTGCTGCTTTGTGACCAGTCACCATGTGACTTTACAATGTAGTTACATTGTGACTCTCATGTGACTCATCTGCAGGCTCAATTTAAAAGTCATCGTAAACGCTGCATTGTGATAAGTTACCAAATAATGTCACATTAAAGTCACATGATGACTTTCAGGTGACAAAGAGACTACTGTGAAGTCACCATTACGCTCTTTTGTGAAAAGTCACCATGTGACAATAATATGATATTATTTGGTGACTTATCATATTGCAACGTTCATGATGACTTTGAAATTGAGTCTAAAAATGACAGTCACATGAGAGTCATAATGTACATACATTGTAAAGTCGCCTGGTGACTCGTCACAAAGCAGCAGTCACATTGACGTCTCAGTGGAGTCACATATATCGATCATTTGAGACTCACAATGAGACGCGTGGAATTTCCTATTTTTTGTTTCACCGTAGTGATTGTGACACTTGTGACCCTGTGTGACATGAATGAGATGCTATATGGACTAGCTGTGCTGTAGAGATAGTAATTATTTGAATTATATTATTTCCTTTTGAGTATTCGCTTACTTAAAAATTAGCATTTTGTGACTGGTCCTTAATTTTGGACACCAGTGTAATATCCAGGCCAAAATGTTTAAAACAATCTGTCACATGAAAAAATTAATTTTCTCCTCTACGAGGGGAATGCCACCTGATAGTCTGGGGTAAAGTCCTGCATCGGGTCGGGTTACCCGCTTTTACCCGAACCCGACCTGACCCGCACTCGTCGCTATATTTTCGCGTTGCGGGTCGGGTTCGGGTTGACCCGATTTTTTAAAAGAATGTGGAGAATATTTTTTCACGTTAAAAGCCTATATAAAAACGCAGATAAAATTTTCACAAAAGCAAATGCGTGCCTGTCTGTTTTGTCTTTAGTCACGAGTCTTCGAAATAACAAATTGCGTTATATTGTTATCGTACTTTAAAAATACAATACGCAGCAAAACGCTAAATGGTCCTTCCTGTCTATCACACAGTAGTTGTCAAAGTTAGAAATATCAAGACTTATAGAACATTAGCAATCGCAATCTGTTTTGCAATGATTAAAAATGAATTTAACATTTGGAGATTCAAATTTTAAATCTCCACAATTCCTAAACTACTTGACTAAATGCCTTTCTGTTTAGTTTTCTTAAGTAAAATTTAATGACAAAGCCAAATACGATGTAAAAATTATAGCGTTTGTATTGAAAATTTCAGAGTTCGGTACAATTTTAGAAGTATGAAGATGAGCCTTAAGATTTTTTTTTATATAACTTGAAAGAATACACAATTTCCTATCGAATGTTTATTTAATTGTTTTCAGGAAAAATTTGGTGAGTAAAATGCATGAGGTCATTATTTCATTTGACCAACTGCACCTTAAAACCGCCAGATACAAATGATATTTATTCATGAAATTGGCCATCATATGAAATTAGAGAGCACTCATCTTAGACTGATGTAGTTATTTGCAGAGAAAAAGAGTATCAGGGAAAAAAAGTCTTCTGAGGAAAAATTAGAGAATGTGTTCCCTTTAATGGAGAACTACCATCGTAATATAGTATTACCGTGGTAGCGCTTGAAGTGACCTATGTAGTACTAATATACATTAGCTGAATCAGTATTGCACATATATTAAGTGTACCTGTTACACAAATTTAATTAAAATTGTTTTTTTAATAAAATTCTTCTGAATTAATACATTTTTTTTTTTTTTTTTTTTTTTTTTTTTTTTTTTTACACTCTTCATTATAATAAAAAAAGAGACATTTAAACTCAACATTTCAATGTAAAATGTTGAGGTTCTTTAAAATTTAAGAGTTGAAGGAAGTCTAAAGTTCTAAATTTTCATTCTTTTTCAGCAATCCATTATAATTTTTTTCACAGCTATATTTAACTGAAAAATAAATACCCAGAAAAATACCCAAAGTGTTTATTTTACATCACTGGGTGCACCAGGACAGGCTTTCGACTATCCTCACAAAATTTTTTAGCCTCGTATGTACCGTAGATTCTGCTAGCCATCGCACACGGACAGAGCAAAACTTTGTTTTATTAGTATTTTTAATTTAGAACTTTGATTCATTGCACGCAAATTGGGAATTCGAAAAATAAAAAAAATCTGACAGAGAAGGAAGGGTTAAGAGTGTGACAAGATAAAGATACGCTTAGCTTCTTAGCAATGTAAACGTCAAAATGAATATGCATTTTTCATAACAATTGTTATATAGCCAGCATAGGGGTTCTGTATTTGCTTATATAAAATCAAATGTTCCGGTACTGGAACATTTTCGAATGCACCCCTGATTATAATCTACGTGTGGTAATTGTTTAAGGCGCATCTTAATTGACGTTACATTATTTTAAAAGAAATAAAACTACTATAACAAGCTCCAATGTACTACGGACAACATTAATTTGAGAAATGTTTTTCTACTTTTATGTGTATTTACCATATTACGAGCAGTGGCGTAGCTACGTTTTTTGGCGCCCGGGGCAGGAAGAAATTTTGCGCCCCCCCCCCCTCCCCCCTCCGATGAAAAATTTATTTTTACTCAAGATGAAAAAAGACTTTTTGGCTTGTACCGGGAGGAAAAGGCAGCTTCACTATTTCTTGTTTTTAAGAATTCAGCTAGTTTTACTCAAACACACTAAATCAAAATGAGTGGAACCCGATTATAGGAGATTTCCAGTTTCTTCAATACTAAATTTGAATGGGAATATCAAAAATTTAGCAGAACGTTCACGGGTATGACTGTTGCTTTAAGCGTATAGGAGTAGCAGCAATGAAAATAAATAATAAAAAAAACACATTTGCTGAAACTCCTAAAATACGCCCGATTATGGAAAACAAATCTCCAAATTCAAAACGGCAGCCACCCTACAATTTTTACTCATCCATTTTTAAGATAGAGGGAAACCAAAACATGTTCTTGAATCCTTCTATCAAGACCTAGCGATTATGCAAGAAGTAAATTTGTATTTATAATTTTATATATATATCTGTATTTTTTTGTTTGAAATCTTTAAGAGGCAACTATTTTGAAACAGGATGGCAGATCAAGATGTCCAACAATTTTGATCGAGATCTTAATAAACCCTTAACATATGCTCAATCATATCCAACTCGGTTTATAAATTTGCGCAGTCGCATGACAATGATCACATATCTGTAGAGAGATATATATACTTCTATAGATGAAAAGGATAAGAATTAAAACACTTTTAAAATTCAAAATTAATATTAATTTTCAAAAATTTAAATTAAAATCCTTAAATTATTTTTCCTAACTTTAAATCTTATATTCTAAAATCCGTTTTACTCCTTGCAACTTTGTTTCGCAGCATAACATTTTTTTCGCTCTCCATTAAAATCAAAGAAGAGAGTAACTTAACATAGAAAATGCTGCTGTTTGGGCAATCCTCCTTAGTTTGCGGTTAAAGACTTGTATGTCACAGAAACCCAGGATTTGTGCGGGTCTTGACCACATGTCAACCAAGAGCTAATTAACCAATTAAACTAACTGTTCCTCCCAAAATGTACACCTTCAGCCCCTGCTGGAAAATATTAAAGACCCAACATATTAGCGAGAACGCGTGGGAAGAAGATTAGATTTTGCCTATTTGAGATGCCTGCACAATCTACGACCATGTAGGTCCCGTAATGGCTCGTGGAACAGCCGATCGAACTCGCGGAGATGATTGTAAGATGAGGCGAAGAAATAAACGAGTTCGGTCCACAAAGAGGTTCACAAGTCAAATTCTTTTCACACATTAATCTTCCAGTTATTCCTTACATAGATAGATATAGATATAGTTTTCTCTAATGCATATGCGCTGAATTTAAATATATATCAAATATGTTTAACTTTTAAAAAAACGAGAACTGTCATTTGTATTGGTCGTTCAAGGAAGACTGAAAATTCCTACTTTGTTTTCTTTTTTAAGATTTAAGAATGGAAAATTTAGAGGTAGGTCGTTACACAATTATTTTGCTTTTCTCAATGCTAATTCGATGGAAAAATGGAATTTCCAATATAGAAGAAATAATGTAATCATCAAGGTTAGCTGGGTGAAAAAGTTCGACCAGAATCGTCCGGGATAGCTCAGATGGCAGAGCACTGGCGGCTTCAGCCAGGAGGTCCCGGGTTCGAATCCTGGTCCGGAAATTTTTCGCCCATTTGGAAATTTACATCTAATAAGAAATAATGTATTTATTTGTTGTTCTTTCAGCTAAATCCGTTTTGGATTGGTTCACAGAAGCCCTTATTATATACGAAAATATTCATATGGAATAACAACACAAAAATCAGCATGAAAACCAATCTATGTGTGTGTATGTCGGAGATGGCTAGCAATATCTACCGCACGTGCAAGTCTGAAAATTTGGGTGGGGGTAGACCAAGACTGGTCCTGATGCACATGAGGCTCAGATTTCTAATATTTTTTTAACAATTAGCTGAGAATATTAATTAAAAACTCATAAAAAACGCGGGTTTTTTTCTACAAAATGGCAAAGGCGCTCGCACATCTGCACCTGGTTCCACAGCCGAAATGAAAGAGATTAAGAATTTTCACTAATTGGCGAAAATTAAGAAAACTAATTAATATATCGATTTGAAAATTTCAGAGCACATGTAGAAAGATATTTTACACCTGTGTATAAAATGTTTGAAAATTGGTCGGTAATTGTTCTTAAATTTTTCAAAAAACTGATGGCAGTACAAAAGTTCGGAGAAAGAAGCATACAGGGATGAACATTCATTAAAAACCGAACTAAAAAGAACTTTTTCCGGCCGACCCCTCCATTTAAGTTCCGAAAATTGATGGATGAGAGATTATATGGCATGTAGACAATCGACTTAATTATTAAACCTGGTCTAATGCTAAAGACATAATTAAAAAGTATTTTATGAAATTTAATCGAAGATTATTAGAGTGTTCTGTGGCAAGAGTACCGTGATATGAGTTAAGAGTTCATCCACAAGGGTTTCTCCCCCTTACATTTAAAACTGTTTTCCAAAATATAAACTTCTTTTACCACCATTATCGAATATTAACGGCGCATTCTTTTCTCGGATTCTATGGCCAGATTTCAAAGAAAATTGATTCATTCAACTTAACTTACGATTTCCTTGCAAACTTTAGCTCCAGTTTCCACTGCAGGGGGCGCATTCTTATCTCAGGCTGTATGGACCCAATTTCAACTGGGTTTTGCTCATTCAATTGTTTTTCGATTTTCTTACAATCTTTAGTTCTACCTTCCACCACCAGGGGCATTTTTATCTGTGGTTTCATGCCGATTTCTGCGGAATTTATTTCTTTAAACTCATCTTACGATTCTCTTCAGATTTTCTGTACGTACGCAGAACCTGCTATACGGCGACTTAGGCAGCGGGGATCCATACAGGAGATTCATTTTGAAAGAGATAAATTTGAGTGGAGGTTTTTAGTTGTTAGAGATGCGTGCATAGCACGCCCGGTCTACGCTGCCGAAGACAGTGGGAACCCTTCCTAGAGGTTCATTTTGTGAGATTCTACTTTTTTTTTCCATTCGCGGTTCGTTTGGAAAAATCTACTGTTAGGTCAGTTAGAATGCAAATGAAAAATGTTCTTTTGATACCAGAAATATAAATCTAAGTCGCCAACAGGTTTTTTGATTTATAAACTGGAGGCTAGACAGTTAAAAACCTCCATCAGCGATTGACAGTTACGGATCTCTCCATTCCCCCAACTTCACCTAATTTCTTCAAACATTCACACACGCACACAACCACAAAATGAAACATCAACTATTCTTAATTTTTGTCCAAATATGTAAAATAATTTTGGTTTAAAGCTCCTCTCAATTTGGCGCCTATTTAATCGTTTTGCATCTCAATTCAAGTACATAATTATCTTAGGTACCAAGTGTATTGCGCCATCCCTAGAAACATTTACAAAAACTTTTTCTTTCTTCGTTATTTGAATATAACAAAATATCTTACTAGAGAACACATTCACATGCAAACACACACAAAAAGAAAAATTAAAAAATTTTATTTATTGTCAAAATATGTGAGATAATTTCGGTTTAAACCTCTTTCAATTTTGCGCCCCTTGGCCTCGTCGTCCGGGGCGTCCGTCCCCCTTGCCCCCCCCCCCACCCCCCTTAGCTACGACACTGATTACGAGCACTCCTTTCTTTGTGTCATAGTGCTACCATTGATTAATTCAACACAGCTATATTTCCAAATTAAAGTTTATTTGAACTGTTTTAAGTTTTAAGTATAAATATAAATAAAGATCAGATCTTAAAAATTCCGGGAGTAATGGAGGTAAAAGAAGCTTATTTATGTAGGAGGTATGCCATTTGTGGGGAGGGGAAGCAACCAGCTGAAGCACCCACTTCTTAGGGATGTCCGTTATTTGTATAGCTGCCAACATTCCTTATTTTAAAATCAAACAACAATATTTTAAGCCAGAAATTTAATTTAATAAATGAAATAAAAAAGAACCCTGTAGAAATAAGACATATTTCATTAAACAAATTTTCTGGTTCAAATTCTTTTATTTGATCTGGGGAAAACCACCGGAAGGTTGGCTTGGCAGCTATGCATTTATACTCATTGAAAAAAAAATTATATATTTTATTCTTTTTTTTTGGGGGGGGGGGGGTGTTTAGGAATATGGGGCGCCAATTGAAGTTCTGCACACAGGCGCCGGATACTTCTGACGCGCCCCTGAATGCAATATATTCCAGATAAATTAACAGAGCCGATCAAACGACATATGGATCAATTATATGCTCCTAAATATGCAACAGGTCATACAGAGGCGGAAATTACGAATTTACAGGGGTGTCAGAAAAAAAAATTAAGAATGATAAAAATTACAGAACTAAATGTGGCATTTGTCAGAGAAAATCGCACTCAACTGAAAAATGTTGGTTTGAATCAAATAATAAAAATACGAGTCAAAAGGTTGACAAAGATAAGAAAAAGTATTATAAAAAAAATAATAAATATGCTGAGAATGCAGACCCAGATTTAAATTATCAAAAAGACTACTATAATACAAATATGTCGTTATATGGTTATACACCATATCTAAACTTATACGGGGATGTTATGCAATATCATTACCCTTTTCCCCCGACCCAGAATTATCCAGGGGATACGAATTGGTATTATTATTAAAAAATAAATAAATAAATAAAAAACCTTTCAATTAGATAAGGGGTGAGGATAAACAGGTTATGGACGTGTAAGATAGTTTCGCTTTAAAAGCGTGGTCTAATCCCCATTAATAATATTAAAATTATTTTCATTTAGAAATAAATAAATAAAATAATATGAATTCTTAATCAATTCCAAAATTTAAAAATAATTTTTTCCCTTTTCTCATTTATGTAAATATACTATAAAATAAATTGAATAACTTACCTTATAAAATTCAAAATAATAATAAGAAAGGATAGGAAGATGGGTACGCCAATTTGTCTCTGGGTTACAATTTGAGCAAATGTGCAGCGCGCACCCGAAAACATATCCATAAAATTATGAAATGTGCTTCACAAAATTCCACTGGAGCAGTTAAATATTTCTCTCCAGGCAAAATTTATATTTTTTCGTTTCGAATATGAATTAGAAAATATAAAATCTTAACAAAGCAAAATAACATTAAAACTTAATTAATTTAATAATGAATAAAGTTGGAGTAATTTTCAAAAAAAGAAATTTTTTTTGTCTCTGTTTTTTATAAGGGTAGCCTTTGCTAATAACCTTACAATTTAGATGAGAGAATTTCAGAATTACTCCTTAAAATGAGTAGGTGTAAGCTATAGGTTCAGGGTAGTTAGAACAGCTTTATAACATATTACTCATATATTCATTTTTCTTATTATAATATATATATGGATGACAAGGAATAAATTATTAGTGCACTCTATATTAGGATAGCGGTTAGCTATAAGCCTAAATATAATAAAATATACGAAGAAAGTGCTAAGATTTATTCAGGTAGTTCAATTACAACTTATATGCTAAAGTCTAGGATTTAGACAGCAGGGATAAGTTTTATGAACAAAAGTGTTATAAATAAATAAAAAAAAATTATTAATAAACAAAAAAAAAATTATTCTAACAATGAATAATTAACATTAAGGATTTTGGTGTAGCACATTGGTTTAAAAAAAAAAAAACATATATATATATATAACAATGGATAAGGCAAGTTATTTCAATATGATTACGCACATTATTATGCAAAATTATAGTAAAAAAATACATAAATAAATAATTTAAAAAAAAATTAAATTTTCTCACCAAAGGCTTTCTGTATAGGGTGCAATTTTGGCCAACTTGCTGGGTATGCACCAACACCAACAAAATATTTGAAGGCTAGGTATACAAGATCAAAATTCAGTATAGTTTTAGCATCAGTTAGTCGTACACTTCAGAATTCTTGGCTGAAAAAGGAATCGAAGAAAAAATTAAGTATGGTATAATTACAAGATGTTACGATCTGAAACAATAAATTTAGTAATATTATATGTTAAAAAAACAGCAATTTTTAGTTTTATTTAGGAAAACTTTTGATTTTTAAGTTTTACACATTTATAGAGTGTCTAGCTCAGTGTATAATTCCTAGGTTTAATTAAATATATATATATATATTTGTGTTTTTTTTAATAACAAAAGGTAGAGCAATTAGCATTTACAGTTAAAATTTATGGAATTTTAAGCAAATTTAACAGGAAACAAACA
This sequence comes from Maratus speciosus, assembly GCA_963932465.1. Lineage (NCBI taxonomy): Eukaryota > Metazoa > Arthropoda > Arachnida > Araneae > Salticidae > Maratus > Maratus speciosus. Next base: position 36,913,335 of record OZ010787.1, on the reverse strand, counting down.
TATTTTATATTATATTTAACTTGTTAAGCTAATTTACTTTTATTAATTGTATTCAATTAGAATTAAAGTAGGCTTATAACAAATGAAGTTAAATTAATTAATAACATTTTAGTAGTGTAAAATATTATGTAAAAAAAACTATTATATTTTATTATATATATAAAAATATGAAAATTTAATAATTAATAAATTTAATAATTAATAAATAAATGCATTAGAAAAATTATTTAATATAAATATTAAATGACATCTTGCTGAAATCAGCTAGAAATTAGAATTAAAAAAAAATTAATAACATATTTTAATAAATTTAAGTTATTTTAGAATTTAAGCACTTTTTTTCTCTCTTAGAATTAAATGCAATTCTAATTTTAACACATATAAATACACATAGTATTGTAAATTTGAGTGTGTGAGTTCATAAATTTTTTGTTATATATAATTTGGCCAATTTAAAGGAAATAAAATAAATAAATAAATATATTCATAATATATTGGCCCTATGTTTATTAAAATATGTAGTATGGCTTAATGAATTAATTTATTTAAAAAAAATTTTTTTAGTACATACATTTATTATAAAAACAAAAAAACAACAACAAAAAAAAAACTTGATCTGTAAAGATTGGGTGTGGTTATTTGAGAGTATACAAAGATCTTTTCTGCTGGCAGAAATCCTTTGGTCCGGCCGGGTACTCATGGATTACTGCATACGATTTTACGGAGTATTTATCATTTTTTAGTACTTTTAAAATTTTACAAGTGTATTAATAACATTTTTTTTATAAATAAATAATAATTAGTAGTGTCTGATTAATGATAATAATTTCTTATCTTGTATTTAAAACACATTATTATTTTTTAGACAGTAGAATTCACACACGGAATGTTAATGATAAATAAAATTTTGAATAAATTAATTTTTATATCATTCAGTAGAAAAATAAATAAATATGAAAATCTAACAATCTTTTAAAATAGATTTGTTTGGCTAAATAAATAATAATAAAAAAAAAAAATTGTTCTCTTCTTCGCCAATTTCATTGTCTGACAGCACAATTTAATAGTCTTAAATTCAGGTGCATTTTTAATGTCAGCGTAATGCACATTTTGCATTTTGAGAGGCGGTAGAAGTCATATTTCCGTGTTGTTTACGTTATAATAGTAAACAATATCATGAATCAAAATCAATGTTTGTTAGAAAGGTCTAAATATACACAATGTACTCAGTTAAGGAAAAATTATATGCAATTTTTTTAAATCCTGAAAAGCAAATGTGGTTAGATTGGAACCTGTCGGCATCGTGTAGCGCTGGCTGCAGTTGTTTTGAGTACAACGCGGGTGAATTCAAATGCTACATCGCGCCATTTTTCCCCTGCAAATAAAAAAAAGCAGAAGGTTTACGTTAGATATGACACACATACATACACTATTTATACATAGATTATGTTAAAAATTACACACAGGCATGCACAGTTAGTTAAGAAGAAAGTATATCAAGAAATTATACTAATTAATAAGGTCATTACAAGCATTAAATGGTTTTAAGTACATACCTTTGGAAGTCGTAAATTATCGTCAGAGCTGTAATCATGTCAACAAGAAAGCGATTAAGAGCGAGGCTGACCCCTCGTTCTCTGAGGACTGTGTGGGGGTCAGGAACTGTTTTTTTCTCTTTTCTTTCTTTTTTTTCTTCCCTGTTTTCCATACATTACGATCTGTTTTGATTTTCATCTCTTGTGAGAGAGAGTATTACGTAATAATATATTAAGGGAGATAGAATAAGCAGTGTATACTTTGAGGTATCATACAAACAAAGGAAACAAATAAATAAAATAAGGTCGCAAGATTATATAGAATATTTTCAGAGTACGATTTGAAGGCATCAGATTAATTATGTGAAGATATTCAAAATTTAAGTAAAAAAAAATATGAAAATATAAAATGTCATACTATAAGCATTGTATTTACTTTTATTCATTATAAAATGTGTTTTAAATGAAAGACTGTGTCATAAGGTTATATGTGATGAAATTATATGTCAAATGTGTATGCCATTATTTTTCCTGTATTTAGGTTTATTACGGCATATTACCCTCATAGCATGCATGGTCACAGTGACGTCGTTGTGACGTCACTGTGAGTCACTGTGGTCACGTCACATCTGTGACCGAAATGCCACCACTCAGTGATGTCACATTGTGAATGAGATGTGAACTTCTAAGAAAACTTTAAAAAATTACAAAAAATCTTCAAAACATGTTGTTACTGTAAAATTTTATTTTTCTGGCAATAAAAAAGAATTGTTATGTCACTGCATGCAACGTAGGTCACGACACACTCACAAAAAAAAATTTGTAATAAATTGTAAAAAATTGTAACCCATATTGTAAGTCACAGTGTGAGAAAAATATGAACTTCAAAAATCTTTGAAAATGAAGAGAAATGTTTTAAAAAGGCCCGCGTTACAGCGGCATAAGGAATGAAAATATATTAGTGGGTAGCAAGTAGTAAATTCAGACAATTAGGAATATTAAATATATACACTTTACATATTTAGTTTGCAGGAAGGAAAATTTTTAATTTATTTTTACCGACCACTGGTATTCGAAACACTTTTGTGGCTTCAAACTAAAAAATTTCTATTATAGTTAAGTCTGCAGCTTTTAATGAGCACGTAGAAAGAGTCTTCAGAGTTTAGTCATACATACATTTCTTGCTTTATAATTTGCATTCAAGTCATATTTTTTCCTGTTAGTGTACCTATTTTCAGTAACTATTTTTTAAAAAAATTCTACTTCTTTCAGACTTTTAAAATAAAATTAGCATTTTCCGAATAAATAAAAATAATACAAAATTTATGCAAAACCCATGATATAATTTATTATTCGTATTTCAAATTTGTGTTTTAGAGATATGACTCTAAAAAAAAGTTATTTTACGAATTGTTTTATTTTACAGGAAATTAACATGAAAAGAATGACGATTGACAAAGAAATTTTTTTTATCCTCGATATTTATTTATATCTTTTTATTTTTTAGGAAGATATTTTGTATTTGTGTGAAACAATCTTTACTTACAAAAAGGGAGGGGGGGGGGGGGTTAAAACTGATAAAAAGAAAAGGTAAAATACATTGGAAAATTCTTCAAATACAAAAATTTAAATACAGACAGTCTCATAAAATGATTGCACATATAAGTTCCATATCTGTTTATATAAAAGGAAATAAACTCACACCTGCCCCAAATCGTCTGCCACGATACCGCAGGGTAAACAGAGAACTTTTTGTTCTAACAGATGCGGTAAGTTACTAGTCTAAAATGTAAGCTTTTGCGTGTGCTTTTTTTAATGGAAGAAAAAGACGTCGCCATTTTCGGATACACACGGATATTAATAATTAATTTATGGAGCTCAAAAAGTAAGTCTTATTTAAATTAAATTGTTTGTTCCTGTTTTGTATATTTGGTGAGATGAGTTAAATAGTTTTATATTATACCTATAGAAAGAGACTGTTCTGGGATTGTTTTTCAGATTAGAAATTAACATTATACTGAATGGGAAATGCCGTTTTACATACTATAGTAGTGAAACATTTGAAAGACTTTTTTTCATTGCTAATAATATTTTAAATTATTATTTAAAATCCTAAATCTTCATATCAATGTTTTCAGATTTAACATTTGCCAAAATTATAAAATAATAGGAATTCCTTGTAACATATGGAGAGATTTTTGAGAAATTGTTAAATCTAATAATACATTTAATTCATCTATTGTACTTTGTTATTGTTTAATAGTACAATTATAAATACTAATTATATAGTGTTTTTCAAATTGGTATATTTATTTTTTAAATTGTATGTAAGCACGTTTTTGCTGTTCGTGATTTTAATCAAACATTTAATTGTAGACATTCAGAATCAGTTATTAAATTTTCTTCGATTGTAAACTCATTTTCTACGTTTTCGATACACGTTCGATACTTCGCATTAAAAAATAAAATATGACAATTAAGCATTGAAATAAAGTGTTTTTCATGCCTGATAACAAGTTTATAGATTAAACTGCTTTACTATACTTTTTAAAATTTGATATTTATAATATTTATAAAAAAATATTTATAATTTATGATATTTATAAAAGTTGATATTGTACTGTTCATTAGCGATAATTGCTGGAAATGCATTTTTAATTATAATATGCGCTTTTATGATCCACTATATTTATGCATAGTATATGGTGTATATAAAAGCTATAATTCATATACAAAGCTACACAAAAATATACGTAAGAGTTAAGGGGTATGGGCGCAAATTGCTTAAAGGTGTTTTTTAGATGAGTTATGGATTTTTATGTTGAACTGCATTTAATTTACTAAGAAATGTTTGTAGAATATGGATAAAATGATACACAGGGTCACGCAAGGAAATGGATATATGGCCGTCTATAAATTATAATTTCTGGAAATGTGATTTCAGCAGTTTTAAGAGTGTTTTAATTTGAATTAAATTTTAACTAAATAGTGGCGTGTAATAAAGATTCTAGGTAAACTACAGGGCTGTACAAAAGTATTCAAGTATGTTTTTATATATTAGTATAAATTTTTGAATGAGAATTTCAACCTGTTATGCATTTTCTTGCTAAACTAAATTTTCACATTATATACTAGTATATATCAACCTACAGATTAAATACAGGGCTATTCAAAAGAATTGGAAAACATATTTGGCTATGAACGGTAACTGCTGAAATCAGTTTTTCAAATGTTTTATGCGTTTTCTAAAATATTTGCTTAGTTATCTTATTTACGTTATTTCCTTAAATTACGATGTCTAGTTAAAGCATTCAGGAAGCGTTGGAAAGTGCTTTATAATCTATGCTTAACGCATGATTTTTCTTACTTGTTTTTTCTATTTCCCAGATCAGTCATTTCCTATAAATCATACCAAATCTATTTAGCTCATATTAACAAAATACAATATACACGGGAATAAAAAATTTAAATAAATATGGCTTATCTTATTCTTCTTTAAATATGAAATGTATTAATATCCGTTAGACTCCATGTTCGTATTTAATAAAATAATAACAAATCACAACACACAAAACATTCTTAATATAAAGCTTGAACTCAAGATCAAGCTTAGAACTTAATAAAAAAGGATGCCAGTTGATAAGCATTGTTTTTTTCAGTGTAAAAATTAAAAGTATTTTAGAAGAATAGGACTCCAAAATAGCGATACATTGCTAAAAAGTACGGTAAAAAGATAATATTGTATATTTCAAACAAAACTTTATTTTAAAATTCATCACAGTGTTTATAACAAGAATCATCACAGTATTAATGCTTGGAAATTTTTCCAGAGAGAAACATTCGCCTTGCAAACAATATTTCAAATGGAAATCAAATTTCAAATTGATTGCTTAAAAGGCGCAAAAGCCAACATAGTGAAAAAAATTCCATAACGGTACTTGAATCCGGGCCATCAGTATAGCGCACTGACATTCTACTGACTAAACCACATGGAACGAGACCCAGCCTGGAAAATTTCTTACTAGTACACGTTGGCAAGGCTACAAACGCAGCACAAGATGGAATATTTATCATGAGCCACCGACATGGGGCAAACACGAAACTTAATTAAATCCAGCAGCGATTCAAACTATATGAATACTTGGAAATTTTTCCAGAGAGAAACATTCGCCTTGCATACAATATTTCAAATGAAAATCAAATTTCAAATTAAAATTGCATTTTAAGCAATTAATTTGAAATTTGATTTTTATTGGACTACTAGGAATACTTACTAGGAATGACAGTGTCAACAGACAACAATGAACAATCATGTGTTGAACTTGCTGTTATTACAAATAGAAGAACTTTTCTAAAATATACCAGTACCATTGAACATTGAACATTACAGGCTTTACTCAAGACTGTGTAGATACACCGTCATATGGATACGAACATGCTTTCACACTTTACAAAAAAAATAAAACTAGCAGTCAGTTTTATTTTTTTTCTGACGACCCAGAGAGATGCTGGAAAACATATAACAATAATATGTTCCCGCAACATTTTGGTTAAGTCAAAGTACAGTTGCGTAATTTGTTATTTCTGTTTGTACAAATATTTTTTATAAAATATGATAATGAGTTTAAAATTGTAATAATTATATATTTGAGGAAAATAGGAGTGTAAGTTCATACAAAAATTATTAATTTTATTTTAAATATTAAATAGTTATTTTTAAAAATTGCTTGATAGTAAAATTCATGTATAATGTCGAGTGTATAGTTCAGATCTCAGATAACAACAATAGCCGGACGCGATGGCGTTGTTTTAGGACAAGCATGAGGAAAGTTATTTATAACAAGACATCGTAAAATAATAAAAATGTCGGAATAAATATAGGGCTTTAGACCACCCAAACTTTATGGCATGTAATAAAGTTAAGTATATGTGAGGGGCTTTGGAGGACCGGCAGCTAAGTGGTCTAGCCAAACATACTATAAAGTTTTCTCACAACCAATAAGGTAGGGCTACAACAAAATTGTTACGCCCACTACCAAGGGTGCGAGAGAAACAGTTTGAAAAAAAAAACAGTCTAAGAAAATATTCAAAAGATGCAAGAGCGATCCTGACTGCCCTGGTAATGCCTAAGAGAGCTTGACAGACCTGATAATGTCTAAGCAAGCCCTACAGACCTGATAATGCCTAAGCAAGCCTGACAGTCCTGGGGATTTCTACTAGGTCCTGTGAGCCCTGGTAATTCCTGAGAGGTCCTGACAGCCATGGTAAAGAGAGGGAAAGGCCAAGGATATATGCTAAATGATCAAGCCTGATTAAAAGCGAATGCCAAAGATGAAATGGAGCCTGCCTACAGCGTCCCGGAACTACGCTTCCAGTCATGCCGATCCTGCCGCCCGTGTGATGAGATCAATTTGCATGATTAACGGAAACTATCCTTAGCACCGCGACGACTCTGAAAGCTGTTGAACGAAGACCTCCGACCCGTACAAAATTCAAGGTATTCCTTTAATCTTTCTTTAACCACATAAATTATATTAGAAATTGAAAATATCCCTTTTGTGATATTTTATGGTAAAATGGTTATCTGAGATCCAACAAACCAGTAATTAAATATAAATAAGGTATTTTAAATAGAAGAAAAATTAATTTCTCTTGATAAAAAAAATATAATAATAAAAGTAATTGAAATCATTTTGTTAGAGATTAAATATTCATGTAACAATGATCAGCAAACAAAAGTTTTGCTTCCTTTTTTTTGAATCATTTAATGAGTATATGTATATAATCTTGTTTAATGTAAATAAAAATATTTTAATCAAGAGTTAAAAATCTCTGTGATTATTTTAGTGATAAAATTTTAAGGTGTGTCATTTTATTTTACAGCTTAAATTGAGTTTAATTCATAAGTGGAAGAGATCACATAAATAATTCACAACGCAAACTTTAAATTTTTTATTTGTAATTAATTAATTTAATAATTACAATTTTACGCGAATTTTAATTTAATTTTAAGATAAATTATTCGCGTTGCTCTTCTACTAGAATTTGTGTTAATTACGATCACTTATTTTATTTGGATAAATTTTTAAGGTATATAAAATTATATACCAATTACTATGAGGTTGCATGGATGATTTGTATTAATTAATAATTTTGGGTGAAAATTAAAGAGGAGATAAACAAGTGTAATTATCTGTCCAGTAAGTGTCAAAAATTAAGGAATAATAATGATAAAAGCAATAAAAAATGATTTTTTAACCTAGTTCAAAGTTACCCAGCCATTTAGGGTAACTTTGCACCATATGATAAATATTATCTAAAATAATTCATTACAAAAAAAAAGTATTATAGCTAGGGCAACTTTGAACCCCCAAAAATGTTTTCAGAAATGCAAAGACTCAGAATTTACATTTCCCAACATCACAAGATTTGTATAATTTATGATATTACAACAAATATTATGCATAAGAAAAGGGGAAGAAGAGAACCATGAATATTTAGAAATAAAAAAACTATTTATTGTTCATATAAAAAATAAAAAATGCAGTGAAAAAGAATTTTCAATGTTATAACTCAACTAGTACTAGTAAGGCACTTGTACCCAATGTGGACAGTGCTCTCAATATGGGCACTCCTAATATCTTTAAAAGTAACTATTTTGATCGAGAGATGGCACTACATGTACGTGAAAAATAGAGATCCTACATTAGAAAGAGATTGGACATTGAAGAAATGCCCGCCATTTCCGTTACAAAATAGATGGAACGCCGTACAACGCAATGCATTTTCGTCAGCGTCTAACACTTTTTATTTTATTAAAATTATGAAAATTTCATTTGAGAGTGGTCTCTAATGTAGGATCTCTAGTGAAGAAAAGCAGTTGAAAAGATAATTAAGCCTGGAAAGGGCAAAAAAGCGCACTGTTTGCCATTTGGAAGGAAACCTGTTGTTCCGTGCTGAGCTGATCGTAATTACAGGTAAGTTTAAATTCTTATTAGATATGGTAAAATTACTTTAAATATTGAAAAAATCCCTGCCGGTCCGGCCTACAGGCGGAGGTAGATTTCGAAGTTAAGTATATTAATTGCACAACCAAAAACTAAATCATGATTAGATATAAATCCACTTTAACAGTTTTATCTGGCTGCTTTTCACGAGTTTTTATTTCATTTTTATATAATAGCTGGTTTCATCAGAATTACGGTATTCAAAAAAATACTTTTCCATGCTCAACAACTCGAAATTTTCTGGCACATTTTCAGATTCATTTTTAATAGAAAAATTACGAAACTTGCTGACGAGATTTTTGAAAAGATTTATAAGCGACATGTAATTTTATTTTTTTTTCAATTAATTGAAACTTGATTAAAAAACAATTATTTTCTCATTAGGGCAATATTTTTTGTTTCTAACACAATCGCTTCGGGAAATTCTGTTCTAAATGCCCACTTTGACATCATTTTTTGAAATACATTCTGCTTCTATCAAAAAATCGATTATAACGGTACATTATATAGTTTCTGAAGAAGAGAATCTATCAATTGGATGCGTTTAGAGCAAAAATGAATTTAAAAATGAGTAAGAAAATAAGTAGTTTGGATTTGAATACACCCTTAATAAGATGATTTTTTTTTCTTCAACCGCTATGTATTTTTAATTTGTTTTTGCTGTAAGAATTGGTCCTATCAAAAACTTGTCTATATAAATGTTGAAGACAATATTAAGGAGTATATGATAAATTCATGGGGATTTTATATCTTGTGAATTGACAGAGTAATGGAAATTTGTCTTCTTCACCCATCTTTTTTTGTTTCCGTTTTTAATTATTTTGCGGTACGAATTGGTCCTATCAAAAACTTGTGAATATAAACGTTGTAGATAATATTAAGGAGATGTATAATAAAATTAATTGGATTTGATATCTTGAGAATTGATGAAGTTAGGAATTTTTTTCTCCCAAAATCCCTATTGTTTGCGCCCCTTGAGCCCATTTTTTATTTTATCAAAAATCTGTGATACATAAATTTTTGGTCCTATTTTTAGAAGTAATAAAAACTTTAAACTGATTTGATATGTACAAAAATTAAGAAGTTATGGGGTTTTTTCGGTTTTCACAAACCCCCTCCCTATTTCCATCCCCTTGGTCCGATTTTGCCCATTAACGAACTTGACCGAGATTTTATGCCCCTTGATTTTATGTATCAGTTTGGAAGAGTTTTGTGCAGAATTGTGGAAGTTATCGTGTCCAGAAGAAAGTGGTATATGTATATGTATATATATATATATATATATATATATATGGGATCCCATTTCCCAAAACCCGACAAAGCTAGCTTACACCGCCAGGAGTCGATATCACAACTCCGCAATCAAGTACTCTATTGATGCTGACGCATGCGCGTAACAAATGACTGTCGGCGACAGAGACGTGCTGCGAGAGAGACAAACTGAAGTGACGAGAAAAACTTTAGAATTCAAGTGTTGGTGCTAGGAGGAGGTAGACGGAACAATGTAGTAAAAAAGACGTAGATGTTCGAATCAAATTAAGATGCATTAAATGTTTGTGTGAGTGCTGTCTTCATGTATCTGTCCTGTAAATATAGTTTTCTTAATATAACTATTTTTTTAAGAGAGAGTCGTAATTTTTTCTGGTATCCAGGCTGCATTTTATTGTGATCAAAAGGATAATTCCATAATTTTTGGTGCCAGAAGAGGAACGAATGATTTAATATTTTGACGTCGTCGCCCACAAGTCTGATGAGTATTATGAAATCGCCGATGGTGAAATAAAAATAAAATTACAGAATACTGTATTCAAGTGGATATTGTTCTTAGTGGTGAGTACTATATATATATAATTCTTTTTGTTTTTTCATGATGAAATTGATCGATATTCCTGAACTGGAACTTGCCATTAAAATGAAAAACAAGCAAAATAAAACTTTTGCACAAATTCCTGTTTGATGCAGAAGGTGACAGATCAAATCGAAAAAGAATCAGAGAATTTTCTGGTTTTGGTTATCAAACCGATAGTTCCGAATTTAAAACTAAAATAACAAAAAGTCAAGCGGATTTTTCTCTGAATGATTTAATTACAATTTGTAATGTACTTTGCATTTCGAATGAAGGATCTTTAGTTGATCTTACGACGCGATTAGTTACTTATTTATCGGATTTAAGCTTGCTAGAAGCTAATGTTCAGAACGACAGTGACACAGATTCAGAACACGAAGTACCTTTAAATAGTTTAGCAAGTAATGACATGGAATAATCAAATTTGGATATTAGCAAGCAATTTCCAGTTCAAAGTTTTGTGCCATCAACTATTAATTTTAGTGATATTGAAAATATTGTACCTCCGTTTGATGGTAGTGCATGTCAGAATATAAATGTATGGTTAAATAACTTTGATGACGTCACTAATATATTTAATCTGTCGGAATTGCATAAGTTTATTTTTGTAAAGAGATCCTTAAGAGGAAAAGCTAAATTGTTGGTCCAGACCGAATTACATATAAATTCATATGAGAAATTGAAGCAACTTTTGATTGCTGAATTTAGCACTACTTATAATTATGCGGAGTTGCATCATTTGTTAAATAAAAGAAAGTTACGTGAAAATGAAACCCTTGAAGAATATTTTCTAGTAATAAAGCAGTTAGGTTCACGTGGTAATATCGAGGATTCCGCGTTGATGCAGTATGTTATAAATGGTATACCCGACCCTGTTTTTAGAAAATCAATATTGTATGGATGTCAGTCGATTTTGGAATTTAAACAAAAATTAAAAGTATATGAGAAGTTACGGTCGGAGTATGAAAATTTAAAATCTCATAAACATGAAGGAGCTAAGCCTAAAATTAAATCCAAAGTTGAAGTTAAGAACAGATTTAAGCCTGTAAAGCCAAATATGCGCTGTTATAATTGTGGCGGGAATAATCATAAAAGCATTAACTGTGTTAATAAAGATAAAGGGCCCCTTTGTTTCTCTTGTAACGGTTATGGTCACAAACCATTTCAGTGTGATAAATCGAAAGATACAAATGTTAAAAACGCTCAGCCACAAGTTAACAATATTACATCACAAGATTTAATTTTAAAAGAGGCTTTATTCTTTGCATTTAACCTCCTTGATAGATACTGGTAGTCAAAAGACTCTGTTAAAGAAAAGTGTTTATGATATTTTGAAGAACTTTGTGGAATTAAAACCTACGGGTATCACTTTGATCGGCTTAGGGAAAATCTCAGTTAAGCCAGAAGGTCATTTTGATTCGAAATTGAAGTTGATAATTCGAAATTTAAAGTTGGCATTTTTGTCGCTAATGACAGTTACATTAATTTCGATTTAATTATTGGCACTGATGTTATTCATCAAGGTATATTAACTATTTCTGAGAATGAAGTGAAATTGTTTAAAACGGAAGTTCAGTCTAATGACTTTTTTGTTAACATTGTAAATGTTCTAGATGAGCCTAAACTTGATTTAAGTCCCATTGCTGACAGAAATTTGCGTTCGGAATTATCCTCTTTAATTCAGAATTATGTGCCAATTAAAACTAAAACTGTAGATGTTAAAATGAAAATTAATTTAACTGATGAAATCCCAGTTTGTTCGTCCCCTCGATGGTTACCGCCATGTGAGAAAAAATAGTTGAAGACCAAATTGAGGAGTGGCTAGCTCAGGGAATCATTCGGAAGAGTTCTTCTAATTTTTCGTCGCCGGTTGTGTTAGTTAAGAAAAAAGATAACACAATAAGACTTTGTATTGATTACAGACGTCTTAACAAGAAGACAGTGCGTGAACATTTTCCATTACCAGTTCTAGATGATGTTATAGATCAATTACATTCTGCTGAGGTATTTACAACCATAGATTTAAAAAACGGTTTTTTTTCATGTAGAGGTTGAAGAAGGCTCAGGGAAATACACCTCTTTTGTCACTCATGAAGGACAGTACGAATTTTTAAAGTGTCCATTTGGGCTATCCAATAGCCCTAGTGTTTTTCAAATATATATTTATAATGTATTTCGAAACCTATTAAAAGATCACACTGTAGTCATTTATATGGATGACATACTAATACCCGCCAAAAACGAAGCTGAAGGTCTAGAAAAATTAAAACTTGTTCTTGAAACTGCATCGGAGTACGGGTTGGAATTAAATCTTATAAAATGCAACTTTTTGAAGCGTGAGATTGATTTTTTGGGGTATAGAATCATAAATGGTAAATTGTGTCCCTCCCCACTGAAAACAAAAGCAGTAATAAATTTTCCCGAACCAAAGTCTACCAAAGATATTCAAAGTTATTTAGGATTGACAGGATACTTTCGAAAGTTTATAAGAAATTATTCGGTTATAGCTAAACCGTTGAATGACCTGTTAAGAAAAGATTCTAAATTTAAGTTTGATGTAGAAGAACAGAAAGCTTTTAACGAACTCAAACACATTTTGTCGTCAGAACCAGTACTTTCAATTTACAATCCCTAAAGCGCGATCGAAATCCATTGTGATGCCAGTATAGATGGCTATGGAGCTGTGTTAATGCAACAATCGCCAGTAGATAATCAGTTTCATTCAGTTTATTTCGGCAGTAAAAAAACAACCGAAGCTGAACGAAAGTATACTAGCTATGAATTAGATGTCTTAGCTGTAATTGAAGCCTTGAAAAAGTTTAGAGTATATGTGCTAGGTATTTCATTTAAAATTGTAACCCACTGTAATGCATTTAAAATGACCATGGATAAGAAAGAAATGAGTACAAAAATAGCTAGATGGGCAATTATGTTATCTGATTTCGATTAGACTATTGAGCATAGACACGGTACTAGTATGAGGCGGCATGTTGATGCATTAAGCAGATATCCTATTTGTATGGTAATCCAAGATAGCTTAACTTTAAAAATTATCCAAGCTCAAGAAACTGACGAGCATATTAAAATCATAAAAGAAATTCTAAAAGTAAAATCCTATAATGATTATTTAGTTAAAAATGATGTTCTCTATAAATGTGTTAATGGTAATAATTTATTAGTTGTACCAGATGAAATGCAAATGAATATAATTAAGGCCGCTCACGAAAAAGGTCATTACGCAGTCGCACGAACAGAAAAAAATTTAGATAATGATTTTTACATCCCCAAAATTAAACAAAAAATCGAGAAATGTATATTAAATTGTGTTCCCTGTATTTGAATTAATCGAAAATCTGGTAAACAAGAAGGTTTGCTACACCCGATAGAAAAAGAAGAAACTCGGTTACATACGTACCATGTTGATCACTTAGGTCCATTGGAGAGCACGAATAAAAACTTACAAACATATTTTTTCGGTCATTGACGCATTCACAAAATTTGTTTGGTTGTATCCCAAAAAATCTACCGACACTGCAGAAGTAATTTCTAAATTAGAAATCCAAAAAACTGCATTTGGAAGTCCATTTCGCATAATCTCAGATAAAGGTCCTGCCTTTACCTCCAAAGCTTTTGAAGATTATTGCGTCAGAGAAAATATTAAACATGTCCCGATTACGACAGGGTTACCAAGAGCTAACGGCCAAGTCGAACGTCCAAATTCGGTCATAATATCTGTTTTGTCTAAATTATCTGTAGATAATCCTACGAAGTGGTATACACATGTAAGCGATGTCCAACAAGTAATAAATTCGACCTTTCAGAGAAATATTAATACAACCCCTTTCGAGCTGATGTCTGGTACTTAAATGAAGCCAAAAAATAACATCGAGATTACTAGCCTTTTGAACGCTGAAATACAATCTGATTTTATTAATAATCGTGAAGGATTGAGAAAAGACGCTAAAAAACATATTTTAAAAGTCCAAGAAGAGAACCGTAAAACTTATAATCTCAGACGGAAAAAACCTAACAAATTCGAGCTTAATGATATGGTTGCTATAAAACGCACACAACAAGGTCCAGGTTTGAAGTTAAAATCAAAATATTTAGGTCCTTACAAAGTCATAAAAGTAAAAAATAACGACACCTACGATGTAAAGAAAGTTGGATTTAATGAAGGTCCAATGGTCACCAGTACTTGCGCCGAGTACATGAAGCCGTGGACGGATGAAGCTTGACATAAAAAAAAGAAAAAGAATTTCACCGATTATGACACTACCCCGACTACGACACACCACCGGACTGACTTTAAACGATTTTGACAAAATTAATCCCGAAGGAACGAAAAAAAAAAGACGAAAAGACGTAAGAAAAAGGAAGACGAAAAGACGTAAGAAAAAGGAAGACGAAAAGACGTAAAAAAGGAAAGACGAAAAGACGTAAGGTAAAAGAAGACGAAAAGAATTAAGGTAAAAAAAGACGGAAAGACGTAAGAAAAGGGAAGACGATAAGACATAAGAAGAAAGAACGACAAAGAGACGTAAAAAAAGAATAAGAAGAATTTTTTCAAGAAATAATATACATTTTGTTGAAGAATTTTAATAATGATGACTTTTTTTCGGATGCTGCTGTTTTCTCTTTATCTTTCCAGGTGATCCAGTTGCTGCTTCCAGCGGTCCAGGATGCATTCGAGGACGAATGTCTAGAAGGACGGCCGAGCTGTGGGATCCCATTTCCCAAAACCCGACAAAGCTAGCTTACACCGCCAGGAGTCAATATCACAACTCCGCAATCAAGTACGCTATTGATGCTGACGCATGCGCGTAAAAAATGACTGTCGGCGACAGAGACGTGCTGCGAGAGAGACAAACTGAAGTGACGAGAAAAACTTTAGAATTCAAGTGTTGGTGCTAGGAGGAGGTAGACGGAACAATGTAGTAAAAAAGACGTAGATGTTCGAATCAAATTAAGATGCATTAAATGTTTGTGTGAATGCTGTCTTCGTGTATCTGTCCTGTAAATAAAGTTTTCTTAATATAACTATTTTTTTAAGAGACAGTCGTAATTTTTTCTGGTATCAAGTCTGCATTTTATTGTGATCAAAAAGATAATTCCATTTATATATATATATATACACATATATATATATATATATATATAAAGTTTTTTACTGAGGGTAGTTTTGGGTTCTAGGGGTCATGATCGGTGTAGATCTGCAAAAAGGCTTCAGAAATTCCAACATAGGAACGACACTAATAAGTAGTATTTCATACGAAATCTACCTAAAAGTGGAGTGTTTTAGAAAGCTGATAAAACATATTTTCGATTGCTATTACATATATTGCTTTAAAATGTTTTCTTTGTTTATTTATTACAAGATTTAGTAAAAGTATGCCCGATTCCCAATATGGACACCTTGTGTCCACATTGGAAATACAGCAAGTGAATCTTCAGATTCACAAATTTGTAAAATATCTGTTTAATGTCATCTGAACAATCCTCCAAGAAACCTCCTCCAAGAAAAAATCCTCCAAAAAGCCCTTGCAGAAAAAAAAAGCCTCCCCTCAGTAGGGTATCCGTTGGCGAAATCGCAGGTTCCAGCGGTATGACTTCCTCAACAAAGGAGAGCTGGTACTGCTCCTTATGCAGTATTGAAGCTGTTGCAGACATGCGGCTATGCACCACATGCGGCAGATATGTCCATGAGGACTGTGTGAGACTTACCGCCCATGATGAAGAAGTTTTTATTTGTCCATCCTGTGAGGACTGAGTAGTGAGTGATAACAGATGTAAATTGTGAAGACAGATGCAATAAAGCTAAGGAAAACCAACTATATTATTTCATAATATTTTGTAGTAACTGAGGTGCTTTGCATGGGTCGTTGAAGAGCCACAACCCGAAAATGACGCCCCTCCCCATTCTAAAGTGCATGTTCTGAAGATATTTATTGTGCCCCCCTCCCCCGCAATACTTTAAGATATATTTCTTTTATCCCCTCTTCTCTAAAATCCCTAGGAAGAGTGGCTCTTCCATACATCCTGTGTAGTAGGTCAATAAGGAGCCACCTGTCCCTAACATGGACATGCATGTCCATAATAGGGACACGTGGTTCCTTATACGTACACTTGTAAACAATTTTTGTTTTTATCATTAAAATTAAACCAGAATAATTACAAGTTTTCTAACTTTAATAATGATAGTCAACAGTCCAGGGATAGTGGTCATATATTTTTCGAGTCCTATGACGTGTACACGAGTGTGATAAAAATCAATTTTTCTTAGGATGTCCATATTGGGTACAGGTACCTTATTATTCAAGCAAGAATAAAAAATGTCGAATGTATGAAACGTCAAATTTGAATAGCTCCGCCCCAAATAACGCCTTTAAATGAATTTTATGTATTTTACACATATTTGTGAAAATATTTACATGTTACATCTAATGCACACGTTCGGCATTTGTATAAAATATACGTGCAAATATGGGAAATTTTCGACAGTAGCACCTATAATCCGTAAATTATAAACATCAGTATAACTTTGAGCTGGCTTAAAGTTACCCTAAAAATGTGGTAAAATGTTAGTGCTTTCTTATTTTACATTTTATTAATTATTATTAAATAAATAATCACAAAATATTAACACATTTACAACATTTATATAATAATATGTCTGATAAATGAGTATATTGTGACTTACAATGAAAATTTAATTAGTTTACAACAACTTCAAAACAGCATTCGAAATTAACTTGAAAACAGTACTTCACAAAAATAGTTAGATGATGCAATTAATTGTGCATAATGTTGCTAATTTATTTTCTAAAATAAAGAGTAGAAATCCCAGTTTAGAACCTTGCCAACAGAGCACAGTTCTGGAGTTTATTTAGTCTTTTGGAGTCAAAAATATGGAAAAATAGGAGGTGGTGCAGTTACACCCCATGGTTCAAAGTTACCCTGAATGACTGTACTTGCGCGCATTGAAAGTGTGATGAGATCGCAGCAGCAAGTGAGTCGGGCAGTTAGCTTTCCTTACTATTATGGAGCTAAGTGAAAATTGTAAAAGCTTGGTAGTCACTTTTAAAAATAGTTTTTTTAATGTTACTTTTTATAATAGATTTTTATAAAATCTTGTAGGATGTTAAAAATGCCATAGCTTTTAATACAATGTCAAAAAGTTTACTATGATTTTTAAAAGTTAAAAAAAAAACAATGTTATCTAAATGAAAATCGAATGTGTCGAAAAATTCGCGCAATGCAAGAGCAAAGAAGAAGAAAAAAGAAATAATGAAACATTTCCTTAAATCGAACTGCCTAGACTTAAACAAGCCGATCGCGTCAATTCCTAATATTATAAATGTGAAAGCCCGTTGCATGTAGTAGAACGTTTTTCACATAAGATAGAAAATAGCTATATAACTAAAAATACACGGTGTTGTAGAATTCTCCAAGCTTTTTTGTTTTTTTCTTTTATGAAGAGGGACATTTCGTTTCCACAGTTTTACTTGACGCCACTTTTTCATTGGTTTCAATTTCATTTTTGCGATTGTTTATATTATGTAGCAGAATTTTTCACATTTTAAGACTGAGTTATGCCAAGTCCTTTATAACAAAGAAATACCGTATTGTCATCTATAAAATGTGATACAAAGTTGGTTAATTACATATGTTTTAACTATCGGGAGTGGAATGTTTTGCTTAATTAATGATTTATTTTTCTTTTAATGTTACATAAACGACGTCATGAGTAACAGCTAGTGTGTATAAATATTAAATCTTTATTAATTTTTTATTAAATGGATTTTTTATTTAATATTCCCCATCTTTATTTTCCTCAGGTGCTGTGGATGGATGAATTCAGTGTTTCCAAGAAGAGGAAGTTCAAGATTTGTGATTTATATAATGTCATACAAAAATTAGATTAAACTTATAAAAAGTGCTATATATATACAAGCCTTCTACATTTAATGTAACTCTTTCTGTTTTATAAAAAATAAGGAATTGTGATTCTGAACTTACTGTATGTAATTTTTAGTGAATAGCTGGTCTTACTGCTCACATCATCAAAAGCTATTTAGAGACAGAAAAATTTATGAAGTTTCGAGTATATATTCAATTTCAATTAATATGCATAACTTTTAAGGAACAGGTCTATGTGACGAAAGTTTGTCGAATATTTTCACTCCGCTTTGGATTTACTAGGGATTTCATTCTGGAAAACTTTTCTGTTTTATCCAGCTTTGCCCAACTTTCCCCTAAATAATTTTTTATGTATATTAAGTGACATTACGCATTTACAGTAATTTTATTGCGCATTTCAAGTTCCGTGCCCAGGGTACAGGCATCACGGCTCGTGTGATAATCAGGCCCCTAACCTGGAATAAATTGGTGGCCCCTGGATGAAAGCTCCCAGTAAAAATTCGCATATTTTCAAATGGTTGTTTTTGCATAGAGGAGGGCAATCCAAAATTAATTTGCCTGGTGCAGTTTGAAGGCCCATACCTGCCAACTCAAAAGAAATGTGAATTTTAAACATAGTACAGTCACAGTGACGAGGATAAATTTTTTGTGCAACATACGGAAGAGACAGGTAGCGACACATCCCTATTTCGGCTGCTTTTTAGCCTACCTTGATCACATGGAAGTTCGACACTTCGTGCAATCCCAGCCTATATTGAACACTTTACAGGCAAGAGAGATGAATGTATGGTGGCTTATTTCTGCCGTTGCCGTGAATTTTAAGTAACTTAATACACTTATGTTTGTGAAAATTGCAACACCATGAAGGAATGACGCGATTGAGCTGAAAATTTCAGAGAATGCAAAGTATAATCTGTCATGGAAATTATTACAATTTCAGAGTCATCACGCACGCATGGGCTGAGCAGTGCCCTCTGGACTGCTGTTGAAACTGTATAAATAGAGGGCTGTAGCGAGATAAATTTATAAAATGTTACAAACTTTGAAGCTTGAAATTATTTCGAAATTCAGTCACCTTACGGGCCGATATTAACTAAATGTAAAACTCTTATCACATGAATATGCAGAAAGTATTTTATCTGGGGTCCCTGAAATTTATTAGCCCAGATCCCCGGAACCTGCAGGACCGTGGATTAATAATCCTTGTTTTATTTTCATACAGTTATTTCAATAAGTGGATAACTCAGCCTAAATATACATTATTTATAATTAATACGGAATATGGCTTTGCGTTCTCTTCGTCAGGTCATCCCCTAAAAAAACAAAGGTTTCAGAGAGCTGTTAATCTGCTGTCTACAGGTGTTTTACACAGCCATGGACAGTAGTGCGAAGACAAACATATTACGAGCATTAGGCGGGCGATGTTTTAAAGGATATGAAAATCCACTAGCCAAATGTACGTAATTAAAACTATTTATTTTTTATAATTTGAAGGAGGGCAGGAGGGGGGGGGGGGTGCTGGCTGAGCATCTTTCTCCCAGCTACCAGCCAGTTGGCTCTCAATACCACTACTTTTAAGTGCAGGCATAAAGCGGAAACTAACAGCTGCATAGTGTCCACATGTGGTCATCTTCAAACCACTGACCACGCATTATGCTGCTTCACTCCGGCATTCGAATGGGAAACGATAATATAAAGTACAGCTCGCAGAGTTATACCGAGAGATTTTCGCATAAAAACCTCCAGATTCCCACAATATTTCTAAATATCATGCAAGAATCATAGACCCTTCCTAATTTTTTTATAAAAAAAACTTAGAGCATTTTTCAAGTACCATTTTATTTCTGATTCATTAAATTATGTGAAATTAACGTAACTTTATTTATCATATCTAAACATTACAGAATGTTTTCCATTACTACTAAACAAATGACTTTGGTGTTGAATAATGTATTTTTCTACTGAATTACAGACAATTTCCTATATAAATAATGCCGCCCTTTCTAGTGGCTTCACTTTGCCCCTTTTCTTTCTAGCATGAGCCTAACATATTTGTCCGACATTTGATTTTGATGCAGATGGAATTATCTTCTTTTGCGTTGATCTGTTTCGTTTTACTGCACTCTACATTTAAAGTTCTTTTCCATTTTTTAATAAGCGATCAGCTTCTTCACGTATAACGCTATGTACTACAGTCATCACTTTTCCAGCCTTTCTTCGAACTCGCTTTCTTCTTTGCTTAGCATTTTCCAAAGAGTTTCTGTTCCTTCTGACATGGGTGTTAGGTGAAAATTGTTTTAAGGACAGCATATTTCAAATCTTTGCATGAAGAATTGGAAGAAACCCTTGAAGTGGTTAAATGTTCAGAAGGATTTTCTGATTCAGTTGATATTGAAAATTGTGATACATCACCTGTTTTCAACGTTATCAAATTTATGTGTTCAACAACACGCTTGTCAATATTGTAAAGACCAGATCATTTAAAATGTTTCATGATATACTCAGCCTTCAAAGTTTTAAACAGTTGTTTCAACTTTCAAAGTTTCAGCAGCTTTGGATTCATATCTTGTATGCATGACTTCAGAATTTTTTCTAGGAATGTTTCAGAGGAGCGAAACCTTCATTCAAATGTTGTAGGGCGTGACTTGTGTTTTTCGGAAGACAAAAAACGATTATTTCATTTTCTATTCATTTATTATCGTTTTGTATATAAGGTGTCATAAAATATTAGAAGAATTGGTTAAGGTTTGTTGGGGTAACTAGAACCAAGAGGTAACTGGGCCATAGGCTATTTTAGAAAAAACTGCTGGTGTTTTTTAAGTTTTAGCTTTTGTGAACAATGCCCCTTTATCTCTACTTCCTAAAACAACGTGTATGAACTCAATCATAACTCTCACTTTGTTGTGATAGGTTGTCAAAGTTTACGTTTCTTTTTTTAAAAACACGTCAATATGGTTGAACTTCCTCGAATTTTTATTAAAATACTGTAAGTACTTTTATTAAACAATCTTTTTTTTTTAAAGATTAGACATATAACTACATTAATATTATTAGGTATCTATACATATTTACTTCATGTTTTAAATCTAAGCCCGGTGTCCCAGTTACCCCATAAATGTTTCAAGAATGGGGTAACTGGGACATGCTGGATCCAGTTACCCAAATAGTTATAAATAATTTTTTTGTGTTTCTCTTACTACGGGAAGTAAATTTCTCCATTGGTTTTTGCTCACAATAAAGAAAATGATAGAATACCTTATTAAAATAACGTAATGAAATTTTAAAAAAAAGCATATTGAGTGGTATCAAACCAAATTTCTTGACCCCTTGAGAGGCGGTGATGCCGTTATGGCATCACTTAATTTTAATTCCTAATTGCCACATTGGCACCTGAATTTTATAATTAAAATTTAACCTTTATTAAGTACGCGAAAATATACTTTTACATGTTTTCAGATAGATTCTCTTGTAAATATTGGTGTCATTAAATTATTTCAACATTTTACGAATGCAAGTACCTTGCCCCTGAAATCCAGATAGCCAGACCTTGAAATTGTACTATACACAGGGGTCGCATTCTATAGGCATAGCTGCTAATTTTTACGCTTTTTTGCTACCACTAAAATTTGATAGAGATTTTCGTTTTGTTTAATCATAAGATTTTGACGATTAAATAAGACAACATTTACTATAATATTTTAGTGGTAAGAAAAAAGCGTAAAAGTTGGCAGCTATGCTATAGGGAATCTTTTATCGTCCCTACCACTATTTTGAAAATAATATCTTCATCGCACCTTTCTTTAAGGAACAATAAATTTTACCTATATAATGCGACCCCTGGATAAAGTACTTAAGTACTTACGTAGCCGTTTGTTCATAGATTTACCTTGCTATTTTTTTCCTTAAAATACCCATGTGACTTTTATACTTATTATCTATACTAAAGTACATGAGTACTTACTTAAGTTTTATATTTTTGGTATAAATAAATCTAATATTTTCACTTTTATTGCTTTTGTTTAGGCACACTGACAGCAAAGGTTTCCCCTACAACGCTGTTTATTGACATATAATTTACATGATCTGCCTGGTTTAAATTTTTTAAAGTTTTTTTCACTTTTTCAAACAGGACCTGATATTCGATATGAAAAAATATAAACTCGTGTGAGACGTAGACCTCCCTGGTCCAATTACCCCATTTTTGGGGGCAACTGGACCCATGAGGAAAGAAAGATGAAATGTGCATATTTTTATATCTTTAAATATTAAAATGTAATTCTGAGCATTTCTGTCTGATAGAGGGAACCTAACCGAACACATTTACAGAAGTTTAGACTTTAATTGAAATGAACATTAGCTTTTTGAAGCTGAATTGTCAGAAGCTCCAGAGTCACATTGTAAAATCATGTCCCACTTGCCCCAACTAACCTTACATGTTTGGCTAGAACGTTGTAACTCGAAATTGGACGTAATATAGAATGACTATTTATGAAATACAAACACATTTTCAATATACAATATTAACATATGCAGTAATTCAAGAAGAACTAATTCAAATTTATAACATTATTTTATTTTCAAAGAAGTAAAAAAAAAAAAAAAAAAACCATAAATTTAAAATAAATATGTAAATATCAAACATTTTATACTAAAATTTCATTTAAAATCATGTTTATTACTTAATATTTACAAAATTTCAAATGAACTTTTAAACCTTATACATTTACCCCGTCATATAAAAATACTCATAAAACATGAAATATTAAAAATATATCTTACCTGTTTCTGACAAACTGCAGTCCCGAATCTCTTGTAGACGAATAAAAGATTAATAATGATAACAAACTAAAGAAAGTATTAAATTTTGAGACGTATTTAGGAGCAAAATAAAAAAAGAAGCGTTCCCTATAGAGAAACAGTGTTGTATATGCTGCCACATTCAAATTTCAAACTTACTTATGAAATACAAATATTGTCAACAAATTTTGGAAACATTTCAAGAAGATAAAACTAAAAATTCTTAATTGTTTAGGAAAATTAGAAAAGCGATTACGCTAAGTCGTATCAATCGTAATAAGCTTAAAAATGTTAAAAAGAGTAATAAAAATTGTGTTTCTTTAGGATATTGAATTGCAATAATTTAATGAAACTAGGAAGGTTTTAAACTTCAAATTTACTACGAAATTTCGATGCTGCTCAACTTGTGTTGAAGAAGCATGAAAAACAAATTTTCGCATAATAAACAGTTAACTTTAGGCATCATGACTGATAATGTAACATATATTCTCTTAACTTAGGATTTCTGTGATTTATATATATATATATATATATATATATATATATATATATTGCACCTTATGCATATGATGTAATAGAAGTCAAACAAGCATTAGCTATAACATATACCGATACACCTCATTACCAACTTAAACAAATTTGCTGTCTAAATAACAAGCGGGAACTTATTATCTGTAAAGAACAATGGAACGCAAAAGTTTTTAAATTGAATAAAAGCATTCATCTCAGATAATGGTCAGTTTTCTAAACCAAAATGTTGATCTTTAGTTTAGGTCACAATACTTTAAAATGTAGGAAATTATAATAATACACTTTCCTGTAATTTCTAGATTTGAATTGAATCTGTTAAAATAATGGTTAAAATTTATGAAAGTTTGCGATAAGTGCATGGGTAGTATCTGGGCATATATTATTAAGAGGAAGAACAATGAAAGTCGCATTCATAAAACTGCCTCTATGCGACATCAAAATATATTCTATTGCATTGGAATATGTTAAAAAGTTTCCTTGTCTTTCACTATTTAAAATAAATGTGACTTATGCCACTATGACTTTAACTGCCTCAATAAGACGGAGTATGATACTTTATAATTTTTTGTAAGAATAAACACTTACGGATGAGCTTCTGCCTTTGCTTAACAAAAGATTTTTATACTACATTTATTCCTAGAAAGGTAAAAGTTCTCCGGCAATTTAGTGTTATTTGAAAGAGTGTGTTCCAAAACATGTATAAACTGTTTAACGGATCATAACTTTCTAATTTTTCTTTTTTTCAGGGTATAAATAATGAAATAATCAGTGTGTAATTAGAAATAATGAGCGGGCCATGATTAATTTTTGAAAATTTATTTAAAAATGCTATTGGAAGTATCAAAATGTACCAGAAGTACAAAGACAAGATCGTAGGGAGTTTCAGGCAGGCCCCCCTGAGCGAATTACAATTAATCGGATAAAAGATAAGTCTGAAACGAATTGAACTGTTCAGAATGTTTATAGGTAACGTTCCAGAAGACCGAGTACATCAATTAGCTTCACCAGCGAAGAAACAGTACCGTAATTTGGTCCTTGCGTGGTTACCTTGGTCCATCCCATAAAAAAAGGTTTTGTTCTTTGTATTGAACAAACAATATAAGATAATTTGGAGTTTTTGCCCTTGAAAAATATTTTATACCCTACTATAGGATATTTGAATAGTTTGGAGGCAATTTAAATTTTTTTAGTGGCAACACTGGATGTGTTTGTAGACAACTGTTTTCGTGTATAAATATTAACTCTCCAAACTTTCTATAGTGAAACAATCTAGATAAGAGCTACAAAAAAAGATAAGTGTCAAAATATTGCCTTTAGTAACCTGAAACCTATGCGTGATCACAGTTTTCCCTTTAACTTTTTATTTTGACAGGAAATGTTAACGTTTTCATAAAGCTAACATGAAAACTAGTATTTCGGGTCTACTTTGTGCCAGGCCTTTTTGGTCCGAAAATAGCCCCAATTACTTAAAAATGCCTTTTATACAACCAAATCTCTTAAAATATGTTTTAAGTAACATTTTTTTCAAATGTTACTGTGGCAAAATGTTACATTAATTGTTTTTGTTCCAGTTGCTGAGGATAACATGACGAAAACTGTTCCTCGTTTCTTTAATATTTACAATTGGTTTACTGTGTTGAAATGTTAAGAAAAAACATTTTTTATAAAGTTTCCAGTGTGAATTTATTAGCAAATGCTATTGCAAGGGGGTTTCAATAAAAAAATATTCATTTACTTATGAAATATGTTCATTTTATATGAAACTAAGTGAATGGACCAAAGAAGCCTCCAGCAGGAGCTACTTTGTCCCAGAACTTTAAAAATTGTTAAAAAATAAAAAAAAAATCCTCTTTAAAAACATACAGTTTGCTTCGTTGTTTCATGTTAATTGTTTACAACTCCATTTGGACTTTGAAAAATCATATATAATAGTTTTTAATAATGGAAATGTAAGTGGAACCAGGAAACAGAGGCCCAAAGTAGGTTGACGGTACTGGAAAATTAACATGAAATATCCAAAAAATCTATAAGACAAACCAGTTGTGAGATTGGTACCAGCAAATAAAGTATCATCGCATTTTAACCCGATGTAAATGGAAAAGTTACGTTTCAACAATGGTAGATGCTATCAATGAAGATGATCTGTACCGATAAAAGCAATTTTACGAATGGTTTGTATACATTTTTTCAGAAAACCCTGCATGCATGCAAAGCCCGCTTAACACTTAGGAATGGGGGAAGTCCGACGTCACACAGGGGGCCCCCTATTACTCTACAAATTGGTTTTTTATTTACTAAATCTCATTTTCGTATGCTTAAATAATTTGAAATTTTACCATCAAAGTTTAGAGTAAATAACATTTTTAATATTAAACTAAAACTGCCTATATAAAAGTATTTTATTATAGGTTTAATTGTAAATGACCGTTTTATTTTGTAAATGACAAATATGGAACTATAGTTGAGAATATGTGAACTTCAAAGTATTTTTTGTTATTTACAAACTGCCATATAGTAAGAAAAAAAAAGTTTCATAAGAAAAAAATGTATTTTTTACAGTGACTGAGTTTCTTTTTTCTAAAAATTAGTTTTGAAAAGTAAAATTGGGGCCCTTTTCTATTTCAGTGGGTAAGCACGGGCTTCACGGGCCTATTCCGTAAACAGGCCCTGCATGCATGTAAAAACTAGGACGACTAACTTTGAAGGCTGATAAACCATAGCTGCCAACTTTGACTCATTTTTCTTACCGCTAAAATTTAAAAGAAATTATTGACTTATTGTATCGTCAATTAAATATGAGAAATTTTACAATTAAATTTTTAGTGGTAAGAAAAAATCGTAAAAGTTAGCAGCTATGGATAGACTGATAATGAAAGATATCAGAAGTTTGAACTATACATAAATTCCTTTCACAATTTTAGATGATTGTAAAAATCGTTTGTTCAATTCTTTTGAAATTAATGCATTTTTTCTTATTACACATGCAGAGTGATCGGAAGAAGTCTACTACAGTACCGTCAACCAGGGCTATTTGGGCCACATTTTCCTGGTTCCACTCACATTTCCATTATTAAAAAATATTATATATGATTTTTCAACGTCCAAATGGAGTTGTAAACAATTAACATGAAACAACAAAGCAAACTGTATGGTTTTAAAGAGAAAATTTTGTATTTTTATATTTTTTAGCTATTTTTAAAAGTTTTGGAACAAAGTAATCCCTGCTGGGGGCTTCTTTGGTCCATTCACTTAGTTTCATATAAAATGAACATATTTCATATGTAAATGAATACTTTTTTATTGAAACCCCCTTGCAATAGCATTTGTTAATAAATTCACACTGGAAACTTTATAAACAAAATGTTTCTTTTTTAACATTTAAATACAATAAACCAATTGTACATATTAAAGAAACGAGAAACAATTTTCGTCCTGTTATCCTCAGCAACTGTAACAAAAAAAAAAAAAAAAAAAAAAAAAAAAAAATCAATGTAACATTTTCCTACAGTAACATTTGAAAAAAGTTACTTAAAACATATTTTAAGAGATTTGGTTGTATAAAAGGCATTTTTAAGTAATTGGGGCTATTTTCGGACCAAAAAAGGCCTGGCACAAAGTAGACCCGAAATACTAGTTTTCATGTTAGCTTTATGAAAACGTTAAAATTTCCTGTCGGAATAAAAAGTTAAAGGGAAAACTATGATCACACACGGGTTACAGGTTACTAAAGGCAATATTTTGACACTTAACTTTTTTGTAGCTCTTATCCAGATTGTTTCCCTATAGAAAGTTTGGAGAGTTAAAATTTATACACGAAAACAGTTGTCTATAAACACATCCAGTGTTGCCACTAAAAAATTTAAATTGCCTCCAAACTATTCAAATACCCTATAGTAGGTATAAAATATCTTTCAAGGGCAAAAACTCCAAATTATCTTGTATTGTTTGTTCAATACAAAGAATAAAATCTTTTTTTATGGGATGGACCAAAGTAACCCCGCAAGGACCAAAGTAACCCCGGTTGACAGTAGTCTCTGCTTTTTCCGGTAGTTTTTAGTGTAGCGCGCTACATTTTGAATAATGTAATGCAGCGAGAAGCTCGATAAAAATAATCAATATTTTCTGGCGAGCAATGATGCCTCTTTTAACGGTACCTCATGAAAAATCAAATGTGCCATGGTACAAATCACGTGTTCGTCACTTGCTACTTCTGTTCAAAATGTGTTCTGTTCAACAAGTGGCGAATCGCAGTGTTTAGCAACGCATCGCATCAAATCATAAATTTTCCCATTAACATTTGCTGGAAAACCAAGTACTGACCCATCAAAAAAATTAAATTTATTGCTGGCAACACTTGTCCATTTACTCGTTATTAGGTCCTCATGTTTTAATGTCGGGTTTCTTAATTTGGATTTCCTTTATTTGCAGATTATATTTATTGTTAGCATTTAGAGTTGTCTGTCTGTCTTTTCTAGATTATAAAATTATTAACTCAACATAATTAACTCTTCACAAAATTCAATACAATTAATACATTGATAATGTGTTGTATAGTTATTAAATATATTGGTAAATACATGAGTCATCGCTAATATTATGTCTCAATGCAATAAATAATGTAAAAACAGTAAATATAATATATGCAGTGTATGTTCCGTATAAATATGTTATATACAGTGTACCCACGTATAACCTGACCGACCTTTATTTTCGCAACCGTTTGTCCTAGATGCATACTTCCAATTACAAAAATGGTTTAAGGCTGTTCTCAAATCCAAAGGGTCAACTTTCTGACATAAGTTTTAATTCGTTTTTGTTCGGAAACGCATGAAACTAGAAGGTGTTGTTATTTAGAAACTATGTCATCGAATTGTTTTTTCAGCTTTCATGAAAACTCAATAGATCTTACAGAAAATACTGTCAAAGTTGGCATTTTGAACTGAACTTCCGAACGAAAGAAGAAAATCCAGTCAGTAAGGGGAGAAAAATGTCGTGTCACGTGATCAAAATGGCTTATAACTGAATAGGTAATTGATTGCTCAAAAAATGGAAAACACAGTTCGATTCAAAATCGTTCCCATTGTCAGGCTTTCCAATTTTATATCTTTCCGTTAAAAAATGAATTTGTAAATGTGTCAAAACGTTTTGCGTTTGTTGAGCAGAGCAATTAAGAACAGCCTTAAATAAGGTAAAGAATTGTTTTTAAAGCGATTTGGGTCAAGGAAAACATTTATTAAAAAATTACGAAATTTAAATTTTTATACGGTCCCCCGGTCCTATAAGTGATATTTAGTAAAAATTTACTGTGACACTAACAAGTAAGACAGAAAAAGTCCCATTCATCTAACATTAAAATTGACCGAGTTATGAAATTTTGAAATGCATGACTTATATCTCTTTTTTGCATATCAAAACAGATGATTTCGACGATGCTTTCAGCGGTCGTATATAAAGTACTTAAACTTATTTCAAGGTATATGCGGTTTGAAAGAAATAGTACAACTATTACGATTGAGTTAACTTTATTAGTTAAATTTCAGATTAAAATAATTGTATTTTAACATATGTTGTATTTTGTAAGGATTTGAGGCTATGACTTCTTTTAACAAAAATTATGTTATTTTCATAAGGTTTTATTTAACTTACAAAAATTGTCTCTCCAGTTTAAAATTTGTACTCGAACTTTAACTGACTTTCAAATGTCCGATCGAAGTTAAAATTTTACATACTGACTTAAATCCGATTATAATGTAATATTATTATGATTTTCAGTGTTTACCATCTTATATATACTTATATTAGAGGATAACATAAAAAAAATCGGATAGATTACCGTCAACAAGTTTAAGAAATGGTTTTAGATTAGATAACATAAACCTGCGATTGTTGTGTTTTTTAACTTTTATAATTACATTTTATGTATTTTTAACGCTAAATAAAAAAGTTACCTTCACTTTTAACCATCATGTCAAAATTTTTCGCAAATCGTATATTTAAAGGTTAAAATAATACCGAAAAATCTGATACTAAAAAGTAGATATAAGAACTTTTTATTCAGTTTATTTTTATTTAATTCAATAATTTATTCAATTTTGTGACTTATATTGGGTTTCTTACAGCTAAACAGCTCAGGGGTCCGATGAGGTTGGGAGGAGAGGGGTATCAATTTTAACTTTGAGCTTTTTAACTTTGAAATTTGCGATTTGAGAAAAATCCTGACGTGATCGTTTAAAATGAAGGTCATTTTCGGATTCAGCACTAAAAAATACATAAGAATCGATTTTCAAAAGCTAAAAAACATGGCACAACCCAAAATTTGAAAGACAGTGTATTTTAACAGCATTTTAAAATATGTATCATTTTGTAAAGAATTCAGGCTGTTGTTTTTTATCCTTTTATTCAACAAAAATTCTGTTATTTTTATCCTCTTATATGATTAGTACTAATTGTATATTTTGCAGTAATATGGCAGAACGATTAAAGATTTCAAATTTACATTGCAATGCAAATTTTACTCTCAACCATTTCTTTAATATATCTGACGAAATTATATTTCTACTAAATTTGTGAATGAGCCCTAATTTGCAGCAAAATATATGCTCCAACTTTAAACAGCTATTGCTCGTTCAATTTTAATCGTAGAATAACGGGACTTTTTTTTACCTTACTTTTCTATGCAACAGGAAAATTTTACTAAATGTAATTTATAGGACCTGTAATTCTTCACTAAATTGTTTTTTCGCTTCAAACTTTTTTATCTTAACTCTGCACCTAATTTTGACCACTTTTGTAATTGGAAGTATGCATTTAGGACCAACGGTTGCGAAAATAAAGTTCGGTCATGTTATACGTGGACACACTGTATAATTGGTAGATACTTATTATTTCTTTCGTTCGCCTCGTTATATAGCTCTGTTTTTTGCGCTTTCCGAAAAAATAAACTGTAGTTTAATCGCATTTTTTCATGTAACTATATTTAAATGTCGATAG
Source organism: Maratus speciosus (assembly GCA_963932465.1). Taxonomy (NCBI): domain Eukaryota; kingdom Metazoa; phylum Arthropoda; class Arachnida; order Araneae; family Salticidae; genus Maratus; species Maratus speciosus. The sequence continues at coordinate 36,882,709 of OZ010787.1, read as the reverse complement.
CATTACGTATTACATATAGGGTAGCTGGGGGATGAATGGGACAAGGGATGGGTGGGACATTCTAAACGTATTTTTGAAGTTGCTTCCTATTCTCATATATGGTACTACCATAGCGTGCTTTAGAACCAAAAGGAAAACCACGTGGCTATTTTCACTTTTCTTCAAAGTTGCATTTCCTGAAACTCTGCTTAAAAATATTTTTTTTTTTTACATTTGAAGTTGTTAAATATCTTATACAATATAAACAATTAAGATATGCTGTAGTTATTTATTTGAAGGCTTAATATTGGTAACTAAAATGAGTGCATATTAACCAATGTGACAAAATAATTTCTGAGGCAAAATAGCGGAATATTGAATCTATGTATCATAGGGATGATTGGGACTATTTAAATGGGGATAAATGGGACAGTCTTTTTCATCCCTAGAGATGTTAAAACATTTATTTATTAACTAAAAATATTATATAGCTTTATATATTAATGATTTATGTTAATTATTAGTATTAAACTGTACTCGTATTATATAAGTTGTTTATTATTAAAAATTATATTCAATCTTAATTATTGTATTGTAATAAAGGTTAAATGGTTTATCAAAAAATTGCTATTGAAACATTATCAAAATAGATAAAATTGTTAAAAGTAGTATATGTGTATTGATCAGATGGGGTAAATTATATTGAATTTGAAACTTGTTCTTAAATAAATTCCACTCGCACCTCCACTAACATAATTTCATTTGCAGGGGTCGTACGCTTAAGTGATTTTTTTCAGGACAAATATCACTATTTGTTTATAGAAAATGGTACTTTACCTAAAATTTAAAAAAAAATATTTAAACTTAATAAGCTTAAAAATATTCTAAAAACTGGGAGAGCACCTAAGGGCAGACAAATTAAATTGGAACGAAAAGGTTATAATCTAAACTACTTAATAATATCAAAAATTGAGATTAATTGTGCTTTATCATATAACTTTTTCTATATTAAAACTGAAAATTAAAAAAAAATACAGAGTTTTTTGCGCCATTAAATATGAAATTACAGCTGATATGTGCAAACATTATGCACATAAATCCGATAAAACAAAGTCAATATTTTGTTTGGAAGCGTCCATAAACGAGCAGTATAGTTTATTCCGTTTCAAGCAATAGATTAAAGAACTATACTCAAATTGATTGATTCATTCCCATCTAAAAAGCATCAACTTTGCACTAGTCTATGGACCATACAATTATATTTATATCAAAACCAATAGCGGCGTACAATGCCCTAACTATTGAGCTATAACAGGCAAAAATAAATTACGCTAGGATAAACTTTTAAAAATCGACTTTTGGCCAGCTAGAATCGGTAAATCACCCACCGTGAAACGCCTTTCAACGGAATGTACAGTCGTGGAAAAAAAAGTAAGCACTCCCTACTAACTCCTCAACAAATTATTGTAGACGAAAGAAACTGGTACCGAACGATTGGAAATAAAGTCTGCTTTTAAATGATGTATATAAAATTTGCTTAGGGGGCCATCTACATATTAAAATGAACCATAACTTCGTTTCTTTCAATAGCAATACCCAATTTTAACGAGATATTTCAAATCTTCGGTTCAAACTATGCCCAGATACCAAATTTCAAGTCTTTTGAATAATAAGTTTTGAATTATAAACATTCAAAATTTAGTGCTTCTAATGTTAAATTACATTTTCATATTTTTATTTATATCTCCTGAAATTATGCTCCTAATGTGCTAATTTTTTGTGTAGCAGTAATACTAATATACTCAAACATAAATAGGTTTAATTTGCAATTTTTATAATTATATGATTGAATTACGAATTATGAAATTAATATTAGAAAAAATATGAATTGTAACCTACTATTTCTTTTATGGATTTAGATTTATTAAGTCCTGCTTTATGGAAATCCAAAATTTTACATTTTTCATCCAAGAAGTTTTCAAATTATGCTTAAAAAATGGCAAAATGACGGTTTAAGGAGCCGTCTATGATAAGTGACTAGATATTTTGAAATTTCTTACGCTGTCCTGTAATCTGGCAGACTCCATTGATTGCTTCAGTGACGCTTAAGGTGCCTTCATCAAGAAGGGGGCTCTCTCGGTTAACAATCGTGTACGGAACTTCAATTTGGATACAGCCCTTAAAATACGCTCGTTTTAAAATAATTAATTTCTCGGAAACTTATGGTACGAATTGCATAAAAATTTGTTTTTAGGCTAAACAAATGGTGCACAAGTCCTTCACGCTATCAGAATTGTGTACTGCTATTGAAAAAAACAAAGTTATGGTTCGTTTTAATATGTAGATGACCCCCCTAAGCCAATTGTATATATACCATTTAAAAGTAGACTTTATTTCCAATCATTCGGTACCAGTAACTTTCTTCTACGGTAATTTGTTTAGAAGTTAGTAAGGGGTGTTTACTTCTTTTTTTCCACGACTGCACAATAAAAGTGCTAGGTCAATTCTTATTCACCTACTAACCTGTTTATAAGCTGTGCATTTTCAGCGAACCACAATTAACACTTCCTGATGTTGCACTAGCTGCTGCAATACAGTGTAAGAAAAAAAAAAGAATCCTTGATTTTTTAAACTAGACGATTTATTTTAAGATTCTTAAAATTAAATAATAATTTGTTTTATAAAATAGTTCAAGACTTTTAATTTTTAAAATAAGTACTAAACTAATCAATAGGATATCTATTATTTCTATAAGATAACTTAGATCTATGAGATACAGGTCTCCGAACCACAGGGGAGTTTTTGAAGCAAAATCCTGCCCAAAATTATTTTTCATGTGTTTTATAATTAAAATCATTGCTGTTGACTTACTATTAGTAAATAAACTTAATTAATGTTATATATACATAAAAGAATGCGTTTACCTATAAAAAATAAATATAAAATATAAAGTTTACTTAACGTTTTGCTGTTTATAAGAGGAAAGTAACATATGATAGAGTTGTTTTATGTTACAAGTAATGTTTAATTAAATGTGGTTAATTATACATTATGTAAACTTTTAATTAATTATATAAACGAATGTACTAATGTATATATATATCTATATTATTTGAATTTAGTATTTAGCAAAGTTGAGTCTCTAAAGTTCAATTGTAGTATAGAGATTCTGGTTTTTGAGTGTTATTAATAGATTACCAAAACAATTTATATTTAAAAATGGCAACTACATGCGGAAGATAGATTTTTTTAATTGGACCTTAAAACTATAAGTAATACGACTATACTTCAAAAATAGTCAAGCAAACTCGGCACATTTTTAAAAAGCTATATATTTAAGTCAATATACCTAAATTAGAGCTAAAAAGGCTTTAAAAGAACATGTATTTAATTTTTTTTATATTAAAAATAAAGCTATTGAGATTAACAATTCATACAGCCACAAAAATGTACATTTAAACATAGTTAAACATAATAAAAAAGTTGAAACGTAACAATAAAACACGTCATTTAGTAGAAAATAAAAGAAAGTTTAGGTGTAGTTTTGATATTTGGTGCCTTTATGTTTTTTGGGTCGCTGAACACAAATCTGAAGTTTGTCAACAAAATATTTCCCAAAAAACAAGTTTTTTTTGCAAAAAACTTGCAAAAAATGAACTTTTCTTTGTTTTTTCAAAATAACTTCAAAACTATGCATTTTACGTAAAAGTCAGTAAAGCATAAATTAAAGAATTTTTCCTAGATTTCCTAGATTTTATGTAGTAAAAGTTGTTTCTCTGATCAATGGTTTAGCCGTGATAGTGCCTCAAAAATGGGTGTTAAAAGCAAAAAACTGAAAAAACGGGAATTAACGGCACTGTATACGTCGATGAAACATGAAAACTAACCAGCAAACTTTGACCATTAACGATACTAAAGATTATATGATTGAGTACATTTTATGGATCTGGGGTTCATTGTTTCCTTCATGTTTCTGAAGAGATCGAAAATTACTGTGGTGTTCAATTCTACTATTCAGAACAGCATGTAGGCATGAAAGATTATAAAGTTGTACGGGATAACATAGATCAAGATGTAAGAATGATTACTTCAGCATGTCCCTTTCCCTGAAAACCCCAATTTATACTCAGTAAGCGCTGGTGATTTGACTAATGGACGAATTAACTGCCATCTTGGGATCCGACATTAAAGACATCAACAGAGTTGGCGGTGGTAACTTTGGAATTGTCAAAATTAAACGGGGCGAAAGAGTAAAACCTCTTGCTGTAATGACCAGTGTAATACAAGCAGACAACGAGTTAGTTCCTGTCAATCCCACAACTTTATTCGAACGAATTTCGGTTGCAAGGCATTCGGATAAAGACCTTGGGGAGTTTTTAACGTACGATCTAGGCCCCTATTCCTTGTCCCTATTTGACAATGACTTAAGAAAAATTAAATAAATCTACTCTCTACGAGGAATTCAAACCCCTTGCAAACAAGCGGTTCAGCGACAAGATTTAATTCGTCATTGATGGGGGGGGGGGGGGTTATTACATAAAATTATTTGGCTTAAAAATCAGTCTTTTTCTTCAGTCTGCGACAAATATGTTTAGTATGTACAGTCAAAATATCAACCACAGGCAATAGTTGTCTTTGATGGCTACCCTGATTATGTACAAGGTGGCACAAAAAATACTGAGTGTATGAGACAATTAAGAATACATGATTCAAATGACATATTGTTTGACGAAACAATGGTACTGACCATTTCCAAAGAATAGTTTCTTGTTAACCTAAAAAACAATGGTCGGTTAATATCTATGAAGACTGACGAGTTCTCATCAGCAAACATTACATGAAAGCAAGCAAAAGAAGACGCAGACACCTTGATTATAAACACTGCTATGTCATTGGCTCCATCAAATGTGACGGTAATTGTAACTGGGGAGGATGTAGATCTTTTGGTCATTTTGATAGGTCTCTGCAGGCATGAAAAAGTTTTCTTTTTAAAACCAGGAAAGTACACCATTTCTCCAGTGACATTTTCTGAAACTAATGTTGTGAGTTCAAATGTTGGGAAAACATTTTCTTCCTACATGCTATGAGCGGTTGCGATACAACGTCAGCACTGTTTATGCAAGGAAAAATGAAGTTCCTTAAAACGCTTGTGAAGAATCTACATCTTGCCGACGTTGTTAAAGTATTCAACGACTCGAACGCTACTCAGAAGATGCTTGCAGCTGCTGGGGAACGTTACCTTGTCTCACTGTATGGTTATAGTGGGGCAAATGTTCCTTCGCTAAACCACCTAACGTATATTTCGTGCAAGAAGTCAACTTTTAGATACAATTCGAACATTGCTGCTTTACCACCATCTGCCGCTGCAGCCCAACAACACTCTTTAAGAGTATATGGCCAGGTCCATGAATGGCTGGGGGTCGAAAATAATGCTGAAGAGTGGAGATGGAAGAAAAAAAATACTGACCTTGAGCCTGTATTCGCTGTACTTCCCCCTGCTTTGTTGAAGCTTGTATCTTGCAAGTGCAGAAACAACTGCCAACGAAATTGTGGGCGCAAGAAGGTAGGGCTTTCTTGCTCCAACATCTTCCTCAACTGCGAGGGGAATTGCAACAACATCGCAATGGTGTGTCAAGACAAAGAGAACGAGCTAGCCTTTAAAACCGAGCTGGAAATGGATTGCTAATTCAATGAATCCATGGACCCAATAGAAGAGGGAAAAGTCATGCCACAAGGGGGGAGGGGGTATCAAAAATTTACTATTAAGAAAACATTTATTTTATAATATTGGTAGTAATAAAAACATCCACTAATTTCATACGTCTTTTTTCTATGTTGTAATTGTCGGTGAAAAGCAGGGACCTTCAAGTAAAAGAAAGAGTAAATACGATTTTTTGTTTTTTAAGTAAATGTACTTTACTAATGCACAAAACTATTTATAATTAAATAATGATTCATAATGAGTCGTCGTATTTATTATCCTACATATCCTACATGCAGCTTCATTTTAAAATGTAGTCGATCATATAATCTTTAGTATCATTAATAGTCAATGTTTGCGTAAAATGGTTAGTTTTCATGTTAAATCGAGGTACAGCGTCGTAATTGCCGTTTTTTCTGAATTTTTTGCTTTTCACACCCATTTTTGCAGCACTGTCACGACTAAACCATTGATCAGAGAAAAAAAAACTTTTAATACATAAAATGTAGGAAATTTTACCTTCTTTAATTTATGTGTTGCCGACTTTCACGTAAAATGCATAGTTTTGGAGTTATTTCTTAAAAACAAAGAAAAGTCCTTTTTTACACTTTTTTTTAAAAAAAAAAACGTGTTTCCCGAAAATAATTTTGTTATCAAACCTCAGATTCGTGTTCAGAGATCAAAAAACATAAAGGCAAAACTCAAAATAAATATCAAAACTACACCAAAACATTCATTTATTTGTCTTTTTTGAGCACCTAATGCCTGGACTAAGAAACCTCGTCTTCAACTGAGTCTACACTCTTAAACATTTTGCAGCATTCTGGCAGGTCATTCGACCGTTTTTTGAAAAAACGGTTTCATAACCATAATTTAATTATATTCTGACCATAAAATGGCCAATAATATGGTCAGAATAGTGTTAAATTACGGTTGTTTTAACCGTTTTCGGAAAAAACAGTCAAATGACCTACCAGAATGCTGCAAATTTTTAACAGTGTAGGAGCCGCTGGATATAACTCATACTCGGGAAATAGAGATAGAACGATACACCAGTTAGTCAGCTGTTATAAAATTTGCGCTTTATAGATGTTAAGCAAATTTTAATTTTTGCTGTTTTTTTGCGTCAAATACTCCACAGTGCGAACCCTAATACGTTTTTTTTTCATAATATCGTTCTTTTTTAGCCTTGGTCAATATTTGGCACCTTTCATTTGGCTAAAAATGACGAAGATATTTTACAATTTTTTGCTTAAAATGTTTTAAATACATTATGGTATTTCTTAATCTTTATTATATTTTATTGCTTAAAATGTATTTAGTATAGTATTTTCTGGCGAAATTACGTAAAGATCCTATGATTAGAAGTATGCGAAAAAGTCTTTTTATTGCATCCATTTCCCTTTTGATGATTTGGAGCTGCAATCTTTAAATTCATTTTTCTCAGTTTGTGTTTCTTCAATATATCAGTAATAAAATAGTAAGGGGAAAAATGTTAAGTAAATAGTCAATTTTACTGTATTTTTACATGTAAAATATCGTTTTATTTATTTTTTCTTAATTAACTTTTTAGAAATCGGATCCCTACCGTAGAGGTCTTCACGGGCCGAAATTTACAGGCCCGGCCCAACTCATAGGAAAAAAATTCTGCCCGGCCCTGACAGATACAAAAATTGAAAGTTTGGCCAGAGCCTGGCCCGGTCCGTAAGAAAAAAATATTGACCCGGCCCGGTAAAAAAGTTAAAAGTTCGGCCCGAGCCCGGAAAAAAGTTGAAATCTCGGCCCGAGCCCGCCCCCCCCCCCCGGCCCGACTAAATTTCTACAAAACTTCACACATAATGTGTGAATGTGTGTTTGAATATATATTGTAGTATGTGTGTTTATTATTATATTTCGTAGATCGATGTAATAGTAAAAATCTATTCATCGTTGTCCGGTCATCCTAGGCTATCGTATAAGATAGCTGGTGATTTCCCCAACTTGGTTTATTAGTGAGAAATTGCAGACCCAGGCATCGGCCGGAGTAGCTCAGTGGTTAGAGCAGCAGTCTTGTATACTGTGGTCGTGGGTTCGATTCCTGGCTCTGGCTAATTTTTCACTCCAGTTGGGTTTATTGTATTTATTGTATGTATGTCTGTAAAATATTTATATATACCTTTATATCATTGTATTTTATCTATTAAACAACTGAAACTTTAAAACTTTAATATTTTAAAATAAAAATATTTTGGGGTTCAGCTCCGCATCAGAAAACTAATTTTGTTTCAGTTCCAGAAGTGTAAAAAAAATGGTTCAGTTCTACTATTCGTTTCATCAGAAAAATGCATTTGTTTTTTTCGGATCCGGTTCGAAGTCCAGGTGAGAAATGCAAGAAAAAACTTGATGTTTGGTGCTACAGCAATTCTGCTTCATACAAAAGAATAGAATAAAAATTACTATAATCGTCATATATTGGGACCGGTATGATCCAAGGTAGTTTTTTTCGATTCCGGGCCTGAAATTTTCGGCCCGTACGGACATCTACTGACGATCATGATATTCTTAATTTATTGGGTCAATCGGAAAGTCGCGTCGTGTTCGGACAATAAATTCGTACTGGAAAATTCTGCCCGGTAATAATTAGATATTAGATATCGGAATCAATGTCTCATACTTAAATGATAGAATTTTCCGGTACGAATTGATTTTCCTAACACGACACGACTTTCCGATCGACCCAATAATTTAACAATAGAATGATCATCAGTAGAGGTCCGTACGGGCCGAAAATTTCAGGCCCGGCCCTAAAAAATCTACCTTGGGCCATACCGGTCCCGTATAAAAGGTAAAAGTACGGCCCATGTCGGACTCGTTTATACTTTCGCAATTCATTGCCCAGCTCCGCTCGAGAAAAAATCATTTACATCAAGCCCGAGCAGCCTCAATTCCTGCATAAAAATACGAACATTATTCTGCAATTATAAATCTTTAAAAATAATTTTGCATCCATATTTATGTAAAACTTTTAAAAATATATATGTTTACAAGCCATGGAATGTGGAATAACAATATTAATGATCAGTTATACAACTACATTAAAATAGACTCAGTGGAAAAAAAAAATATGCAGTATAGAAGGAAAGAAAACTATGTTTATCATAAGATGAAGCTCTATAGAAGAAAAAAAAAGTAGATTTTTGTAAATATTTCTCTTAAATTATTATTAAACCAAAATAAATTTATAAAAATCCTGTTAATAAGTGTGCAATATCTTTATTTATATATTTTTTAAATTAACTGCCCGAACTGATTTTAATGAAAGAAAAAATTAACCCGAGCCAGACCCGACAGGAGTTGGACACATACAGACCTCTAATCCTCAGTTTATTCTGCTGCATGACATTAACCGTAAAGAGGTCACTCGTGAATTAAATAGCACGTGAGAAGAGACAGTGTGATGAGCTTTTGTAAACAGAAGATAAAGGTTATCGTATTAAAAGGTTCAAACACCGAGTGCAAATATTAAACAAAGAAATTTATTCTCTATTTTGAGAGAATTTCAGAACTTGAAGAATTTTTCTGCAGAAAAAAATTGAGGAAATAAAGAAGCCTATTGTTAAAACCGTACTTTTGAAAATCTCTTAAAAAAAAATGGCTAAATACTTCTTAAGGGGGCCGGGAAAGCAAAATTCAACCAAAAAATCGATTTTTACGTTTTTATATCATTAAATAGTTTAAACTTTTATCTTTCCAACGATATGTCACACATGTTTATATATAAAAAAAATAAGTGTTGAAATTATTAATTCTTTCTAAAAGTACTTCACAGCTTAATGGCCATTTAAATATTTAATTGACTTTTTCTGAAAACTTAGATTTTTCATGTTTATGTTCCTTTTTTTCAATATCTATTAAACTTAAGAACTCAGATTTTTTAAATAAGTATATTACGTTATATTGTATACTTTAACACAGGGATTTAATGATTTGTTGAGAATTATTTATTTTAGGCAGTGAAATCTTACCAAAAATGATAATTTAAAAATGACTTTCAATAAATAATTAATAATTAATTTTTGAGTTTCTTTTAGAAAAAATAATGGTCTGTTAAAATGCATAAATCATGTTATTCTAACTACTCTAAAAAATCTAGACCTCTATCTTTCACCATTTCTGAGAAAAGGGTACATAAATTTGGCGAATTTAACATGGCGGAAACAGGGATTTCCCGGTCCCCTTAAAGTGAAAATAAATAAGGAGATACCTGTAAATCAATCCAGCATCAAACATTCACTTGTTGAAAAATTTATAAATTGTGATATAACAGAAAATCAAAATCATTAATCTGATAAGAGGACTACTACTTAAATTTTAAGCATTTCACATTAACCCTTTCAGGGGCAAGTAATTGTGTTTCTGTAATGTTGAATTCACATCAAAATTTTAGTAAGACTTGAATTCAAAATAGGGAGAAGCAATTTTACAACTTTTTTCCACCAAAGTTATAAAAATAAAATTTAATTAAACGTTTCTAATGCAAATCTTGATTAAAATTAAGTAGGATATAATATATCCCACCGCCTCTCAAGGGGTTAAAGAGTAGGAAAAAATCATAGGAAAAAATCCCTGTCGGCTCGGCCTACAGGCCCAGGTAGATTTCGAAGTTAAGTACTAATTTCACCAACAAAAACTAAATCATGATAAGAGATAAACCCACTTTAACAATTTTATCAGGCCGCTTTTGACGACTTTTTAATTACATTTTTATATAAAAGCTGGTTTTGTCAGAATCATGTTAAGACAGTATTCAAAAAATATTTTTCCATGCTCAACAACTCCAAATTTTCTGACACATTTTCAGATTCATTTTTAAATGGAAAAACATGAAACTTGGTGACGTGATTTTTGAAGAAATTTATAAGCGACCTATGTTTTTATTATTCGTTCAGTTATTTAGAACTTGATTTATAAACAATTATTTTTTCAGGAGGACCATATTTTTCGTTTCCAACACAATCGCTTCGAGAAATTCGGTTCAAAATCCCCACTTTGACATCATTTTAAAAAATATATTCTGCCTCTATCAAAAAATCCACCATTACGGCACATTATATAGTTTCTGAATAAGAAAACCTACCAATTGGATGCGTTTGAAATCAAAAATGAATTTTAAAATGAGTCAGAAAATAAGCAGTTTGTTTTTGAGTACATCCTTAATACAATATTTTTTCTTTAAACTCTACGCATTTTTAATTTGTTTTTGCTATAAGAATTGGTCCTATCAGAAACTTCTCAATATAAAAGTTGTAGATAATATTAAGAAAATATGTAATAAATTTATGCGGATTTGATATCTTGTGAATTGACGAAGTTATGAATTTTTTTCTTTTTCAACCCCCCCCCCCCCCTTTTTGTTTTCGTTTTTAATTTTTTTTTGCGGCAAGAGTTGGTCCTATCAAAAACTTGTCAGCATAAAAGTTGTAGATAATATCAAGACAATTTATAATAAATTTAATTGGATTTGATATCTTGAGAATTGACGAAGTTATGAATTTTTTTCTCCGAAAAAAACTATTTTTTGTGCCCTTTGAGCCCATTTTTAGTTTTATCAAAAATCTGTCATGCATAAATTTTGGACCCAATTTTTAGAAGTAATAATAACTTTATACTGAAGCGATATGTATTATAATTAAGAAGTTATGGGGTTGTTTCGTTTTTTACAAAACCCCTCTCTATTTTCATCCCCTTGGTCCGATTTTGCCCGTTAACGATCTTGACCGAGATTTTATGCCCCTTGATTTTACGTATCAGTTTGGAAGAGATTTGTGCAGAATTATGGAAGTTATCGTGTCCATAAAAAAGTGATATATATACACTGGTTTCCAAAAATTAAGGAAAAACAACAAAAATAGAGATTACTCAAAATGTTACATGCATATTTTAATAAAACTGAGCCACTATATACAACACATAGTATGGTATAAAATAACATTAAAAGAAATTACAAGACGATTGTAGTGTTTGAGAAATTAACACAGTTATAAAATACACAAAATAAATGTGTCTGTTTAGTATACGAAAATAACCTTTAATATGGAGAATGATCATCCCTAGAAGCAATACAGCACATACAGCGATCAGTGATACTGTTAGTTATGCGATTGATAAGTTCGCTGGGAAAAGAGAGCTATTGCTCTCGTAAAGCAGTTGTAAGCGTGGCAAGGGTCAGAGGAGGGGGATTGAGAGCGGCAAAACATCTTCCCAAAGCAGTCCAAACATGTTCGATGGAATTCAATCGAGCTGGCCATTGCATGCGCTGAATTGTTTGGTGCTGAAGATAATCTTCCACGAATCGAGCCCTGTGGGGTCTAGCGTTGTAATCATGTAACAGGAAATCCTTACCTGTTGCGCCGGCATAAGGGCACACATAAGCATGCATCGAGAATGTCATCTCTATATACGTGAGTACTCACAATTCCATGTGCAAAGACATGGAGACTGTACACCCACATAGAGCGATACCACCCCAAACACAGACGCTGCCTCCTCCGTATGAATCTCTTTTCACGAATTTTTGATGGATGATAGCGTGTTCCCTGTTCTCTCTAAACCAAACAAAGCCTACTATCGCTTTGGAGGCTAAACCGGACTCATCCGTGAAGAAAAAACGCCTCCATTGATCCGCCATCCAGTGGACATGTTCACATGCCCAATTTAAACGTTCCCTCTGCTGACGTGAGGTGAGCGGCACACGAACGGCTGGCCGACTCGTGTAAAGACCACCTTCATGAAGTTTACTGCGCACAATAGACGTTGATACCAACCTTCCAGTGGCTGCAGCAAAGGATGCTCTAAGAGGAAATGGAGTTGCTGTTCTATTCCTTCGTACACATAACCGCAATATCGGTCATCGGTTCTTGTCGTACCTCTTGCCCGTCCTTGGTTGAATCTTCTGGAGGCCGAATCAATGGTTTGAAATTGTTGCCAAAGCCTATGAACAACAGAAGGACTCACATTTAGCCATTTGAATACTTCTGTCTGACTTTGACCTGCCTTCAATCGTCCAATAGCTCCATATCGCAATTCTGCGAATAAATGATACCTCGAGGTCATACTAATGAATTGGCTATCTCAGATTTCTTATCTCATAATCACAGCGACAACTGCAGCCGTACTCGCTAGCATGCATTTTTATGCTCCTCACAGATGACGCAATCTGATTGCAGCGCGCCACTAATTTGTGATTTGTAATTTTATTCAGCATCTTTCAGTTAACAACATATCCAAATTTCATACGGCTAGCTTTCTTTTTGAACGAGTTATCGCTCTTTTTGTGATTTTTCCTTAATTTTTGGAAACCAGTGTATATATATATATATATATATATATATATAGAGAGAGAGAGAGAGAAATAGATAGATAGATATATCTATAATGTTTTTTACTGGGGGGGGGGGGTTCTAGGGGCCATGATCGGTGCCGATCTGCAAAATTTTTTCCGAAATTCCAACATAGGAGCGATCCCAATAGGTAATATTTCATACGAAATCTACCTAAAAAGAAAGACTTAACCATAGCGTTCAGCGTCCTCTTACCTGACGTCTTTATGTGGCGATCAGTCATTTAAAAATTTAAATCAATACCAAAAGAAAGGACAATTAAAAGGAATCAACATTATGATATAAATCTTGATTAAATGTCTTCCCGTTTGGTAATCTACGGACAAAATCTACCGAAAAATCAAAATATGATGTCAATATTAATTGTTCGTATTCAAAATCTCAGTGGTTTGATAAAATTTCAGTATGAAGATGATACCTAAGCTTATTTTTATAACAGAAATTGATAGTCGACATAATTTCCTGTCAGATGGGAATTTCCATTTCTTTTCTGGGACAATTTGTTGATTATAATTATAGACGTGTTCTCTCTCTCTCTTTTTTCTTTCTTTCGTTTTTTTCTGACCTACCTATTTTAAGTTCCGCTTTTATTTGATTTTTATAGCTGCAAATAGTCATGAATGCAAAACGGTAAACAAACAAACAAACAAAAAAAACAAAAAAACAAATGAGTACAAAATAAACATAACTTTTATGTAATAACTTTACAAATAGGAGTTTTTTCCTCCTCTTTTTTTTATGACCAGTGCTCTTCTTAACCCTTGCATATTTCTTGAATGTTTAGTGTTAATTTTCTGAGTTACAGTAGATAATTATCTACAACATCGAAACGGTAAATCGGAGTGCCAACGGAATCTTTCGTAATCGAGTTGCATGCGATAGATATATTTTTTTTTTAAATCATATTTGAAAGTTATTTTTAAATCCATAAAAAATCAGTAAATTGAGATTCAATTTTCAAACAAATTGCATTTGAAAGTACATTTTTTCCCGTATTCGATGGTGCAAAAATTTAAATTATGCAACGTTTAGAAGTAACTAAATTTACGAAAAGGAGGAAGTATTTATCATTGCCATAGTCCGAGGCTAAAGAAAAAGACAGGCTACCGCGGTGCAACCCAAATGTCTTATTTTACAGACCGCTAGAGTGACGTGATGCTCTTTTCGTACACTACCATTGGGGCATTTGAGCATCACGTGACAACAGCTGTCTGCAAAAATAGATACGTGGATTGCACCCCGGCAGCCTGTCTTTTTCTTTAGCCTAGAGCCTAGGCCACTGTCGATATGACGTCAGAGTTTCACCAGGATACGTTTTGTTTTATAATATAGTTATATACCTGGTGATAAAACCCGGGCTTCTCGGGTTACAAAAGATACTGCCCATTATACAGAACATAGGCGAAAACCATTTTTAACTAAAAACTCTTAACAGATTTTTTTACATTTATTATATATTTTGTAGATTACGCACTAACAACACTAAAAAGCATTTTTATATGCAAAATATCAATTATGTATTCAAATAAATTTGCATTTGAAAGTACATTTTTTCCCGTATTCGATGGTGCAAAAATTTAAATTATGCAACGTTTAGAAGTAACTAAATTTACGAAAAGGAGGAAGTATTTATCATTGCCACAGTCCGAGGCTAACGAAAAAGACAGGCTACCGCGGTGCAACCCAAATGTCTTATTTTACAGACCGCTAGAGTGACGTGATGCTCTTTTCGTACACCACCATTGGGGCATTTGAGCATCACGTGACAACAGCTGTCTGAAAAAAAGATACGTGGATTGCACCCCGGCAGCCTGTCTTTTTCTTTAGCCTAGAGCCTAGGCCACTGTCGATATGACGTCAGAGTTTCACCAGGATACGTTTTGTTTTATAATATAGTTATATACCTGGTGATAAAACCCAGGCTTCCCGGGTTACAAAAGATACTGCCCATTATACATAACATAGGCGAAAACCATTTTTAACTGAAAACTCTTAACAGATTTTTTTACATTTATTATATATTTTGTAGATTACGCACTAACAACACTAAAAAGCATTTTTATATGCAAAATATCAATTATGTATTCAAATAAATTTTCAAAATGTATTAAAAACGGTTTTCTTTCGTATTAGCCTCAAGCCAGCAGTTAACAACCAAAGAAATCGCTAAGGTTTTCACTGTTTACAGCATTCTTTTTTATTCTAATTATTTCATTGTCTAACTTCGTAGTTCCATTAGTAGTAGTTCATGCAAAGTTAAACTTGTGTTTTGTTTATCTTATTTTATTTTGTTTTTGGTGAAAGAAATCCTGAACTATTTATATTGCTTTAAGTGCAAATGGTTTAATTATCCGTAATCCGGCTACACGCGATTGAGTTACATAAAAAAAAGAAAAATGAAGCTTAAAAATTATTTTTAAAACCTGAAATAATCAGTAAATTAAGATACATTTTCATACAAATTGCATTTGAAAGTACATTTTGTTTTCTATGCGATGGTGTAAAGATTGGTATTGTAGGACATTTAGAAGCTACTAAATTTACTGAAATGAAATTTAATGCTCAGATCAATGCCATCGTCGAGATGGCGTGAACGTTATTAAAGAACATGTTTTTGCTTTCTTAGGGAATCTAACCCGGGATTCCAGAGTTACAGACAATACTGTCCGGTGTACAGAACATAGGTGAAAACAGTTTTTTCTTTTATTATTATTAAAAACACTAATAGTTATTTGCATTCAATCCTTTCAGGGGCAAGAAATTGCGTTTCTGTAATGGTAATTCACACCAGAATAATTCAAAAAATTTATTTCAAAATAAGGAAAAGCATTTTTTGAGTCGATATGCAGGATGATATCGGCTAATACAGAATTGCCCTCACCTCCAAAGAGGAAACCACAACGAGAATGATACAAAGAGGACAGAAAGACAAGAGAAATAAGAGGGAAAGGAAAAGAGAAAGATTGCTTAGGAACCCGGGGTTGCGAAGCCTGTGAATACCTAAAGAAAGTATCCCCCTGGGGGTAAAAAATTATTATAATTAAACAAGAATTTTTTCTTAATTGAAACTATCGCGGCAATAAGTTACTAAATATTGAAGTATTCTTTTAAGCAATGCTTTGAAAATAACATTGTATACACTTAAATTTACTGTCTAAATATGAAAATTGTCTTATTCATCTACACTCTGCCCTACCTTTAAAATGATATAAATTTATAGAATATAAAATGTCTGTTGAAATGAAAATAAAGACGTGGGTGTGCAAATCACAGATAATTTACTGCTACCAATTTTTAAGAGTCGACATATTCGGTTAAATCCGTTAGGAACATTTGAATAATCAGGGCAAAACTACGTTTTTCACGGTTTTTAAGAAAATTGAAAAAATTGTCTTTTTTTGAAATGGCGTACTGAGCTTGCTGTTGAGCGTATAAAAAAAGTTGTAAATATGAAAGTTGTAAAGAATTTTGTCGTCTTTAATATTGTAATTGACAAATAATATGCTACGGCAACGGGTCTCGAGATATTTTTAAAAAATAAAAAAAGTCCCAAAATTTTGTTGTTTTTTGACCACAGAAAATTTAGCTTTAAGAAGATATTTTAGAAAAATTGGTTTTTCCATACTTGCCTCAATATAAACAAATTTAAAAAATAAAATCTTCTACCCGACTTTTTGTACATTTCCCCTGGACTATATACTATGAGTACTATTTGAAGGAAATAAAAGTGTTTATGAAATTTCCAATTTACATTTAATTTTTTCTTGCTTCTATAGCAATTTTTCAGATGTTCTTTTAATCAATTTTACACAATTTCATTTCTATCATTCCATTTTACTGTACCTTTACAGAATAAAGTTACATTATTTTAGAAAGATAATCATTAACCCTTTATTATGTACCGTGTGTAATAAAAAGATATCCAAAAACATTTAATTAAAGGATCTTTGAGCATCTGGTCAACCCTCCCTCACATTGAATGTGTCAAGCCTCCCCACATACTTTTCAAAGTATAGCACATAGTAATATTTAGCCTAATTTCTTTATGCCTGGAATGAAAGCTCAATATTTCTACATTACTTAAAACCCACTTACTTAAATTTCTATGATAAATTTTGTCTGAGAAAATCTTACAAAATTTTTCTAAAAAATACATAATTTACAATATTTTTAAGCTGAAAACTCTTCACAATTGATTTTTGCACACTTGTTTCAATTATCTGCATGAAACTAAGACTATTGTTTAAGCATTTCAGTAGTTTTGGTTTTCACCTATTGGCAAAACTTTGAAATTCTTTTTAATATGAAAACTGAAGGATGGGTCAAGCCTCCTCTATGGTCAACCCTCCCCAGTCTCCCCTATATCAATTACAGAGCAATCCAAATATATTAACGGAAATTAGAGTTCGGACAGACACACAGACGGCCAGACAAACCAAATTCATAAACCCTTTTCAAGTATATTGGAAAGTGTTAAAAACGCATAATAGGTTGAAATTTCACTTTAAGCAGTTCATACCAATAGATGGAAGCATGCTTGAATACTTTTGTACAGCTCTGTATTTTACCTACTATCTTTACATATACGCCACTATTTAGCTAAAATTTAATTAAGACTATAACACGCTTAAAACTACTGAAATCCCACTTCCAGAGATTATCATCCACAGGCGGCCATGTATTCAATTCTTTGCGTAGCCCTGTATATCATTTTATCTATATTCAATAAATATATTTTAGTGTACTAAATGGAGTTCAGCGTAAAAATGCATTACTCATTTAAAAACCATCTTTAAGCTATTTTCGTTTATACTCAGTAACCCTTTCGAATTCTTTTGCGTAGCCCTGTATATGATCTACAGACTTTATATACACAACGTAATCTGGAAAAAATAGATAAACTTAAAAACTCATATCACAACTAGAAATGCGCTTCCAGTAATCATCACTATAAACAGAACTTCAGATACAGTATAGTATCCGAAATCTTGTTTGTGTCCCTGTAAATTCGACGCACTTTCTATTATACAACAAATAACTTGTAGTAAACCTCAGCTACGTATATCAATTTCATTATATGTGAAATAGTTTAACATAATTAAAATACACCACAAACAATGTTTCCCCCTATACCATTATGTAGCTTAATACTTTTTTGTGGCGCTGTAAATGAATAATAAATATTTTTTCCACCGCTTATTCTGCAGAATGTATATTTTAGTGCACTTCATAAATGCATATCAATTTCATTATGTTCGAAAGGGTGTAACATCATTGAAATGCACTTGAAACTATTTTTTCCCATTGGCCGTAATGTAACGGAATACTTTTGACAGTCCCTGTAATTGAACTATTCATCCGTTTTCATAAATTTGAAATGACTCGACAAAATTATGCAACGATTATATATCTTAAATTTCAAACCATTCGGTTGGGTAGATTTTACGCTGTTATATGCGGACAGACAGACGGACGGACCAGACGACGACTATAGGTGTGCTACGTATTTATATAATTAAGAACGCACCTAAAAAGTATTTTTAAATGAAAAATATCACTCATGTATTCAAAAAAAGTTTTGAAAATTTTTAAAAGCGATACTTTCGTCAAGCAGCCTGTTTTATTCTGATTATTTCTGTGTTTAAGTGCATAGTTCGATTACATAGTTGTTAAATTTGTGTTTTATTCATATTATTTTTTTTATATATTTATTGATAATATTTTAATTTCGTTATGAAATGTTACCCGGAAACAAATGCTGAACTATTTTATACTTTTAAAACGCAAAGGTTTTAATATTTCGTAACTTGGACTGCACGCGATGTCGAATTTTTAAAAAATCCATGATTGAAAATTCGTTTTATAAACATAAAAAATCTGTTAATTGGGATAATAATTTTCAAACAAATTGCATTTGAACGAGCATTTTTTTATTTCACTGTGTAAAAATTGAAATTTTGTGATATTTATAATTAAAACAAATTGCAATAAAAAAGAAATTTTCTGGCCAGGTGTTGCCACCGTCAATATAACGTCAACGTTACCCACGGACATGTTTTGGCTTTATAATATAGAGAGATATTTCAATTATACCGGAATATTTTAATCATTGTTCCAATACTAAATTAAAGAGATTTTGACATCAACATAGCAAGTTCATAAAATCTAGCAAAGTATTTTTTTTTCTTTTTTCATTATTTTCTGTTTATTTCTCTTTTATATAAAAATAATTTTATTGAGTTTCACTTAAAAAAAAAAATTAGTTTGAATTCAGCAGATTAGTTTATAAATTTTTGAATTTGAGCGCAAACCTAACTCATTTTTACTTTCATCTTCAATACAAGAAAGTATTGTATTAAAAAATTTTTTCGACTTCCGGTTTTCGACGGATTTACACATTTTAGGGGTCAGAGATCCTAAAAAACATGTTTATAGAAAATGTCTGTCTGTCTGTCCGTATGCCCGTGTGTCACCATTGTACCATTAAAAAGTGTATGAAGTTATGCATAGAATTGAACCAAATTTTTTTTAAAGTTTTTGGCTATCGCAAGCAGGTCCTTCCTTAACCCCTTGAAGGGCACCGGTATATGTTATATACCACTTACTTTTAATTCCCAAATGCCACATTCACACCAGAATATAGAAACTAAATTTTGTTTCATATAATGCACGCGAAGAAAAGCTTTTGCTTAGTTTCATATAAAGTTGTTCATAAATACCGGTGTCAATCAATCATTTTAACATTTTAGCAATAAAAGTGCTTTCCCCCTGAAGGGGTTAATTTGGAGAAAATCCGCCGGAAGGGGGCGCAGTAATAGCGATTTTTGTGCCATTTTGAATATTGTACCATCAAAAAGTGTTTGAAGTTATGCATAGAATTCAACCAAATTTTTTGTGCATGTTTTCAGACATATTTTCTCCCTTCGCTGACTGATTTTTCAGTTTTGGTCGAGAAATTCGGTTCAAAACGCCCACTTTGATACTATTTTCTGAAAAATCTATTGAATTTTTTTTTAAAAAAGGAAAAAACAGTTCGATTACATGGTTCCTGAACAACAACACCTGCTAGTTTCATGCATTTCCGAACAAAAATAAATTAAAACTTATGTCATAAAGTTGCCCTTTTGGATTTGAGAACAGCCTTAATATAGCAGAAGAAAACATCTAAAACATTATGCAATCTTTCAATTTCATATTTCAAAATTCGTAAAATGTATTTATTAGTCTATGGATAAATTTTTGTTATTTCTGCATAATTAATACACAGTTTTTTTTTTTTTTTTTTTTTTTTTTTTTTTTAAGTAAAACTTTAAATGATTCTATTTTGCAAATAATTCAAAACTGCTCGACTATGATGGAAAAATATAAAGAAATATGCTACAGGCATTCCTGAAAAATTTAAATTCTTTTTAGACGTTGGCTTGAATATTGCACTAGGATTATGAGACACTAAAATCACATTTTTACATTATTCGTTATATATACAGCGTGTACTTAAATGAACTGGCGGTTTTAAAAGTAGAATAACAAATAAATCTATTAAGGGTGTTCTCAAATCCAAAAGGGCAACTTTCTGACATAAGTTTTAATTTATTTTTGTTCGAAAATGTATGAAACTAGCTGGTGTTGTAATTCAGAAACTATGCAATTGAGCTGTTTTTCCATTTTTTTTCAAATGCAATAGATCTTCCAGAAAATAGTGTAAAAGTGGGCGTTTTGAACCGAATTTCCGCGCGAAGGAAGAAAGAGACTCAAAAGCGGGCGAAAAACGCGTTTGCCACGTGATCAAAATTCCTTATAACTCAATAGATAATGGACTGATCGAAAAATGGAAAAAAACAGTTCAATTCCAAATCGCTTCCATGCCCAGGCTTTCCAATTTTACAGCTTTCCGTTAAAAAATGAATTTGTAAATGTGTCAAAACGTTTTGCGCTTGTTGAGCAGAGCAGTTAAGAACATCCTTAAAGCTGCAGGATGCTAAGGGAACTCAGTACCTGTCATTCTGATAAAAAATGAAGAAATGTCGATTTTCAGTAAAATGTGCCTTAGTATTCTTGGAATGTTCTGTAATCAAATTTCGGAACGATTCGATAAATAATAAAGAGGATATACTTAATTTCACTAAGCCTTCCCGTTCAACGTCCCTGTAAGTGAAATGTTTAAACTCATTTTTCTCATTTCGCAATTTTTTATATTTTCATTTTAATCGAAAAGCTAAGGCTTCTACCAGAGCCGAAACTTTATTATGAAACAGTCATTATAAATGAAGTGTTGGGTGAAGATGAAAGAGCAGTCGTAAGAAGTTTGAACCCTGATTTTCTGATCAGAATGGGAAAAAAATGTGTATAATTTTTTTTTCTTTCAAAAAAATGGCAAAAAAATTATGGCCATTTTTTCCCCATTCTGGCTAGAAAATCAGAGTTCTAACTTTTTACAACTGCTCTTTCATCTTCACCTAACACTTCATTTATAATGGCTGTTTCATAATAATAGAAGCCATCAGTCCATCAGAAGAAAATAACTCTGTAACTAAAAAAGCTAGTTTTGTCTCTGGATTCTACAATAATTAAGCAAATTGTTTGAAAAATTTTAAAAAGTATCTTAATACCCCATGTGTGATAACTAACAATTGGATTTTTGATATGTTTTTAACTTAAAAAATACATATATTAACTTAAAAACATGACATTTTCCTACGTTTTTCCCATATACATTCACTAATTATTTTTTTTTCTGCTGATCTAATGAAGTAATCAAAAATCGGATACTTAGATTTATAGAAAAAGTACTCTGAATAAAGGATAAAAAAATCTATTTCCAAATATGAAAAATGAAAAAGAAGAAGGAATTTTAAAATTGTTATTTTTTTTTAATTTAATGTTTTTTAAGTTATTGCTATATTGAGAATTTAACACTTTTTGTGATCTATTATGACTATGCTTTATTCAAACATGAACCTAAAAACAAAATATTGGCTATAGTTACAAAAAAAAAAAAAAAAAAAAAATAATAATAATAATAATACCGAGTCCCCATCATGTGAGAAAACGGAAATTTCTTTAGTATGCTTCATCGTTTTAGAATCAAATTTCCCCTACAGATGGAGCTACGCTGCCGAAAACTGTATGAGTGTTCAAACTAATGTATACATAGAATTTCATTAATTTTTACCCTTCATTATGTTCAACTCCTGAAAAGTATGGAAAAAAAGGGGGGGGGGGGTCTGTTCGGTATTGTAAGATTATTTTGAGCATTCTTACAGTTAGAACTAGTGCCACACCATTTCTCGATAACACATTTGTTACTAAAGTAAGAAATAATAAAGAAATCCCTTCTTCATGCATCAAATGCCTCTGCAAGTATAAATTTTAATAGCTGTCACCGTCTGCTAGCTATTCCATTTAAAAACCCGTCAAACCATTTTCGGGCAGCATTCCATTCTCATTTCGGACACTTATTTGTAAAGTAACACAAATCAAAAATTTTGATTTAAAGGATATTAGTCGAAGTGAGTCGCAGATATAGTTCTACATATCGCTCACCCGCAAGAAAAGTGACACATCTCGCAAAAATTCAATTTGCGTTTTATTCCATTAATACGTCTGTCATAGGTGCGTCTTGCTACACAAGCAGTTTCATAAGTGTAGCTATGCGGAAAATCACTTTATTATGTTATACGTTCATTTGTCACTACAGAACAGAGGTGGATTGTGTCGGGAGGTAAAATTACCCAACACTCCAAACCACATCCTACATCTTTATTTTTAAGGGTTTTATGCTTTTATACACGTTTTCATTCCTGCATACAGAACTATGTGGTATAATTTCATGTTATAGTAAAATCATGCAAATTTTCTTTTGCCTTTCCTGTAAAATTCCCTTTTGTCGAGATGTGCCACTTTTCTTACGGGTGAGCGATATGTCTTCAAACGGACGTATAAATATTTTTTTTATGATCGAATTAGAACAGATTTATCATTTTTCGCTTATGATGTTATAAAAAACTCTGTCTACAAACCTTCAGATATTTCGGGAGGGAGAATGAGGCCCTTATTAATCACAAAGATTAATACGCCTGTCTGCCACGCTACAGGTCGCGAGCTCGACTCCCGGCTGGGCAAGGTTCACACAACCTTTCATCCGTTTGGAGTTGATGAAATGAGTACCAAGCTTGCTTGGGAACTAAACACCGAGGGTCTCGCGTTACACTGACCACCTGACCAGGACATATGCCTCGGGGGCCCATTGTCAAGTAAACAGGGTTGGGCCCTGATACTTCATGGAGCGTATATAGGCAAAATCTTTAGTTGAAAATTTACATTTTACTTTGAATCGATTCTTTCACTAAAAATGCATACTTTTTAAAACGGCATTAGATTTTAAACTAAAATCATTTGTTAATCATTAGATTTTAAACTAAAAAAACTAATTTTGTGTCTCTATGTAATAGGTTAAGAGGCTACTTCAGTCAGGCGAAAAGACCCGTTCGCTAATGCTAATCCTATGGAAGAAATTTATAAAGATATCTCGGTCGCATTTCAATATTTTTAAATGATGTCTTTTGCATTGGATAGCTGAGATCGATCTGTATGCAGGCCGTTTTTTACTTTTTCGATTTTCATTACAGATATTTTTTATGAGGATGTTTTCACTTTCGAAACCGGTTCCGAAAATGAAAGTGTCCCCATAAAAAATATCTGTAAACAAAATCGAAAAAGTAAAAAACAACCTTTGTACAGATCGATCTCAGCTGTCTAATGCAAAAGAAATCATTTTAAAATGTTAAAATGCGACCGAGATATCTTTATAAATTTCTTCCATAGGATTAGCATTAGCGAGCGGGTCTTTTTCGCCTGACTGAAGTAGCCTCTTAAGTCTACGATTAATTATCGTGTTCACCGCTTGACCCTCTTTTTTTCGAAGCACTTTCTGCCGAAGCAGCTGCCCAGCCACCATTTTTTAATATATCAACTAAAAATATATACGGTATTCTACTTAATATATATACTTAATATATGTATAGGATTTTAAAAAACACTTCGCATTTCTTTATATATATAAAAAAAAAATGAAATACCTTAAATTGTAGGTCATCAAATTGGTGTCACCCTTTAAAATACTCAGAAAAAACATAACTTTTATTTATACTTGAAATATACTACATAAAAGTAAGTTAATAAACGGGAAAGAAATCATTTATATAACTTACGTGACATTTGGGTCACACAATTTAAAGGCGGGCACATCACTTGACAGGTACACTGGTTTAAAGAACTAAGCATTTTATGTTGATCTTAATTTATCTTACATAACTCTTAAACTATTGATCTTAAAAAGGATTTCGCATTTGTTGAAGTTTTATTAATTAATAAATTTTTTGAAAATATTTTCCTGGCATGGCTTAAAAGAGATTTAGCATTTGTTGGTGCTTTATTAACACGTTGAGTGCCACGGTGACTTGCACTGAAGCCGAAAAATTTACAATGCTTTAAGTAATTTTTAAGAAAGTATAATCCTGAAAAAAAATAAAAGGTAAGTAAATTTTAAATAAATTTTCAGTAATTACTTAAAATAATATATATATATTCAGTTTTATATCATATTTTAGATCGTCAGTCATCGGTGAGTGACGCGTTTTAAACGGAAAGTTCAGTGTCAATCCCCGGTGACTGACGTGGCGCTTAGCGGGTTAATTAATATTTTTAAAGGCTGTCCGGGAAGTCCTTATCAAAGGAGATTTGTGGTTTTATTACACTTCAAAGTAACTCTTCATACATCAAATAAATTATAATTTTTAAGAATGTAAGGTAAAAACATAGAAGAATCTCATACATTAACACTATTATTGTTTATGAAGGACTAACTTTAAATATAATTACAATAATCTCCAACGATTGCTTTATATCTAGCGTGAATATATAACATCGAGTACTTTCAGTGTGAAAAGTTTTATAATCTAATTATGAAAATAAATGTTTGAGACACTTTAGAACAGTCATACTGAACCTGCAGCTCGCGAGCCACATGTGCCTCCCGAGATACTCACGTGAAACATATAAACGTGAAAGGGAAATGAAGAATCACACATAGATCATAAAACACATTCCAATATTATAAGAACATTGCTAAAAACTTTGATCTTTTGGTAGAGTGTAAAAAAAATTCCTGAAATATGTTTCCCTATAAATGAACGTAATTTATTTAATAAATATTCGGCAATCATGAAAGTCTGATCAAAATTTCTATTAAGAAATGAATCAGAACAGTGTAATACAATAAAGATATTACAAAAGTAGCAGAAATGTAAGATTATGAATTAACTAATGCCCATGATCTGATATTGCAATCAGACATTAAAAACACTAAGTATAAGACGGTTTTTGCTGAAGTCTCATCTCGTGAGAATACTTACTCACTGAATGTCACGCATTCTTATTTGCATCCTTGCTTTGGTAATAAATACTTGTAATTTTTTCAAAGTTAATCTCGATACATTGGCTCTTGTGAGTTATATGTGCTTTATTTCTGATTTTTTTTTTTTTTTTTTTTTTATGCTTGTTTTGTCAAAATTACAAATTTCACTGAGATATTTGTCAGTGTCGTCCTTTATAATTAGCCCGAAGTGACTCTAAAATTATTTTTGTTGTAACAATAGTGCGCGCGCGAAGAAGCTATATCTAGAAACTTTGTATTAATAATAAAATTTAGCTCAATTTAAAAACGTGCAACATCTTTTAAAAACCTTTCATATAATAACTGCCATGGAAAACAATTG
The DNA here is from genome assembly GCA_963932465.1 of Maratus speciosus. Classification (NCBI taxonomy): domain Eukaryota; kingdom Metazoa; phylum Arthropoda; class Arachnida; order Araneae; family Salticidae; genus Maratus; species Maratus speciosus. The sequence continues at coordinate 36,856,874 of OZ010787.1, read as the reverse complement.
CCAATGAAATGCAGCAGCACACTATACATTTTCGGATTGAAATTAACAAAAATAAATTCAAATTATATATTAACAAAAATAAATTCGAATTATTAGTATCCGGTACTGAAAATAACTTTATGATGTTAAAAGGGTACTCAGTAAGGTTAGTGTAATACACAAACTCTCCAATCCGGACGTTTTCCTGACAGGCTTTTTTTTAATGAAAAGTCGTAACGAAACTAAAAAAAAAGAACTAAAGAATTGCTGAACTTTCAAAAATTACAGAGAAAAAATTTAAAAGTTTGATACTGAATTCCTTTTACGGATGCCAAAAAATTTCAGCAAGGCGTAAAAACCCCCCTAAAAATCGATAAAAAATCACGAAAAATTGAAATACTACTGTGGGAATTCCGAATAAATTTTATTGAAAAGAGGACAACATTTACTACGTTGAACTAAAAGTTTAAAACCGGATTCTCTTTATTAATCGCCGTAAAATGTAAAAAATAAAAAATAAATAAATAAATAAAAAGCTAAACATTCAAAAATCGTAGATGACAAAATTTACCATATAGGACTAAAACATTGTAATCAAATTCCTTTTACGAATATAAAAAAAGTCGCCACAGAACGTGAAAAATCTAAAAATCGCATAAAATTTTTTAAAAATTTCTATGAATTTCGAATAAACTTTATTAAAAAGAGGGTAACTGAGAGGGTAATTTAAGAGGGCATTGGGACAAAAGATTATACCAGATTTCCTTTTACCAATATGGGAAAATCGCTGCGAAGAAAAAAAAAACAACCATGCTAAATATTCGAAAACAGCAGAGGGCAAAATTTATTTTTGTGAGCTAAAATATTGTAACGAGAATACTTTCACGAATGACAAAAATTCGACAAAAAACTCTAGTAATTCAAAAATTCGCGGACTACAAAATTTATTATATTAGATTAAAAGTTGAAACCACTTAACGAATGTCAAAAAATCGTCGCGAAACGTGATAAAAGTATAAAAATCGTAAAAAATTTAAAAAATGCCGTATGAATTCGGAATAGACTTTAATGATAAGAGGTCAATATTTACATTTTGAGCTAAAAGATTGAAAACCAGATTAGTTTTATTAATGTGGAAAAAAATCACCACGAAATTCGAAAAACAAAACAATCGCATAAAAAATTAATTTTAAAAATGTAATTGTAATAAAAGGTCTTTTTTTTGCCTATTAAAAAATATATTGCTCTATTAAAATAACAAGGGAACCACTTTTGGTGCTGCTCGCACCTAGCATCGAGACCTGGTGCATTTTGTAGCCCTATACATAAAGGTTAGATAACCGGTAAAATTTCTCTGTTAAAATCAAGTTTTATATACTTTTTTATAGTTTTAATTTTTATTATTACATTTTTATTTGTTTATTTCACGCCAAAAGTCAGAAAATATCGGAAAAATTGTCGCCAAATATGGCACTACAATTTTTCCGTCCGCTTTATCCTCGGAGTATATGGGCAATAGATATAATTGTATTAGGTTGCTATTTCTTTGATAATTGATAGCATAAGAAACAATAATTAGGTTTTTTCTTTTTTTTTCTATGCAGACGATAAATATAAAAATAGTAAATATATTTCTATAAAAGCTTTCAAGATCATTGCAAACTATTTTTTAATGAAATGCAAAATAAGCAAACTATTTTCTTTTGAAATCGAGTGGAATAAAGTTTCGAATATTTAAAATGAAATGTTTCTGTATTATATGGTCCTTTGTTAAAAATAATCCTAAAGTAAATTAATGTTTTTGAACAATTTAGAAAAATTACTGTGGCTAAATAGGTCGGACATTACAATTTCTACTGAAGTCCGAACCAGTCCTCGCAAGACAAACAGCTTTGACATTTGGCTACGGTTGCCGGAAAGCTCTACTTTCGAAAAAAACGCCAACTTTTTCCACGCCAAAAATGTGAATATAATATTGCAATTTTTCAAAATCAAACTCGTGGGTTTTTGAAGGAATTTTTAAACTTTTTTTCAATATTTTTTTATTTATTAACTAATTTTTATTTTTAAATGCTTTTCTTTAAAAAACTTCAATGTTAATAGTCCGATAAGTGGTCTCGAAAATTGCATTTTCAGAAAGTTATGCTGCTGTAAAATCAAGAAATATTATTTTAACAGAAAAATTTTATCGATTCTAAAACTTCGTAATATAGGACTTTAAATGCATTAAGTCTCAATGCTAGATGCGAGCAGCACCAAAAGTGGTTCCCTTGTCAGTCATTAATCCACATACATAATTATAAAAAAAATTGAGAAGTGCATGAAAGGTGTTTAAGATCGTCATTATTGTTTTATTTAATTTAATGGGAAAATAAAATCTTCCCAGTTATTTATATAAATTAAAAGTACGTCATTTTCTTTGTGAAAATCTTCTTACATAGTCCTACTTGCATTACAGAGATGTATATATATTTTTAATCCTCACCACTTATAAAACTGCATTTAAAATAAATTATATTAGAAATATCTATTTTCTCATTTTAAAAAGATATGAAGCTTTTACATCGAGCAAAAGTCGGATTTACTAAAGAAAATCTAACATATACAGTATGTCCATGTATAACCTGACCGACCTTTATTTTCGCAACCGTTGGTCCAAGATGCATACTTCCAATTACAATAATGGTTTGAATAAGGTAAAGAATTATTTTTTAAGCGATTTGGGTCAAGAAAAACATTTATTAAAAAATTACGAAATTCAAATTTTTATACGGTCCACCGGTCCTATAAGTGATATTTACTAAAATTTTACTGTGACACTAACAAGTAAGACAAAAAAAAACTCCCATTCATCTAACATTACAATTGACCGAGTTATGAAACTTTGAAATGCATGACTTATACCACTTTTTTGCGTATCAAAACAGATGATTTCGACCATGCTTTCAGGGGTTCTGCATAAAGTACTTAAACTTATTTCAAGGTATCTGCGCTTTGAAAGAAATCGTACAACTATTACGATTAACTTTTATTAGTTAAGTTTCAGATTAGTTAAAATAATTGTATTTTAACATATGTTTTATTTTGTAAGGATTTGAGGCTGTGATGTCTTTTAACTAAAATTAGGTTATTTTCATAAGGTTTTATTTAACTTGCAATGATCGTCTTTCCAGTTTAAAATTTGTTCTCGAACTTTAACTTGCTTTCAAATGTCCGATCGAAGTTAAATTTTACTTACTGACTTAAATCCGATGACAATGCAATATTATTATGATTTTCGACTCTTACCATCTTATACATACTTTTAAAAGAGGATAACACAAAAACATTCGGATAGATTACCGTCAAGAAGTTTAAGAAAGAGTTTTAAATTAGATAATATAAACCTACGATGGTTGAGTTTTTTAACTTTTATAATTACATTTTATGTATTTTTTAACGCTGAAACAAAAAAGTCCTTCCGGCCAGTGCCGGGAGAAAGAGGCAGCTTTCATATTCCTTATTTTTTAAAAGCAAGCTTATATTATTAAACACACGAAGCTGAATTTAGTGAAAACCGATTATATGCGATTCAATACTAATTTTTATCAATACTAAATCATTATGAATGAGAATTTCGCGAAATTAGTCAGCTTTATCCAAGCTGCTTTTATTTAAAGTAACTTATATTTGGTTGCCAAATTCGGCGATATCTCGAAGTTCCTGCCATTTTAAGACAACATGGTGGAGAGACTAACGAGTGAACTTAGTCGAGACCTTAGTAATTCCTGTGCACATGCTCACTCACATCGGAATCGGTTGATATATACAAGTGCAGTCGCAGGCAAAAAATCATATTTTTCAAAATGTCACCCACATTAGAAATTCAAACTGCTATATCTGAGCCATTTTTTAAGATAAAGACAAAACAAAAAATGCTGCGGAATCCTTATATCATGGTCAACTTTCAATTTCTAATTTTTTGCACCTCACTTTAAATATAATGTTTTTTTTAATTTAATGGTCTCCATTTTGAAACAAGATGGCTGATGAAGCTGGGCAGCGAATTTGGTCGAGACATTACGATATACTATCCACATGCCATCTTACATCAAAATAGGTTAATAAATACGCGTGTTATCACGTGACAAACATCAGATCGTTTCAAAATGTCAGCCATGCTAGAAATTCAAAGTGCTACAATTCAACCATTTTCTAAGATATATACGAAACAAAACCTGCTCCGGAATCTTTGTATCAAGGTCAAACACATAAAAAAAACTTTTTCATTTTTCAATTTTTTGATAACTTATTTTAAATTTAAAATTTAATTTTATTTAAATAGCAGCCCTTTTGAAACAAAATGGCGAATGAAGCTGGCCAACGAACTCGGTCGAGACATTAGTATGTACTATGTACACACCAAGTTACATCCAAATCGGTTCATAAATACGCCTGTTATCGCGTAACAAAAATCAGGTCATTTCAAAATGTCAGCCTCAATAGAAATTCAAAATGCTATAACTCAACCATTTGTTTAGATATAGACGAAACCAAAACTGTTCCGGAATCTTTATATTAAGGTCAAACACATATAAAAAATATATTTTTCATTTTCTAATTTTTTGGTACCTTATTTTAAATTTTAAATTTTTTAATTTTTTTTAAATGGCCGCCATTTTGAAACAAGATGAAGCTGGCGAACGAACTCGGTCGAGACATTGGTACGTATTATGTATACGCCAAGGTACATCCAAATCGGTTCAAAAATACGCCTGTTATCGCGTGACAAAAATCAGGTCGTTTCAAAATGTCAGCCATGCTAGAAATTCAAAGTGCTATAACTCAGCCATTTTTTAAGATATAGACGAAACAAAAACTGCTCCGGAATCTTTGTATCAAGGACAAACATATAAGAAAAAAACATTTTTCAATTTTCAATTTTTTGGTACCACATTTCAAATTTAAAATTTTTTTAAAAATTAAAATGGCCGCCATTTTTAAACAAGATGGCGGCTGAAGGTGGCCAACGAACTCGGTTGAGACATTGGTACGTATTATGTATACACCAAGGTACATCCAAATCGGTTCATAAATACGTCTGTTATCGCGTGACAAAAATCAGGTCGTTTCAAAATGTCAGCTAAGCTAGAAATTCAAAGTGCTATAACTCAGTCATTTTTTAAGATATAAACAAAACAAAAAATGCTCCGGAATCTTTGTATCAAAGTCAAACACATAAGAAAAAAATATTTTTCGATTTTCAATTTTTTGACACCACATTTCAAATTTTAAATTTTTTAAAAAATTTTAAATTGCCGCCATTTTGAAACATGATGGCGGATGAAGCTGGCCAACGAACTCGGTCGAGACATTGGTATGCATTATGTATACACGAAATTTCATCCAAATCGGTTCATGAATACGAGAGTTACAATGTGACAAAGATCAGATATATATATATATATATATATATATATATATATATATATATATATATATGGATATATATATAATTGTATGCATATGATTTTGCAGATTTGTGTAACAACATAGAGATTGAGGATTTGAGGGAGAAGATATTGGAGGTGTATAATAGGTATGGTGATTCATACGTGGATTTAAGTGAATTTCAAAATTTGTTTCAATTGGTGGTTCAAGAGAATTTTTTATATGAGGGCAATAAGGTATATAAGCAGATTAAGGGTATCCCCATGGGGGGGGAGTTGCAGTTGAATTTTGGCCGACATGTATCTAGATATATATGAAAATATAAGTGAATTACATAAAGACATAATAAGTTTCAGATATATCGACGACGTTTTAATTGTCGAGCTGAATGGAATAAAGATTAACCACGAATTTAACTATTATCCTAAAAATTTAGAATTGAAACTTTCCGGTAGTCATAATAGTTGCAATACAAATTATTTAGATGTAAATCTAAAATTAGAAAACAGAAATTTAATTACATCGGTTTATGATAAAAGTATATATTATGATAAAAATACCGAATTTAACTTTAAAACAATTGCAATATTGAATTTCAATTCAAATGTCCATATATCGGTATTCAGAAACATTTATATTAACGGTTTAAACAGATTAAACCGATTGACATCGGATAGTGACATTTTGAATGAGGATATGCTTAAATGGTACGTCACTGCTGTGAAACAGGGTTATCCTGTGAGTCTGGTTAAAAATATGACGTATAATTATGTAAGAACTTGCAAGAACAGAAGTGAATTGATGCCTTTACTCGAAGCGTGTGGTTTACGGAATGTAGTGGAAACAGATCACTTTTGATATGGATTGATTTCGGTCGGTCGGTTTCATTTAGCTTTAATCTTGATTCATTTGTTTTTTCAATATGGTCTCGACAGGTAAATCTGGGGAATGTTGCATGCTTAAAAACAGATTTAACCCTGCATTAGCGTGTCATAAGCCACGCAAACCTGTCTCCATGTTTAATTAGTTATTTGCCTTGTTTCTTATGGTTGTTTTGTTTAAGTTAAAGTTGGTTATGTTGTGTCTCTTTAAGTTTGTTTATTAAGTTAAATTATAGTTCTTATTTGGTTTGGTTAAGTTAATTTTGTGCTTCAATTAAAGTTTACAGTTTGTGGTAACGCTTGAAATAACTATTGGAATTTTATAACTATATATGGATATATATATATATATATATCAATTTTGAATGGAGGGTGGTTTCGGGGTCTGGGGGTCATGATCGATGAAAATATACCAAAATTTTTTTTAAATCGCTTTCCTCCAAACGGCTGCAATAGGTAGCTTTTTGTAATGAAAGCTACCTAAAATTACCTTCACTTTTAACCATCGTGTCAAGGTTTTTTGCAAATCGTAAATTTCAAGGTTAAAAAATAGCGAAAAATCTGATACTATAAAATAGATGTAATACTTTTTTATTCAGTTTAATTTTATTTAATTCAATAATTTATTAGATTTTTTGGCTTATCCTGGGTTTCTTACAGCTCAACAGCCTGAGGGTCCGATGAGGTTGGGAGGAGAGGGGGATCAATTTTAACTTTTAGCTTTTTAACTTTGAAATTTGTGATTTGAGAAAATTCCTGACGTGATGGTTTAAAATGAAGGTCATTTTCGGATTCAGTGCTACAAAAATACATAGGAATTAATTTTCAAAAGCTAAAAAACATGTCACAACCTAAAATTTGAAAGACAGTGCAATCTAACAGCATTTAAAAATATGTATCATTTTGTAAAGAATTGAGGCTGTTGTTTTTCATCCTTTTATTTAACAAAAAATCTGTTATTTTTATCCTCTTATAATGTTCAGAACAAATTGTACATTTTGCAGTAATATGTCAGAATGATTAAAGATTTCAAATTTATATTGCAATGCTATTTTTACTCTCCACCATTTCTTTAATATATCTGACGAAATTATATTTCTACTAATTTTGTGAATGACCCCTAATATGCAGCAAAAAATATACTCCAACTTTAAACAGCTATTGCTCGGTCAATTTTAATTGTAGAATAACGGGACTTTTTTTACCTTACTTGTCAGTGCAACAGGGAAAATTTACTAAATATAATTTATAGGACCGGTGGACCGTATAAAAATTTAGATTCTGTAATTCTTCACTAAATTGTTTTGTCGCTTCAAATTTTTTTTATCTTAACCCTGCACCTAATTTTGACTATTTTTGTAATTGGAAGTATGCATCTAGGGTCAACGGTTGCGAAAATAAATGTCGGCCAGGTAATACGTGGACACACTATATATATTTTTTAATCTTTAGAATTTGGAAATTCTACATTATTATATTATCTGATTTTTTACTTATTATATAATTGAAGCTAATTATATTAATTTCCTTACACTGCTTTGTTATGTTTCTATTTTAACTATATATATATATATATTTACATTTGTATGTAACTAGTTATAACAAGTATATAACAAGTATATAACTAGTATATAAAAAGTTACGCCCTGCCAAAGGAAGGAAACTTATGTTGGTGGTCTGCGCGAAAACAAAAAGGGTTAAAATGGCTTCATCAGAAGCATAAATGCACTTGACTGATTATATTACACCCATTAAAAAAAAAAAAAAAAAAAAAAAAAAAAAAAAAAAAAAAAATATTTCTATATATAAACTTTCAAATAACGTAATCTAATCTTCAAAATTTCAAAGAGGGGAAATGAAACTAAAACTTTCAGAATGTGTGACCTTAAAATTCGACAAGAGATCTACAAAACCATTCTTAAGATTGATAAAGAAACAAAACACTTTTAGATACTTTGTGGAAGTTTGGAGAGCTGCGTGGGAGGAGAGAACAACTGTAGTAGATAAACTTACGTATAATCAATGCTCTAAAAATATAATCTGCGGGAATAGGAGGAAACAAGAGTTGTACAAAGAAGGGCTTAACAGGTAGATAAAAATGTGGAGATCATGAAGACCGCAAAAGGTTTCTTAAAATAAGTTTTCTGTGCGCGATTCTGCAGAAAAACCTCATGGGATGGGTGGAGAAACTAAAAGAGATCCCGGAAGTAAAACGAAAATAAATGCAACTGAATTCGTAAATGACAAGTATTATGAGTGCAGAACTTATAATTTGCTACAGCTGTTAAAAAATATTTGAAATCGGTAGTAGAATTCCTATATACTGTCACGTGTTTTTTTTTTCTTTTTCAGCCCTTTCATGTATGAAACTATTATATTAAAATCTTATTGCGTGTTTGTATTTCACAACTCTTCCTCCTAGAATATGGAATGTTAGGTGATGAAATTAACACCTATTATTCGCATTGATCCGAGGATGGCATGATTACTTCCAGAATTTTAAAATTTGAATTAGTATCCGATATATTAATTTGTATATTGACATTTCTGCAATGATGGCAACAAAATTAAGGATTGGTGGAAAAGAAAGACAAAGGGAAACAGTGGGATGTCTTCTGCTATCTGAATGTGTGAACATATATACATATTTTAGTATAAATCGATTTAATGATTTTTAGTTAATATTCTCTTTAAGGAAATGTAATGTAAAAACTATTCATGTGACTAGCTTGTTATTATTACCAAAGACATGACAGATTTCGATAGTATTGATTCGTATCAAATACCATTTTTCCTAATTTGTTTAAAATGTAGATGAAATTATTCTCATAGAACAGGGAGTCTAAACATAAGCACAGGCCTTATGCTCAGATGGGAAGTTTTGTCTAATCCATAGCAATCCACACTACAGAACTTGGCTATACTCGTCTGGAGTAGTCTGCTTCGTTGACAAAAAAACAAACATTATCTTGGTGATAATATCAACCTCGCCAAGGTTTTGTCCAATATCCTCTCGAACGATCAATTTTTATTGCCCGAATGTCGCCATTTTTTCATAACGGCATTCAATTACAATTGCATCAAAATCATGAAATTTACGAAATGTTACTTTCAGTTAATTTACATTATAAATATGATTTCTTGCTTATAATAAGAAAATTAATAATGTTAATACCATAAATATTTTCTAAATGTGGAAAAAAATAAGATTCTATTTTACATTACAAATTTAAATATATCACGCAATGCAAATGCAACACATTGGTTTGCTATGGCAGCTAGACTATAATAATCAAATTTGACCGTGTGTTTGTATTTCACAAGTTCTCCTCCTAGAATATGGAACGTTGCACAGTGAAACTAACAGCAGCTATTTGCATGTATATGGATCCCACGATGTCATAATCTCTTAAAATTTCGAATTTTAATTTAGCTTCTGAGACATTATTTATTTTAATGACATTTCTGTAATGGTGACTATAGTATTGTTCCATTTTGTGAAGAGAAAAATAAAGAAAAACAAGAAAATAAAACAATGCTATCTGAACTAGTGAACAAATATCTTTATTTCTGTTTTGTTTGTATAAATCGATTTAATTATTTTAATTGTATATTATCTTTTAAAAAATGTGATGTAAAAAAGATTCATTTGACTTACTTCCATATTTACTGTGATTATTACCAAAGAGCTGAAATATTTCAATATTATTGATTCGTATGAATTACTACTTTCAAATTTGTTTAAAATGTAAATGAATGGACTCTGGGAGAACCTGGAATCTGAACATAAGCACAGAGTGTGTGCTCCAATTGGATGCTTGTACACGCCATATCAACCCACACTGTAGAAATATTTGCTACTCGCCTAGACCAATTTGCTTTGGTGAGTTAAAAAAAAAATGAACAACTACAGTGCGTGTCAATACTTTAAGCACAGTAACAATTTTAAAATAAAACTTTAAATATTCACTTTATTTCAATATCTGATTTGTATATGTTAATAATAGCAGTTTTAAAACCATATAAAAAAATCTTTAAAATTTTATTTTAAACCATGGAGATTAAGAATAAAACAAAAAATAACCTTGTCAAAAGTTTAAGCACAAAACCGTTTTTATGCAAATTTTACAAACAGATGTAAACGGTTGCGCACGCAAGCAATTTCTTGGTGCGTAAGAAGCAGTCAGTTGTTGATTTTGAGTTAGTACAAAATGCCTAAGTCGAAAGAATTTTCACAGGAGGAGTTGATAAATAAGGTTAGTTGGGGCAACTGGGACATGATTTTACAATGTGACTCTGGAGCTTCTGACAATTCAGCTTCGAAAAGCTAATGTTCATTTCAATTAAAGTCTGAACTTCTGTAAATGTGTTCAGTTAGGTTTCCTCTATCAGACAGAAATGCTCAAAATTACATTTTAATATTTAAAAATATAAAAATATGCATATTTCATCTTTCTTTCTTCATGGGTCCAGTTCCACCAAAAAATGGTGTAACTGGACGAGGGGGGTCTCACTGTAAAAAAAAAACGGACTAAAAAACGGAAATACTACTGGCAATCTAGACGCCAGTACTATTTCCGTTTTTTTGCGGGAATTTTTACCCATAAATTACAGAAAAATTCCCGTTTATAATCAGAAAAACGGAAAATTTTCCGTAATTTATAGGTAAAAATTCCCGTAAAAAAACGGAAATAGTACTGGCGTCTAGATTGCCAGTAGTATTTCCGTTTTTTAGTCCGTTTTTTTTTTTTTTTTTTTTTTTTTTTTTACAGTGTATGCTCCACACACGTTTATATATTTCATATCGGATATCAGGTCCTGTTTGAAAAAATGTAAACAACTTAAAAAATTTTAACCAGGCAGATCATGTAAATTATATGTCAATAAACAGCGTTGTAAGGGAAACCTTTGCTGTCAATGTTCCTAAAAAGAGCACTAAAAGTGAAAATATTAGATTTATTTATACCAAAAACATAAAACTTAAGTAAGTACTTATGTACTTTAGTATAGATAATAAGTATAAAAGTCACATGGGTATTTTAAGGAAAAAATAGGAAGGTAAATCTCTGAACAAAAAGCTACGTAAGTACTTAAGTACTTTATCTTTATCAAGGAGTCGCATTATATAGGGAAAATTTTATTGTTCCTTAAAGAAAGGTGCGATGAAGATATTATTTTCAAAATAGTGGTAGGGACGATAAAAGATTCCCTATAGCATAGTTGCCAACTTTTACGTTTTCCTCGTACCACTAAATTATTATAGAAAATGTTGTCTTATTTAATCGTCAAAATCTTATGATTAAACAAAACGAAAATCTCTATTAAATTTTAGTGGTAGCAAGAAAGCGTAAAAATTGGCAGCTATGCCTATAGAATGCGACCTCTGTGTATAGTACAATTTCAAGTTCTGACTATCTGTCTTTCAGGGGCAAGGTACTTGCATTCGTAAAATGTTGAAATAATTTAATTACACCAATATTTACAAGAGAATCTGTCTGAAAACATGTAAAAGTTTATTTTCGCGTACTTAATAAAGGTTAAATTTTAATTATAAAATTCAGGTGCCAATGTGGCAATTAGGAATTAAAATTAAGTGATGCCATAACGGCATCACCGCCTCTCAAAGGGTCAAGTAATTTGGTTTGATAACACTCAATATGCTTTTTTTAAATTTTCATTACGTTATTTTAATAAGGTATTCTATCATTTTCTTTATTGTGAGCAAAAACCAATGGAGAAATTTACTTCCCGTAGTAAGAGAAACACAAAAAAAATATTTATAACTATTGGGGTAACTGGATCCAGCATGGCCCAGTTACCCCGGATACATGTCCCAGTTACCCCATTCTTGAAACATTTATGGGGTAACTGGGACACCGGGCTTACATTTAAAACATGAAGTAAATATGTATAGATACCTAATAATATTAATGTAGTTATATGTCTAATCTTTTAAAGAAAAAGATTGTTTAATAAAAGTACTTACAGTATTTTAATAAAAATCCGAGGAAGTTCAACCATATTGACGTTGTTTTTAAAAAAAGAAACGTAAATTTGTGACAACCTATCACAGCAAAGTGAGAGTTATGATTGAGTTGATACACGTTGTTTTAGGAAGTAGAGATAAAGGGGCATTACTCACAAAAGCTAAAACTTAAAAAACACCAACAGTTTTTTATAAAATAGCCTATGGCCCAGTTACCTCGTGGTTCCAGTTACCCCAACAAACCTTACCTCGAGTATGAGAGAAAAACATAAGTCTGTTCCTGAAATTGCAAGTGCATTAATAAGATCAAAACGAGGTATTCATCAAGTTTTGGCTACTGGTAATGATTTCAAACGAAAATTCCATTCAGGAAGGCTACGAGTGTCTACTTTGTGCGAAGACCGCCGCATGAGAAAATTGGCTTCAACTGGTAACTATTCTCTTTCGCAAATGAAACTGGAGTTGGAGGACAAATATCGAATAAAACTGTTCATAGAAGAGTTTTGGAATCGGAATACATCAAAAAACGTAAAATGGCTCGGTTACCATGTCTCAAACGACACCATAAAGAAGCTAGATTACAGTGGACCAAAGAGCGTATGTCTTTTGGTGATAAGTGGCTGACTGTCATGTTCAGTGATGAAAAAAATGGAACCTCGATGGTCCTGATGGGTTTAAGTACTATTGGCATGATCTCCCCAAAGAACTTAGGAGTATATTTAGCCGACAATACGGTGGTGGTTGTGTAATGGTATGGGGGCTATTTCTTTCAATAGTCAGACATCTCTAGCATTCATAAGTGGTTGTGAAAACTCTAAAAACTATCAAGAGACACTTGCCAATCATTTGTTCCCTTTTGTCGAGGTTTTGGGTGGGAGTAAAAGGGTTATTTCAACATGACAATGCTTCGATCCATACCTCAAACCCAACTTTAACGTGGCTTCAGTCAATAAAAGTATCTGTTTTGAAATGGCCAGCAATTAGCCCTGATTTAAACCCTATAGAAAATATGTGAGGTATTCTCACTCATGCAGTTTATCCAAATGGAAAGCAGTATTCTTCAGTTAAAAATTTGAAAAATGCCATTCAGAACGCGTGGTTCAAAATTGAACCAAAAACAATACAGAACCTCATTTTATCGATGGAAGACCGTATATTTAAAGTAATTCAGCAGAATACAGCAATAATCAATTGTTATTTTTTATTTTTTATTTTTATTTTTTATTTATTTATTTATTTTTTTGTTGTTGTTGTTGTTCTACTAAAGGCTACTGTGCTTAAACTTTTGACAAACTCATTTTTGTTCTTTTGATAACTTTTATTATTTGAGATAAATTTTAAAGCATAAATCTGCTAAATGTCTTTTTAAAACTACAATTTGTAGGTCATGTGAAAAGGAAAGTAACTTTCAGCTAATAATAAAATTTAATTTCGAAATTTAATGTTGTGCTTAAACTTTTGACACGCACTGTATTAACTTGGCGGCTACGTCACGCCTGCCAATTTTATTCTCCGAAATTTTCTCGACCAATGAAATTTTATCGTTCGTATGTCGCTATTTTCTTATAAAGGCAATTGAGTATAATTATATCAAAACCAAGAAATTTATAAAACGCAATCTTCGTAATCTTAAGTTAATTTACATAGTAAATATAATTTTCTGCTAACAGTAAGAAATTTAATAAAGTTATTGCCATAAATCTTTTCTAAATGTAGAATAAAAGAAGATTTCTTTTTCAAAAAAATGTTAAAAGATCTCATAGGCTAGCAATTTTTAAAGGGATGAAATACATATGTTGCACAGAATAGATTTAAAATGGATAATTAAGAACAAATTATGTTAAGTATTTAAAAATATTACATTTGTTACAAAATTAAAAAATTCTCCTGGTTTCTTTTTTGTGATATTTTAAACTTTGGACACCTTATCACAATGTAACTTAAAAAAAAAAAAAAAAATACCATGCGTTTATTTAGATTAGAGAATAGAAGTTCTTCGGAAAAAATCTTCCGACAGAAACAAATTTCTTGAATGCTGATTTTCCAACTAAATATTTGAAAGTAAAATTAGGTTCTGCCATGTATGTCTGTATTTTACAAGCATTATTGAACTTCGTATGAGGTTATATATCTGATAAAGGAGTAAAAATATAATATTCACAGTGATATGAGACTTGGTTTCAGCAAACTTCACATGAGGTTACCATGCATGACAGGGCTAAAATTTATTGGATTTGTATGTATATGCGAATCAAAATGAAATTAAATAAAACTAATTTAAAGAGGAAAACAAATATCCACAAATAAAATTAATTAAGAATTTTTTATATCAAAAATACAGTTTGAATACAATGAAATCTGCGTTTAACGATATGAAAGTATCATGAAAAGGTACCGTTAAACAGGTTATGATTACAGACAGCATCAGGGCCGATCACTGACTCAGAAAGCAAAATATTATTATGATATGATGATGCAAGCTTGGTTTAACGTTTCATGATCTACTTATTTAACCCCTACAGTTCGGACAACAGTATATTTCCCAAGCAAGCAATATTTGCGATTACTCAAACGGAATTTGATTTCTGCGTTATTTCATTCTTTTATGTGAAGACCCAGATGAGCGAATTTAGCATTCGATTAGACATTGAAACCCAATTTATTATTTTATTGCTGTTGTTAATATTATACTTGGAGGTACACTATTAATGGGTTAATAATAAAAATTATTTTCTTTATAATTAACCGTCATAAACATTAACTATTAAAAGTTATTTATAAAATATGTATAATACTGGATGTCACACTAGAAGGTAACACCGGAAAATGTTTTTGTTTTTTTTTTGGAAAAAAGAACAGGAATATGTATTTCACCTGTATTTGAAAGTTCTGTTTTATTTCCTCTCGTGCTCTTTTTCTAAAACCAACAATTTGCGGGACGATTATAAGAATCATATGGCATCCCGCAAATTAAACTAATATAAGACCAAGGTGTCCGTGTCTAAATGAATGAAAGTAAACGTATATGTTTATGTTGAATATCTTATAGTCAAATCATAAATAAGAATTAAACCGTTGACAACGGTTGCTTAACTTTTGGACGAAATTATTTCTAGTGCGATTTTAGGTTGTGTTCAAATCTAATGTATCTTCATCAGTTTTCATTGCTTTCTGTCTCTTGAGAATCAAGAAATATAACCGAGAAAGTGCTTCGCTCAAAATGACACTAAATATTTTACTTCGGTAATTTCCTATATGACTATGTTTGAAATGCTATCGATTTTAAAGTTTGAAGATAGAACCAGATGTTTATTTCAGAAATGACAAAATTAATCGTGTAGTTAGCTTACGCCTAGTCAAATATTCATTATAGACAGGATCGCTATACATTGATATTCACAGTAGGGCTGCCAAGACACGGAGAATAGCCTCCAATATGGCTAAAAAAATATTTCCAATATATGTTTAATAGTTCATCGTTATAGATAAGTTTGAATGTAACATATACAATTTCTTTCGTGAAAACATTTCGTGTGAACTTGCATTTAACATTGAGATGCATTTGTTGATGAGATTCTCCTTGTATAAATATCTTAAGGTTTTCAAAAATTATTGTTTAAGTAAACGCGTATTTGATCATATCGCTCTCAAGAAAATAAACGCTAAAAATACTGAACTGTTGTCATTGGCGATAAGTCATTGTTGATTAGTAATTGGACAATAGTGTTGTCAGTTAGGGAGGTTTTTTTATTCAAAACATCAATCACTTTCTCCAACAAGTATTCTTAGCTCTATCTTTATTTCATTCACTTTATTTTTGTTGCATGAATGTTTGTCATTAAATAAAGCGAATATTCTGAAATAGTGGTAGATATCTTGAATAAAATAATTCTCGAATACTGCCACACTGTTACAAAACTAAACGAATGTTGAAATTACGCAAATATATTTTTTATCAACTGGTAGTACTTGAAATACTATCTAAAGCCTCAAAAATTATTAAATTAATAAATAACATGAAGCTATCGTCAAATCAATGTAATAACTAATTTATAGTTCAAAATTTATTCAAAGTAATGCCTTGGATTAAATGTGTGCCTTGGATTACACATGTCATAAATTGCGCTGGTTTATCTCTGAACCTGGATAAGGAAATCAATTACTCGTTGAAGGACTTTACGAATTATCTTATTAAAAATGTATCTATTCATGCAAATCTTCCATTACGATGAAATAGATTATTTTCATATATCGATGGGCTAATTGGTGTGTTTTACAATAGCTAATGAAAAATACAGTATTAACTTCAATGCATCATAAAAAATAATATTCCCAGATAAAGAAACAGGAAAATTAGTTATTGCATACCAATTAACCTGCTGTATGATAATTCCCTGTTTAATGTATGAGGTTGATAATGCCTCGCAGAAACTTGAGAAGGTCTCTCTGAAAAACTCTTTCTTTTGGAGATTTCTAGTCAAAATCACGATAATTTTCATTGCCTTTGGAGAATTATTCAGCAAACGTGTGCATGTAGAAATACATAAGTGTGCCTGTGTTTGTGTTTATTTAAAAATTTTACAGAGAAAATGGGAAAAATCTCATTTCCTGATATTTACGTTACAATAAAAATATATCTTCAAAAAACATACTTTATCATCGCCAGAAGGAATTTTTTTTTTTAATTAAAGCCATTTCAAATGAAATTTGGAAAGATAATTTTTGGACTTAAGTGAAAAACGTTACAATGTTCATTTACACTGGCCTTCAAAAGTTAAGGTACAACCAGTTTTTTAACACTCACTATTAAAGGAATGAAAATAAAGGTGAAAAATATGGTTTATATAATTAATCATACGTATCTTCAATAAAACCTTATGAAACAACTATGCCCATCTCTATTATTATTTTTTTTTAATGGGCACTTATCTGGCAGTTAAGGGAAACTGCTAATATTCCACTTATGTAATTCGTACGGAATTTGTTTTATGCTTTTCTATCTTCAATTCTTAGTATTAAAATACTTTTGCCCATATATCTAGGAGATGGCCTTCGGATGGTTGAAAAGGACGTTATCACTAAATGATGCTGATAGACGTCTTAGTGTGTCTCGTAGTGTGGTCTAAAAACTCTGCTATCAAATTCAATCCGAAAATTCAGTATCAAGAAGAATTGTTTCAGACCTCTAACGGGTTTGGAACTTTTGCAAAGGACCTCTTTCCAGCTCTTTTATACTGCTCTTTTCTAAGGAACGGTAACACTATTGTAGCTCATCTCATCTCAGATCACCGTAACGCAACAGGGATGACAGTATCGGTTACTACGGTGCACAGACGTTTTCACAATAAAGGACACTATGCAAGACGACCCGTTGTGCGTTTCCCTCTTAATCGAAAATACAGAAGTGTCCGTTTAGAGTGGCCAAAAGCACGTTACTTGGACCAGAAAAAAAATGGACTTCTGTACTCTTCAGAGACAAGTCTCGGTTTACTTTGGAAAGTGATTCAGTTCATGTGCTGATCTGGACAGAACAAGGCATCAGATACTAGCAATGTAACATCGTTGAAAGACACAGTTACAGAAGAGATAGAATCCTGATTTGGACTGGAATCTCTATGGTGGTCTCAGTAACTTTTATGTGTAACATAGCGGAACTCTGACGGCTGTGAGATATCGGGGAGATCCTTGCTCCGTATGTCGCAGCATATTCATATGCTATTTGTAGTGTTTTTGTTTAGGCTCTGAAGGTGCCAGCATCAAAATTTGCAAATAGGTATTCCTACGCCAACCATTAAAACGATCTATTTTCCGATATGATGAATTATGGGATAAGTTCTCGGTATGTTTTGATTTGTGTTCGGTCATTGTTTCCTTTTTGTAAATAATGTATGTATATGTACCTTACATCACCGCTACCTCATTTAAATTATATTGCTATTTCGATAACTAATATTTAATAAGTATACTATTGATGATGAATTCATCTAAATGGATGATAATGTCCAATCGCACTGAAGTAGGATATTTGATGTATATCTTGAGGATCAAGGTTTCGAGCAATTATAATGGTCAGTTCAATCTTCGGACCTTAATTCGATAGAGGATTTTGGGACTGCCTGGGAAGTCAGGTGGTTGTTCGTAAGCTCTTCTCCGAAGAGATGGAACAAGTTTTTTTTTTCCCCCTGTATGGTCGTTGCTTCTCATTCCAGTGTACAGCAACTTGATTTACAGCATGGAAAATCGATGCCACAAATGTATTACAAGTAGGGACGGGCACATTCCTTATTAAAACCTGATTTTTTTTTTACAAAATATCTTTCTTTTTTTATCGAAGAGGATAATCATGATTGATATTAAACTTATATAAAATTTAATAACTAACTGTTTAAAGCACAATTCTTATAAATTTCATGTTTTTATGTTAACTTATTCGCAACCCGAAGTAATTAGAGTCAACTTGACACACTGACAAAAACATTACTTCTTAACCAACACGAACAGTGGATAAAACCGTCTAACAAGGAAAGATGTGCTAAATGGGGATATTTTAAAGAACTTAAGCATGTCACTTTCTCTTAAGCATGTTATACTCACAGAGATATTTAATTAAGAAAAAGTCTTCCGGATTAATCACAGAGAGAATCTGCCAATTTTAATTTTCTCAGGAATACATTATGCTAAGAATCGCACGAAAATTCAATAAATAATATTCGTTGTAAAAATTTACATAAACGCGTCCACCATAGTATAAATGTTTCCGAGAATTCAATGTAACCTCGTCTCGTGGTTACACAGAATTCTGGAAGTCTTTCAGTTATTTTTAGAAATCTGAACTTTTGGTCAAAAATTAAGTTCAGAGACAATATATTTCTGAGGTTTAAAGAAACGATCCTGAAATAAATAACCCTTTGTTCGTAAATTTAAGAAAGTAAGTTTCTGTTTTTTCAAAAATCTGTTGCTTTATGAAGTTTTTGATTGTTTCTTCTCCTAAAGGTTTCAGACGATAAGGGAACATTTTCCAAAATCTTTAGTGACTATGAAGTTACACAAAATTTTCGTGAACATTCCTCCCACATTATTAATAAATGTTTCACTAATTTTTTGCAGTGTTTACAGCTGTACGCTAAATAATCTTACAAATACTATACAATAATCTTTTCACTTGCCTTAAATGGAACATTAATTACGTGATATAAAGCTTTCAGAAGCGTATTTTACCAATTTCAATCTAGCTGATAATGTCTGATTACTTTCTTTCCTTTTCTTCAACAAAAAAATATGCAGAGACATATCTGAAATTCTAATGCCGCATCATTTCGCTTTAAAAAAATACTTATCTGTGACAGCGTAACGAAGTTTTACAATACTTTATACACTATATGGCCAAAGGTGACCGGTCACTTGCGATTTTAGACATTTTGTTAAATATCTACAAAACTGCATGAGGAATTAACCTGAAACTGCAGGTGTGTAAACAGTATAGTATAGGTCATATATTTCAGTGAAGATTTTTTCCCGAAACCTCATAGGGGACCGTCAACAAACTGAAAAAGAACGAATATCTTTTGGATAAGCCTATAAAAACTAATGTAACAAAAGCTCTCAAACGCGAGATTATTAATAAGTGGCTTATTGTAATATACTGCGTTCATTTGTATGAGGATAGCATGTATAATCACAGAGAAATTAAGGTTTTTACAAAAATAGTCCCAAATTTCACCAAGTTTTTTGCTTATAATTTGCAGAGTTCTTAATATTAAAATAAAAGCTCTTTATGACGAATAACAGTACTACCCTGCAATCAGAATAAAAAAATAATAAAATTTGTATGAAAAATGAGCAGGTGTACTAAAAAATGTTTCACTGCGCATGCGCGAATGCAATCAAAAATTAATGTGCATAATGTATTAGCTAAATGTATAGAGCAACTTTTGTAAAAGTCTCAAAAACATAGTTTGAAAAGTCTGATAATAATCGTTTATAGAATAAGCTCAAAATCCGTTTTTCCTAAAATAAAGCAAAGAGATGAAGGGTTGTATCCATATATCCATTGATTAGTGCCAATATAGCGTACACAATATTGCACGTACTACTATATTTGGATACAGCTCCTCATCTTTTTGCTTCCTTTTAAGAATAACGGATTTTGAGCTTATTCTATAAGCGATTATTAATAGACTTTTCAAACTATGTATTTGAGACTTTCACAAAGGTTGCTCAATACATTTAGCTAATTGTATACTACATTTAGCTAATACTAAATCATTATTTAGTAAACCTTCTCAGTTTCATACAATTTTTATTATTTTTCATTCTGATTTCAGGGTATTGTGTACAATATTGTTTGTCATACTTTCTGAAAAGAACTTTTTTTTTTATATTAAGAATTCTGCAAATTATAAGCAAAAAACTTGGCAAAATTTGGGACTGTTTTTATAAAAACCTTAATTTCTCTACGAATATACATGATATTATCATAAAACTAAACACTGTATATTACAATAAGCCACTTATTAATAATATTGAGTTTGAACGCTTTTGCTACATTAGTTTTTACAGGGTTATCCAAAAGATATTCGTTCCTTTTCAATTTGTTGACGATCCACTATGGGGTTCCGTGAAAAAATCTTCGTAGAAATATATGACTTATACTTTACTGTTTACACGCCTGCAGTTTCAGGTTAATTGCTCATGTATTTTTCTAGATATTTAACAAAATATCTAAAATTGCAAGTGACCGGTCACCTTTGGCCATACAGTGTATAAAGCAGTTCATTCTTATTTCAAAAAATTTTCCCACGGCGACTCCAAGTATCCATGCTTACCGGAAAAGAAAAACCGAAATATTAGGGCTGAAAAATCTGTAAACAAGATAACACGCTTTCTTTTTAACATTTAATAAATAGAGGTCAAACGAGGTTTCGGCAAGGCAATGATAAGAAATGAAAACTATGATGCAGTATCAAGTCAATTTTAAAAAAGAAAGAAACAAAGAAACAAAAAGAAAATTGTATGACATAGTGGAACTAAAAATTGATTTTATACAAAAATAAATTACAGGGTTGTTATAAAATGTCTTTCTACGTTTGTAAGCATATGTAGCTAAAACTAATGAATGGAAAGAGACCACGTATTATATTTACACTTTCGAAGGCGCGGAGGGATGAATTCCGTGAAAATAAATTTAGTATCATTTAGTACAAAAGTTGCCGATAGGAAAATTTTTGGAACTGTCGTAATCGAAAATTTAAACATACTTGAAAAATAACCTGATATATAAATGATTTTTGAATCAATTTAAAGATTAATAAAAGTAAGGGTAAAAACAATTCAACACACTCTATTACCATTAGTTTGCTCATATCACAGTCAAGCATATACATGCATATGTATTTTATTACATTACATTTATGAGACTAAAAATGGCAATGTTTAGTCTACGTAAACAGCACAGTGTGGAAAGTTGTGCCGATTCTGGTTTTATTGTCTTTACAAGCTGGCTCGCTTGGCGTTGCCCGGGACTGTCAAAAAACTTCACGAAAAGCGGAAAAACTAAAAATCGCATTGAAAATCACATTAAACATATTCAAAAATCGTGGAGGGAAAAAATTAGAATATTAGGCTAGAAGTTTGAAACTGAATTCCTTTTACAAACGTCCAAAAATTACCTCGGAACGCAAAAATCGCATTAAAAATTTCAAAATCGCAGAAAACAAAATTCACTACAGTGGGCTAAAACATTGTAACAGGAAGTCTTTCACGAATGTTAAACTCGAAAATACACATTAACCGCCTAGTTTGGCAGTACTAAAGTTCCTTTCCATCCATATAAAAGTGAAAAATCTAGTTGATTTGTTGATATTTCAATAAGAATAGGTGCAAAATTTATGCGTCTATGCAAGTAAATACATTAAATGTAGACGGTAAAGTTATTTATTGCGTTACTTGTTACATTTTAAAACAAAGAATTTAATTATAACCTCTAAGGTTTTCTGGAACGCAAAATTTTTGATTTCTCATTAATAAAAAAAATGTCAAAACTGTGAAAATTTGCGAAGGTTCTGGGGCTTCATCTCCGTTTTACCTCACCTAAATCTGGTCCTATGCATCGTTTTCTTAAAGCCAGATCCCTTTCTTTTACACTGTCCAAACGGCTAAACATTTTCTATTCCTTAAAATGCAGATATGAATACATAATATGCTACAAATTTAGGTAAATATATATATAGATATTAAATTTTATTCTACTCAAAAAGTACAAAACATTGATTATAATCAGTACAAGGTTTTACAAGAGGTTTAAAATATCAGTTTTATGAACATTGCTTGGCAAATTTTGGGGGCCCCAAAATCTACTGTCCTAGGCCCACGGACAAGTTGGCATATGTTTTAGTCAGTCCTTGTTTAAAGCTGTTCTTAACTTTTTTTTTCACCGCTCAAGAATACAAAATGTTCTAACACACTGACCAAATAACTTTTTAAAGTAATTTCATGAAACTTGTCAACATTACTATCTGTGTACATAAAAATACAACAGTTCGTTAAATTTTCATTTTAAATATGATACATCTTTATTAATAATTGATTTCATCCATTACAATACACAATATTTTAAAAAATAATAATAATAAAAAGAGAGAGGAAAAAAGTATAATCCAAGAAATTTCTGGTTTAATTCAGTATGAACGTTCCATTGAATATTTGTATTAAATTCAATGGAATGTTACTTTCGGAAAAGTAAAGAAATGGTTATCAATAAATAAAGATAAAGACTCATTTTGTAAACTTACTTGACCCGGATACTCTTAAATAAAATTAAAACGTAAATTCAGTAAATCTGTAAATATTCAGATTGGTTTTTCAATTTGGTTATCACCAATACTACACGAAGGCACTGACCATTTCTTTCCCTATTTACTTGAAAAGTCCTACTTTTAAACAAAAACAACAACAAAATCATTTCAACACTTCCTACCCTACCTACTGCTGGAGAGATATCTAGAATTTGGATTGTCGTAAATTTTAGTCATTACAAGAAATAGGAAAGGTAACCTTCCCTCTCGCTTTTTCATTGTATTCGAAAGGATAGTTGCAAACCAAATCGTGCTCACAATGATTCTTGGACCTTAAATTGATTACATCAGATCAGACTAATTCTAAGTTAGTTAAATCTGAAATGTGATTTTTGCTTTTAAGTAATTTCTGAAAATTTGTTTTTGACTCTAACCTGTGAAGTTTGATATGTCTGAAAAATCAAATTCATTGCGATGAGTGTGTGTGTGTGTGTATGTGTGTGTGTGTGTGTGTGTATGTGTGTGTGTGTGTGTGTGTGTGTTGGGGGGGGAGGGGTATGGGCCATCATGTTTCCCTCCAAATGACATTATTGGTATAGCCGGTTGGCACACTGTTAACTTCTGGACGTTATAATTTGGGTACAGAGAGCAGATTTTTTTCAATTGCTCCAAATAAACCCCAACTTGTGTCTTTTCAATAAAAATGAACATGAACTGGACATATAGTTCATTTTCAAAATAACGAAAAGAAGGCAGACATCAAGACTCATCAAAAACACTCAACAACCAACACACACGAAGACAAAATTTAAAATGGCTAGCACGCTGTTTTTTTTCTGTTGTAGCATTTTTGGCGTCACTTATGGAAAGGGAATCCCATGACGTCACTGATAAGAAAGTCATGTGATCACCTGCATCGAATCGGCGATCATTTCGGCACATTCTGTTGAGCCTTTTTTTCATTTCCCACGCAAGGGCCCTTCGAGATGGATGTCTATACTAAGTGTTCCGTCAGCTGTTTGCTTAAAGATATATATATAACAATCTTTATATGCCCCTTTTATACAATAATTAATATTTTTTATATTTATTATTCGCACACATATAAAAGGTTATAGTTTATTTAAAATCTGAATTACAGTGTAAATGTAATATCAGTTTTTCTATGTATAATATTTAGACATTAGAAAGTTAGAATTATATTATAAATAAAGTTACATAAAACATAATCTAAAATAGTGAACATCTAATCTAAAGAATAAAAGTTAAGTCAGATAGTTTTGGTAATAGAATTGTGTTCAAGTAACAAACTAAAGAAAATTGATAATTTATGAAAAAATAAAAGAAATTAATGTGTGCAAGTAAAACTTAAGCCTATTTATTTCCACTTATTAAACATTCGATGATTTTAATATAACGAGTTTAAAATTTCATACTAAATGCGTGGTTGAATGTTATTTCAAATGCATTATATTGTGAACAAATAAAATTCTAAATTTTAGAATTTAAGAAAAACAATAATTGAATTTTTTGGAAACATTATTATTATTATTGTTAGTATTCCAAATATTTTATCATTATTGTTATTATTCCAATTATTTTAGAAGTATTATTATTTCTTCAATTATTTTATATCATATCCCAATAATAATAATAATAATTATTATTATTATTACTATTGTTGTTATTATTATTCCAATTATTTTATACTTATTGTTATTATTAATACTGATCATATTTGTTAAATTTTAAATAAAAATATACTTGAACCTGTCTTTAATACAAGAGAAAGTAACATTTAAATGATTAGTATATAATTAAAGTGTTTTGCATTATGTGCCATCTAAGTGAACAGATATATTAGGCTTTGTAAAAATTAACAACATTATAAAGTCTATAAATATAAATTTAAACATTTAAAGCATTAAAAATCGTAGATTATGCCTGTTTACCTAAAAGTTGTACAAGTTAAAAATTAATACACACACATTTTGAAGAAATAAAGACACAGATGTGAGAAAACTTTAAATGTTATTCATTTTAATACTTTAAACAATACATTTCGAATATTTTTTTTACATTAACCCCTTGAACAACAGGTAAGTTTTCTCATTTCAGTAATCAACGACCATAACGTACACCCCGTACGCCAGTCACTACACAGTAATGGTTACATATTTGAACCGGATTGATCTGTGATATGCAACTGATATAACAGGGCACTGGCCGAAGTTATGACACAAACATTTTACACCGCATAGCCTGGCGAAGTTAAGCCTGAATATCAAGTGGTTACTGCTACATCAAAAGTGCACACTGATACAATCAACTCGGTTTGAAAACATTCATATATCAAAATCTAAATTCACAATTATAAACAATACCTCACAACTGCTGAAATTTTTCATGGTTATTAAATATAAATGAAGGGTGATAACTTTGCTTATGTTGGTTTAGAATTCAGCCACCATTCTAAATTTAATTTAGTATCGTCAATAAATTCTTCTCTGTGGATAAAATAAATTTAGACAATATCACAAGTTCATTATTTGCTGGGGGTACATTACCGAGTGTACATATGTGCTTAATTAAGTATGGGAAAGATTTTGTATACATATGGCGAATACGTTATTTATTTAAATTATAAGCTGCTTCTTTTAAATTTTCTAGCTGATAATCGCTTAGCTAATATGAGATTTTTTTTAAAACATGTTTAAGCAGTGTTTCCAGATTGGGGACTTTTTAATTCAGATTATTTGACTGTCACCCCTTTTTTAAAAATAGTATTAGTTAGCTTATTTTTGAGAATTTTTAATCTATTTTTAAATAGGGCGAATATTTCTATTTAAAAAAAGCGGTGACAATCAACAATCTGGGGACAAAAAAGTCTCCAATCTGGCAACACTGTATTTAAGGTATCTGCCTATATTAAAATGGCCGCTTTGGTGAAAATTTTCAAAACGTTTATTGCTTTATTTGAAAGAGCAATCTTTTAAGATTCCAAATCTATTTCAGTTTTATTCCTACGATTATTAGAAGAGGAGGGTATAAAAACACAAATAAACCTTAATTGACACTTCTAGCTTAATTTTATAGGTAAGAAACAATATACACTGGGTGCAAAATGATAGGAACGATCATTTAATTGACAGTATAATAAATATAATCCTATTAATCTACATATCAACCATATAAATAGATTTTATAAAACTAAATAGACAATATAAACAAAGAAAATACTGTGAAAATAAGTATTATTATTACAATATAATAAATTGCATTTTCACTGGATAAGCAATACGAGCAAAATGATAAGAACAAAACAGGTTTTCCTATATCATCAAAATGTTGCATATCCATTGTGCTTCCTTTGGGTTTAATAATTTCAATACAGCGCATAAAGCTTACACGTTTTCGAACGTGACGAAGTAACAAACGACCTGATTTTTATTCCACTTTACAAGTATTCTGGGATAATTGACCATTTTTTCGGTAGATATTGAGCCCTATAATACTCCAAACTTTCTTTATGGCATTTAGGTCCGGCCAATCAAGTGTGGGAATGTAATCATCTTCAAACCACTTCTTTGTGTCTTTTGCAGAGTGAATTGAAGCATCGTCTTGTTGAAAAATACAGTTAAGACCGACAGTTTCTTCATCCTGGTTACAACAAATGACGTTCTAAGATGTAAATATAGGTATGTCTATTTTTTCGACCTTCTAGAAAATCAATTATACGCTTAGCTCCTGGGGATAAAAGGAGCCCAAACCATCAGGGAGCCTCCACCTAGTAGGCGTGTGTAAAATACACTCTTTTCCTTTTGAGGATCAAGCCAACGTCACTGAACATCCTTTGAAACATGAAAATTAAACTTTTTTTCATGACTGAAAATAATTTTAGGCTAATTCGTTTGTTGCTTCATATATGTTTTTCTGCAAACTGCATGCAGGCTTTTTTGTGGCCAGATGTTAAACACGGACACTAACATGGTTTAGCATAGTTAAGGATTTTTGACCTTGTAATTGCTCTTCTTATAGTTCATACCAGTGATGGCATCTTTATCTGGCTTCGAATTTCCTTTATTCTTTTGCTTAAGATAATGTGAAAAATCAAACTTTCGGATCGTTTAAAAAAAAAAAATGCGGCCTTCCTATAGCTTTCACAGTACCATAAACAGTTAGATTCTGTTAGAAATTAAAAATGACAGACTTTGAAAGCTTAATTTTATCATCAATTCGTTAAAGAGACATTCCAATGTTTTATAAGCCAGAAGTTGGCCTCTTTCGGACTGAGAAGTATTTTTCCTCTCCCTATTGTCAAACAGTTTTGCGAATTAAACGAATATATTGAAAATCTCTTTTAAATGCTAATGTTAAATGATGTGCTAAAATATCCACCAAATCACGAGGCGCGGTTTCGAAATATTTGCTGCATTCTTATCATTTTGCTCCAGCATAAATTTAGCAAAATACATATTTTAAAAAATATATATACATGCTTTTTAAGCTATTTCTTTAACATTATTTGGAATATCATTTATTTAACCTTAAGATAAAGATATGCGCATTTGCATAGTAAACGTGAACTGATCTCTTTGTTTTTGTGTCATTCTTAGTATTTTGCACCCCGCTATCTTTAAATGCGATTTCCGGAAAATCAATTTTTCCGTTATTTCCATGTTCGATAAGCTCCATTACATTTTTTTAAAAACATATTTCAGTTCAATTTTGTCAGAATGCTTTCCATATTACTCAATATTTTCTGAACCAGAATCTAAGCTCTATGTGATATTATTTTGTAGATACTCGAATGTAAAAAAAGGGTAATTTTATATAAATAAAATATGTATATTTAGGCATATTTTGAAATATTTCATTTAATTTGGGAGATATTGTAAAACTCCTAGTTCAGTGCACAGGTAAGTGTAATAATGTAGTAAAAATGGAATTGAAATATATTTAGTGGAATTGAGTGTACGCTGTATGGCGTAAGCATGAAATTTTGCTTAAGAAAAGGCTAAATACCACATTTAAAAAAAAAATGTTATGAAGATATTGTTCGGATTTTACGTTTTTCATCATCCTGTATCACAATTGAACTAAAAATATGTGTATTTATTCAATATTGTACATTTAAAAAATAGTCTTCGAACGTAGGCAGATAGACACTTTAATACGCATAGCAGAATTGTTATAATTCAAAACTAAAATCGTATTATCAGCAATAAAAGATAAACCTGTTTATGTTAAATTAAATGCAAAAATTTTATACTGAAATTCATATAAACTGTTAATATCCATAACATTCTTATTTTTAGTTGGAATTTCTTTACTGCTAAACGCATTGCGTTTAAACTCTTATAAGCGCATAATATTGCCTATTATGAAGCTTTAAAGTTAAAAAGATAAAATCCCCTAGTTCTTTCTGGAACAAGTTTGAGATCCAAGATCAATCACTTTTGGTGCGGGGAATGATATTTGTTGATCCATTTATGCAGGTGGTGTGAGGGGTTATGGTACGCAATTTATCACTAGTAGATTAAATGTTACTTGCTGGTTCTTGCATTTTTTTCATCAAATGAAACTAAGTTATTAGCTAGGATGGAGACATTGGAAGATTCTAAATTTCGACAATCAAAGTCATTAAAAAAAATATTCAAATATTCCTTGGAAGAAATTATTTTACAGCTGGAATTTCGGAAGGATGCTGCATCATTACAGGTACCAAACGTATTGGTTTAATAGCCCTTGGCGATCACAAGTTCTGGTATTTCTGTAGCAGACAACTGGTTACTAGAAGACATAACAGATAATAATGATGCCGAAATTGCCATGCAGTCAAAGTCACCGTCCATGTTTAATAGATAAAATACTAAACTTTACATATTTAAACCATTCACATGGGTATCTGAATTTTCATTACAAAATATTTCTTCTAAATACTGATAAATGAAGCCATATGTTAAAGTTTCAAAATGCTGATTTAATGTGAAAGCTAAGTATTGCTCATCTATCAGTTCGCTTGCGAATAAAATTCTCCAAAGATTCAATAACTCTCTTAAAGGTACCTTCAACATGCACAGATAATTTATTATTATTCAATTCAAGTACAGTTGGAATGAAAATAGAGATTGGTAGTGTCCAAATCACCGTCCTCCATTATACGATTTACAATAACTTGTACAGTTGAATATCATTTAATTATCTATTTTTCCTTCCATCTGATAATTTAATTAGTTCAAAACGGCCTTTTAAACTACTTCACTTTATCATGCAAGACATCTTTTAGCACGTTCTCTGCCATCTACGAGAATACTCGTAGTTGGCAAACTGCGTTTCCTTGCCAGCTACGAGATAACTCGTTATTGATCTTCTTATCTAAATAACCGATTACGAGCACTGCCATAGAAAATACCTGCAATGTTTCATGTGCCAACCACGAGCATACTCGTGTGAATTTATTTGTTGCTAAAAGTAATTCATCATATATATAGTATTTAAATAATAAAACAGAAAATAATTTAAAAGTACTAAATTGCAGATATGATCTTGGCGTGTATGAACAGATGCACAATCTCAGCTTTGCCAGCGAACATGTTAAAGAAGATTCACTTTGTTTACATGTGAAAATAGCGTACAAGACGTAATAAATAAGACGTGATTAAATACTTCGCAGAGTTGGAGACATTTGTGTTGCCTGGGCACCTGTGACACTACTCAGAATTATGGATCACAAATATATTTTTGTCGTGTGTTTTAATAAATCACATTTTCGCAAAACACTTCGCTACACTGGTCACAATTACGATATGCCTCTTTGAATGAATTATGATATGTCGTTCTAAATTACTCTTTTGAACAGATGTTTTTTTCACAAACGTCACAGTTAAAGGATTTTCTTTATTGCATGAAACTTTATGTGTCCAACTAATACATTCTTTCGGAAAAAGTCTTTGATCAAGTTAGGTACATCATCATCTAAGAAAACAGAATGTGAGTCTTGAAAACTACTTTAACATAAACGAATAAAAAACTGAACAGGTGCCAATGTCTTCACACAACTGAACTTTAAAATTACAACAGCATACAGATTAATGTAATTGCCTCATTTCATGCAAATTTATACAATTATAGACGGCGGCATATATAAAAATTATGGATAATCATGTATGGTTGGTTCGTTAACTTAGCACAAATTTTAGATAGTCACGTGACATACGTTTAAAAAAAGCACGCGTGTATATTATAAAGTTCACAGAAAGTACGCATCCGTGGAATATCTAAAAATCCATATGCAATGCTTAAAATGTACACCTAAATGAGTGGCAGGTTGGGAGTTTAAGACGTTGTGAAGGGGTTAATAAAAGAAGTTTATAAGTTTACCTGAAACAGTAAAATGTTGATGATTCAATCTAGTGTGA
This sequence comes from Maratus speciosus, assembly GCA_963932465.1. Classification (NCBI taxonomy): domain Eukaryota; kingdom Metazoa; phylum Arthropoda; class Arachnida; order Araneae; family Salticidae; genus Maratus; species Maratus speciosus. Next base: position 36,826,384 of record OZ010787.1, on the reverse strand, counting down.
AGTGGTTTAAATGTTTACCAAAAGTATAATATGTTGATAGTTTTAGCTATGCGAAGAGGTTTAAAATATAAGTTTAAAAGTATAACTAAAACAGCGAAAGGTTAGTGGCTTTATAATATTTGGTAAACCAGCATTATCACTGTTTAGAAAGGAGCAGAAAGTCTTGCAAAAAATTAGATTCAGCTATAAATTTTTAGAATGGTTAGCATGGTAACTATCGTTACAGAGGCTATAAATGAAGAGATACATTGCATAAAATATGTTTATAAACATAATAATAACAAAACACGTATCTGGTGAAGAGAATATCCCTTAATTTTATACATATAGATCGAAAATATCTTATATTACTCTAAAATATTAAGTGTTTACTAAAAGTATTAAAAGATGCGTAAAAAATTTTAAATAAAAAAAAATTTAGAATATTAACTATTATTAATTGGTATAAAACTTTACTGAAAATAAACACATATTATACGTGTATACATGTAATGCTTTACATAAGAATATATTGCTACAAAAATTTATGCATATAAATTGAAAATATCTTAATATATTTATTATAACGTTATTCTAATATATTAAAAGTTTTTACAAAAAATATTAAGACATGTGAAAAGTTAACTTTTAGTTTTAAAAATTTAAAATATCTATCACATTATTAGTAGATATAAAACTTTACTTAATAAAAATACATAACATACGTGTAAATATATGGTTAACATAATGTATATATTCTTAAGAATATATTACTACAAAATTGTAGAGGAAAGTAGGGTAGTGGCGCTCAGAAGGGCAATCCCGCTCACCCAATAGCCCTAAACAGAATAGAATTGAAAACGAGCTATCGGTACCGGCGCCAAGCGAACTTCTTCGTAAGTTCCCAGTAAGTATATAGTGACCGTCGGAAGGTAAGTATTTTTGTGTCCTCACGTTATTAGTTTGCAGTTGTTTTATTATAAATTTCTACAACATCTAATTTGAGGGTAAGTGTACACTCTTATTTTCAAATATTAATTTGCTCATTATGTCTACAAAATATATACATTTAGCTGTACTTTCATGCTTTTATTTATTTTTGTAGTGCGTTGTTACGAAAATTATAATGCATTAAAATCCAACATGGCGATAACGGGTAATGGCGCTCACGTGGAATTCCAGAAGAAGTGTTGCCAGTGGGCAACTATTTTTAAATTCAAATTTATTGATTAACAATACTTTTTTGAAATGATAAAATTCCCCTGTTTTCACCTTAATTAATATGTCATTAAAGAAGAAGAATTTTACGATTTTGAAATCGTAAAATTCTCCTTCTTTAATGACATATTAATTAAGATGAAAACAGGGGAATTTTATCATTTCAAAAAAGTGGTGAAAATAGAAAAAACCTACTTTTAAAAAAAGTAGCCCACTATATGTGTAACACAATATGTGTAAAGTGGTCGCGAAAAGTCTGCAGTGGTATGAACAGCCCACACAACTACATATGTGACTTTTGTCTTACTTAAATGTTGCATTCAAACTCTGAGCGCATTACCCTATCATGTCGGGCATTACTGCTCAATAGATGGTTATTTAAATAAAACGATAAAAAAATTCCTTATACTTTTATGCAAATTAGTTGATTGCAAACTATTCCTTATGCTTTGGAGTTATACTTCGTTAATAAAATATTGATTTTTTTGTCTAAATTTGACTAGCTATTCATGTTTTCCCTTAAGTGAGCGCCATTCCTCGACTTTCCCCTATAGCTCAAAAATATGTTTAAAAAGTATAACATGATAAAAAGTGTCTAGTAAAAACTTTTTTATCAATTTATTTAAAAAAATTTAATCATTTTCAAAATATGTATATTTTACTTATTACTTGTATTATTATTAAAATATTAGTGCATTATTAAAAAAAATGTGCTACAATTTCTAAAAATTCTTCAATAAATTTAATACATTAACAATTTCGAAAACATCTTTGGATAACACCTATTTATAAATTAAAACAAACACTGGTGAAACACTAGATTGTTATAAAAATTTAGAATCATTGCTATGGAAACCATTACCCAATATATATGATTATATGCTTTACATAAAATATATGCTCTGTCTAAATAATAAAAATAAACCATACATAAATTTTAAAAAGGAAAAACATTAATACATTTTTTTGTTGTTGCTGTTAAAAAAAGTATTACAGTTTCAAAAAATTCCTTCTTTAAATATACTTCTTAAAAAAAAAAAAAAAAAAAAAAAAGTACTCAAAACTGTTGCATATCCAAAGGAACGAAATTCCTTAAAAAATTCCATTACTAAATTTATTAATTAATTAGAAAACATATTCTAAATTAAAAAAAAAATACACAAAATTCGTTGAAGTAACACACACCGCATTCAATAACTTTTTACAAGAGATAATTTGTTTTGTAACTTATAAAATCTAAAAATGCAAAATGTCCTTTTTACCCGACTGAAAAGAAGGGTTGTGTGTTTCACGCGTATCTGTGTAGGTGGATTTCTTTATACCCTCGAAAGATCCCAATTGGATGGATTTTAATGAATGAGTTCTCTATCAATTCGTCTTAACGGCCCGATGGTTATAGGCTAGGTTTTGTTTTTATAAATTCAAAATGGCGGCCGTAAAATACAAAATGGCGGTAGAGACGAAAAAAATTTTACTTTCAAAATGAAGACGATGTTTCATTGACTATTTTACAGTCAGAAGCTCCGTTAAGATATTATACAACCTGGAAGTAGTGTATGTAGGATCTCTATTTTTACTGCAACTCTAACCATCATAGACATCTATAGACCTCATCAAAACAGTGTTTATAGATAGGAACTAACAATTAAACACAACTTAAAAGTCATCAATACAAGTAAATAAAAAAATAGGTAAGTAATATAAACAAGTAATATAAAAAAATATATTTTAAGCCAATTCTTACTTAGGTCAATAAGAGAAATTTTTTCTCCCATTCTTCTTTCCTCTTGAGTGGCGCTTAAAATGCCTTGATCAAGAAGAGGGCTCTCTCGGTCTTAAAATACCTTGATCAAGAAGAGAGCTCTTTCGATTATTGAAAATTAATTAATTAAATTGAATTAATGAATTAATATTTGAAGAAAACTAGATTAACATCAAGTGTCATCCACTATATAAGTTAAAAATAATTTATTTGAGCTTGATTGGATGAATAATAAGTATTTTATTAACGATTGAAAATTGAACATACAAAAATTTGACATTGATATACAGGGTGCAATATGTTATCTATCGCCGACCTTTAATTTCTCAACCGTTGGTCGTAGACATATAGTTCCAGTTACAAAAACGTTTCAAATGAAGTAAATATTCATGCTGTGGCATTATTTAAATTAAAAAATCAGTTTTATAAAAATTACGAAATCTAAATTTTTATACGCCCCCCCCCCCCCCCCCAGTCCCTATAGTTATATTTAGTAAAATTTTACACATATCATAACAGATATAATGCAAAAAGTTTGACATCTGTACTATAAAAATTGACAGAGTTATTAAATTTCAAATTCTGAGATTTTTGCACATGATTTTGTCTTTCATTGAGGGATCAGTTAAAAGATGAATTAAAGTAATTCGAGATCAAAATCAGGGTGCTATGTCCTTTTTAATGTGAAACCACTTTTAGCCGGTATCGCCAAATCGGGGTATCACCGAAGACGGTTATTTCATCTAAAAATTTGAGCTGACTTTTAGGGGTCGTATACAAAGCGAAGAATGAAATATTGAAATTAAACAGAAAAATAAGTATCAAATTATTATGATACCGAAAACGGTCTACTATAAAAAATGAATACATAAAACGCCGGAATCTACTAGAGATACTGCTCAAAGTGTTCTCCATTGGTGGCAATGCACAACTGAATGCGTGACAGTACTGCGTCCAGGACACATTAGAACATAGCAGGTGTGCAAACTGTGCGACAATCAAAAGGATGATGCGACCTAGAAACCTCCACATCGCCCAGATATTAGGACACGCGTGGTGCGGTACATGGGGAACCTAGATTGTTAGACGCATCTTCTACGATGGGACCTTAACGGGTGATCATTACCTGCATCTGCTACAAAACAAGGTACGTGACTGGTATGAAGAGTTGCTCTCCGACATGCATGCTGGGTGTGGTTTCAACGTGATGGGGCCCTCTCCGCATAAAACATCAAACGCTCGCGCGTATCTGGTCATTAAATTCGGTCACCAGATCGTTGGATATGGTGGTCCGGTAGAGTGACCACCGTGTTCATCGGACTTGACTTCCATGTACTTCTACCTCTGGGATTACATCAAGGCATAAGTCTATGTGACTGAGACTACCTCTATTGTTTATCTGAAGCAGCGCATCATCCTTGATTGTCGTACAGTTTGCACACCTGCTATGCTCTGACGTGTCCTGGACTCAGTACTGTTACGCATTCCATTGTGCATTGCCACCAATGGAGAACACTTTGAGCAGTTTACTAGAGATGATGATCTCTAGTAGTTTCCGGCGTTTTATGTATTCATTTTTATAGTAGGCCGTTTCCGATATTATAATAAATTTATATTTATTTTTCTGTTTAATTTCAATATTTCATTCTTCGCTTTGTATACGACCCCTAAAAGTCAGCTAAAATTTTTAGATGAAATAACCTTCTTTGGTGATACCCGATTTGGCGATACCGGCTAAAGGTGGTTTCGCAGTAAAAAGGACATAGCACCCTGATTTTGACCTCGAATTACTTTAATTCATCTTTTAACTGATCCCGCAATGAAATACAAAATCATGTGCAAAAATCTCAAAATTTGAAATTTAATAACTCTGTCAAATTTTGTAGTACAGATGTCAAACTTTTTGTGTTATATGTGTTATGATATGTGTAAACTTTTACTAAATATAACTATAGGGACTGGGGGACCGTATAAAAAGTTAAATTTCGTAATTCTTATAAAATTGATTTTTTACTTTAAATAATGCTACAGCATGAATATTTACTTCATTTCAAACGTTTTTGTAATTGGAACTATATGTGTACGACCAACGGTTGAGAAATTAAAGGTCGGCAATAGATAACATATTGCACCCTGTATATAGCGAGAGCGTGAGCAGTAGGAGTAGTTTTTTCAATAGTAGGAATTGAAAAAAGAATAGTTTCGCATTGATGAGAAATAATTAATTAGTTCGCTTTTTACGCAGTCGGGTTTTTTGATTTTTTAAATTCAATTGTTTATTTGCTATTTTGTCTGTTTTACATATATGTACGATTGAGAGGACTTCATTCTTATTCAAAAAATGTATCAGAAAACGATTCATGTTAATTGCACGGAGTCTGCTGTATTTAATCAGTGACTACATTCAACATGCATTCGAGCACATCTCCGTCGCTCAACGCGAGTTCGATGTCATTCATACTGATTGTTTCGTCGTTAAACAATAACTTTTACGTGTGCGAAGATTGCGAGAAAAGCATGAAGAACTAAAAAACTAAAATGATCTTTGAATAGAGTGAAAAATGGTAATTTTACCCTCACGCAAACATGCACGCGTGTGTGAGTTAATGATGAGGTTACAAGGCGTTAATAAAAACACACTCGAAATAATAAACGGTAATTTTCTCTCCAAATATTACGTTTGTATTTTGTCTCATTTTATATCTACAATCTGGTTAGTTATTTTCGTGCTGTAAGCTGGCACGTTTTTCCTCTAAGTAAACATTTATTCAATTGGGATTAAAAATAGATGATATCATTGAGCAGTACTTTGTTTTATATCATCATTTTAGAGTTAATCTCGCTTTTAAAAATAAGCAAAATATTTACGCTTGTTATTCATACAAACTCAAGAATGAATTAAATCCGTATAAATTTCGTACGATAAAATATGTTATGTCTTCGTGTTAATCGCTCGGAATCTATTGTATTTAAACCGTGACTACATTCGACATGCATTCCCATACATCTCCGTCGCTCGATGCGAGATACCAAGTACATCGAAGAAATTTGAAAAAACTTTTTTTAATGGAAATGTAATATGACAAATGATATTTTAGTAATTTACTTAAGAATTTTACTTAAGAAAGCACCATAGAAATAATAAAATAAACATTACCTATCCATTTAATATCATATAAAATTAACCTTCAGAAGCAAAATTGCTCGTGGTTTAAAGGTAATCAGACTATATATAAATCCTAAAACAGAGCCTTTAAGTTTATAAGCAAACAGTGCCACCCATATGAGTATAAATCATTTTTACACTTTTACATATTAGAATTAGTACATATTAATTTTTTTTACATATTAAGGTATACTTTTTATAATAAGGTATACTTTTTATCTATTAAGTCTAGAGAGTTCACATTTTTTATGTTTGTCTATCAAAATTATGTCTTTAAAACTCTCTAAAGTTATGAATATAAATATAATATTACATAAGATATATACAGAAGACTCTCCAAAAGCCAAACTAATGTGAACTGGAGTATTCCGGATATGAGAAAATATCCGATATATATATATGATAAGAGAGAGAAATATATATTTTATTAAAATGAGTCATTATCCATTCAACCTATGAAAACGTTCATTTTCAATTTTTATTATACGAGGGTGAGTCGGAAAATAAGTTTCCCCTGGCAACTGTGGACAGAGGTGTGTATGAAAGACAAAACATGTAATGAAACATTAAAGATAAGACGTAACTTTATTTTTCTACATAAATGCCAAGTGAGTTGAGACATTTGTCATACCCCTTTATAAGCTTCAAAAAGCACCCCTTGAAAAAATCAGGGCTTTGCATCATTCTGTTCCCAGTAGATATGGAGAGAAAGTGCGTTGTGAATTCGTGGTCAAAGGAGGAAGTGAGAGCGGTTGTCCTCTATCAATGGGCACGTGGAGTATCGGGAGTAGAAATCCATCACCGCCACGTGGGAGTCTATGGACCAGATGTGATGTCGAAACAAATGGTGCGGAGATGGTGCCGCCAATTCAGTAAGGGGCGTCAGCAAGACCTGAACAGGCGTGCACGGCCACTACAAATGAAAGCAAAGCTTGACTACTTCTTTGTAAAGAATGCTAAAGTCAAACAAGTCATTCAACGCTTCTTTTGTATGCAGAGCCCTGTTTTTTCCCCTGAAGGGTTTTATGAAGCTTATAAAGGGCATGACAAATGTCTCAACTCACTTGGCACTTAAGTAGAAAAATAAAGTTACGTCTTATATTTAATGTTTCATTACATTTTTTGTCTTTGATACACACCTCTGTCCACAGTTGCCAGAGGAAACTTATTTTCCGACTCACCCTCGTATTTACACATTATTTTTGCATGGACGGTTTTAAGTACATAATTAATTTTTTTAATATAGCATTAAATGTGTCTGTTTTCTTCTGTGCTCGATTCGCAAACGAGCTGCAACCTCACGCCAATGCCTCATTATAATTATGTCAGGGGAAGTTTGTTCGCTGTTCTGTTCTACGAATCGCAAAGCAACCTTTATAAAATGGAATTTAAAATGCATGAAAATCAGTGTGAACTGCCAAAAAGGGGGGGGGGATGCACACCTCTAAATGCTTGAAATTCTTCCTCGGAAGAAATGCATTTTTCTTCAACAGGTGCTTACTTCATCGTCACTGTTTACACCCATTTCCTTTTTATTTACGAAATTTAAAATTTCTAGGTCTGTCAGGTGCTAATCTACATCACTATTTACCTAGTCAAAAACTTCTGTTTCTGTGATATTTTCACAACCAAAAACTTTCCTTACTGTATTAGTTAAATCTAGGTCTTCTGAATTTTCATCATTGATTGCAAATAATTTAGTCCAACATTTTTTGTAAAGTAAAGCTTTTGACTGTCTCCCATGCTTTAGCAGAGCAAAATATTGCATCCTTCCTGAATTTTTATAGATTTCAGATTATCCAAAAAATTAGCGGAGAATCTTTGAGAACTCTCCATACAACTGATAAAAAATAGAGGAGATAACGAGTTAAGACAATATAATATGAGTGTGCTAGCGCTGCAAAGATGCAGAAAATTTGTTTGGTTATCTTTCGTGAGCACGTCGAGCAAGTAGGAAGAATTTTAAGAATATAAACAAAATGATTTTGCAAGCGTGCAATAAATTTTGAGCTTTTATCAGTCAGGATATGAGACAGTACGGATATGAGAGCGCCGGATAGCAGAGTGTCTATACATATATTTTCTGTTACTATTTTTTTTTTATTTGTTTCTACTTCAGAAAAATGAAAAAGGCTTGTTTGTATTATATTTTGAACTTCACGTAAAATTTAAAGACATTATCTGCAATACTTTTCTAGAAAAGTGTATCAAATACTAACTCTTTTATAGTTAGGCTTATCATAAATCCGTGATTGCCCGGGACAATCAGGAATACAACCAGAGACCGATTACCGGCGAGGCATGCTTACACCTGTAAAAACTAATAGACATGGTTGCCTTATTTTTGACAGAAATTCTGCATAATAAAAGCCTTTAAAGAAGACTAAAAATTCTATTTAAATTTATTGGTAGAAGTTTGCCCTGCCGGTAATCAGACCCTGAATACACCACTGCAGTTGAACATGACCGACTTTAGTGCCTCCTATTCTCTTATTCTGCTATCATCACTTGCTGTTGTACACCTTATCTTGTTTTTACCAGACTGTTTTGTAATGACATAGTCTCCTTATACCGCTTCAAAAGTTTAGAAATACCATCTTTGGTTACATTTCCAGAAATTTACCTTCTCATTTCTTCTGAACTGTTACATTGTTCACTTAACAGTACTATTTTACACCGCTTTCTAGATAACCAGTCGACTGTCATTTCTTTAATCTTTAACTGATGTCACAGAAATTGTCACATAACTAGTGTGAAGCGGTCTGTGAGACCGCTGCAACGAAAGATGAATAAAAGGCGAGATTAACTCATACGATAGTGTTTTTGAACTAAACTTTTTGCACAGGACTATTATAATTAAAATTCACCTATTCAAAAGTCTCTGGTGATAGTACTAAAGTTCCAAACAGAACAAAAGTTCGGTAGTATTTGTCGTTAAACTGAAAATTGAAAGTTAAACTACAAAAATTGAAAAAAGCCGGTAACATCAGTTAAAGGTTAATTTTCTTACCGGCTGTCCCAAAAATGACTGATGGATTTTAAAATTCAATAACTTGCAAACGGTGACAGATATTCAAAAAAAATTTTCCAGGAGGGTTATGTATGATGTCAGGAGTTTTTTACTGTGATTCTTGATTTTAGTTCGAATTTCAAACAATAGATGGCGCTGACAGCGATCGGCGCTCAGTAGACGCGGAAACTGACGTCACTCAGCATTGATGCGAAAGAAGGAGCTTAAGGCTATGGAGTGGGTCTCATTAGCCAGTACTATCTTGCTCAGGCCCCAATTCTGAACTCATTCGATATGATTTCGATGGAATGAGTTGTTGCCATGGAAATAACAGATTCTTCGATAGTAGAATACAGCGTTTAGAAGTGGCCATGAATTTCGTAAGCAGTATTCGAGTTTACAGGCTATTTTACATTTATGAAGTTTTATTTTCCCGGATTAAATTACTTTTTATGGTCTGATTTAAAGAACATTTTATGCATCGTATTTTAAAGCTAGGTGTAAATATTTTGCTACAATCTTGCTCTTAGGGCCCGATTCTGAACTCATTCGATATTATTCAATGGAATGTGTTGTTGCTATGGAAATAACAAATTCTTCGATAGAAAAATACCATGGAGGAAAGAGATAGATGGAGATGCAGTATGCCGTAAAAAAGGTTTGAAATGTGAAACCATTTATCGCTCAAATTTAAACGTCCACAGAAGGCCCAAACAAAACAAGAACCTGGAACAGGGACCGAATTCTTTGACATCACCCGTGTATTTTCTTTCTCTAAATGAAAGTAATCTCCTTATTTTTAAGCATTCTAAAGTAGCATTCCATTGTATTATGAATTAAAAACTGTATTATTAAAAGTTGTCTTCTTTTTTTCGTGAAAGAACGTGCTTGTGTTTGGGCCTACCGAGGGGCCTACTGTAGCGTATTTTAGGGTTACTTTTTTGACGTCACCCCCCAGCTACCTTACTGCATCTCCATCTTTCTCTTTCCTCCATGGAAAAAAAAAAGTGTTCGGAATTTGGCATGAATATAACAACCTGAATTCGAGTTCGCAGGCGATTTTACATTTATGAGTATTTATGATAATTTTATCCGACTAATTTGCAAATTTAGTTAAAATTTCACGAAATGATGGCAATGCAGGTATGTGAGACTGCACAGAAATCGAATCAATCACATGTTCATTCGTTATTTTGCTACGCAATCTGCTAGTGAGTACATTTGAAAGGGTATACGTTATTGAAAATAGTTTATTCATTAGAACAGAGGATATTTCTTGTTTTGGAGTATCACCGCCTGGAACACAGTTGTGTTCAAACGAGGCGCAGTTTTGAAAGGAACTTTAATGTCTCAAACAGTCCGTCAGACAATACGATAAAGGTTTTGATCGAAAAATTTGAACGAACAGGGAAGGTCAATGATGACCGTATTGGAAATGTCGGTTGACGTCGCTTTGCAGTTACAGAATCTAATGCTGAAGCCGTACAGCAGGTCATCGTACAGCAGCCCCGGACTTCCATTCGCCGTGTTGCAGCTCGTGAGGACTCCGAAGAATGACCACGACCGTATCATGCGCCACAGTCTTAAGATGTTCCCGTACAAGATCCAGATGCGCCAACCCCTGAGTGAGGATGCCATTCTTGCACGCTGGAGTTTCGCGAACACTATGCTGCAGCTTTTGAAAGAGGGTGAAATCGATGTTGGTAATATATGGTTCTCTGACCTGCATGTACAACATTTTAATACCAAACTGTCAAACAACATTTTAATTAACTATTATTATTTTTTTTTAATGCAATGGTAGACTACTCCTATTGCCAAGGGTTAAACAAGGCAACCAAAAGCTATCAAATTTTTAACAACAACAAAAAATACTAAATCACTTCACCTAGTCTTAAAATACGATGCATCAAATATTATTTAAATCAGGCCATAAAATGTAATTTAATCCTGGAAAATAAAACTTCATAAATGTAAAATCTCCTGCAAACTCGAATACTGCTTGTGAAATTCATGCCCACTTCTGAACGCTGTATTCCACTATCGAAGAATTTGTTATTTCCATGGCAACAACGCATTCCATTGAAATCATATCGAATAAGTTCAGAATCGGGACCTAAGAACAAGATTGTACTGGCGAATGAGACCCACTCCATAGACTTAATCTCTTTCCTTTGCATCAATTCTGAGTGACATCAGTTTCAGCGTCGAGTGAGCGCCAATCGCTGACAGCGCCATCTATTGTTTGAAATTCGAACTAAAATCAAGATCATAATAAAAAAAAAAACTCCAGACATCATACATAACCTTCCTGCAAAGAAATTTTTAATATCTGTAACCGTTTGCAAGTTATTGAATTTTAAAGTCTATCAGTCATTTTTGGGACACCCGGTATGTTTTACATTACAACTCTAATATAAATCACATGAAGTACAGACAAATGTCCTCCTCACCACGGTAAGTAGAACACTCGGTAGGGTCCACGCGCAGGTTTCGTTTCTCCCTCTGACGTCACTGACACCCAAGTCCAGTCTTCGGTAAAGCACTTTTCGCATTGTATAAAGCTTTCCGTTTCATAAAAAGATGTTCAACATTTGTTTAATATCCAGTGTATTATATTACTGAGATGCGTGACACTTGGAACATCTACTAATTAAACATTTTTTAAATTCAAAGTTAATATACGTACATGTCTTTATTTTTTAGAGTTTTTTAAAGCGTGGATCTTCTGTTTTCATTTGGTTATTTGAAAGTATTAACTTTCGCCTCAATTATCATTATTTTATTTAAACACATATGTAAAAAAAAAAAAGCAGTTTTCTTACCTGCTCTGATGTATTTCAATATTTTAGACACCGTCTTTTCATAACATTTTTGTAATTTTGCTTTAATCCAAAATACTTTGAGAAAACTCGGAAAATGTTTGCTTCAATTCATAAAACTTTGGAAAAAATGCACTTATAATTATGTTGTATATTTTCAAATATATATATTATACACTCATAAAGTTATATGCTATTAAAATTTATAATTTTATACATTTTTTAAAATCCCTATTTAATGTTCGAAAAACATAAAACGGATCTAATAATGTTTTTAAAAGTTACGAGTATAACTCTGAAAAACCCTATAGTACTATGTACTTTAAAACACAGGCATTGAAAAATATTATAGCATTTTCAGGGCAACTTTAGATAAATGTAAGAAAAGCTTTTTTGAATTGATACTTGGGATTTTTTCGAATTCATAAATATATTTTAAAAAAAAATGTGTAATAACAAAACGAGTAAACAAAGTAAACAAAAAACTTCTTAAATAGCCGCAATAGCTTAAATAACGTTTTATAGATTGTTAAACAAAAAAACTCTTTAAATTTTTTGTATACACTAATACAGAAATTTAAATTATAAAATTATTGAAAATATCAGAAGAATAGTCTTTCTAGATAGTCTTCTAGAGAACATATTGTTACGTCCATTCTTATGTGAGAAGGGGTTGCGCAATTTCAGAAAGAACAACTTTTGTTTTAAAATCAACAATTTACTTTATTTACAAATAATTAGAAAATAAGTTAAAATCGGTATCAAAATATTAATAAATATACGTCCGTACAACTTTTAACTTTAGCAACAGAATAATCATCGCGCACAAGATTCTGCGATTAACTAACACGATGCCAAGTGTAAGTTATAATCTAGGTATTGGGCTTCCGGTTCAGTAAATATCAAACTGTCTAACTCTCAAGGTCAAACAAAAACTAGGTTGTATAACATTCAAAATTTAAAGAAAAAAAAATAGATGTCATATTACGATATTACGGTTAAAAATTTTTAAACAATCAAATATATATATATTTTTTTTTATAATTCATATATATATATATATATATATACATCCTTAAATTTTTAGTACGCACTAAAGTATTATAAAAAAAAATTAAATTACAAATTGTGAGTGGAATATTATTTTATATGGATTATCTCAATACCTTAAAATAAATAAAAATTATGGAATATATTTTCAAATAAAAATTGAGTTTTTAATCTATTGCTATACCAACATATTTTTTCCCCTCACAATATGCATTTTTGAAACCTCTAGAACCATGCCTGTTTATTAATCTGATATAACTTTTTGATTTAAGGTCCCATATTGCTTACAAACCCTTACATTTCATCGGAAAAAAAAAAAGAAAAAGAACTATAGTGTTTATTTTATTTTTCTTTAGTTTTGAGTACATTTAACTATATAAGTACTCAAAACTAAAACTAATTTCCATAAATTTCAGGAATTGTAACACAACGATTTCACTAGGCGAAGAATATTTAAGTTTACCTCTTAATTACACCTCTTCTGAATATGCAACTTTATTTTTAAAATAGAATTTTGAGAAAACTGGAATTTATATTGTTTCATAATTTCTTTACAACGAGAATTTTCTGATTTTTTACGTACTACATTGTACAATTTTCCCCCTAACCAGCTGATATGCATATATTTTTTTATTTAATTTAGTTTAATTTTCTTATCTAAAATCTGAATGATTTATCAGCGGTATATGAGTGACTGTATCGTTCTTATTAAGAGAGAAGAAATAAATCAGGATTGGATTTATCTTGCTGATCACATTCATTTTTATTTAAGAAAAAGTTTATTTCCTTTCATGTATCTCGACAACTCATTCTTCTCTCTTTAATTTTTCAGCAATATCATTAGTGAAGAGTAATACTAAAGTAGTAGAAGAGCTGAAAATTTTTATGTGGAAACTGATTTATATCTTACAATTTGGTTTGGTTTAAAATTAAGCTGTTTTGCTTTTAAATTCTTTTACAAGTCTATTTCTTTAAAGTAAATTGAAAATACTCTTGAATAATAAATGCAAAAATTATCTGATCCTTTGCATCCGTGCAGCAAATGGTTTTCATACTATAGTACAGTCGAACCTCTATTTAACGAAGTCGCTAAATCCCGGAAAAAAGTTCGTTATATTAAAAATTCGTTAAATAGAGATTCACCTTTTAAAATACTTTAAACTACATAAAACAGATTTTAAATTCATAAACACTAAATATTTTTACTAAAAGTAATTAATCACATTTTTTTAATAAATTATATCGATTTGTTTTATTTATTTTACCCACCAATATCCATCATCAATTCATTTTTTCTATGTGCTTAAATCTTCGAAATCTGCAAGGAAAACAAAACATCATCCGGGAATATACTGTATTTTCTGTTTAAAGTAAATAGTTTTACATTAAAATTAACGAATTTTAATGACATTATCGTATTCATTATTATTATACCAAATAATTTTAACCATACATTAACATATGCGTCCTTAAATTTAATTTCTGAAAAACTGTTAATTTTGCCTGAGTTTTTTATTTAGAAAAGTGCTTTCTCTCATAATACGTCTCGCATCATTGCAATGCACCAAAAGCCCCTTCATGCGCATTTTCGTCTAACTATAACCCGCTTCGGATTGTTTCAAATGATTTTAGCATTTCATCATACGAAGTTTTGTTAATCCCTGCATAATGATCATTTCTATCATCATCATATTCGTCTTCATTGCAATTCATTGCTGTATTCTTTTTTTTTTTTTTTTTTTTACGCTGTCGAAAATATCCAATTCGGATAGTGTTTCTGAGGTCTCAGTTTCAGAATTAAGTGAAATACAATCATCAATCAGCACATAATGGTTAATTTCTTCTTTTTTTCTCACTGTATCCACATTTTTTTTAAGTTACTCTAAGAGATTATCATCTTCGTCCTCCGTACTTACCAAATCCTCACTGCTGACAAAGAAGGTGTCTGGTAAAACCAGTTCAAGGCCATTGAACATCATAAAATGTATTAAAATAAAGAATAAGTTTGAAATGTCCAGAAATATTTCGAGAAATGGGGAGGAAAAAAAAAATTGATCACAAGAAAAAGTTCGTTAAATAGAGAATGCACTTCGCTATTTGGAGGTTATTTTACGAAGAAATTCACAAAATGTTCTTGGTTCCAAGGAAAAGTTCGCAAAATAGAGAAATTCGCAAAATAGAGGTTCGTTAAATAGAGGTTCGACTGTATTTGTTAAAAACGATGAAATGAAATTCCTTTGGAATATCTAGAAGAATTAATGCGTTACTAATTATTTTAATGTCAAATCCTTTTCAAAAACTAACAATAAAAATAAGACATAAAATGATTATAGGGAAAAAAAAATAATAATAACATTTTTTGTCAGGAAAAGAGAAAGGGAGCAATGCGAATAAATGGAAACACACAGGAAGAGCTTGAACGATGGGTGGCAGCGACGTCACGAACTGGACGATCTACTGCGCATCTCGCTCGTGGACTCTACCGTGTATTCTAAGTACCGTGCTCCTCACAGTCTTCAAATATCCTCCAAAGCATGAAAACAACAGTTAAATCCTACTGTTACTTAATTGACTCACTGCCAAAACCGAATGACACACGAGCCGTTAACTCCCAAATTGGCTCAACCGAGCCCAGCAATCTGATTGGCTAAACTGATATTTATATAGTAGAAAATTATATTTATTTTCTTATGAAGTAGTGTAATGTAAAATAGAATGCAATTATAATGACTTAAATTGATTTATTTTGTTAAATTTGATCAAAATCACAGTAAAGTAATCCAAAATATTAATATTAACGAAGGATCAGATTATTGAGATCGGATGAGCCAATTTGGGAATTAACGGCTCGTGAATGACACTTGATTGGCTGTCTAAACACTCATACTCGTTGGATTCATTCAAATAAATAAAAGTTACTACTGTTAGTTGTGTTACTTCTTTTGTTTATTTTTCTATAACTTTTGATTAAATACAATAAGTGATCAAAATTTACTTTATGATATTCTTGATTAAATTTTCTTCCCACTGATGTATAATTTTATGGTATTACTTAAAGAGAAAGTGGTGTTATGAGCAATCAACTCTCAAAAATAGACCTTTTTGAAAAAGGTTTCTATAATTTTGTCCACTACTATATATATACTAGTATATGAGTAATGTCGTCTAATTAATAATATATATAAGTTTTGCGTAGGAGATCGTCTACATATGGATATTGTACCAAAGATTAAACTTTTCAATACAATCACCTAATTTTGACACCATGTTTAGTTTCTTCGGTAAATTTTACTTTCGGATATTAAACTGGAAGTCAATCGGTCAAGTAGTTTAGGAGTTATGCAGATTTAAAGTTTGTAACTCCTAATGTTAAATTCCTTTTTAAGCATAATAACGCATTGCAATGCAGGTAGTTTTTTAACCATAACCTAAAAACTGCTTTGATGAAATGAACTGAAATTTTACATTTACATATTTGAAGCTTCTAGAAATCGATTTCTGGTATTTAAAAAAAATTACACGTTCAATTGATATATTTTTAATTAATTAAAAAATATATATAGTTTCGAAATTAATTTTCGAAAAAAATGACTAACCTATGAATTTTTAAACAGAAATCGTATCCAAAAGCTTAACATATGCGAATCCAAAATTATAGCTCATTTCGCCAAGTAGTTTTTAAGTTATTTAAAAACATTGCAATCCGTTTTGCAACGTATAAAAATGAATATAACATTAGGTGTTCCAAACTTTAAACCTGCATAAATCTTGGACTACTTGACCGAATGACTTCCCGTTTGATATCCTAAAGTAAAATGTAACAGATAATCTAAATATCATGTCAAAATCTGGTGTTAGCATTGAAAATTTTAAAAATTGTTACTTTTTCTATATCAGGACATGAGTTTCAAAACTCGCCTTATCCAAATTAAAAAAAAACGAGTTTCCTCAGTCTATTGGTGAACCTGCATCGAAAAAACACTACAATTTGCCAAAAAACGTGTATTTTGTCGTGTATTTCTGGCATTGTAAAATCTTGGTTTATAATGAAAAGCAATGGACGCAGTCAGAGGTTTTTCGCGATTTCCCAAAAATTGATTTTCTGGATAAGGCGAGTTTTGAAACTCACGTGCTGTATTGTAGACGATCCACGGTAGGTGATTTTCCGATTCTAGCTGGCCAAAATTATTTTTGGCATCAATATAGTCGCATCGCCATGAAATTAAAAAATGTTATTGATATTCACAGTTGAATGTTAGGTATTGCAAAATGTAACGTGTAGCAGTCATAATTTTCTTACAGGGACATTCAAAAGTATTTCATTACATTACGGACTATCGGGAAAAATCGTTTGCGGTGGTTTTTAATGATGTTTCATAATTTCAAACACTTTGAAATTTATATACATATCTATGAAGTGCACTACAAAATGATTGCTATAGAATATGGTATGGAAAGCATTTATTGATCATTTACAGGGTCACAAAAAAGAATTATGTTGCATTAAGGCATATGGAGAAAACTTCATTGTGGTGTATTTTGTTCATGTTACACTATTTCAAAAGTATTTAAATTGATATATATCTCCGAGGTACTCTATAAGATGCTTACTATTGAATATGAAGTTCCATTCATCTTTCATATACAGGGCCACACAAAATAAATCAGCAATATTTTTCACTGTATGAACAATAATTGATGGAAGTGCGTTTACAGTTGTAGAACACTTTTTTAAATTATAAAAATTGCATACTATTTAGTGTGTATAAATTCTATAAATCATATACAGGGCTGCACAAAACATCTGAAGTACATTTCCGTTTATTGACGGAAATTGATGACGAGGAATTTTCAACTGTGTTATACGTTCACTAACTGTGCTAAATTTTAGCATATTGTGAATTATATGATAAATCTATAGTTCATATACAGCGAGGTACAAAATTTTCAGCTATTTTTTTTCGACTTTGGTTGAAATTGTGTATTCAAATGTCTTATACGTTTTACAAATTATTACTTAGACATCGTTTTTCACGTTATTAAGCTATGAAGTTTTATTATAGTAGTCCGAATGCGTTGAAAAATGTTTCATAATCTAATTGACGCATTATTTTACGTCCTTCTTTATAATTTTAATGATATTTTCTTAACGGATGGAAGCTAAAGTGATAAAACTATTTTATTATTATTATTATAACAAATCCTAATATTTCTTTTTCTAAAATTTAAAATGCAGGGCAAACATTCGACAGCTTTAATGAAAATTTGCTGTGTTGTATATTCTCTTGTATATTTATATTTATCTCTGCACAGAGGAACCTTATATAAAGAATGAGAATCATAAAATATCCTGAAAAAATGCCTACATTATGTTTTTCATTGTATCAAATCTGAACATGGAGAATTTGTCTGGATCAATTTTGTAACCACTCGAAATTTGCAGCCAAGTAATATATTTTAAATCATTTTGTCCTGAGATATCTACATACAACTGGCAATTTTTGTCCAAATTTAGTTATAAATTTAAACATTTCGCTTTTGCAAAACTTCATGTGCTCTTCCTTTATAAACAAAATTTTCCTTTATAAACAAAATATTTTCATACGAATTGAATATTTCCAACTGAGCGAAAAAATGCCCAGGCTGGGAATCGAACCCAGATCCTTGGCTTACAAAGCCAATGCTTTTCCATTTAAGCTAACTGGGCCGACAACCAGCCAGCATATTTCGCTCAGAAATATGCTGGCTGGTAAAATATTTTCAACCAAATTCACATTTTCGTTAAATTTTTAATCTTGCTGCCGTTGAATAATAGTGCAAAAGTTTATTTATGTTTCTAATTTAAATTTTACTGTCTTTGATAAAATGAAAATGGTACTTGAACTAACATTTTAAAAAATTATTTAGACTCAATAAGCTAAATAAATTCTAAAAACTCGGAGGGCACCAACGGGCAGACACATTAAATTGGAATGAAAACGTAATAATCTAAACTATTTAATCATATCAAAAGTTGAGCTTAATCGTGCTTTATCATATAACTTTTTCTATATTAAAACTGAAAATTTGTAAAAAAAATACAGTTTTTGCGACATTGAATATGAAATAACAGCTGATATGTGCAAACTTTATGCCCATAAATCCGATAAAATAAAGTCCATATTTTGTTTGGAAGCGTCCATAATCGAGCAGTATATTTTATTCCGCTTCAAGTAACAAATAAAAGAACTATACTCAAATTGATTGATTCATTCCCAACTAAGAAGCACCAACTTTGCGATAGTCCATGGACTATAAAATTATATTTATATCAAAACCAATAGCATGATACAACGCCCCAACATTGAGCTATAACAGGCAAAAAATAAATTACGCTAGGATAAACTTTTAAAAATCGACTTTTGGTCAGCTATAATCGGTAAATCACCCACCGTGCGATTTCTTAACCCTTTCAGGGGCAAGGCATTTCTGATCCAAAAACGTTCAAATAATTAATTCACACAGTAATTTACCAGCAAATTTATTTGAAAATAATCAAAAGCTTTTCTTCACGTATATTATGAGATCGTAATTGTATTAAAAAATTTCTGGTACCATTTGGCATTGTAGGCATTAAAATTAACCGTTTGCAGACTGCAGACCACGCCCATGAAAGGGTTAAACAAATTTTAAGTATATGATTAATTAGTAGACTTTATTATTCATCAGTTAGTACCAGTCACATTTTTATACGATGATTTGCGGCAGAATTAGTATAGGGCTTTTTATTTGTACTTGTATTTCAATACGTATGTACAGTAGAGTGGGTCGGAAAAAGCGAATTTTTTCAAATCAACTTCTAACTGTGCGTGAAATTGAACTTTTCTAATTAGAAGAATAGCGCCAAAAAATATCTAAAATCGGTTAATATTTTTAGGTCGCGCATCGCACTTGAATTTTCAAAAATGTGATCAAAAATAGAACATTTCTATAACTCAGGAACCGTGTTCAAAATAAGTTGATCATAATACTACTAAAGTGGAACCGAAAAGATAGTTTTAACCCTTTCAGGGGCGTCGTTTACAATCTGAAAACGGTTAATTTTAATGCCCAAACTGCCAAACGGCACCAGTAATTTTTTAGTACAATTTCAATCTCATAATATACGTGAAGAAAAGCTTTTGATTATTTTCAAATAAATTTGTTCATAAATTGTGGTGTGAATTAATTATTTGAACGTTTTTGGATCAGAAATGCCTTGCCCCTGAAAGGGTTAAAAGCGTTGTTTTACATCTATGTGAGAAGAACATCTCCTCAGATGAAGTGGTTGTATACTGGGTTTCATAATGATATGAACAACTAGTAATTTTGGGATAACCTGGCAAAATTTCATAAAGAATTATCAAAAAACTCCATTCTCGAGACAAATACAGTAATTTTATGTAATATATAGCTGTAAAAGAAATATCAAAGTTTAAATTTATTGAAAGTATGAATTATCTAAAAATATGGTGTTGCAAAATGAAATGAACATTGATCGAAATTCTCACTAAACAAGCATGGAAACTGTACAGGAATATTGAATGCTACTCCGAGAAGAAGAAACCGAAATATGCAAATTAGTTTAGCATATAAAGATACTTCGCAGACTAGAAAATTTCCAAACCTGATCGCAACTGAGTTCTAGAAGTATGGGTCGTAAAAGCGCTTTAAGTGGTTTATAGAAAGGGAAAATTATGGCTTTTAAGGATCAAGGACTTTCGGCCAGAGTTATCGCAAAAAATTTAAACGATCTCCAGATGTAATATTAAATTTTCTTCGATTAAAAGAGGATTATGGAGCACAGAAGTCTCCAGGACGTCCGCCAAAGCTGTCCAAAAGGGAAAAAAGAACCATTATAAAAAGAATAAGCAATGGGAAAACAACTTTAGTCGAACTTTCAAGAGAACCACTGATAACAGTGTCAAAAAATACCTTTTCCAGAGTAGACAAGAGCTCTAAGATGATGAGGTACAAGAAAAGAAAATCCCAACCACGTATGACTAAAATGCATCAGCAGAATCGCCTGGATTGGGTTAAAGATCACATGCCCTGGAAGTTAGACTATGAAAGAGTAATATTTTCCGATGAAAAAAAAATCAATTTGTATGGTCCGGACGGTTTTTCTTATTGTTGGCACGATCTGCCAAGAAACCAGAAACGTTTTCAAAACGGCAGCAGGGTGGAAATTCACTCATAGATTGGGCTGTGTTTGGATTTCAGGGTAAGATCAACGTCGCGTTTCCCTCTGGCAGAATGAGTGCATTAACCAACCAAGATCTAGGGGAGACCGGGGCTAGTAGGCGCAGTATTTAGCTATTGATTTTTATTAATTTTTTGTTTAAGTTTTTATGAAACTTTAACAGTATTTTTAAAGAACAGGCATTGAGCTATAAATACCAGGAGTTTTTAGTTTGTAGCTATTGTAGTTTATGTTTAGCGGAAGCCTAAAGTAAAAGGAAAATTGTGCGCCAACCTATCCCGTCGCGGGGCAAGTTGCCTATACCCATGGGGTAAGTTGGCACACACTTTATAAAAAATTAAATGAAACTCAAATAAGACAGCAGTTAAGAGAAATCAATTTCATTATTACCAGTAAGTTTAAACAAAGGCTTTATCGCCGTACAATGTTAATTCTAAATTATACAGACATAAAAATAATGAATGAAACATTAACAATGAGTAACTTCTATCCTACTCGATATCATCATCAGAGTTACAGTTGTCACAAATAAAAAATCGAGTTTCTCCGTTTGGGCAAGCCTCGTGTCCCCAAAATCTTGCATTGCAACCACTTTTCTCAGTGTTTTCCTGTTTTTCAAACTACCAGTACACACCAGACACCGAGCCTACTTGCTCCGTGTTCAATGCGTCTACTAGCCCTATAATAAATTTCTTCACAAAAGTGACACGTAACCATCTAAGCATAAATGATCCAAGTAAATCACATATGGGGTAGGTACAGTTAATCATACACTAAGAAAAATTGCACAAGTTAAATCGCAATTATTAAGATAAGTATTACAAATTAGAAAAAGAATGAAGCAACAAAAAATTACTTATGAGTGCAAAAAAAACAAAAAATCGTAATAAATGCCCACTGCACGTAGGTAACGCTGCAGAACTACAATGAGGATTGTAAAAATAAAGAAGAAAGGTACTATGTGTCTGGTTGCTCAATCTATCCACAAACAGGCGATTTATGAGGGCTGCTCCTACTTACCCCCGTAGCAAACTAGCCCCGGTCTCCCTTACTTAAAGAAAACTTGCTGCCATTTACGAGGAAATTGGCGACCCTTTCCAGATGTCCCAACAAGACAATATATCCATCCACTCGGTGAACAGCACTTGGGAATGGTTTCTTAATAATGGTGTGCATGTAATTCCATGGCCATCTGTTTCTTTTGATTTAAATCCAATGGAAAATGTATGGATCCTACTGGTTAGAGCTGTTTATGTAAATGGAAAACAATATGCCACAATTTCAGAATTAAAAGCTGCTATCATCTCCCACTGGAATGAAATCGATCAAAATATATTAAAAGGCTTGGTCCACTCCTTGCCTGATCGCGTTTTTACATTAATTAAAAGATCTAGTGCATACACTGCTATTAATCTATATTTTTGGCCAATGTTCATATCAATATGAAACTCCTCAAAATGGAAAAATGCAGTTTATTTTATGTATAAATCGCTGTTTCAATTATATTTTGTTATCAAATAAAACGATTTGTTCTATTTCTAACATTGATTAGACTTCAGTTTGTTTTGTAACATTTTCTTCTTTTTAACACTTTCCAACAAAGTTGAAAAGTAACATTCGGTTTGTCTGGCCGTCTGTCCGTCTGTACGCGCTCTAACTCCCGTAAATATACTCCGATCGTTCTGAAATTTTTGGATGTTAGTTACCTCTACCATAGTACGAACCTTATTGCAAATGAAGTTTGTAGCATATTTAATTCATTTACAGGGACAGTCAAAAGTTTTCCGTTACATTGCGGCCTATGGGAAAAAATCATTTAAAATGATTTTTAATGATGTTACATGCTTTCAAACATAATAAAATTGATATGCATTTATCAAGTGCACTAAAATATGCATTCCGTAGAATATGTGGTGCAAAGAATAAATATTATTCATTTACAGGGCCACACAAAAGAATACCATTACATAATGATATAGGGGTGGAGGGAAATTTTTCCAGCGTATTTTAATTATGTTAAATTATTTCATGTATAATGAAATTGATATACGTCGCTGATTTTACTGTAACTTATTTCATGTGTAATACGAAGTGCATAGCATTTACAGGGACACACAAAAGATTTCAAATACTATATTGTTTCCGAAATACTGTACGGTAGCGATGATTGCGGGGAATGCATTTTTAATTATATTATGCGCTTTTATGTTTCACTATATTTATGCATTGTATATGGTGTGTATAAATGCTGTAATTCATATACAGAGCTACACAAAAGAATTCGTAAGGGTTACTGGTTATGATTGTAAGTTACTTAAAGGTTGTTTTTAAACGAGTTATGCATTTTTACGCTGAACTGCATTTTGTTTACTAAGAAATGTTTGTATAACACAGATAAAATTATATACAGAGTCACGCAAAAAATTGGATACATGGCCGTCTATAAATGATAATTTCTGGAAATGTGAGTCCAGTTGTTTTAAGAGTGTTTTACTCTGAATTAAACTTTAGCTAAATCGTGGCGTGTAATAAAGGTACTAGGTTAACTACAGGTTTGTACAAAAGTATACAAGTATGTTTCCATCTATTAGTATAAATTGCTGAAAGAGAAATTTCCTCCTGTTATTCGTTTTCTTGCTAAACTAAATTTTCCCATTATATAGCATATATATCAACCTACAGATCAAATGCAGAGCCGTTCAAAATAATTTGAATACATATTTGCTATGGATGGTAACTGCTGAAATCAGTTTTTCAAATGTTTTATGAGTTTTCTAAAATGGTTACTTAGTTCTGTTATATGCCTTATTTCCCTAAATAACGAAGTTTTTACGTTTTGTTAAAGCATTCAGGAAGTGTTGGATAGTGTTTCATAATCTATGCTTAACGCATGATTTTTCTTACTTGTTTATACTTGAGAAACCGGATTTTCATATGATTTTGAAACCCAGTGTAGTTGGATGTGACAACATTTTTATCAATACAGGATTAAAAAAAAGAGTTATTCGAAATTTAGAAATGCCGATTAGGAAACTCTTGCAATGGTGTATTTGCCTTTTGCATTTCATCGAATTGCCTTTTAATCACTTGTTTCATGACATTGATGGAAAGAGCATTGGATCAGCATTATTTTCTGGTCCTGTAGGTAAGCAACTACTTGCTTGTATAACACTATCTCGTCTCAAATTTCATTTAATCAATTTCATTATCTCAATATCACTATTGTGATATTTTAATTGATTAACTGAAATACCTGTTAAAAACTCAAATGTCTTCAGTAAAGATTAACCGTTTGAGCGCGGAACAAATCTTGTGGATATATGCCAAAGCACACCAAACTGAGGCAATAAATAGGAGCGCTATCACCCTCTCCGCAATTTTAGAATAAAACAAGAGGAGCGCTATCGCGTTTCCTGCAATTTTGGCACATAACAAGAGGAGCGCTTTCACGTTTCCTGCAATTTTGGCACATAACAAGAGGAGCAACTATCGCACTCCTCCACACTCAAGCGGTTAAAAAGTATCATCTTGAAATATGCAATTCTGTGGGATCGGGCTTCTCTCCTGGGAATCTTATTGTCCGTGATCGAGAGCTGATTTCTCATTTCTGATGGCTAATGACAGCAAAGAGATCTCTCAGACTTTATGTATCCACAGAAAACCCCAGTACATAATTGAAACAGTTGTGTTCGTCATGAAGACATGCGTACATATATGATTTAAAATTAAGAGGAGTCATTCTATTATTGACGGAGCAATGCATGTGTTCAAGACAATATCAACATCACATTATGCCCAACCCTGTTTTCTTGAACCTGGGCTCTGAGGCACTATACAGCATATGTACCGGTCAGGTGGTCAGCCTAACAAGGGACCCTCAGTGTTTAGTCCCCAAGCAAACTTGTTACTCATTTTATCAACCAATGTTGGGTGAACCTTGCCCAGACCGGAGACGAACTCTGGACCTGTTGTGTGGTAACCAGACGCACTGACCACTACGTCACTGGGCTTCTTTCCAAATTACACATAGTGATATTTTGTCTTCAATCGTCAATAACATTTTTGTGGGGGGAAATGTAATACAGCTGATGTAACAGGGCAGTATTTCTAGTACAGTTAATGTCATTTCCATCCCCACTAATGAAGCTGTTATCTGTTTAAGCTTGAGAAAGCCTCAATTTTTATGTAACACTTTCTTAACTTTTCTTTACTTTTTGTCCTATTTCTCATGAAACTAACGATATATGATCTGTTATTTTTTTCTATTCCTGCAACTACGCCATTTCTCTTTTGTCATCTCGGGTAACCATGAAAAATGATTTTCAATCACAGATAAACATTGTTTGAACTCTATTGACTGTCAAAATAGCCTTACCTATAAAAAATGCAGAAAAGTCTGATCTGACAAATGCTTTAACCATATTTTGTGAAACATTAGAGTTTTTTTTTTTTTC
The DNA here is from genome assembly GCA_963932465.1 of Maratus speciosus. Classification (NCBI taxonomy): domain Eukaryota; kingdom Metazoa; phylum Arthropoda; class Arachnida; order Araneae; family Salticidae; genus Maratus; species Maratus speciosus. The sequence goes on along the minus strand of OZ010787.1, from coordinate 36,800,702 downwards.
TTTTCCATAAAATAAAGTTGCATGAAACCAGGTTACTCATCTTTTTTTTTACTAGTTCTGATGGCAGCGAAAATGGTATACTATATTACTCTCAATCATTGCTTGACACAAATCTAAAACAAAATATTTTTTTCTCTATAATTTTTTCTTTCCTTATCTGAGAATGATCTGTTTGTGAAAAATGATTGTACCATTAAATGATCACTTCTACTACTTCTTTATATGACGTATTTTTTAAGTGTTGGTCAAATTGAAATCTCTTTACACCAGATATATTTTTTACATATGAAATTACACAATGCAACTTTTGCATCAGATACAAGTTATTAATTATGCACTTTTGGCCCCATCTGAATAAACGACTTTTATCCGATTTTAATTTCGCCATTATTTACATCACATATTTTTTTTTTTTTCGAAAATAGTTCCCTCAGTTAAAATGATACGCTACCGATCAAAGAGAGATAATACATAAACATTTTTCAAACCTTAATTAGATCCCCCGCTTCCTATCCCAGTCTCTGTATTTTTCCAAATCAAAGGAGAAATCTGTATTTTTCCAAATCATTTGAGAGGATAGCGCCAAATATATTTCAATGTAGCATTTATCTCTTACCATCAGTTTTAATATCAGCCGTTAACCCATTGAAGGCGGTGGGATGTAAATTATACCAGTGGTGTAATTGTAAACAAACCAGGGTGTATAAGCTTTGGCAGAAGGTATACGCTAGAGCGTACACGCTATAACTTTATTTGAGAAACAGTGGGTATACGGAGTTCCTTAAAAAATTCCAGAAGGAATGCAGCGTATACCACCGTATACCCTTCACTGCATCCCTGATTTATACCACTTATTTTTAATCAAGATTTGTACTAGGATTTTTTACCCAATTTTTACTTTTATAACTTCAGTGAAAAAAAGCTGTAAAATTGCATTTCCTTATTTTCAAATAAAAAATTTCGAAAATTCTGGTGCCTGTTCAATAACACAGAAACATAATTATTTGTCCCTGAAAGAGTTAAACGACACTTTCTGTATTGGAACTGAAAAAATATTTGCAAAATTGTAAATTTATATACGGATATATAATGTATATATATATGTATATTCACCGAAGGAAAAATATCGACACATGCATTTTTGACGGATTTTATTAACGTTTATGCAATTATATAAATTTATATGCACATAATATTATAACACATTCACATTCATTTACAAAGAATATAGCGAAAAGCAGAAATATATAAATGCATATGATATTGCATATAATCCGGACTCTAGTAAAAAACATTTTTTTTTGTTCAATCTATTTGTAATATTTTTAATTGCTAAGCTACTGTCCAGGGCCTCTGAATACATATTGATAATAGAAGGCCCTGAATATCAAACCACTTAAACCTTAGATGGGCAATTTTTTATTTTGTTTCGAAAAAATTATATATGATTCTCTGAAAGGTTTATTACACAGGAAAAATAATGAAAAAAAATCAGAGATACATTTTTCATATAATACGTCATTCTTTTCTTCTGTTGCATATCGGCAATACAAGTAAAAAGTCCTTCCGGCCAGTGCCGGGAGGAAGAGGTAGCTTTCATTTTTTCTTATTTTAAAAAAGCCAACTTATATTATTCAAACACACGAAGCTCAATTAAGTGGAAACCGAATGTAGGAGATTCAATAGTAATTTTTATCAATACTAAATCATTATGAATGAGAATTTCGCGAAATTAGTCAGCTTTATCCAAGCTGTTTTTATTTAAAATAACTTATATTTGGCTGCCAAATTCGGCGATTTCTTAAAGTGCCTGCCATTTTAAGACAACATGGTGGATGAGGCTAACCAGTGAACTTGGTCGAGACCTTAGTAATTGCTGTGCACATGCTCACTCACATCGGAATCGGTTGATATATACGAGTGCTGTCGCAGGCAAAAAATCAGATTTTTCAAAATGTCACCCACGTTAGAAATTGAAACTGCTATATATGAGCCATTTTTTAAGATAAAGACAAACAAAAAATGCTCCTGAATCCTTATATCAAGGTCAAATACTTAAGCAAGAAACCTTTTTCAATTTCTAATTTTTTTGCACCTCACTTTAAATATATATATTTTTTAATTTAATGGCCGCCATTTTGAAACAAGATGGCTGGTGTAGCTGGCCAGCGAACTTGGTCGAGATATTGATGTATACTATCCACATGCCTTCTTCCATCGAAATAGGCGAATGCGTGTGGTATCGCGAGACAAATACAAGATCGTTTCAAAGTGTTAGCCATGATAGAAATTTAAAGTGCTATAATTCAACCACTTTTTAAGATATAAACAAAAGAACAAATTTTCAGAAACAAAAACTGCTCCAGAATCTTTGTATCAAGGCCAAACACATAAAAAAAATCTTTTTCATTTTCCAATTTTTTAATACCTCATTTTAAATTTTAAATTACATTTTTTTTAAATGGCAACCCTTTTGAAACAAGATGGCGAATGAAGCTGGCCAACGAACTCGGTCGAGACATTGGTATGTACTATGTACAGACCAAGTTACATTCAAATCGGTTCATAAAGACGCCTGCTATCGCGTGACAAAAATCAGGTAGTTTTAAAATGTCAGCCACAATAGAAATTCAAAATGTTATAACTCAGCCATTTTTTTAGATATAGACGAAATAAAACCTGTTCCGGAATCTTTGTATTAAGGTCAAACACATACGAAAAAACTCTTTTTCATTTTCCAATTTTTTGGTATCTCATTTTAAATTTAATTTTTTTCAAATTTTTTTAAATGGCCGCCATTTTGAAACAAGATGGCGAATGAAGCTGGCCAACGACCTCGGTTGAGTTATTTGTAAGTACTATGTACACACCAAGGTACATCCAAATCGGTTCATAAATACGTCTGTTATCACGTGGCAAAAATCAGGGCGTTTCAAAATGTCAGCCACACTAGAAATTCAAAATGCTATAACTCAGCCATTTTTTAAGATGTAGACGAAACAAAATCTGCTCCCGAATCTTTTTATCGAGGTCAAACACATAAGAAAAAAATATTTTTTCACTTTTCAATTTTTTGCTACCACCAGTGACCCGGAGCCGAACAATTTTTGATGTTCCAGCTCCAGCTCCGCTCCTAGAGAAAATACCGTGGCTCCAGCTCCGGCTCCGGCTCCAACTCGGCTCCGACTTCGCGCTTTTAAGTTGCAGATTTTAATATACACGTTTAATTTTTCGCTCACAAATACTTTCTATCTTTATTAAAGATCTGACAAAATTCATTTTTCTTCTCATCAAACTTGAAATGCTTGTTCAGAAAATACGACATCTTTTAGCTTTTGCTTTTAAAATAGGAAGTTTGGTAGAATTTTAAACACAAAAATCTTAAATTTCTTCTACACTTTTCAAACAGCCAAAATTGTAAGACTACACATGTAAACAACAAGCGGCCATATTTGTTTTCAAATAGTGTTGTCACTTAGTTCAAGTAGAAAGTAGAAGTAAAGTAGTGTTGCCATTTTCTGAGAAGTTTTCCTTCCCTAATAATAATAATAATAAAAACCTAAAAAATGATATAATTAAAATACTGAATAATGATGTAATTAAAATATTTTAAGCCTAGAAATTTAAAAGACTGAAAAAAAAAAGATTTAAAAGAATATTAAAAACTAAAGGAGCCCTGGAGCTGGGGAAAATTTAGAGCTTCAGCTCCGGCTGCAGCTCCATGAAAAACACAGCTCCGGAGCGCTCCGGCTCCGGGCTCCAGCTCCAGTTCCGGGTCCCTGGCTACCACATTTCAAATTTAAATTTTTCTTAAAATTTTAAATGGCCGCCATTTTTAAACAAAATGGCGGATGAAGCTGGCCAACGAACTCGGTTGAGACATTGGTCTGTACTATGTATAAACGAAGTTACATCCAAATCGGTTCATAAATACGCCTTTTATTGCGTGACAAAATTCAGGACGTTTCAAAATGTCTGCTTCGCTAGAAATTCAAAATGCTATAACTCAGCCATTGTTTAAGATATAGACGAAACAAAAACTGCTACGGAGTCTTTGTATAAAGGTCAAATACATAAGAAAAAAATATTTTTCCGTTTTCAATTTTTTGGTACCACATTTCAAATTTAAAATTTTTTTAAAATTTTTAAATGGCCGCCATTTTGAAACAAAATTGCGGATGAAGCTGGCCAACGAACTCGGTCGAGACATTGGTATGTACTATGTACACACCGAATTACATCCAAATCGGTTCATAAATACGAGAGTTACAGTGTGACATAGGTCAGATATATATATATTGATTGATATATATATATATATATATATATTGATTGATATATATATATTGATTGATATATATATGTCAATTTTGAACGGAAGGTGGTTTCGGGGTCTGGGGGTCATGATCGATGAAAATATACCAAAGTTTTTTGAAATCGCTTTCCTCCGAACGGCTGCAATAGGTAGCTTTTTGTAAAGAAAGCTACCTAAAACGTTCGTATGACTGTTTTACGCTAAAATAATGCAAATTAATAAATATTTTAATAAGTATGTCTCCAAATACCTTATTTTATATTATTATTTATTTTATAAAATTTAACATTTAACCCTTTAATTCCCATGATAGAATACGTTCTAGAAATTACGTTGTTCAGAGAATCTGACTTTACACCAGAAAGTTTCAATAGTTAATTTCGCTTTATTTAAAAACGGTCGGAATGTTTGTTATTAATTAAAGCACATATTGCTATTTTAATTTTCTGGTGTGAATTGGGTATATACGAATAAAAAAAATATATTAAATTCAAAACACTGTTGTTTGCATATATGCAAAGCTGCGCACTAAAGGGTTAAAATATATTTCTCATTCGAAATTTCTTTTACTTCAAATTTTATTTATCCTCTATCTCATTAAAGAAAATTCTGGTCTTCAAAATAAACACTAAGAGTTTATCAAGTCTTGTCTTGTGACTTACTAATCGTAACAAAAGCTAATTTAACAAAACTCCGTGAGAAAATAAATTCTCACTTGTTTCAATAATTCTTTTCCAAACTATTAAGCCAACATCTGCTACTGCCATCTGTTATTAAAAATAAACATTATTTTCTTGATACATTTTAACAGTGCAGAGACAGAGAGAAGTTCAGAGACTAAATTTTCTTGCATAGGAGCATCATATCCTTGCTTTTCAAGTTCAAATAAGCATGAATTCTTTCATTTTTATTGTTTTTATGATTAAGTTTAGATCAAAACCCCTCTCAGACAAAGATTCTGCTTGCATCACTGCATTTTTATGTTCCGTTTAAAATACTCCAAAATCACAGTTAATAATTATTATACATTTTTCCTTTCTTCTATTTTCATAAAAAGAAAATATTGGATTCGTGAAAAACTTTTATTTCCAGTTTTTAATGGATTTACACTATTTCATATATCCTGAATATGATTTGACTAATTTTGTACATATGTCTGCCAGCGAAACACAGAAACTGTGTGCGTGCTGTAAAATAAGAACTAATGCGCGGAATTCGGTGAAATTTCACATATATTTACTCATTGACATATATTGCTTCTGATTAAAGTTTGATGTATATCGCTTAACAAATGCCGCTTCCATGCCATGTTTTTTACAAGTTACGTTTACCTATATTTCTGCATCTACGACATGGAATTTCACCAAACTTAGTTTGTGTTAATTAATAACTTTTAATGTTTTCGTAGAACAGGTGGAGTGTAAACTATAAATTTTTTTAACAGAAATCGATTTCTAGAAGCTTCAAATATGCGAATCTAAAATTGCAACTCATTGCGCTAAGTAGTTTTTGAGTTAATACTTAAAAAATTACACTCATTGCAACATGTTTTCCAACGATTACAAATTAATTTAATATTAGGAGTTCCAAATTCCTTAATTACTTGACCGAATGCCTTGCCGTTGGTTATCCTAAGGGGAAATTTACCTAAAGAGCCAAATACAAGAAGGATGCCTGAATTTACCCGACGGTGGTCGCACGATCTTTTATCTAGGGAGGGCCAAATTTGTAATATATATACAGGGTGTCCGGTCTCAACCGTGTTCAATGGCTAATTCCTAAACCGTTAGTCATAGACATATAGTTCCAATTACAAAAATGTTTTAAATCAGGTAAAGAAATATTTTAAAAGCGATTTGGGTCAATAAAAACATTTCTTAAAAAATTACGAAATTTAAATTTTTATACGGTCCCCCGGTCCTATAAGTTATATTTAGTAAAATTTTCCTATTACACTGACAAGTAAGACAAAAAAAGTCCTATTCATATAACACTAAAATTGATCGAGTTATGAAACTTTAAAAATGCATGGCTTATCCCACTTTTCTGCTCTGAAAACAAATGAGTTTGGCTTGGCTTTGAGGGGTCACATACCAAGTGCTTTAAGTATTCGAAGATCTTATTTCATGTGTATCTGCGCTTTGAAAAAAAAATGTACAAGTATTACGATTAAGTTAACATTTATTAAGTTTCAGATTGGCTAAAATAACATATGTTTTATTTTGTCAGTATTTGAGACTTTCTTTTATGATTTCTTTTAAAAAAATTATGTTATTTTTATAAGTTTTTATGTTACATCAACGATCGTATGTATATTTTTCCAGTTCAAAATTTGTACTCGAACTTTAACTCACTTTTAATTATCCGATCGAGATTACATTTTACATAGTGCTTACATATGCAAATCCAATAACAATCTAATATTATTATGATTTTCGGTGGTTACCATTTATACTTATTTTACAGGATAACACAAAAAATTTCGGATAAATTAACACCAAGAAGTTTAAGAAAAAATTTTAGATTAGACAATACAAGACTGCGATTGTTGGTTTTTTTAATTTTTATGTATTTTTTAGCACTGAATCCGAAAGTTATTAATTTTTAACCATCATGTCAGGACATTTCGCAAATAATAAATTTTCAAATTTAAAGAATAACAAAAATCGGATACTATAAAATAGAGGAGATGGTTGTGTTTTTTAACTTTTGATAATTGATTTTTCCGTACTTTTTAGACTGAATCTCAAAATGACCTTCATTTTTAACCATCACGTTAGAATTTTTTTGCAAATCGTAAATGTGTAAGTTAAAAGATAGCAAAAATCGCATACTATAAAACATATGTAAAACTTTTTGTTTTATTTTATTTTATTTTATTCAATAATTTATTCGATATTTTTGCTTATCCTGGGATTCTTACAGCTAAATAGCTGAGTAGTCCGATGAGATGAGGGAGAAGATTCAATTTTAACTTTGAACTTTTTAACTTTGAAATTTGCGAAATATCCTGATGTGATGTTTAAAAATGAAGGTCAATTTCAGATTCAGCGGTACAGAATACATAAGAATCAATTATCAAAAGCTAAAAAACATGACATAACCCAACTTTTGCAGACTAGTGTAATCTAATAATATTTTTAAATACGTATCATTTTGTAAAGAATTGAGGCTGTTAATTTAGCATAATTTTATTTAACAAAAAATTCTGTTTTTTCTTTCTTCTTAAATGTTTATTACAAATTGTATATTTTGTATTAATATGTCAGAATGATTAAAGATTTCAAATTTATACTGCAATGTTAATTTTACTCTCAACCATTTTTTTAATATATCTGACGAAATTATATTTCGACTAAATTTGTGAATGACCCCCAATTTGCAGCAAAAAATATGCTCCAACTTTAAAAGCTATTACTTGGTCAATTTTAATCGTAGAATAACGAGACTTTTTGTGTATTACTTGTCAGTGTAAAAGGAAAATTTTACTAATTATAACTTATAGGACCGGGGGACCGTATAAAAATTTAAATTTCGTAATTTTTTAAGAAATGTTTGTTGACCCAAATCGCTTTTAAAATATTTCTTTACCTGATTTTAAACATTTTTGTAATTGGAACTATAAGTCTATGACTAACGGTTTAGGTATTAGCCATTGGACACCGTTGAGACCGGACACCCTGTATATACACACATATATATGAATTAGAGTCCTTCACGGATGGGATTATACTCGATAATTCTATTTCAACCCGACCTGAACACGACACATTTTAACCTAAATCCGACCCGAACCCAAAGTAGAAGAAAATTAATCCATATTTTAATGTAATTGTGTAAAAATAGTCTACAATTATACCTCTAGTTTCAGTTTTAATTTTTAGGTAGAAAAATTAACATATATATATATATACTCATTAATATTCGAATATATAATTTTTCATCTGAAAAAATATTCTGAACTTTCTCTTGAAAATAGGATCAACCCGAATCTGACTCGAAAGAGTCAAAAACCAACCCGAACTTGAAACGTTTAAAATCAACCCCACCATCAACGAATAAAATTATCATCAGCCGGAACCGATCTGTTCCACTGGTCGGGTCAAGTTGGAGTCGGGTAAAATCGGGTTACCTCACTCGCTGCAGGGCTCTATTTGCGTGCTATCGTTTGTCTGTGTACTTCCAGTAAACAAACAGACGCACTGACATACACACTCACTCAGAGCGAGGATTTGCCCTCCACCCCCCCCCCCCAAAAAAAAAAAAAAAAAAAAAAAAAAAACTTTCGCGAATGCTGTTACACTTGGCAAATTTACAAACTTAGTTCGCAAATTTGTTCAAAACTTTAATAAAAACTATAATACACTTTCTATTTCTGATAAAACAGGCAAAAGTTACAAATCTAATTGGGGATATTATTAAACTTTTTACAAATAAGAACTATATTACACTTTTTAATTATGGTAACTTGGCAAAATTATAAAACTAGTTGCCAAATACTGAAATTCGACTTGGCAATTTAAACTCTTCTCCCCCCCCCCCCCTAATAAAAAGTCTTAGCGATGGCCCTGCACTCACTAGAATGCTGCAAAAAATTAGTTGACACGATTTCTGAAAATTATCTCCAAAATATTTTTTCGGATGGATATTTGAATATTAATGAATATATATTTATTTTTCTACCCAAAAGATAAAATCGTCATTAGTGATGTAATTAAAGATTCTTTTTCCATCATTGCTTTCAATACGGATTAATTTTCTTTCATTTCTGGTTCATGTTGGGTTGAGGTCGACGAAAATTATTTTGACGGAATCGGGGTTGCAGATAAAAGAAAATGGTTATTTTTGTCTGTTTCGGAAGGGTTTTTGGGTTGACTTGATATAAATTTTCAGGTTCGGATCTCACATAAACCGAACCAAGCAGATCTCTAACACTCACACTCCTATTAAAATTACAGATGAATTGTAGGATGTCAAACGATGTTTATTTTAAAACATAAATTTCACAGCTTGTCAAAAAATATTGTTGAAAAATGAAGTGAAAAAAATAGCTCTTTACAAAGTTTATTTTTGAACCACATCACTGGTCACCTAATCTTTATAGGCGGGCGAATCCACAAAAGAAAAAGTTTCCACACAACTTTGAGTGTTACTTGAAAGGAAAAACTCCGCTTCCTACTCTTCTTCCACCCGGCAACTTCCAAATAAGGAGTCATTCAATAATACAGATTTTACGCGCACATATATGACATATACACAGCAGCGTGTCAGCCACTTATTTTGAACAGCCCTCCGGTATCAGTCGAACCACTGTAGACCCACCCTGGCCCCTAAAAAAATACTAACGTATAGAAACAACAGTTGGTATCAGGTAAGCTGGATAACCCGATTTTTCCCGAAACTTGGTCCGGGTCGACCCTAGATTTTGATGACAGAAGTAACTGGAAAAAATCAGCTGACAAATGACTACCGAAAAAGCATCAAGTGACCAAATTATTTAAATTTGTCAGTGAAAATAAGCAATGTCATCCTGAAAAAAAGCAGTTAAAGGTACACCTAACTACAGTCCTTTCTGGGCAATAAATAAAATTTTATTTAAAAGCAAGCTGCGACCAGGTGCGAGCCCAACAAAAAATATTTCGTTGAGCAGCAAATCGACTCAAACCCGAAATAGATCAATCAATCCGATCCAAAACACATAATCTGATAACATTGATCCAAAGTATAATGTAATTATGGAAGACACTTTTCAATCATATCTCCAATATCAATATTATATTTATGAACACAAATAAACATGTATGGCGTTATTCATATCCATCTATATAGTTTATTATCTGAAATAGATTTCTGCGAGGGTTGGGTTGAACCCAAAAATTCTGCTTAAAGTCAACCCAAAACAGAAAAAAAAATTGACCCAAAACTCACCCAAACCCAAAAACAATTTTTTTGTTTGACCCGAAACAGTTTAACCGAATCCAACGGGAAACAAAAAAAGGTCTCTAATTTAATACGATTAAAAAAAAAAACCTACATTCATATCTCTAAAATGAATCTTTTATGTAGAAAATAAACCTGTAACTGAGTTAAACCGAAGTATCAAAACTGAGCCCGAACCGAAACTATTAGAGGTAACCCGACCCGAGCCCAACGAAAAAAGTTATTTCCAATCCGAGCAGCGGTTCGGGCAGGTTTCAGGTAAAATCCAGTTACCTGAATCGATGCAGGACTTTAATATTCTAGACCGTTTTTGAAAACTCAGATTAACTCAAACTGACGCTATAAATTATACGTAATTCGACTTGCAAAGTAAAAAAAAAAAGCGACAAGCTTACCGGGTCTTTATTTTATAAACTAACCTCAAGTCAATTTTAATCTGCACCCGACTCGACCCCACCCGAGTCTCAAATCGATGATCAGACCCCTACTTGCCGGTTACTCCAGTTGATTTTGTACCTGCGGGTTTGTACCTGCCTTGTAAATGGGCGGGTGACCGCCTGATCGACGCATGGCGGCGAGCAACCTGACGAGCGCCTAAGCCATCCTGTCTGCAGTGCCTAATACTTTGTTTAGAACCTTGTTATGCCGGTTATTTAACACTGAGAAGTTGTGACAAGGAAAATCAGGTTACCCGACCTACCAAGTTTATACACCCAAGTCAAAATATTTTCTACAACGACAATTAAATTTTGACAGCGACGGAGAGGGGGGGGGGGACATATGCTCTCCGGACCCCCCCTCCTCTATCGCCGTCCCTGACAAAATATGATGTCAAAATTATCTGTTCGTATTGAAATTGTTATATATACAGTAACGAAGACGGTGTTGCCAACTTAGCCCCTTTCTTATTAAGAAAAACTACCATTCATTTTTGTATATTAGTTTTTGTTATATTCATTCACGGTATGTCCGTCATTGAATAAAACAAAATATACTCTAGAGAAACCCTGTTAAGATGGTATTTTTTGTAGTTAAAAAAAATGAGACAACATTGGCGCTGAGATATCGTCGGTATCATGTCAAAGTATCCAATGTGAAAATAGTCACACACAAAAAAACTATTTCAATTGTGGATTCAAAATCAGCGCCAAGCAGCAGTAAACAATTATTATATTTTTCGGGTGCTGTTTTATATCCTATTTAAGCATGCTATTGAGATAAATCATTTGAATAAGTTTACTTGCCAAAAAATCACATTGGATAGTTTGATATGGTATGCTTATTTGTACGTTTTCAGCTTCGTTAAACTTTCAGCTTCAAACTATCCAATATGCCACATTGGATAGTTTGACTTGTATAATTTTTTTTTCTTTTGCCAGGTTCGACATTCCATAGTAACGAATATGCCATATTGAATAGTTTGACTTGTAAAAATTTTGTTCTTTTCCCAGATTCGCCGTTTCATAGTAGCAAATGTGTCGTATTCAATAGTTTAATTTGTAAAAATTTTGGTATTTACATATTCAATATAAAACTCTTAAGAATTTTCTTTAATAATTTTAATAACGAATATACGGTAAATTAATAAAGAACAAAGCTTATTTTTAAACGATCTCTTTATTTTATAAAATATAAGAAAACAAAAATGTCTCAAATAATGGGGTGAGCAACAACAGTCACTTCATACCCATAATTATAAATAGTAATCTTCGCGCTATTTATTCTAAGAAACTCATAGCATGCATAGAGTGTAGCATTTATAGGTCCTTTACAGGGACACTCCAAAGAATCCCGTTACATTACGCTTAATGGGGAAAGAAACGTCTGCTGTTTAGTTTAATTATGTTACACTATTTCAAACATAATGCAATTTATATACATTATTGAGGTTCACAGCAACATGCCTACGTTAGAATATGACGTGTACAACAGTTATCGTTCATTTACAGGGACACACAAAATATTTCGGTTAAAGTGATTAGCTATTAGCGATAATTGCTGGAAATGCGTTTTATATTATGGTATGCGTTTTAAAACCATGTGCATACTACGTGGTATTTACGAATTCTATAGATTGTATACAGGACTACCTAAAATAATTCGTTGGCATTACTAAGTATGATTCTGAACAGCATAAACGTACTTTTTAACTGTGTTATGCATTTCAAAGCGGAACTATAGTTAGTGCATTAGATGTGTGTCCAATATAAGTAAAATCATATACAGGACCACGCAAAAAACTAGAAACATGGACAATTATGGATGATAATTTCTGGAAGTATCATTTTAGTAGTTTTAGCGTTTTTTAGCTTTGCATGAAATTTTTAGCTTAACATGCGGCATGTATAAAAATCCGTAGGTAATATACAGGGCTGCACAAAAGTATTCAGTTATGTTCATCTATTGGTAGAAATGACTTAATGTGAATTTTCAACCCATTATAATTTTAAACACTTTCAAACAAGGTTGAAAAGTGTTTATGAATTCGGTTTGTCTGTCCATGCTCTAACTCACGTAAATATACTCGGATTATCATGCAATTGAAAAATGTTAATGGTACTTACAATGGCATGTTCGGTATTGCATATGAAGCATGTAACATTAATAGTTCATTTACAGGGTCACTCAAAAGATGTCCATTACATTATGGTATATGGGGAAAAATCGTTTGCAGAGAATTTTAATGACATTACGCTATTTCAAATGTGCTAAAACTGATATAAATCCACAAATTTCATTAAAATAATATTACGACAGAATAAGGCGCATGCAGTCATAGCATTTGTCGTTCATTTACAGGGACACACAAAAGAAATGGGTTACAGTACTGTCAGTGAGTAATAATTGCTGGAAGTGCGTTTTTGAATTTCGGTATACGCTTTTAGATTTAACCTTTTTTTTTTTTTGCCTGTTGTATAAAAATTTTATACCTCGTATACAGGGCTGCACAAAAGAATTCACTAAAAAACAATTACCGTCCATAGACAGAAAAAGTATTCGAATCAGTTTGTGAAGTCCTATAAATGATCTATAGATTTGTATATAACCTAGATAGTATGCGACAATTTAGTTTAATAAAAAAACATGTAACGCAATTTACACTATCAGCCTTGAGCAATTTCCGCCAATAAACGAAAATATACTCGAACTTCTTATATAGCCCTGTATATTATCTGCAGATTTTTATACATCTTACGTAATATGGTAAAATTCAATTCAGGCAAAAAATTGTTATAAATACACTTCCAGAAATTACCAATCATAGCCGGCAATGTTTTCAGATTTTTGTGTAGCTCTGCATATTAGGAAATTCTACTAACATATTTTAGTACAGTAAAAAGAAATGAAAGACCGAAATTGCATAACCCAATTAAAAACCTACCTTAAGAAATTCACGCGAATACAAAGTAATGCTTTCAAATTCTTTTGTATAGCCACGTATATGATCTATAGAATTTATACGCTCGACGTAATATTCATATAGTTAAAAACTCATACTATAATTGAAAACGCACTTCAAACAACTATCGGTAATAGACAGCAGTATAACCGAATTTTTCTGTGTGTCCCTGTAAATTAACGATAACTATCATACATGTCATATTCTACAGTAAGCAACTTGTAATGTAAATCTATTACGGATGTCAATTTCACTTTGTTTGGAATATTTTAACATTATTAAAATACGCTTCAAACATTTTTTTTTTGTTTTCAATAAGCCATTATACAACAAAATTCTTTTGTATGAAGCTGTAAGTAATAATAAATGGCTTGCACACCATATTCTGCATAAAACGTTTTTTAATACACTTGATAAAATCATATTAATTTCATTATGTTTTAAATATCGTAACACCATTAAAAGACACCACTCTTTTTTCCTATTGAGTGTACGGGATTGTTTTGAGTATCCCTGTAAATGAAATAAATTTTTTCACATTCCATTAACAATAGAAAACATATGTATAAACGTCAAAACATATGTCAATCGCGTTAAATTTCAATCCATAAATAAAACTGTTTTTGTCTTCCTGATAAAAAGACTATTTTCATATTGAATAGTTTGACATGGTACGGATGCTTAGAAAAAGGAAAATATCCAAACATTTGCGGCAGAGGATAGAGTATGCCATATTGGACAGTTTGACATTGTAAATTTTAGAAAAAATTGTATATTGGATACTTTGAAATATTCATTATCTAAGTTTCTAAGCAAGCTAGAGACGTGACGATTTTGATTAGTACGTATCATGCACAATACAACCAAATGGCACAAAATACGAAAAATACATTTTTTCACATTGGATAGTTTGACATGGTAGCGACGATATACACTGCTCAAAACAATTAAGGGATCACATGATTTTAACGAAATTACGCAAATATATACACCGATAAGTAACGTAAAATAAAACATCCATAATTTAAAGTGCTGTAGAAAACAGATAAAGAAAACTTCACACGTAAATTAAAGTTTATGACGTCAAAAACTGGAAAAAGGTGATAAGTGCAGAAATCGGGATTTTGCAGAAACGTCTCTTTCACTGCCTCAGTTGTATAATTAAATTGCTCAGCTTGTATTTTGAGAAAAGGTGGCTTGAAAATGTCACAACAACATGATTTACCGCAATCCATGGCTTGGTGTGTTATCGGGACAGTTGAATTTGGGGTAACACAACGAAGTGTAGTGGACGCTGTTGGAGTCGCAAGAAGTGTCCATGAAAGGCTGTGGAATCGATTCCAAGACACATGGAATGGTAGTCATCGACAAGTGCAAGGTCGAAAATGTGCTAACACAGAAACTGATGACCGATATATCCTGTTAACATCCAGTCGAGACGGAATGGGCAATGCTACTCAGCTGCTAACACAGTTGTTCTTGGCCAAAGGACGAAGGGTGTCCAGCCAAATAGTCCGAAATAGGCTTCATCAGGGTGGTCTCTATGCACATAAGCCAATGGACTGTATTTTGTTGACCTCAAGCCACTGTGCGGCCCAAAGAAGGTGGGGAACTGAACATCGAGTTTGGAGGCAACGTTGTTGGAGTGAAATTCTGTTTACAGACAATTCCCGATTCAGCCTGGATGTGACATCTGATGTGTTTTGGCATGGAGAGAAAGAGGCACTCAAAATAATCCCACACTCGTTCGTGAAAGATCACATTACAGACGGGGTGGGTTGATGCTCTTGGTTGGAATTAGCATAGGTGGACGTACGGGCCTGCATATCACTCGTAATACCTCATGTCGTATTATATGTTGCAGTAATTAGTGATTTCTTTTTTTCCTTGCATCATAATGCCAGACTTTATACAGTTCGTCATGTGGAAAACATACTTGAAGCTAAAACAATACTGCGTATGGAATGACCAGCATGCTCTCCTGGCCTAAATCCGATTGCGCATGTTGGGAACCCACTCAGACGACGCATTGCTACGAGACCGAGGCCTTCCTTTAC
The DNA here is from genome assembly GCA_963932465.1 of Maratus speciosus. Taxonomy (NCBI): domain Eukaryota; kingdom Metazoa; phylum Arthropoda; class Arachnida; order Araneae; family Salticidae; genus Maratus; species Maratus speciosus. The sequence goes on along the minus strand of OZ010787.1, from coordinate 36,784,990 downwards.
TGTCCGTGACATGGATATTGCAATTCTTGAGCAGTGGAACAGTATTCCCCAAGTCTTATCGATAACCTCATCGTATCCATGGAAAACCGGTGTGCAGCAGTCTTAGCTGTTCGAGGAGGCCACACGCCATATTAAAAACCTTGCATCATTTCTAAACAATACTTTTTTTATGATTTACATGAAATCAAATTGTTGCCCTTAACCATCTTTTCATGTTCTTTTCATCTTTTCAAAAAATAAAAGCTCCCTTACCATTTTTTTTGCGTCTTTTTTAATGTATTGTGCATTGTTACACTTGTATTATCCATTTTATGCCCATACATTGCTGTTTTGCACTGTTCTCTTCACTTTTTTGCTTGCTTCCCTATTTTTTGTAGCAGTGTAGATGAAGCACATTACGCCATTCGATGACTCCTATGCAGCACTTTTAATAACTGTGACTAACGACACATTTCCTTTATTGGGTATATTTAATAGTCGAATTCGCAGGGTGTAAGTGATTTTCACTATTTTAAACCATAACTTAGGAATACCCAAATGCTGTCAATAGCTCCTATTCATATGTGACAGAGGAATACTACATGATCTTTCAGCTTCATAACAGGTGTAAGCGTCAGAAAATATTAATTTCAGTTTTGGAGTCCACTATCTGCCTACTTTTTCAAGACTCATTCTGCAACTCAACTTATACTGCCCTTGTCAGTCTTCTTTTATTCTTAAACTAGCTGCCCCGCCCGGCGTTGCTCGGGCCCGTAATAATATTCTTAAATGAACCTGAATATTTTATCGCAGGTCCGTAGAGAAGGGTGGAGGGGTAGAGATGGTGCAAATTACCAGGGCCGAACTCTAGTTCAGTTTCGCTTTTTTAAGTATTACAGGGATAGCCGATTTCCCCACTATATACTCTAGGCGCTATGTTAGCAGTCTCCAGTGCAAGACTATAGCGCCTAGAATATATAGTAAAAAAGCGCTAAAATATTGTATCCCTTAAATGTGCAACGATGCTGCTGAAATATGAAGATCGCAGCGACATCTGCAGGATATTTTCTTCAACTGCAAGATATTGCTAGTCTATACAATGTAATACGAAAATCCCGCAGATGTCGCTGCGATCGACACTTGGGATTTTAGCAGTACCGTCGCACATTTAAGGAATACAAATTTTTAGCACTGTTTGGATAGCATATTTCCACACTAGGTATTCTAGACACTATAATTAAAAAGTGGCGTCATTACCCCGATGCAGTGGCGGAATTACCCCAGTATCCTGGGTAATCCCGCCACTGTACAGAAGTTGAAATATATATATATATATTTTTAATGTGTGCTTACTTTACACATATGATTATGGTTAAATTTATACAAATACTAAAGATCATGATTCAGCTTCAGAATTTTTACTATTACAAAATAAACATTTTTTTGAGGTGAAAAAAATTTAAATTCCCTTAAGGTGTCGCTATTCCACCGGTCTCCTCTATACACTTGACGCTCCACATTTTGGACTGCGATTGCCAGTTCATACGGTATCATAGATTGCTTGAGCATTCTGTTTCTCAGAACTTTTCGTGATGTCATAACATTTCACACAAAACATATCGTTGCATTTTCATTACAATGTTTTTATTTTTCTCAAAGTTATTACTGTCACCCCATGTTCAGTTAGGATGAAACTAGTATTTTTGACTAAATAAGTGGTTTGCCATCCCATGTTCTATGGAAATTTTTCATCTTCTTGAAACATCCTCTTCCTCCTCCCATTTATCCTCTCTGCTCTATCACCCCTCTGAATTTGTTGGTTGAATTCGGCAACACCCTGTATTTAAAGGTCGAGTTCCCACAAAATCCAAGCTTTATATTTTTTTCTTTAAATCTACATTTATAAATGTCAAATTGTTGAATTTATTTACCATGGCACAAATATTTCATTCTTTTTTTTTTTCAAAATACTTCATTTTTATTAAAATGTAATTTTGTACAGTTGGTTGCTTATTAACCCTCTATTGGGCGCATTTCTGGGACTCCTGCGTTCGGACGCAGTGTGCCTGGTAGGCCCCTGTTAGAAAATCATATAACCACCTAATTAACCTTTAACTGATGTTACCGGTCTCTCAGACCGCGACTTTTTTCAATTTTTATAGTTTAACTTCCAATTTTCAGTTTAACTACAAACACTACCGAAATTTTGTTCCGTTTGGAACTTTAGTACTATCACCAGAGACTTTTGAATAGGTGAATTTTAATTATAACAGTCCTGTACAAAAAGTTTAGTACTAAAACACCATCCTATGAGTTAATCGCGTCTTTTAAACATCTTTCGATGGAGTGGTCTCACAGACCGCTTCACACTAGTAATGTGACAATTTCTGTGACATCAGTTAAAGGTTAACTCAATTCTAGCATTCTTAAAAGGGATCAATGACCTTCATTAAGTCGTTCAAAGAAAGAATATTCAAAATTCTATTAAAAAACATCATTTATTAATCTCAAAACAAATAAAAAAATACTGAAATTTAAATCAGGCCTGTCTGACCAGCTGCGCCAGACTAAGTGTTGAAGAAAAAATCCTCACAGTTAAAATTACAATAAAAGTAATATTTATGATTTTAGGTATAGCATGTCTACACGAAAATATTTAACAGAAACAAGTAATTTTTAAGTAAAAAATAAATAAAACCGAATTCAAAAGAGATTGTTTCTTAACTTATAACGCGGAAGGTGGCATATTTTAGTGAGAGTGGGTTGGCACAAAACAGCAAACTGTTGTAGTAACCCATTACTTTTAAAAACACTTCCTTTAAATCCCATTGTTGTCAATACAGCTCCCTTTCACGTGTTAGTAGAAGGTGCTATATTAATGTTTTGGCGTGTCCCTGTGAATAATGTATACTATACGATAACTATTTTTAAAAGAAAGTAAGTAGTAGCGGAGACCGGGGGAATGGCGCCACACGGAGTTATGCCGCCACCCTGCCTATTTGAAAAATTAACTGCAGTTTGAGATGGTGAATGTGCCTGCATTATGGCTGCCAAGAATAGAAATAGTGCCTAGAGTGAGAGTGATTTTGTTGTACGTCGTTTGTTATAGTGAAAAATGTGGTTTTCATCTAGTTGCTTCTTATTTTGGAGCTTCAAATGAGTAAACACCTTTTATTGTAATATTAGGCAATTAAGATAATATTACCCGTAATCTACATGCATTCGTCGAGATTTTGATGCAATTGGTTGAACAAGTTCGGTTCTTCTTTCGGCTTTGCTGGGGGGATTTCCGCTATATTGTCTTCTCGGGGTAATGCTGCCACCATGGCAAAGGGTGACTTTTGCAATTTGAGTTAAATTGTAAGCTTAGTACATTAATAAATCTAGCTTAAGGAACATTGTAATTACTCATTATTCTGCTAAATTACATTGCTTTCTAAATATTTCTAGTATGTTATGTGTTTCCTAGTATCCATTTTATGTATTTACTAGGTCATTAAAGTGTGGCGTCATTACCCCGATACAGTGGCGGAATTACCGCAGTATCCTGTGTAATCCCGCCACTGTACAGAGGTGGAAATAATTTTTTTTTATGTGTGCTTACTTTACATTCATGTTTACGGTAAAATTTATACAGATACTAATGATCATGATTCAGAATTTTTACTACTAAACATTTTTTTGAGGTGAAAAAATTTAAATCCCCTTAAGGTGTCACCATTCCCCCGGTCTCTCTTATGTATCATACCAATATGTTGAAATTCGGTTTAACTAACCAAATTTGCGTTAGTTGCAGCCTAGAAAGTAAAAAAAAAACACTAACAGACAATCATTTTAATTTTTGGATTCCAGTGAATTTATACTGAAGCAACTGCCAAAACGAACCCTTTCCAACAGATAAAAGGTTTATCAAAATTGGAGCATCCATTATAAAGGACTGGCATAAAAAAATTATACAAACTAATTGAATAATCTCTTTTGTTGAAAGACACTTTTCACTTTGTTAGACAACACATGGGCTATAGTATTTTCAATTAACCTTTAACCCTAGAATACTAACCTTTATATTTAGTACTTAAACACTAACCATGATTAAAATTTATTCAGTCCATATTTAAAATACATTTAAGGCATATTTATTTTAAAAATAATTCTTATACATACACTCATCATTTAAATTTTATTCAGAAAGTTATTCATTAAACATATCCTTTTAATATAATTCAGCAAAATAAGCATACTTAACCCGGGAGAACTCGCTAGTGAGAATGCTCAATTGCTTTTCTTTTACTTTACATTCATATAATATCAACTTTTTTTTGGTTGGCTTAGTACTTTTATTCACAAAATAGATAAAATAATTGAAAAATATTTTGAAATTTTAATTAAAATGAAAAATGATTTAAATAAGAGTCTTAAAAAAGTACGACTGTGAGAGAAAATCTTATGCAGCGAGTTCTCCCGGGGTTAATGTGTAAAAAAAAAAAGGTGTGTGAGTAAAATTTACGCAGTTTTGTATTCTAGGATTAACTACTGTCACAGAAAATGTCACATAGCTATTGCCAGCGGTCTCTGAGACTCCTTGATTGAATAATGAATAAAGGATCAATTAACTGATAGGAAACTATTTTTGTAACAATAAACAGTAGAACTACGCTAATCTGAACCCCGCCAAAATTCCGTTTAATCCGAACCGATTTTATTTTATAAAATTATACTTAAGAGATTAACTGAAAATATTGAGTTATTGTACTAAAAACAAAAAAGTACTTTTTGCACTTTTTATACTACGAAATTTTCCGGATTACAGGATGAATGTTGAGGAAAACGTGTAGAATTTAGAATTTTACAAAAAATGGCTGTAAAGTATGTTATTTATTCTTTAAACCGCTTGAATAGAAAAAAAAATTCAATAATGTAAAAATACAACATATGTACACGAATATAAAATGAATACATGCACTGTAGGTCTACTTGTAGAAGCCACCTTAAAAAAATCCCCTTAAAATTTATTTTTCTTTTCAGCAGCTTGATTTCGCAAATTATCTACAGAAATGCTTTCTCTCCCCCCCCCCCCCCCTCGTTGACGTAGTGACTGAGCTATTTATAGATTCGCTATTTTGTACCATTTGTAATGAGTTGTTACGCAATTTCTTATTCTGAAGTTACATTAGATTATTATAAACATAAAGAGTGATTAAACAAGCAATACCTTTTTTTTTCTGAAAGTCGCGCCGCATTACCCAGCATACCGGACCTTAGAATGCCGGTTTAGAGGATGTTTACTGTACTACTGAATACATATAACTTACATTTTCTTTTAAAAAACATATTTTTCTTTTCTATTTTTATCAGAATTTCGGTTAATCCGAATTTTTTGTAATCCGAACAGTCACCGGTCCCAATTAGTTCGGATTAGCGGGTTTCTACTGTATATGCACAGGATTAGTGTAATTAAGATTCACCTACTCAAAAGTCTCTAGGAATAGTGTCACGAGGCGTCTTCTCGTGTAGTGGTTCCCGATAGTAATTAGTACTGATGAGACCAATGAGTAATCATGCCTCTAAACAAAACAAAGAACATTTAATAATTAAGAAAAAAAATATTTACAATTTCTAATACATCAACGGTCTAGGCTCATCGCCCATCTCTCCCGTGGTTTCAGATCATTCAATAATAAACAAAATCGCAGTTTTTGCGACCAGCGGCCAAACATGTGTTCATCCTTCCAGGTCGAGGGCCTCTCTGCTCCCTCCCTCCAATGTTTATTTTCTTTTCAACCCTCGCATCTCCCATCCGCGGAGAGTCCACTTCAGAATTCCAGAGATGCATTAGGGGTGCGATGTTGTTAGAGTGTTCGGGAGCCACACGAATGTGACACCTCCCTTCCACTTTCTTTCATCTGTTTTCAACCGATGAACGGAAAGTCACTAAATAATCACTATCTGAAGTCATGGTGTCAGTCCATATCATGATATCAGTCCATAACACCAGTTTTTTTTTCACCTTAATAAGTAAATATTGTTCTCAAGTGGAGGTTATCGTTTAATTTCCCTTGTACCAGATCCATTTCCCCATGAGTGATAATAGGATCGAACCGCATAAACTTCTTAACACCTATCAGTGAACATTCAGTATATCATTCCAGTTTTTTTTTCTTACTTTCATTTAAAAAAACAGATATATAAATAAAACCACAATTACTATTAAAGAAATCTTCAATTTCATTACTCTTACTTTGTTTTTACAAACCTCAAATCCACTTTGATAACACATTAAAATTCAATGCAACAATCCTGCTTATACCTAGAATCAGTGTATAATTCCCATAAGCTCACACAACTATGTGATCTGTTACATTCATTCTGCCAAATTAGCATAATGCACCACATTATATTATACCTTTAATCGCTGACTTACCATTTTACAAATCATACAACAATTAAATTTAATATACATTAAAGAAGATGAAATTTCCACTATTATAAATCTCAATCTACTCATCTTCATTACAGTTTGGCTGCATAGTTTCATTTGAGATTTAGAAACGCTTTTTCCTCCCTTTCAGTCCACGGTATCTCATTAGAGATGTTCTTCTTTGTCAAAGCCGTTAACGGTATAGCAATCTGAGCAAAATTTTGGACATATTCTCGGTAATAATTAAATAATCCCTGGGCTGATTTTAACTGCTTTTTATTTTGGGGACTCTGGAGAGTTTCAATTACTCTTAACTTCTCGGGGTCCGGCCCATGCTCTCCAGATCCTACTATATGCCCTAAATACATAACTTTTTTGGACAAAATGACATTTCATAACATTAGCCGTAAAATTAAGCTCACCCAGAGTACCCACCACTGCTTCTAAATGTTCTAAGTGCTCGTCCCACGTTTTTGAGAAGACAATTATATCGTCAATATAACTATCAGCATATTCTGAATGCTCAATTAACACCCTATTTATCGTTTTCTGAAATATTCCAGCATTCCCATTCAACCCATATGGCATTACTAACCACCCATATTGTCCCTTCGGACCTATAAAAGATGTCAATTCTTTGCTCTCCTCCTCCATTGGAATAGTCCAACATCCTTTTAAAATATCTAGAGTTGTAATGTATTTAGCAGCCCCCGCTTTATACCTTAATTCAGTGGCATTCTGCATTGGGAATGGGGTCGTTTTAGTCGCTGCATTAAGGGCCCGGTAATCAACGCATAACCTGATACTCGCATCCTTTTTTGCTACAGAAACTCTTTGGTATGCTATCTCTGCTTGGGACGGTTCTATCAATCCCTTAGATAGCAACTCCTGTATTTGTTCTTCCACTACAGCTTTCAGTATTTCGGGCACCCTATAAATATGAGGTTGCTTCCTCTCAACATCAGGTTTTAATCTAATTACGTGACTTCCAACTTTTGCCCGCTTTACCTCCCCACTAAAAAAATTTTTATTCCTTTTTTAAGATTCTCTCTAACTGTTCCCTTTTCTCTTCCTCTAAGTGATTTAATTTCTCTGCTATTATCTCCTGAAATTCCTTATCATTCTCAGCGACCTCTCCCCCCGGAGCATGTTGAATATCCCCAAACTCTTCATCTGCCTCATATACTAATCCTATCTTATGGATATACGATAGGATGGATACTGGATGGATATACGGTCTTAACTTATTTTGGTGTAAATTCTTAACACTTCCATCTGGTAATTCTACAAAAAATGAATGTTCATTTCTCTGATCCACAATGACTCCCGGACCGGTCCATCGTGAGTATAACTTATTGGTAGAATCGGGAATTAAAATTATTACTTTTTCCTTTACTGAAAATTTCCTAGACGATGATCTCAAGTTATACCGATTAGCATAATCTCTTTGCTTTCTTTTAGCCACATTAGATGCGAATTCTGCTGCTGATTTTAAATTACTTTTTAATTGCTCTAAATATTCGGTAAGATTATTTCCAACACCTTCAGGTATGACGGTTTCCCCTTCCCAGCCAGTCTTTAAAACTGACAACGGACCATTTGGTAACCTCCCATACATTAGTTGAAAGGGTGAAACCCCCGTCGTTTCATTTGGGACTTCTCTCATAGCCCACAATAATAATGGCAGTATTTGATCCCAATTTTTGCCATGTTTTCTCACTGCATGGTGCAACATATTCTTTATTGAGCCATTAAAACGCTCCACAAGTCCATTGCTTAAAGGATACCCCGGAGTGCTCAATCTGGGAGCCGCCCCCAGGTGTTTTAAAAACTCCGAAGTCAACTCAGCTGCAAAATTCCTTCCCTGATCCATCGCCACAACTTGGGGAATCCCTGTTCGCACAAAAATTTGAAGGAATGCTTGACATGTTGCCTTAGCATAAAGAGATCGTATTGGGATTGCTTCCGGCCATCTACTGTATTGATCTACTACCGATAGAACATATTTATGACCTCGGGCTGAATTTGGCTCAATAGGTCCAATTAAATCAGCGTTAACAACTTGAAACGGTAATTCAGGGCGGGCTACCGGTTGAATCGGTGACCTGTCACTCACTTTAATTCTCCGCCTCAACTGACAGTCCTCGCAAGCTTCGCAATATTTCTTTACTTCCTTCCTCACACATTCCCCAAAAAATGATAGCTTAATCCTTTCTAAGGTTTTTACTGACGCCAAATGACCCCCTGTTGAGTGATTATGCGCAAGTCTCAATATTTCTTTTCTTCTACACTGCGGAACCAGTAACTGTTTAACGCTTTCATTAATAACTAGATTCATTTTATATAATAATCCATCCTCCACAAAGTAGTTATTCTTTCCACTTCTACCTTACTCCCAGGCTCTTTGCAGTGTCGGACATTCCCTCTGTTATTCTCTAAACAATTTTGATTGACCCCCATATTCTCTAGGTTTCCCTTCTTCCATATTAATCTCGGCATTCTCATTTGAGACCTTTTCTAATGACTGAGAATCTTCCTTTATTTCTCCCACAATTGATAATCCTTCTTCCTTATTAGTTACTACCTCATCCGTTTCCTTAGCTTGAATATTATTCACATTTTCCTCTCTTCCCGTATTTTCTAGATTCTCTAATCCTACAGTGATGCTATAAAGTTTTGCCTGTCTTATTAACTCATCATAGACCGCCGGAGTTATGAGTGCCGGACTTTTTAATTTCTCCGTTACCGCAGCGACTATATCAATTTCCGAGGAAATCGCCTGATTATCCTCCCATAATGCCAGAGGTAATGTGATAAAGTCCGCTTTCTGTATTTCTCCTATTGCAGGAATTAAATAAATGTGACCTCCAGTCATAAATTTATCCGGAATCAAGTCTTTCCGAAACACGCAAATTTCAGCCCCAGAGTCCAAGATCCCCTCTACTTTTTGTCCCCCAACATTAAGCTCTACCATCGGTAATAATTCTTTATCCTGCCCTTCCCTCATCTGATGTTTCTTAGAATTCACCGCGCTCAATCCCACTTTTGCCTTAACACAACTAACTTTTCTCTCTTCATTGCGAGTTGTTTCCTTTCGCTGTGGACACTGATATCTGTAATGCGGACCAGAGCAAACGAAACATTTCACTTTTTGTTTCTCTTTTCCCGTACAGTTCCTACTCCCTCCATCATTGCTACTGGGGGGGACGAGCACTTCCTCTCTCCACTACTGGGGTTACCCTTTCCTGCCTGAATGGCTTAAATTTTCTTCTCTGATCTCTCTCACGATAAAAATCTCTCCCTTTCGATGGCGGGGTGGCCTCTGCATATATATCTAGTGTCTTAGCAAGATCCACAGGTGTCATCCAATTGGACCCCTCTTTCACTAGTATATGTGATTTCATGCTGCCTGTTAACGAGTCTTTAATTTTATCCGATATGATAAGATCTTTTAATGATTTGAAATCTTTCACCTCCCGGCTCTCTAAATAATATTCTAAGTTGGTTTTAGCCTTCGCTACCCATTGTACGTAACTTTCGTTATGTTGTTTATAACATGCCTCAAAATTCTTTTTGTGTTGTAATGGAGTCAACGCATTTTCCGCTAAGATACACTCCTTAATGGCGGTATAATTAGATAATTGGTCGGTTCCCAAACTATTCGTTAGACTTCTAATAAAGTTTCCAAGTCTGTTCAGAATTATTTTACCCCAATATTGTTCTGGCACTGAATAAATTTCAAACAGGGTATCTGCCTGGTGGAAAAAGAAAACCCAATTTTCTGTTTTTTCTGGAATGCGAGGCATTTGATCTCTTACTATATGTAAATATTTTGCTAGTCCATCTTCAGAATTATTTATTATTTCCCTCTGATTCCCACTCGAGCCCTGTCGTTGTTGAATTTCGAGTTCCTTAAGTTTTATTTCATGTTCGCGGGCGCTTCGCGTTTTCTCCTCACCCTCAAGTTTTTTTCGTTCACTTATAATTTGTTCTAGCAATTCTTTTATCATGGCTTCCTCATAATCCGCGTGTTCCGAAATAATTTTACTGAGTTGGAGTTTGGTTCCCTTTTCAGGCACTTGTTCCCCCAATTCCTCAACTACTTGAGCTAAATCTGCCCTACTACCTTTCATTAGAAAGGTCATTTTCCAGCCCTTTTCAGTAACCAAACAGAACAAACAAACAAAATAATTCTCTGGTACTTAATTAGCCCAAAATTTATATATAGTTATATATATATATATTCTAAATTTCAATCTGACATAAAACCATTTTATCCAGAGCATTAATTTTTTTACAACATATAATACAATAATAATAACAATAATAATACACTAAAAGAAAAATATCTGAATACGTTTACATACAATTATGCCGGTTAATCCCACCATCACTCATTCCTAACAGACAACCACAACCACTTTTTTTTTTCTTTTAACATTACCAATTAAATTAAATAACCCACTATTTTTATAACCTTATCCTTTTTTTTAACAAAACATACCTGTTTCTGGTACAAACGGAAAGAAAAAAATAATCTCCACTCACCAGTCATTCCCAGTATTCTTGCTTCCACCAGAATTGTGACGTCAGGTGATCTAAAAGGGTTGCTTCTATCTCTTCCAGCCTCTCACCAGCTATAGCATCTTCCATCTACGTCCATCAGCTTCACCATCAATACATCACGACGTTCTTTTTCGTTTTTCTGCCCTAACTGGGCATAAGCATCCATAGAGGCACGCAACGTGAATCTCATCAGTCTATCGATACCGAGTACGCCAATGTCACGAGGCGTCTTCTCGTGTAATGGTTCCCGATAGTAATTAGTACTGATGAGACCAATGAGTAATCATGCCTCTAAACAAAACAAAGAACATTTAATAATTAAGGGTGTATTCCGATCCAAACTGCTTATTTTCCGATTCATTTTAAAATTCATTTTTGCTCTCAAACACATCAAACTGGGAAATTCTCTTATTTAGAAACTGTATAATGTGCCGTGCTTCTTAATTTTTTGATAAATGCAGAAAATACTGTAATAAACGCTGTCAAAGTTGGCGTTTTGAACCGAATTTTCCGAAGCGTGCGATCTGGGAATGAAAAAAATGGTCATACTGAGAAAATAATTGTCTAAAAATCAAATTCTAATTAATTGAGCTGAAAATGAAATCACACGGCATGTTAAACATGTCTTCAGAAATTACTCCAGCAAGTTTCATATTTTTACTTTTAAAAATGAGTCTGAAAATGTCTCAGAAAATTTCGAGCTGTTGAGGGTGGAAAAATATTTTTTCGGATACACCCTTAAGAAAAAAAAAATATTTACAATTTCTAATACATCAACGGGCTAGGCTCATCGCCCATCTCTCCCGTGGTTTCAGATCATTCAATAATAAACAAAATCGCAGTTTTTGCGACCAGCGGCCAAACATGTGTTCATCCTTCCAGGTCGAGGGCCTCTCTGCTCCCTCCCTCCAATGTTTATTTTCTTTTCAACCGTCACATCTCCCATCCGCGGAGAGTCCACTTCAGAATTCCAGAGATGCATTAGGGGTGCGATGTTGTTAGAGTGTTTGGGAGCCACACGAATGTGACAAATAGTAAAAGGTGTCAAATCATTCAGTATAGTCAAAACCATAGTACATTCTGTGTAGCAAGTAAAAATTAAATTTAAAAAATCAAAAAACCCTACTGCGTAAAAAGTGAACTAATTATTTCTCATCAATGTGAAACCATTTTTTATATTACTTACCTATTTTTTTTTATTTACTTGTATTGATGACTTTTAAGTTGTGTTTAATTGTTAGTTCCTATCTATAAACACTGTTTTGATGAGGCCTATAGACGTCTATGAAGGTTAGAGTTGCAGTTAAGCTAGAGATCCTACCCACACAACTTCCAGGGTGTGTAATATTTAAACAGATCTTCTGACTATAAAGTAGTAAATGAAACATCGTCTTCATTTTGAAAGACCTATCTGAACCTATCTAGAACAGTGGTTCCCAATGTGGGGCGAATTAACTTTTTAGGGGGCAATTCCAAATTTTTTACTCGGTTATTCACTATCGGTTCCTTTTTACTCTAAAAAATGAATGTTGTATGTAAGCTAAAAATAAATGAAATACAATCAAAATTTTAAAAATCGGTTTTTGTACCGAATTTAAAAGATATTTTAAATCAAAAGTTAGAAAATTAAAATACCATTCACACCGGAATAATTATGTAAGTAATCTTTAATGCTATTTTGACATGTTTATCTACTATTAAAATTTTTATAAATATTCTGGTTGTTATTATATTTTATAAACTTTTATAACATTTTTAATTGTTTTTTGAATGAGTTTTCTTTTCTATTCGCTCTCACAAATAATCTTTTACACGTTAAACTACTAAAAGTAACAACTGACAGTGACAGTCTTGAACATATTCAACCCTAAAAATATATGAAATATCTAAAGGAGGTACTACCAACTTTATAAATTTCTTAAATCTTAACTAGCATTAGAAAAGGACATGGGTAGATAGTAAATATCTATGACTTTTTTGCAGGTATCTTACACAGTAAATAAATTTACATGATGACATATTCATTTTAAATTTTAAAATCGAATAATACATGGAAGACATCGATATTTGAAAGGGCTGTGATGCGCAATAATGACTAAGTAAAATCGATAAAGACGAGAATCATAAATGCTTCTTGTGTATTGTGTTATCTATAGAAATCAAATTTGGTGTCCAAAGCTTTTCCACCAACTCTTAATAAGTTGAAAAACTGAATTATAAAATGCGTGAATTTTATCAATTTTAATGCCAAATGTAAGTCTCTCTTCAAGATACTTTGTAAAAATAAAATGTAGACCATATAAACACTTTCCTTTAGCATTGGTGTATGTTAGAATAATACAACAAAACTCTTTTTGCTACAAAGATGGACAGACTGATTGCATTCATAGAATTATGTTAAAAACTTATTTGTGACAAAATATTAATCTCTTTGATCCGTTCAAAAATGGGGAATGGATAATTTTTAAGGCTCTCACTGCGTACTACGCTTCCACTGGGTGAAAAGGGTTCACTTTTTAAATAATAAGACACAATATTTACAGAGTTATGGATAGTTATTTTACAGATGATTTGGTGGGGCGTGGTGAATAAAAGGTCAGGAACCACTGATCTAGAATGATGTGCCACTCAATATGGTGCGTAAAAATTTTTTTCGTCTCTACCGTCATTTTGTATTTTACGGTCGCCATTCTGAATTTATAAAAACAAAACCTAGCCTATAACCATCGCACGGTTAAGACGAATCGATAGAGACCTCATCCATTAAAATCCATCCAGCCGTTGGTATGTTTCGAGGGTATAAAAAATTCAAACACCCAGATACGCGTCAAACACATAACCCTTCTTAGCAGTCGGGTAAAAAGTACCCGGAATTGATTATTTAAAAGTCACCCGTAAAAGATTTTTTTTCTTTAACCCCTTAATTCTCACTCCCTTGATATGCATGGGATGTGTCTTTTATTCAGATTGTTTGATTACTACCAGTTTTATAAATTAGTGTAATTGGCTTTATTATGATATCATTTTATCTGTCATTAAATAAGGTGAATATTTCTTTTTAAAAAAGTGGTGCCAATAAGCAATTTGAATTTTTAAACCGTAATTTAATGCGACCGTTAAGGGGTTAAGCGGGTACCAGTAGTATACCGAGTTATAAAGCGGATTTTGAGCGCCATTTGGGACTTTGTCTGTTTACAGCAGCTGTTTTTTTAGTCATTACTTTTGAGTGCTCCCCGATTTTTGACAATGGAAAAATTAGTTGAAAAAGACTTTGCTCAAATTTTGTGTTTCAAATGAAATTTCGTATGCCGAACATCTTAAAATTCACCTAAATTTCATTTAGGTTTTGGACCACGATAATGCACCATCGCACAAAGTTATCATTGTGCAAGAGTTTTTGGCGAAAAACGCAACGAATATCATCGACGAAGCATCATATTCGCCTGATTTTTCCCTGCGTGACATTTCCTGTTCCCGAAGCTAAAATTGCCACTTCGAAGAAGGCGTTTTGAGTTAATTGAGGCCATACCTTAATCAGCCTACTAAAAATGTATGGAGGATTGGGTCAAACCAACGCCCCCTAGATAAGAGAGAAAGCCTTGACAAGCGTCACGAAACCTTCACACAAAGAAGACAAAACAAAGAAAAACATTTGAACAACTTGCATGTTTCGATTTCGTTGGCTCGTGGAATTATCAATTCTTATTTTTAATAATAATTAATAATTCCAGGAGCCAAAGGAAACCAAACATGCAAGTTGTTCGAATTCTTTTCTTTGTTTTCCCTGCTTTGTGTGACGTTTTCGTGATGCGTGTCAAGGATTTCTCCCTTATGTATAGGGGGCGTTGGTCAAACGCGGTATAGTTGTATTGGACTCTATAGGGCTTACTTTGAAGGTGACAAAGTAAATTCTGGGAATAAATTATTTTTTTGTGTTTTATTCAACAATTCCAGGTACTTTTTACTACAGTAAAATTAAAAATTACTGGTGCTAAAGTACAAAATTTCGCTAGTATCGATAGTTAAACTGAAAATTAAAAGTTAAAGCTTGAAGATTGGAAAAAACAACGGTCTGAGAGAAAGTAACAGCAATTAAATGTTAGTAAGGAGGTCCAGGGTTTGAATATTTTCTGAAAAAAAAAAAGTGACTTTAGTATCCCGAAAACAATCAAGTATTTTACAGGAGCTGTAAAACCGAATAGGTTCTTGGACATAAAAATCCTTCAATCACGCCCTGAGTGCAGTCCATGGAGCGCTCCATGATACAGTTCTTTTTGTAAAGGAAATACATGTCCGTGAGTAACGCTAACGTCATACTAACCGTCTCTACACATGGGCAATAAATTTCGCTTTTATTGGAATTTTTTTAACTTCTAAACAACGCGCGATTACAACTTTTGAAGCATCGGATGGGGGAGGGGAATGTTCTTTTAAATACAAATTGTTTGAAAACTTTATCTCTATTTATTTTTTATGGTATTTAAACTGATTTTAAAGTATGATTTTTTTTTAATCTATCTCCATCTCGTGCAGCCCGATTAACCCTAGAATACTAGACGTTTGTAATTATCACGACTATGGTATTTTAACGTTAACTCTTTACTATGTCTAGTATTGAATAATTTAGCACTTGTTTCCAGCTAATATTCCATTACAAAATTAAAACTTTATCAATAAATAAATAAAACAATATAAATAAAACGCAAATTTAACAGACATGTAATCGAAATATGCGCTTAAACCACTGAAATAATCATAATGAAATGGCTGATGCAAATAGCGAAATCTTTGGGGTATTTCATCGGCTACCTCCTGCCATGCGGCTAATGCGAAACCATTTTTCATACAAAAATGTTTTTGATAGTGTTAGTGGGCAATCAATATAAATATATATACATATTAAACATAAAAAATCTATAAAATTTTTCACAAAAAATGAATTTCACTTATATTTTGTAACTCTGGAAGGCCAGTTGGATCTCCTAGCTACTATAAAAGCAATTCACAGTACATATTAATTTCATGCATAATTATCTAAATCCCACAAATACTATATGCAATGAAATTTCACTCAAAATCTAAATCATTGCAGTATGATAGCTACATGAAATTCCAAATAGTGGTAGACGAACTATCAAATTCTGTATTGGTGAAAATAAATGCCTCTTGATGGCTTATTGGCGTAAATGAATCTGAACTCCGACAAAAAAGCATATTAATAAGAGGCTTTAAAGTGTAATTTTCTCAAATCTTTTAAATGTAAATTTCAGATGTAATTATTTTTATTTTGTTTAACATAAACAAAAAATATCTTTAAAAATATCTCCTAGTTTAAAGTCAGTTCTACGGTCCAAAATTTCTCGCCAAAGATTTAACCTAACGAAAAAAAAAAATCGCCAAAAGAAAAATTAAACTGCAACCCTGCAGGTTCGTTTTGTTGCGGTTATGTTGATAGAACGTGTTACTGTATAAAAGAAGTTAGGAGTTTGATAGCGAATAAGTAAGTATGCCAATATTAATGTAATTTTTAGCTTTGTAGTTTGTGAAAATATAGTAAAAACTAAACAAATCGCATTTAGTTTATTTTAAACTGTCATAAATGTTTCGTTAAACGCGATAATTCTTACACTTTGTCCTGTCAAATGGCGCCAAAATTAAAACTCATTTTTTACATTTCACTTGTATGATTGCTCTTTTTTCTGTATCTCTCTTTTTACTGTAACGAAATATCATGTATTATTGAGTACAATTATGTAATATTGTAAATATTGCACGTAAAAAATACGAAACGCACCTATTGCTGAAAAATTACAGCGCTTCCGTTGAAAGGTTAAAAGAAATCTGTCATGTGGCACTATTTAATTGAAGCTGTCAATCAACTGTGTAAGTAGCATTTAACCTTTAACTGATGTTAACGGTATCATAGACCGGTGTTTTTTTCAATTTTCATAGTTTAACATAAGTTTGACATAACATATATTCAGTTTTCATAGCTTAACTTGTAATTTTAAATTTAACTATTGATGTTAGTTTAATTTTGATTCGTTTGGAAACTTAGTAGTATCGCTAAATGAGGAGAATTTTTATTATAATAGGTCTTTGCATAAAGTTAAGCGCAAAAACAGTATCTTAGGAGTCAGTCAACCCTTTAATTCATTCTAAGATCAAGGGGTCTTTGAGACCGCTCACAGTATTTATGCAACAATTTTTTTTCACAGTAGTTAGACATTAACTGCTATTTGCGATTTCACAGACCGCTGTTTTTTTCTTTTTTTTTTTCATGATTTAACCTTTAACTGATGTTACCGGTCTCTCAGACCGCGGATTTTTTCAATTTTTATAGTTTAACTTGCAATTTTCAGTTTAACTAAAAACACTATCGAAATTTCGTTCCATTTGGATATTTAGTACTATCACCAGAGACATTTGAATAGGTGAATTTTAACAGTCCTGTACAGAAAGTTTAAAACATAAACACCATCCTATGAGTTAATCGCGTCTTTTATTCATCTTTCGATGGAGCGGTCTCACAGACCGCTTCACACTAGTTATGTGACAATTTCTGTGACATCAGTTAAAGGTTAACTTAGTTTTCAGTTTAACTATAAACACTAGTGAAATTTACTAATACTTTTGCATAACTCATTCGTTTTATTGGAAATGGGGCAAAAACCCTCAGTAATTGGGCAAAAATACTGCGTATTTTTGCCCCACCACTGCGTACTTTTTTACCCCAACCGATGGGGCAAAGATACGCAGAACAATGTTCTTTAAAAATTGCAATTTCTCACAGAATTATAATTTGACAAAATGTCGGTTGAAGGTGGCACTAGCCTAAGGTTCTATTCTAACATTTTAATCATTCATTACATAAGTTTAGACCAATGTGTGCGTTAAAAATCGAAATGTATGGAAAGTGCGTATCTTTATACCCCCACCTACTCTATATTTATTTCAATAAATTGGTTTAGCTTTTGAAGAAAGTAGCACTCTGTGCAGAGAAATTGAAGTAAGTTTCAACTTTTCAATTTTGATTTAATATTTTTAAAAAATTAAGCGATTGTTGAGCTGATATTATTGGAAATATCTACAAATCCAAAACTTCAATGGAGAACGGAAACTCTTTAGATTCTAAATACCGTGAAGTTTACCTTGATGGCATTTGTTTAACCCTTAACCAGGCAGGACGGGCGCCATGAAATGTAACAGGAGAACGGGCATGGGGTGTCAGCACACCCCAAATATATTAAAAGGCATAAATACAAAAAAAAATTAGAATTCTGTCTGTTGGCGAAATTCAGGACAAGTAACTCTTTCTCGTGAAAAATGATAACTGAAATGTTAAATTATCGTTAATTAAAAAAAAAAAAAAAATAAGTTAAAACTACTCGCCGACAGCAGACGAATATTTTCGGACGTGGGGTGTCCAAACACCCCGCACCCGTCCTGCCGGGTTAACTGCTGTTAGCGGCCTCACAGACAGCTCCTTTTTTCAATTTTCATAGTTTAACTTGTAATTTTCAGTTTAACTATAGATACTGTTTAAATTGTGTTTCTTTTAGACCCTAGTACTATAGAGACTTCTGAATAGGTGAATTTTAATTATAATAGTCCTATGCATAAAGTTTAGTACAGAAATAGTATTTTATGAGTTAATGTAAGCCTTTTATTCATCTTTAGATTAACCTTTAACTGATGCGACAGAAATTGTTACATAACTAGTGTGAAGTGGTCTGTGAGACCGCTCAAACGAAAGATGAATAAAAAGCGCGATTAGCTCATAGGATGGTGTTTTTGTACTAAACTTTTTGCACACGGCTGCTATAACTAAAATTCACCTATTCAAAAGTCTCTGGTATTAGTATTAAAGTTCCAAACGAAACAAATTTTAGTATTGTTTGTGGTTAAACTGAAAGTTACAAGTTAAACTATAAAAATTGGGAAAAGCTCCGGTCTATGAGACCGGTAACATCAGGTAAAGGTTAAGCGGTCTGACAGACCGCGCGCAGTAGTTATGTGACAATTTTTGTCACAGCATAGTTAAGGGTTAAACTTGCAGTTTCTGGTTAAGAAAAACACTGCGCAATGGGGTAAAAACTCGCATACGTCTTGGGGGGGGGGGGGGGGGGAGCAAAGATACGCACAAGTGCTATATGCAGAGTTTTGCCCCATCGTTTTACTTTAGATGCAAATTTTTCCCAAATTACGTTGTGAGAAGCTTAAATTGTTTTTATGTTAGTATTGTATGAAGTAGATACAGTGGCTTCCAAAAGTGTTAGAACACAATTTCATTGAAATTCGTAAGTGTGCGATCCATAAATTAATATTTCAGAAAGAGTATTTAAAAATACCTACAACTTATTAACAAAACTATGTAAAATATTTTTAAAAAATAGTAAAACATTTTCAAAAAATCAAAAAGTAACAAAGTTACCTCACAAAAGTCTTCGTACACTTTTAAAAAATCTTTACATATTAGTAAATACTGTAATATATCGTTAAAATAGTACTTAGTATAATATTCTTTAGTATAAACAACAGTTTTTAAAAGTCTAGGAATGGATTTCACTAGTTTTTTGTAATTTCTGCACCAATGTTCATCCATTCATCGATCATTACTATTTTTTAGTTCGCTTTTCGTTTTAATGTCGTGTCTTCGTACTCTAACCTCCCTTTTTTTCCAAATAAACTCCATTGGGTTTAAATCTCGCGATTGAGGAGGTGCGAGAACTCGATAGTGAGAATTTCTCTCACGGTGCCCAATTGCTTTTCTTTTACTTTACATTCGCTTAATATCTTTTTTTTTTTTTTTTTTTTTTTTTTTTTTTGCTTGGCTTAATACTTTTATTCACAAAAAGGTAAAATAATTTAAATAACATTTTTAAATTTTAATTAAAATGAAAAATTGTTTAAATAAGAGTCTAAAAAAAGTACGACGGTGAGAGAGAATCGCATGCAGCGAGTTCTCCCGGGTTAAGAGCCGTGTGCTTAGAATCGTTATCTTGATTAACCTTTAACTGATGTCACAGAAATTGTCACATAACTAGTGTGAAGCGGTCTGTGAGACCGCGCCATCGAAAGAGGAACAAAAGCCGCGATTAACTCATAGGATGTTGTTTTTGTACTTAACTTTTTGTACAGGAGTGTTATAATTAAAATTTACCTATTCAAAAGTCTCTGGTGCTAGTACTGAAGTTTCAAACGAAACAAATTTTCAGTAATGTTTGTAGATAAACTGAAATTAGTAAGTTAAACTATGAAAATGGAAAAAAGCACCGGTCTGCGAGACCGGTAACATCAGTTAAAGGTTTAAAAAAAAAAGTTGTTTCTAATAACCAAATTTTGGGCTGATAATTTTAAATCGTATTTTAAAACATTTAAATTTCATGATTCATTATGCAATCAATGAATACCAAATTAAATAGTCCTGATGCTGCCATGCTTAATTGTTCCAACTAAGTTCTTCGGATTAAGTGCTTCATTTTTTCTTCTCTATACAGCACATAACCTCAAACTACTGTGGCAAAAATTATTGCATAAATACTGTGAGTGGTTTCAAAGACCCTTTGATCGTAGAATAAATAAAAGGGTAGACCAACTCATAAAATACTGTTTTTGCGCTAAACGTTATGTAAAGGCCTATTATAATAAAATTTCTCCTCATTTAGAAGTCTTCAGCGATACTACTAAGTTTCCAAACAAATCAAAATTAAACTAACACCAGTAGTTAAATTTAAAATTATGAGTTAAGCTATGAAAACTGGCAGCGGTCTGTGAGACCGTTAAGAGAAGTTAAGGGTTAAGACTTAAAACAAAATCATTTTATGAAACAAGAATATTGATTTTTAAAAGTAGGTAATATTTAAAAAAAAACTTAATTAGAAAAAAGATAAAGGTAGTTAACTAGCTTATATTAGTTAAGGCTGTTCTCAAATCCAAAGCGTCAACTTTCTGACATAAGTTTTAATTCGTTTTTTGTTCGGAAACGCATGAAACTAGAAGGTGTTGTTATTCAGAAACTATGTCATCGAACTATTTTTTCCGTTTTCTTGTAAACGCAATAGATCTTTCAGAAAATACCGTCAAAGTTGACATTTTGAACTGAACTTCCGCACGAAACTAGAAAATCAAGTCAGTAAGGGGAGAAAAATGCCGTGTCACGTGATCAAAATGGCTTATAGCTCAATAGGTAATTGATTGATCAAAAAATGGAAAACATAATTAGATTCCAAATCGCTCCCATGGTCAGGCTTTCCAATTTTATATCTTTCTGTTAAAAAATGAATTTGTAAATGTGTCAAAACGTTTTACGTTTGTTGAGTAGAGCAGTTGAGAACAGCCTTAAGTAGCTATTATATTTTATACAATACTAACTTATAAAAAATACAACTTTCCACAACGCAATTGTGGAAAGCTTTGCATCTAGCTAAAACGATAGGGCGAAGCCTCGCATCTTAAACTAGCGCGTATCTTTGCCCCAAGACGGATGCGTACTTTTACCACATTCTGAAGTATTTTACTTAACCGGCTACCTACAAATTTAAACAAATGCGATTGACGTAAACTATACGGCATTTAGAACCTATAGAGCTTCCGTTCTCCAGTGAATTTTGGGATTTGTAAAAATTCGAAGTATTGTCAGCTAAACAATGAAGTGAAATTTAAAAAATATTGGATTAAAATTCGAAAATTTAAACTTACTTCATTTTCTTGACACTGAGTGCTACTTTTTTCACAAGGTTTGAACACACAACTACTACACTTGAGGCCAAACTACCACCTAGCAGTCATGATTGTAGAAATGTTTCTTCATATTAAATCGGCCAGTGCGTATCATTGCCCAGTGCGTATCTTTACCCCCACCTACTCTATAAGAGAATCTTTTTGCTACCACCCTGAATATATAAATATAATTTCGGGTATTTTTGTGTTATAGCGGCCCCCAAAATTACGATTTGCAAAGATCATCGTAAAGCTTATATGTGCATCATATATACGCATATACATACTCCAACCGGTCATATACATATTTACTTCTCACATTGCATATATACATCTTATGCCCATGTCATATATAAATATATATATCTAGGATAGGTGGGGATAAAGATACGCACTCTCCATAAATTTTTATTTTTAACGAACACATTGATCTAAACTTATGTGACGACTGATTAAAATGTTACATTAGAAACTTAGGCAAGTGCCACCATCAACCGACATTCTCTCAAATTATAATTTTGTGAGAAAGTGCATTTTTTTAAAAAAACATTGCGCATTGTATATTTGCCCCATTGGTTGGTCTAAAAACACGCAGTGGTGGGGAAAAGATACTCAGTGCGTATTTTTGACGCATTTCCATTAAAATGAGTGAGTTATGTAAATGTATTAGTAAATTTCACTAGTATCTATAGTTAAACTGAAAATTACAAGTTATACCGTGAACAAAAATAAAAATAGCGGTCTGTATGGCCGCAAACAGCAGTTAACCCTTAACTGCTGTGACAAAAATTGTTTCAGAAATACTGTGAGTGATCTCGGGGACCACTTGATCATAGAATGAATAAAAGGGTCGACTGCCTCATAAGATACTGTTTCTGCACTAAACTTTATATAAAAGCCTATTATAATAAAAATTCCCTTATTCAGAAGTCTCTAGCGATACTACTAAGTTTCCAAACGAATCAAAATTAAACTAACATCAATAGTTAACCTAAAAATTAAAAGTTAAACTGAAAAAACTGAATATAGCAGCAGTCTGTGAGACCGTTAACAGGAGTTAAGACTTAAGACAAAAGCGTTACATGAAACAAGAATATTGATTTTTAAAAGTTAGTTAGGTACATACCTACGTTCTCTGTTTTTTAAAAGCTAAACTTGAAAATGGAAAAGGTATAGTTAACTTGCTTATATTACAAGGTGGCCATAATTAAACTGACGGTACTCGGTGTTCTGTAGCGCGATCTAATTGCGAGAATGGCGCCAAATTTTGTAGGAAGATTAAACAAGACGGGGGACAAAGGATTCCGCGAAAAAAAGTAGTTCCAAAAATCACCGCCAGGGGAATATGTGGCGCTGTGTATTCGAAAAAGAGAGTTTCAAAAAAGAAGAATCAATACTGAAATAAAATTACCGTTTATTTAGCATATCCAACTTAGGTTCGATGTGGCCACATTTTTGTGGACCACATATTCCATTCTGTGCACAGCATTTACAACAGCCGAGAATCACATGTCTGCAGAATCTCCCGTACAGTTCGCGATATGTTATCCTTCAGCGTAGCCAGGTCCTGGACACCACCGTGATACACCTTGGACTTTAGGTAATCCCATAGCCAAAAGTCGCAGGGTGTAAGATCAGGGGACCGAGGTGGCCATGCAGTTGGAAAACAGCGGCTATAATGACTATTTCTGTTGTGAATTTCTGTCGTAGCAGCTGCTGTACCCGCAAAGCAATATGTGGAGGGGCTCCATCTTGCATGAAAATGATTTTCTCTAGGCACTGTCTTTGCTGAAGTGCCGGAATAATAAAGTTTTTTAGCATTTGGCGATATTTGTCTCCGGTAACAGAACAAGTTACAGGTCCTGTCGGAGTAATGTTCTCATAGAAGAATGGGCCTATGATCATATCTGCTGTGAAAGCACACCAAGCAGTTATCTTTGGTGAATGCAAAGGAATTTCTTTGAATGCTCTTGGTGACTTATTATCCCAAATTCGGCAGTACTGGGTATGTACTGTTCCATTCAGGTAAAAGTGGGCCTCGTCTCCCCATAAGATTTTTCAGGGCCAAGCATCATCCAACTCCATTCTGGCAAGAAAAGTGAGAGCAAAAGTCAATCGCTTATCATGGTCGGTGTGACGTAACTCTTGTACACAGCTGATCTTGTACGGATAGAAGTGGATAATCTTTCGTAGGATTTTCCATACCGTACAATAAGGCATATCCAGATTCCGAGCCATCCCACATGCGCTAAAAGTGGTAGCAATATTGTCTGGTGCTCTGTCGACAATCGCCGTTGCCACTTCTTCGATTGTATCCTGTGATACGGGTTTTCATCCTCTGCCTGACTGAACATTTAGAGAACCCGTTTTCTCAAGCTTCTCAACCATTGCTTTGAAACCAATAAGGCTGGGTTACGGTGCCTCGCTCGACCGTAGGATAGGCGTTCCTGCGATCAGTGGTAACTTCGTATTACGGTGCCTCGGCGCAGGTCCTCGGGCTTCGGCGTAAGTCCTCCTGCAATAAGCCAATCACAGGCCGCAGTTACATTTGTTGTGGTTGAGCGCGCATCCATTGTGTCTTAACTTACGGCTGCTTCCAAGCTGTCGTAAGATCGCGAGGCACTGTAATGCCGTTTACGTTTTGTTTACATCGTAAGTCTCTAAGTTGATCTTAAGTGAGGCACTGTAATCCCAGCCAAACTGACAATGGAACGTTACCTTTACGCATTTTTTGTGATTTCTAAAAGCACGAAGAGGGGCTGGCGCATTGCACTGGTTGAGGTAAAAGAATTTGACTAGTAGAGCTCGCTCGACTAAAGAAGGAGACATTATGAAAGATAACTTTCAATGAAATTTCTTCTAACAGTAGCGCATTACCTTTTAAAGCCGAACAAGCTGGCACTGGGCTAAAAGATGTAACGTGAAATTTGAATAAAGAACTTCTTCTGCTGTTGCTTTCTTTGGGGCTCTGTAAGTGAAATTGCAGATAAACTTTAACAGAGTTTATGTAAATTTTTAGCTTTTTATAAACTATTACCATTTTGAGCTTGGATTAAATTGCTAAATTCGTTAAATAAACGGTAATTTTATTTCAGTATTGATTCTTCATTTTTTGAAACTCTCTTTTTCGAATACACAGCGCCACATATTCTTCTGGCGGTGATTTTTGGAACTAATTTTTTTTTCTCGGAATCCTTCGTCCCCCGTCTTGTTTAATCTTCCTACAAAATTTGGCGCCATTCTTGCAATTAGATCGCGCTATAGAACACTCTGAGTACCGTCAGTCTAACTAAACTAACTAAAACGATGGGGCAAAGCCCCGCATCTTAAACCTGTGCATATCTTTGCCCCAAGACACGGATGCGTGCTTTTACCCCATTCTGCAGTATTTTGCTTAACCTGCTACCTGCAAGTTTAAACAAATTCGATCTAGGTAAACTACACGGCCTTTAGTAGCTAAAGAGCTTCCGTTCTCCACCGAATTTTTGGATTTGTAAGAATTCAAGGTATTGCAAGCCAAACAATAAAGTGAATTTTCAAAAATATTGCATTAAAATTCGAAAATTGAAACTTACCTCATTTTCTTGGTATGGAGTGCTGCTTTCTTCACAAGGTTTGAACACACAACTACTACGCTTGAAACCAAACTGGCACTTAACGGTCTTGAGTGTAGAAATGTTTCTTCATATTAAATCAGCCAGTGCGTATCTTTACCCCCACCTACCCTATACCTCATAAATGCGTTATATATGACTATAAATTGGCCATATGTGCCACTAAATGTTGTATACATCATATATTATTGTATTGTCATATATGCTTTATAATTTGGGTGATAAATTTTGATCGCTTAGCGATTCACAATCGGGGACCGTTATAACCCGACAGTACCTTATTTCGTTTTACGATAATGGTCGCCATGGACAGTTTTATGAGAATACTCAATAGTTACAGATTCTGTGAAGCGACTGATAAATACCAAAGATAGCATAAGTTTCGGAGATAAATTGATATGGAAAGTGCATGTTTTTGCCCCCACCTAACCTACTATAACTATACTCTCTAAAATATATACAGTGAACATAGGAAAAACTTAATGAGGTGTGCGTGTACTCAGCTGACTCACTCGCGGGAATAATAATAGGGAATAATGTGTGTAAGAGTTTCTATATATGTAGAATTTAGAAAACTTTTCACTAATGAATAAGACCCAAAAATGGTACTGTGCTTATCCTAGTTTGATGTTAATCGGACCCCATCCTCACGCTTAAACCGTTCAATCTATCGATGTTTCGTTTTTAGCTCACACGCTATCAAAGCCGGAGTGCTTATGTGCCTGCCAGCTCTGTATGTATGTACACTGGTGGACATCCCTTAAGGACCACTGTTATTTTCAGCGATTACAGTTTGAAATATATACGCAGCAGCACGTGTAAATTTGTATGAATGCGGGATATACTCTGTTTTGTGAAACGTATGCAAATTTTATACTTCCGCTTTTGTCGATCACGTGACAGCAAAGATAGGAGATTTTAGGCAATCAGCAGGTGCTGTGAGTTGTCATTAGATGTAAAAATTGAAGGAGATGGAGTGAAGCTTAAACATTGAAATTTTGAACATATGTTTGAGGCTTAATTTGGATATTACTCGTGGTAGAATAATCGGTTGGTTGATTTTTGGTTGGTTGATTTTTGACGGCCAATTATCTGCTCGAGGGATATAGGCCCAGGGGGGAAGTGCCCTTCGTGGGGGTCTTTCTAAGGGAACCTAACCCGTATTAACGCTTGGAAATCCAAGGCTCGAAGAAAACCACGAAAACTCCGAACGATTAGGCCGACGGGCGCGATTGGGATCGAACCTACGTAGGTAGAATAATCGGAAAGTTGGAAGAAGGACGCAAAATGAGAGATGTTGTCCGTGAATTTAACATCGCGCAGAGTATTGTTTCTAGGCTATGGGCGGCATTCCAAAAGAGTGGAATATGTACTAGGCGCACGGGAAGAGGTCGTCCTAGCTGTACGACGAGCCAAGAAGATTGCTATATTGTTATTTAGGCAAAAAGGAACACACGCAGCACAGCTGGTCAATTAGCAAATCAACTTTGTGCTGCCACAAGAACTAAAATCTCGCGGAAAACTGTTGCAAGACGTTTGAAAAAGGGTGAACTATACGGCCTAAGACCTGTTGTGAGTGTCCAGCTCTCGATACGCCAACAAAGCGTCTGTTTACAGTGGTTCCGTATGCATCACAATTGGACTGATGACGACTGGTCTACCATGATCTTCTCAGATGAGAGTAGATTCAGTCTATCGTCTGATTGTAGGCGTAAACTGATATGGCACGAGATTGGTAGTGCTTACTGTCGCGAAAATATTCTAGAAAGAGATCGATATGCGACTTCAAGTTCATGATGTGGGCAGGCATCATGTTCAATGGCCGCACGGATCTCTATGTACTTGACCAAGGGTGCATGACCTGTAGGCGGTACATTAAAGACTTCCTGCTTC
Organism: Maratus speciosus; assembly: GCA_963932465.1. Classification (NCBI taxonomy): domain Eukaryota; kingdom Metazoa; phylum Arthropoda; class Arachnida; order Araneae; family Salticidae; genus Maratus; species Maratus speciosus. The sequence continues at coordinate 36,757,798 of OZ010787.1, read as the reverse complement.
CGAATGTTCGAGGTGCTGTCGGCGAAAAGTTTCGTTTTATGGACGATAACGCACCTTGTCATCACACACAGCCTGTACAAGATTGTCTTGAGGCCGAAGATATTCATCGCATGGACTGGCCAGCACGTTCCCCGACCTGAATCCCATTGAAAATGTATAGGATGCCTTTGGGAGACGTATTGCTGCTCGACAATTTCCTCCCACAAACAAGGAAACCCTCATCCGTGTAGTGATGGAGGAATGGGGCAACTTGCGTCAACAGCTATTGAATCGTGTTGTTCTGAGTATGCCACGCCGTGTTAAAAGTTGTCTCGCATATTACACGGTGGACACATCCCTTATTGATATGCCTCTGAGGATTGTTAATTGTATTTTGCTTTCTTTGTACAATCATGTTTTCGGACAATATTCACGTTTCAGATAAAGAACCTCTGGTAATATCCTGTATACATCCTTTCAACAAAATTTTTATATTAAATCCTGTGTAATATTCTGTTAATACTGTTTGCTTCTTGACCCACAGTCTCACCTAGATTCTCATTTACGTGTACCTTTCTTCTTGGTCCTTAAGTTTTGTCCATCAGTGTATGTATGTATGTACGTAACGCGATAACTCTTGATAGAAATCCGATTTGCTTCAAATATTTTTTCTAGGTTCCTTCTGATAAGGCGCTTCCCTGATTAGTTTTGGGGGTTCATTGGTTAAGTATAAAGGGGGACACGGAGGCTAATCCCCCCCCCCTTAACTTAGATAAATGGGATTTTCATGCAGAATTGTCAGATTTTCTTCAAATTTTGGTATACCGGTTAATTCTGATAACGAGCTTCCCTGATTAGATTTGAAGGTTCATTGTTTAAGTCTAAAGGGGGCTAATACCCCATTAATTTAGATAAATGGGTTTTTCTATTAGATTTGCTTCAAATTTGGTATACCGGTTTATTCTGATAAGGCGCTTCCCTGATTAGATTTGGAAGTTCATTGGTTAAATATAAAGGGAGTAACGGGGAGCTAATACCCCTTAATTTAGATAAAAGGTTTTTTTCTATCCGATTTGTCTCAAATTTGGTATACCGGTTTATTTCAATAAGGCGCTTCCCTGATGACATTTGGAGGCTCATTGGTTAAGTATAATGAGGCAAAACGGTGGTGAACCACCCCCTCCTTTATTTTTCGAGGGGCATTATTCTTTAAAATAAGAGTATAATATACAATTAGTGTGAATAGCCTGTGAGCTCAATGCCATCAGTTTAATTGTGCACTTTTCTTTTTTATTAGAAAATTTGCTAGACTTGTTTAATTTGAGGACAAACCTAAAAAAATTAAAATTTTTAATTTCAATTTTCTAAACCGTTTTGAAAATTAAAATTTAATGCCAAAAATTGACCTTAAAATTCAAGCAACCGCAATTTTGAAAAATGTAGATTTACCTTATTTTGAGGTTTCGCATCTAACTAATTTAATATTTTACGAATTCGTGTGAGTCTTGTTTCAGATTATTCTTAAGAGTACTACAACTTACAAAGATTTACTGTTCTCGCCGTGCATGGAGTAGTTTAGATCCTTCAACATTTTTAAATGATTATATTACTTGGAAGAAAATACAATAAAAACAATGTCAAAAACACTTTTTCTATGTACCTTATTTAAATATAAAAAAAATTCGGAAAACGAACTAAAAATCAAGCCGCATCCCGAGAACCTCGCCTTAATAACTGTAAAATCACAAATCTTCATCAAGGATTTCAATGCTCCAGGATACAGAGGGGAAATCGCTTAGTTCATCATTGACCGAAAGTCTCCAATATGCGTTCTATAGATTTCGGAATAATATCATTCGGAAATATAATCATTAGCACAATTCTAGAAAGTCAAAATTATCGTTTGTACAGTTTTAATATTAACATTTAACTTCTGTGATAGAAATTGTCACATAACTACTGTGAAGCTGTAAGGGAGAAAGGGGGAATGGCGCTACTCGGGGTTATGCTGCCACCCCGCCTAGTTTAAAAACTAACGGCAGTTTGAGATAGTGAATGCGCTCACTATAGCGGCCAACAATAGAAACAGTGCCTAGAGTGAGAGTGATTTTGTTGTACGTCGTTGATTTGTTCTAGTGAAAAATTTAGTTTTCATCTAGTTGCTTCTTATTTTGGCGCTTCAAATGAGTAGAGATAAACACCTTTTATTGTAACATTAGGTACTTAAGATATTACCCGTAATCTACATGCATTCACCGACATTTTGATGCAATTTCTTGAGCAAGTTCGGTTCTTCTTTCGGCTTTGTTGGGGAATTTCAGCTATATTGTCCTCTCGGGGTAATGTCGCCACCATGGCAAAGGGTGATTTTGCAATTTGAGTTAAATTGTAAGCTTAACACATTAATAAATATAGCTTAAGAAACTTTGTATTATTCATTATTCAGCTAAATTACACTGCTCTCTAAATATTTTCAGTAGGTTATGTGTTTCCTAGTATCGATTTTATGTATTTACTAGGTCATTAAAGAGTGGCGTCATTACGCTGACCTCTGTACAGTGGCGGAATTACCCCAGAATCCTGGGTAATCCCGTCACTGTACTGAGGTTGAAAGAATTATTTTGTGTGTGTGTGCTTACTTTACAGCTGTGATTACGGTTAAATTTATACAGATATTAAAGATCATGATTCAGCTTTAGAATTTTTACTATTAAAAAATAAACATTTTTTTGTGGTGAAAAAATTTAAATTCCCTTAAGGTGTCGCCATTCCCCCGGTCTCACCTAAACAAAAATGCTGCTTTTAGGCTTAGTTTAAATTATAGCTAATATACTGTATAATGTTCCATAAATAGGAAACTATTAAATTTACGCATAAACAAGACATTAATATACAGAAAGCATAAAAGTAGGGGAGAGGGGGGGCACATGTGAACAATTTTTACATTCTTGACTATTTCTCAAAATTGTTATGAGCTATTGAACCAAAAATGGATTTATATGAATATTAACACTTTGTTTATTCTTTTGGTGAAACTTTTGGATTCACTTATCAAGAATTTCTAACTTATCATCTAAAAATTGTCTAAATTTGTTCACATGTGCCCCGGTGTAGGGGTAGTTGTGAACATACCTGTGGCACATGTGAACACATGCATAAATAAGACAAAAATATTTTTTTGTGGATAAAAACTAATTTGATATACCCTCTTTCTAGTTGTGTGAATAAATCAATAAATATTTGAACATAGATACAAGAAATTATTCGTAAAATTATACACTAATATACCTACTCCTTTTAAGTCAAGTTTAGCAAAACTGTTACTTTTAAATAAGTTATTGAATAATTCTCTTATTGTGTTTTTTTTTTTTTCTAAATGTTGTGCAATGTATATAACAAAATTGTGCATCATGGTTTAAAAAACTGGTAAAATTTTGATTAAAAAAATGGTGATTATCACAGTACTACTTATCCTTTTTTTTCTTGCCAACTTAATTTTACTTTCATTAAATAAAATATCTTTCAAATACTTTAATATAGGTTAAGAAAAATGAAATACGTTTAAAACTAGACATTAAAGAATAACAAATAAACATTTTGGTTTTTACAGAAAGGCACCACTTTTAATTGTTATTTAACTTCCAGTAAATTAAAACTGTGAAGCAATCCTAAAAACATTGAATTTATAGATCAATGTTTGACAAGGGTAATTAAATTTTTAAATAAATAAATAAATGCATTTACAGACTTAAAAAATACACTTGTGAACTGTTCACATCTGCCCCCATATGTTCTGTTCACAAGTGCCCAATCTACCAACTTACGCCTAACTTATAAAAAAAAAAAAGGTATTTTTAATTCAAATAAGGAAACAAAACATTTTGTAGACTTACCTAATTAATGCTACTATAGAATACAATGCTGATATTGTACTTTAAAAAATGTCTTGAATGAATTTTTACTTCAATAACTTTAGAAGACTTTTTACTTAACACCTTCTAAAACAAAGTTAAACACCTTCAAATTACAAGTATTAGAAATCTAAACCGCTTATTGTTCTGAAAATTCAACCAAAAGATGGTAACAGTACTACCATCTATTGGTAATTTTTTGAATTTTTTTATTTTAAATTAACCGAGTGAAATATGTAATGTTTGCATGTACCCCATGTTCACATGTGCCCTCCTCTCCCCTATATGAAGCAAATTGAATTTTGAGTCTTGAAATGCTCTTTTTCTTTATACAATTGCATGCTTATGCAGATCAGAAATTTTTTCAACTGAAGATTGGGCTACCATTGCTTGATCTAGTGTGTGATTAATGAAATGTTTAGAATGATACATAAAGCGAAAAACTTACTGTCCCATTCCAGCCCACTCCCCCCTATCTGAAATAAAGAAAACTAATTAATATCAAAATGTTAATCATAGCAAGAGCTACTTCAATATAAGTTGAGTGCTTTCTACTTTCGGACACTTACGCAGCAAATAGAGAAATCAGTTGGGGATGGAAAAGGGAGCATCTTTTCCCAATTCGAAGTACTAAATGGCAATAATCCCTAATGGCAGTAAGAGTGGCGTCATTACCCCAATATATTGGCGAAATTACCCCAGTGTCCTGGGTAATCCTTTCGCTGTACAGAGGTTGAAAGAATTTTTTTTTATGTGTGCTTACTTTACAGTTATGATTAAGGTTAAATTTATACAGGTAGTAAAGATAATGATTCAACTTTAGAATTTTTACTATTAAAAAATAAACATTTTTTTTGAGGTGAAAAAATTTAAATTCTCTTAAGGTGTCGCCATTCCCCCGGTCTCCCCTATGTGTGACCGCTCGATCGAAAGATTAATAAAAGGCGCGATTATCTCATAGGATGGTGTTTCTGTACTAAACTTTTTGTACAGGATTATTATAATTAAAATTCATCTATTTAAAAGTCTCTGGCTATAGTACTATACTAGAGTTCCAAACGAAACAAAATTTCGGTAACATTTGTAGTTAAACCGAAAGTTACAAGTTAAACTATGAAAATTGAAAAAAAAAAGCTGCGGTCTGTGAGACCGCTAACATCAGTTAAGCGTTAAAGACAGTATCGTTATGCACAGATTTTAGTATATAGGGGAAAGTAGGGGAAAGCCGCTCAGCGGCTAATCCCGCTCACTCAAATGCGAATAGAATAGAATTGAAACCGTGCGATCGGTACCGGCACCTAGCGAACTTCATCGTAAGTTCCCAGTAAAGATATAGTAACCGTCGGAAGGAAAGTACTTTTTTGTGTCCTCACTTTATTAGTTTGCAGTTGTTTTATTATAAAATTCTACAACATCTAACTTGAAGGTAAGTGTACATTCTTAGTTTCAAATGTTAATTCACTCATTATGTCTACAAAATATATACATTTAGCTGTACGTTCATGCTTTTATTTATTTTTGTAGTGCGTTGTTACGTCAAATATAATGCATTAAAATCCAACATGGCTATGAAGGGTAATGGCGCTCCTCACGTGGAATTCCAGAAGCAGTTTTTCCTGTGTGCTACTATTTTTAAATTCAAATTTCTTGATTGACACCACTTTTTTAAAATAATAAAATTTCGCTTCTTTTCGCCTTTATTAATATGTCATTAAACAAGGCGAATTTTACGATTTCAAAAAAGTGGTGACAAAAAAAAAACTGAATTTTAAAAAAGTAGCCACAACTGGCAACGCTGTCCAGAAGTGCTACAGGATGAAAATCATGAACAAATGCTTAGCTCTTTAACACTTTCCGGCATGGTGGGTCGTGGTTTCGCTGCACAATATGTGAAAAGTGGTCGCATAAAATCTGCTGTGGTATGAATAGCCTACACAACTGCATCTGTGACTTTTCTCGTACTTAAATGTGGTATTCAAATTTTGAGCGCCATTACCCTACCATGTCGGACATTACCGCTCAATCTATGGTTAATTAAATAAAACTATTAAAAAAATTCCTAAAACTTTTATGCAAATTAGTTGATTGTAACCTGTTCCTTATGCTTTGGACTTATACCGCGGTAATAAAATATTGATTTTTGTGTAAATTTCACTAGCCATTTCATGTTTTCCCTTAAGTGAGCGGCATTACCCTACTTTCCCCTATAACATAATTATTTAACACTTTTAGGTCTGAGCTATTTCGACCGCATATCCCCCTCTGGACTGAGGGTATTTGGTACTTTTCATGATTTAAAAAAAAAAACTTGGACGATATGTATTTTAATATTTTTTTTAATTAAAAACTTCAAACTGTTCTTATTCATAATGAAGGAACTATTTAAATGTACTAAAAATTAATATGAAATGAGAAATTATTTTTAAAAAAACATGTTTTATATATTTTTTAAAAGTTCCGCATAAGAAAACATCATTTTTTAATATAAAATTTTACATTGACTTGAATGAAAACTTACCCAAATGTTGTACAAATATCTGAAAATAGGTTTTATTTGTATATAAACATTATTACTTTTGAGTGGTACATTTCAAAGCAACGATTTCCACAAAGAGCAATACAAGAAGGTTCACAATAAGTTCGAGTTAAGCTCTGATTCTAGATATTTTCATATACTTACTTCAGTTTAGTATTGTCATCTATATTTTTTTTTAAGTAAAAGGTTCGTAGATAATATCTGAAAAGACCGAGAACGTATATAGTCTGTACTTTTATAGCTCAGAGAATTAAAAGTTGACCCCGAGAGACTCTCGCGCTTAGTTCCCTTCAGCGACAACTGCACCCCAAGAGACACTCGTGCTTAGACCTCAAAGTGTTAACGCGGTAGCAGTGCACAGATGCGTACAGTTTATATTTTGTCACCGAAATTAGCAGATAAATTTCACTTTATTTTAACCCTTAAAAGCTAGACAACGTAATTTTTTTTACATTTCCGATTCAAACCACAATATGTTGGAAGGAACGTTAGCTTTCTAGATTCAATCGCAGACAAGTATTAAAAATTCTGCAATAAAATTACCCGAAAATTACTATTTGAAAATTGGGGTGACATAAATAAAAGTCGTACGCACCCACTGTATGTCATACACTGTACGACTCTGCCCGAGTTAAAAGATATGGTTTAAAAATATGAATACTAAAATGTGCATTTTGCGAGAAACATTAAAAAAAATATATTCCAGATATAAAACTAATATTTCCTAAATTTGTACTTATACCGCTTTGTTTTATTGCGAAACTAAATTTAAATGCATATTCAAAATCTTCAGCAACAGCGTGCTTTAAATAGTGTTGCCAGGTGTCCCGACTTGTGGGACGTCCGGATTTTCAGGGATTCCAAGGCTCGTCCAGCAGAACCACTGAGCGTGGACTCCAACAAACTCGATTTTTCATGACACACAAATTATGCTACATTTCTTTTAGTATCATGCTATTCATTATTCTGCATTGACTGGAACTTAATACATTAAAACCTGTGTAAACATAATCTATAACGGAAATTTTTCAATGGTCCTGCGGAAAAAAATATCGTAAGATATACCTGCTGATACGGGAACAGTTGAAACCTGTCTAAAGAGAAAACAAAAATCGGTTACTATAGCGATTCTTCTTTTACATGATTTAAACTTTAACTGATGTGACAGAAATTGTCCCATAGATAATGTGAGCGGTCTTTGAGACCGCTCCATCGAAAGATGAATAAAAGGCGCGATTAGCTCATAGGATGGTGTTTTTGTACTAAACTTTGTGTACGGGACTGTTATAATTAAAATTCACCTATTTAAAAGTCTCTGGTGATAGTACTAAAGTTCCAAACGAAACAAAATTTCAGTAGTGTTTATAGTTAAACTTAAAGTTACAAGTTAAACTATGATAATGGAAAAAAGCAGCGGTCTGTGAAACCGGTAACATCAGTTAAAGGTTAATGTACGTGGTACAGTACAACCTGGATAAACGAAAGCTGTTTTATAACTGAATCCTGTCTTTAATGTAAGCATTTTATAGTCCTTACTGAAGAAAATACCATATAATTATAGTAAATGCTTAATCGGAAACCCCTCCAAAATTGAACTATCTTGGGTCTTAGCGAATCCGCTGTCACGAATCTTAATGTGTAAAGATTATTAGGTTTATTTAGTACTCTAAAACCTACAAAGAGGGAATCTCAAATGATCAGAGAAAGATTCCGTTTTAGAGTTTTCCATCTTAGCAGGTATTGGTATTTTGTTCATAAGGACTATGATTTTTACGTTTAAGCCATGATTCTGTTATAGACAGGTTCCGTTTTCATAAATTTACGATTTATGTCAATTTGTCTTTGTTGTTTTTGTTAAAATGGGATTGGCAAACAACCTACAGTTTTTAAATGTTGTCCTCTGAATCACTGATAAATTAGTGGTCCTCATGGGGGGTTATGGTCTCTGTTTTGCTGCCAATTAGTCTCCTCTCTTATTTGGCTCACCGACTACCACTGACTTGCTGATGATCGCATGGCTCAAGTCTATTCATTCCAGCGGCAGTCAGTTACGTCCGGCTACCACTGACCTGCAGATGATTGTATGGATCAAGTCTATTCGTTCCAGCGGCGGTCAATTACGTTCAAAATAGCCGACGCAAAGTATTAATCCTTTATTGTGGAGAATCAATAGCTTATTTTTAATTATTAAAAGATTAAAACAATCATTCTGCCAAATTTTTTTCGCTAAATCACACGCTATAAAAAAAATTAACAAAATGTTATGAAATAAGATTATTATAAAAAAAAATAAAAACTGGCCATCCAGTGGATCTTTTATTGGAGTGAATCGTAAATTTGGATTGTACAACAAGTTACTGCGTGCCGAAAAAAAAATTATTTTTTAGAAATGTTGCTTAATCGGAATTTTTGAAAAGTATTCTTTGCCGCTTTTCCATTCACAAAATTCATAGGAAATATTCACTCGGTAACTTCTCCTACATGCAGTGCTCGAAATGTATAGGTGAAATTTTAAAACTGTTCCTAAGAATGTTTAAAAGAAAATTATCTTCATGATGTCTACTAGATATGTTAAGGAAATTTAGCACGGCAATTATTGATTGGAGATACTAGGAGAAACATTAAAATTTCATCTATACGATTCGAACACTGTACATACCAAATCGTAGATTAAATCAAATAAGGTATCCTCCGAACAGTCGGTTCTTTTATAATTATCCTCATTTGCATACATCCTGAAGACTAATTCATATCAGCACCCTCTGTCGGTAACTTTTTGAACTACAATCATTTTTGCTTTTAAAAAAATTCCGTATCATCACAATGCTTTTAGTGCAAACCACACTTCTGAATCATTTTTGTATTTTTATTGATTTTCAGTGTTAATACTAACTTTCTGCCTACCCTGTTGTATTTATCATTGCATAATTCGTATAGTGTTTCATTTAAATGAATGAAAAAAGCAGCACCTTTTCATAACTTTAACCCTTTTTTTTTCATTTCAGGATTTTGGGATATCTTCATCAGAATTCTTCTCACTAGGCTAAACCCGAAAAACTAAACTATGAACTATGGAATGTTTAGATGACATGCTTAAAGAATGTTGTAGTGTACTGAATACGGATTTTTCAGATTGGGAAGATGATTTCTTCAGCAAAAATGAACAGTTTTCTGAAAAGGTTTTTCAGTCTAGAAATTTGATTGAAAATCTCCAATCCACGAATAATAGAATTTCCATTCAGATTAACGTGTCTCCTTTACGTCGAGAAGAAATTTTGCACCATAAAAATATTTCAAAATTGAATTGCAAAGAAATAAACTTGTCAGAATTGGGTATATTAAACACATCGCATGATCATAGTCTACGAAAAGAGCATAAGCAAACTGCCATTTTGAATCAAGAAAAAACTACATCAAATACTCGAATAAATCGGGATGAATGTTCGGATTCGGAGGACTTTTATAGCCCTAATAAAAAACGCAAAAAATCTAAAATACATTCAGTAAACATTTTTTCAAACACAGGCAAAGATTATATTCGAACACGTTTTCCCATAAATTCAGTAAATGCTTTTCAAGAGTATGGTGAGTCTTCAGTTAAAGGAATTCCTCTTCAAGGAATGTCAAAATTACAGAGGGATTTGATGGTTATTTCCAAACAAAGAACTTCAGAGAGACAAATAGAAAGTGTATCAAATCAAGAAAACTCTGATAAAATGATTGTAGCAAGTCAAGAAATTTCTACTGAAATGATTGTATCAAGTCAAGAATCCTCTGCTCAAATGCTTACCTCAAGTCAAGAATCCTCTGCTCAAATGCTTACCTCAAGTCAAGAATCCTCTGCTCAAATGCTTACCTCAAGTCAAGAATCCTCTGTTCAAATGCTTACCTCAAGTCAAGAATCCTCTGCTCAAATGCTTACCTCAAGCGAAGAATCCTCTGCTCCAATGCTTACCTCAAGTCAAGAATCCTCTGCTCCAATTCTTGCAAGTCAAGATTCCTGTAGTAAAATGAGTACAAGCCACGAATCCTCTGCTACAATGCTTACAAGCCAAGAATACCCTGTTAAAATGAGTACAAGCCAAGAATCCTCTGTTAAAATGAGTACAAGCCAAGAATCCTCTGTTAAAATGAGTACAAGCCAAGAATCCTCTGTTAAAATGAGTACAAGCCAAGAATCCTCTGTTAAAATGAGTACAAGCCAAGAATCCTCTGTTAAAATGAGTACAAGCCAAGAATCCTATGGTACAATGAGTACAAGTCAAGAATCCTCTACAAAAATAAGTACATCAAGCAAAGAAAGTTCAGATAAACAGGTTCTGAATATTTCCATCGAAGAAGATTCAAACATTTTGAATATTACTAGTCAATCATGTTCTGGAACTCAGGTAGCCAGTACTCCGCACATAAATTCAAGTTGTCGGCAGGTTCTGAATCACGAAGAGGCAAAATGCTTTAAATCAAACATTAGGAATCAAAGTCTTAATCCAAAAAACTTAAAGGTGTGCAACCAACTAAGTTCTGGCAATGACACACGTTCACTTAAAAAAAGAAAAACTTCAGATAAAAGCAGTTTTACAGGAATCTTAGCACACTCAGTAAGTGATTCTTTTTATAATAAAATTTTAAGGCGATACAATAAAACAGAAAAAAGAGTGATCAGGGAAATTCGTAGAAGGGAACTGGAAGTGACTAAGAGAGAAAAAGCAATCGAAAATCGTGAAAAGCTGCTAGATGCTCGAGAAGCTGATGTTCTGAAACGTGAAGAGATTTTAAGAGGAAACCAAGGAAGATATTTCTGTTGTAAAGCAAATATGCAAAAAAAAGATCCAAAAACAAACCCTTAACTTAAAAGAATTGAGGCAGGGAGTGTGTGTCTTTGTGGATAAAACTAATACTTTACTAATTTCCTTTAAGGTTTTGAAATAAGATTTTTTTTAATTGCGAAGAAAAAGTTTTTCTAGTTGGTTTGTAAATTGTTAATGAATTCAAATCCATATGAAAATGTATATGATTTTCTGTGAATAAATCAAGTCTATCCACCAATATTTTTTTATTGTTAATATTTATGTAAAGATGCTCAGTAATCATCAACTAAAAGACCTAGAATCGCTAAGACTAAAAAAGTGACTTTTTATAATTGTGAACATAAGATTCTTCTAAAATATTTTATCTTTTTTATTGTTTATTACATTATTTCAATATTAAATATTTAGGTTAACTGTAATTATTAAAATATTTGCCGCAAATGTCTTTATTCCTTTTTAGGTGCGTTCGTAATTATATAAATACGTAGCACCTATAGTCGTCGTTCAGTCCGTCCGTCTGTCCGTCTGTCCGTCCGTCTGTCCGCATGTAACAGAGAAAAAACTACCCAACCGAATGGTCTGAAATTTCAAATATATGATTGTTGCAAAATTTTGTCGAGCCATTTCAAATTTTATGAAAATCGGATGTATAGTTTAATTACAGAGACAGTCAAAAGTTTTTCTTTACATTACGGCCAATGGGAAAAATTATTGCAAGTGCATTTTAATGATATTACAGCCTTCCGAATGATCTGAAATTTTAAAGATATAACTGTTGCAACATTTTGTCTAGCCCTTTCAAATTTTAGGAAAATCGGATGTATAGTTTAATTACAGGGACAGTCAAAAGTTTTTCTTTACATTACGGCCAATGGGAAAAATTATTGCAAGTGCATTTTAATGATATGAGAGCCTTCCGAATGATCTGAAATTTTAAAGATATAACTGTTGCAAAATTTTGTCGAGCCCTTTCAAATTTTAGAAAAATCGGATGTATAGTTTAATTACAGGGACAGTCAAAAGTTTTTCTTTACATTACGGCCAATGGGAAAAATTATTGCAAGTGGATTTTAATGATATTAGAGCCTTCCGAATGATCTGAAATTTTAAAGATATAACTGTTGCAAAATTTTGTCGAGCCCTTTAAAATTTTAGGAAAATCGGATGCATAGTTTAATTACAGGGACAGTCAAAAGTTTTCCTTTACATTACGGCCAATGGGAAAAATTATTGCAAGTGCATTTTAATGATATTACAGCCTTCCGAATGGTCTGAAATTTTAAAGATATAATTGTTGCAAAATTTTGTTGAGCTATTTCAAATTTTAGGAAAATCGGATGTATAGTTTAATTACAGGGACAGTCAAAAGTGTTCCGTTACATTACGGGGAATGGGAAAAAAATATTGGAAGTGCATTTTAATGATGTATCAGACTATGCGCTTTATGAAGTGCAAAAAATTATACATTCAGTACAATATGGGGTGCAAAAAATAATTATAAAACTAGTTATAGTACGAACGCACCTCATTTGCCACGTTTGACGAGCAATTTCCAACTTGTTGTTTGTAGTTGTCAAACTTGGCAATGCTTTACATTTTTCTATTTCTTTTCTCCATTTTATTTATTTTCCCATTCAGAGCGAAAGAAGGTACCATTTTTGTTTTGATATATGTTTGTTTGAGTATAAAACATTAAAATAAAATTATTAAAATTATAAAACAATAACTTGTCACCTTAATTCGCTCAAACTTGAAAAACTTTTCCTTTTTAAAATAGCTGTATATTTTTGTATAATTATTTTATAGATTTATTTATATATTTGCTAGCTGACTCGCCCGGACCAATGATAATACCTAAATTAAGTGATATGATTAATATTAAATATGTAGGTTCATTTTATTTATTAAAACAGTTTTTTTATGATCAAAGTAATCTGTCTTTAACATTTAACTAATTTTTCCCCATTTATATATACATATAAAAGTTTAAAACCTTATATGTTTATATGTGAGTGAGCATGTATAGGTGTATGTATATATGCTTATACACTATATGGCCAAAGGTGACCGGTCACTTGCAATTTTAGACGTTTTGTTAAATATCTAGAAAAATACATGAGGAATTAAATTGAAACTGCAGGTGTGTAAACAGTGTAGACAGGGTGTAAACAGGTCATACATTTCCGCGAAAATTTTTTTGACGAAACCCCATAAGGGACCGTCAAGAAATTGAAAAAGAACGAGTATCTTTTATATAATCCTGTAAAAACTAATGTAGCAAAAGCGTTCAAAGTCGAGATTATTAATAAGTGGCTTATTGTAATATACTGTGTTCATTTTTATGAGGATAGCATGTATACTCGTAGATAAATTAAGGTTTTTTTAAAAACAGTCCAAAATTTCGCCAAGTTTTTTGCTTATAATTTGCAGAGTTCTTAATATAAAAAAAAAGTTATTTTCAGAAAATATGACAAACAACATTGTACACAATACCCTGCAATCAGCATGAAAAAATAATAAAAACTGTATGAAAAATGAGCAGGTTTACTAAATAATGATTCACTGCGCATGCTCGAACGTAATCAAAATATAATTTGCATAATGTGTTAGCTAAATGTATAGAGTGTACAACTTTTGTAAAAGTCTCAAAAACATAGTTTGAAAAGTATGATAATAATCGTTTATAGAATAAGCTCAAAATCCGTTATTCCCAAAAGAAAGCAAAAAGATGAGGGGCTGTATCCAAATACAGTAGTATGTGCAATATTGTGTATGCTATATTAGCCCTAATCAATGGATATATGGATACAACTCCTCATCTTTTTGCTTCATTTTGGGAACAACGGATTTTGAGCTTATTCTATAAACGATTATTATCAGACTTCTCAAACTACGTTTTTGAGACTTTTACGAAAGTTGGTCTATACATTTAGCTAACACAATATGCACATTATATTTTGATTGTATTCGCGCATGCGCAGTGGAACATTTTTTTGTAAACCTGCTCATTGTTCATCTAATTTGTATTATTTTTTAATTCTGATTGCAGAGTATTGTGTACAATGTTGTTCGTCATATTTTCTGAGAAGAACTTTTTTTTTATATTAAGAACTTTGCAAATTATAAGCAAAAAAACTTGGCGAAATTTGGGACTGTATTTATAAAAACCTTAATTTCTCTACGAGTATACATGCTATCCTCATAAAAATGAACACAGTATATTACAATAAGCCATTTATTAATAATCTCGAGTTTGAACGCTTTTGCTATATTAGTTTTTACAGGGTTATCCAAAAGATATTCGTTCTTTTTCAATTTGTTGACGGTCCCCTATGGGGTTTCGGGAAAAAATCTTCATGGAAATGTATGACCTATATTATACTTTTTACACATCTCCAGTTTCAGGTTAATTCCTTATGTATTTTTCTAGATATTTAACAAAACGTCTAAAATTGCAAGTGACCGGTCACCTTTGGCCATATAGTGTATATTGTATGGATATATTTAAAAATAATAATACGGGGTATCATGCATTTAACATCGTAAATGTCTCATAAATTTTCACATATTGCTTCATAATACAAAGATATATTTTACTATCTCAGTATTCCTCATTGTTTTTTAAATTTTCACATTTAGTTACGTAATACAAGGCTATATTTTACTATCTCAAAATATCCCTCATTGTTTTTTAAACGTTATTAATATTCTCATTTTTTTATATTATAATATTTTGTCTTTAAAATAGTTAATTTAATCAATTGTCCTTCTATTTATTTTCATATAATTCTTTATTTTATTTTGTATTAATTTATTCCTATTATTTATTTTGTATTTACTCAGTACTTATTAAGTTTATTCCTATTTTTTCATTATACTTTAACTAAAATGTTAATCATACGAATTTGAATATTTCCAACTGAGCGAGAAAATGCCCAGGCTGGGAATCGAACCCAGATCCTTGGCTTACAAGGCCAATGCTTTTCCGTTTAAGCTAACTGGGCCGACAACCAGCCAGCATATTTCGCTCAGAAAACCTTATTGGTAGAACATCTGGTCTGTCATGTAGACAGCTCAACAGAATAAACCTCAGGTAATGGAACTCCATATAAACGATGGATACGTAGATGAACTATTAAACTGATTGGTAAAGTTATCATACGAATTTGAATATTTCCAACTGAGCGAAAAAATGCCCAGGCTGGGAATCGAACCCAGATCCTTGGCTTACAAGGCCAATGCTTTTCCGTTTAAGCTAACTGGGCCGACAACCAGCCAGCATATTTCGCTCAGAAAACCTTATTGGTAGAACATCTGGTCTGTCATGTAGACAGCTCAACAGAATAAACCGCAGGTAATGGAACTCCATATAAACGATGGATACGTAGATGAACTATTATTTTAACACAATAAAACTGATTGGTAAAGTTATCATACGAATTTGAATATTTCCAACTGAGCGAAAAAATGCCCAGGCTGGGAATCGAACCCAGATCCTTGGCTTACAAGGCCAATGCTTTTCCGTTTAAGCTAACTGGGCCGACAACCAGCCAGCATATTTCGCTCAGAAAACCTTATTGGTAGAACATCTGGTCTGTCATGTAGACAGCTCAACAGAATAAACCTCAGGTAATGGAACTCCATATAAACGATGGATACGTAGATGAACTATTAAACTGATTGGTAAAGTTATCATACGAATTTGAATATTTCCAACTGAGCGAAAAAATGCCCAGGCTGGGAATCGAACCCAGATCCTTGGCTTACAAGGCCAATGCTTTTCCGTTTAAGCTAACTGGGCCGACAACCAGCCAGCATATTTCGCTCAGAAAACCTTATTGGTAGAACATCTGGTCTGTCATGTAGACAGCTCAACAGAATAAACCGCAGGTAATGGAACTCCATATAAACGATGGATACGTAGATGAACTATTATTTTTACCCGACTACGGCAAAGCCAAAGGAGGGTTATGATTTTGACAGGCTATGTATGTATGTATGTATGTATGTATGTATGTATGTATGTATGTTCATCTGTTCCCTCGTAACTTCTAAACCACTAATCAGAATTCGACAAATGACATATCATTAGAAGCGTCTTAATTGTCCGCTGGTTATAGGCTATATAGATTTTCACCAAATTCAATGTGGCGCCTTCTAGCGGACAAAATATACAGAGTAAAAAAATAAAGTTAAGCTAGATATGCCGTGTTTGGTATCATTTTAAAGCGCTTCACTTCAAAACCATAGAGGGTTTGTTTATAAGTGCCTTGGATCATAATAAGTTGCTTAAAAATCCACATGACAGTCAATCGTTAGCAGAATTAGATAGATTAAGAAATCTTCCTAGGTCATCTTAATACATGAAACCTTCAATCTACATTACACATTTACACATTACACTAACGACCTCATCCACTAATCGGTCCATTACCCATTTGCTGCCATCGACGGATATGTGCGTCACTACTACCAAATACTGGAAGCGTCATACGTCAAAAAATAAAGTTAAGATAAATATGCCGTGTTTGGTATCATTCAAAAGCGCTTTACTTGTACATTTTGAATATATCTATATATTACTAGCATTTGCTTGTGACTTTACCTGTATTCATGGGGTACTTTTATACTTTTTCAGCGTAGTTTTTTGTCGTAGTTGGGTTTTAGTTTTTTTACTTTATCTTGTAACACAAACTGATTGGTAAAGTTATCATACGAATTTGAATATTTCCAACTGAGCGAAAAAATGCCCAGGCTGGGAATCGAACCCAGATCCTTGGCTTACAAGGCCAATGCTTTTCCGTTTAAGCTAACTGGGCCGACAACCAGCCAGCATATTTCGCTCAGAAAAACTTTTGGTAGAACATCTGGTCTGTCATGTAGACAGCTCAACAGAATAAACCGCAGGTAATGGAACTCCATATAAACGATGGATACGTAGATGAACTATTATTTTAACACAATCAAACTGATTGGTAAAGTTATCATACGAATTTGAATATTTCCAACTGAGCGAAAAAATGCCCAGGCTGGGAATCGAACCCAGGTCCTTGGCTTACAAGGCCAATGCTTTTCCGTTTAAGCTAACTGGGCCGACAACCAGCCAGCATATTTCGCTCAGAAAACATTATTGGTAGGTCGTTTATATGGAGTTCCATTACCTGCGGTTTATTCTGTTGAGCTGTCTACATGACAGACCAGATGTTCTACCAATTTAAAACTTTTAAAGAATTTAAAACTTTTAAAGAATTTAGAATTCAATAACTTGCAAACGGTAATAGATATTAAAAAATTTCTTGCAGTAGAATTATGCATGAAGTCAGGAGATTTTTTACTATGATTCTTGATATTAGTTATAATTTCAAACAACAGATGGCGCTGAGAGCAATATCTGCTCAATCCAGACACTATTTTTGGTACTTCGGGATTCATTCAATACATTTTAATCTCCTTTTTTTCGCATGGAAGAAGAGCGAGGCCGAAAAATCGAGCCTAGATTTAACGGTTATTGCTTGCAACGCCATCATTCGATGCTATTTGTAACTAAAACTGAAAATCGCAGCATAAAATCTCCTGACATCTTACGTAGCACACCTGCAAGAATTTTTTTAATATCTATCACCGTTTGCAAGTTATTGAATTTTAAAATGCATCAGTCATTATATATTTAATACAGAAGGGACAGAAGGCACCCCCACCGAGACCCCAACCGTGAGGTTTATGGGGAAATGTCCCGGGGGAAAGTTCCCCACCGCCAACCAACGAAAACGCAGCCAGGGCAACAGGCCCGAAACAGAAGTGCAAATAAACAAACTAAAGTCACAAAGAAAATGGTAATCTGTTACATAAAAGCAGGCGACACGCTCACCAACAAAATAAAAACTAATGATAAACTACAAACTAATCACAAACAACAAAATATCCTAAACTAATAACCAAAGACAATTTACAATGCAATATAAACAGACGACTATCACATTTGATAGTAAGCAAACAAAGAAAAGCAATGAAAACTGTACCGAAGTCCTAGAGTACAACCAAAGCCATCTATCATCAGAAAGTCCAGGAAAGAGTAATTGTATAACAAGTCCACAAAGTCCAAAATTCAGTATTTATACTTAATAAAAGAGTAAAGTGCATTTAACACATTATAGTTATCCTTAAGTTTGTGATAGTTATTCGGATCAAGCAAAGTCTGCTTAAGATTTTGTCTAAATGTTAGGTCCCTCATGAAACGGAAATGATGCACCATAAAAACACATCTTCCATACAAGTAATGAAGTACATCGCCATGCACGCCACAGTCACATAGTGAAGACGGCCTCTTGCCAATCTTGCACAAAAAAGCTGGAAAAGAGCCATGGGCTGTAATGTAGAATTGTATAATTTCATTCGAACAAAGATAGTCACTGTCCACCTTATTAAATACTGCATATGTGTCACGTCCCTTATAAGAGTTAGACCAATGTTGTTGCCATTCATGCATAATACTCTTGCGCATATGAGCATTCACAAATGATAGAAGAAATGGTAATAAGTCATTTTGATTACAACAGTCATATAAAATAGAATTCCTTGCGTTAGCATCTGCACGTTCGTTTCCGAACAAACCAACATGCGCCTTGATCCAGCCGACAAAAAGTTATTTCGTATGGTTATTAACTAATAGTTCAAAAATGTTTCTGATAATACTGTTCAGTGGAAAAAGTCTCTGTAAAGACAAAATTGATGACATGCTATCGGTATACTGCCTAACATATAAGTAACCGGAATCAACAAACCACCTAACAGCACATTCAATATCAAATAACTCCGCCTGGTACACTGTATTATATGGTCTCGGACGTATAGCATAGTCATAGATCACTGTGTCCCCGATCAGCACTGTAAAAGCCGAGGGGGTACCCTGATCCATCCTTGAGCCATCGGTATAAATAGTTGGGTACATAGAAGCTGGAATAATGCTCTTTACATCTGGAATAAAATAAATATTTCTAAGATTGTTATATTCAGGAAAATCGTGCGTCTTAAGTTTAAGCATAAGATTGTCTCTCTTGATATCATAATCTCCAATCACCATACTACTCATACCCTGAGTTACGTCATATCTTTTCGAAAACATTTTTAGCCTAATCTACAGCGGAGGAACGCCTGTGATTGTACACAGAGAATCAGTTGAGACATATCTATATGTTTTAATAATAGTCATCAAACCAGCACGTTGACAAGAGCTAAGTCTTCGTATTCCATGAGAGTTGAGATCCTTAATCCAAACTTCTGAACCGTACGCTATCTGTTTTTCAATGACCTGGAGATACCAAATCTTTCTGTGCTTAGCTAGGAGTCCTCTGTCACGGGAACCCGTTTTTCGAATGTCTATTGAGAAATTGTGAATGTTTTCACGTACCAGGTCCAAGTGATGTAACCAGCTGAACCGGTTATCCAGATGGAAACCAAGGTATGAAATATTCCGTTTTACTGGAATTGAGATATTGTTAATTTTAAAAATAGGATTTCTTTTTTCAAGAGTGTACCGGCCCATCATAATGGCAATACATTTATCAATGCTAAGTGACAAATTCAAATTTGTACATATATTTAGAAAAGTATCCAATGAACCACTAACTTTATGTTCTAATGAGCTTTGAGTATCTGCACCTTCCAGAATCACGAAATCGTCGGCATATGAGACTATGTATGTATGTGACTGCTTATATTCCTTGATTAATTTATCAGCCAGGACAGTCCATATGAATGGACCTAAACATGATCCTTGAGAACAACCGTGGAACATTATAAACCAACGTATTCCATTTGCAAACTTAAAGCCAATACGGCGATATGATATGTAGTTTTTAAGTGATGACTTTAAGTATTCTGCAATTGGAAGAGAATCGATAATAACTGCCAACGTTCTCCAGCATGCTGCGTCAAAAGCACCCTGAATGTCCAGCGAAACAATCGTACAATATTTATTGGTACTCAGAATTCGATTAACATTATCTTTAACAACGGATAAGGCCGTAACTGTTGATCTTTTCTCTCTAAAACCATGCTGATTATTCTCAATATATCCAGATGCCTCCAAAACCGTGGTAACTCTATTCTTGATAATCCTCTTTGCCCAAAATTGACAACAATGTAATTGGACGATATCCTCTTGGTGAGGTGGCCGGCTTGTTTCGCTTTCTAAAGTAGATAACTATTCTGTCCTCCCAACAACGTGGAAAATGACCCAAACTCAGACATCTGTTAAAAACCGCTAAGATAACTTCTGGATAATTACAACAAATATTTTTCACGGTAAGAGCATCTAAATCGTCCCAGCCAGGGGCCTTGGCATTGGCCTGCTGTGACAGTGCATACCTTAATTCTCTAAAACTAATATTATAGAAGTCATTTTCGTTCTCATACGACTTGTCCGATATATATTCAAAGATATCGTCTGGTACATTATTAATATCATAATGTTCTTGCATAAGTCGTTCAGCAACATCATCGTACGAGGCAAAAGGGAGAGAATCTTGATATTTTGAAGAGAATTTTGATGTCTTGATAAAGCACTTAGGTGACTAAAATGTATGCTTTTCTTGACATTTAGTTTTTTGCACTTTCAATAGTTACCAATTCTAATGTTATTTAAATTAAATATTAATGTATTAATAAGAAAAAAAACTTATAAGAATATAATGTAATTAAATTATAATTAAATCATAATTTAAAAATTTGCTTAGAAAAAATATAATTTAACTTTGAATTATCATGTTTACTCATTCGCTGTTTCCTCTCTCTCTCCACACACATACATACTAAGGGTAAAAATATATGTGCTATTTTACTCAAACATTTTTGAGCCCACCCAATATTTTTGAAAAGTTGGCGCTGTGAATGTGCAGCACTCTTATTTTTAAGGATCTCGGAGCTTGATCGGTACCGAAAAACATGCAAACAGAGCTCTCGCTTCGAGTCCATATAAAAACAGAAGTGTTCAATGTAACTAATTTAAACTTTCTGATATTTTTAAGGTATGTTTCTAGTCTTATAAAATTATAAAATGAAGTACTTCAATGTAATAAAAAATATAGCAAAATTTATATAACACAATTTTCGACAAAACATTTAGGTGTCATATCACCATCCGTAAGATATCTGAACGTTGAATTGGCATAAGAACCTAATTTTTGCTTTAAAATGACCAGGAAACTTTACTCTATAGAATGAATTAAGAATATAACTATCACTCAAAGGAAACCTTATTAAAAAAAACTCTCAAATTTGGAAATTTAAAATCCCCTAAAAATACTTTTTTTTCATTAAAAATACTCTTAATTCATTCTATAGATGATATTATATGCAATGCAAAAATTTTTTTAAGAGATTCCATGAAAGTTTTTTTTTTTTTTTTTAACTTACGAATAGTCGTCAAAAATCAAGTTTTGAGAAAACGCGACTTAAAGCTGCAATAAAATGGGTGCGGCTTTGAATATGATTGTTACATAAATGCTTATAACTCCGTTAAAAATGCAAATATCTTTATGCGGTCTTTTGCACCATTTTCATAACTAATTGAATAATCAAAATAGATACTTAAAAAAATCAATTTTTTGAAATTTTTCAAGCCCTGAGCCCCCTTAAAGACACTCCAATGGTAACAACGTAGATTAAATCATATTCAAGGTTGGAGTAGCACAGTTGAAGTTTATTCCAACAGAGCGAAAAATGTCCAGACCAGGTATCGAACCTGGATACTTGGCGTGCCGTGCCAATGCCTTACCTGTTAGGCTATCCGAACGATAACTGGCTGACATAATTCACTCTTATTTGTTGGAGTGTTAACGTAGATTAATTTGAATATAGTTATAACAAAAATATTGTATTTTTTGAAGCTATTCTTACTAAATTACGCTAACCTGGCGGTCAATAAGTAAATAAAAATAAAATTAGCAATGTTAATAACATGATTCTTTAGCACAACTGGAAGGAAATCGTCCATTAAGAAACAGTCACTCGCAGTCGCGTGGATTTCTTTATTTTAAAATTGCTTGTTATAATTTTGTATCTTTAGTTATTACTTATTTTATAATGTATTTTAAAATTGCAGGAACAACTTTAACCCCTTTGGGACGAGCTGTGCATACAGTGCAAAAAATCCTTTAATTTGAACACCAGTAAAATTGAAGACGTTTTTACGTAATCGAATCACAGATTTTCTGATATTCAATAAAGAGAAAATTTTTATTTAGAAAAAATGGTGCCTGAAAATTAAAAGAAGTCCAAAAAATGCTTGTCGTGAAGAGGTTAAGTCTTATATTTATGAATGAATGAAACAAATGTTCTTGGTGAATGATAATTATTGGTACAGCGTCTGGAAGATATAGTGTGGAAACCGACTATTCCAGTAATGCTTCAAAAGGCGCTAAAAAATTATATCCCGTAAATGTCGAACGATGATGAAAGACAAACATTGATCGCAGCAACATCTGTTAGTTCTTCACTTTTCGAAACTTTCTCAATTGAATCCTTGTACAATGTTTATGTTTGAACTACTAGATGTCGCTGTGATCGCCGTTTATCGTTCTGAATCGTTCAACATTTATGGGATACAACTTTTTAGCACTTTTTGGTTGGCTGATTTCCACACTATATTCTAGACACCTATACTACACTGTTAAAAATCTGCAGCATTTGCTGCATAGTCACTCCCTCGCTTTTATAGGAAAATGTTATTTGACTATATTATGGAGCATTCTCGTTGGTCAGAATAGAGACATTCTATAAAAGAGGTGGAGTGACTATGCAGCAAATGCCGCATATTTTTAACAGTGTAAAGCGCCTAGAATAAATAGTGATCTAAGCAGCGCTAAAAATGAGATCTACGGTATGATGATCGGTATCTGATGATCTACGGTATATTTTCAAATTTCAATGTAATAATCGTATTACAGCGTCTAAACCAACAGTTTTAGAAAATATGCTGAGGATGTCGCTGCGATCGACTCTTTGGATTTCAGCATCGTTTGACATTTAAGGGATCCAATATTTTAGCACTTCACTGTTAAAAATCTGGGGCATTTGCTACATCGTCACTCCATCGCTATTATAGGAAACTGTAACTTGACTATATTATGGGGCGTTCTCATTGGTCAGATCAGAAACATTCTATAAAAGGGGTGGAGTGAGTATGCAGCAATTGCTGCATATTTTTAACAGTGTTTTGTAAGTGTTACTGGAATAGCCGATTTCCACATTATATATTCTAAACGCTGTACCTATACTATTGGTGCAGCGTCAAGAATATATAGTATGGAAATCGGCTATCCCAGTAATACTTAAAAAAGTGCTAAAATAGTGGATCCTTTAAATGTCAAACGATGCTGAAATCCAATGAGTCAATCACAGCGACATCTGCAGGATATTTTCTAAAACTCCAAGACGATTTGTTCCGAGGCTAACAAAAAATACAGGCTGCTGCGGTGCATAGATTAATATACAAGATGGGGCATTTCCACAGAGCGTAATGGTACAGCATCTAGAATACATAGTGTGGAAATATACTATCCAAACAATACTAAAAATTTGTATCTCTTTGACAATACAAACAACAATACACTTTGAAATATTTGACGATACTTCTGGAATACAAATAGTCGATCGCAGCGACATCTGCGGGATTTTCGCATTACATTGTATAGACTAGCAATATCTTGCACTTTTAGAAAATATCCTGCAGGTGTCACTGCGATCTGCATATTGCATCGTTGCACATTTAAGGGATACAATATTTTAGCGCTTTTTTAAGTATTACAGGGATAGCCAATTTACACACTGCGTATTCTAGTCGCTATAGTAATGGTAATGCAATTTCAATCGTATCGCCTTTAGTAACAATGGGGAAGAAACTCCCCCATCCTTGTAATTTTTAATATGGAGTATCTACCTTATTGTGATCTTTCTTTTTTTAATGCTGAATGTTTACGTTTTCAATAGAATCTTACACCAATACAGGAACATAGAGTAGATATTTTATTTAATGCATCAAATATCTATTCTATATTCATGCACGGATATATGCTTTTTTTTTATTTACATGATGAGTGAACTACGAGTATATAAGTGCAACGAAAAACAACTTAAAAATTTCGTTTTAAGTGTTATATATCAAAACAAATGGTGTAATATAAAAATATACGAAATATTGCACTTGTTTGTTTGTTTTATTGGACACATACATCAGACTTGTGTGCTTGACAACACGGCCCGCTTATAAGTCATCGTCGATATACAGGGACGAGATAGCACAATGAAATTTACAACACACAGAATTTTTACATCCGGGAGCTCCACAAAGAGTGTGCAATGGAGCCAGCGGGAGTCGAACCCGACAAGCCTCCTACGCTCTAAAGCGATTAGCAGCGTGGTGTCTCGGCTACGGAGGCCGCAAATATTGCACTCTAGAAGTTCCAAAAAATTTCATAAATATTCCCATTTGGTAGGAAAATTTCGTAGCCGATGTTTTATTAATTTATGAAGTTTAACGTGTTAAACAATCGTTACAATAATCTTTTAAACTTTACTCATTTTCACTTTCTTACAGATAAGATAAAAATATTCTTTTTAGTGTAAATAACGTACAATCAATTGAATAATATTTATACCATTAATATATTAGAAATAATGATAGAATTACAGATGGGGAAAAGTTCCTTTTGACAAATTTTTAGAATCATATAAATCTAAAATTTAAAAATAAATAGAGGTACTGACATGACACTCAATAAAATTTTATTCGATATGAACAAATTAACACAATACCTGAATTTGATTTTTTACAATTTAATCTCATAAACTTACATATTTACGTTTTTAACATAATTTTTTAAGGTTTTTCTTTTATATTATTAGTCTAATTATCATTTTGTAAGTTAACCCATTAACTACCAAAACTATGATGTAGGAATTTTAAAATTTATTGTTGGAAGTCGTTTGCCACCACAAATTCTGAAAGGTCATTTTCGCTTTATTAAAATAGAAATTTTTCTGCCAATAAATGAGCCAATGTTTTAAGTTCTAAGATAGTGGTGGTAAATTAATTTATTTAAGAATGAGCAATTAATTTGACCGTTGCGTGAACGCAACACCAGCGGGTAATGGGTTAAAGCTGAACTATACAAGTATGATAGAAAAAAGCAGCTAAATAAATACCGTGAAACCTCTCTGTCAGGGCCATCTGCCGTTCCATTGAAAATTGGCCCTAATGAGGAGTGACCCTTGAATAGGGGTGACAAAAAACAACAGCTAAAGTAAGGAATTCAAAACAAATATAGGTGAAAAAACTGTTTATTAACATTTTCAAACTCTATTCATGAGGGAAATTTTTTTCTATTGATGTTTGTTTATTTTCATAATTTTTTTTGCAAGCAATTTTGGTTTCTATTGATTCTTTTACTTTATGGGACAAATTACTTAAATTTGCATCATTTATTAATACCTTAGAATGATATATTAGTTTGATTCTGTTAGTGTTTCCTGACAAATGTAAAAATTGTGCTTCAATATACATAACAGTTTTAGTAAATGTAGAATCTGTTTTTCTACATAACCTGTTATTCTTTGTGTGCCCACAACAAAGGGTCAAGTTTCCTCTCCAAACCAACCCCTATAGGTTGAAAGGTCAAACAAAGTGTGAGGAACACATGTTTGCCTCACTTGTGGAAAAGTTTGTGGTCCTTCATTGTATTACTTAACCCTCACCATCCCCCAATTCCTTCTTTGTTGCAAGTACAGTTGTTTGCTGAACTCTTATCTTTTGGTTCAGGAATTCAATATACCTGTTTAGGATTTAAGGTACATGTGTAAAAAAATGGCCTTTATGAGGGGTAGGTGCGGCCCTAATAGGGGTAAATTTAACATTATGTCTATGGGAAAATTTTTCGTTCCTAAAAATATTGGCCCTTAATAGAGGTGGCCTTTGAATAGGGGAAGCCTATAAAAGAAGTTTCACTGTAAAACATAAATACAATATTGTCTGCCTCGTTTAGGAAAGAATATATATTCAAAACATAGAGCGTAAACATATTTTTTCAACTTAGGTAAATTTCGGAGGCTTGTTAATTCTTCCCCCTTGTCAGTAGGGGCGCTAGTACTGTTGCCATTACAGACCCATCTTGTATGTTAATCTATGCCGCGGTGCATCCCACGTGTCTTTTTTTTTTTTTTTTTTTTTTTTTTTACAGACCGCTAGAGCGACTTGATGCTATTTTCGCACACCTTCAATGGCGCATTCGAGCATCACCTGACTCCAGTGGTCTGTAAAAAAAAAAAAAGATACGTGGAATGCACCGCGGAAGTCTGTCTTTTTCGTTAGCCTCGATTTGATCTAGATGCTGTAATAATACGATGTTCACTTTGAAATTTGACAATGTATTGCAGATGTCGCTGCGTTCAGCTCCCTGGATTTCAGCATCATTGCGCATTTAAGGGATACTTTTTTTTTAGCTCTGTTTGGATAGCAGATTTAGGCTGGGATTACGGTGCCTCACTTAAGATCAACTTAGAGACTTACGATATAAACAAAACGTAAACGACATTACAGTGCCTCGCGATCTTACGACAGCTTGGAAGCAGCCGTAAGATTAAGCGAAACTGGATGCGCGCGCAACCACAACAAATGTAACTGCAGCCTCTGATTGGCTGACTGCAGGAGGACTTACGCCGAAGCACGAGGACTTACGCTGAGGCACAGTAATACCAAGTTACAATCGATTGCAGGAACGCCCATCCTACGATCGAGCGTAATATTTAAGATAGCGAGGCACCGTAATCCCAGCCGTATATTCTAGAATTTCTACTACTGGTACAGCACCTAGAAGTTATAGTATACCGCCTAGAATATATAGTGTGGAAATCGGCTATGCCTGTAATACTTAAAAAAAAAAAAAACGCTAAATTATTGTATCCCTTAAATGTGCAATGATAGTGTTGCAATATGCAGATCGCAGCGACATCTGCAGGATATTTTCTACAACTGCAAGAAATTGCTAGTCTATACAATGTAATACTAGTAATGCAAAAATCCCGCAGATGTCGCTGCGATCGACACTTGGGATTTTAGCAGTATAGTCGCACATTTAAGGGATACAAATTTTTAGCACTGTTTGGATAGTATATTTCCACACTAGGTATTCTAGGCGCTTTAGGTATAGTGTGGAAATCAGCTTTTCTAAAAGTGCTACAAAAATTGAATCTCATAAGCGCCCAACGATGCTGAACAATAAATGTCGATCGCAGCGACATCTGGTAGCTCAAACGTAAACATGCATAAGGATAAAATTTAAAAAATATTTCAGTCTATAGGGAGATAACAGATGTCGCTGCAATCAACATTTAACGGATTTAATTTGTATAGCCCTTTTTAAAGCATTAGTCGAATAGCCGGTTGCTACACTATATCTGCTAGACGCTATGCTATTGGATATCTCTGCAAAAATTTGACGATTTCTTTTTTCGCTTATTTAATAATATTTTTAAAAGAAACATATATTTTACAAATCTTACTTTTCTTAATGTGCAGCTAATACATTAAGACATTTCATGGGCCGTAATGAGAAATTAAATTATTATACTACCTAATACTAATTAAAACTTTAATATAGTGTACTGTATACAAAGTTGATAGTTTGAGGTGTGTGTCGATATGTTCAGTTTATTATTTGTTAAATGTTATGAGTGTTTATTATGTTATTGAAAAAGTGCATTTTTTATGAGAATTATTAATTCAAGATGGCTGCTGGTTTCTTCCACGAGCCGTTAATTCCCAAATTGGCTCATCCGATCTCAGCAATCTGATCCTTTGTTAATATTAATATTTGGGATTACTTTACTGTGATTTTGATCAAATTTAACAAAATAAATCAATTTAAGTCATTATAATTGCATTCTATTTCACATTACACTACTTCATAAGAAAATAAATATAATTATCTACTATATAAATATCAGTTTTAGCCAATCAGATTGCTGGGCTCGGTTGAGCCAATTTGGGAATTAACGGCTCGTGTTTCTTCCCCAAAATAAAATTTTTGTACCAGAGTTGAGTAGTTCGGGGTCCTGAATCGGATCTGTTGCAAAACTAATGTATCACAAAATTACAGATCAGTTAATTTAAAGATAATATTAAAGTAGAGACTTAACCAACTGTTGCCAACAACATTATAACTTTCATGATAATTAGCATCTTTGCTCCTTATAAAGAACAGAGATTACAACAAGTATAGAGAGTCACCAGCAGCCATTGCCACATAAATTATCTTAAATATGAAACTTTTAATAATTTTAAAAATTTACTAAAGTTAGACATTAGAGTGCAACAGTACTCAGAGTTGAGATATGGCAAATACAGTAGGGCGGCAACATATGGAAAATAAGAAAATAGAGAGTTAATTTCTAGCGTGTTGTCACAACAGCGATATTTTAGCTATTACACCTCATGACATTGAGTTAGTGTGGATGCGGTTGGTACCTAAAACCAAAGACTTTTAAGATACATAGACCGGCAAACTGTCAGTTTAACTGAGGATTTTTTATCACAGCTGTTGTACGGCAATATATATGTTTTATATTTTAATTTAGCTAAGAAAATGCTTTTATCGGCGTATTTTTTCATTGCGGATCATTAAGTATAAGTCTACCCTATTTCATTTAGGCCTTTTAAATAAATACCTTATTATTCATCAATTTTTTTGTTTTTTTCGTATAGCAAGTAAGTATTTCAATAAACATCCTCCAAGGATAAAAATATAGTGTTACTTTCGTTAATATGCACTTTTTTAATTACCTTTTTGCATAAAAATTAGTTTTAAAAACGTAGATTTTTTTACAAGTAGTTTAAAATTTTGTAAATTACTATATTATGTTACAGTTGCTGCCTTTAATCTAAACTTCTCTACCAATTACTTTTGTAAGTCAAACTTAAAAAAAGGTGGAATTATAATCTTTAGCAATCTGCTCCATATAAATTTCGCCTTTATTTAGGTTTATAAGGCATGTTAAAATTAGATACTCTTTTTCAAACATACCATCCATAAAATTATTAATAAATCGCCTTATTTAACATTATTTCTGAAAATTCAATATTTATAATGCATATTTAGATATTAAAAATAGCTTCATGTAAAACAATATGCCATAAACTTCATATATATTGATAAAAATTATTTTTTAAGCTCATTCTAGTTATAGCACTTAATGGTAAATAACCACAGTTGACGTACAAACCTCGCGGTTCAGGTGTTTCAATTTACTTCAGATGGCTGCCATGATTTTGCATGCTTTTGAATGGGAATTGCCGGTCTATGTATCTTAAAAGTCTTTGCCTAAAACTTATTAGTGTTGTTATGGAGCAGTGTATTGTGAGTATAAGGCTGTTACTGCGGGTATAGCGCCTAGAATATACAGTGTGGAAATCGGCTATCCCTGTAATACTTAAAAAAGCGCTAAAATAGTGTATCCCTTAAATGTGCAATGATACTGCTGCAATATGCAGATCGCAGCGACATCTGCAGGATATTTTCTACAACTGCAAGAAATTGCTAGTCTATACAATGTAATACTAGTAATACGAAAATCCCGCAGATGTCGCTGCGATCGACACTTGGGATTTTAGCAGTATCGTCGCACATTTAAGGCATACAAATTTTTAGCACTGGTTGGATAGCATATTTCCACACTAGGTATTCTAGGCGCTGTACTGCGGGTATCCTTCAACAAATTAAACTGGCAATCATCGATTACAAAACAACACAAATATTACTTCCTGTAAGGAGGTCTTCTATACCTTAAAACATATATTCAACCCGCACTAAGATTCTCTGGTTTCGGTGAGGGGAGACTCAATATTTTAAATTTTCACCTGCACCAGCACTTCACGCACCTTAAATTAAAGGTCTTGAAATTCTATGATAATATATTAAATTATCATTGATTTACGAGGCCTCCCCATAAAGTTATTGCTGTTTTAAGCTCGGGATAATTTTCAAAGAGCCATAATTCAGCTAATTTTGGCCCTACAACGGGGAGGCTGGCACTTACGAAGGACACGTTCAATGCAGAAATTTCCCGCTCTGTCTTTTGGTGCAATCGCTTTTACGATATGGGGACCTTTCTAGGGGGCCCGGAGGGCCCCGGTCCTATTTATTTTTTGCAACATTTTAATTATAGATCAAGTTCTAACTTTTCATTTCTAACTTATTCCACCTATTTTTGGACCTTTTGGGTGGTGGCCCCTAAAGGGCTAATATTTTCAACTTAGTTAAAATTAACCACTACATAGTCATGTTGCATATCAAACTGTCGGACTTTAAGAGCGCAGTTTGTCCCCAACCCTTCCTCCCCCCCCCCCCCGTTTTTCTTCTCTAAAGCTTAATTTTTATCAAAATCATATCTTCTAGGCCCACATTGCTAATCAATAACACACTTTAACATTGCATTCAAAACAGAGTCTCTGGAAGGAATTTAATATCCCACATGCATTGTGCTCATTCACTAGCTCTCAAGTGCTGCACTGGAATCTCCACTTTAAATTAGGTAGGTCCAGTATTTTTTACAGATCACTGACTGCCTCTGCTGTCATAGGAGTGTATATGGGTTCTGTCGACACACACTCAGTAGCGTATTGTATACAACTAATTATTGCAAAAAGTGTAAAAACTGTTGAATTATTTCACTAATGCAAACTGTTACAACTATAACTACATGCTTATCTTTCATTATTGAATTATCTTAAATTTAAATACTAATGTGCATGAACGATTTGTATTGTCACACCGGGAGCAACACTTTTTATAAGCATGCTTCAGTGTATATTTTGTTCAGTTATTCCAAATTCAAAATTATTTTCCCCATTATTTTTTTTATTTCCCTCTACCCGGCTAGTTTCATACACTAATACTTTTATCTTAGTCATTTCCAGTGGTCTAGACCACTGATTTTTGCTATTTTCTATTCTATTATCCCTTTTCTTCATATTCCATGTGCGGGTGGCGGCGAAGCCTGATCGATATCTCCTATCTTGAAATAATTTTCTAAACTAAATTATCCCTCATCAACAATAATCTTAGGACACTGGGACTCTTAATATCACTACACAGAGCTTTATATCAGAGAGCATCTCCAATAAATATCTCACAACGTAAAATAATTTCTAAAGCTACTTCAAAACAGCATCATTGAAGTTAAATGTAGTGTGCATTCGCTGTCAACTATCTCTAACAAATTATAAACTACTAAAAATACAACAAAGTAAGCTCTCTGCATAATAAATAACTATAAATTAACATCTATTAAATATTAATCTACCAAGTCTTAAAAGAATATTTATAAATAATGCTATTATAAGTTAACTAACTAAAGCAAAAATTTGACTGATACATCAAATAAAAAACTACATTACCTTAGTAGTAAAGGATGGCATCATCAATACTGGCCAGTAAACAGGAGGAAACAGATCAAACAAATAAGATGGCGGAACAGAAGTTTCGTGAGAAAAATAAGGACGCCTTCTTCATATACGAAAAAGTAAAACAACTACTTACAGAATATAAACAACTAGATACTGGAATCTACTATAGCTTAAGAAATTCATATCTACGACAATTGGCACATATTAAAGCGGTAGAGATGGGATAAATGACAAAAGTCCATATAAAAAGATACCAAAGACGGATTATAATAAATCGATCCAAAAGTTTCTTGATCGTCAATATCAGTACAAACAACGTAACAAGAAATGGAAAACAACAATAAAGTATTTAGAGCTCCAGTTACAACATGGAATAGCAATGGAAACAGGAAATTATGAAACAAGTCCATATTATATTCCCCATAACGAAGTACTAGAGAGATTCCATAATATCTTGACAAGATACCGAGTTGACTACATGTGGGAAAAAATTGATTATATAATCATGGTAAACAAGGTAATAATAATTCAAGACCTATTGGACCATCTCTACCTAATTAGAGTTTTTCACCAACTAAAAGAAGAAAAATAATACAACATAGAACAAGGAATAGAGTTTCAGTACAACAGGGAAGCACCTCTAAGTGAGGATGAATTTGCAACTAGTGAGGAAGAAGAAGATGAAGAAGAGATTGAAAGTTATGAAGAAAATAAATTGATTGATTCATACACTACATATGGTGGATTTAACATATTAAAACGTCTTCCATAAAGTGAAGAAGAAGCGAATAAGGAAGAAAAAGTTGAATTTGAAAGTAGTAGTAATGAAGATAACCAAAATAATGATAACATCAAAGAAGAAATGGTAAGGCAGACAGAAAATACAGTGAAGAGAGAGTGGATGGATGACAGATTTGACACTTTAAATAGAATGGAATATAAAATAACATACCTTAACAATGAAACAATAATACATGAAAATATAATTAAAGAAAAACAACAAGATATATTAAAATATAGGAGTCTGTTAGAAGAAAAAGAAACAACAATAAGAGAAAAACAAACGAGCTTCAACAATTGGATAAAACTTTACAAGAAATAATAAAACAAAGAACCATAGCTAACAAACAAATACAAGAACTTCAGAAGCATTATAATGAACAAAAAGAAATCAATGAAAAGCTATCATTAAAACTAAAAAAGCTAGAAGAATCAATGAAAGAAAAATTAAATGAAATATCCAATAAAACTACAAAAATAGATAATCTACAAAAAGAATTGCAAAAACAACAAAAAACCAAGACAAAGAAAATAGACCAACAAAACAAAGAAACATCAACAAATTTAATATACACAACCAGAAGTATCCAGGCAACAATTAAAACTGATGAAGTAGCTGCACAAACGGTAATGAATGACACAACTACAGAAAGAGAAATTGGAATTGTGGGGGATACAAAGCATGCAATCATAGAAATAATACAAATAGCTAAAGAAATTGATATTTCACACATAGAAGAAAAACTCACAAAGCTAGAAAGACTGTTAGAAAAAACAAAAAATAAACTAGATATCAGTCATAAGGACAAAAGTTCAATAATGTATGACAAACATGACGTAACAGCATTCACGGGGGCAGCGATTCTTGTTAGAAGTAAAGATAATACTAATATAACAACTATTCAAGAAATAATAAATGAAAAGTTAACCGAACAACAACATATACCAATCTACTACAGCAAACTATCTCAAAATAGAAAAGTCTTAATTATTAAAGCAACTTCAGAAGAAGAATTACAACTGCTCTATGAAACAATAAACAAAATTGAAAACATAAAGGACATAACAGAAGTTATTTATAAATCAGAATACCCAAAAAATCATAACTGATATACTTAAATATATGCAACAGGAAAGTCTTATAAATAAAATAAGACAACAACTATTAGATAATAATTCCATCATTAAAATACATAAAATAAAATATAAACAGGAATCAAAAAATTATCAAATCATCCTCGAAACAGACATAAAGACAACAACAAATCTTTTGAGTCCTGGCTTTGTGAGTGTTGGAATTAGACAGTGCAGAATCTCCCTATACAAGCCAATTATCAGATGTTCAAATTATCAGCTATATGGCCACACCCATGTCCACTGTAGAAAGAAGAGTATTTGTGCTTATTGCGCAATGGTACATTCCACGACTAGTTGCCCAATTCGAACAAAACTAGATTTAAAACAATGTACAAACTGTATAAATCGTGAAGATTGCCGTCCGCAAACAGCGGATTCCTCGTTGTGCCCAGTGTTTGTTGATCAGATCATAAATAGAAATAATTATCCGAACTCATACATGAACTATACTATGAACTCATACATGAACTATACTATGAACTCATACATGAACTATACTATGAACTCATACATAAACCATTCTACAGGGGTTGTGGGTCACCCATAAACCTTCGCAAAATGTTAACTAATATTTCTTTAAAAATTTAATAAAACTAAAAATTACATAATTCAGTAATAATCTTAAACATTATTTCACTTACAAGTACCAAAAATCAACAAAATAGTTCTTTCATATTTCTTTCCCTGGCATTATATATTTAGGAGTCATCTGTAAATATTCACATAACTCATATATCTTTAAATATTTATATATTAGTACATTTATTATTATATATCTTTCATCATATATATTTTATTATCTCATTATTGTATTTTTTTTTAAATATTAAATGTGTAAAGATCCGGTTCGCCCAGAATAATTGGGCAACCAATTGTAATTGGCATTGTATAAGAAGTAAAATGAAAATAAATTTTCGGCATCGGAGGGCGGGACGGTTCGGTTCTGGTGTCTTCCCCCAGGGACTGCACTAAAACTCTAAAGCATTTGCTGGGTTTCCCTGGGTGGCCATCCCGGGCCCCGATCCCTCAGGCCGAGCTGTTTGCAATCCTGAGAGTGGTCCTCTGGGCAGTGAGGGATGCTGACACAGATTTCCTAATTTCTACGGATAGGCTGTCGAGCCTGATGACCTTGTCAAAATTTGATGTGGACAATTATTTCGTTCTAGAAATAATAGAACAATTGACACACTCCAATAAAAACTACTTTTTTAATTGGGTAAGGGGCCACTCGGGAATACATGGGAATGAACTGGCCGACCAACTGGCTAGATCAGCAACGGAGGATGATACAATACTAACAACATTTTTTACACTGCCACCATCCACACTGAAACGTGAATTACATAGAAGACTACAAGAAAAGTGGCAGCAGCGTTGGATCACAGCAGCGGTGGGTCGCTATACAATAGACTTCGTCCCAGAAGTCTCATCCCTCTTTTTTATTCATAATAGATACTTGTATATGTTCTTGACAAACCACGGGCCATTTCAAGATCACTTATATGCAATAAACAAAAGGGACTCACAATTATGCATCTGTGGTTCACTGGCAAATTCATTACATAACATATTAGACTGCACACTCACGTCACATTATCATGTTAAAAAGCCGCAAAACATGTCACTAAAAGATTGCTGATCTACCTGTTGGATAGGCCGGTACTACTAAATCGGATTTGCGAAATCATGAAGTTCCTAGAAAATAACGAACACTTTTTCTCTAATCCACTCCCCTACTGAGGAGGGGGCTGCTCTCTAATTATTTCACTTACAAGTACCAGAAATCAACAAAATAGCTCTTTCATATGTGTATTTCTTTCCCTGGCGTTGTAGATATAGGTGTCATCTGTAAATATTCACATAACTCATATATCTTTAGATACTTAAATATTAGTACGTTTATTATATATCTTTCATCATTTACCTTTTATTATCTCATTATTTGTGTTTTTAAAAGTATTAAATGTGTAAAGATCCAGTTCGCCCAGAATAATCGGGTAACCAATTGTGATTGGCACTGTACATGAAGTTATATGAAAATAAATTTTCGGCATCGGAAGGCGGGACGGTTCGGTTCTGGTGTCTTCCCCCAGGGACTGCACTAAAACTCTAAAGCATTTGCTGGGTTTCCCTGGGTGGCCATCCCGGGCCGTAATGAGAAATAAGAAAATATTGATCTCGAATTTGTATATTTCATAATGACCAGTTTTAGAATTTGATCTGCAGCAGAAAAAATCTGAATCGAGTCAGAGGCGTGTAAAGTTTGGTCCCATGACCCATGTGGGAATCTGAGTTGAGCAAGATCAATTGTAACATAAAATTACAAGTCGATACGAGTGATAACGAATTCGAGTAAAATCTAGTTTTGTAGCCCTAATTTTCTGATTCGTTTTTAATCTTAACATTTCTTACAGAAAAAACAACTGACCCGACCTGAGTCAAGTTCGGGTAAAAAATGGTGAAACGAAACGATGCAGGATTCCAGTCTAAATTCGCCTTTCAGCACATTAGTAGATAAATAAATCAGAATTAAAATTGGCCGCTACGACCCGAGTCGGGTTTGTTCAAAATCAGGTTATCCGCCTCGATGTCAAAAACTAATGTAAAACCAATGTTCACTAACAGAAAATTATAATAATCCGAACATAACCTGAAGTTTAAAAAAATACTGCCGACAGGACCCCAGTCAAGTTCAGATAAAACTTCCTCACCTCTCGCAATTCATGATTTACGACTTGTAGCAAAAATAATACACATATACTATATGCATCACAGAGTATGGAGATCTATTCAGAGAATCAACTCTCATATACTACAATGGCAATTTCTTTAACATGGGATTACGCATAGACAGTAGCGATTGCGGCGGATAACACTGGAACTACGTCCGTAACAGAAGCGAGGTTGCTAATATTGCGATATATCGCTTACTTGGCGACAAATGAGGGACGAAAAAAAAAACGGCGGCTGCTTGTTTTGAAATTTAAGTGAAGGGGGGGGGGGGGGGGGAAACGGCAGCTGCTTATTTTGAAATTTATGAATCTGAAGTTCGGAAACAATCGGAATTTAACTATTTTAAAATAACTGTTGTGGTAAAACGAAGCAATTTTTTTTCCATGTTTAAAAGGATAATTTGATTTTTTTTTTCTTAAATTTTTTCAAAAATATATTTTATATTGTTTGTTTTAATATTTTTATATTTATCAAATAAAATTCTTTTTACATATAATACTGCGCTGTTTGTGTGAATTATTTGTTCTGAACATTAAAATAAATTATGATTTAAATTAATGATCTAAAAATAAGGCAAATAAAATAATTTTATTTATAAAATATGAAAAAAAATATATAAATCAAAGATTAAAATAAATTGCAATGTTTTTCAAAGATATTACAAGGCTTTAATAAATTATTTTAAAAGTTACTTCAGATTTAGTAAAGGTTCTGTTGAGCATTTATATATATATTATGAAATTAGATCTATTTTAATTCACGTATATCGTAGTTTCTTTTGAATAATGCATTAATTCTATTATATAAGTGAAGAACATCTAATTTTTCTACATAAAAGGAATCTGTAGAGGTTTTGTAATTGTATACAAGGTGTCTTTCAGTGGCGTAACCAGGATTTCGTTGAGGAGGGGGGGGTGTTCAGAATTTTTCCTTCAGGTTATATATATATACTAGATAATACCCGTCAAGATTTGACAGTAAATAACTTGAATGTTTCATTAGAAAAATTCTCGAATTTTGAATTAGTTGCTTTTAAATTAATTATTGAAATCGTGACAAATTTTTATATTGCATAAGTGATTCCTATTTTTTTTTAAGGCGAGATAGGCTGTGCTGTCAGTCTAACCTATTGAATGAAGTGAAAGACCTTTAAGTTTATAATTTACAACCAATTATACTTGCCTTTTATCAGAAATTTACCAAAAAATACTGGGCAGAGCATTTTTTTTTTTTTTTTACTTACTACAGTCTCATTTTTTTTTTTTGTTGTTGTTGAAAAAATAACAATATCTAATTTTATTTTTATTTTTTTTTTAACTACGCGACCTTTAAAAGTTGCCATGCATTTTATTTATATCAGTGTCATTCTCTAAAAGTCTAATTTTGAAACTTGATGCAACTAACAATTTATAATATATATTTTATCAGTCTCATTCTCTAAAAGCCTAATTTTGAAACTTGATGTAACTAACGATTTATAATATATATATTTTTATTACTTGAATTTTATTTTACATTTTTCTTCATTTCTTTAAATATTAAACCATGGATTTTAATATAATTTATTTTATAGTTTTTATATGAATATTTTCATTTCTCTC
Source organism: Maratus speciosus (assembly GCA_963932465.1). Lineage (NCBI taxonomy): Eukaryota > Metazoa > Arthropoda > Arachnida > Araneae > Salticidae > Maratus > Maratus speciosus. Next base: position 36,719,858 of record OZ010787.1, on the reverse strand, counting down.
CGTTTTATTTATTTATTTTTATTTATTTATTTATTTATTTATTTATTTATTTATTTATTGTTACGGAAAAGAATGGCAAACTTTTCCTTCTGACTCGCACACCTATGAATTCTTAATAATGGTAAAAAAAAAAAAAAAAAAAAAAAAAAAAAATGTAAACAAAAATGTAGATCAGCTCAATTTATTTAATTGATAATTACATACAAAATATTTTAGGTTAAATTTTTTAAATATAAAACTGATTTTTCAATATATTTTTGAGTGTTAAATTTTATTTAATGATAAACCATTCAAATAATAATAAAATCAAAATCATATAACTTCTCCTCTTAGTAAAATATCCCTATCGAAATGAATTATCGCCAAAAAAAGGTACAGAAATCCTTTTGCCGGGCGTTGGGCTCGAACCCGCGACGTCTACAAAAGTTCAGAGCTCCAAACAGGTGCTTTAGACCACTGTGCTAACCAGATCTGCTCTGCTTATTCTCTAAAGGGAAGATGTAGTAAATTTAACTTCACGCATGCGCAAATGTGTGAATTTTTGAGTCTGATCTTACAGAATCAGGTATACGCTTTAATATATATGATAGTAAAACCTGTCAAGATGAAATCGTAAATAATGCTGAAAAATTTCGTTTTACACAAATTTTCGTGTTATCAGGTGTATTTGTATAGTATTATTTTCCGTAGCACTATGGAACATTTCTGTTTAAGACATAATTCCGTTATAGGCAGGTTCCATTTTTACAAGTTCTGTGTCTTTATATAAATATAGTTATTTATGTCATATGAATAGAATACAACTTGTCAAAATAGTAATTGTCTATAACAAAATCCTGTCTTTAACGGAACCCTTACATGATGTCTTTTATCGCTGGTTAATAGGAAATCCCTAAACAGCCAATTTTAAAGGGATACTTTCAATTGCAATTTTTTTTTTTTTTTTAAATATTGTTAATCATCTTAGAAGCCATTCAAAAGTCAACATATTTATCTTCGTAAAAGTTTATATTTGGTTCCTTGTTTCTATGAATTTTTATTTCAAAAGACATATTTTGTGGTTCTCTTGCAGAAAATAATATTCATTATTCTTTTACTGAAAAAAAAAGGGGGGGGGGGGACAACTTGAAATTTAAAATTTTTTCACAACATTTTTTCAATTGGATATATTCCTATAAAAAGGACAGCTTATTATTTGGTAGGGATTAATTAAGAATGAAAGAGATATAGAACACCTTCAATTTTTATCAATTTTCTTTCTATATTTATGTGAACTGAGAATCGATTATCTTTAATGACTTGCCAAACACAGTGGAGCACTATATATGTTTTTCAGAAACTGTCTTAAAAATATGCAACCACAACACAATGTATCCATGCTTCAAAAGTGCCATAACTCCGAAAACTAAATTTTTCAGAAAATTCTGTTATTTTTTAGCTGTATTTTCAGTGCACTATCTTGCACTGTAGGTGAACGTTAGTGGCATGAAAAGAAAGCCGGATGGCAGCCATAACTCAAAAATCACAATTTTTGAGTTGTGGCACTTTTGAAGAAAGGGTGCGATATATTTAATAATGAAAGTAAATACACAGATCTGATACACAAGATTTCACTATAATAAAATAATTTTATATAATATTGCTTAATATTTTAACATTATTAAATATCTGCACGATGGAGATTATTGAAGATAATTACGTTGAAGATAATTTTAAATTTCACATGCACACAAATAAATAAATAAACATATAACAAGTGCTCCATTGAATAATCAATTTCAGAATTTCATTTATTTTCTCCCTGTAACAAATACATCATACAATACAAATTCCAAATAACACACAAACAAAAATTGACAGTTAAAATTCTTTATTTATTTTGACGAAAGAAAAAAATATTTACACTATGTTGATTTAAAATTTCAATAATATGCAGAATTTCTCAGAAAGGGGTATAGAAACTAAAATATATGACAAAGGCTGTGAATGCTTTTTATTTCTAAATGAGAAAAGCAAAATATATCAATACTATTTACTGATTATTATTTTTTTTTTTCATATGCTTTAATGTTATGAAATCTATTTAGTGCAAAACAAGGCTGTGCAGAAAAACTGTGGGTTGTGGTAGTAATTTGAATTTGGGCCCCCTCCCACCACATCATAATACAATGAAACATGCACAGAAACAATCAGTAAAAATATAGTTGTTTCCATCTTAGGAAGTTTAATTGCATAATATAATTTTTTACAGGATGATGAAATTTTTCTGTTTGAACCAGGATTCTGTTACAAACAGGTATCTATAAAAATAGCAATTTTTGCCATTTCATTTTTATTATTTGTTAGATATTTTAACTACATTTTTTTTAGGTAAATAAGTACGATTATATTTTTTTTATGCTTTATTTTAAAAATGAGGGCCGAAGCCAGACCCCAGTAATTTGTATCAGCTCTACCTCTCTCTGTACGAGCCTGCAAAACAATAAACACTATATAATAACAAAGTACCTTCGGTTTTATTTTTAATATATATTTATTATTTTGACTGTACATTTACTACTAATAGTAGCTTTTGTAAACATTTTTAACCTGTCATATAGAATCTTGTAAAAAACTCAGAATTTCAAACTTTTAAAATAAGAACAATTGTAAAAATAAGGTAAGCTTCTAGTTTTTTTTTTCTTTTTCCCTTGTTTAATGAAGTTATACCATTAAAGAGAAAAGTACTAAATCTAGTTCAACAATTTAAGTGTTAGGCAATTTGATGATGAAATGTCAAAAAGTGCAATAGGTAAATATCTGACGAGAAGGGAGAGAGAAAAAAAAAAAAAAAAAAAAACATGGTTCAACAAATCAATTTTTTTTTTCTCATAATATCAATGCATTCTATTTTTTTATGAAACTTTTATACATTATGTCAGTCATTTATGATTATTTATATACTTTTTTTGTTTAAATGAAAGAAAATCTGTTCATTAACAAATTTCCAAAAATTACTGGTGTTTATTATACTTTATCTATAACAGTAGTAGTTATGTAACAAATAGTGATTTGGCCACATAGCCGAATATTAATTCATAAATTTTATATAGCAATATCTTCATACAGTTCTAGAGATAAATGGGATTTTATTCAGCTATTTTGAAATTGTCTTTTATAATTTTCATTCTGTTTGATAATATTTTATTTCTAGTTTTTATGTATCAAACAAATATATTTCCTGAAAAATATTCCCTTATCTTTTCTCTAGCTTCATAAACTTTTATTTTTTATTAAACCAAAACCAAAACAACCCCTGTCCCTTACATTTTTTTCTTGCTCAACCATTTCACAAATTATAATCTTTGATACTATTCGAAATTTCTTGTTTACAACAAGAAAACAACAATTTCTACTTCTTTAATGTGTAATACTTAAGCATAATTAAATCATTTTTATAATGTATATAAAATTCAAATTAATAAATGTATTTGAAATTTTTAAATAACTTCGTGTATTGCATGTTAAGAAAATTCAAATTATTACTAAATTTATATTTAATATTTGAAATAAAATTGTATTATAAATTTAATAAACATTTAAATTTCCTTAATGTACAACACATAAATAAAAATTTATAGTTATGTTATTTAAAATATACCAAATGATATTATTTATTATAAATGATTTTATTTTAGTACTCGGCTGAGCTAGGGTGGAGAAATTATTCTAATTTCTCTTTTCTTTTTTTACTTTGCTTAAAAAACTCATGAAAAATATATTCAAATGTGAAAAATTTTGAAGGATGCAGCACTCTGCCCTTTTTTATCATATTATCATGTTTTTTATCATATGCTCTAATGTTATGAATTCTATTTAGTACAAAACAGGGGCGTGCAGAAAGACTGCTAGCCTGGGTAGTAATTTGAATATGGGCCGCCTCCCACCACATCATAATACAATGCTAAGACGAAACACAATCAATAAAAATATAGTTGTTGTTGTAGTATCTTAGGAAGTTTAATTGCATAATATACTTTTTGGCAGGATCATGAAATTTTCTGTTTGAACCAGGATTCTGTTACAAACAGGTAAATATAAAAATAGCAATTTTATTTTTATTATTTGTTGGATATTGTAACTAACGAGGGTCAAAGCCAGATCCTCTAGTAGGGCTGGGTCCCAGTAATTTGTACCAGCTCTACCCCCTCAGTACGAGCCTGCAAAACAATAATTACTACATAACAACAAAGTACATTCAGTTTAAATTTTAATATATATTTATTATTTTGACTGTTTATTTTTTATTAATAGTAACTTTTGTAAACATTTTTAACTTGTCATTCAAATCTTTAAAAAAAAAAGTTTCAGAAAGTTCAAATGTGAAAAATAAAACATTATATATGTGCAATATGAAGTACACAGATTAATACTAATATTTTTTTAGCCAGTCCTCTCAAAGTGAAACTAAATAAGCAAAAATAAAACACACTGCACCTAAATTTTGCTGCATTATTACTTCTACAATTTGTAGACTTGCTTTTTTTGTGAAATTGTGAACTATCACACATTATATAGATGACCAAAAATCTCTGCAATCTGGATTGTCTCTTAATCCACCACGTCTTCTTACAGATGAGAATGTATTCTCAACTGCAAAAACATTAAAATTAGGAGTAGGAAATTTCCAGAAAATCAACAACAATTTTTTTTTTTTAATCAACTAGCAAAACACAGTGCATGACGTTGTTCTGGTGGGCTTCGATGAACAGTATTTAAAAATGCCAATGGGTTCCATCTAATAATTAAATATTATCTAAAGAGGCGCTGAAGCTAAGCTCCAACGAGCTTTGGTGAAATTTAACACTGTGTCAAACTAAAATGTTAATCAGTAAGACTATTTTATAAACAGGAACAAAATGTAGAGAGTAAACATAAAACTACAACGAGTAAAAATGGCTGATACAGTTGCAATTAATTCTGGTATTCATCGTTGGCTTTCAGACAGAAAACGCTTGCTTTTACATGTGTGGCGTGCTGTATAAGCACTTTGATAAGGAAGAATGCAAAGAAAGATAATTTTGGGCTTTGCTTTTTTTTGTTGTTGTTCCTTTGGATTCAGGAGCACAGCAGCTACGAAGTACAGTGAATTCCAATCACTTTTTAAATATTTATTAAAAACGAAGAAGTACCAGAGCTGAGATTTGGTTTAAATTAAGCACTGTCTATATGTATTCTAATCCTTAGTATCTTCCTTTTAAAATGGCGCTATATCTGTCCATGAAGCTGTTGTACTTTGCTGTTATTCATCAGGTTATTCTGAAAAATTTTTAAGATACGACGCACATTGTAGAAAGAGATATTTTTCTTATTACGTTAAAAAAAAATAGCTGTTCAACACGTAACTCCAAGATTTCTGTACAATGATTGATTTGAAAGCCCTGCAATATAAAAAAGAAATTAAATAAATATGCATTTAACTACAAAACTGCAGAACAATCAATAAAATGAAATTAAAATTATTCTGAGAAAGAGTGTTTTCAACATAAGTTTTGCAAGTCATTGTTTTTTAATCCCACTTTTCATAATATGTAACATCCTGCAATTGGTAATTTCATGATGCAGGCTTGCCAACCTTTAAATGTGAGAAATCATAGCACACAAAATTATGGATGTTGGTTGGTTTTTATGCTGCTACTCAAATGAACGTATATGTATATGCAGCATTCGAAATCCTTGGTGGCCCGCTGGTTCAAGACCACTAACAATTCAATCCGACCACTAAATTAAAAAATTTAGGGGTCCATAGGACCAGTAACTTTTTTCCCTCTCTGACAGGTAAACGTAAATTTTCCCGTCCCTGAGAAAGCTGCAATCAAACACAAACCACAGAATTTTATTTTATTTAAAAAAAAAAATAAATAAATAAATAAATAAAAATTCATTAAAACTTAGTCAGTTGAAATAAATAATCGGAAATAAAATACATAAATTAATAATTTTATAGTTTTTGCTTATGTACTGTTTAATTTTTAGCAAATTATAATTTTAAATTTTATTATGAAAATGTTCTAACCACATTTTGCACTTACAAAACAAACAACTACAAAGGTTCAAAGCATATTTAATACAGTAATAACTGACTAGCTTATTTACTTTATCCTAAGTATATGTGATCAAAATTAACATATGAGCATAAAGAAAAGGCAAGGAAAAATTAATATTATATAAATAAAGCATATTTATATGATCATTTTGAAACTTTTTTGCAACTTTGAATAACATTCGTAATCTTTAATTTTAAATTTTAATTTAATTGTTTACATATCAAATACATGTGGGAATTATGAATCATTGCACATTAAAGTTCTTATTTATTTCTTAGTTTCTGCCATGCCGGTTTTAACCGGTTACAACCACTAGTTGGCATACTCTGGCAGAAACCTGCCAACCCTGAGGGGGGGGGGGTCACTTAAAGGGTTAAAAGTACTTAATAGAATTTTATGTAGTGGACCAGTGACAATGTCTGCGGACCAGTAAACTCTGATGTTTACTGGTCCTTGGGACCAGTGACTTTTTTTTTTTTTTTCAATTCTACCGCTGTGTATATGCACATGCACACAAAATTAGAGACTCTTGTTTTCATACAGATATACATAGAAATACTTTTTCATACTGTATATTTTAATGTGTTTGTGTTTTTTGCAGAGAATTGTAATTTTAGACTACTTTTTACAGAATCTGAGTTTTTAGCTCGAAATCATAGAAATTACGATTTTTATTTTTTTTCATAGCAGTTGGCAGGTCTGATAATGTTAGAGTATGTATATTTTAAAGCAAGTAACGTTTTCCAAAAATTCAGAAAATCTAACTTAGGTTACAACATTGGTTTTAGAATTCACATAGCTAGAATCCAGCAGTTCTTTGTTTTCTTAACATTATTCAGAAAGTGAGACGTTTAAAACATTAATTTAAAAAAAATTAAGTTTTTTACTTACACTGTATATGAATAAACTGTCTTGAATTTTTGTAGGTTGTTGGATAAAGATCCTCGTCCCTAATGTATTTTGGAACACTATATACTTCCGGAGTAGGGATGACAAGTTCACCTGTATGGCCATAAGCTAGTTGCGCCAATATAAGCTCACTGACGATGATGTTCCTGAAAAATAAATATAGTAAACATTAACTTCTATTAACCTAGAAAAAAGTTTTAAGTAAATAAAAATAAAAGAACAAAAAATTTTAAAATGTCACATTCTCTCTCCCCCCCCCCCTCCCCCTCCAAATTATTTAAAAAAGATGAATTAAATTTACAAAATAAGTTCTCATACTCAAACAAAGAGGTTAAAATTGGAAAAGACTTACTCATGAAAATTATTATAAATACGTGAATTTTTTTTTTTTTTTAAGAAAAGCAACTGTGATACTAAAATAACAACGAATCAAAGAAACCTAAAGGTCAAGTTACGATTATATTTGTGAATGAAATAAACAGCAAAATCCATATTTTTTTTCTTTACTTTTATGTAGTAAACACAGAAAGTTTTTTAGTCTGAAACCGAAGTGAAATTGGATCTTTATCAGAATTTTGGACAAAAATGAAACTATTTCAGAAGAAAAATGTAAGCTATTAATGTGTCCATACATATATAGATGCAAGATATTATTCACAAATACACATACCTGTCTATTTACTAAAATGCACTATACCATTTGAAAAATGGAGCTTAAATCAGGTACAGTAGACTCCCTCAAATCTGCACATCATTGCAGATGTAAACAATGAAACTTACAATTAAGATATAGGTGAAAAATTCAAGGTTTTTAAAATTTTTATATCATTCTGCATCTGTACACATTTTAATATATAATTCGGGTCAATATGACAACTCATGCTTTCTCATTGATAAAGTATAAATTTATTTCTAAAAAAATTCAAGATAGCACTGATATCAGAGGTGATGCCGATTTTTTTTAACCTAATACATTTATGTATTAATCAAGCTTTTTTGCTTATTAAAAGCCTTCTGGCTAAACATGAAATAAAACTTTGTTATTTAAAGTTTTTGATGCAAATTAACATACTTTCATGAGAAGAGTTTCACTGAATAATTCATGAAAAATTTCTCACATTGTCATCTATATTTAGTCATGCATTAATTGTTAACTTGAAATTTACTTTTAATATTTTAATCATTTTTTAAATGTTCTTAAATTTTATTATTTTTTACATTTTTATTACATTTACTTACATTACATTTATGTTTTATTACATTTTACTTTATTGTAAGCATTCATTATACTTTCCAGTGCATTATTAAATTCAAATTACCAGGGGTGGGGAATTTCTAGAAAATCTTACCAGCCAAGAAATTATTTTACCAGCCAGTAAACTGCAATGTACAGTTGAAAAGTTGGAACAGATGTCATATTCGCCCCATATTGGGGCAATTTTTTTCTGTCGCCAATATCATATAGGCAACAGGTACTTAACTTGCGTCAAAGTGTCGTTATTTTGTTTGATGTGGTAACCCGGATTATGTTGTTTATGCTGTTGATGTTTTCGCCAAATTGGCAACCGAAAAAAATCGCGCCAATATGGGGCGAATATGACATCTGTACCGAAAAGTTTTATGACAAAATCACACAACTCAAAAATAGTTGGTTACTATTACTATAATGCATTTTCATATTTCCCCCCTATAAAATTAAGAAATATAAACAAGAGATGATAGTAGTTTTTGGCATATCTCTGTAGTTTGCAATGTTCAAGGACTACCTAAAAATTCACTCGCCCTGTCAGAAAATTCACTCACCAGTGGCGAGTAAAATGATGCATTTCCCCACCCCTGCAAATTACTGTTTAAAAAAATGCAAACAAAACAGTGACCAGAAATCCTCAAAATTCTAAAATCTGCACAAACTCAGGATTTAAGCTATGCAGATTTCAGGGAGTCAAGTGTATGTGTAAAAGAGTTAATAGACTATTTTGATGCAAAGAACAAATTAAAGAAAAAAAAGAGAAAATTTTTGTTTGATCAAAAATGAAAATGACATCGATAAATCGCCCTCCCTCAAGAGATATTAACCCAACTTGCAGGAATCTACACTTAGCCTGAAATCGAACCTAACTGCAAACAGATAACCTCATAATTTGGTTGTTATAGGTTCTAACCTTCATCAAATCAGAGAAATATTTAATTTAGTTTTAAATAAAAATTCATGTTTTAAGTTTGTGGGAAAAAAATAAATAAATAAGAGACCTTTTCGACGTTGGTGAAGATAGAATAGAATAGAATACAAATTAAAATTGAGAATGCTTTCAGCAAAATGTTACAAATGCAGCACAGTAACACCCAGAAGGAAAAACAAAAGGGTATTTTAACTGATTTTATACAATAAAAGACAAAATTTAGATGTTAAAGAATAATTAGAAAGCTTAATTACGTATTGTAGCAAAATTACTAGGAGATGATATGACAAACAAAAATGAGATGAAAAATTGCGGTAATGTGCATATATGTCTATTAAATATGCAATTTTTCACACTGCTAACAAGGCGTATAACCAACAGAGTGAAAAATGTCCAACTAATGAAAGAAACAGAACATTTATAGGTAAATGGTCTTTTAATAAAAGTTTCAAGTGCACGTTTTGGATTTTAACAATTTTAATAGCAAATTTGTGATGGTGGTGGTGGTGGTGGGGGGGGGGGGGGGGTAAGCGCATATCTGCAGACAATATTTTGAGTTTTTAAATGCATTACAGTTTTCTAACCGATTACAACAGCATTTTTTTTCAAAAATTTGAATTATAATCTTATATAATTTCAGTAATTATTATAATAATTACACGATACCTATAAATTTCCTCTGTATTATGTGTGATAATAAAAGTTGGATCTTTTTTTTTTTTAAACTATAAACAAGCATGGGCCAATCCAGGCAAAATTTGGGCACACTTCACAAAATTCCATTTCATATACCGTATTTTATGGAAGAAACGCTGCAACCGTCGTAAACGTCGCACCCGTTGTAAACGCCGCATCCATTGGAACGCTACTTTTGTCGACAGCGTCACATTGACCTAACTTTAATCAAAGTTTTCTGAGCAGTGTAGGATGCCTCGTTTTTAATATCTTAAGATGTCTGAAATTTTATTTAAAATATTTAAATCCGATTTTAAATATTTTTATGAATTTTTAAATTAAGGAAACTCAGTTGGTATTTAAAAAAAATCATAAACGCCGCACATGGCGTAAACGCCGCACTTGGAAAAAAATTAACTTTTAAACTCGTAAACGCCGCGGCGTTTCTTCCATAAAATACGATACTAAACATAATTGTTATTTTGTTACATTTTAAAATGTATAATTAGTAAACAAAACAAGTTCATCAAAAAGAAAAACTTTAATAGAAGGGCTTAAAGAAGTTATTATCAATTAACAATTGCTCCCAAAAATATCTTTTATACTTTTCACAAAATGGGTCCCAAGAAAAATTCCTGCATCAACCACTGACATGAATCGGGAATTTTCAGTGCAGTTAAAAATTAGTATGAAAAAATTTGTGCAGCAGCAGAAACAGTTAAATATTATTACTACAATACAGTCTCACATTTTTCTTTCTATTTAACTAAGAAATACATACATTTAGTAACAGGGTTAGAAATTAGGAACTTTAAGTGCAATTTTTTTTCTAGGTATCAAACTACATTTCATGCTTTCAATTTTATATATCATATTTTCTCATTATTTTTTTTCGCAACCTTGTTAACAATAATATTATTTCTATTTTTATGCATTAAAGTGTTTAATATGTACAGCCCACCCCCTGCCTTTACCTCTGTGTTAATCACTAAAAAATAAAAATTGGCTTTCTATAAAAGTATGAAATTTGATAAAACAACAATATTTGGATTCTAGAAAAATGTTAGCTTATTCTTTTTCTAAAGCATACAAAACAGATTATCAAGCAATACTATGTCCATTGAAAGAAAATATGAACTTTTAGATACAACCAGGGATAAGCCTAGTTTTTAAAAAATCCTGCGACTGACAATATACATCAGAGAATTAAAAAAATAACAAATAAAAGAACCTTTGGATAAAAATCATGGTGCGGCATTTAAAAATATTCCCAAATCCATTTATTTTGAGGGGGAGGGGGGCGGTAGCACTAAAATTTTAAAACATTCTTGATACAGTATCTTATTTTATCAAAAACAGGTACTCTTGAAGTGAATGTGGCAGGCCCATTAGTAAAATAGTGCTATTAGTTAAATTATGCTAAGGTGCCAACGATAGCGTTTGTAAACAAAAATTAAAGTGAAAGAAAACTAGGCGTCAAATTTGACGACTATGCATAAATTTGTGGTCGTGAAATCCAATAATTTAGTTGCATTTGACGAATAACGACAGCTAATTTCTACCCCTGTAGTACCATGCGATAGAAAATGCATTATCAATAAAATTTTATACACAGAAAAGAAAAAAAAAAAATTAACTTGAGATTTATGGTACGACAGTCATTTTAACGATAATATAAAGTAAAAATTTGTTAAAAATCTGCCAACACTGAATCTATATAAAAATATTTCATACATTATGGAACTTGAAAAATAAGAACAAAAATAACACATGAAAATAAATCACAACTTACCGAACGTCTTGTTCTTGCAAACAATATCACCGTATCTTCTTAACATTTTGTAGAATTTCAATGATCTTCAAAAAATAATTTAATAATAATAAATACGAAGAAATATTCGAAAAGGGAACGCAGAACATTTGCAGACGTGAGAATAATGACAACAATAAAAGACGAAGACGCCAAGCAGAGTAGGGTTACAGTAAACAGAAATCACGATGATAAAAATCGCCAACGCGATGATTTCGTTTGTATGTTATCCGCTGGGGCACTATTTTCAGGCGAAGTTGCGACTCTGTATAAAATCTCCTTACTCTGTGATTATGCATATACCGGGTGTCCCAAAAATGACTGATGGATTGGGGCCATGAAGCTACCGAACGACCCCTGCAGCGTCCAACATATTATTAATCTCAGCGCCATCTATTGTTTTGAATTCAAATTAAAATCAAGAATTACAGTAAAAACTCCTGACATCATACATAACTCTCCTGAAATAAATTTTTTAATATCTGTCACTCTTTGCAAATTATTGAATTTCAAAATCCATCAGTCATTTTTGTGACACCCGGTACATACTACCCGATAGGGGTTGTTTCGGGTTCGCGAAAACTCAGATTACCCTACCTGATGATAAATACAAATCCGAATCCGACCTACAGCAAAAATAAAATACAACCGACCTTAAATAGTCCGTTCTGGTAAAATATGGCAGGATATTAATAATGCCTACAGAAGAGGAACAACCGACCCAATAAGGGGGGTTGGGTTCGAGTAAAACCTCGTCACCCGAACCGATACAAAATCGCCACAAATGCGCCACAAATGCCACACTTTACATAAATTGGTAACACTGGAACTTCACAAAGTAGTCACAGTATTATGTGCCTGGAAAAAAACTTTAAAAAGCTTTAACGACTTCGCGCCCACATCAAAGTAATTTCACAACAGCGGTCACAAAATCCCAATGTGACGTCACAGTCATGTTGTCTTGGCATTATAATGTTATAAGGCAAGTTAACAACTTAGAAAACGCATGACACATTTGAAAATCAGATTTTATCAATTAACCAGAAATATACTCGAATTCTTTTGTGCATCTCTATACATGATCAATAGATCTGTATATTAGGGTGGAGCGCTCGCCTATGGAAAAAAAAAAAAAAAAAAATTCTTCAAATCAAAATTGGCCGGGGTGGGAAAGTTGCTCTATCAGATCCTCACTCTGAATATAAAATATCTTTGAAATACATTAATATTAAATACCGCCCCAAGGTCACTGAATATTGAGAAAAAAACGTGAAATCGCTCGCTTATGGAATTTTTTTTTCTTCAAATCAAAATGGGGTGGTGTGGGAAAGTTGCTCTATCATATCCTTATTCTGAATATAAAATATCTTTGAAAAATATTAATATTAAATACTGTCCCAAAGACATTGAATATTGGGGAAAAAAGGAAAAGTTGTGCATTTTCCCAATTTATCCCTCAAATATACAAACTATTAATATTAATTTAATTTAAAAGGATGATCACCATATTATATATTTATAGTAAAATTATGTACTATTTATATCAAATTCGTTTTTATTATACTAACTCAACGATTATACTTTTTTTAAATATATGAATTTTGGCTAATTGTAATTGTTTTATAGTTTTTACTTAACCGATGTAAGAAAATATAATTTGAAATTATTCTTAAAGAACTATAGTAATAAGGTAAAAATAATTGACTATTACAATTTACAGGCAATGAAGTTATTTTATAGTAGTCCGCACTGTTTTTTTGGTTTCGAAAACTGGCATTTTTTTTCCGAGACTCCAGACAAGTTTTAATAAAACCATCGCGTCTCAAAGGACCACAAACAGCAGAAGAAGCCTCTGTAACAAGTTTCACACATCTTTCAGGGGCTTGATTATGACAAGAGAATAGTTTAACCTTAGGTAAGATGTCTTCATCTAGGATACACTTTGTAAGAATGTTATGATCTAAGAACTTAGTTAAACATAGATCTACCGGGAATTTTATTCAAGTTTTAATAAAACGTTCTACACCAGAATTTTTATTTAAAACTATTTAACTTATTTATTTACCTTATTTTTGTCTGGTTTATATACTTAGTTTATTTTAAAGAAATTTCTGGTTTGAATGAATATTTTGTATGTACCTGTCGGGTCCAATGGACACGTCTGGTAGACGGAGGGTTAATGGTGGTTCAGTCGCGGTCACTTGGGCCCAATTAATAAAATCGATATAGTCTTTGGCTTCAAAATTGATCTCAAGTAACTTGAACCTAAATAAAGAATTTCTTGACTTTCGAGATTTTATTATTCTGCGTAAGTGCCAACACTCTTACATAGTCTCTATCATCCCACAGTGGAGTATTTGGTGGATTTAGCCGGCCAAAAATATTTCTTACTGAAAAATTGGACTAAAGTTTATTATTGATTAGTTTATCTTATTACTATCACTTTTTAGTAGTTTTCTTTGAAAAATACATTATATATACATATATATATATATAAATATACGGGGTATATGGAAAACATTGTAATATGTAAAAATTACTTTAATGCAACAGAATATTAGTGAATATATTGTATTCTATCCGTCAATACAAATGTATTTTTTCATATACAGTGAAACCTCCCTGTGCGACCACCTGAACGACCCTTTTTTCATGGAACGAAATTTATTCCCATAGGCTCATTACTAATTTTACCTCCATTCAGAGACCGCCCCAATTGGACTCCCTCCATGAGCGACCAATTTCTTTGAAGAAAATGAAACAAATTTCGTTTTTTCCTGGTCACTTTTAAAAGGTTTTATTAGAAAAATAATTCCTGAGAGCTCATTGTTCATCAAACTTCTAAACTAAGTTTAGAATTTTTTTAAATATCTGTAACTATTAAACCTTTAAACCCCTTTGTTCCTTTTTATGTTCCTTGTAACCAATATGAACTTTTTTTTCAAGAAAGAATGCTTATTCCTACTTTATTCATGCCATCTTTTCTGAAATTCAGGCTTGATATATTTTTTAAAATCATTTTTTATTTGTAGCTTTTGGTTTTCTGAATAATTATTTTTGTTAACAAGATAATCCTCGAGAAATTCTAGTTTTTTATCGAAATCAGGCAAATTCTGGTTATCCATAAGGTTGAAGAGTTCTTGTCTTGATATAATTTTAACTCCTGATGGTGCTGAAATAATTTTGTACAGAAAATAATAAGAGTAATTGATTTTGAAGATATTTAGCTTTTAGAATTTTATTTAAAAATGCTCATACATAGAAACACAAGTTTATGTACAAAAATCCATCCTGACATCCTGACAGTTTTTTTAAGTTATTAACTACATAGCTGATACATTTAAACTGAAAAATATCAACTAGAATCATCGGAAAGCATAAAATATTCCTTATACACTATACAAATTTAAAAAATATAAATTTGATGCTTGATCTTAGATTTTAAAAACCATATATAAACATATGATATGAAATATAAACATATTTACGTGGCTCTTTTGAAATCTAAAAATGATTGATATAAGTAAGAGTTTAAAACAAAAAACTGACTTAAATAAGTAGTCGCATAATCGGAATTGAAAGTACGGCAGATCAAACTATTTCTAAAAGCAAATATTAACTGTCGAATCATAAAATAAAAGTTGAACAAAATATTGATCATAAATATAAATTTTAATTATTTTATGTCGTAGACGATACTATCTGACAATATTTGCAATTTATCTTTCCTAAAATATATATATTTTTTAATTTATTTTAATGAAAATGAAACATTTATCATTTAAGGAAACACAACGTGCTTAAAATAAAGTATTCCAAATTACCGATTATTCGTAGATATTGTTTTCAACGTTATTAATTAAATGTCTAGATCTCATTTAAAGTATAAAAAAATCATTTGGACTCATCGGGAAGTGTAACGAATTTTTTATAGAATATTGAAATTAAAAACACAAATTTCAAACATGTTCGATAGATTTTTTGCTTCTTTACAAAATCTTTTAAATAAATAAATATAAACAAAAATATATTTACCTGGACTTTCACAATCCATAATTAAATACTAGATGTATTTAGGAAGCAGAATTTATAAGATGTAAACTAAAACAGCGCAACATTTTCTAAGAAGACATATATCATTTTTAAATTTAGAACATAAAAAAAGTAACATAGAACTTCAGAAACAGGCGCAGACAATATTTAAAAAAATTATGGGTCAGATATGTAAATTGGAACTTTTTTATGTCCGCAACGATACATTCTGACAATAATTTCAATTTATCTATCGTAGAATACTTTTCAAATCGAAAGGGAAATGCAAAAATTGTCATTTACAGGAACATACAGTTGAATGGAATTCTTCTAAGATCGCAGTTTTTCGCAGCTACAGTTTTCAAAATTATTAACTACATATCTTGAACTGTCACTTAGATTAAAAAAGATCATCCGGATCGGCCCTGATGTATAACAAATGCTTTATAGAATATTGAAATTAACAACACAAATTTCAAAAATATACGGCACATTTTATGTCGTTTTATCATATCTGTTAAATTAACAAATATAAATATATTCATGTGAAACGTAAACATATATACATGGGCTTTCAGAATCCAGAACTATATGGTATAAGCAAAAGTTTATGGGGTAAAAATCACAGTGAAAAAAACAAGCACAAAATGGAACTTTGAAGTACAAATAAAAATCTTACTGCTACAAACAAGTTTAATCTTCCCTGGTACCAATTTTCTCGCACAACAGACAAAAATTATAAATGTACGGTGAATCCCCATTTATTTATCTTCTTAATTAGCTACATTTTCCTCTCCTCAACTGCGTTTCGAAAAATTGACTTTTGGCCGGCTAAATTAGAAAAATGCTCCACTGTGCGTCCGTCAGCTAACATGGCAATCAAAATATTTTCCGTGTGACAAAAATAACCATTTCGTTTAATTACTGGATCTATTATTGTTTGTAATTGCTTTGGTAAATATCGTTATAACATAGCTGTTTGATGCAAATGCTTAGCTCCGTAAATGCATGAAGGCTTAGTTTTAATTTGAAACCATATAGTTGCATAAACTCTTAGTATAAAATTTGTCAGAATTAACAAATTTTCAGACGGGTCACTTGAAGAAACGTATAGCCTAAGAATTCTATTTGCCATTGTGAGACACCTAGAATGTACAATTTTACCGGGATTTCTTTTATTCAATTTTTCGGGACACAATCCCGAATAAATTGCTTCACATATCTCAAGCAAATATATATAAAATAATGAATAAAAAAGTTTTATCTTTAAATACAGTGAAAAAGAAAAATGTGTGCTTTAATATGCAGTTTACTACCAAAAGGACATAATTTATTTAGCAAATATTCAACAATTACAAAGTACTCATCAAAATTTCTATCAGAAAATGCATCAAAATGAAAGTTATAATTGTAAAAAAGCATTATTTTTCAAGCGAAGGAAAAGATTAGGCTATCACCAAGCTCTACCAGGCTGCCATAGATTGGCCAAAACTTTGGAACTGAACATTGGGAATTAAAACGGCCTATAGAGGCGCTGCTCGCAGCCTTCGGTACGGGAAAATTGTCCCTTTAATTTCTCTTTAACTAATGCTAAAGTGCCATTGAAATAATTCTTTATTGTAAATGCATTTGAAAGTTTTAGATACCCAAATTCGGATAAGTTTTACTTTGTCATATAAGACAGAACACAAGTGTCACAGAAAATCTGAAATTGTGCAAAAGAATAATCATTCTGAACAAATTTAAAATACATGTAATGCAATGCACTTTCACGGCACTATCCTGAAGCGAGAAGTTACATATTTTCTCCACTAGATGGCGTATTTGAGCGCTTGAATCGCCAATTCGTTCTGTGCATATACTGCTATTCTCTTTTAAAAGCACTCTGCGGAACACTGCCTTATATTTATCTAATAAAAATGTTAGGTAATACCACAGACTTATCATATAATCTCTTATTATCTTTACTCTGAGGGTAACAGAAAGCTGCTGAGTATTCAGCTCCCAAGTTTACCGTATACGCTTAAAATATATCCCACTCCATATGCATCTGTCTCCTTCGCGCCCGGGCGAAGTGGTCGTGGTTTCTGAACAAGCTCAATGAATCTGAAGCTCCGGAAAAAAAAAAAAAGAGAGAGACTTTTATGTGTAGTTTTCTCAAAGAATTTTTAATTGTAAATGTATGGCGTAATTATTTCTATTTTGATTAACATAAACAAGAAATGTCTTTAAAAGTATCTGCTAGTTTAAAGTGATTCCTACGGTCTAAAAGTTCTCGCCAAAGATTTAACCAAAAGAAAAAAAATAATAATTAATTCGCCAAAAGTAAAATTCAATTGCAACCCTGCAGATTTGTTTTTGTTGAGTTTGTTTTGAAAGAGCTTGATAACGCATGACAAGACTAAGGTCAGTTAGGACTATGAAAGCGAATGTGTTTAAGTAAGTAGTGTATCAATATTAATACGTTTTTAAGTTTTGCTATTTTGTGAAAATAATAAAAACTAACAATTCGCATTTATGGTCTATTTTAAGCTTACACCGAGCGCACTGTTATAACATTTCCGACAAACGTGATTATTCTTATATTTTGTTCTCGCAATTTTTACCAGAATGAAAACTCATTTTTACAACTAATATAATTGATTGCTTCCTTAAACATGTATCTTATTACTGTTAGGAAATATCTTACGTTTATAATAGCGTAAATATTGTGCATAAAATACGCAACATGCACCTACTCCTACAAAAAATTAAAGCTCGCCCGCTGGTATGTTAAAAGAAATTTGTGTCATTTGGTACTTTTTAATCAAAGTGGTCTATATAGCATTTAAGTGTAGTGCCAGTAATTTTGAACTGCTGTAAGTCAATCGGAAAGAAACTGAAGGAAAAAATTTAATGAAAGAATCTATAGATATTAAAAAAAAAAATCCACTTAATAAATCAGTCTGTTTTATACATGCTAAACTGATGATTATTTTTATTGCAAGTACCTTTTATTTTAAAAACTCAAGAAGTACTTTTACGGTGAAATTGTTCTCTCCCCTCATTGTTCTAATGTTATTGTCTTATTTTATGTATGAGCAAATTCTATAAGAATAATATTTTTGCATTATAACGAACAAGACACGATTTAAACATATCTAGGCACAAGTATTTGTAAAAATGAAACCCAGCATCTTCATCATCCCCCCCCCCCCCCCAAAAAAAAAAATGGAAAACCACACTCTTATCTGCTAAAGGTAAAATTTGCACAAAACTTATGATAGCTCGAAACTGTTATAATCAAAATTCAAATTCCGAAACACAGTCAACTTAATATTTGAGTTCTGACTGAAATATGAAACAAGTATTAAATTCACATGGAAAAATACTTTGTTCAAACTATTTCTTACAGTTGATATTTTTCAATGTTACATACACTCTAAATAAAAGAGTGAGTATTCACTCTATCGCAGAGTCAAAATATGCCCAACCTCTTTAGAGTGACTATTCACTCTGAGCCAAAGTGAAATTTTTGACTCTCTTAAAGAGTGAATAGTCACTCCTTAAAAGTGAATATCCACTCTAAACAAGGGTGGATAATCACTCTTTCGGAGGAGTGACTATTCACTCTTGCTAAAGGAGTGCAGTTTTTCACCCCTGGTAAGAGTGAATAGTCACTCTTTCACAGGGGTGACTGTTCATTTTTTTTTTGTAGTGGGTTGTTTTTTTATTTTGCTTTTATGGTCATTTTAAAAGAATCGCATCTTTTACGGCATGCAATGAAAATATATACAAGCAGGGATGTAGTGGAGGGTATACGGGGGTATACGCCGTATACCCTCTGGATTTTTTTAAGGAACACTGTATACCCTCTGTTTCTCAAGAAAGCTATAGTATATACACTCTAGGGTATACGCTCTGCCTTGAGCGTATACCCTCTGCTTAGAGCGTATACCCTCTGTTTTTTTTACGACTACACCACTGGATACAAGCGTGGTAAAGATTGGAATAAAATACTTTATTAGCAATATTTATTTAGTTCATAGTTTGCAACACTAATTGAACTTTTAAGGAAAAATTCAGTTAAAGTTACATACGAATTTAAATTAGATTACTCACAGAAATAATCTAAAATATTTTATTCCAATCTTATCCTTTGTGTTTGCTTTTATTGCATGCCTTATAAAGATATTACTTTTAAAGTTTTATTAAAAACTTTTTAATAGGTGGATGTTATATGTTTAACAATGTTTGATCTCATTTTAATTTTTGTTTTAAATATAAAACCGTACTTTTTCCTTAAATTATTGCTATTTTTGCAAAGTTCTATTGTTCTAAAATATTTTTAATCTTTCCATTTAAACGCAATACTTATAAACTCACTTCTTTTTTAAATAAGTTCTAAGCATGATTTAAAGGTTAAGAATGCGCAATTTTTTTTATCCGCTGTGATTTGCTTTTGTTTTATTTAATATGAACATGGATTCTAAATTTTGAGTTCTCTGGAATATGTATATTTTTTTCTTTTAAACATATTCCTTAACTTAATCATGATTTTTAATTTTCGTCCATTATTGCCATAAGCCACGATAAGTCATGTTTAATTTAAAATTTTTATTCTCGTAGATATTGTATTTTGAGACTATGAGCAACATAGATTTTATGTTTTATAGGAAAAGATTGACCTCGGAAATTAAAAAAAAAGGAAACTTAAAAATAAAGTAAATGACTGCATTAGAAATATTCTTATTGTTTTTAAAACATTTTAGTGTAAAAAAGTGGTTATTAATCTCTTTAAAAATATATTCAGTCCTGTATTATGTAAGTAAATATGACCCTTTTAAAAAATATACTAAAGCAGTCTTATCCATAAACTTCAAAACAGGCATAAAAAAACATTTTATTCCAATGCTTAAATATCATGTTTTATTGTTTAGCGCCAAAAATTACGTGTATCAAAAACGTAGAAAATGTTTTTATAATAGAAGGAAATTTAATAACTGATGCGGAATATCTGTAACTTTTTTTGTTACTCAGACTCGAAATTTTAAAATCATAACCCTCAGAAAAATGTTACATGCAACTTTAAAAAAAATTAATATACAGTAAAACCTCCCTAAGGCGAGCACGTACCGTTCCAATAAAATTGGGTCATTCCGAGAGGTGGTCTCTTAATAGAGGTCATGTTTAAATCTAGATTTTAATTGTTTAAAAATGGTAACAATGTTACTAAAATTTATTTTTCACACTTGGAAAAAATATAAAAATTTAAGTATCAAAATAAAAGTTAATTACATAAGTTAATTACTGCAGAGTTTTAAAAAATGAATACATTGAGCCTTGCTTTAATTTTACAGTTTTATATTTTATAATTTTTATCTGCGAGGCCTTTCGAAGTTCAGTAAATAAATGCATTTTTTTTTGTGGACGGGAACAAATAATGACGATTTCATTACTTCATCTATTTCTTTGAGAGTTTTCCGACAGAACAGGGCAGATGAGTTTATTGACCGTCATTCTTAATATGTATTCAGAGTTAAATTCATTGCCTAAAAAAGGCACAAAGGGACTTAAAAGCTCTTAAAAACACATAAAAGTTACCGGGATAAAAAAAAAACTGAACTTAGTTTAGAAGTTTGATGAATAATGCACTCTCCGGAATTATTTTTTTAATAAAACCTTCTTCAAGCGATCAGGAAAAAACGGAATTTATTTCATTTTCTTCAAAAAAATCGATCTCTCATGAAGGGAGTTCAACTGGGATGGTCTCTGAATGGAGGTAAAATTAGTATATTGAGCCTATGGGAATAAATTTCGTTCCCTGAAAAAAATGGTCATTCAGGGAGGTGGTCGCCTAATGGAGTTGGTCGCACAGTGAGGTTTCACTGTACCAACCTTATCGTAATATCATAAACATCAAATATCATATTTAACCCCGAAACAATAATAAATACACTTAACTGTATATAATCCGAAATCAGTAATAAACAAAAAAAAATCTCATGTAACGGCAAATTAATGGTTTCGAATGTGTCTCCTACGAAATTGATACAGATATCTTCTTCTCTTATGAGTCAGTCACCCTTTCAAACGAAAGAGATAAAACTTTTTTGTTTTGATCGCTGTCAAAAATAATTTGCAACACAGCATTGAAAGGGAAGAATAAAATATTTACTCCTTTTTTTTTAATTAACATTTCCCAAACTAATGAAGTTTTGATTATTTTTTTGCAAAGCATTGTTCATATTAGAAGTCTGCACGGGCTGAAATTTCCAAGCCCGGACCCGGCCCGACTCATAGAAAAAAAATTCGGCCCGGCCCGTAGAAAAAAAATGGCCCGACCCGTGTCCTGATTCTGCCCTTAACGGAACAAACAGTGTAGGAAACCTCCCGTTCACGTAATCCATATCGATGTTCAACAATTTCCAATTCTGCCCCAAACGGAATAGGGGAGCAGCGTTTGATCTCTCAATTGACCACGCGCACTGGGTGGAGCTTGCAATGTTTCCCACAAGCATTAGGGTATTTGATTGGCTTTTGGTGAGTGCTTGTGGGAAAAATCAAGAAGCTGATTGGCTATAATCCATCGTGACGTTGTATGACGTCAGTAATGCTTATGGTCCATTACAAGGTTAACGAGTTTCGACTAGACCGTCTGTAGAATTTCAACCAATCGCGTCCAGGGACACATGTGGTCTCTTTATTTATCTGAAACTCGAACATGTGTGTTTACGTGCGACCCCTTTAAAAAGAGACCTTTAATTGGCACTATGATTATATATTGATTTTTTATAGATTAATATAAAGTGAATTATATAATATCGCTATAAACAGTGTGTAAAGTTTTAACAGGTGGTGAGTTATAAATAATCTTTACGAAGTTTAAGATACAATTATATAATTTTTAATATTACGTAGAGTAAAATTAAGGGATTATTTAAACAAAAACTATTTGCAATTATACTTTTAAATTAGTACAATTTTTAATCTTCTAAAAAATATATTAGCATGAACTTTTTTTTTTTTCCTCGATATAAGCTTTAAAATAGAAGCTATATCGGCCAAATAATTGAAAAATTATGTTTCACGCATAATCATGGAAGACGGTAGTATTTCGAGTGACGCAGCCTTAAGCCTAAAATCGTATCGTATCGTTAAAATCGTATCGTATCGTATCATAGAATTCGTAGATGGCGGAACTCATATATACAGCTAACTCGACATCAAAGAAAAGGCGAAAAGCCGCCTTTTAATAACTCAGCAGATATATGTCTTATTGTTCTGAATTTTCTAGAACAGACTTATATCTGCAGTCTAATCGTATACTGAAATTTTTGCATTTCTACGTGCAGTATATTTTGAGATCTAAATAGCCATTTTTAAAGTGAAAACGTTGGTATAATATCGAGGAAGTTCCTAATTTGAAAATCTCGAAAACGGTTCTAACGATTATTTTTAAATTGATACATAATATAACTGTGATTAAGGCGAGGTGAATAACACTTTTCTTTTTTCTGGGAAAACTCTCGTTCGTTAAATAATTCGATTTTTTTTCTCTCGAAAATGACACGGGCGATTTTTTAAAAATCAAATAAATATGTTTCAGATGAACCAAATAACAATTTACTTGTTTCCAGCAAGACTCTTGTTCGTTTTATAATGCGCATGAAAAATCGGACTATATTTCTTCGCCATTCTATGGAAATTTCACCGAAAATGCATGACACTGTATTCATACACATGCTTTCTTTTTAACCACTTTTGGGGAGAAAAATTTTGTCTTCCCACTGGCTGAGTGGCTAAGGGCCATCGTTTACTGACCTTAAGATAGGCAGTTCGATACTCCCTGTTACGTGTTTTCACATGTGAATGTTTTTTAAAGTCTGCTAGTTGACCATTATTCTCAGTTCCTTTGTAATTTTTTTAATTGCTATTAAGTTAAATAAAATTACAATTATAATGACGCCAATTTGATGATGATTATTTCTTGGCAATTTTTCAGCAATAAAAATATTACCATAAATTTTACAAATATATTTAATTTCAATCACTTTACAAAAAATACACATTAATAATTATTATTTGAATATAAATCACACGATCAGAAACGTAAAAAAATAATTCATTTCAGCTCTTCTTTTTATAATATCATTTTTTATTATTATGACGGTCAATCAATATATAATCACTGACATCCATAATATTATTATTATTATAATTATTATTTTCCTTGCATAAAAGATATTGTGATGTAATAATTCTTTTATAATAAATAATTTAGTTGAAATGTTTTATTTATAAATATCAATGAAGTTTGATAACCCCGAGACAATTCTTTTTATTTAACTTTGCAATATTTACAGTTTACATAATAATCATATCAGAATTCTGGTGTCGCCATCTTTTGACGTAATTGCGTAGTATTATAGAGAAATGTTTGATAAAGACGTTGAATTAGACAGTTTTTAAATCGAAGAATTATTTTAAGAGATATTTAATGTTAAATCTGGATAAAATTGTCTCATTAAAAAAGTCTCATAGGAAAAAAAAATATATACATGGGAATTTAATCATTTTCATTCAATTTAATCATTCAATAGAAACTCGAAGTTTACAGAGTGCATTTATTATTCTTAACTTGCCTAATTTTTTGACGGTTTATTTCAATTTTAAATTAAAATTTTCAGAATTTCCAGAGATATTTTTTACATATTTTAGAAAAGGTTATTTTAAATTGTTGCCAAATGTTAAAACAGCGCAAAGAATAATATATCCTTTAAATTAAAAATTTATTCACACGTGACTATTATAAACAGAAAAAAATCCTTTTAAATTAGAATTAAATGATAACGTGTTAAAAGCAGGAAAATATTAAACATTACGTCATAAAAATTGTTTTTACATATGCTTACTTAAAATGAAAGAAAATTATAAAATAATCAATTATTTTCAAATTAGAATTATATGATTACGCATTAAAAGAAGGAAAACATTGAAAATTACGTCATAAAAATTATATTTACACGTGAATATTAAAAGAAAAAGAAAATTGTTAAATAATAAATTCATTGATATGTGTTAAAAGTCGTAAATGGAGGAAATTACGTCATATTGGCCAAAGTGGCCAAAACAGTTTACAAAACACATTGCAAAACATACTGCAAAACAGTGTAAATTAAAAAATATATTTATATGAGAGATTTATTTCAAATTTCGAGATGATATTTTTAACTATAGTTGCTAATTTTAAGGTAGCGCAAATAATAATATTATCTTTCTAATAATAAAAATATTTTCAGTTGAATGTTACAAAGAGAAAGGAAAGTTTGGTGAAAATTATGTCAGATTTAAAACGTTACGTTTAAAATCTCTTATTTAAAATCATTTTCTTATAGCGTTGTTAAAAAATACCATAAAGCAAAGACTCTGTTAACTTAGTTCCTTTTATATTCGGTAATTTTCAAATGTTTAATTAATCTTATTTAATCAAGCAGGGAAACAGCAACTAACATCAGCTGATTCGGTTTTGAAATCCCTCAGTAAAAGGGAAACCCGTTTACAGCAAGATCGCCATTGATTTTTTAATTATACAGAACAGCCTCGATTATCCGAGCTAATTGGGACTGTTAGTGAATCGGAAATCTCGGTTAATAGAAACTGTGTGTAAAAACTCGCCGTGCTTGCGAATTTAACATCTCTTTTAAAAAAATATATAGAACGTTTTTTAAATAATAAAAGTAAATATATGTAAAGTTCTGTTTCACAGCTTAACAAATTTAAAAAGAAAATCAACTACCAGTAGTAAATTTTAAAATGCAAATTGAAAAATTTACGAAAGTTCACACAGCCACTGGAAACAAAGCATTGTTCGCTATTGACTTCTCAGGGTCCAATGCTTCTTTGGAGTTGAGGTCTTTTGGGGGCAGAAGGGCCTGTATAGCACGGACAGTGAGCTAAAGAGTGTGATTATTTTTAAGGCTCATTCAAAAGGAAAAAAAAATCAGACTTTGTTATCGGCTCGGTTAACAGAAACCTCGATTAATCGAAGCTCGGTTAATCCAGGTTCTACTATAATTCAATCTTCCGTAATCTTTTTAAAGCAGATCAAATTAATGGACTTTAGCACAAAGTCACATAGCTGATAACTGCCATGCTTGTTGGCCACCTTTTTTTCAAAAAGTTTGCTTCATCTTATTCAATTAATGAGATATCTCCGATAAAATAAGTCACATTTTCCCGTTCTAAAATACTGGTATCCAAAAATCGTAGCATGTAACTGACACTACAAGTACTCATGGAACTAGACTATTTTAAGTCTGATTTTTATTATAGACTATATAAAATTATTAAAAATATATATTATGATAGGAACTAGCGGGCTTCGTCCGCTATTTACGTTACGGATATAAAAATCATGTTTTTTTTAGGGAAAAAGAAATAAAAACCTATTTGACGATAGGTTTATAAAGACACATTTTGTATTTGTTATATTTCCGGGGATGAGGAGGGGGGGGGGCTATTTTGATTAAATATCGCAATTAGTCTACATGGCAGATATAATTATGATAGACACTAGCGGGCTTCGCCCCTCTATGGCGCCTTATGGGTCCAGCTTCCATAACTCAGAAACTACCTTTCGGACATCAATGCAACAGATTCCAAACGTTATAATTAACTTAATAATCACCCTATATAGCATTAAAGTAAATTTATGAGTACTGCATACTATTTTTTTATCGCAATTTCTGAAGAGAAAAAATTATTTCGGTTCCATTCTTAGGTACTGGTCTAAAAAATTTTGAAAAAGGGGGGAAGGAGGGGACATGAGACTGCTGTTTGTCAAACAACACAACGGGCTCTGGCTTATTCAACTTGGTTTTTGATGACTTCAATTGGAAGGTGGTTTGTTTAAAAGAGTGCGTTCCCTGCCCCATGAAAATTGGAACTATTGGTGCTACATCTATGTAAGGATTTAATAATTATAAATTAACATTTTGGATTTATTAATTTAAGGATAAAGTGTTTTTAAAGGAATATCAAATGAAACCCTCTGTGCGATCTGCGATTATACTTACCCAGTTGTTTTTATATACAAACTGCTATAAGGAAAATTGTAATAAAATAGTAAAAATTAAATCTGCATTAAATTCCATAAGTATCTTTTAGGTAGCTTTCTTTACAAAAAAGCTACCTATTGCAGCCGTTCGGAGGAAAGCGATTTCAAAAAAATTTGGTATATTTTCATCGATCATGACCCCCAGACCCCGAAACCACCCTCCGTTCAAAATTGATATATATATATATATATATATATATATCTGACCTATGTCACACTGTAACTCCCGTAATTATGAACCGATTTCGATGTAATTCGGTGTGTACATAGTACATACCAATGTCTCGACCGAGTTCGTTGGCCAGCTTCATCCGCCGTTTTGTTTCAAAATGGCGGCCATTTAAAATTAAAAAAAAAATTTAAACTTGAAATGTGGTACCAAAAAATTAAAAATGGAAAAATATTTTTTTCTTATGTATTTGACCTTTATACAAAGATTTCGGAGCAGTTTTTGTTTCGTCTATATCTTAAAAAATGGCTGAGTTATAGCATTTTGAATTTCTAGCGTGACTGACATTTTGAAACGTCCTGAATTTTGTCACGCGATAAAAGGCGTATTTATGAACCGATTTGGATGTAATTCGGTGTGTACATAGTACATACCAATGTCTCGACCGGGTTCGTTGGCCAGCTTCACCCGCCATCTTGTTTAAAAATGGCGGCCATTTAAATTTTTAAGAAAAATTTAAATTTGAAATGTGGTACCAAAAATTGAAAATTGAAAAAATATTTTCTTATGTGTTTGACCTTGATAAAAAGATTCGGGAGCAGTTTTTGTTTCGTCTATATCTTAAGAAATGGCTGAGTTATAGCATTTTGAATTTCTAGCGTGGCTGACATTTTGAAACGTCCTGATTTTTCTCACGTAATAACAGGCGTATTTATGAACCGACTTGGATGTACCTTGGTGTGTACATAGTACCTACAAATATCTCGACCGAGTTCGTTGGCCAGCTTCATCCGCCATCTTGTTTCAAAATGGCGGCCATTTAAAAAAATAAAAAAATAAAAAAATTTAAATGAGATACTAAAAAATTGGAAAATGAAAAAGATTTTTTTTGTATGTGTTTGACCTTAATACAAAGATTCCGGAACAGTTTTTCTTTCGTCTATATCTAAAAAAAAATGGCTGAGTAATAGCATTTTGAATTTCTCTTGTGGCTGACATTTTAAAACGACCTGATTTTTGTCCCGTGATAACAGGCGTATTTATGAACCTATTTGGATGTAACTTGGTCTGTACATAGTACATACCAATGTCTCGACCGAGTTCGTTGGCCAGCTTCATTCGCCATCTTGTTTCAAAAGGGTTGCCATTTAAAAAAAATTAAATTCAAAATTCAAAATGAGGTATTAAAAAATTGGAAAATGAAAAAGATTTTTTTTGTGTTTGGCCTTGATACAAAGATTCCGGAGCAGTTTTTGTTTCTGAAAATTTGTTCTTTTGTTGATATCTTAAAAAATGGTTGATTTATAGCACTTTGAATTTCTAGCATGGCTAACATTTTGAAACGATCTTGTATTTGTCACGCGATAACACACGTATTCGCCTATTTCGATGTAAGAAGGCATGTGGATAGTATACATCAACACCTCGACGAAGTTCGCTGGCCAGATTAATCAGCCATCTTGTTTCAAAATGGCGGCCATTAAATTAAAAATATATATATATTTAAAGTAAGGTGCAAAAAAATTAGAAATTGAAAAAGGTTTCTTTCTTAAGTATTTGATCTTGATATAAGGAATTTTGAGCATTTTTTGTTTGTCTTTACCTTAAAAAATGGCTCATATATAGCAGTTTCAATTTCTATTGTGGGTGATATTTTGAAAAATCTGATTTTTTGCATGCGACAGCACTCCTATATATTAACCGATTCCGATGTGAGTGAGCATGTGCACAGCAATTACTAAGGTCTCGACCAAGTTCACTGCTTAGCCTCATCCACCATGTTATCTTAAAATGACAGGCACTTTAAGAAATTGCCGAATTTGGCAGCCAAATATAAGTTACTTTAAATAAAAGCAGCTTGGATAAAGCTGACTAATTTCGCGAAATTCTCATTCATTATATTGATAAAAATTAGTATTGAATCTCCTATATTCGGTTTCCACTAAATTGAGCTTCGTGTGTTTGCATGATATAAGTTGGCTTTTTTTAAATATGGATTATGAAAGCTACCTCTTCCTCCCGGCACTGGCCGGAAGGACTTTTTTTTAATCATTTTATCACTAACCTCAAAAAAGTAATGATATCAATGCAAAAACCCTTGACGGGTTAAAAGTTTCTGACGCAGCACTTTATCTTATGCTCTAAGAATTTTAAATATGGAACTAAAAAATACTGATATCAAATTTTGGGTGACGTTATGCTATTTCTTAAATATATATTTGTATTTATTTCACCATTTTATTTTTGTTTTATTTATAATCGCATGTGCAAAAGTTATGTTCAACATGAAAACCTGCATAAAATTTTATTCGCTGTTGCTTTATCATTTACATCTCTCATAAATTCAAAATGTGTTTTAAAAGATATGATATAAAATTTAAGTGACGCCTTGATGTGACTTTAAAAGGTTTGTTTTTTTAAATTCAATTTAAATTATTTTTGACTTGGTTTAAATATTTTTTTTACATCTACACAATACTTTTAATTTTCCAATTCATTGTTAAATATATCACTTTCATTGAATCTATACTATGCATTGAAATGTATTTATTTCAATAAATTGATTTATCTTTTGTGTCACGCTATTCAAAATTGTGAGTAAGATTTATGTAAATGGTTTCTTTGCGTCATTGTGTCCAAACTACATGAAATGTATGAAAAAGGATAGTTTGACGCAAATAAACAATTTACATAAATCTTACTCACAATTTTGAATAGCGTGACACAAAAGATAAATCAATTTATTGAAATAAATACATTTCAATGCATAGTATAGATTCAATGAAAGTGATATATTTAACAGTGAATTGGAAAATTAAAAGTATTGTGTAGATGTAAAAAAAAATATTTTAACCAAGTCAAAAATAATTTAAATTGAATTTTAAAAAACAAACCTTTTAAAGTCACATCAAGGCGTCACTTAAATTTTATATCATATCTTTTAAAACACATATTTTGAATTTATGAGAGATGTAAATGATAAAGCAACAGCGAATAAAATTTTATGCAGGTTTTCATGTTGAACATAACTTTTGCACATGCGATTATAAATAAAACAAAAATAAAATGGTGAAATAAATACAAATATATTTTTTAAGAAATAGCATAACGTCACTCAAAATTTGATATCAGTATTTTTAAGTTCCTTATTTAAAATTCTTAGAGCATAAGATAAAGTGCTGCGTCAGGAACTTTTAACCCGTCAAGGGTTTTTGCATTGATAATTATTTACATTCACAATTACCGTATATACTCGTGTATAAGTCGAAGAATTTTAGACAAAATTAGGGAGTTGAAAATGGGGGATCGATTTATACACGAGAAAATAAGAAAGAAAAAAAAACTCACAGACTACTGCGATTGTTTTTTTCAGTCTTTTAAGTAATTACATGAGAGATAAAAGCGGACAATGCTCATTTCCAAGTGACTGACAAACAAAGCTCAATGTCCCTGTAATTGTTTTGCACCCATTTTCTCTTGTGACAAAAAACCCTTCAATATATTCCTTTCAGCATTTTAATCCCCCTTTTAAAGAGTCCAACTTGAGAATGCTTCTAGATATATTTCTTAAAAGTCCTACAATACAAAGAAGTACTATATTTTAGCAGTCTAAGAAGTTGTTTACCCTTGTAAATAATGCCTGAATGGATTTTTGAAAGAATTTTATCTTTTTAAGTATCATTGAATTGATGTGAATAGGTTTCAAAATAGTTTAAGCTTCTTCGGTTATACATAATTATACAGGTTTAAAACGTTGAATTATAAAAAAATCTGATTAGAAACGTAAAAAAATTACTAATTTAATGAAAATTTATTAAATTTTTCTATCCTCGATTACAAATCATTTTTCAACATGCTACCAGAAATGTGGTTCGACATTTCAAATGAAAATCAAATTTCAAATTATTTTTGCTTAAAAGGCGCAAAGACCAACTTAGTGAAAAATATTCCATGCCGGGAATCGAACCCGGGTCATCAGTATAGCGCACTGACGTTCTACCGCTAAACCACATGGAACGATACCCAGCCTGGAACTTCTCACTATTACAAGTTGGCAAGGCTACAAACGCAGCACAAGATGGAATATTTTCCGTGAGCCACCAACATGGGGCAAACACAGACACTTAATTAAATCCAGCATCGATGAATCTATATTAATATTTTGGAAATTTTTCCAGAGAGAAACATTCGACTTATACACGAAAATTCAATTTTTTTCAAAATTTTGCTTAAGAACTGGGAGGAGGGGGGGGGGGGGGGTCGACTTATGCCCGAGTATATACGGTACATAATTTTTTATTAATATTTAGATTAAAATCGAGGGATTATTTAAACAAAAACTATTTGTAATTACTCTTTTGTGGTTTGGTTTGTGTTTATGACGGCCAATTATCAACACGTGGGATATAGGCCCTGGGGTGGAAGTGCCCTTCGTGGGGGTCTTTCTAAGGGAACCTAACCCGTATTTACGCATGGAAATCCACGGTTTCGAAGAAAACCACGAAAACTCCGAAACGGTTAGGCCGACGGGCGCGATTGGGTTCGAACCCAGCACCTCCCGTCTACCAGCTTCGAGAGCAGAACCTCTCAGCCACTGGTGGGGCTTACTCTTTTGTGAAGATTAAAACTTACTGTATTAATTCAAATATAAATTTATCAGTCTTTTTTTTTTATGTGAGTGTTTTTTTTTTTTTATTATTAAACTTTTTTAATACAAGCTTATTTTTTCTACAAGTTTTAAAATACAAGCTATATCAGCCAAATAATTGAAAAAATAATGCATACTCATAATTATTTTACAATTACCGTATTTTATGGAAGAAACGCCGCGGCGTTTACGAGTTTAAAAGTTAATTTTTTTCTAAGTGCGGCGTTTACGATGTTTTTTAAATACCAACTGAGTTTCCTTAATTTAAAAATTCATAAAAATACTTAAAATCGGATTGAAATATTTTAAATAAAATTATAGACATCTTAAGATATTAAGAACGAGGCATCCTACACTGCTCAGAAAGCTTTGATTAAAATTAGGTCAATGTGACGCTGTCGACAAAAGTTGCGTTCCGATGGGTGCGGCGTTTACGATATTTTTAAGCTTATTCAGGCCAATTTGAGGAGTGCGGCGTTTCTTCCACAAAATACGGTACATAATTTTTTATTGTTATTTAAAGTAAAATCAAGGAATTATTTAAACAAAAACTATTTGTAAATACTCTCTTGAATTAATACAGCAAGTTTTAATCTTCTCAAAAATATATTTTACCATGAAGGGTTTTTTTTTTATGCAATTACACTTTATTATACTAACTTTTTTAATACAAGCTTTTTTTTAAGGTATACAAGTTTTAAAATACAAGCTATGGTAAATCTCTAGGCCAATTAATTGAAACTTTATGCTTTCTCATAATTATTTTACATTTATATTTTAATTTTTATTATTAGAATAAAATAAACAGATTTAAGCAAAAACTATTTGTAATTATACTTTTGGATTACAACAAGTTTTAATCTTCTCAAAAATACATTTCAGCATGAAGGTTTTTAATACGAGCTTTAAAATACGAGCTATATCAGTCAAATATAATTCAAAAATTATGCTTCAGTCGTGATTATCTTACATTTACAATGATATAATATTTATTATTATTTAGAGTAAAATCAAGAAATTATTTATACAAAAAGTATTTGTAATTACATTTTTGGATTAGTACAATAAGTTTTAATCTTCTCAAATGTATTATTTAGGATTATTATTATTATTATTATTTTGAATACAAGCTTTAAAAGACAAGCTCTCTCAGCCAAATAATTGGAAAATTAAGTTTCACTCATAATTATGTTACATTATATATTATAACATTATATATTATACATTATGTATATATACATTATTATATATTTTTTATTGTTTAGATCAAAATCAAGGGATTATTTAAGCCAAAATTATTTGTAATTGCACTTTTGGATTAGTGCAATAAGTTTTAACTTCAAAAATATATTTTAGCATAAAGATTTTTTTTTAATATAAATTTTAAAATACAAGCTGTATTAGCCAAATAATTGAAAAACTATGCTTCACCCACAATTAATTTACATTTAATTTAAGGTAAAACTATTTCTAGTAATGAACCTAACAAAACTGAATAATAATAGTACAATGCGAATATACATTTAACAAAAATTAGGTCTATCTATCCTCATTTACAAGAGATGAATATATAAACGCCATCTTAAACCGACCCAAGTAATGCTTTCCGGCTGCTGATGCTGATAGCAGTCGGGATGAATTACGACGAAGCAACCCCGGTGAAGGGGAAATAATTCCAACACGTTAGGGGCAGAATTGGAAAATATCACTTCGTCGGCGCATTACGAGAAAGTAACCCGTTCCGAGAAGGGCAGAATCAGGACACCGGCCCGGTAAAAAACTTAAAAGTTTGGCCCGAGCCCGGCACGGCACGGAAAAAAGTTAAAATCTAGGCTCGAGCCCGGCACGGCCCGAGGGAATTTCAACAAAACATTGATTTTTTTTTTTTTTTTTTTTTTTTTTTAAGTATTAAAAATCTGAAAAATGCTAGACAGTAAGACGGAATTGCATAGAAAAGAAAAAAAATGTGTTATAGAAAAGTTCCCTTCTTAGCGAGTGTAAATGTATTATATATTCTTTTCTTATGTATTACTATATTAATTATGCATGGATCAACACGTTAGTGAGTTTAAAACTGGGTTGCGTCATATGCAAGTTCTTTTTCACACGTTTTTTTTTTGTGTTTTAATTTAGCTATATTTTAATAAGCGCAGAAATCTAGTGTTCTTTAAAAATAATAAATTTTAATGTTTAAGTGTAGAATAATGGCCATTTGAATTTTAAATGCAGTTTTCCACTATCACGGAAGTCAATCTTTTCTTTTTTTCATTGCATTTTGGCCACAATAATTACATTTTGTAGTTGTCTAAGGCTTAAAGTGTAACAAATAATTGAAGGGCCGCGCTTAATGTTATTTATTTAAGATAGCAGATCTGTTGAAAGATGTCAAGGTGTACAAATTTGTAACCTGTGTTACGGGACACAAAGATACTTATCATACTTATAAGAAGCAGCAGCCAAACATTTTTTTTTTTTTACCATTGTATTTAATAGATGTCCTTAGCCAAGTTAATGCTGCATATTGTCTAATAGTAGGAGAGCTGTTGAACATTTTTGAGTAGGTATTTGAGGCACCCTGAAAATTTGTGCAACACTTCTTTTGTAATGCCTGAATACAAAATCTAATGTCTGGCTGAAGGATCGTGGCCCAAAAACTGTGCCAGACACGTGTCAAGTGCCATTTGGCACTTGACACGTGTCTGGCACAGTTTTTGTGCCTACTAAAGTTAAACTGTCTATCATTTTCAAAATATTTTTTTCTAAGCATAAATATTATTCTGCCTCAATCTCAGCGTGCCTCAAATACCTTTTTTGGGTAGTCAAAAAATGGCACTTGACACGTGTCTGGCACAGTTTTTGGGCCAACTAAAGTGTCTGTCTTTTTCAAAATATCTTTTTCTAAGTATAAATATTATTCTGTCTCAATCTCAGCGTGCCTCAAATACCTTTTTTTGTGAGTAGTCAAAAAATGGCACTTGACACGTGTCTGGCACAGTTTTTGGGCCAACTAAAGTGTCTGTCTTTTTCAAAATATCTTTTTCTAAGTATAAATATTATTCTGTCTCAATCTCAGCGTGCCTCAAATACCTTTTTTTGTGAGTAGTCAAAAAATGGCACTTGACACGTGTCTGGCACAGTTTTTGGGCCACGATCCTTCAGCCAGACATTCGATTTTGTATTCAGCCATTACAAAAGAAGTGTTGCACAAATTTTCAGGGTGCCTCAAGTACCTTCCCTAAAACGTTTAACAGCTCTTGGACTATAAAATGTGTTTGAAGAGAACGAATAAATTTTTTTCAAAACTATTTAAAAAATTACACTAGAATAAAATGAGTATTTAGTGATTGTGTGGCCACTTATTGAGTAAATATAATGATAGATTTCAAAATAATCGAAATAGAAAAATTTCAGAAACTAATTACTACTTGCAACAGAGGTGATTTCAGAAATTTCTACCAGAACTTGTAACAGAAATTACAAAAAGTAACAGAAAGGTTATCAACACCAACTTAATTTAGTGATTTTGCTCTCCTTATATTTTAGGCATGATGTTTATAATTTATTGCAACAACATTTTTTTAAATTAATTAGATAAATAGCTAATTTTGAAGAATAACATCTGTAATATATGTTATTGTAACATAGGTTACATAATGTAACCTCTGCTACCAAAATAAAATTACCAAAATCAACTAAATTTAGCGATTTTGTTATCCTGGTATCTTAGAAATGATGTTTTAAGTTTACTGCAACAAAAGTTTTCTTAATTGAATGCATTTATAGCTAATTTTGAAGATTAACATCTGTATCTGGTTACAGAAGTTACATTCAGAAAGAAAAAATATTCTGAGAAAACATTTTATTTGGTTTACCTATCAGTCTAATTATTTGAAAGTAGTACCAAATGTAAATGGATTTTACTTGTAATCATTCTAAAATCACAACATAAAGGTGATGAATAATTGGTAACAGAGATTACATAGAGAAAAAACACCCACCCGAGAAAAACGCAAATGTGCGTACTGTATCTGATATTCATAACCAATATTCAAAATTGTCACTACTTGCTTACTTATAAACATCATTTGTGTTGTGTGGCACACTTTTTTGACCTGAAAAGAAATAAATTATATGCGGTAACAGAGGTTACATAACAAATATTTCAAAACACTTGGACACCCACTTTTTAATAAAAAGATATAACGAAACAGACCTGAAAAATTAATTTGTATGATATTCTAATTATCATAGTATGTTCTATCATTAAAAAAAAAATGCTTGTACATGAAAATAAGAATGTTTTAGTATTAAGCTATCTTTTAAGGAAACTTCATCTTAGGACAGCCCAAAAAGTAGGTGATGAATTTTTAAACATTATTTTTTTTGTTTAATATATAAAGTCTCAAACATACATAATGTATTTTTTTCATGAACAATTAAGATATATTAAAGTAGTAATTACAGTGAGTAAAAACACTAAATACTTTCAAATAAAAAATTCTTCATTTTCCGGACATGAAATCTTCGTGTAAAATTAAAATAAACCCACATACGAAAGGCACAACGATGAACGAAAGATTTTTGAACAAGCTTTTGACATGGTACACTTGCATTTCGTTTAAACACATTGTTTGATTAAAAAGTGCAGTTAAATATAAATTAATAATAAAAAAAAAAAATCCGTAAATCTGATTTCGGTGCGAAAGCCTCACCATGTGTCCAGTGGTTTATTATAATTCACACTGCTATAACTTCTTTTGAGTAATCAAATTATTAACTCTTTTACAAAAGGTAAACACAACAAATATAATAAATTGTTGTAGGTAAAGGAGGATTCTCTTATTTTCTCAATCTATTACGAATAACGTTCTAACATATTGGAGCTAAAGGAGAATGAAAGAATGACAAAGTCTACTCCATATCGGCTGAATCCCAGAACAGCCGAGGCACTTGACATCGTTCAGTTTGGAGAGGCGATAAATGGATTTTTGTTGTTACCATTTCGTTTCGTAAAATTCTTTCCACGCCTACAGTGGCCTGATCTTGAATTTGGATCGGTTTAATGGGATTGGTTGATTTGTTGTATATTGGATGGTTACGCCTACCTGAAAACTTTTGTTGACAATTAGCTCAGTGGTATTTTGACAACTCAACTCCGCATGTTTTGTAATTTGTGTAGAAGGAAGACATTTTGTAATTCTAAAATTAAAATGACAGCAAGGCTAGTCATATTATATAATCAGTTGGTTATTGTTAATTTTTTTTTTTTTTTTTTGCTGTTTTTAGTTGTAAAATTTGAAAGTTAAAATACCTGTGTAATTTAGTTTGAAATTGTGAATATTTATTTTTTTTTTCTGAAAAGTTAAAGGGAGTTTATCGACGACTAGAAATTTACGAAATTATGGCAATTCAACATTTTTTAGTGTTGGTTTTTAAGAAAGGAGATGTCCGTTAAGGTATGTTAATAATTTTATGCATTTTTTGTTGTAGTGTTTTATATTAGTTGTTTATTGTATATTTCTCATGTATGCTGGCCTTACGAGTTTTGTACATTTTGATATTGTTACACAGCGAGAACTGCTGAATTTTGAGATTGCTGCACAGCGAGAACTGCTGAATCCAGTGATATTTTTTTTCGGTTAATGAACGCGTAAGCGTTTAT
This sequence comes from Maratus speciosus, assembly GCA_963932465.1. NCBI lineage: Eukaryota > Metazoa > Arthropoda > Arachnida > Araneae > Salticidae > Maratus > Maratus speciosus. The sequence continues at coordinate 36,682,589 of OZ010787.1, read as the reverse complement.
ACGACGTTTAGTGATTGCCGCTTTAACAACTTTCCTGCGTTTTTCAGATTGCTGCAGAACTAGGTTGCTGTATTCAGTGATATATATTATTTTCTTATGAACGCTTCGCGTTCATACTTCCGTAAATTAGAAATGAGTTGTTCAATGTTTACTCTGATATAGGTGCGTACTTTAAAATATTAAATGACGCCATGACTTTTTTCTGAAAGTTGTTGGGAAATGAACATTTTAATCATTAAATCGTTACTCTGATTTGGAAAGGTACTTTAAAAATTTCACATTTTTCAATAAACTTATATTGAAATAGATTGTTTTATTTTGAATATCAAAAAAATCAGCTTTCCTGTGTTTTTTAATACGTCGTTATTTATAAATGTTGTATTTCCCATGATTCCAGGATAATGACGTAGTAAAAAACAGTCTGGAAGCATTCAGGATAAAGTGGACCAATCACGTTAGTTTTCAGGTTGCCGCATTTTAGGTTGGCGTATGTGGGGTGTTTGGCGCTTGTCAGAAATGTCGCCAAATGGGGTGTCTCGCCTGTTCTGGGATTGTGCCCAACTTTGTTTGACACAAAACAAAATTTGCAATTTATAGAATACAAAACGAAACACTTCTAATATCCTTGGACCATATAGAAACATAATTTGCAGAAACTATTTTATAATTTTAAAAAATTGCAAGTTTCAAAATGTATCCCATACCTCTCCACTAACAGGGAGGTATGGGGTAGCTATAAAACAAAGTAAGATAAGGCCCAAATAGTGTAGTGTCGGCTACATATACAGTCTAACAAAGATTGTAGGTTGATAATGTCCGTGCCACAATATCAAATTCCCGTATCTTCACCACTGGAAGGAAAATTCAGAATTGTCAGTCACAGATGACATGAAAAAAAATCATTACTTCAATTTATTAACATTTTGAAGTAAATGAATATATTATCAATGTTATAATTAATATACAGGGTGTTTATAAAGTCCCGGACGCATTTTGATGTTTAATAACTCATAAAATAATAAAGATAGATTAAAATTAATAACATAAATGGTTAGACTGACTCAAAAAGTTTCATGACCCTTGTCAATGAACTTCCACGTGTGCCCCCTTCGTCGCACGGAGAATATCAAGTCGATAGTCAATTTCACGCCAGGTAGCGGCAAGCATGTCGGCATCCACAGAGGCTATTGCGGTTGTAATTCTGGCTTTTAAGTCATCAATGTTCGACACTCTCCTCCTGTAAACATTGTCCTTTACAAATCCCCAAAGGAAAAAGTCCAGCGGCGTTATATCAGGTGATATGGGTGTCCAAGGAATTGGACCTCCTCGCCCAATCCATCTTCCTGGAAAATGGTCATTCAGAGAAGTACGAACGATAGTACCCCAAATGAGGTGGTGCACCATCTTGTTGCAAAATGACATGTGGCTGAAGCTCTTCTAATAAAAGTAACAAAGAACAAACACATCAAAAGTAAACATAACATTGCAATAGTTGCCAAAAACAAAAGAGAAAAAAATGCAATTAATAAGCAGACGATATTTAGAAAAGTACAGATATTTAGACTGGAAAATGAAATTATCTGAAATTAACCACACGCGCAGACGATATTTACAAAAGTAAAGATATTCAAACCTGAAAAGGAAAATATATGAGTTATTCCATCAATAAATGTCATAAGTTTGTTTATATCTTCATTATTTTATTTGTTATTAAACATCAAAATGGGTCCGGGTCTTTATAAACACCCTGTATTACCCTCTAAAAATATTTGCATATTAGCAATTTACATTCATCCCGTTAAAAAGAAGAAACTGGACTTGTCCCATTCCTCCTCACTACCTTCTTTTATGTGAAACTTCTTATATGGGGAAGACCGGGGGAATGGCGCCACTCGAGGTTATGGCGCCACCCCGCTTAGTTTAAAAACTAATTGCAGTTTGAGATAGTGAATGCGGCTGCACTTTAGCGGCCAACAATAGAAACAGTGCCTAGAGTGCGAATGATTTTGTTGTACGTCATTCGCTTGTTCTAGTGAAAAATTTAGTTAATGCATGGAAATTATTCCAGAGAGAAACATTCGCCTTGCATACAATATTTCAAATGAAAATCAAATTTCAAAGTAATTGCTTCAGAGGCGAAAAGGCCAACATAGTGAAAAAGATTCCATACCGGTACTCGAACCCGGGCCATCAGTATAGCGAACTGACGTTCTACCGACTAAACCACATGGAACGATACCCAGCCTGGAAAATTTCTCACTATTATATGTTGGCAAGTCTACAAACGCAGCACAAGATAGAATATTTATTGTGAGCGACCGACATGGGCAAACACGATACTTAATTAAATCCAGCATCGATAGAAACTATATTAATACATGGAAATTGTTCCAGAGAGAAACATTCGCCTTGCATACAGTATTTCAAATGAAAATCAAATTTCAAAGTAGGACTCGAACCCGGGCCATCCAGGTACTGATGGCCCGGGTTCGAGTCCCGGCATGGAATCTTTTTCACAATGTTGGCCTTCGCGCCTCTTAAGCAATTACTTTGAAATTTGATTTTCATTTGAAAAATTTACTTTCCATCTAGTTGCTTCTTATTTTGGAGCTTCAAATGACTGGAGGTAAACACCTTTCATTGTAACATTAGGTACTTAAGATATTACCCGTAATCTACATGCATTCGCCGACATTTTGACGCAATTTGTTGAAGAAATTCGGTTCTTCTTTCGGCTTCGCTGGGGGATTTCCGCTATATTGTCCTCTCTGGGTAATGCCGCCACCATGGCAAAGGGTGACTTTTCCAATTTCAGTTAAATTTTAAGCTTAGCACATTAATAAATATAGCTTAAGGAACATTGTAATTATTCATTATTCTGCAAAATTATTGCTTTCTAAATAGTTTCAGTAGGTTATGTGTTTCATAGTACCCATTTTATGTATTTACTAGGTCATTAAAGAGTGGCGTCAACACCCCGATACAATGGCGGAATCACACCCAGATTTTGTTGTACGTCGTTCGTTTGTTCTAGTGAAAAATTTAGTTTTCATCTAGTTGCTTCTTATTTTGGAGCTTCAAATGAGTAGAGCTAAACACCTTTTATTGGAACATTAGGTACTTAAGATAATATTACCCGTAATCTACATGCATTCGCAGACATTTTGATGCAATTGGTTGAACAAGTTCGGTTCTTCTTTCGGCTTTGCTGGGGGATTTCCGCTATATTGTCCTCTCGGGGTAATGCCGCCACCATAGCAAAAAGTGACTTTTGCAATTTGAGTTAAATTGTAAGCTTAGCACATTAATAAATCTAGCTTAAGGAACATTGTAATTATTCATTATTCTGCTAAGTTGCATTGCTTTCTAAATATTTTCAGTAGGTCATGTGTTTCCTAGTATCCATTTTATGTATTTACTAGGTCATTACGCTGACCACTGTACAGTGCCGGAATTACCCCAGTATGCTGGGTAATCCTGCCACTGTACAGAAGTTGAAAGAATTTTGTGTGTGTGTGTGCTTACTTTACAGTTGTGATTACGGTTAAATTTATGCAAATATCATGCAGATCATGATTCAGCTTTAGAATTTTTACTATTAAAAAATAAAATAAAAAATTTGTGGTGAAATAATTTAAATTCCCTTAAGGTGTCACCTTTCCCCCGGTGTCCCCTAAACAAAAATGCTGCTTTTAGGCTTAGTTTAAATTATGGCTAATATACTGTATAGTGTTTCTATAATATCATATAAATGTAATAAATAGGAAACTATTACATTTCCGCATAAACAAGTCATTAATATACAGAAAGCATAAAAAGTATATGAAGCAAATTGAATTTTGAGTCTTGAAATGCTTTTTTTCTTTATACAATTGCAAGCTTATGCAGATCAGAAACTTTTGTCAGTTGAAGATTGGGCTACCATTGCTTGATCTAGTGTGTGATTAATGAAATGTTTAGAATGATACATAAAGCGAAAAACTTAGTGTCCCATTCCACCCCACTCCCCACTATCTGAAATAAAGAAAACTAATTAGTATCAAAATGTTAATCATAGCAAGAGCTACTTCAATATAAGTTGAGTGTTTTCTACTTTCGGACACTTACGCAGCAAATAGAGAAGTCAGTTGGGGATGGAAAAGAGCGCATCTTTTTCTAATTCGAAGTACTAAATGGCATTAATCCCCACCGTGTGGATAATAAAGCTAATTTGTTTTTTCAAATTGGATTGCAAATATGACTGCTCATTCTTATAATTACTCTATGTAATCATTAATAAGTGTAATTATTCATATTTTTTGGTTAGCATATACGTACATGACATACAAGCATGATAGCAGATATAAGTTGAGTGTTTTCTACTTTCGGACACTTACGCAGCAAATAGATAATAAAGCTAATTTGTTTTTTCAAATTGGATTGCAAATATGACTGCTCATTCTTATAATTACTCTATGTAATCATTAATAAGTGTAATTATTCATATTAACACTATCTAACATACAAGCAAGTTTAGATTTATGCGATTGCAGTTATTTTACAAAATACAAGTAGTGTTTGTGAATAATGAGTCAAAAGGACTCCGAAATATATAAAATATGTGCTATATCAGTGTATCATGGGGAAACAGAATATACGTGACATTTAAAAATATACATGGCATTAAAATTTTAAAACGATATTAAACCGTCGGGACATTAACTTCGTTTTAAAATTTTAATGTCATGTATATTTTTTTCCCCATGATGCACTGATATAGCATATATATTATATATTTCTGAGTTCTTTTGACTCATTATTCACATGTTACTCGCAGTGTAAAGTCAACTTCTAAAGTTTTTAAAAACAAGTACTGTTGTCATGATATTTGTTTGTATGTTCTTTTTGTTATTAACTAATTCCTATGGGCTCAAAAATTGTCTCATCAATTACATTTAGAAAAATTGTTTTTATAATTGAATATGTTTTTCATATTTTCTGTTAACTTGTAACGGGGAGGTGAAAAAGTAAAACATACCTAACAGAGAGCGCGTGGTCTCGGAGACTGCATTTATTTATGAATGCAATATCCAATTAAGCTTCTTTATTTAAATATTAGTCCGAAATTGTACAGATATGTACTTTGAATATTTATCTTATGACAGAAAATAAAAGAAAATCATTTTTCAAAGAAAGTTTTACACAGAAGGCATTTGTAAAACATTGGTGTTAATTTCATCAAAACAATCCCATTAGGATTTGTAAAACTTTGGTGTTAACTTCATCAAAACTCTCCCATTAGGATAAGTCAAACAATGCGATATCAGAGACCACGCCTCTCTCGTTAAGTGTTAAATCTTTATTATTAACAGTAGTTGTATTTTGTAGTTTTTGTGGTTAATAACTAAAGCCATAACAGATCATGATTCTGACAGTCATTGATAATGTGTTAATCACAGCAATTAAGAATGAAAAGTTTTGCATTAAGCAGTCAAAATAATTGGATTGTTTAAAGTAGTAGTGAAAACTTTGTCGTTTCAATGTCGATGAATGAAATGCAATAATTTATTTTTCTATATTCCCACACATACATTTTGCGAGATACATTTCACAAAATCTAACTGCAGATACAACTATGTTTCATAGATCTTCACTTATACTCTTATGCTTTACTGTGAAAGTAAATTTAAAAGTACATTCAAAATCTTTATCATACGTATAGATAGATCTATAGATGGAAACTCAACATCCCATTTTTTTTCTAAAGAAGAAAGTATTGTAATCGATATCTTTTTCAAACTTCCGGTTTTTGACGTATTTACACGTAACGTTTTAGAGGTCAGAGACCCCGAAAAACATGTTTATACAAAATGCCTGTCAGTCCATGTGTATGTCCTCTTTGTATCACCGAAAAGTGTATGAAATTATGCACAGAACTGAACCAAATTTCATATGTTTTTGGCTATGGCCAGCAGGTTCCATTTGAATTTTAGAATATTCCGCCAGAAGGGGGCGCTGTAATAGGAATTCGTGTGCCATTTTCATTATTGTATCATGGAAAAGGGTATGAAGTTATGCATAGAATTGAACAAAAGCATGGGTTCATAAACATGGGTTTTGGGCTAAGGCCAGTAGGTCTCAGCTCAGTTTGGATTTCATTGGAAGGGGGCACTCTAATAGCAATTTTTACGCCGTTTTCATTATTGTATCATCGGAAAGTCTATGAAGTTGTGCATAGAATTGAACCAAATTTCATAACCATGGGTTTTTGGTTATGGACAGTAGGTCTCAGCTCAGTTTGGATTTCGTCAGAAGGGGGCGCTCTAATAGCAATTTTACACAGTTTTCATTGTATCATCGGAAAGTGTACGAAGTTACAGTATTGAACCAAACTTGATATATATGTTTTCGATTACGGAATTCAGGCCCCAGTTGAAATTGGTGATTCCCTCCGGAAGGCGACGCTGCGATAGTGTTTTTCTCAATTTTTCATAGTTCTATTGTACATTCGCTGTTCTTTTTTTCTTTCTAACCGATGACCAGGTCCCTGCCTGCCGGGTCGCCCCAGCTGAACCTGTTTGATACCTGGTATCTGGGCGGTGACCGCCAAATCGCCGCGTAGCGGCAATAAATCTGACGAGCGCCTAGATCTTCATCCTATCGGCTGTGCCTACTGCTTAGTTGCGAACTTAGTTAATCCGGTTACTTAAGATTTTGATCTTGTTGTTTGATACCTGCGCTTTGGTACTCAAGTTGGCTTCGTAATTTAGAACCTTGATCAGGTGACGAGACCTTCACCTGGCAAGGCACCTCCAGAGGTATAATTCACAGGTAACTTGGAGGACTTTACACCCACGACGGATTTTACACGCACCAGGCGCCATTAACCTACATAGGCTGTCTCCAAACCGATGCCCAGACCCCTAGTTGCCGATTTCCCCAGCCGAATGAGTATACCTGTCTGGCATCGGGGCGGTTGTTCGCTTGATCGCCACGTGGCGGCCATCCGGTAGGCCAACGCCCCGGCCGACCTAATTGCAGAGCCTGTTATTTTGATGATTGCTCTGTTGTACCGCTTGCTTAACTAATTGACTTTGTTGATTTGTTTTCTGCATATTACACACACAAATCCTGCTCGGAAAGTAAGGAAATCTGGATTTTAGATGCCTAATGATGAGGTGGGTGGGTACTTTTCGTGAAAAGTGGTTCATGAATCAATTTAGAGGAAGGGAAAAATAAAACATTGGGTGCCGCTGAAAGACAAGTATCACCATAGGAAATTTTGGGGCCGAAATGCAAAAGAAGCTCACATTGCTGGGGGAGGGGGACGAGACTCTACCCATCTTACCGCACCCCAATGGGAAAAGACTGGCTCCGTAGGCCGTTCTATAGAAGTGGGTGCGGTAGCTCGTGCAGGCGTATCTGATTCTCGTACAGCCTATGTACACCTAATAAAAAGGCAGCAGCCCCCCCCCAAAAAAAAAAAATTCTGAAAAGGAAGGGTGTTAGTTGGTCAAGTTTATTACACTTTTAACTTTAGGATTAGTTTTTAATACTTTGAAATAAATTATAATTATCCTATGCACTAGGCCAGAGCTATCTAAGTGTAAAGGTTGCGATATTTACCTAAATTACTAGTAATTTGGTTAAGAGTACTAACAGACATTAACTTAATTTGATGAGTACTTTGGCTAATTACCATGAGGGCGAATTTATAGCTTAGCAGGGGGATCGGGCGTTGTTTTTATCTGACCTAGTTGATTAGAAATAGTTTACTATTCAAGATTAAGTGTGAATTATTGCAGATGAATATTAGACTAAGACTATTGGGGGGGGGGGGGCTGGGCCTTGCCCCAGTATGGCATCTTCTGGGCCCGGTGAAGGGTGTAAGAGGCTGGGGAATGCCTGGACTCTTCAAAAAAAAAGGGGCGGAGGTGAGAGAGTTGGGGTGGGGTCTATAGGGGTTATTATATCTAATGTTACTTAGTATTTCCTTAGATAATTTGTTATACTTAATTGATGGTTAGCCTAAATTGTCTTGAATTATCTATATTGACCTAAGTTAATTAGATTACCTATTTATGGTTTACTTTAATTAGCTTTGTTAAAATTTTTATAATTTACTTTCCCGGTGATCTTGTTTTTCTTGGGTGTCTTCATTCGTCTTCTTTGGGGGTATGTTTCTCATATTTCATGATATCGGATATTTCAGCATGAAAAACCCATTTATCTAAATTAAGGGGGTGGTAGCCCGCTTTCCCCCTTTATACTTAAGCATAGCTGCCAACCTTCCGCTAATCTTCCGTAATGCCTGGATTAATTTAACCCAGTTTAACCACATTTCAAACCAGAAAATTTATTTCACGAAAGCTTATTTATTTAATTGCATGTTTCTACGTGGTACACATCAGTGGCGTGGCGTCCGGTCATCGCTGGATGCGGCGATGACCAAGCAATATCTTAAAACTCTTAATAAGCTTTTAAAACTCTACGATCCAGTTTTAGCAGAACATTTGGAGTTCATGTATAAGTGAAGGTAAGATTTAAAGTTTCTTTTTTGAACATTCAACCATTGAAGTTTAGAGTTAATAATTTTTCACCACAAACTTAAATAATTGCGATGACCACCGAAAATTTTCACGCCACGCCACTGTTCATGAGGTGTGTGGTGTCTCTGTGGTGGGTTTTCTTTGTCTCTATTCATGGGAGTTGGCATTGTGCTGTCTTATCGCTGTTTGGTTTGACTCATTTTAACTTTGCAACCTTGTCGCTGGTATTGCGAACTTGTTGCTGGTGGATTCTTGTTTTGACCGCATCTTGGTTTATGACATTTTAGTTTATTACTTTGGTACGCGAGTGCGCTCTTTACGATCAGTCCATTGGAACCTAATGGCTGTTTTCACGATTTATTGCAACATCGTTGCGAGCTTTGTGGATTGGCTTGTGCACTACTGGGGTGAAGTATTTTTCTTGGCCTTTAGTCCGTCCTTACTTTTTATGTCTGTTATCACAAGATGTATAGCTGTTTTCTCCTTTATTTTTATTGAGTTGTTTTCCTTTGTTCGTGGTATTGCTTTGTTTGATTTAGAGCACATCTTTTCCTTACCACTTGGCTATCTATGCTGATCCGATGGAACGGTGTGAATGAGCAGAAGCTATCAGTTCATCATAAATGACTACCCCACCACTCAGCAGTGCGAGAATACGTTTTTTTTTTTTTTTTTTTTGAAAGGTTCCTTCACCAGCGGCCGCGGTTACCTTGGTAATGTAACTCGAGCCTCTTTTTTTCCCTTTTATTTTTTTTCCATAATTAAGGCAGTTAATTAGTTGGGGTGGTGATGTCCACTGGGTTAGTTTCTTTTTAACTTTATTCGTTTTTTATTGTGGTATTATATCTGTTTTCTGTTAACTATCTGATGACTGCTTTGTCCTTGTTTTGCATGGATTTATTGTTTGCTAGTTGTTTTTGCCAAAGTTCTTCATCGCAGCGACGGGCAATTCGCATCTAGCTAACCCGCCGATTCTCAAGCAGCTGATGTACAACAGAATAAATTAAAAATATTGATTTTGTTAAACATTATTATCGAGATTAACTCGTTTTTACTGAGATTAGTAAAATGAAGCTGAAATTTACGATGAAAATCAAAGCTGGTGTAGCATTGAAGTAATAACATTGAAATATTAACATGTGTAAGAACTTTTTGAAATGGTAACATGTATGAGAAAGAAGAAATGTTTTCGGATTGACACATCCGGCTAGTTTTGTTACCAAATTATTAGGAAAGTGCGAGAGGTAGCGTTCGAATAGGAATTGTCTACTTTTCGAATATGAATACAGCTTTTAAAGTGGTGGTCGTCTAACATACAAAAAGAATGTACCAACTTTGAAATTTCAAATGGTAACATCAACTTTTGACACACCATGTTTGAGTTCCAACAACTTTAACAACTTGAGATTAACAACCCCGGGACGAGTGTCACGTATACGTGCGGCATAAGATACTCAGAATCCTTGATTATTCCTACTAGTTATTTTTTATTGTAAATTTTACCTTATTTAATTAGGGCATTTTCCCGATTAAATTACACAAATATGTTTTGAAAATCCGGTAATAAAAGATTAAAAATTTTGTAAAAGACGCTCGTTGCAAAGGGGTTTAGGCAGCCCTATAAAATGAGTAGTTTATATACTTGTTTTAAATGAGTTAGAAGAGGTTAAAGTTTGAGAATGCTAATGTGAAATCTACATGACAAACTTTTAAATTCCACAAAACTCATCAGATGGATTTTTTAATTGTTGTTTTTGTTAATGTATATTTTGTTGTTGTTAATACATGTTATTTTTTGTTGTTGTTGTTAATGCATGTGATTTTTGTTGCTGCATGTGATATTTGTTTATGTTGATTTAAGTGATTTTTGTTGTAGTTAATGCATGATTGGTTAAATGTTTTCATCTACAATGCCTTTTCCAGAATTATTTTCCCGACCGAAGGTAGACACCAACTGTATTTCATTGACCTCCCTCACCCCAACGAAAGTTCTCGGACAGGTCAAGTAAAGGCATACATTCAAATGAATAATATGCAAGGTATCAAAATTACAGAGGTGGCCAAAATTGTGGACATTTTTTGAAATTTTCATGTTTTATAACTTTGTGTGATTGAAGAATATAATAAAATTCACTTAAATACATATGTTTATACATCAAATTCAAGGAAATTTAATGTAAAATTTAATAAAAAAAACATAATTAAAATACCTGCATTACAAAAAAAGTTACGCTTACAAAAAATAAGATCTTAGACTTCATTGTATTTTAAAGTTACATTTACACATTAAATATTTAGTAGGATAACACTTGTTTTTTATTGCAGCTTCACAGCGTCTTTTCATTGAGAGAACTAGTGTTTGGAGTTCATCCTTTTTAATCACATGATGCCAAGAATCAATTACAGCTTCAATAAGTTGCGCTTTATTAGATAGACGCTTTTTAGTACAAGGATTTTCAAACGCCGCCACAAATTTTCTATAGGATTCAGATCATGGCTTTGATCCTATAGGTTTGGCCAAGGTAATAATTGTATGGTTTTATTTTTAAACCACTCATTGCATATTTTTGCCGCATGGCATGGAGCTGAATCCTGCTGAAAGATAAATGGTGCTTTATTGGGGAAGAGATTCCTGATGGAAGGTATCAATTTTGGTTCCAGGACAGTTTCGATGTGGTTTTGTTTTTCATTCAGAATGCCATAAATCACTTGAATGCGGCCCACAACATCTGCAGACCTGATCATGACATTTGTTGGGTTCTTTATAGTTGCTTCAAAGCAATCAGGATGCAGCTCTTCCTCTACTCTACGTCTCGCATATTTTCGCCCATCACTACCAAAGAGCGATAATTTACTCTCATCGCTCCAGATTATTTGCTTCCACTGATTTCCTGACCAATTAATGTGTTCTTTTGCCCACTGAACTAGTTTCTTGCTTTGCTGAAGATTTAAAAATGGTTTTTTTCCCGAATTCTATCTTCCTGTCCAAAACCTGCTAATCTTCTCCTTATTGTTCTTAAACTAACTGAAATACCCACTGCATTCATTTCCCACCTAACAGCATCTTATGAAATTCTTCTATCTTTGAGGCATATTCTTTTTATCTTTCTATCATCAGAAGCACTTGTGCATTTTTTTTTCGGCCTCATCATGCCTTATTTATCACTGATTTAGTTTCTTCTTAAAATAAGCACAACTTTCGTAGGCCAGATAAAGTGACTTATCCACCAACCTGTCATGCAATTTCAGCATAGGAGAGACCATGTTCTCTCAATATGACAATTCTGCTTATTTTTGTAGATGTCCAATGAGTTCTTGTTGTTGATGACATTGTTTTAAATTAATTGCATTAAGAAAAAAATAGAAATATTTTTTATTTAAAGCATTATTCTATATAGTTACACTAGTATTCACCCTTCTGCAAAATCCATTCCAGCAAAATACCGCTTTTACAAATCAAAACATACTACAGTTTAGTTACTGACATTTGATTGGTTCTCAGTTATCAAAGTATCAATGTGATTGCCTAGGAAGCTTGTATTACAATACACTTCAGCATTCATGACTAATTGTTTGTTTTTAGACAAAATTTTGCAATGCAGATATTTTAATTGTTTTTTTAAATTAAATTCTACATTAAATTTCCTTGAATTTGATATACAGGGTGCAATATGTTACTATCGCCGACCTTTAATTTCTCAACCGTTGGCCGTACATTTATAGTTCCAATTACAAAAACGTTTCAAATGAGCTAAATATTCATGTTGTGGCATTATTTAAAATAAAAAATCAATTTTATAAAAATTACGAAATCTAACTTTTTATACGGTCCCCCAGTCCCTATAGTTATATTTAGTAAAAGTTTACACATATCATAACAAATATAACACAAAGTTTGACACTTGTACTACAAAAATTGACACAGTTATTAAATTTCAAAGTTAGAACCTTTTGCACATGATTTTTTCTTTCATTGAGGCATCAGTTAAAAGATGAATTAAAGTAATTCGAGATTCAAAATCAGGGTGCAATGTCCGTTTTACGACAAAACCACTTTTAGCCGGTATCGCCATATCGGGGAATCACTAAAGAGGGTTATTTCATCAAAAAATTTGAGTTAACATTTACGAGTCGAACAACATTCAATCGTCAAAGTATGTAGAATCGACAATTGGTAAATAAAACATACTCAGGACTAGATAAATGACAGCAAAATTGCACCCAGATTCTGAACTCGAATTACTTTAATCCATCTTTTAACTGATCTCTCAATGAAAGACAAAATCATGTGCAAGAATCTCAAACTTTAAAATTTAATAACTGTGTCAATTTTTGTAGTACAAGTGTCAAACTTTTTGTATTGTATCTGTTATGATACGTGTAAACTTTTACTAAATATAACTGTAGGGACTGGGGGACCGTATAAAAACTTAGATTTCGTAATTTTTATAAATGATTTTTTACTTTAAATAATGCCACAACATGAATATTTACCTCATTTGAAAGGTTTTTGTAATTGGAACTATAAGTCTGCGACCAACGGTTGAGAAATGAAAGGTAGGCGATAGATAACATATTGCACCCAGGATAAACATTTGCATTTAAGTGAAAATTAATACTTCTATAAGCACACAAAGTTATAATACATGAAAATTTCAAAAAATAGCCACGATTTTTCCCACCACAGATATCATCGTTAGTTTTCTTATTTATATTATTAGTAGTATTTTATTTGTACAGTGCAAGAAAATGTAGTTTTGGGAAAAGGTATTTTAAAGCTTGCTTCATATCGCAGATTTTTGCTCGGGTGGTCATTTTCTGTTATAATAGGAATTTTTGGAACATTCTTTCTGGAGTGGATTGGTAATATTTCAAAGTTACCATGGTAAAGATTTTGGAAAATCAATTTTCCGAATCCTCGGACCTCCCACCTTTTTTAATTATTTTTTTGTCTTGTTTTGAGTAATTTATGATATAGTCTGCATATTATTAACCCGAGAGTAGTCGCGCCTTTTCGCAGAACGTTATTCGTCGAGCTCGGTCTTTTTGCGGCTGGCCCCCGCATACTGAAAATGTAAAATAAACAACATTTTTCATTTAATATTCGAGTATTACATTTCAATGAAGTTATAAATTTGCAGTTTACTTAAATCGTACATTTTATTCACGAGATTTGGAATATTAGGAAAAAGTAAAAATGAACTGACATTACCGATCGATGCGCAGACTTTTCTACCAATTTCAACTTTGCTTGTAAAAATTAACCTGAAGGAAAAACAGAAATGCCTTGTTACTTCACGATGGTGGTGGAGAAACTTTAAAAGTCAGCTACATGGTAATTCTCCATTATATTTGTAAGGGGATATGAGTTATGAGGAGATAATTTATATGGGCGGCAAAAAGACCGACACCAGACTACTGCTGGATTAAAGGATTTTATGAATGAAAATGATTTAATCAAGCTTACAGTGAAGTTCTAATTTTAAAATTTTAATTTTTAAGCAAATTTAATATAATTTTGAAACCACATTTCTCTTGCAATTTTAAACTTTTTGCAACGATTTTTTTCATACTTTTCTTATAAATGTGCTTTGTGAATACTAGATTTCCAAAATGTTAATTAGTTTAAGAAAAAAAATAAAAAGTCATCGCATACGTAAAAATAGAGCAAACAAAACTAATTTACTTAATTTTTTATTTTTAAATGAACTGTTATTGCAAATCTTCCTTAATTTTATAAAATACATCATAAGGAACGTAAAAAAAAAAACAAGTAAATTGAGATATATATCGAAATTTAGTATATTCGGCATACTGATTATATTGAAAAACTCGAACATAGAAAAATGAATTATTTAAAGATTTCAACTGTGAATCATTTACAAAGAAATAGATGCCAGTAAAAAGCCTTTTTCACATATTTATAATTATTGCATTTTTTGCGTAACTTATCCAGAATATATTATAGATGTCTAATTAGATTTTAAGTCAAATATTGGAAAATTTATATTTTTTGCCACCTTTTGCCAAATGAAGCGTAACGAGTCCCTTTAAAGCTTATAAAGCTTTTGAATTTCTCTTTTAAATTTGAATATTTTTAAACTATTTTTTTACATAGGATAGCTGAGGTCGATTTCTAATGGGGCTATTTTTCACTTTTTCGATTTCGGTTGCAGATTTTTTTTAATAAAGATACTTTCACTTTCGGAACCGGTTTCGACTTATTGACGGAAATTGCTAAAGGGAAGTTTTGAACTGTATTACCCGTTCCTTAATTGAGATAAATTTTGGCATACTATGTAGTGTGTGTGTATATGTATATACATATACAGGGCTACATAAAATAATTTTGGATATTTTTCCGACTATAGATGTTAATTGAATTGGGTTTTCAAATATTATGCGTTTTCCACATTGTTTACTTAGAAATCACCTTTCACATTATTAAAAAAATAAGTTTTTTATAGTATTCTGAATCTATTGGAAAGTGTTTCACAATCATACTTGACGCATCATACGATCATACATAATCAATTCACAATCATGCTTGACGCATGATTTTTCTTGATAATACGTAGATAAAGTTTAAATCAAAATTAAACGATCATTTACTTTCAAACTATGCTGAGTATGTTAATAAAAAATAAATACATGCTCACCCTTGTCTACATTCGACGTTTTCAATATCTAAAGGACACTTAACTCGCTTCAGAAGCTATTCCTTTTCAACTGCAAAAAACAGTAAAAGTGTGAACATCTTCAGATTAAAAAAAAATATAGCAAGTTAATTCAAAACAGCTGTAAACTGAAAATCGGACTATTTTTATACTTTTATATAACGATTAAACGTTTAGAGAGTGATGATACTATGAGTACACGCATGCACTACTGTGTCAGAGTTGCCAAGTTTCCGACTTTTTGCTCACCACTATGATCTTAGAGAAAATGTTGTTCTTTTAAATCGCCCAAATGTTCCAATTACACAAAAGAACATTTTCTGTATTAAAATACTGATATCCAGAAAGCCAGAGACTTGGCAGCTCTGTGTGTCCAAAAACGAACGGGTGCATTTAAAAAATAATTATAGAAATGCACGGTTTGCTGCATTCTGCTCGAGGAAACCAGTAATTTCTCCATTTCAAATTTAGATACGAAATTTGCAAACTGATGGCTCTGCATGAGATCTGTGAGAGCTGTAGAGAAATCCACTCCGTCAGATCTCCATTGTGTGGAGATTTCCTCTTGCTAGTGTGTGCTGCTCAGAGATTGCAAGTTCCCGTGCATAAACGTTTTATTCGTTAGAACAGAGAATATTTCTTGCCTTGGAATTTCACCGCGTAGACTTACACTATTATTGAAACAACACTAAGTGTTCGGTGGAAGTTTAATGTCACAAAACGCCCGGAAAGGGATACAATAGAGGTTCTCTTTCAAAAGTGTCAACGGATTGGGAACGTTAATGATAATAGTTCCGGAAAGTGTGGGCGCCCGTGTGCGGCAGTTACAGAAGTGAATGTTGAGCAAGTGATCTAACAGCGACCCGCGTTTACTTTCGACGTGTTTCATCTCATGCTGCACTACGACGTATGTCCACGTACCATATCACGTGTCACAGGCTTCACATGTTTTCATACAGAATTCAGACCCGCCAACTCCTCAGTATTGCTGCCATTAATATATATGCTGCAGCTGGATGCTGGCGAAATCGGTATGGGAACATTAGATTCTTCTATGAAGCATATTTTTCCCTTGGATGGCTTCGTCATTAAGTAGAACTGATGCATTCGGGAAACAGAAAACCCCTATTTTACATATCATCATCCTTGAATCTTCCAAAAGTCATGTTTTGGCCGCCATTGTCTCCAAAGGGACTCATTGGGCCATTTTTCCGACGGCAAACGATTACTGCAACGCTCTATTTGAACATTTTACTTGAATTTGTGGCTCTACAGAATGCCGTCGAGGATTCTGGGAGCTCCTCCTGGTTCATGCAAGACGCTGACCTTCCAAATCGAACACCTAAAGTCTTTCATTTCTTCAACGAACATTCCGATAATCCTGTAATTGCCCTGGATTATTCCAAACGTACCAGAAGCGGAATGGATTAACCTCCCTATTCGCCAGATTTGTCTCCCTATGACGTTTTTCTGTACATTGTAGTGGTAGGAACCCAAAAGCCGAGGCGTATCATCAAAATTTGCAAACTGCCAAACTGAAACAGTACATTCTGCTGCTTGGGAAACCATTCCGGCTGTAACGATAATACAGGTTTCTACAAATTTTGTTCTCAGACTGCGTCATGTTGTTGCTGAAAATGCTGAATATATTGAAAATATCGCTGTTTTAGTTTTTGTACACTTCTTTGCAGCATATTCATATAGTATTTTTTTTTAATTTTTCCACTTAGCAGAGTCATCAGTTGACAAACTTCGTTACTAAATTTGAAAATACGTGTGACTGAGTATTTACTGGTTTCCTAAGTAGAATGCAGCAAAGGGTATATTTCTATCGCTTTCCGTTTTTCTTTATTTCATTTTGAAAATGCAACCGGCATTTTTGTTTGGGGGGGGGGGGGACACCTTGTACGATTATATCGTTGCATCGGAGATCAGTTGCTTCCAATGTAACTGATATGCAACATATCGCAGTGCGTTTAACAGTAAAATAGCCATTGATCAATGTTCGGGTATCCATTGAATTTATTTTTAATTGCAAAAATTAAAACAATAACATTCTATCAAATTTCTCACAATTTGTACAAAAAGTATACAAAATATCATTAGGAAAGTGATAATGATATGAAATCCCGATAAAGTATTTATGAAGTAGTAGACATTATCCACAAGGGGCTTTATTTTAGAATTCTTAACATGTATTGGCGGTTATTTTAAATATTCCTACAGATGACGTCGCATGGATTAAGTCCATTCGTTGCAGAGGAGATAAATTGCGTCCAAATTAGCCGACGGAACGTGTCATTAATTTATTTTGGGGAATCATTTGAGGGTTGTTTTTTTTTTTTTTTTCGAAATTAAAGCGATAAATATTCTGTCAAATTTTATTTGTAAAATCCCTTTTCTACAAAATAATGCTATGAATTATGATGATAAAAAAGAACGGACTAACCAGTGTACCCTTTATTCGAATGAATCATAAATTGGAATGTAAAACAATTTGCCGAGTACCGCATAACGTCTTCTTCCTTAGATGTTTTTGTCGGAATTTTCAAAAGTACTCATTTCCGCTCATAGGAAATATTTGTAACTCAGTAATTTGGCTTACGTACATGACTCGGATCGTACACTGGCCTCCAAAAGTTAAAGTACAGGGACTGGATGCTTTCGATTGCACACGTTTTGTCGAATATCTACAAAAATTATTGGCGAATTGGTCTTGAACTTCTGGGATGAAAAGAACATGTTTGATTTCATATTTCTTGGTGAAAATTTAGTCGGAAGGACAATTAGGGGGGATAATAATAAATTTAATAATAAAATAATATTTGCGATCACCTATGTGGCAGAAAATGCTGGAAATGGTTTTGTCACTATGTTAAATGACTATTTGGGTCTTGTCCAACGTTTGTGTGCATTTGTGTAGGCATAGTCCTCATATTCGTGAAGATGTTATTGTGTCTGGGAAAATTTCAAAAGTTTTTTGCGCATATCATACAGTTTTCAAACAAATTTAACACAACTTCCCGAAAACTTGCCAAAGAATAGTGGCAACAGTATACTGTAATTAAAACATGAATATATTGAATATTTGATAAGATATGGTCATTTTTATGAGAATTTTTAACTGCGCATGCGCGGAAGATTTCAAAATTTTTATTTCATAATTTGGTAGTCGGTATTTTGGGGCAACTTCTATGAAAAGTCCAGTCAAATGTTGTGAAAACTTAGAAAGATATAGTGAGCTAGTTGAAAAGTTGTGGAAAATCCCTTATAATAAAGCTATTTTCAGGAAACAACTCACTATATCGACCCTATCTTTGTGAATTTTCGCGATATTTGACTGGACTTTTTATATAAGTTGCCCTAAATAGCTGACTACCAAATTATATGATAAAAATTTTAAGATCTTCCACGCATGCGCAGTTAAAAATTATTTCATACAAATGCCCATATCTTATCAAATATTCAATATATTCATGTTTTAATTGCATTATAGGAGAGAGGGTTGGTACCTTTGAACACTGTAAATATTTTCCATTAAATAAATTATATTTTTTAAATATATGCGGCAGCACAGTACTATTGATTCAATGTAACAAGAATACAAAGCTTTACTATTTTGCATGCACACTACTGTCTAAGCAAGATATGTATGTTTTGCTTTCTTGAATCTAAACTTAACAAAATAAAGTTGTAAGCTTTTTGTTGATAATCTTATATCCCTAAAATTATAATTTACTATTTAATACCTAAATAAAGATGTTAGCTTAAACTTATAAGATTTGTTTTATTCAAATTCTCAAACCTAATTGAGTAAATAGTTGTAATGGTAAACTCCATGTGATGGGGCACCATTGAACAGAAAAGTTGGGGCACCATTGAACAATTAAAACTATGAAGTAAAGAGTTTTAGATGTATCTAAATATTATTGTTGAACAAATTTTTAAATATGAAAATTAATAGATTAATTAAGTGTTATTGTACTTAATATTAAAGTTGTACTGATGCAGGGCTTCAATTACAGGCAAATTCAGGACGCACAACAATAATTCATGATTTAGCAGATTTGTCTAACAAACCCTATACTGTTTCATTTACAATGGTAAACATTATTTCAGGATTTCATAAAAGTGTTTTATCCATTTTCTGTAACAATTGGAATGAAAATTATTTCATTTTAGTCCAATTTCATGCAAAAAGAACTATTCATTACGTTAGTCAGATTAAATTGCTTAATGCCAGGTTTCTTCGTAAAAAATAACATACGATATATTTTCCAGAGGCATCAGATATCAATTTGGAGGGATTTTAAGGATATTATATAAAAAAGTGGCCACAATTAAACATAATTGGAGAGAACCTCCGTTCTGTCTCAACAATGTGCTTTGATGGATACAAATTTGGTTAAATAATAAAAAATTAGTAATTTCAGTTAAATGTAATTATGTAATTTTATTCTTATTATTTTATATTTTGGAAAGATACGCAGTTTTTAATAAAAACTGTCAATATTTTCATATTTTGTTTATTTGTTCAAAGGTGCCCGTAGCTTGTTCAAAGGTACCCCTACACGGGGCAGGTTTGAACAGAAAACTTTCAGCTTTTTAAAGCCTCGCAGCATATTTAATTTATCTGAAAAACTGTAATTTTTTATTTCATATGATGCAGAATTACATTCTTTCTCTTACGAAATATTTAAAATTCAATAAATATAATTCAAGTAAGAAATATGTGGATTAAAAAAAATGTTCAAAGGTCCCTCCCTGTCCCCTACTGTTGCTACAGTCCTTTGTTAGGTTTTTGAAAAGTTGTGTTAAATTTGGTTGAAAACTCTGTATGCTATAAACAAAAATCTTTTGAATTTTTCACAAAAACGTTAACATCTTCACGAATATGAGTGGCTATGCTTACACAAATGCATATAAACGTTGAACAGGACCCAAATAGTCATTTACCACAGTGACAAACCATTCCCAGCATTTTCCGTTACATAGGTGATCACAAATATTATTTTATTATTAAATTTATTATTAGCCCCCTAATTGTGCTCCCGACTAAATCGTCACCGATAAATATGAAATCAAACATGTTCTTTACATCCCAAAAGTTCCAGAACAATTCGCCAATAATTTTGGTAGATATTCGACAAAACGTGTGCAATCGAAAGCCTCCAGTCCCTGTACCTTAACTTTTGGAAGCCAGTGTATATGAGAAATTTTACTGTCCCTGGCACTATTTCAAAACAAGTAACTTGATGCTATATTTCTATTACGTATGTTGAAGAATTTTACCTCAGGGTTCATCCGCGTGAAATCAACCAATTTAAAGAAAACTTGTTGCACCATAGTCTCACATTTTTTTTAAATTTTTATCATAGGCAGACATAGAAGTGAAACCCTCAAATCTGAAATTTAAAAATAATTTTTGCAATATTGGCTGAGATATAGTCTTTTGAAAATTGGTCATTTTTACCAAATGGCGGCCGTCTTGGATTCTATCCCAATGTCTATATTTGCCCATAAGTCGGCAACTAATGGCTCAAATTCTGTATGTTTGGTATCAATTTTAAGCTATGTATACTATGTATGCATATATGATATTGAAACAATAGTAAATTTACATTTTAATACTTTTTACTGCATGCAAACTGAAAATATCACCCTCAAAAAATGGCTTACTGTAATGGACCATTAGAAAAATGGACCATCATGAATTTTTCTAAAACTTGGTAAAAACATTGCTCCATGTGTGTGCTTTAAATTAAAAAAAATTTGGAGAGGTATATCTTTTGTATTGAAATAAATGGTTTTTTATACATAGGATGTCACTTACCAAACAGTGACCAAATTAGAACACGTAAGTATCCCTGATTTAAGAAAAAATGGTCAAAACAAACAATTTCAACATATGAGTTAATGTGTGTCTGTATACATATACACTGCTCAAAACAATTAAAGGATATTTGAAGTTTTATATAAAATAAAGATATAAACGAATTTTTTTTTGCCGAAAACAGAAGAAGAGAATCACAAATGCAAATTTTTCTGGTTTTCAAACTGTGGAGTATGCAAATTTTGAGTTCGACGTCAAAAACGTCGCTTCAGCGGCAGCGAATGAAATTTGACTTTCAACTGGATAAAAGAGAATGAAGACAAGGATGATCGGCATTCAGTGATTGCTTTGTTTCGATGAGTACGATGTCTCAGCGAAGTCATTTGACAGATTCAGAAGCTTTGAGAATTGTTGGTAGGTTAGAAGGGGGCCAAACTCAAGCCGAAGTAGCGCAAGCCATTGGAGTGTCACAAGGTGTCATTTCCAGGATCTGGAACCGTTTTTTGGAGAGTGGATGTGCAGGCCGAAGACCAGGGCAAGGTCGTAGACGGGCAACAACGCCCAATGAAGATCGGTATTTAGCGTTAACAGCTCGGAGACACCGAACCATGAACGCTACTCTTCTCCAACAACACCTTCGCTCGGCTACAGGCACCACGATTTCAACTCAGACTGTCCGAAACCGGCTCCATGCTGTAGGTCTGTATGCTCGCCGACCGATGGTATGTGTTAGATTAACATCAAGGCATCGTCGCGACCGCAGGGAGTGGGCAACCGAGCATGTCAACTGGAGGAGAAATGAACGGAGCAATATTCTGTTTTCTGACGAGTCCCGTTTTTCTGTGCATCCGGATAATATGCGTATTTTCATCTGGAGGGACCGTGGCAGTAGGAATAATCCTGCGTTCGTGCACGAAAGTGTCAGATTTGGTGGTGGAGGAGTGTTGGTGTATGGTGGCATCTCCATTGACGGGCGCACTGACCTCTACATCATTCGAGATGGAGCTCTGACTGGTCGCCGATATAGGGATGAGATCCTCAGACCTGTTGTAGTCCCTTACGCTGCAGCAATCGGATATAACTTCATTTTAATGGACGATAACTGCAGGCCACATCATGCAAACCTGGTGGAGGATTTCCTTTTCGAGGAAGGAATCGTTCGAATGGAATGGCCAGCGTGTTCTCCAGACATGAATCCAATCGAGCACGTTTGGGACGCTCTAGGAAGACGAGTTTCTGGCCGCCAACAACCCCCACAAACTCTCCAAGAACTGGAAAGAGCTCTTCTGGAAGAGTGGAGCAGAATACCCCAACTCGTCATTAATAGCCTCATTGAGTCCATGCCTCAAAGGTGTTCAACGTTGCTGGCCGCCCGTGGAAACCATACCCCCTACTGAAAATGATTTTCTTTGAAGAAAACACCTTTTCTTATTCTTTTTTTCTCATATGCACAAATTGTGTTTTTTTCCTTTAGTACACAAATGCGCAATAAAATGCATTTTTTTCTGCCAAACATGTGTAATTTATTCTCATATAAGCTACTATGTCTGTCGACCATGTATCAATCAGCTAAACAGTTTACCAGATACAAAATCCACCTAAAACTGCAATATCCTTTAATTGTTTTGAGCAGTGTAATTCAATATACCAATGCAAATTTGCAGCTAATTATGTGGTGCCACGAATCACCTCAGATCAGATGTGAAGCAAAACCACATTCGAAGAATCTAGGGCAGGTTGCAAATTAGTGCAATCTAAGCACTTTTTTTCTTGAAGCTAGCTGCAACCGGGCAGAGGGTCCAAAGCATTGGTCACAGAGATAACGTCTCTGTGGACCGTTGATTTTATTGTGTAATTGGGACGCTGTCCCTTAATTTATTAATCGCATCTGAGTTTAAATATTGAACTATCTGTTTATTGAAATATCATTTGCAAATATCTTCATAATATCATGCTTAATCAAAAAGTTACTTTGAATATTTAAAAGTAAGATCGAACTTTTTAATTATAAAGAAGGAGCTTGGTACAATATAATAGAAGTGTAAAAATACAACGTTAAAAGCACCAAAAATTTTAAATTTTAAGCATACCGGTTTCGGTAGCCATATAGCATACCTTCCTCAGTGCTAAGGATGGCGGAAATTTGCTCACATATATAGGAGAGATGGGGATTCAAGTGAAAGGTTTATTGACCAATAGGAAAACATAGGATTGCAGGTAACAGCCAATAGGAAAATAGATGGGAAAGGAAACCGAAGTAGTGAGGGGGGAAAAATTAAGAGACAGAAGATTTCATGTAATATTTCCAACAATCTGATAATGGGGGGATAGCGAATTCACAATTAACAATATTTTTTAATTTTTTATAAATATGAAATGCTTTAAGGAAGTTAAGTTCGTGTATAGAAGTAGGTTTAGAGATTATTTTAACCGAATTGAAGTCAAAAGTATGATTCCATCTCCCAGCAATGTTTTGCAATAGAGGATTTATTGATTTCTTGTTTTTTAATATATTGATGTTCTTTGATACGAAATTTTAAGAAGCGTTTGTTTGTCCAATATAGGAAAGGACAAACTGGCAATTAATACGGTAGATACCCCATAAATTGGATAATTCAATAGGGTCTTTGAGTTTGGAGAGGGTGAGTTAATAGACAATATGATTTCATAATAATTTTTGCCCTTACCAATAAACTCACCCTCTCCAAACTCAAAGACCCTATTGAATTATCCAATTCATGGGGTATCTACCGTATTAATTGCCACCGTATCTACCGTGGCCTTTTCTATGTTGGACAAACCAAACGCTGCTTAAAATTCCGTATCAAAGAACATCAACAATATATTAAAAAACAAGAAATCAATAAATCCTCTATTGCAAAACATTGCTGGGAGATGAATCATACTTTTGACTTCAATTCGGTTAAAATAATCTCTAAACCTACTTCTATACACGAACTTAACTTCGTGAAGCATTTCATATTTATAAAAATTTAAAAAATTATTAATTGTGAATTCGCTATCCCCCCCCATTATACCAGATTGTTGGAAATATTACATAGAAACTTCTGTCTCTTAATTTTTTTTTCCTCACTACTTCGGTTCCCTTTCCCATCTATTTTCCTATTGGCTGTTACCTGCAATCCTCTGTTTTTCCTATTGGTCAATAAACCTTTAACTTGAATCCCCATCTCTCCTATATATGTGAGCAAATTTCCGCCATCCTTAGCACTGAGGAAGGCATGCTATATGCTACCGAAACCGGTATGCTTAAAATTTAAAATTTTTGGTGCTTTTAACGTTGTATTTTTACACTTCTATCGAACTTTTTATTTCTCCTTCGCCTCCTACAAATCCTATATTTATACTACAAATTCATATACTATATTAATACTAGCAAATTTTCATTTCACTGCTCCTTTTTATTTCATATAAAATGAGAACGTAATTTTAAAAATATATATACCTACATAAATATCGAATCCCTTACTATAATAAACTATTAAAAAAACATTTTTCTAAAGTATGGGAGAAATACTAGATGTAAATCACAGCTGAATAATTTAAATAAAATAGTAAAGAATAATATTAATGAATTACTAATTGAGTTGGCGTTTGTTGTTTTTAGTTCACATTGAGTTAAAATTTATATGAACAACAACAAATCTAGACAAAATGAAAGCAAACAAAACTTGTATAATACAAATGTAGAGCAAAACATTAAATGTGAAGTCTAAAAATAAGTCTAAATTAAAACTTACATGGATAAATCTATGCGAAATAAGAGCATAGAATACTTACATGAATATAATTTTAGGGGAAACTAGGGATACTTCACCCAATTGTTAGTTTTGTACTATTAATTTTTTTTTTTTTTTACATTACTTATGGGTGTGTAAATGCAGAAGAAAATAACAATTCATTCAACTCAAAATGTAAAGTCATATTTTAAACGCAAAACTTGTAATTCTATCATTTGTATCGAAAACTCGGGTGGACGAAGAATAGCTCCGATTTATTCAGGATTAACTTATTATTATATTAACTTATTATTATCATTCATTTCAAGCCTTTTAAATCGTGTACCATCCATTCTTCTTGCAAACTAAGCCCGTCAGAATTAATTTCAAGAACCTTTCCAACAAATCTTCTTGTATTCCGCTTCCCACAATATTTGACAAGCACCCAGTCACTTATAATATTTATATTATTTACTTATATTATTTATATTTATATTGTATTATAATATAAAATATTATAATAATTTTAATTTATAAATAAAACATGCTAAATTCATTTGAATAGTATTAATCCTAATCTTGTGTCAAGTATCCCTAGTTTCATATTTACTACGTAACCCTAAAATGCAGCCATTTGCTAATTAGTAGATTAAAATTATTATGCATGTTATTGTAGCTAAAAACATGCACAAAACAAATGACCAATTAAAAAAGTTTTACCTTTAAACAAAAAAAAATTATAACATCAGAGTTTACAGCGCAAAAAAGTTACTTTTGGAGCATGAAAATGTATTTTGTCTGATAGTTTTAAAAACTTACGGAATGATTCAGTTGTTATCTTTACCATGTGGTCAGCTAACTGAAAGAACAGAAGTGATGCCACTTCCAACTTACAAAACTTTCCCAATTCTGAGAAAAAGCTCTTGGGTCAAGTATCCCAAGATCCCCCTATAATATAATGTTGAAAGGCAAGTTTAAACTGGGTCATTTCAGAGCATTAAGTCAGTTAGAATCCATTGTAAATATAAAAAGTCCTTCCGGCCAGTGCCGGGAGGAAGAGGTAGCTTTCATAATCCTTATTTAAAAAAGCCAACTTATATCATGCAAACACACGAAGCTCAATTTAGTGGAAACCGAATATAGGAGATTCAATACTAATTTTTATCAATATAATGAATGAGAATTTCGCGAAATTAGTCAGCTTTATCCAAGCTGCTTTTCTTTAAAGTAACTTATATTTGGCTGCCAAATTCGGCAATTTCTTAAAGTGCCTGTCATTTTAAGACAACATGGTGGATGAGGCTAAGCAGTGAACTTGGCCGAGACCTTAGTAATTGCTGTGCACATGCTCACTCACATCGGAATCGGTTAATATATAGGAGTGCTGTCGCATGCAAAAAATCAGATTTTCAAAATGTCACCCACAATAGAAATTAAAACTGCTATATCTGAGCCATTTTTTAAGGTAAAGACAAACAAAAAATGCTCCTGAATCCTTATATCAAGATCAAATACTTAAGAAAGAAACCTTTTTCAATTTCTAATTTTTTTGCACCTCACTTTAAATATATATATTTTTTTTTAATTTAATGGCCGCCATTTTGAAACAAGATGGCTGATGAATCTGGCCAGCGAACTTGGTCGAGGTGTTGATGTATACTATCCACATGCCTTCTTACATCGAAATAGGCGAATACGTGTGTTATCGCGTGACAAATACAAGATCGTTTCAAAATGTTAGCCATGCTAGAAATTCAAAGTGCTATAAATCAACCATTTTTTAAGATATCAACAAAAGAACAAATTTTCAGAAACAAAAACTGCTCCGGAATCTTTGTATCAAGGCCAAACACATAAAAAAAAATTTTTCATTTTCCAATTTTTTAATACCTCATTTTGAATTTTAAATTTAATTTTTTTTAAATGGCAACCCTTTTGAAACAAGATGGCGAATGAAGCTGGCCAACGAACTCGGTCGAGACATTGGTATGTACTATGTACAGACCAAGTTACATCCAAATAGGTTCATAAATACGCCTGTTATCGCGTGACAAAAATCAGGTCGTTTTAAAATGTCAGCCACAAGAGAAATTCAAAATGCTATTACTCAGCCATTTTTTTTTTAGATATAGACGAAAGAAAAACTGTTCCGGAATCTTTGTATTAAGGTCAAACACATACAAAAAAAATCTTTTTCATTTTCCAATTTTTTGGTATCTCATTTAAATTTTTTTATTTTTTAATTTTTTTAAATGGCCGCCATTTTGAAACAAGATGGCGGATGAAGCTGGCCAACGAACTCGGTCGAGATATTTGTATGTACTATGTACACACCAAGGTACATCCAAGTCGGTTCATAAATACGCCTGTTATTACGTGAGAAAAATCAGGACGTTTCAAAATGTCAACCACGCTAGAAATTCAAAATGCTAAAACTCAGCCATTTCTTAAGATATAGACGAAACAAAAACTGCTCCCGAATCTTTTTATCAAGGTCAAACACATAAGAAGAAAATATTTTTTCAATTTTCAATTTTTGGTACCACATTTCAAATTTAAATTTTTCTTAAAAATTTAAATGGCCGCCATTTTTAAACAAGATGGCGGGTGAAGCTGGCCAACGAACCCGGTCGAGACATTGGTATGTACTATGTATAAACGAAGTTACATCCAAATCGGTTCATAAATACGCCTTTCATCGCGTGACAAAATTCAGGACGTTTCAAAATGTCAGCCACGCTAGAAATTCAAAATGCTATAACTCAGCCATTTTTTAAGATATAGACGAACAAAAACTGCTCCGAAATCTTTGTATGAAGGTCAAATACATAAGAAAAAAATATTTTTCCATTTTCAATTTTTTGGTACCACATTTCAAATTTTAAAAATTTAAAAAATTTTAAATGGCCGCCATTTTGAAACAAAAAGGCGGATGAAGCTGGCCAACGAACTCGGTCGAGAGATTGGTATGTACTATGTACACACCGAATTACATCCAAATCGGTTCATAAATACGCCTTTTATCGCGTGACAAAATTCAGGACGTTTCAAAATGTCGGCCACGCTAGAAATTCAAAATGCTATAACTCAGCCATTTTTTAAGATATAGACGAAACAAAAACTGCTCCGGAATCTTTGTATAAAGGTCAAATACATAAGAAAAAAATATTTTTCCGTTTTTAATTTTTTGGTACCACATTTCAAGTTTTAAATTTTTTTTTAAATTTTAAATGGCCGCCATTTTGAAACAAAACGGCGGATGAAGCTGGCCAACGAACTCGGTCGAGACATTGGTATGTACTATGTACACACCGAATTACATCGAAATCGGTTTATAATTACGGGAGTTACAGTGTGACATAGGTCAGATATATCAATTTTGAACGGAGGGTGGTTTCGGGGTCTGGGGGTCATGATCGATGAAAATATACCAAAATTTTTTGAAATCGCTTTCCTCCGAACGGCTGCAATAGGTAGCTTTTTTGTAAAGAAAGCTACCTAAAACAACTTCGTTTTGTAATAAAAAAAAATAATGTATACAAATTTTTTGACTTTTGTCATAATCGTACCATTTAATGCTGATTTTAAATTTTGGATTTTCTGTGGAGTTTTTTTATTCACAGTCAAATCTAAAACTACCAACCAAAGATTTAATCTGTCTTGAAGTTTAAGAATAACTGTTGAATGTTCCTCTGGTGTTACTGTATACATTCTTCCTGTAGCAGTCACGGGCGTAGACACTTTCATTATGTGTTCATATGGAATCCAACAAACATCTGAAGATTTTGACCATGAATATAATGAACTAGTCATGAGGATGCATAAACATACTTTTATAATCATTGAATTCCTTGCAGTAATCCAAAATCTCACCAAATAATACCATATACACATGGAACATATTGATCACCTCTAAGTTAGGACTGCCAGTTTTATTTCAGGAAGAAAAAAAATTGATTTTCATTGAGACTAGTTAGTTTGGATTTTATTGCACTACGTCATTCATCATTCTTAGTATGCAAATGTATTGAAATAAAAATTAAACTGACATTTATATCGGAGCATTTAATGTAGCTTGAATGATTTAATATTTAAATATATATATATATATAGTAGAGTAGACAGACGTTTTCTAAAGGATCACACAGAAATGTGAAATTTCTTAAGTACGAAATAGAAGTTTGGATATAAAAATTAGAATTTCTTGTGTGGAAAAATTACTTAAATAGGTTCCACTGTATAGGGGAGACCAGGGTACAGTGGTCCACTTTTGCAGTTAACATTATTTTTCTTTTTAACGGAGAGACCAGTATACCTGAAAATATTTTTGAATATTCTTTAAACCTTTCTACATGCCTCATAATTTTCGAACAACATAGTTCCCAATACATTAAAAAATATATATATACACCCGTAAAATGAACCAGTGTGCCCCGGAAGCGGGGTACACTGGTCCACCCACTGGGGCACAGTGGTCCACTATTAGTTATTGTCTAAAATACAATATAAATCTGTTTATAATTAATCTAATTTTTTTTTTTATTTCCCCTTTACCTCCAAAATAATATAATAATACGAATTTACAAGTAGCATTTTGAAACAAAAAACATAAAACTAAAGAATTATCAAAAAATTTATTATATTTTGAAAATAACAATATAAGATACAGGAGTGATTTCAAATAAGTTAATAAGTAAAAAAAAAAAAAAAAAAAATCAGCGAACATTAAGACAAATATGATGATGAAAACTTTATTAAAAGCTCAAAATAGTCAGGATAAAATAGTTTATTATGAGCTAACCATGTGCTCTGAAGCTATAAATAACCAATCCAGTGAGGTCATCTATTACTTTAGGCTACAGTTATATTTTTCAAAGGCAGTAAATATGAAAAAAAAATATTTCTTTAATATGTTAACTCTACAATGCATGATTTTCATTTCTCTCCTTCTCCCCCCCCCCTCAAAAAAAATATGTTGATCAAGAAAACTTATTTTAAAAATCACACGAACAGTTATCCATAATTTAGGAGAAAACTAAAGTGTCAGATGGCTACATTATAATCTGAACAACATATAACATGAAATTTAAAGTGTGCCAAATGGCTACGCTATGCATTGTAGGGTTAAATAAATTGTCATTTTCTTTGTTTACTTTATTTTATAGTTCAATAACTATTTTTAAAACAATATTTCTTTATAGAGAATAAGCAATTATTAAATATTTTGAAAATTCTTCATTACAGGAGCAGTATTCATTTCGGACCACTGTACCCCAGCAGTGGGCGGTCCACTGTGCCTCATGTTGAAGTTCAATACATACTCATAAAAATATTATTTAACGTTTTCTGCATATAAACTTTTAAATTAAATAAAGACCAGTCTTTTACTTTTCCAAAAAAGTTTTTTTTTTTTTATCTTATTTATCCATAACATTTAATTAATCAATAAAGAAAAGTATGATGATGAAAAATTTTACTTTTAGGAGCTCAGAACAACCAGTCAGGATAAAAGGGTTCATTCTGAGTTAATGGTGTGTTCTGAACCCTATAAGTAATAAATCTAGTGCTGTTATCAATTACCCTAAAAGAAAAAAGCTTTAAAGCTTTAAAAATAAGTAAAATATAAGGGGTGGTCCACTGTGTACTTAGGTCCACTGTACCCAGCTCTCCCCTGTATACAGTAAAACCTCATTTATATGTCTTTCATTTATAGGTTTTCCCAATGTGCACATTATATTCTTTATTTTCTTATCTTCTTTGGAGTTCAATTTTTTCAATTATATTTTTTGCTGTGATTTTTTGCACTGGTCTTACGAAAAACGAATAAATGAGGTTTTCAGATGTTGGAAAAATTTAGTTTTGGCCACTGTTTCTTAAATCAGCGATACTTACGTGTTCTAAATTGCTAAGTGACATCCTATGTGTAAAAAGACATTTATTTAAACACAAAAAAATTTACCTCTTTTTTTTATTATTTAAAGCACACACATGGAGCAATGTTTTTACCAAGTTTCAGGAAAATTCATGGTGGCCCATTTTTTTAAAGGCCCATTACAGTAAGCCATTTTTATAGGGTGATATTTTAAGTTTGCATGTTATAAAAAGTATTAAAATAAAAATTTACTGTTTTGATATCATCTATGCATTCTTAGTACAAATAGCTTCAAATTTGTGCCAAAAATATAGAATTTAAGCCATTAATTGATGAGTTATGGACACATATGACATTGGGATGGAATTCAAGGTGGCCGCCATTTGGTAAAAATGACCTATTTTCAAAAGGCTATACAGTCGTCCCCGTTTAACCGAATATTGACGGTTCCAGAAATATTTGATTAAGCGGGTTTTGATTAAACGGGTCATAATTGTGATATTTAATCCGTAATAAAAAGGCAAAATAAACATCTACGGTATATTTAATTAACAGCATAATAAATCGTTAATACAATGAATAACATAAACTAAAATACAATTGCTAATATAAAGTAAGTACGTATTAATTTAATGTCAGTACATACCGGGTGTCCCAAAAATGACTGATGGATTTTAAAATTCAATAACTTGCAAACGGTGACAGATATTTAAAAAATTCTTGCAGGAGGGTTATGTATGATGGCAGGAATTCTTTTACTGTGATTCTTGATTTTAGTTCGAATTTCAAACAATAGATGGCGCTGACAGCGACTGGCGCTCAGTCCAGGCCTAAACTGGCGTCACTCAGCTTTGATGCGAAGGAAGGAGATTAAGGCTATGGAGTGAGTCTCATTCGACAGCACAATCTTGCTCTTAGGGCCCGATTCTGAACTCATTCGATATGATTTCAATGGAGTGCGTTGTTGCCATGGAAACAACAAATTCTTCGATAGTGGAATACAGCGTTAAGAACTGGGCATAAATTTAAAAAGTAGTATTCGAGTTTGCATGCGATTTCACATTGAAGAAGTTTTATTTTCCCGGATTAAATTACTTTTTATGGTCTGATTTAAAGAACATTTTATGCATCGTATTTTAAAACTAGGTGAAGAGATTTAGTACTTTTTGTTGTTGTTAAAAATTTCATAACTTTAGTTACATTCTAATAAATTTTAGATATTTTAAGGGGTCTCAGGACTCCTAAAATTGGAAAAAATGAAAAAAAAAATCATTTTCAACATTTAATATTTTAAAATGCATATTATTTAAAAACACAATTTTAATTGGGATGAAAGATATAAGTATGTTCTTTCCTTTCAAGTATTTAAAAAAAATTCAAGTTGCAGAATTAGTATTTATAGGGGGCTCCAAACTGTCAGATATTTGTCGAACAGAAAATTGGTATGACAGCTTACGCGCAGGATTAAAAATAAATTTTGTCACTAGAATTACTTTTTTTGGTGCTAATTATACTTTAGATTACAATAATTACCCTGAACCTAAATAAATTTGTATTTAAAACATTTTTATATTTTTGTATTTTTAATACAAAGTTGTATTTAGCTAATACAAAATTTTAAAAATTTCAACAGTATAAACACCTAAAAAAATATTTTTTTGAACAATAAAAAGGAAATTTTAGGTTTAGTTATACAGACTGACAAGAAACATAAGTTTTTAAGATATCGTGCGCATTATGCCCAAAAATGTCATCTGGAGAAAAATGAGCTGAAAACTTCGGAAATGCCGCTTCAGCTATTGCGCGGGTATAATTCTAAAAACAATAAATTCCGTTCTAATCGGGTTGGGTTGAATTTTGACGGCCAATTAGCTACACGAGGGATATAAGCCCGAGGGGGAGTGCCCTCCGTGGGGGTCTTTCTAAGGGAACCTAATCCGTATTTACGCATGGAAAATACACGGCTCGAAGAAAACCACGAAAACTCCGAACGATTAGGCCGACGGGCGCGATTGGGATCGAACCCAGCACCTCCCGTCTACCAGCTTCGAGATCCGTTCTAATCGGATTTTCAAGGAAATAATTATATCAAAATGTTCAGAAAAGATAGTAGTTTAACATCTAAAAAAATTAAAATTTCGAAAATTTGAAGCTTTAAGAGTCCTGAGACCCCTTAAGGAAGTTCGCCAGTAGGTTTTTATGAATTTTGGATAATAATCGTGAAAATGGTTAATACTATATTGTTGTTCAAAGTAACTACTTAAAAACAAATATTAGAAGTTACCTTATTTAACCCTTTTGAATAGGGGTATTATATTGTTACATTAAAATTAAAAAAATAAAATAAATGCTAGTTAATTAAAATTTTGTTTGACAGTTTGATATTAAAATATTATACTACATGCAGCTTCATCTTGATATTTGATAAAATAAAACTAGTAAATATTTTTTATCTACATCCGTTTTAAATTGTAAAAATGTGCTAAAAGAATTCTTGGAGTTTCAATTTTTACGTTTTGGCAACTCTTTCTACACACAAACGCTAATATGCTTATATTTTTAATAATAAAGATATCAATGATATTTAATGTGATAAACTAAGTTCAAATTAGATTTGACAAGTGTCTAAAACTTAGTAGTACTTAAATTATTGAAGGCCACAAACAAATTTTTATTGAAATTTTTATCTTGATATAAATTAAGACCTTATTTCTAATAGCACATTTGTTGGGATGAAATTGTAATTTTAAAGCTTTTTAGTTTATATATATTTTTAAAAAAATTATGATTCGTAATAATCAGGGCTGGGCAAATTCGATCGCCACTTGCAACCAATATTTTTACTCGATGACCAAGATTTTTAATCTGGCGGTTTTTGTAGTGTTGACGAAAGAACAAAGTGTAAACGGCATTTTCCATATCATGCACAGAAAACGATATTCTCTGCTGCTCTAGCCAGCTAGCATTTCATGTCATGGGATTAGAATGTGAGGAGAGGGTGGGTCGTTCTTACGGGTTGATACAACAAACAAAGGATTGATTTAATACAACAATCTACGGATCGATTTAATACAGCAATCTAAGGATCGATTTAATACAACAATCTAAGGATTGATTTAATACAACAATCCGATTTAATACAACAATCTAAGGATTGATTTAATACAACAATCCGATTTAATACAACAATCTAAGGATTGATTTAATACAACAATGGAATCGCTAAGGATAAATACCTCCCCCCCCCCCCTTCCAAAAAATGTCCTTATTTTCAGTGGAATTTTTTTCCATTTACTATAGATTTACTATTCAAACACTAAACACGTATAATTATAGAATATGCTTCATTAAATAAAGTTATTATTCTAATGTTTAAAATTCTTTCTCAATCCCCCCCCCCCCCCTGGGCCACTACTACCAAATTTCTCTGAAAAATTGTAAACCGAACCCTCTTGCAAAAAACATTGGTAAACAACCCCTAAGAACGACCCACCCTCTCCCCACATTCAAATCGCATGACATGACATGCTAGCTGGCTAGAACAGCAAAGAATGTCGTTTTCTGTGCATGATATGGAAAAATGCCGTTTACACTTTGTTCTTTCGTTAACACTACAAAAACTGCCAGATTAAAAATCTTGGTCGTCGAGTAAAAAATATTGGTTGGAAGTAGCGATCGCATTTGCCAAGCCCTGATTATTACGATTCATGATTTTTTTAAAAATATATATGAACTAAAAAGCTTTAAAATTACAATTGCATTCCAACAAAAAGTGCTATAAGAAATGCGGTCTTAATTTATATCAAGATAAAAATTTCAATAAAAAAAATTTTGTGGCCTTCAATAATTTAAGTACTACCAAGTTTTAGACTCTTATTTTATAGTTTAATTTGAACTTAGTTTATCACATTATATATCATTGATATCTTTATTATTAAAAATATATGCATATTAGGATTTGTGTGTAGAAAGAGTTGCCAAAGCGTAAAAATTCAAACTCCAAGAATTCTTTTAACACATTTTTGCAATTTAAATGGTAGATGTAGATAAAAAAAATATTTACTAGTTTTATTTCATCAAACATCAAGATGAAGCTGCATGTAGTACAATATTTTAATATCAAACTGTCAAACAAAATTTTAATTAACAAGCATTCATTTTATTTTTTTTAATTTTAATGCAACGATATAATAGCCCTATTCAAAAGGGTTAAACAAGGTAACTTCTAATATTTGTTTTTAAGTAGTTATTTTGAACAACAATATACTATTAACCATTTTCACGATTATTATCCAACATTCATAAAAGCCTACTGACGAACTTCCTTAAAATGTCTAAAATTTATTAGAATGTAATAAAAGTTATGAAATTTTTAACAACAACAAAAAATACTAAGTCTCTTCTCCTAGTTTTAAAATACGATGCATAAAATTTTCTTTAAATCAGACCATAAAAAGTAATTTAATCCGGGAAAATAAAACTTCTTCAATGTAAAATCGCATGCAAACTCTAATACTACTTTTTAAATTCATGCCCAGTTCTTAACGTTGTATTCCACCAAAGCGATACAAGTAAGCGTGCAAACTTAATGTTGGAATCGGGCGTAAATTAACACACTTGCGCCATCTAGCGGACGGAGTGATAATCCACATACGCGGGCGTTTAGGGCGGTGCATATTTTCTAAATCTTTAGCTTCTCGTGGAAGTGAGTTTTATTTTGCAACATTTACTGCAAAATAATGGCGTAGCATGAGGGGCACCCATATGCACCTGATACCACGAGGTTTTCTTCGCCTTGTCAAATCGATTTTATTTATTAATCAAGTTGAAAGAAACTTTATAATTTTAGTGGTGTGAGTAAAAAAACAGTTAGGTATTTACCTGTAGTTTACACTCCATCCGCTACGTGGCACGTGACCTTGATTGATGCGACCTCGCTTTTAATGTTGGGGTTACTTCTTCCATTTAAGATAGGACGCTTATTTATATCGCTTTGTATTCCACTATCGAAGAATTTGTTGTTTCTATGGCAACAACGCACTCCATGGAAATCATATCGAATGAGTTCAGAATCAAGATCTAAGAGCAAGATTGTGCTGTCGAATGAGACCCACTCCATAGTCTTATTCTCCTTCCTTTGCATCAAAGCTGAGTGGCGTCAGTTTAGGCCTCGACTGCGCGTCAATCGCTGTCAGCGCCATCTATTGTTTGAAATTCGAACTAAAATCAAGAAT
The DNA here is from genome assembly GCA_963932465.1 of Maratus speciosus. Taxonomy (NCBI): domain Eukaryota; kingdom Metazoa; phylum Arthropoda; class Arachnida; order Araneae; family Salticidae; genus Maratus; species Maratus speciosus. The sequence goes on along the minus strand of OZ010787.1, from coordinate 36,646,705 downwards.
CACAGTAGAAAAACTCCTGACATCATACATAACCCTGCTGCAAGAATTTTTTAAATATCTGTCACCGTTTGCAAGTTATTGAATTTTAAAATCCATCAGTCATTTTTGGGACACCCGGTACATTTATATGGTTTGCATCACACTTAATGCAGCTCGCTTGAATTTGGTCAAAACGTTGCTACATCTAATTTACGTTACTTATACTGCCTTAAAATAATTGTTTAACGCGGTTTGTTTAAGTGAAATTTTAAAGGAGTAAATATCGAGTTATTTTTCGAATGAGTGCAAAATATCACAACTACCATCTCGATTCTTGAAGTGACGACGAATTGCCATTAAAGCCAGGTTAACAGCAAGAAGTGGTGGCAGATTATATCTGTGGGGAAATCAGTTGACCTGTCCATTATACACCTTCCAGCCGAAATCATTGCAGGGAGAACTGAAAATTTGTTTTCAGCGTAAAGGATCGGAAAATGACAAAAGGTGGAAGAAAATTTCAGCTGAAACATGTTTTCTGCGCTTATTTTAAAACATCGGTCACACAGTTGTTATTCGATTAAGCGGGGACGTTCGTAAAAGGTATTTAGTTTAAGCGGGGAAAAATAACATGGAACCAATAGGAATACATTCTGTTCCGGAGTATTCTGTTCGAATAAGCGGGGTATTCGATTATCCGTGACCCGATTAAGTGGGGAGGACTGTATCTCAGCCAATATTGCAAAAATTATTTTTAAATTTCAGATTTCAGGGTTTCACTACTATGTCTATGATAAAAAAAATTTTAAAAAATGTTACTATGGTGAAACACCCATTGGTTGAATTCGTGTGGAATGACCCCTCAGCGATTATTGATTGAGGATACTGAAAGAAACAGTAAAATTTCTCCTTGATGATTAAATTAAATTATGATTGATGAAATTTAATGATTGATTAAAATAAAGGGATCCACCGAGTAGTCAGTTCTTATGATTATCCTCACATACATACATCCAGAAGATGCATTCAACGCTTTCTGTCGCTGACTTTTTGGACTGTTAAAAATCCCGTATCATCACAATGCTTTTAGTGCAAATCGCACTTCCGTATCATTGTTTGATTTTTATGCACTTTTAAAGTTTATACTGACTTTCTGAACACCCTGTATTGTATTCATCAATTCATAATTTGTATAGTGTTTCTTTTAATTGAATTAAATAAAAAATGAAAAAAATAGCAGCGCATTTTAATAACTTTAACCAGTTTATTTATCATTTCAGATTTCTGGTATATCTTCATCAGAATTCTCCTCATAAGGCTAAACCGTAAATGCTGAAATATAAACTATGTAAAATATAGATGACATGCTTAAAGAATATTTTGATGTTTTGAATACGGAATTTGTCAGAGTGGAAAGATTTCTTCAGCGAAAATGAACAAATTTTCTGATATAGAGAATGTTTTTAAATCTAGAAATTTGATCGAAAATCTCCAATCCACGAATAATAGAATTTCTGTTCAAAATAGCATGCCTCCGTTACGACAAGAATTTTTACCCTGTAAAAATATTTCAAAATTTAATTGGAAAGAAATAAAGTTGTCAAAATTGGGTACATTAAATACATCACAAGATCACGGTCTGCAAAAAGAACATAAACAAAGTGAAATTTTGAATCGGCAAAAATGTGCTTCAAAAACACGAAAAAATCGTGATGGAAGTTCGGATTCGGAGGATTTCCTTAGCCCTAATAAAAAACGCAAAAAATCTAAAATACATTCAGTAAATATTTTTTCAAACCCAGACAAAAATTATAGTCGGACACGTTTTCCCATAAATTCAGCAAATACTTATAAAAAAAATGATGGGTCTTTAGTTAAAGAAATTCCACTTCAAGGAAAGTCAAAATCACATAGTGATTTGATGGTTATTTCCAGACAAAAAACTTCAGGAAACCAAACAAAAAATGCATCAAATCAAGAAAGCTGTAGCAGTAGACAGCTTGGTACTTCTAGTCAAGATATTTTCAAAAGCCCAGAAACGAGCACAAGTCAAGAAAGTTGCAGAAGTAAGATGATTACTTCTAGTCAAGATATTTTCAAAAACTCAGAACCGAGCACAAGTCAAGAAAGTTGCAGAAGTATGATGATTACTTCTAGTCAAGATACCTCCAACAGCCAGATGAGTACAAGTCAAGAAAGTTGCGGCGGTAAGATGACTTCTAGGGAAGACACATCCAAAATTATTACATCAAGTCAAAGTCCTGTTTGTCAAAATATTATTTCTAGTCAAGACAAATCCAAAATTATTACATCAAGTCAAAGTCCTGTTTGTCAAAATATTATTTCTAGTCAAGACAAATCCAAAATTATTACATCAAGTCAAGAAAGTCCTGTTTGTCAAAATATTATTTCTAGTCAAGACAAATCCAAAATTATTACATCAAGTCAAGAGAGTCTTGTTTGTCAAAATATTATTTCTAGTCAAGAATCCTGTACAAGTCCAAAAAGGATAACATCTAGTCAGGAAAGTTTGGGTAATAAAGTGATGAATATTTCCATTCAAGAAGACGCAAACATTTTAAATACTGCTTGTCAATCAAGTTCTGGAACTCAGGTAGTCATTACTCCGCACATAAATTCCAGTCGTTGGCGATTTCTGGATAAGGAAGAGGCAAAGTGCTTAGAATTGAACATTATGAATCAAAGTGTTAATTCAAAAAAATTAAAGGTATGCAACCAACTAAGTTTGGGCAATGACACACTTTCACGTAAAAAGATGAAAACTTCAGATAAAAATAATTTCGCAGAAATATTAACAAGTTCAGTAAGGGATTCTGTTTATAACAAAACTTTCAGGCGATACAATAAAGCAGAAAAAAGAATGATCTGGAATATTCGTAGAAGGGAATTGGAAATAACGAAAAGAGAAAAAGAAATCGAAAATCGAGAAAAGTTGCTAGATGCTAGAGAAGCTGATATTCAGAAACGTGAAGCGATTCTAAAAGCAAGTCAACGAAGATATTTCTGTTGTAAAGCAAATATTAAAAAAAAGATCCAAAAGCAAACCATTAACCCAATAGAATTGAGGCAGAGAGTGTGTGTCTTAGTGGATGAGACTAATGCTTTCAAAGATACCTCTGCATTTAAGGTTTTCAAATAAGATTTGTTTCTGTTTTCAAAAGTTGCCATGAGATAGTTTTTGTTCTCGTTAGTTTATAACATGTTAACCAATTCTAATCTATCTATAAAAATGTATTTATTTCTCTGAATAAATTAATTTTAACCACTCATTTTTTTTTCTGTAACTATGTGCAATGATAATCAATTAAAAGCACCGGAATCGAGAATATTATAAAAAGGACATCTTATAATGCTGAACATAAGTTTTTTTTAAATCTTTTTATTGTACTTTTTTAATTATTTATTATATAATTTCAATATTAAATATTTAGATTCAGGGCCATTCCGTGAAAAACGGACAAAATGTCCTGTACGTGACACTTACATATCTATTAACTTATAAGTTGTGAAAATATAAACTATACATTAAAATCCTAGATTTTCATATCAGCATATTTGTTTTAATTTGAGGATACAATTGTGTTGTTAAAACAGCAGTAGTATATAGATAAGCTTTTCCACACGTGATATGCAATGGCCCTTTAATATGTTTGAAAATCTCTACATTTGTACCCCAGACCTAAGTAATATACCCGTTTTTTTATAGATTTAAAAATCTCCAGATTTTAAGCACTAGACTTAAGTAATCTGATCGCTTTCGAGACCATTCCATGAAAAACGAAAAAAGATCCTGCGCTTGACGCTTACATAAATACCTATATCTATTAACTTATAACTTGTTAAAATATAAACTACACATAAAAAATAACAAAAATCCCTATATTTTCATATTAGCACAGTTGTTTTAATTTGAGGATATAATAGCGTTGTTAAAAAAAGCAGTAATATGCAGAAAAGCTGTCCACGCGTGGCATGGCATTGCATTTCAGTATAATTGTTAAACTGTTCACTGTAATCTTTTTTTTGGGGGGGGGGTGGGTTGTCAAACTTGGCTATCTTTTTTAATTTTTTGTTTCATGTTTTACCTATTTTTATAATCTAAACAGAGCAAAAGAAAACATTTCGAGTCTGATTTTGATATGTTTGTGTTAGCGTATGAAGATATATAAACATTAAAATAAACTTGGTATCTCGATTGGCTCATACTTGAAAAAAATTGCTTCTTTTTACTGATTTCCTTTTTTTCCTGTTTTAAATTATTAGTAATTCAGATATCCAATAACTGACATTTATGAACCAATAACTGACAAATGATGTCAGGCCCTGATAAAAAAAAACTTAAATTTTTATGGTGTTGACTACAAGATAAATTTAATGTGTTTTTTTAAACAGTTCAAGTAATGCGTTTTAACTTTCTTTAATATTACCAATAATTAACACTTGGTGAATTTAGACTAGTGAAATTAAATTAGTGTTAATAATAATTGGCACCCCTTCCTCCCATTAAGCTCAATTAACTACTAGAAATCATGGTTCTAATATATCATAGGCATCTTTTACTGATTTCTACAAGTATAACTTCAAGCAAAAATTTAGTATGGTTGCATTATAAGTAAAATAAAGCTCTACCTTAATTTTAGAAATAAGATTCATTCCTCAAAACGGCACTTTGTGTTCTCAAAAGGTTTCTTCCTGATTGAATATGTTCTTAGCCTACTAGTGACGAATAAATTGATGGCAAAATAAAAATTTAAGTTACCACTAGATGACATTACTTTGCAGAATTTTACAAGAAAATGCTTATTTGAGTTACAGATTTTGGCTGAAATGTCAGTTACTGGTTGGGTGTCAATAACTGGAAGTTTAGCCATATTTGCATTTTTTTAAACCGACAACATCGTTGGAATCGGAAAAGTACCAGGAATAAGAGGATACTTTTTGCTGTTTTGTGTTTCGATTAGAAAGCGGATGCGTAATTTAAAATCTGCAGAAATAAAGAAAACATGAAATAGGCATTCATATATTTTTTTCTTTTTTAAAGCTAAATAGAAATTTTTTTAAAGCAGGCGCAAAACAACTCGTCAATAAATGTTTTTTGGACCCACAAAAAGCGGATGCGGATTTTTAAATATTGAACAAGAAAACACTAAAAACACGAAATCGACATTCGTATTTTTTTTAAACGATAAATATTAATATTTTTAAACAAATAACACCGTTGGAATCGGGATGGTACACCGAATAAGTGGTGAGTTTTTTTCCGTATTTCGAGCAGAAGAGTGAATGCGAAAGAAAAAAACACTAAATCTACATTTGGAATTATTTATATATTTATTTATTTTTTTGAAAGGATAAATATTTTTTTAAGGAATAAAGCCGTTAGGATCGGAGAACTACTCAGAATAAGTGGGTTTTTTTTTTTTTCCGTAGTTTGTTCTGAACAGCGGCAGTTTCAAAATGCTAAAAAAAAGCACTAGAAATACCGTTTTAGGGCAGATAAACTGCGACAGTGCGCCATTTTAGACATTAATTATGGTTTATAATTAATATCTCGGCAAATCAAAAAATGAAAAATCTGAGCCTCAGGTGCATTTGGACATGCCATCGTCTATTCCCATCCAAATTTTCATACCTCTACGTTCGCGCGGTAGATTGTCTTAGCAACACACACACATCTTGATTAGTACAGATTTAATTTTAAATTTCTCTAATGTAATTAAATAAATTTACTGTTGCATCAATTTATATTAAGTCATTTTAAATATGCATTACATGTTATATATTTAATATTTTTAAATAATTAAGATACTTCAAAAAAGAGGCTCTGTGTTTGGTCGTTATATATGTATGTCAATTTTCTCAAGAACCACTAAACGGATTTGAATGCAACTTTTACACTACAATTCTGGTACACCTGGGAAGATTTTTAACTAAAAAGATCTGTTATATAGTGTATAGATTTTTTTACAGGAACACGTCAAATATTTTACTATATGATTATCCACTGCGTTTCAAAGGTGAGCGATGTGAGTGAGGTTGCATGCAAGAGATAAACTTTGATTAGTCGAAAGGATTTATGAGAAATTGAATTTTTGAACGATGAACCTGTTTAAATAAAGAGGCGATATACGAGCAATGAAATTTGATTAGTCGATTGAACAATTTGACAAGCCTGTCATTGTCGTCAAGCTACTGCTTGTTGACTTGTTCTTGCTCGTTTAATGGAACATGTCTAAGTGAGTTTTGCCAAGATCTGGAATGTGGATTTCAACAGTTTGGACAAGAACTTCCAATCTGAGTTTGCGCCATGCCACTACTCTGATTTCCAAAGACACTCAAATGGTAAAAAGACATATTAAATTGAATGTGGTTGTCACAAAAACACTGTCTTCTGTCAAACTGCTCTCGCTAAAATACGCCAACTGGCGCTCAATAAGTAAATAAAAAAAGTAGGTAATATTAATAACATGATTATTTGGAATAGTTGCAAGCACGTCGTTTACTAAGAAACAGTCAAGTGAAATGGCGCTGATTTTTGTTTCAAAATTGTTTTGAGTATTTTTAGTTAATGGTTATTCTGTGATGTACTTTAAAATTACCATGAATGTCGTAAAGGGCAACTTTAAATTTTATTTTTACATATGAATGAAAAAGCCCTTGGCGAATGATACCTACTGCGTCTCTCAGCAACAATTTTGTGATTAAAGAATGTGGGGGTTATTTTAATATTTTTTTTCGAGTGGATGTGGAGGGGAGTGTACATATGGAACAGTATTAAAATTATTTCTTAAATATCCAAAGAAAACAAAATTTCATCAACAATGTCATATCTCTGGCACAGGAAAATGTTGCATCATGCGAGACATAGCGCTTCATTTAAGCATTGTTTGTATAAAATGATGATTACAAATATAGAGTATTAAGATGCAGTCTTCTGAGGAACTAATTTCTCGAAATTTTGTATCAGAAAGTCAAACCCCTAATTTTTTCTAATCTGTAAATAATTTATTCCATATTTCATATTATTTAGATCTTCCATCACCTTCCAAATTAAGCTTAAAATATTATAGGGTGGTTATAGTTAAACTTCCCCTATAAACAGCATCCTACAGCGCAAACGGGTGAACAGAATGCAACAAAATTTGGTATATAGACTATACGCGAGATGCGCTCACGGCATTTCGAAAAACAAAATTAGTTCCAAAATGTCCAAAATGGACATTTTGGAACTAATTTTGTTTTTCGAAATGCCGTGAGCGCATCTCGCGTATAGTCTATATACCAAATTTTGTTGCATTCTGTTCACCCGTTTGCGCTGTAGGATGCCGTTTATAAGGGAAGTTTAATTATAACCACCCTGTTCAATATTCACAGTATTAATCTAGTGTTTTATTGGCTTATGGGCAAACATTTATGAAAGTAACTGAAATTATCTTAATAGAAAGTTACATGTGAATACTAGTTGTACAAGTTTTATGATTTAAAATGAGATGAAATAATTAAAATAAGATAAAAATCATGCTTTAAGCATAGATTATTAAACAATTTCTAATATTTGCAGAATACTTTAACGGAACTTTAACGTTTAAAAATTACCATGGCTAGACGGCAATGTATCCATTTTTTTGCATAGCCCCTGTATATGAATTTATATTTTAGAAACATTTCTTGGTATAATATAGTTAAGCTAGAAAATGCATAACTCAATTAAAAAAAAACACCGCTAAGTAATTCACACTCATGCACAGTAATGATTACGAACTATTTTGTCTGGTATATTATCTACAGAATTTGTACACACCGCGTAATATGCAAAAATTTAGTTAAGGTATGGCCTACCTTCGGGGCACTTTTTTTTTTAAATATGAAATTTTTGTTAAACACATGTGGTTTTAGTTAAAACTGGGAATAAAACTATGAATTCAAATAAATTTTTAATGGCATTTTAATTAACTTTTCAAATTTAGGGAATATTTAGTGAACTTTTAGTAAAGAATTGCGTTTATGTTAAACCTGATATAACGAAATCAATTCAATATATTTCACTCTTTTTTTTTTTCAACAATATATTAGTAACCTGTGAAAGATTTGCAATACCTTTTAAATTTACTAACATATACCAAATTTTGTATACAAAACATGATTATTTTATGTATATTTTTCAATAAAAGTAGCTCTTAAATTAATATATACATACTTGCAAGCTATATTTTGTTTCATAATATACCAATAGATGAGAAGAACCTTGTGACAAAATTGTATTTCAATATCTTAAAAACTTTTTAAGAAATGAGGATTCTCGTAAACCTAAACAATGAAAAACAGTTTTCCAGAAAACGCAAAATTAAGTAAAAAAAAAGTTGACACACACTCATAAAACTATACAAACTAAATAAGAGGAAACTTAATTCTATATTTAAAATGAAAAATATGAGCATTAGCATTGTTTAAAAGTAAAGAAACAACTGTCAATGTATTGTTTATCTTTCTGTGGCTCTTTAAACAATTACTTCCGGTTTCAGAAAATTCATTTCTTCTTCACATTTTGGGCTATAGCTTTGCTTCTAATTATCGCTGAACCAAAAGTCAGGACTTTTTGGAATCCTAAATGTTTGAACTATAATTTAAAATAATACTTAAGAAATCGAAATTTTTCGCAAAAACAGCGATTTTAGGGTAGGCACATACCTTAAGCTTTAAAAAATTACACCACAGCTGAACACGCACGTACAACATTTATAGATCATAGACAGTACTGTAACCAAAATATTTTGTGTGTCCATGTATGTAAATGAACGATAAATGTTATGCGTGTCATATTTTTCAGTAAGCCTCTTGTAGTGCATGTCAGTACTGTAATATAAATTGCATTAAGTTTGAAATAGTTAACATCATTAAAATACGTTGCAAACAATTTTACCCCGTAGGACATTATGTAATCAAATAATTTTGTGTGACCCTGTAAATGAATGATAAATGCTTTGCACTCCATATTCTACAGAAAGCATGTCTTACCGCACCTCAGAAATGCATATCGATTTCATTGTATTTTAAATAGTGTAATAACATTAAAATACACCCGCAAACGATTTTTCCCTCTTAGACCATAATGTAACGGGATTCTTTTGAGTGTCCATGTAAACGAAATATGAATACTAAACACACCACATTTTCAAAAGCGAACATGACACAATAAACCTCAATACCATATCGCTATATTTACAAGAGTTAGAGCACTGACAGACCGCAGACAGACAAACCGAAGTCAAATGCTTTTAAACTATGTTGTAAAATGTTTCAAAAGAGTTATTCAAAAATAAGATTCACACACACGCACACACAATTTTTAAAAATGAGAATTTTTCTGCAGATTAAAAGTGATTCTGTAAAGAATTTTGTGGTAATTTTACTGCGATTAATAAATTGATACTTCGACTTCCCCTAAACCCCTTGAAGGGCACCGGTATATTACATATACCACTTAATTATAATTCCCAAATGCCACATTGGCACCACAATTTAAAAATTAAATTTTCCTTTGCATAACGCACGCGAAGAAAAGCTTCTTACTGTCATATAAATTTGTTCATAAATACCGGTGTCAATCAACCATTTTAACATTTTAGCAACATAAATATTTTGCCCCTGAAAGGTTTAACTCCTTCAAGACAGACATCACGTTACGTTCCATACACTGCTAAAAATCTGCAGCATTTGCTGTATAGTCACTCCATCGCTTTTATAGAAAACTGTTACTTGACTATATTAGGGAGCATTCTCATTGGTCAGAATAGAGACATTCTATAAAAGCAGCGGAGTGACTATGCAGCAAATGCTGCATATTTTTAACAGTGTATAGGATGCATATGGTTTTTATTTTTAAGTTCCAGAATATTTTATTAATAATCTTTGTTTTGTATAATCGTAGAATTCTTTGATTAAATAAGGCGAAAAATACTATACGGAATTATTGGTATAAAAAGTTGAATGTCGTTAAATAATGCCTGTCTTCTGAAGATGTTAAGACGATCACGCGTGGCGCGGAGTACTTGAGGAGTTATTTTATGTCCGTTATTTACAGTAGTGATCAAAATTGTAGACATTTTTTGAAATTTTCATGTTTTATAACCTAGTGTGCTTGCAGAATATAATAAATTTTACTTAAATACAAATGTTTATATATAAATTAGAGGAAATTTAATGTAGAATTTAATTTAAAAAAACATAATTAAAATATCTGCGTTACAAAAAACGTTATGCTTACAAAAAAAAGATCTATCTCAGATTTCATCGTAATTTAAAGTTACACTTACACATTCAATATTTAGTAGGATAACACTTGTTTTTTATTACAACTTCACAGCGGCTTTTCATTGAGAGAACTAGTCATCCTTTTTAATCATATGATGCCAAGAACCAATTATACCTTCAATAAGTTGCGTTTTATTAGATGGACGCTTTTTTGTACAAGAATTTTCAAACGTTGCCACAAATTTTCTATAGGATTCAGATCAGGGCTGTTTTCTGGCCAGGGTAATATTTGTATACTTTTATTTTTAAGCCATTCTGTGCATATTTTTGCCATATGCCATGGAGCTGAATCCTGCTGAAAGGTAAATGGTGCTTTATTGGGGAAGAGACCCCTGATGGAAGATATCAATTTTGGTTCCAGGACAGTTTCGATGTATTTTTTTCCATTCAGAATGCTATCAATCACTTGAATGTGGCCCACACCATTTGCAGACATATCATGACATTTGAGTTCTTTGTAGTTGCTTCAATGCAATCAGGATGCAGCACTTCCCCTACCCTACTTCTCACATATTTTCGCCCATCACTATCAAAGAGCGATATTTTACTCTCATCGCTTATTTGCTTCCACTAATTTTCAGACCAATTAATGTATTCTTTTGCCCACTGAACTCGTTTCTTGCGTTGATGAAGATTTAAAAATGTTTTTTTCCCTCGGAATTCTACCTTTCAGTCCAAAACCTGCTAATCTTCTCTTTATTGTTCTTGAACTAACTGAAATACCCACACTCTCAGAAATAAAACTCTCAATTTTGACGATTCAGCAATCCTCGAGCTATATTTCGTTGTTTTTGACAATCATTTCGTATCAAAATCACGTGACTTTTAACGACACGTAAACTCTCAAATATTTGACGAAGGTGTTTCTTCACTCACGGCCAGACTCAATGCATTTTAAGGAAACCGTACCTCCTCAAATCCTGCGACTTTAGCAAGCAAATATTTGCTTGTTTATGTTATTCCTGTCATAATTTATTTAAAAAATTGCACTTTTTAGCGCTTTTCAGAAAATGCTGAAACACAGGTAGTTATTGTTTCTGCATTAGTTATTTTTTTAGCTGTTAAAGTTTTTAAGAATGTTTATTATTATTTATATTATTATTATTATTATTACTTTACTTTGCTCGCTATGGTTTAATTCGAAAAGAATAAATTTCCTGTGTTTTACAAAATCGTTCAAAAAGAAAATTTGGTCAATAAAGTTTCAAAATTCCAAGATCTCTTTTTCATTTAAGAAATATATTCATATAACTATCAAATTAAATATGCATAATTGATCCCTCTCCCTTCTTTTCTGTAAACAGTAAAGTGTTAAAATATTAACCAACTACTCAAATTGATAAAATCTCCCCCATATGTACTTTAAAATTCGTTATTTCTGAGCAACAAATTAACTAGACCATATTTTAATCATTCATCGAGCAAAGAAAATTTTCCTAATAAATTATATTAATCAAGCCATATTATAATTATTCATATTATAATTATTCATATTAACCATGGGAAATAATAATAATAAATTAGTCTTACTAATTAAAACTTGCAAGAATTATAAGTATAACACCATCGATAAAATTACAACCAACCTTATAAAAATATAAATATACAGTAGAATCCATTACATGCATGTAAAATCGTATTTGTTCGAGGACTCCATAGCGTAATAGCTAGAGTGACCGTCTCCCGCACCGGAGGTCGTGAGTTCGAATCAACCCGAAGACCGAAGCTATTATTTTTACTCCTGTCGATACAAGAGCTTCCAATCTGTTCAATAGGTGGCACCACCAGCCCTCTGATTGCACTTTTCAAATAAGCACTTTTGACGAAATTGTTATCCTCAAACAAGCGAAGAAAGTAATTTTCTCAATATGACGAAATATTCGCTCGGAGCATATCCCAGGAAATGGTTTCGTCAAAAATGAAGAAAATTTCGTGAAATCTGAGTATCCATTTCTGAGAGTGCATTGCATTCATTTCACATCTAACAGCATCTGATGAAATTTTTCTATCTTTGAGGCATATCCTTTTTATCTTTCTACCGTCAGAAGCACTTGTGCATTTTTTCGGCCTGATCTTGCCTTATTTATCACTGATTTAGTTTCTTCATAACGTAAGTACAACTTTCGTACGCCAGATAAAGTGACTGATCCACCAACCTGTCTTGTAATTTCAGCATAAGAAAGACCATTTTCTCACACTATGAAAATTCTTCTTCTTTTTGTAAGTTCCAACTACTAAAAAACAACTTTTCAAAAGTAAAAAAAAAGCCAAGCAAAAAAAAAAAGAAAAGAAAAAAGGGGAAAGTTGTGGCTAAAAAATAGTGTGATATCAAATTTCCAAGCTAATATTATGGTACTTATTTAACATTTTTTATTAAAAATTTACCATATGTAAGTCGAGTACCTAAGTATGCGTTGATAGAAAGCCTTTTCTCCTTTACTAAATACATCATAACGTGTTTCTGAAAATTAATTTTTTTTAATTATGCATGATGGGCTTGGCGGCCATCTTTCCATATTTTACACAAATTTCTAAGCAGACAAGCTCGTAATATGTTTGCATTATTAAGAATTTTGAACTTCTAGTTTTGGCTACAGACAGATAAATTAAGAAAGTCTTTTATTTTGAAGAAAAAAAAAACAAATTGATTTTTACTGCTTTAACTAATTAATTAACCCCCTCCGAAAAAATAGAATCATAAGATAAAACCTGAAGTTACTTCAACTTTATTTTAAGACACAAATTTCTAGGCACTCATTTCCATAAATTAAAAGCAAAAAATGTTTGCTTTAGCAACAATTTCGAATTTCCGATCTTAACAATGTACTTGTGTGCTTAGAAAATCGGGTAAAATATGGAAAGATGGCCGCCAAGCCCATCATGCATAATTAAAAAAAATTAATTTTCAGAAACACGTTATGATGTATTTAGTAAAGGAGAAAAGGCTTTCTATCAACGCATACTTAGGTACTCGACTTACATATGGTAAATTTTTAATAAAAAATGTTAAATAAGTACCATAATATTAGCTTGGAAATTTGATATCACACTATTTTTTAGCCACAACTTTCCCCTTTTTTCTTTTCTTTTTTTTTTTTTTTTTGCTTGGCTTTTTTTTTACTTTTGAAAAGTTGTTTTTTAGTAGATATCAGTTCTTTTTTTAAACAGATTATATATAATTGAAATAATTCTACTCGCTAAAATTAGTCCTTGTATAGCCTTTATAAGTAGGGAACAAACACAATAGTATACACTTTGTTTACCTATCATTCATTTTTTAGAGTAATTAATAATTTAAAAGTAAGGAAAGTCAATTTCTTCTTTCAAAGTATCAGTCTTTCTCAATTTATATCGCCTTAAAATTTTCTATGAAGGATGAAAATTTAGTAAAAATCAAATAGAGTCAAAATAAAATATATATTTACAGTTAGTCTGTCAGTTAATTGTTTGTTCTAACTTTTTTTTGCTGACGGTTTTGCAAAATAAATTTATCTTTACAAATACCTACGGAAAATCCGAGAATGAAGCCCCGCAGGCATCTAAAGAATCGAAGATCTGTCTAAAGAAGTAAATCTAGCAATTCTAGACATGATGATGAAACATTTTTGATAAAAAAAATCTAAAAATTTAAAGATATAAACTGTACATATAACTTCATCTTCATTTAGATCGTGTTATAGAGAAGAAAGAATAAATATGTAATTTTACTCAAGTCTGTTTATCCATACCTATTTGCATAAATGTGAGAATATAATTTCGTATAAAAATTCCCGTAAATTGATTATATTTAATAGTCTATTATTAAAGCCGCATAAACATTAGAATAAAATTTTTTTGCAGTTGAAAATTGCCTGAAATCTATAGTCTTATCGTTCGTCAAATTTGTTATATGTTTTTATTTTAATACCCAGACACCTTTTCTAAACTCTGACCAAAGATCACAGAAATACTGAAATTATCCAAATACTTATACCTTTCTATCGTATTTCTTTTTTTGAGTGGGGGGAGGGGTGAGGAAGGGCGCTTAAGAACTTCGTTTTGTTCTTAGAATTCTGAATTAATCATTGAAAAGATCTGCCTACGTAAGTCTTGTTGCAGAATTTTCATTAGGTAAGAGTTGCATCAACTTATACATCATGTGAATATATTAAATTACTTTTGTAAAATACTAGATGGGAGCCATTGATATTTTCAGAGCATTTGCCTACATTTTAAACTTAAATTATTTACAACTATTCATTAATTTTCTATACGAATTAAAGAAGTCGTTGTTTCCATGGCAACTGTGCCTTTCACTATTGCTTGTTTGTTTGTTTGTTTTATTGAACACATATATATCAGATCACGTGAGGATCACGGCGGGATTTGAACCCGCCCCCACCTACGTTCTCAAGCGATTAGCGGCGTGGTGTCTTATCCACTCAGCCACGGTGGGCCACTATTGCTTTATCTAATACCTAGATACTCAAATTTAACCAGCTGCGCTTAGAATCATGCTCATAAGAGTACATTTATATGTAAGAGTGGTGACACATATGCACAAGTCGTGTACTCATATTCAAGTTTTTGTCCAAAGTACAGTAACTCAGTTTTCATTAATAGACGTGGAAGATTTCGATTAAACTAAACAAAAAAGTTTAAAAACATTGGCTTTCTGATTTGATTTTATTCAAAATCGTCTTAACCAACCAAAGTTAATGTCCGGGATCCAGAGTGTTTACTGCAAACATAAAAAAAGTTTTCTAAAATGCAGGCTTCTGATTGAGCAATCTCATCGCGCTAATAGCGTGAAATCTATCTTGATCCCGGTCTATTCAACGTCCTTTAAATATTCGAGAAAGCCTTGACAAGTCAGGAAAATATCACACAATGCAGGCAAAACAAAGAAGAAAAATTATTCATTGGCTCGTTCATATCCACGAGCCAATGAATGATTTTGTTCCTTTGCTTTGCCTGCTTTGTGTGATGTTTTTGTGACGCGTGTCAAGACTTTCTCAAATATTTAAGGGGCGTTTGTTTATTTCACCACCATGAAGCTATGAAAGGAGAGGAGCAGACATGTCAATCTTCCCGTGTGAAAAACTACATAAAGAAAACGAGTTCTTTCCTCCTCTTCTGCCCTTTTCTCTCTTGATTTTGACCGATAGCAGCCCATTTAGCAGTCTCCATAGCAAGATGCAGCTATATATGGCGGACGCAAGGGGGAGGGTGTTAGCGTGACCAATGACATAATAGGCCAGTTTATGACGTTTAAAAGTCACACGGAGTTGGATCATCTTTACACGATGATTAGTACAAAGCGGTGCGCCGATTTTTTTTGTGTCCATTGCCGTGTACAGATAATCAACTCCACACTTAGGAACAGCTTCAAATGACGTCATCTACTTCGAGGCAAACGAAAAAGGACAGGCTACCGCGGCGCTACAGCGTCTAGAATATATAGTGTCGAAATCCAATCAGTCGATCACAGCGATATCTGCAGGATATTTCCCAAAACTCCAAGACAATTTGGTCTAGACGATGTAACATTTTTTTAAAACGTTTTATTAACTTACATTTGACCTGTGTGCTTGGCGTCAAACCCGCTGTAATAATACGATGTTTACTTTGAAATTTGAAAATATATAGCAGATGTCGCTGCGATAATCTCCCTGGATTTCAGCGTCAGTGCACATTTAAGGGATACACTTTTTAGCGGTTCTTGGATAGCAAATTTCCACATTATGTACTCTAGACGCTGTAGCGGTGCATTACACATGTCTCTTTCTTCTTTAAAAAATATCCTGCAGATGTCGATGCAAATGACTGTTTGGAATTCGACATCGTTGTACATTTAAGGGATTCAATACTTTCGCGCTTTTTTAAGTATTGCTGGGATAGTCGATTTCTACAACATATAATCTAGTCGCTATAACGGAACTATAGTTTCTAGAAGATATAGTTTAAAAATCGGCTTATTAAAAAAGTGCTAAAAATTGTATCCCATAAATGTTGAACGAGGCTGAACGACGAATGTTGATTACAGCGACATATGGTAATTCCAACATAACTATTTCAAAAGAAAATGTTTCGCTCAGAGAAGATCTAGAAAATGTTGCTCCTATCGACATTTGTCATTCAGTATTTTTCAATATTTATGGGATTCAATTTTTAGCACTTTTTAAAGAATTACTGGAATAGCCGGTTTCCACACTGTGACCGTGATCTAGGTAGATTTTTCTGTGTTATCGTAACGAGATTGACCAATCAGAAGCCAGAATTTTTGCTAACTTTTCACTGTTTGCAAAATTGTACCTGGATACCGGCCTATATTTCTAGACGCTATAACTGAGCTCAGGAATAGTACAGAAAGCAAACTCTGTATTTTGATACATTAAGGCCGGGATCTAATTCGGAACAAGTGTGTCTCTATAACGAAGTAGCGACATACGGCCAATAAATGTTTATTGCTAAAAGTGATAAAAACAAATCGTTACAGTTCTTTACGAGCATGCCATTATCGCCAGGTTAATGCATGCTGAATTATTTCCATAGTCTAATAGAGATCGTCCATGCGCGTATCTTCTAATGGAGGATATTCCAAATATGGGTTCGAGGCTGAAAAAGTCACGTGGTACCGGTAATTTACCCAAAGAATTTCTAACTGATAGAAGGGAAACAGGAAACTAGACTGTTAAAAATATCGTGAAAAATTACCTCGGTTCTTACAGGTTCTCTATTTTCTGACCAATGAGAACGCTACATAAACGCCTATGAAGCGTTCTCATTGGTCAGAATACAGATAGCCTTTAAAAACAGAGGCAATTTTTCACGATATTTTTAACAGTGTACTACTGCTTTCTCCCATGAACTGTTTCCTTGGCTAGCTGGGATTTACATTACGTAGACGGAGCCTTCCCTTCTTTACGCTAGACGTTCATGCCTTGACCATGTGATCATAACGTAGATTGAATATCCTCTATTCAAGAAATCGTACTGCCGTACTTTCGACAAAAGCTTGAAATGAGCATGTCTCCTGTGCATATATCACCACTCTTATGTATAAAGGCTCTCTGTTATGGTGTTGTTTCTGATACAGCGCCTAGAATACCTAGTGTGGAAATATGCTATCCAAACAGTTCTAAAAATTTGTATCCCTTAAATGTGCGACGATACTGCTAAAATTTCAAGTGTCGATCGCAGCGACATCTGTGGGATTTTCGTATTACTATTATTACATTGTATAGACTAGCAATTTCTTGCAGTTGTAGAAAATATCCTGCGGATGCCGCTGCGATCTGCATATTACAGCAGTATCATTGCACATTTAAGGGATACAATATTTTAGCGCTTTTTTAAGTATTACAGGGTTAGCCGATTTCAACACTATATATTCTAGGCGCTATAGTTTCTGAGCGCTGTTGGTTTAATTTCGATATTCGTGTTTTAGAGTGAGCAATAGAGAAAAGTACTAAAACTATTGAAACAACAACTTCTTTAATATTGAAATGTATAGCAAAGGAGTTCAGAATCAATGCCTTAAATAGTTTCGAATACGCACTGTTGTTATGACATCAATACCCTTCCTGGATGTGGAAATGCAAGATTGTGTTCAACATAATTGGCCGCAATCTAGATAGATTTTTCGCTGTTAGCGAAACGAGATTCATTAATCAGAAGCTTGCACTTTTGCGAACTTTTCGCTGTTTGCAGCAATGCAGGCTATTGATTGGTGAATCTCGTTTCGCTAACAGCGAAAAATCCATCTGGATCCCAGCCTAAATTTCTGTAAACATTGCACTTCATCCATGGCACTAAGAAAATGACTCAAAACTTTTATGACATAGGCCGGGATCCAGAAGCAGCAAAAATTCTCAAACATTCTGGCTTCTGATTGGTCAAACTCATTTCGCTAACAGCGAAAAATCTATCTGGATCTCGGCCATAGTTTTCTTCGATGAAATCAATGCAAAAGGATAATATAAAAAAATTTAAAAGACTTCTAAAATGATTTGGCGGGTTTATCGCTGTTTGGCTTAATTTATAAACTTTAAAATTAATTAACAGTTTTTCGCTAATTAAGAATATAAAATTTGTGTTTTTAAAGCTGAATTTTACAAAAGCACGTAGATTGAGTAAATATCTGTCCAAAAATGCAATCCTTATTTTTTTATGTCCATTATTTAAGTCTCTACCTTGATTGAACCATAAATTGTGACGAAGAAAATAAATCGATCATTTTCAATATCTCGACGTTATTTTAAAAAATCTATATCTCTGTTTATAATTAATTTATGAGGATGCATTTGGTCTCAAATTGAAGATATTTTCCATTAGGTCATTCTGGTTTTGGCTTTATTTTTCTGCGATGATTGGTTCTTTTGATATGGGAAATTTTACGCTGGCATGTTTGGTTGATTTTACATGGAGAAGTTGTCATCAGTATAATAAGCAGTTACGGTGTCTTGCGTTTTATTCTTGGCGTTTGTTTGTTTGGCGAGGTTAGCATTTTTTTTCAGCTTGGCTTGGCAGAACGACCGTCCTGCTTGATCAGTTCTTGTTGTTGATCACATTGGTTTAAATTATTTGCATTAAGAAAAAAATAGAAAAAATTTTATTAAAAAAAACGTTATTCTATTTAGTTACACTAATATTCATCCTTCTGCAAAATTAATTCCAGCAAAATACCGCTTTTACAAATCAAAACATACTACAGTTTAATCACTGACGACATTTGATTGGTTCTCAGAACACTCATTGTGATTGGCAAGGGAGCTGTTATTACAATAAACTTCAGCATTCATGACTAATTGTGTTTGTATTTTAGACTAAAGTAAGTGTAGCTTTTATATATATATATATATATATATATATATATATATATATATATATATATATATAATGCAGATATTTCAATTCTGTTTATTATTATTATTATTAAATTCTACACTAAATTTCCTTGAATTTGATATATAAACATTTGTATTTAAGTGAAAATTAATATATTCTATAAGCGCACAAAATTATAAAAAATGAAAATTTCAAAAAATGTCCACAATCTTGGCCACCGCTGTATGTTATTCTAACAAGATTTTTTTTCAAAAAAGTGTCTTTTACCCAGGGTTGCAAGTTTGGATTCCACTTTTAATAAAGAACTTACCAGAATCACACAGAAAATTCACACCAGAAAATGCAAAAAGTATTTTCATATTTATTTAATTTTAGACTTTTCTTGATTACTTAACCCTTTATTTCCCAAATTATGAATTCATAAAAATTTAATTTTCTAAAGCATTTTTCGTGAATTTTTGAAACTACGCACTAAGATTTACACAATCATTTAATAAATTTTAGAAGGATTTTGTAAATTAAAATTAATTAAATTAGAATTTATAGGGATTTTGTGCGATATTTATAAGTCCGCTCAAATCTTTTATTTAGAATAATTTTTTTAGTATTTTGTATAATTAGAAAATGTACAAATATAATGTTCTTACAATAGAAATATAGAAATATTTCCAAACTGAACCCCACCCTTTCCCAATCTTTCAACATCAAGAAATCTGAAAAGATGCAAAGACAAAAGTAATTGTCCTTCTAAAAATATTTTTGTTTTGTGCAACCAATAATGCTTTCGGAACAAGATAAAGTAAAGTATATATAACTCATTATAAACTGTATTATTGCTAAATGATGTATTAAATGAATTTTATAACAAGTTATTTTAATGGTAATTTAAAGTACGGTCGGGTCATAAATTGTTAAAGCAAAAATTCTTCTTCAAAAAGTTCACGTGTGAAGTCGAAATTTTGGAATAAAATTGGAGTCCAAAGTGGCAACCCTGTTTTTTACCATGAATTCAATGAATTTTTTAGGGCAAAAATTCAATTTAATGAATTTAAAAAAGAATTCCACAGCTTCTCATTAGATTGTTTTCTTTATTAAATGCTCCATCCGATCTAATTTTTAAAATATTTTCTCGATTTTTTTTTTTCATTTTATTACCTAAAGGGATTTTTTTGCACATCCGTCTACAAATATGCACATATCAGACAATTATTTTTTTTAATCTGGAATGTCTCCACTCGACTTCGCGAACACTGGTGTGCGAGTCGGAAAAATTAAAAAAAAAATGACCCAATGAAGAAATGTAGTGTTCATGCCAGAAATAAAGAATAGTACTTTATGCTTTATTTAATAAGAGACATTTAGCGATCACATAAAGTAAAATTTTTTTCTTTCTAAATTTTCGGTATGAATTTGAAATTTCGGATAAAAATTTGAAACCAAACTGGCAACCATGATTAAAACGCCAGACCTCCATTTTTGAAACTGGAGCCGTTACCTCTGAGCTACTAATGCTTGATTATATCTATGCAATATTTACCACTTATACTCTGTCACATTTCCTTGGTAATTTTCTCTATAGAATATGTCACAAAAAGGTTTAAAAATAGTAAATAGATTAAATACCTAATCCGTCTGCCGATTTGTGCAGAAACCTATACAGTTGTTGCGACATTGGTTTATAACATATTCAAATGGGAGTTATCACGTCACACACATGCTCAAATCATGATCACAGTACTTTCCTCACACTATGTGTTCGGAAAGTAAAAAATAAGAGGCACAGAACTGAATTCGCTTAAAATTATGTTCATATACAGGGTGTACATAAATGAATATCCCAACTTTACAGGGATATTAAAAGAAAACAAAAAAAAAGGTACAACTTTGTTGTTCATCGGAAATCAAAAATAACAGTTGAAAGTTTAAATTCAACACAGTTATAAGGTTTAAATTGAACCCCTCCAGAAGCACGAACGATTTCGAGGCGGTACGATATCTCATCCCACACTTTTCTCAGTATGATTTTTTGTGGAGCCCCATCAAAGATCAGGTGTTTGCTCCACGCTACCAACTGACATTGACGAACTTAGGACACGCATATCTGCATGCAGGCATCAAAGAGTCACACAGATCATGATGAATAAAGTATGAGATGAGTTATGGTACCGCCTCAATATTGTTCGTGTTTCTGGAGGGACTCACATTGAACACTTGCAGTGGTGGCCAAAATTGTGGACATTTTTTGAAATTTTCATGGTTTATAAATTTGTGTGCTTATAGAATATATTAATTTTCACTTAGTCTAAAATACAAAAACACTTAGTCATGAATGCTGAAGTGTATTATAATATTAGCTTCCTAACCAATCACAATGACTGTTCTGAGAACAAATCAAATGTCAGTAACTAAACCGTAGTATGTTTTGATTTTAAAAGCGGTATTTTGTTGGAATTAATTTTGCAGAAGGGTGAATACTAGTGTAACTAAATACAATGATTTTTTTATGTTTCTATTGTTTTTTTCTTTTTAAAACAATGTCATCAACAACAAGAACTGATTGGACGCCTACAAAAAGAAGCAGAATTGTCATTGAGAGAAAATGGTCTCTCTTATGCTTAAATTGCAAGACAGGTTGGTGGATCAGTCAATTTATCTCGCGTACAAAAGTTGTACTTATGAAGAAACTAAATCGGTGATAAATAAGGCAAGATCAGACCTAAAAAAACGCACAAATGCTTCTGACGGTAGAAAGATAAAAGGGGTATGCCTCAAAGATAGAATTTCATCAGATGCTGTTAGATGTGAAATGAATGCAATGGGTATTTCAGTTAGTTGAAGAACAATAAGGAGAAGATTAGCAGGTTTTGGACTGAAAGGTAGAATTCCGAGGAAAAAAGCATCTTAAAATCTTCATTAACGCAATACACGAGTTCAGTGTGCAAAAGAACACGTTAATTGGTCAGAAAATCAGTGGAAGCAAATAATCTGGAGCGATGAGAGTAAAATATTGCTCTTCGGTAGTGATGGGCGAAAATACGCGAGACGTAAAGTAGGGGAAGAGCTGCATCCTGATTGCATTGATGCAACAACAAAGAACCCAACAAATGTTATGATTTGGGCCTGTATGTCTGCCAATGGTGTGGGCCGCATTCAAGTGATTGATAGCACTCTAAATACAAAAAATATATCGAAACTGCCCTGGAACCAAAATTGATACCTTCAATCAAGGATCTGTTCCCCAATAAAGCACCATTTATCTTTCAGCAGGATTCAGCTCCATGCCATATGGAAAAATATGCAAAGAATGGTTTGAAAATAAAAGCATACAATTATTACCCTCTCCAGGAAACAGGCTTGATCTGAATCCTATAGAAAATTTGTAACGCCGTTTGAAAATCCTTGTATAAAAAAGCGTCTATCTAATAAAACGTAACTTATTGGAGCTATAATTGATTCTTGGCCTCATGTGATTAAAAAGGATGAACTTCAAACACTAGTTCTCTCAATGAAAAGTCGCTGTGAAGCTGTAATAAAAAACAAGGGTTATCCTACTAAATATTGAATGTGTAAGTGTAACTTTAAAATACAATATAATCTAAGATAAATCCTTTTTTTTTTGTAAGTGTAACTTTTTTTTGTAATGCAGATAATTTATGTTTTTTATTAAATTCTACATTAAATTTCCTTAAATTTGATATATAAACATTCGTGTTTAAGCGAAATTTATTATATTCTTGAAGCACACAAAGTTATAAAACATGAAAATTTCAAAAAATGTCTACAATTTTGTCCACCACTCTATAATTTTATTGAATTTAAACTTTCAACTATTATTTTTTATTTCCAATGAACAACAAGGTTGTACTTTTCGCTTTCTTTCAATAACCCTGTAAAGTTGGGATATTAATTTATGTGCACCATGTATTTTATTACAGATTTGGGAATTTTAATAGACCAACATTCTAGTACGAATGCACAGATTTGTTCTGGTTTGTATCAAGATTCTTTCGTAGACGTTATTGAGAATTTTGAAGAAAAGTTTAAACGCTTAGAGCATTTTAACCCATTTGCGCGGCAATCATTTTATATTATTTTGTAGATTAAATGCGCAAAGATGTTGCAGTGCAGAAATAATCCAAAAATACTTGGTTATTTTTACACCTTTTACATATTTTTATGATCAATACTTAACCAAATTTTTCCTTTTTTTAACTTACATAAAATTGTATTTTTAAATAATATCAAATTAAATATTTCTGATGGACATAAATAAAATGTTTTTTTTTTCAATAAAAAAATGCGTATATATCAGTGAAAATTATAACAACTTCGTTATATTTTTAAAATAAAATCCAATTTTAAAATATCTACCCCATACTCTATGGGAGAATATCTGTATTTCGCCATAAATTTTCCTTCGAAATTCTATGACATTGTAACCATGGGAGGATCGCTGAATTCAATGTAACAAAATAGAGAGTTAGATTTTCTTACTATTGTGGAGCTCAGTGTACGACTGAACATCATACTAATAAATACTAACGTTGAAGGAAAAGAGGTGTTCGGTGACAGTAGGAGAAAATTAATAATGTTGACTTAGAAGCATTTTTTGACTTGTTTCTTTTGTCTAGGATATATAAATCTCCTAACGAGTCGACAGATAGTCTTTGGGATGCTACAACGTGACGGAATATTTCCCGAGCAACTATGTCTTTAGAGAAGTTCAAAATGATATCAAGATTTCTTTGATTTGGGGACCGAAAGACAAGACCAAGAAGACGGGAAACTGACGAATTTGCAGCCATAAGAGAATTATGGGACAAGTAAATGGAAACTTTCCCGATGTTGTGTAATCCTGAAATGTACGTTACTGCTTATGAACAACTGATAGCTTTCCGATGAAAAGTCTATTCCACCAGTACATGCCCGCCAAACCAGCCAAGTGCGGTATGAAATTTTGTGTACTTTGTGACAATGTAACCAGTGATACCTGGAATGGAGGAAAAAGTCATTTCGTTTTTTCCAAATAGATGGATTTAAAGCCGTATATCTCCAGTAATACTTATTCAATGAAACCATACTTTAGAGCGTTTCAAAGGTAACAGTCCTTAAACTATTCTGGATATAAAGGTAGCGTCATATTTTTACTCAATCAAAAGTTATTGCGCTTTGAAAATGGAGATTCCAGAAGATCATTTTGTACATATTTTGCTTTTTTACTTCCGAAATGGGAAAAATGCTGTGCAGGCTCATCAAAAATTGTGTGATGTTTATAGTGATGAGGGCTTAAGTGAACGCCAGTGTCAGAATTGGCTTGCTTGTTTCCATTCTGGAAATTTCGATGTTGAAGATGAGCCCCAATCGTTGAAAAAGTCGACGAAATTCTTTTTAAAAAAAATTGAGGTAGACCGACATATTTCATCTCGAGACACCTCTACGGAACTAAACATCGACCAGAAAACAGTTTTGAATCATTCTCACGTAAGACTGGATGCCAAAAGATGCTCGATACTTGGGTTCCACATGAATTAACAGTGAAAAATTTAATGGACCTAGTTTCCATTTGTGAATTGCTGCTGAAACGAAACAAAATCAAGCCATTTTTTAAAGGAATAATTACGGCGATAAAAAGTGGATCACGTACGACAATAATGGGCGAAAAGATCGTTGTCGAAACCCGCAGAAGCTCCACAAACGGTGTCAAAGCCAGGATTGACGCCAAGGAAGTGATGCTGAGTGTTTGGTAGAACTGGAAAGGAAATGTTCATCATGAGCTGCTCGAATCTGGCCAAACTATTAATTCGACTCTCTACTGTCAACAACTAATGCGACTGAAGCAGGCGATTAAAAAAACGGCCAGAATTGATCAATAGGAAAGGCGTTGTCATCCATCACGACAACGCTAGGCCACACACATCTTTACTAACTCGGTAAAAATTGAGAGAGATGGACGTTTTGATCCGTCCACAATATTAGCCCGGACCTTGTCCCGTCCAACTACTATTTGTTTTGGTTTCTGCAGAACTCTCTTAATGGTGTAAAGCTGGCTTCAAAAGAAGTTTGTAAAAATCACTTGGTTCAGTTTTTCGTCTAGAAATCTCAGATCTACAGTGACGGAATTACAGTTTTACCAGAAAAGTGGCAAAAGGTTATCGATTAAAACGGCACATATATCAGTGATTAGTGTTTGACATTTATATGAATAAATTCACTTTGAAAAACATGAAAAAACCGAAATTACTTTTCCTTCAACCCAATATATAGCCGTATCTTGAAAAGCAGCCTGGTTCTACACCAGAATGAAAGCAAAGTCTCAGGGTTGTCATTGATCTCGTTCAAGACTTGAAAGGACGGTTCAACACTTGAAACATATAACATTTTCACATCGTATATAGTTCGTAGATCAGGAAATATTGGTTGGTCCCTCACCCTTCGAATAGAAGTCCAGTGTTGCCAGATTGGGGATTTTTTAATTCAGATTATTTGCCTGTCACCACTTTTTAAAAATAGTATAATTCACCTTATTTTCCAGAATTTTCAATCTATTTAAAATAGACCGAATATTTCTACTTAAAAAAAGCGGTGACAATCAACTACCTGGGGACAAAAAAGTCACCAATCTGGCAACACTGGGGAAGTCCATTTCAAAGAAGGCAGAATGGTTTGGAAAGGAGGGTTGCTTTAGAACAAGAAAAATTGCCAAATACCCCTCCCGATCTCCCGATACTGTTATGGCGGCTGCCCTCGTTATATACCTGCTTTTCTTTTTATAAATCAGCAGCGTACTGTGTTTCTCTCTTGTTAATTTCTTTATTTCTTCATTATTATCTTTTAACTGTTATTTTCACAACAACCTATTGTTTGTATATGACAATCTAATTGTTATTTACGTAACAAACCGCAAAATAAATCAATTCACTCGTAGGAAAGGATGAATGAGTTTAATGTCAAACAATCTTTTGAAAAGAAGTAATCGCCCAGGAACTTTTGTTTCCTTTATCGCAAAAACAAAATCGCGCTATTATTGCTATTGGAATATCCCTTTGAACTTCAAACAATACAGAGTACAAAGAAGGAATGTGAAGATGCTTAAATGGCTATGCATAGTTTCTGATCCTATAAAACTTTTTAAACGGAAATATTTTGACCGATTACAACATTAAATAGTGCTTTAAATAATTCTCCGTTTAAAGAACTGTCTGTTTCAGCATATTTATCAAACAATTTTCCACAATCTACTAATTTTCATTTTTTATATGCAATAATTTTTTTAAATATAAGCCCAGAATGACCTCCGGTCATAAAAAATCATTTGAGGCAGCGACAGATGTGGTTAGATTGAATATATTTATATGCATTAGTAGACACTTGTGTTTAATCCAGTCATCCCTTAATCTACCATTGTTCTATTTAAACTGCATTATAGTATTAAGAACCTTTAACGCTTAGATGTTCAAAGAATTCCTGTTAGATACAGCATAATTTAAACTACAGTTTTGTTTTGTTTTTAAGTGTTAGGCAAAGAACGTGTATATATTGTCATCAACATTCTGAAGCTTTTTGTTTTTCTAAGAAATTAATTTGCAAAGAAATGTTCTAACAACAAAACTTAAATGAACAAGCAAAATCTTACTAACAATCTTAACGAATGCATAAAAAAAAATTTAATAAAATTATCTCTAGCCATCAACGTAAAATGGTAAGGTTTTGTTGAAATCGTGAAAGTTACACATAATAATTAGAAAAAACGCTACGCTACTAAAGAGAAAAATAAGCAAAAAAAAGCAAAAGAGCGTTAAATATTGCAAACTACACTTTCTCGCGATAACCGTTTTACCATTCGAGAGCTAATCGATTTGTCCGCAACCCGTCACGATTGATTGACGGACGCTATGTCTTGAACGACAGATTTTACCTTGGACAGATTCTTCAGAAAAAACAACTGACAATGATTGGAACAATCAGAAAGAAAAACAATTCCTGCGCAGTTGCTTGCAAAAGGGGCCCCAAAGTACACATCGACATTTCCATTCACCAAGGATATGACTCTTGTGTCGTGCATTTCGAAGAGAGGCAAGTGCGTGATCCTGCTTCACCATGATAGGAAAATAGCAGAAATAGACACAAAGAAACCTCAAATCATACTGAATTATAACAGCTCGAAGGAAGGAGTTGACACATTAGATAAACTGGCCTCCCACTATTCCTGTCGGAGGAAGGAAAACTATTCTAGTTTTTCTAATATCCTACGTATTTTTGCGTATAACGCATTTGTATTATTTCTAAAGATCAATCCAGCATAGAATATGAACTCATTTCACGAAAGGAGAATCTTCAATGAAAAACTTGGCATGAGTTTGGTTTCCCATCATAGTCAAGGAAGAAAGCATCAGCCAAGAGCAAGGGTTGCCGAGAAGTCGCGGTGAGTATTCGAAACTCAAGACAACCTGAATCCCGATATAGCGACTAGAATACATCGTGTGGAAATCGGCTATCTCTGTAATACTTAAAAAAGTGCTAAAATATTGTATCCCTTAAATATGCAACGATGCTGCTGCAATATGCAGATCGCAGCGACATCTGCAGGATATTTTCTACAACTGCAAGGTATTGCTAGTCTATACAATGTAATACTAGTAATACGAAAATCCCGCAGATGTCGCTGCGATCGACACTTGGCATTTTAGCAGTATCGTCACACATTTAAGGGATAAAATTTTTTAGCACTGTTTGGATAGCATATTTCCACACTAGGTATTCTAGACGCTGTAATCCCGACCTGAAACATCCGGAAGTGTGGCAAGAACTGGCAAAAGGGACAGATGCCACTTGTGCCAACACCCCCTATAGACAATGTCGCCGCGCTCAATTTCGACGTAACAGCAGATCAGCCGTCATCGGATCATTCATTGGACCTTATTCTTGTAACTGTTACGTCACAAGAACAGAGTCCAATGAATGATCAGCTAATGGCCGATCTTCCGTGACGTGGAAATCGTGCTCGTGAGCATTGTCTCTAGGTAGCATTGCTTGTACCAACAGACTGATAACAAAAGTTCTGTAAAGTGTTGAAAATGTGGTAAGTGTACTTGTAAAACACATTGTATGCAAGTGTGTTTTACAAGTGTGATTGTACATAATTGAATATTTTCTATAATTTTTTATTCTATCAAACAAATGTGAAAATAGAAATCCAATGCAATAAATACTAGAAAAATACGTCTTACATTGTAGTGCTTGAAAGTTTACAGCGATTTTCGGGATAAATGATGGAATTACAGCATTTTTATTCCATAAAACACAGAGAGGTTCATGAAAATCATACTCACTAGGAAAAATTACCTCCAAAATAATTAAATTTATTTAAACAAAATTTAAACTGATTGGATGGGGGCAAAATAACGGCAGACAAGATTGATCAGGGATTCTAAAAGAAAAAAATATAACTCATGTATTCACTGTTATTTTGCATTTTTTAAAAATAAATAAAATATGAACACCGAGGGAAAAAATGAAAATGTATTCCTTATTAACTAAATTATAGCCATCTAAAAAAATGTATCGATATTGTAAGTGACAAGGGAAATAGTCTTACTATTCTAAAAAAGAAAGACAACTTTGGAAAATAGGGTACCTCTATATGAGAGTGACGACATATGCACAGGGCGCATGGTCAGACTGTGGTCATAAATAAATATTTAAGGTAGGACATTTCCAGAAAAATCTGTAATGGCAACAATACTAGCGTCATTACCGACAAGGGGGAAGAATTAACAAGCCTCCGAAATTTACCTATGTTGATGAAATATGTTTACGCTCTATGTTTTGAATATCTTTTCTTTCGTAAAACGAGGCAGACGATATTCTGTTTATACTTGATTTATTTAGCTGCTTTTTTTTTTATCGTACTTGTATCGTTCGCCTTTAACTTACAAAATGATAATTATAATAATAATATAAAAGAACCTCAGAAATTCTGTTAAGAACGTAAATATGTAAGTTTATGCGATTAAATTGTAAAAAATCAAATTCAGGTATTGTAGATTTATATAATTCTAAAAATTTGTAAATAAGGAATTCCCCCCGTCTATAATTTTATTATTTCTTATATGTTAATATTATAAATATTATCCCATACAACACAAACACGTCCTGAGGATATACGATAAGCGTCCTATGCAGTATATTGTCTGTCGGACATCCTACAATATCCCATCGTTATCCGGCAAACGTCTAGGGTGGGAGCAAAAAGAGACGTCTAATCACGTCCTCCGGACGTCATTTTCAGCAAGTCATAGGATGACAGTAGGAGGCTCATAGGACGAGATAAAATGAATAGAATTTTTCATCCTCTGCTTGTCCGGCATGCGGCATTCATAGGATACTCATCGGATCAGTAGCGGACGCTTTATATAAAAAATACAATGAAAAAAAAATAGGAGGGGAGGGCAATTGTTCCACCCTGTTTTTTCTAAATGAGGCCTAGGATTTCTATTAATTTTATCTTAAACTGTGTAGTGGTAAAACACTGAAACATTTCTATTAAAAAAATAGTGGTAGTCTGGACAATTGTTGCCCAAGCTACCACTATTTTTTAATAGAAATGTTACAGCGTACACCACTGTGCAAGATAAAATTAATAAAAATCAGAAGCATCATTTAGAAAGGACAGGTAGGGCAATTGCACCCCTCTCATTTTTCTGATTTTTTAAATCTTATATTATTAAAAAAATATTTCATTAGATTTCTTTTTGTATGATTATTTTTCCTGTTTTTCGCAAATATAGGAATAATTCCATATGAATAAATTATAATAAAAATATCCATTTTAAAATAAGCATGAAAAATGAATGCGGAGAAAATACTAGTTCATTTCAAGTGAAAAATCATATATATTATTTCTGTTATCAACATCCCTTTTTTTCAACTAATAAGTAGCGTACGATGAATGGGGTATCATTCGATAAGATTCTTTGCCCATATCTGATATAACATATTGAATTTTCTTTATACTTTTTGATTAAAATCATCATACACATTTTTTCAGAGTTCAACATCCTTTTTTCGTAAATACAAAACATAACGTTGAATGGGATTTTATACGAAAGACTTTTTACGTAGTACACTCCTATTTGTACAAGTTGTTTGGTTAAAAAAAAATGCAGTTAATCATAAATTTAGGAAAAATGTATCAGAAAATAAATTAAGATTACAGTGCGAAAGTCTTGAAAGGGTCTATTGGTCTAGACTTAATATTATACTTTTCTAACAAATTAATTTTACTCCTTTTAAGAAAAATCTCTATTAAAATTTGTGATGAAAATGAAACCGGATTCAAATTTTTGAAGAATAACAAATTTTATCAGTAAGAGCTGAATGCATAAAAAAATCATCATTTTCTTAAAATAGTTTTAAAAAATTAAATATTGCTATCGGTGTTGAATTCAGACTTTTTCTCTGGGAGTGATTTCTGTGGCCCCAGGCGGGTGGGGGTACTACACTGGTTTCCAAAAATTTTGGAAAAACAACAAAAGTAGCGATTACTCAAAATGTTACAAGTAGATTTTAATAAAACTAAGACACAATTTACAACACATAGTAAGGTATAAAATAACACTAAAAGAAATTACTAGACGATTGTGGTGTTTCAGAAATTAATACAATTATAAAATAAACAAAATAAATGTGTCTGTTTGGTATAGGAAAAGTACCTTTAATATGGAGTATGATCACCACTAGAAGGAACACAGCACATATAGCGATGTGTGATACCGTCAATAACGCGATCAATAAGTTCTCTAGGAAGTGTGAGCCCATTGCTCTTGTAAAGCAGTTGTAAACATGGCATGGGCCTGAGGAGGGGGATTGAGAGCAGTGACACATCTTCCTAAAGCATCCCAAACATGCTCGATAGGATTCAAGTCCAGAGATCGCATTGGCCATTCCATGCGCTGAATTGTTTGGTTCTGAAGATAATCTTCTACGATGTGAGCCCTGTGTGGTCTAACGTTATCGTCCTGTAACAGGAAATTATTACCTATTGCACCGGCGTAAGGGCGCACATAAGTATCAAGAATATCATCTCTATAGACATGAGCATTCACAGTTCCACGTCGAAAACCATGGAAGCATGTACGTCCGCCCAAAGAGATACCATCTCAAACTCAGACACTGTCTATTCCATACGAATCTCTTTTACAAATATTTGATGGATGACAGCGTGTTCCCTGTTCTCTCCAAATCAAACAATACCTACTATCGCTTTGGAGGCTAAATTGGAACTCATCTGTGAAGAGAACAGGCCTCCATTGATCAGCCGTCCAGTGGACATGTTGACATGCCCACCTTAAACGTTCCCTCCGGTGACATGAGGTGAGCGGCACACAAATGGCTGGTCGCCTCGCATAAAGATCACCTTCAGGAAGCATCCTACGCATAGTAGACGTTGATACTAACCTTCCAGTGGCTGCAGCAAGGGAGGATCTAAGATGAGAGGGGTTGCTGTTCTATTCCTTCGTACACATAACCGCAAATATCGGTCATAGGTGCTTATCGTAGCTCTTGCCCGTCCTTGGCTAGACCTTCTGGGGGTCGAAACTGTGGTTTGAAGTTGTTTCCAGAGCCTATGAACAAAAGAAGAACTCAGATTTAGCCATCTGGCTATCTTTGTCTGACTTTGGCCTACATCCAATCTTCCAATAGCTCTATATCGCAGTTATGCGGACAAATGATACCTCAAGGTCATACTAATGAATTGGCTATCTCAGTTTACTTGTGTCATAATCACAGCGCCACCAGCAGCCGTACTCTCTAACATGCATTTTTATGCTCCTCACAGATGACGTAATCCAATTGCAGCGCCACTAATTTGCATTTTGTAATTTCATTCAGCATCTTTTAGTTAACAACATATGCAAATTTCATACGGATAGGTCTATTTTTTAACAAGTTATCGCTCTTTTTGTGATTTTTCGTTAATTTTTGGAAACCAGTGTATTTTAGAGATCCGGTGGGCAAATTTCATTTTTGTTCATTAAAAGGGATAAATCTCAAACCTTCTGTGGGGGGTGGAAAGGGAGGAGGATTCCCTCCTGGGCCACCCTCTGAATTCAAAACTGATTGCTACATATGTATTAAATGTAATTTCATTCTTTTCATATTCCTCATACTTTTCCAAAGTCATCTTAATTCATAAATACATCAAATTTGCAGTTTTTTATTTAATATACATAAATATAAAGTTAAATAGCACTTTCTATATTTCTAAAATAAATAAATAAATAAAAGGGTAAAATCTTTGTTTTTTAACACTGTCAAAATTTTTATTTTAATCAGATTTTTGGGATACAACAGCCTTTGGAAAGGCCATCAGCGAAAACATTTGTTACAACTTAATACTGGTCCTACTTAAAAGAAAAAAATATCCGTATTAAAATAATGTCTGCAAATTTCATGCGTATACGTGCATTTAGACAACCATAATTTAAGACATGTCTCATTTGAGAGTATTGAAAAATGTAGTAAACTTGTATGGCATTTAAATAGTTATGTTTAAAATTTTCACGTATTTAGTTTCAAAATTGAAATTGTGCAAGAAATTTTCATTTAAAATGAAAAAAATTTAGCATGCCCTAAATGAAATGCTAACAAAAATTCTCAAATTTTTTATTGGATTTTTTTTTTTTTTTTTTTTTTGCAGTGTCAACTTTCTCATACTCTTTTTTATAAAATCAGATAAAGAACATTACCTACTACATGGCGAAAAAATAATGAAAACTCAGAAAAAAAATACTTCATTCTCAAATAACAAATATATTTTGTATTTGTTATATATTTTTTCTGAACTAATTACACTTCTATAAATTAAAATTCAAATGTATGTCAACATTTAGCTCAATATTTATACTGTTAATAATATATTAATAAGTTCTGTTAATACTCAATTATATATATTACATTTACCTTAAACAAACCAAAATTTTTAGAATTTAATTTTTAACATAAATCAAAGGAAAATAATGATAAAATTTTATGACGTCACATCTTAAATATGAAAGCAATTACATAGACATTATTTTAAAGTACTATAATAAAGTTATATTTTTATATAATAAACTTATATTTTTAGGTAGAATTAGGTATATTTTTCTTCTCTTTAAATTTCTATAGCTTGAAGTAGAAACACACAAGATCATAAAAGTTTATTAATACCATCAGATTCCATCATATTTAACACTTCTTACCTGATACCTTGTTCTGTCAAGTTTTGGTTTCAATGAAATAATAAATAATACATTCAATCTAGTAGTTCTATGTATGAGATCCATTGAACTCCTTAATTATTTTTAATAGTAAATAAATGAAAAGCTTGATATTAAGCACATGAAAAATGTATTAAAATCACTTCGCATCATGATATTCTTCTCAAAATACTTAATAAAAATTCTGTAACTAAATCCATTTACATCTTCTATTCCAGTATGGATGTAATATTTTAAAATAATTATACAATTATTTTACTCGCTGCTTTAGAATGCATTAATTTTATGTTTTAACCAGTCCAATGGCTAAAGTACACATTTTAAATCACTGTTAAGAAAGAAAAAAAATATTATAAAATAACAATACCAACAAATACATTTAATATTTAATGCACTTCACATTTATACACTTTTTTTACATAACATTTACATTCTTATACATGTTGTAACTATATTTTTAATACTCTTTCAATGTGTTCCCTTAGTATAAGTTTCTTTCTTAACAGCATCTGAAACAAATAATTTGTAAACCATTAAAATTCAGAGTAAAATATCATTATGGCTAGAGGAGTTAAACAAAATTTTGTGTAAAAGAAAATAAGAGAAATTTTAATTTCTAATTTGGTACTACTTTTATGTTAGCTAGGCACAGGTGATAAATCGACAAAAATTCCTCTTATAGCCATAATTCTTGTTGAATTCAGTTAATTTTAAAGATAAACACTTCACTTATTTCATTTAAAATACATAATTTTCATTAAATTACATACCGGGTGTCCCAAAAAGGACAGATGTTTTTAAAATTGGAATAACTTGCAAACGGTGACAGATATTTTTAAAAAATCTTGCAGAAAGGTTATATATGATGCCAAGAGATTTTTTACTGTGATTCTTTATTTTAGTTCAAATTTCAAACAATAGATGGTGCTGAGAGCAATAGGTGCTCAGTCCAGACCCGATTTTTAGTACTTTGGGATCCATTCAATACAATTTAATCTCTTTTTTTTTCGCATGGAAGACGAGAGAGGCCGAAAAATCGAACCTGGATTTAGCGGTTATTGCTTTCAGCGCCATCTATTGATGCTATTTGTAACTAAAACTGAGAATCGTAACATACAAACTCCTGACATCTTACATAACACTCCTGCAAGAATTTGTTTTAATATCTGTCACCGTTTGCAAGTCATTGAATTTTAAAATCTTCAGTCATTTTTGGGACATCCGGTACATGCCTCTTACTAAAATCAATTAAAATGCAGAAAAATTAAAAAAATTCTCATACTGTCTTTTTAAAGTTGTTTTATAAAAACAAAAATGGGCAAAGAAGACCACAAAGCAAAACATTTAATTTCATGATCAAAGTATCATCTCTAATTTCCATAATATAAAAGTAAAAAATAAAAGCAGCCACTGACAAGAAAAAAAAATGCGGTTGGCAGGATTTGTACCTGGCAAACATAAAAGTTCCCAATCTTTTTACTTAATATACAATATTTTTACTTAAATATATGCATAAAAAATTACTTGATAATTAACATATGTAGGATAATTTGAATTGTTTCGACGTATCTAAGGTACTTCAAATAATCAAATTTATTATGTTTCATTAAGGCTCTCAGTTAACGTTCATTTTCTATAACTTTTTTCCCCCTTGATTGGAACTTTTATCTTAAACAGTTTATTTGTAAGTTGCATCGTCATGACCATCCAATTTGGATTTCGATTCTTTGAGAAGGAAAAAGTGTGCTCTATTTTATATTCTAATTTTGTTGCGAAAAAGTTGTTGATAGTGGTGCTTAAACCCTTATAATATTTTGGCACAGTAAAATTAAAAGTAATTTTTTCGTGCTTTGCTTTTAATTTTGATTTAAACTCAATTACTTTTCATACTATTTCAAATTATAATTCACTTTAAATTACTAAATAATCAACACTTAAGCTCTTAAGTATCATTGTATTTCACAAACTAATTTAAATGCACAAAATATGCAGGTATTTGATTTATAATGAAATAGTGGAGATTATGAACATTTCTTTTCCAGAAAGTAAAATTCCCCAGAGTGAAAGTGATTCTATCGCAATCATTGCCGTGGTAATTTCATAAATATATGCATGCTTTATAGCATATATTTGGAATTATTATTCAGTTTTACTCCTTATAAAAAAAAGATAAGATGCACAAGTTGCTTGCAAGTGTTCTTTTATTTGTGAATAAGTCAGCTTTTTAAAAAAACTTATTTTACTTACTGAAAGTAAAAATTATTCTATATTAGAGCAAAATCTTTCGATATGCGTTATATACATTTAGAAATCATTTTAATAGTAAAATACTAGAGAAAATACATTATATTTTGCATATATATAATAACATACAAATATATAATAACTTATTTCTAGAGATGTAAAATTTTCAAAAATTTTTCAGTAACGGAAAAAAAAGTTTTCTCTAGAAAAATTTGATTTCTTACAAATGTTTTTAAAAAATAAGTTATATATTCTTAAAAATATATAAAATAATAAACATTTTTAAATTTTCTGTACACATAAAAAAAGTAAATCAATTTCACTTACTTTATATAAATCTATTACGTAAAAGAAAGAAAAACCAGCATTTGATTGTTTAGCCTTTCAGTCTCAGAATTTTGACAGCAGCTTTTCTAGCTTAATTTAACACAGATATTTGTAATATATCATATCTCTGTTGAAATTATTTTTCAGTTGCATTTACTTAATTACCAGTAGAGCTAATTTTAAAAATGCAAACCAGTTTCACTGCAGTTTGAAAACAAAATTTGGATTGTGTTACACATCCCATCTACATAAAATTGTTTTTTAAGTATAAACGATACCATTTTAAAGAAACAAATTATTGTGGTCCTGCCACTATTATAAATATTATTCTCAAATCTTCCATTATTTAAAAATTGGTAATATATTACAGTATTACATCCCCCCTCCCCTCTTACAAAAAGTCTCTTTCAGTATGTTGCCAGTCATAACGTTTTGGTTGGAAACTTGACTCGAAACAACATTTGCTAAGTTTCATTTTTATTAAATATAAATCATAGAAAATGTTACTGCTGCATATAAAGTATTAATACACTTCTCTGTAAGATATACAGTGGAATTCCATTTATACGTTACCTGAATTGTACACTCTAAATAAAAAAGAGTGACTATTCACTCCGGTAGAGTGAATAGTCACTCTATCGCAGAGTCAAAATATGCCCAACCCCTTTAGAGTGACTATTCACTCTGAGCCAAAGTGAAATTTTTGACTCTCTGAAAGAGTGAATAGTCACTCCTTGAAAGTGAATATCCACTCTAAATAGGGGTGGATAATCACTCTTTCTAAGGAGTAACTATTCACTCTTGCTAAAGGAGTGCAGTTTTTCACAACTGGTACGAGTGAATAGTCACTCTTTCATAGGAGTGAATGTTCATTTTTTTTTTTGTAGTGGGTTCTTTTTTTTATTTTGCTTTTATGGTCATTTTAAAAGAATCTCATCTTTTACGGCATGCAATGGAAATAGATACAAGGGTGGTAAAGATTGGAATAAAATACTTTATATTAGCAATATTTATTTAATTCATAGTTTGTAACACTAATTGAACTTTTAAGGAAAAATTCAGTTAAAGTTACATACGAATTTAAATTAGATTACTGACAGAAATAAACTAAAATATTTTATTCCAATCTTATCCTTTGTGTTTGCTTTTATTGCATGCCCTATAAAGATATTACTTTTAAAGTTTTATCAATAACTTTTTAATAGGTGGATGTTGTATGTTTAACAATGTTTGATCTCATTTTAATTTTTGTTTTAAATATAAAACCGTATTTTTTCCTTAAATTATTGCTATTTTTGCAAAGTGCTATTGTTCTAAAATATTTTTAATCTTTCCATTTAAGCGCAATGCTTATAAACTCACTTCTTTTTTAAATAAGTTCTAAGCATGATTTAAATGTTAAGAATGTGTAATTTTTTTTATCCGCTGTGATTTGCTTTTTTTTATTTAATATGAACATGGATTCTAAATTTTGAGTTCTCTGGAATATGTATATTTTTTTCTTTTAAACATATTCCTTAACTTAATCATGATTTTTAATTTTCGTCCGTTATTGCCATAAGCCACGATAAGCAACATTTAATTTAAATTTTTTATTCGCGTAGATATTGTATTTTGTGACTATGAGCAAAATAGATTTTATATGTTTTATTGGAAAAGATTGACCTCGGAAATAGAAAAAAAGGAAACTTAAAAATAAAGTAAATGACTGCATTAGAAATATTCTTATTGTTTTTAAAACATCTTAGTGTAAAAAAGTGATTATTAATCTCTTTAAAAAATATTCAGTCCTTTATTATGTAAGTAAATATAACCATTTTTAAAAATATACTAAAGCAGTCTTATCCATAAACTTCAAAACAGGCATAAAAAAACCTTTTATTCCAATGCTTAAATATTATGTTTTATTGTTTAGTGCCAAACATTACATGTATCAAAAACGTAGAAAATGTTTTTATAATAGAAGGAAATTTAATAACTGATGCAGAATATCTATAATTAATTTTTTTTATATTACTCAGTCTCGAAATTTTTAAATCATAACCCGCAGAAAAATGTTACATGCAACTTAAAAAAATTAATATACAGTAAGACCTCCCTAAGGGGACCACGTACCGTTCCAATAAAATTGGGTCATTCCGAGAGGTGGTCTCTAAATGGAGGTCATGTTTAAATCTAGATTTTAATTGTTTAAAAATGGTAAAAATGTTACTAAAATTTATTTTTCACATTTGGAAAAAATATAAAACTTTAAGTATCAAAATAAAAGTTAATTACATAAGTTAATTACTGCAGAGTTTTAAAAATGAATGCATTGAGCTTTGCTTTAATTTTACAGTTTTATATTTCATAATTTTTATATCCAAGTCCTTTCGAAGTTCAGTAAATAAATGCATTTTTTTGTGGACGGAAACAAATAATGACGGTTTCATTACTTTATCTATTTCTTTGAGAGTTTTCCGACAGAATAGGGCAGAGGAGTTTATTGACCATCATTCTTAATTTATAATCAGAGTTAAATTCATTGCCTATAAAGGCACAAAGGGACTTAAAAACTCTTAAAAACACTTAAAAGTTACCGGGATAAAAAAAAAAAAAAATCTAAACTTAGTTTAGAAGTTTGATGAATAATGCACTCTCCGGAATTAATTTTTAATAAAACGTTCTTCAAGCGACCAGGAAAAAACGGAATTTATTTCATTTTTTTCAAAGAAATCGATCTCTCATGGAGGGAGTTCAACTGCGGTGGTCTCTGAATGGAGGTAAATTTAGCCTATGGGAATAAATTTCGTTCCATGAAAAAATGGTCGTTCAGGGAGGTGGTCGCCTAATGGAGTTGGTCACACACTGAGGTTTCACTGTACCAACCTTTTCGTAATAGCATAAACATCAAATATCATATTTAACTCCGAAACAATAATAAATACTCTTAACTGTATATAATCAAAAAAAAAATCTCATGTAACGGCAAATTAATGTTTTCGAATGTGTCTCCTACGAAATTAAAACTTCCACATATCTTCTCTTATGAGTCAGTCACCCTTTCAAACGAAAGAGATAAAACTTTTTCGTTTTGATCGCTGGCAAAAATAATTTGCAACACAGCATTGAAAGGGAAGAATAAAATATTTACTCATTTTTTTATACACATTTCCCGAACTAATGATTTGCTAAGCATTGTGCGTATAGAGGTCTGCACGGGCTGAAATTTCCAATCCCGGACCCGGCCCGACTCATAGAAAAAAAATTTGGCCCAGCCCGGCCCGTAGAAAAAAAATTGGCCCGACCCGGCACGGAAAAAAAGTTAAAATCTCGGCCCGAGCCTGCCATGGCCCGAGTGAATTTCAACAAAACATTGATTTTTTTTTTTTTTTTGAAGTATTAAAAATCTGAAAAATGCTATACAGTAAGACGGAATTGCATAGAAAAGAAAAAAAAAATGCGTTATAGACAAGTTCCCTTTTTAGCGAGTGTAAATGTATTATATATTCTTTTCTTATGTATTAGTATATTAATTATGCATGGATTAACACGTTAGTGAGTTTAAAACTGGGTTCCGTCACAGGCAGGTTCTTTTTTCACACGTTTTATTATGTTTTAATTTAGCTATATTTTAATAAGCGCAGAAATCTAGTGTTCTTTAAAAAGACTAAGTTTTAATGTTTAAGTGTAGAATAATGGCCATTTAAAAATGTATGCATTTTTTGCAAAAATGTTTGGGTCAGGCCTAATTTTACTGACCTTTGAATGGACCAGGTCATGCTGAGACAATGATTTTCATACGGGCTGGGTCAAAATTAGGACTGAAACTTTAGGACCGTGAAGACTCAGAATGAACCAGCCCGGCTTTGTACAGAAAAAATAAGTTAGGCCCGGCCCGAGCCTTCAGAAAAAAGTATGGCCCGAGCCCAGCCCGAGTTCCGTGAGTGAAAATTTCCCCGAGCCGGCCCGTGCAGATCTCTAGTGCGCATTCATTTGTTAAAAGAATTATATTTAAACCGTTACATGAAGAAATAAAACAGACAATCACTTTTGAACACTCTAACGATCAATCTTTTCCTATACAACATACAACTATTTAGCTAATAATCTTAACATTCCACATATCTACATGGATAAATGCTTAAAATTAAATAAGACTTACCTTTATTTTATGTATTCCATAAAGAATAATTTTAATGATATCCTAATCTGTTAATCCAAAGATGGCGAACGAAAAAGTGATCATTTTTCGTATCTTTTAAGGGTGTCGTCGCCTTGCTGCTCTGATTGGTTAATAAGCAATGCATAAGTAAATCACTCTTTGAGGAGTGAGGCATTTCACTCCTTTCTAGAGAGTGGGAAATTCCACTCTTTAAGGAGTGTATTTTTATAAAATTCAGTCCAAAAAGTGTAAAAATGCCTGTCACTCTTTCAAAAAGTGAGCTTTTCACTCCTCCCAATTTTAGGGTGTACAGTCGTGGAAAAAAAAAGTAAACACCCCTACTAATTCCTCAACAAATTATCGTAGAAGAAAGTTGCTGGTACCGAACGATTGGAAATAAAATCTACTTTTAAATGATGTATATAAAATTTGCTTAGGGGGCCATCTACTTATTAAAACGAACCATAACTTTGCATTTTTCAATAGCAATACACAATTCTGACAGCATAAATGAACTCTACACCCATCAATTAGTCTAAAAACAAATTTTTTTGCAATTCGTACCATAAGTTTCCGAGTAATTAACTATTTTAAAACGAGCGTATTTTAAGGGCTGTATCCAAATTGAAGTTCCATACTCGATTGTTAACCGAGAGAGGCCTCTTCTTGATTAAGGCATCTTTAGCACCACTCAAGCAGTCAATGAAGCCTGCTGGATTACACGACAGCAGAAGAAATTTCAAAATATCTGGTCACTTCTATCATAGACGCCCCTTAAAACATCCTTTTGCCGTTTTTTAAGCATAATTTGAAAACTACTTGGAACAAAATTGTGAAATTTTGGATTTCCATAAAACAGGACTTAATAAAACTAAATCCATCAAAAAAACTGTAGGTTGCAATTCATAATTTTTTCCAATATTAATTCCATAATTCATAATTCATATCATAAAATTATAAAAATCGCAAATTCAACGTATTTATGTTTGGGTATACACTCATTGCCATAAAAATTTGCGCACCAAGAAATAATTATGGGATTGTAACGAAACTTGGCATGAAGGTACATATCAGGCAGATATGCAAATAATTAGATATGCAGCGTGATTGCGCATTGCGTAATGCCACTAGAGGGCGTTGAACTTCATCCTCCTTGGTGTATAAAACTGGTAAGCAGAACTTGTCTGAGTGTACCTTTTCTTTTGCAAAGGAAATGCTGCGGTAGACATGTCGTTACGCAGTCATCGAAGACAATATGAGCAGTTGTCAGAGTTCGAAAGTGGAAGAATCATCGGGATGGTGGAAGCTGGGTGGTCAGCTCGGCGAGTAACTCGTCAAGTAGGCCGTTCTGATTTTACTGTGAGGAGGTGTTGGGACCAATGGAGTGCAGAGACGTCATTTACACGGCAAACAGGCTCGGGACGCCCTCGACAGACTAGTCGTCGAGAAGACCGTTACATCACACGAAACGCACGCGTAGAGCCAACTGCCTCATTGGCCGCTATCCAGACACAGGTAGCACCTTCACTACGGACCCCTGTGTCTTCCCGAAACATCGCAAGCCGCCATGCTGAAGGACATCTGGTATCGTGGCGCCCCTTACGTGTGCTGCCAATGACATCCACCCACCGACGCCTCTGTTTGGAGTGGTGTCGCGCACGACGGGATTGGACTGCAACGGAGTAGAACCAGGTCATCTTCAGCAACGAGTCTAGATTCAATTTGAGCAGCGATAACAATCGTGTACGTGTGTGGAGGCCCCGTGGTGAACGCCTCAATTCTGCCTTCGCTTTACAGCGACACAC
Organism: Maratus speciosus; assembly: GCA_963932465.1. Taxonomy (NCBI): domain Eukaryota; kingdom Metazoa; phylum Arthropoda; class Arachnida; order Araneae; family Salticidae; genus Maratus; species Maratus speciosus. The sequence goes on along the minus strand of OZ010787.1, from coordinate 36,604,787 downwards.
CGCTCCCACTGCTGGTGTGATGGTATGGGGTGCCATTGCTTGCGAAACACGGTCACCCCTAATATTGATCCGTGGCACAATGACAGCCCAGCGGTACGTCTAGGACATCATTCAGCCACATGTGTTGCCACTTGTGGCAGGGCTCCTGGGTCCCATTTTTCAGCAAGACAATGCTCGGCTACACATAGCAAGGATGTCACAAGCCTGCCTCCACTACATTACCACCCTTCCCTGGCCTGCTCGTTCTCCAGATTTGTCACCAATCGAGCATATCTGGGATCATTTGGGACGGCAAGTTGGACACCCTACGAGTTTGGTTGAACTCGAGACGCGTTTACAGCAACTGTGGAACGAGATGTCTCGGGACATCATACGGAATTTTTATGCCTCAATGGCCGCTCGTATCGCATCGTGCATTTGCGCTAGAGGGATTTCCAACAGAGTACTAAAATTTCCGTTTATTTGTACTTTTTTCTGCAATAAATGATCCCTTTTCTTTGGTTTTCTACTCACTAACTTATATCACAGTAGTACATACGCGTGTAAAATTTCGTTTCGTTTGGACGTCTTTTTCTTGGTGCGCAAATTTTTATGGCAATGAGTGTATTAGTATTATTACTACACAAAAAATTAGCACATTAAGAGCATAGTTTCAGGAGATATAAATAAAAATATGAAAATGTAATTTAACATTAGAAGCACTAAATTTTGAATGTTTATAATTCAAAAACTTATCATTCAAATGACTTGAAATTTTGTGTCTAGGCATAGTTTTAACCGAAGTTTTGAAATATCTGGTTAAACGTGGGTATTGCCATTGAAAAAAATGAAGTTTGGGTTCATTTTAATATGTAGATGGCCCCCTAAGCAAATTTTATATACATCATTTAAAGTAGACTTTATTTCCAATCGTTCAGTACCAGTAACTTTTGTCTACGATAATTTGTTGAAATTTAGTAGGGGGTGTTAGCTTTTTTTTCCACAACTGTAGTACGTTTCCCTCAGTTAAACGTTTAAACTCAGTGGTCCCGACCATTTGCCATTGAAAATTAGCTGAGTTATACGTTTTTGACATATACGTTTCCCTCAGTAATACGTTTTGTTTTTTCGTCCCCGAGCGAAATTTTGCCTTACTTATACGTTTTTCAGAATTTTTTTTTTTCGAAACTTTTCTCCCCCTTGCCGACTACCGGTCTAGAGTTTCTGGGAACTTAATTAGCCACGTGCAAAAACGGAATTCTCAAATACTTACCGCACCCTGTAAACAAAGTTTGACTGTATTGCTGGGAGCAAATGCTGACGATACCGATAAGCTACGACCTTTAGTCATTGGAAAATGTAAAAAGCCCCGTTGTTATAAAAATGTAACCACGTTCTTCACGGATTATGACATTATGAGGCAAATCTATAATCGTGAATGGCACGTGCAGCCATGGATAGTTGGCTAAAAACTAAACGTGCATATAGGCAGAGAGAAATACTAAGTTATTCTATTTATGAAACAATGTATGCCCACCAACCCTCAAGCCAGCTCAAGAACATCCGAGTGAACTTTTCCCCGGCCAACTGCACTAGAAAATTGCAGCTCTTAGTTTTGGGCATAATTGCAAAGTGCATTATCGCTCGATTTTACTCCAGTACATTGTGTCATGTCTTGATGCAGAACAAAAGTGCCCCAGGATAATTGTTAGGTCCCAGGTAAGAAACAGTTTCCAACTGAAATGTCTTTTGATAAATGGTTTACATGATTTCAATGATTTCTTTTAAATACTCTCTACGGGTAAATGGTACTATTAATAAAGCTTTTATGATAAAATAAACTTTTTTGTGCACTTTTCTCATGTACCTTTTTTTTACTCATCTTTTCAATTTCTACGAATTTATGTCCTGGTGCATAATACTTAGGAAACTTCAGTTATCTCACGAAAAATGTAACAAACTTGTAAGCGAGACAAAATTTTAACGATATATTTTTTAAAAAGGTCCCAGAGACAAATAATTGAGTTGTACGTTTTACTGAGTTATACGTTTTGTTGTCCGGTCCCGAGCAAAACGTATAAGTGGAGTTCCACTGTAGCTATAATATATAAACAAAATTGAAAATACAACATAGCAACTGTTATCGCGATTGCAAGCATCGACAGTAGATTTTTGTTAATGCATATTCGGTTAATGCGAACAGTAACGTTTCTCCCATCATATTCTAAATAACGTTAAGGACATTGTTTAATGCAGACGAAAAAGGGACTCCTTTGGAAGCTCACACTAACGAGAGTTCATTTTATTATAATTTTCATTTCCTGTGTATTTAGTTTTAATATAGCTTTCAACCCTAAACTAACCAAAACTGCATTTCAATTTTAGTTTAAGTTTTAGGCTCTCAAGATATATATGATAAATAATTATTAAATTTCTCAATATATATATATATACATATATATGAAATCTTTATAACGCAAACCTTAAACCAGAAAACAACGCAAACCAGAAAATAAACATTAGGTTGTGTATATAAAAACATTTTTAAATTATCATTAAACATACCTTGTAAACATGACCAAATACGTCTGAAACTTATTACAGTAGTGTATTTTTATATTGCCCAAAAGTTGTGCAGATTATAAATTTTTGCATTATAAATCATTTTACATGTTGTTAAATTTACTTTATAAACATAGTTGAAATAAATCTGGACCAAATCATTTATGATATTATTCCTTTTAAAAAACATTTTTATCATTAAAATTTTTCCATTAAAAAAACTCTAAATTAATCAGATAAAGATGGAACTATAATGTATCAAATTTAGTCCTCTAGATAATAGTAATTTTTTTACAATACAGAAGCTTCTTAACTGCAATTCATTGTTTACATGTGAGAAGTTGTGCATTATATAGAAAATTGCATTATATAGAATTGCGTTATAAAGACCGTCTATTGTACATATATAAATGAAAGTTATGAAACATATAAATTGTCACATACTTATAAAAGTTGTTTTCAACTTAATTTTTTGCAGAAAATTGCTTACTTTTTGTGGCAAAATTTATTTGTATGCATTTATATTTAAAAAATATACAGTAAACTTCCTCAAATCCGCAAAACTTGGGATCAGATGTTGTGCGGATTTCAGAATTTTGCAGATTTCAGGTCATTGTTTAATTTATATTTTTTAAACAGTAATTTGAATGTAATGATGCAATCAAAATTATAATGAATGCTTACAATATAGTAAAATATTAAAATAATTAAGCAAAATAATAAACTAAAATAATAAAAATTGAGATAATTGAAAAAATAAATTATTAAAAGTAAAGGTCAAGTAAATAATTAATAATGTATAATTAAATATGCATAACATGTATGAAATATGTTTTTCTTGAATTATTCAGTGAAACTTGCCTCATAAAGGTACCCTACTAATTCGCATCCAAATCATAAAATAAGGAAATTTTATTTCAAGTTTAGCCAGACTTAATAGCCAAAAAAGCTTGAATAATACATAAATATATTTGGTAAAAATATTACAATTACCAGTGATATCAGCATCCAGCAATATCTTGAATTTTTCAGACATAAATGTATACTTCCTTCATGAAAAAGCATGCGTTGAGTCATATTAACAAGAATTACATACAGAATGTTATAAAAATAAAAAAAAGTCTGTAATTGTGTCCCTACATCTGAAGTGAATGTTTCATTGTTTACATCTTCGATTATGTGCAGATTTGAAGCGTTTGCGGATTTTAGGGTTGCAGATTTGAGAGCGTCTACTGTATATACAATTGAACAAGTATAATAAGAATCTATATTTAAAAAAAAAAAAAGAGAGCAAATAATTTTAAATGCACAGTTATTAAAAATGATTTTTTTCTTAGTTAAATATTTCTGACGATTACCATTTGATTACATTAAAATCGAAATTATGCTAATAAACTATTCAAATTTTATATTAAATTTTCAACCTTGCCATTTCTATTAATTGGTATTATTGTGATAATTTTGTACATGCATTTTCATTTTTAAAAAGAGAAGTTGCATTCACCTCTATTACAGAAAAGTCGCATTAACTATCTTAACAAAAGTTAGAATAAGAGAACTTGCATTTAATTATCTTTGCTTAAATACTTTGGTACTACTTGATTATCCCATCGACCAAAAAATTATCGCCAAACTATAAGATTAAATGCCAATAATGGATGATTGTAAATGTCACATTCACTTGACACTAAACACGTTATACGTGTTTGTTGCGTCACCAAGTGATTTTTAATTCGACGTTTTATTTGTATTTTTATTAATCCTTTGCTAATTTATGTGTTTAAATAAAAATTGTCAAATTTGTGTAACTTGGCAAATAGTTTGACGAAATTGGTTGACGGGATAATAAAGTACACTGTAAAAAAAAATTGTTTTTTTAAAAGTATAATACTGGCAGCTGGGGTGCCAGTTTAAAACTGTAAAATTAACAGAAATACACCGTACAATTAGCAAGTAATGTATCGTTAAGCAGTAATATACTGTTTAATTCATTTATACGAAGGTATATTGCTGCTTATTTTACAGCATAATAGTGGCACCGCCGCTGCCAGTATTCTGCTCATTTTACAGTATAATACTGGCACCGCCGCTGCCAGTATTATACTGTAAAATCAACAATTTTATTTTGCAGTGTAATACCGATACTTCAAGACCCAGTAGCAGAAAATTATCGAAGTGGCTGCGACAGATACTTCAGTGGCAGAAAATAATCTGCAGGTAAAACATTTTACAATTGAAGCGCTAATTAATCAAACAATCACTTACCTATAACGTCCTTATGCATATGCATTTTATTCATTCTTATTAATAATAATCTTAAGTTTTTGTATTAAGTAATAAAGAGCTACACATAATATAAAGCGAAATAAAGATTAAATGGAAAAAGAATCTGAAAAAGAGAAATAAGTAAATCCGCGACGCCCGTCTTCCGTCTTGAACTTTCTGCTACCGGGCTTCAAGGAATATCATTAATGAATATCAATTAGGTATGATTTTGCCGCAGAAAAGTATAATTAAAGAACATATAACAGGGAGATACAAATATGCATAGATTTGATATGCATTTTAGGCTGAATCCCAGAACAGCCGAGACACTTGGCATCGTTCAATTTGGCGACGCGATAAATGAATTTATGTTGTTATCAGTTCGTTTCGTAAATTCTTTCCCCGCCTACAGTGGTTTGATCTTGAATTTGGATCGGTTTAATGGGACTGGTTGGTTTGTTCTGTATTGGATGGTTACGCCTACCTGAAAACTTTTATTGACAATTAGCTCAGCGGTGTTTTGACAACTCAACTCCGCATGTTTTATAATTTGTGTAGAAGGGAGACATTTTGTATTGTTTTGTAATTGTAAAATTAAAATGACGGCAAGGCAAAGTTTGATATTGTTCGTATTAGTTTTTTTTTCTGTTTTTAGTTGTAAAATTTGCAAAAGTTAAAGTCTGTGTAATTTAATTTGAAATTGTGAGTATTTGTTCTTTATTTTTTTCATTTTTGCTGGAAAGTTTAATGAAGTTTGCCGACGACTGGAAATTTACGAAATTATGGCAATGGAGGATATTCCATCTACGTCGTGATCACTTGGTCAAGACAAAAAGGTCTAGCGTAAAGAAGGGAAAGCTCCGTACACGTAATGTAAATCTCCGCTAGCCAATGAAACAGTTCATGGGGGAAATCTGTAGTAGTTTACCGTTTCCCTTCTTATCAGTTAGAAGTTCCTTGGGTAAATTACCGGTACCAGGTGACTTTTTAACAGCCTTGAACCCATATTTAGAATATTCTCCATTCAACATTTTTCAGAGTTGGGTTTCAAAAAAGGAGATGTCTGTTAAGGTATGTTAATAATTTTATGCATATTTTTGTAATGTTTTATATTAGCCGTTTATTGTATATTTCTCATGTATGCGGGCCTTACGAGTTTTGTACATTTTTGAGATTGCTACACAGCTAGAATTGCTGAATCCAGAGATTTTTTTTTCGGGATATGAACGCGTAGCGTTCATACGTTCGTTTACAAATTGCCGCTTACGAGTTTCGTGCATTTTTGAGATTGCTGTATAGCTAGAATTTCTGAATCCAGTGATGTTTTTTTTCGGTAAATGAACGCGTAGCGTTCATACGTAGTTTACAAACTGCCGCTTTAAGGAGTTTCCTGCGTTTTTCAGATTGCTGCAAAACTAGGTTGCTGCATTCAGTGATATATATATATATAAATTTATTTTTCATGAACGCGAAGCGTTCATACTTTCGTAAATTAGAAATGAATAGTTGAATGTTTACTCTGATATATGTAGGTACTCTAAAAGATTGAAATGACGCAATGATTTTTTTCAGAAAGTTGTTGAGAAATGAAAATTTTAATTTTTAAATCATTACTCTGATTTAGAAAGGTAGTTTAAATCGTTTGTTTTATTTTGAATCTTATAAAAATTATCTTTCCTGTGTTTTCTAATACGTCATTATTTAAAAATGTTGCATTTCCCATGATTCTAGGATGATGACGTAGTAGAAAACAGTCTGGCGGCAGTCAAGAAAGCAGACCAATCACGTCAGTTTTCAGGTTGGCGTACGTTGGCGCGTGTCAGAAAAGTCGCCAAATGGGGTGTCTCGCCTGTTCTAGGATTGTGCCGAATTTTATTTTATAATGATGCCTTATTCAGAAATAGTTAAAGAAAACTTACCAATTTCCGAATTTAATTCCTTAAAAGTTTTATGTAGAACTGAACTTCGTCTGCTGGATGTTTGGAGTATCTTTTTAGCTTTCATTTATTCATGCTGGGACTTTTTGGATCCCATAATTTGCACATACAAGACATAATAAATAAAATAACTGAAGATACAAAAATCAAATCAATTCAAAATGAAATTTAATATAAATGATCTCATGTAGCATTAGGGAACTTTAATTATCTTTACATTTGACCTAAACAAATTCAAAGAAATTAAGGTACTTCTCCATTATCCCGTCGGCCACTTTTCATAAGAAATATAAAAAAAAATACTATCGTATTGTAACAAACTGTATGTAATGCCAATAAATAAATGGAAGAATGACGCCATTGGAATCTCTCCCCATGCATAGTTCCATATATTAGGTTGAGCAAAATGTTCTGGGAAATTTTTAATCTAATAGTTATCAGAATTTGTAATGTATATAGGAGTACTAGTGGTATATCTATACGAGACGTGGCTCCATCCGATTATGGCCTCTTTCGATCAATGCAACACTTTTTCAAGGGCCGTCGATTTTAATCCTTTAAGGAAGTTGAATAAGCATGTCAAGAGTTTTCTGATTCCAAGGAGCCACCACGGTACTTCCAGCAAATCCGGAATCTGGCAGAACGATGTCGGAAAGTCGTGGACTATATGATGGTCTCTACTTTGAAGAATAGTCCTTGTTGCTTTTCTTGTTAATTTGTACATAACAACGCAGCTTTCACAAATTTCCCAGAACTTTTTGCTCAACCTAGCAATAGATCAGTTTCAATTGACGTCACAAACATTTACCAGCCGAGAGGGGTAGTTAAGGAAAATAATGTAATAAATGAATATCCAAGTTCTTTATTTCAGTTCTCAGTAATGGGTCGTAAAACGTACTGTTTAAAATTACTGGTAGTTAACAATTTAGTAAATGCAGCTTTTCTGATTTTTTTTAATTCAAATGTTAGTATTCTTTCTTTTTGCTTATTAGGTGTCTACAATATTTTGGCGATATTTTTTTTTATGGAAAGTGGAGAAGTACCGAAACTAATAATGAGTTTAATCATCCAGTTCCCATTGCAATGGAAATTAATATTCACAATAAAAATTACAAAATAAAAATGATATGTCTGAAACATTGCATTGTTTTATTTATTCTTGATCTTAAGATCATGTACACTTGCAAAACTAACAAAATACATAGGATGGATCAAGAATTTGAAGAAATGAGAGATTGCATAGGGTTGGAGGCCCATTTAGGTAGGTACCAGCGGCTCCACCCCTCCGGGGCCTCAGTTCACGAGGTAAGCCAGATAGCGATGGCCCGAGGTCGATCCCAGTGCCGGTCTACGGGCCGGATGGTGTCGCTGAACAAAGACTAGCTAATGTGGTAGGATCCCATCCACCAATTGAGTAAGAGAGAGCCTGAGAGGAGAGAAGCGGGCTTTGTAGAACAGGGTCTCGGTGACTCACTGGGAACAACGGGGCTCGCGGGATCGCCATGCAGGGTCTCCCGAAGCAACCGAAGGGTGAAGATTTCGGGTAGCGCCTGATGTATTTTCTGCGCCTGGTGGCTCATCCCGCCGGGATTCCTGTAGCTGGAGAAGTTGTGAGCCGACCCTAACGTGAGTAGGGTTTGGTGGTGCCCTCGTCAAAAGGGAGCGGTCTCAGAGGGAGGCCAGTGTGGCTCTGGTTGCCCGATGTCGTGCCGTAAACCCTAGGAGGGGGTCGGCCGGTGGGTCCAACCATTGAACGCTGTCCCCGCAGGGAACGGGCCGGAAGATCTTCGACTAACGCGGCGGCGCTTCTAACCTTGGGCAAACTCTTGGTCCGACCTAGGTCCTATGTGTCTGTGCGCTACTCCAACACAAAAGTTTAGAGGACTTGCATCTTTATTATGAAATATCTTTTAATGGAGGGCCGTGAACAGTATAGAGATACGGGGAAAGTTTCGATAACTGCCGAATGGGCAGACGCCCCACAGCGGGGCTTGATTTTGGTTTACATGGCTCAACGTCAGGAGCAAGAGTGTCTGAGATTTTGTTACCAACACTTACAGATTGGCGAACATTAGTCAACCATATGTATGATGTTTGGCGTAAAACAAATTGGATAGACAAAACAATCATGGAGTTATACATTGAGTTAAAAACTATGCCATGGCGGGCCCCTTTAGGGTTACACTAAATAACATTCCAGCGGTAAGCAGGGAGGCTTAAAGAAATAGGAACACGTGATTTTATATGCACGTTACTGATATAACGACAGCTGAAAATTAGTCAGCAAAGGGGCATATGGTTTTGAATACTAATGCAAGCCCAGAGGCTGGGAAAATATGCATTACGTATCGTCGGCTGCTAAGCGAAATATTCACTTGTATTTTGTTCTTTTACTTTATTTCAATGGAAAATATCTGCGATTAAGATCTTTTTCTATCCGTGTGAACTTGAAAGAGAGAAAAGGAACCGAGATAAATGATGTCTGCATTTAAAAAGAATTTTAAAAAGTAAAAGCGAAACTTACAGTAGTGAGAGGGGGGGGGGAGAGAATGAATAAAGACACATGAAATTAACTATAAAATGTCAAATTTAAACTAAATATTTTATTTGAAGGGGGGGGGGGGGGGAGAATAATGACAATTTATAATAAACCAGTAAGGTTAAAAGTTGATTTTTTGAGGGGAGAGGAGGAATAATGAATATATAACGGTAAAGCCGTTATAGCCGCGTCCAGTGGCGAAGATTTAGCGGTGTCTCAAACTAATTTTAGAACGCAACAGGTAACGGTCGGTCGCTGCACGGGGTCAGGAGCATTCGTGCTTGGGTATCCTCGACGGCCGTGAGGTAATGTAGCGGGGGCCGGGCTCTTGTCGGTCTCCCACGGCTTCTCCACCCTCGGGTGGAGTCGAGTTGTGGGGAACCGGTGGGACTCCGGACCCTCCAAACCCCTATCGAGGCGAGGTCTATCCCGTCTAGGAGAAACTTTTCGTGCTCTCCTGGGGCCACTAACGGCACCTAGTCTGGGCTCTCTTGACTCCCAGCGTCGAGCCGCGAGGGGTTCCGCAGGCTGATCGGAGAGATTAGGCGAAAAGCCCCTACGAGGCGATGTCTTTGTCGTCAGAAGAGGAGTTCCTTTGTCTCCTCGGGGTCCGTTAAAGGCGCCTGCATGATCCCCTGAGCGAGGCGTCGTCTGTAGCGACAGGAGGGATTTTCCCCGTCCCTCCGGGGCTTCTCAGTTAGGGGCACCTCTCCATCCCATCGGTTGGCTCGCATAAATGTGTTTGCCGGAAAATGGTATTTGATCTTGTGAGCCCTCCGTAAAGTAACTCCAACTCGGGAAACCTCATGCAGGTTCGTGGGCTCGACTCCTTTATAGGTGTTCAGTTCCTGTGGGTTGTCGGGGCGTACCGTGTCGGAAACCAAGGGGAGGGAACATTTGGGTGATGAGGATTGTCGTATGCGACCAATTTATCTCTCTTTTGGGAATAACCGGCATAACGTGCGTTGGGCAGTGCGCCGGTCTGACCGGAGTTTTTGTAAGGGGTGGCCTTGGCGGTCATTCCTGGTGGCGACCTGGACGCGCCGCAGGGTTTGGCCTCCGGGTCGTCCCGAGCAGGGACAAATGGGCCTGCAAGGACCTGGGACCGGGAGATGGACCCCAGTCTTACCTTTGGAATAAAAATTCAATTAATGCAACATCATTGTTTAAATCATAACAGCAACGGAAGAGTTGAAGTCAGAATTTCTTGCGCATGCGTACTGGTAATTCCGCTTATGTGGATGGTTCATCAGGCTTCTGGCGTTCTCCGAACGTACGCCTGCGAACGTCCAAATTATGCCGTGTAGAGGATCTGACGGTTATAGGACCGTCCGGCTCTATAAAGGACATCCGGAGGCAGTCTTTAGTTGTATGGGATTGAACTGATTATACGTTATTTACATTAACAATAATATTTTTATTTTATCGGTAAGAAAGTAAAAATGCGTAAATTTTAAATAACTATTGTAACGATTGTTTAAGACATTAAACTTCATAAATTAATTAAACATCGGTTGTACAAATTTTCCTACCAAATGAAATATTTATGAAATTTTCTGGGACTTGTGGAATGCAATATTTCGTATATTTTTATATTATACCATTGCTTTATGTAGTTTAAATCCAATTATATCATATTTATTTGATATATAACATTCAAGACGAAATTGTTTGCTTGTTTTTCGTTACGCTTAAATCGTTCACTCATCATGTACGAATATATATACAGGGTGTCTCAAAAGGTCGTTTACAAACTTAACATGCTGGTCTGTCATATCATGAGGAACAAGATTTACATAGGAACTTGTGTTCGAAATGCAAACTTTGACCGCTAGAGGACGATGAGTGCAGGTATGGAGGGGAAGAAAGGAAGAATATCGAAAGAGGTATTAATAGGAATTTTATAAAAGAATATGGTTAAATTTACAGGTGTCTAAATTCCTTCCATTCGCCGCAATTCATGCTTCACAACGTCGACGCATGGATTCACGGATCCGTTCAAAATAGGCAGGTGTGTCACGGACACATGCCGCCGCTTCCACGATCCTGGTGACGAGATACATGTCCGATGTTACGGGCGTTTCGTACACTATGGGCTTCATGTGTCCCACAGATAGAAATCCAGGGAAGTCAGGTCAGTGGATCGCGGTGGTCACGAGACTGGTCCCGCATCTGGCAATCCAGCGATTAGGATATGTCCTATCGAGGTATTCTCGCACAGTATAGCTAAAATGAGCAAGCGCTCTATCATGCTGAAACCAGATGTTTCGGCGTGTAGCGCGGTAACGCCACCCACCAGATCCGGCAAGACTCTTTCTAAGAAAATGCGATAGGTATACCTGTCGAGGCGCTGAGGTAGTAGGTAAGGGCCAATTAACATGTCACCGATAATACCAGCCAAAACTTTTACGGCGAAACGTTGTTGACGTGCATGGGCACGTGTAGTCCTTGGGTTTTCATGCGCCCATATGTGCATGTTGTGCAGGTTCAGGACACCGTCCTGTGTAAAACAGGATTCATCCGAAAACAAAATCCACGATGGAAAATCCGGCTGTGCGACCCGTTTTTGCAAATACCAGCAAACCAGTGGGAATGCAACGCGTTGGGGATAATCGTCAACGCGCAATGCCTGTCATCTTTGTAAGTGGTAGGGGTGTTGCGTGTCCTCATGCAGTGTGCGCATAATGCTGGAACGATGTACGCCCAAGACGCATTCGCTTGATCGGAGACATGTTTGCCGGTACACGTCGAATTCCTGTAGCACGGTTTCCTCTACGACAGGCGTGCGTGTAGTGCGTTCTTGACTGCTGTGGCTACGTACTTGGAAAGCTCCTATTTCACGCTAAATGATTTGCAATTGTCCAAACAGAACATGACTTGGCTGACGTCTGCTTAGGAAGCGCTCAAAGTACATCAGTACCGCGGCTCGTGCACTTCCATCCGCGGCGCCATATACGTAATACATATAGGCCAATTCTGCGTTACTAAACCGATTCATCCTTCTCCTGCAACGTCCTCGCCTGAAATGATTACGCTTCCCAATCTCCCGTAAACCTGCGCTCATCGCCTTCTAACGATCGCAGTTTGCATATTTAACACAAATTCCTATGTAAATCTTGTTTATCATGATATGACAGACCAGCATGTTAAGTTTGTAAACGACCTTTTGAGACACCCTGTATATACACTGGTGGACAAATGTTAAGGACCAAGAAGAAATGTACAGGTAAATGAGAAACTACGTCAGATTGTGGGTCAAGAAGCAAACAATAGTATTAACAGAATGTTACACACGATTTAATATAAAAATTTTGTTGATAGGATGTATGCAGGGTATTACCAGAGATTCTTTTTCTGAAACATGAATATTGTCCGAAAACATGACTGTACAAAGAAAGCAAAATACTCACAATTAACAATCGTCAGTGCCATATCAATAAGGAATGTGGCCACCGTGTAATGTGAGACAACTTTTAACACGGCGTGGCATACTCAGAACAACATGATTCAGTAGCTGTTGAGGCAAGTTGCCCCATTCCTTCTTCACTGCACGGATGAGGTTTTCCTTGTTTGTGGGAGGAAATTGTCGAGCAGCAGTACGTCTCCCCGAAACACCCCTTACATTTTCAGTGGGATTCAGGTCAGGGGATCGTGCTGGCCAGTCTATGCGATGGATATCTTCGGCCTCAAGACAATCTTGTACAGACTGTGTGCGATGACAAGGTGCGTTATCGTCCATAAAACTAATCATTTCGCCAACAGCACCTCGGAAAAAGTCGAACATGTGGAAGCAGGACGTCTTCAATGTATCGTCTACCGGTCATGGACCCTTGGTCAAGCACATAGAGATCCCTGCGACCATTGAATATGATGCTTTCCCACACCATGAAACTTGATGTCGCATATCGATCTCTTTCTAGAATAATTTCGCGACAGTAAGCACTACCAACCTCGCGCCATATCAGTTTACGTCTACAATCAGACGATAGACTGAATCTACTCTCATCTGAGAAGATCAAGGTAGACCAGTCGTCATCAGTCCAATTGCGATGCATACAGCACCACTGCAAACGGGCGCTACATTGGCGTCTCGAGAATGAGACACACAACAGCTCTTCGGGCGTATAGTCCACCCTTTTTCAAACATCTTGCAACCGAATGGAGGATATTCCAAATATGGGTTCGAGGCTGAAAAAAGTCACGTGTTACCGGTAATTTACCCAAGGAACTTCTAACTGATAAGGAGGGAAGATACTACTGCTTTGCCTCATGAACTGTTTCATTGGCTAGCGGGGATTTACATTACACGTCTACGGAGCCTTCCCTTCTTTACGCTAGAAGTTTTTACCTTGACCACGTGATCAAAACGGAGATGGAATATCCCCCATTCCGCGATATTTTAGTTCCTGTGGCAGCACAAAATTGATTTGCTAATTGACTAGCTGTGCCGCTGCTATTCCTTTTTGCCAAAATAACAATGTAGTGATCTTCTTGGGAAGTCGTACTGCTAGGATGACCTCCTCCCGTGCACCTAGTACATGTTCCACTCTTTTGGAATGCCGCCCATAGCCTAGAAACAATTCTGTGTGCGAGGCTAAATTCACGGGCAACATCTCTCATTTTGCGTCCTTCTTCCAACTTTCCGATTATTCTACCACGAGTAATATCTAAATGATGCCTCGAAGACATGTTCAAAATTTCAATGTTCAAGCTTCACTCCATCACCTTCAATTTTTATATCTAATGACAACTCACAGCACCCGCCGATTGCCTAAAATCTCTTATCTCTGCTGTCACGTGATCCACAAAAACGGAAGTACAAAATTTGCATAAGTTTCACAAAACAGAGTACATCCCGCATTCATGCAAATTTACACGTGCTGCTGCGGATCTATTTCTAACTGTAATCGTTTAAAATAACAGTGGTCCTTAATTTTTGTCCACCAGTGTATATCCGTGCATGAACATAGAATAGATATTAGATATAAAGAATAGAATATCTATTCTATGTTCATGTATCGATGTAAGATTCTGTTGAAAACGTAAACATGCAATATTAAAAAAAGAAAGATCACAATAAGGTAGATGCTCAATGACAAAAATATTACAAGGATCGGAAGTTTCTTCCCCATTGTCACTAAAGGCGCTGCGATCGCAATCGCATTACCATTTACTACTGCGTTAAGAATATAGTGCTGGAATCCGCTATCCAAACAGCGCTAAAAAGTTGTATCCCTTAAAAGTGCAATGATGCTGAAATCCAAGGAGCCAATCGCAGCGACATCTGCGATATATTTTCAGACCTTTGAGGAGGAATTGAATAGAGGACGAATATCTTTGTTCCATCTGCCAAACCCTGAAGCACTCATGTCGGAGGTCTCATCGCTAAAAGGGTGTCGTCTTTTGGCGGTGATCCCTTTCTTGGAAATCTTCTGTTTTCGGTCTCGTGATAAAAGAAACGCTCCAAAATGAACGCAGACGAAATAAGTCTTATGGTGGGTGCGGGAAAAAACTTTTTGGCGCGCATTCTCCCCACCATCACGTGATGGTGGGAAGCATGATATGTGCTTCAAGAAAAGGTTGCTATTTCAACGTCCGGTTATATTAGAAGTCTATGGTCCAGGCCAAATCATCTTAGAGTCTTAGAAAATATCCTGCAGATGTCGCTTTGATCGACTCATCAGATTTCAGCATCGTTTGATATTTAAGATTTAATATTTTTACACTTTTTTAAGTATTACTTGGATAGCCGCTTTCCACACTATATATTCTAGACGCTCTACCATTACGCTCGATGGGAGTGTCCTATCTTGTATGTTTATCTATGGACTGTGCGGAGATAGACGTTTTTGTTCAATTAAAAAATTAAAAAAAAATTAATGTGACACAATAAAGGCGAAAAACTTCTAAATAACACCATAAAATTAAGAAAATGCATTAGGCTTTTCGAAAAACTTTGTCTGTTTTCTCAGGCACAAATAAGAGATGCTACGATTTTAAGTGCAGGAGCAAGACTGAAAGGAAGTGGAAGGGAAAGGAACAAGTTTAAGAAAACAGCTATTTCCTTTCAGTCTTGCTCCTGCCTTTCAAGTGTTAGCATGTATTATTTGAGCCTGAAGAAGAAAGACAAAGTTCTTTTGAAAGGCCTGGCGCATTTCTTAATTTTATGATATTATTAAGAGTTTTTTTTTTCTTTATTGTTTTTGTCCAAACTATGGAAAACCTACATTCCAGACTGAGGTGACTTCCACCGTTCTACAATAATAAACATTTTTTAATTAACAAGTAGGCGACAGATGGCGCCACATACGCTACTTTGAAAAGACCTTTTGGAACAGAAGAGAAGAGAGGCAGTTGTGAACTGATCGTCGCTGTTGTTGCACGCGCTAAAAAACGATCGACTCCACCGCTTATACAATGTGCATGGCACATGGAGAAATTCTTATCTGTTAACTTATTTTTTTATTTGTAATTTCTAATTAAATGAGTGTGTAAATTAGCAAGCTTATTATTAAGTCTGAAGTACGCACTGCTATCATTATGATAGATTTATAATTAAACGAGATTAAAACGGATTGAATATCCGTAGTGAGGAGCTCGATCTAATGACATCCTCAACTGGTGACTGGACTAAAACAAGCCCTTCTGATCGCTTATGATGGAAGTTTACCAGGTGTGCAAAGCTGCAAAAATCAACGGTATGTGCCATTTTCTGTGTTAATATGTGGTATTCTCTGGCCAACTTATTTAATTTATTAATGATTTTATATAGTTAAAATTTTTCGAGCCCAACGTCCTTAATGTTCAAAATATTATTGCTAAATTGTGTATTTATTTAATTAGTGCTCTATCTATCATTTATTGCCCAATTACACTTTCACAATGCCTGATGATAGTATTGCTGCTCCGCCAGAAAATCTTGCTAGGGTAGCTGTTAAAATTCCTCCCTTATGGAAAAGTAATATTTCGGTATGGTTTGTACAAGTCGAAGCAAATTTTGCCGTCGAACAAGTAACAAACGACGTTACAAAATATAATTATTTATTATCTGCTATCGATACTGATACTTTAAGTGCAGTAACAGATTTAATTCTAAATCCGCCTCAGGATGATAAATATACTGCTTTAAAAGATAGACTAATTAAAGAATTTTCTGATTCGCAGTCTCAGCAAATTCGTAAATTACTTTCCGAATTTGTGTTAGGTGATAAAAAGCCTTCTGTTTTGCTGCGGCAAATGAAAGAATTAGCGCAAAATTCAGTTTCCGAAGACTTTCTAAAAACAATTTGGCTAGAGCGTTTGCCGACACATACACAAGCGATTTTGTCAGTTTCAAGCGCTGCTTTACAGGAACTAGCAATCTTAGCTGACAAAATAAATGAAATTAAATCGGAATCTGCTGTGTATGCCGTTTCTAAACCCGTTGAAACTTCGCAAAGCGAACAAAACGCAGTCTCAAAATTACAAACGCAGATCGACCAATTAACACTGCAAATTTCAGAATTATCCAAAAATGTGTTTAGGCGATCGATGTCTCGCGGGCGGCCGCATTACAGAGAAAGGCACTATAGTCAAAATAGACGGTTCAGGAGTGCCGATCGTAAACAAGATTCATCTGATTCATCCTCTGGTTTATGTTATTATCATCATAAATTTGGGAGTGAAGCAAAAAAGTGCCGCGAACCTTGTACTTTTAACGAAATTCAAAAAAACTAGTGGCCGCTGCTAGGTCAACAAGCGAAAATACCCTTGGCGTAGCAGCATTAGAACAATGTAGATTACATGTTTTTGATAAAAACTCTGGTTTAAAATTTCTAATTGACAGCGGTAGTGATATTTCTTGTATCCCCGCCTCAAAGCAGTTAAGTAAACAAAACCCTTCTAATTATCTTTACGCTGCAAATAATTCCAAAATTCCTGTTTATGGAAACAAACTCATGGACCTAAATATTGGCTTGAGAAGGAATTTCAGGTGGTCATTCGTTATTGCAAATGTCTCTTGCCCTATAATTGGAGCCGACCTTTTAAGACATTTTGCTTTGCTTGTAGATTTACACAAATTCCGATTAATTGATTCTGTAACTGGATTGTCCACTAAAGGTGAACTCACTTGCACAACTCAGTCCCAAATTAAACTGATTTCTGAAGACATGGCTTTTAAAACTATATTTGAAGAATTCCCAGACCTCTTAAACCCCATTCCAAATTTTAAGAAACCAACATGCCATGACACAGTTCATCACATAGAAACTACGGGACCTCCACTTTATTCCAAACCTCGCCGCTTACATCCAAAAATTTTAAAGGAAGTTAAAAAAGAATTCCAATATCTTATGGATGAGGGTATATGTCGCCCTTCAAAATCTCCATGGGCATCCCCTATTCATGCTGTACCAAAACCGGATGGTTCTTACAGAGTTTGTGGTGATTATCGACGGTTAAATTCAGTAACTCTTCCGGATCGTTACCCAATACCTCACATTCATGATCTTACAAATATTCTCCATGGAAAGAAAATTTTTTCAAAACTAGATATAGTCCGCGCTTATTTTCACATTCCTGTAAATGAAAAAGATATCCCTAAAACGGCAGTAATAACTCCTTTTGGAAGCTTTGAATTTCTGTATTTAAACTTTGGGTTAAAATGTGCAGCAAACACGTTTCAAAGATTTATTAACGAAGTTCTTTACGATCTTCCATTTGCTATCGCTTATTTAGATGACATTTTAATTTTTTCGGAAAACGAATCTGAACACCTAGAACATATACGAGCTGTTCTGAGCAGACTTTCTAAATACGGACTAAACATAAATGTTTCAAAAAGTGTTTTCAAACAAACTAATGTATCATTCTTAGGGCATGAAATTTCTCCAACCGGAATTCGGCCTCTTCAATCCAAAGTTGAAATTATTAAGCAATATCCGCGACCAGAAACTCTTTTGGAACTTCGCAAATACATTGGATTATTCAATTATTTTAGACGTTTTTGTCGCAATGCTGCAATTATTCTCGCACCCTTAACAGATTTGTTGCGAGGAGCCAAAAAGAAAGATTCAACCCCTATTGATTGGTCTGAAAATGCTATAAATTCTTTTGAAGCTTCAAGAAAAGCCTTAACTGACGCAACTCTAGCATTTCCTACAAACGATGGCCAATTAGTGCTTCATTCGGATGCTAGTGATTTTGCTATTGGTTCTACATTAAGTTTAGAAACAGAAAAGGGCCTAAAACCACTTTCATTTTTTTCCAGACGTCTAAATGAAACACAATTAAAATATTCTAGTTTTGATCGTGAGTTGTTAGCGATTTATGAATCGGTTAAACATTTTAGACACTTTTTGGAAGCCCGTCAGTGCACCATCTACACTGATCACAAACCTATTGTTTATGCATTTAAAAAAAGAACTGATAATTACACTAACCGACAAAGTCGGTGGTTATCATTTATATCAGAATTCACCACTGATATACAATTTGTAAATGGAAACCAAAACACGGCAGCAGACGCACTATCTCGAATTAATGAAATACAAATGCCTACTCCTATAGATTACAACAAGTTAAGTATCGAGCAAAAAGAGGATGCAGAACTTAAAGACCTTATGCAAAGCGGTCAATCCAGTTTGGAACTCAAATTAATCACCCTTCCTAATTCTACAACAGAAATTTATTGTGACATTTCTAGAGGCAAAGCACGCCCATATTTAACCCCTAACTTTAGAAAACAGGCATTTTGGAATTTACATGCACTTTCCCATCCTGGAACTAAAAGTAGTGTAAATCTATTGCGACAAAGATTTATTTGGCCTTCCCTAGCTAAAGATTGCCGAACTTGGGCTCGTGAATGTTTGGATTGTCAACGCTCCAAAATCACTAGGCACACGAAAACTGAGTTGGGAAAATTTGACCTTCCAACAGATAGATTTTCACACATACATTTAGATATAATTGGGCCTTTACCAGAATCAAATGGTAAAAGGTATTGTTTAACTGTAATTGATAGAGCAACACGCTGGCCAGAGGCATATCCACTAAGTGACATAACGGCACAATCAGTTTCATTTGCACTTCTCTCCGAATGGATTGCTCGTTTTGGTTGTCCTGAAAAGATCACCACTGATCAAGGCCGACAGTTTGAGTCTGAACTTTTTAAACAATTAGCTCAACTGCTAGGTGCTAAAAAGTACCGATCATCCCCATACCACCCACAGAGTAATGGGATTATTGAAAATTGGCACAGGCCCCTAAAATGTGCATTAAAAGCTAGACGAACTGAAAAATGGACCGAGGTACTACCAACAGTGTTACTTGGGTTTCGTGCTGCACTGAAAACAGACCTAAAAGTTTCACCAGCAGAACTTGTTTTTGGGTCTGCACTCCGACTGCCTGGGGATTTTTTTGACGACAATTCCCTTATTAAAAGCCCTGAAGAATCGGTCCAGCGATTAAGGAACATTTTCCAGGATTTCAAACCACTGCCAACAAAGTCCCATCATCGCATAAAACCTTTTGTATCACAGGACCTCAACACGTGTACCCATGTATTTGTGCGCCACGCCGGTATGCAACAATCCCTCCAACCACCTTATGATGGACCTTTTGAGGTCATCCAGCGAGGTGATAAACTTTTTAAAATAGCCATAAAAGGTAAAATTGTCAACATTTCACTGGATAGACTGAAGCCGGCCTTCTTAGTGAACGACGCACCTACCCCTGAATCAACAGCCTCCATCCCTGAACCCTCAACCTCTGAGACAGGGGCTTCAACTTGTGACTCGGAACCGTCTCGTACCACACGATCTGGCCGAACTGTCCGATTTCCAGATCGTTTAGTAGAACATTGACATATCGTTTGCACTAGGAAGGGGGTGCTGAGGTGACTTCCACCGTTCTACAATAATAAACATTTTTTAATTAACAAGTAGGCGACAGATGGCGCCACATACGCTACTTTGAAAAGACCTTTTGGAACAGAAGAGAAGAGAGGCAGTTGTGAACTGATCGTCGCTGTTGTTGCACGCGCTAAAAAACGATCGACTCCACCGCTTATACAATGTGCATGGCACATGGAGAAATTCTTATCTGTTAACTTATTTTTTTATTTGTAATTTCTAATTAAATGAGTGTGTAAATTAGCAAGCTTATTATTAAGTCTGAAGTACGCACTGCTATCATTATGATAGATTTATAATTAAACGAGATTAAAACGGATTGAATATCCGTAGTGAGGAGCTCGATCTAATGACATCCTCACAGACTGTACTGTACTCGCTTGGACAAGTTCAATTATACATTTGAGACAAGTTAACAAGTATTAGCGTGGCGATAATGGCAAAGATGCTTGGCAATCCTCTTTTGTCCAGAATCGTCTCAATTAAATTTTAAAGCCTGTGTATTGCCACTCTCATATAGAGGTACTCATATAGATTGAAAAAAATCAATTGAGATTTTATTGAAAAAAAATTACAAATCTTTCATTGTAAAACTTTCTCAAATGATATTAAAATGCCGGGTTTTATGGCTTCTATAGGTCAAACTGGTATATCCAAAATACTGAAACACCTTTCAGTACTATGTTCTATATAAAGGTACTCTAATGGCGATTAGCGTCCTATGACATGTGACCGAAAAACAATTTTGGCGGCTTTTGAAATATTTTGTGCTCCGTTAAATTGGCAACGACAATCTTACGTTGCTATCAAAGACCATAATCCACTATGTTTATAATAGTTGATACAAAATGATTGCTCACGAGAGAAAATCTCGTTTTTTGTTATTGTTATATTGTATAATTTTAAAAATAGTTACTATCTTATGATCATATAAGGTTTAAGGGGCATGCTCCATGAGGTAGGTCTAGTTTACTCCTTGAAATCATAATTTATAAACTTATGTGAGTGGCGTGCATTTTCCCACTTTTTTTTTTTTGGCACGTAAAACTTTTACTATGTTACTTCAATTTCGCCGGGAACATTGACTGGCAGTTTTGCGATTGTTACTTGTCAGAAAGCTTTGTTTTCTAGATCACTGATAGCGGTGTATTACTCATAGATTCCCTTTTTTTCTAAAATTAGATTGTCTGATTTAAATGTATTACATTTTTATACATAGTGTACAAATAGTTTGGTTTTTGTTTATATGATACATGACATAATTGACTAACATGTATTTTAATTACCGATGCATGATGTTGGTTTCGTAAATATTTTATGGTGTTCATTGCGATAAAAAGCTTAAAAAATATTTTTATTGATATCGTTAAATTCAGTGCTCCCTTAAGCATTATTTGGAACGTAATGCTGCATATATCAAATTGCTATCTGTTTTGAGTAATTAAAAAATTAAATGCCAACTTTAGTTTAACTCTGATAGTTATTTTAATTAGTTTTATTACATTTACCCATCACTGCGACAAATTACTTTAAAACGGCATTATATCGATCAAGAATCATTCTGACTCAGAAATATTTGCAAAAATGTTATGGTAAATGAAATTTTACTTTTTAATTTAATCATCCTGGGAATTTTTTTACTGGATATAAAGTAATAAAGAAAAACTGAACATTTTAAACCTCAGTCATTCTTTAGAGAAATGCAGCTGATATGTCAAGGACCCCTTTTGGAGAAACCTTCTATCTTTTCTGCAGGATTGTCATTCAAGTAAGAAGTTAAAAGGTATTTACAATTTGCATCTGTTGACTATGTCATATAATGTCTTTAAAAAATTATTTTTTGAAGCAAAGTACATTTAACTATGTTGCAATATTTATATTAACAATAAGATAGCATGTAAAGTTACACATTTAAAAATTAGGTTTCAAAGTAGTTGAAAATTTCAGAAATTCTTAATAAATTTATGTGCTTAAGTAATAATAATAATATTAATGAAAAAAGCCATGCTTTACCATACTCTTTGTGTAATTCTGACAGTGCATCAGAGCTACATGTTAATATTTTATTACTACACTATAAGTGACAAGATAGTGAAATTCTCTTCTGTATTTAAAAGAATATATTGAAAAGATGATATGACTATTTTTTTCTGTTTCTTTTTTGTATTGAAAATATTTTTCTAATTAATGGCAGTAATGAAAGTTTGTGCAAAATAATTCAGTAGTATTCAAAATTTCCAACCAGAAAAAAAAGTTATTCTTTTAGCTACATGAAACTGATTATTTTCGTTTGATGCAAAATTTTTGCATTAAACTTTATTAAGCTCTATTTCATGATATTGCTACTTTGCGTTAATAGTGGTACAACTTGATTTTTTTAAAAATATGATTTTATTGATCAAAACGAATCTATTGGTTTACTATGCAATCTTTAAATAATATATCTTAAAATGTATAGTTAGTTTCAACAACTTTTAAGACAAATAATTTAATATTAAAAAATTTAAACTTTAAAAATTCTTTCCTGTAAAATTTAGTTTTTTGTGTTGTGCCACTATCAACGCCAAACAGCGACATAATACACTGCAGTAGTGAGGCATGAGTCATTCTTTAAGCTACTTGAAATTGATTCATTTTGCTTGATACAAAATTTTTGCATTGTTCATTATTAACAAGCTATACAGTACACTCCCTCAAATCCGCACAGCTTGGGACCAGAGGTTGTGCGGATTTTAGAATTTTGTGGGTTTCTGGTCATTGATTTGTTTACATTTTTGAAACATTAATTTGATTGGTAGTTAAGCAAGGGAAATTATAATGAATTCTTACAATAAAGTGAAACATTAAAATATTAAAATAATTTATTAGTTAAAAGTAAGTAATTATTAAAATAATTATGTAAAATAAAATTTAGAAAAATATTAAATTATTACCGATGAAATCGATTCAATTCGATTCCAAAAGTCCTATGCTGCCATCTAGTGGTAAAGCGATCGTAAGATCGATACGTCATTATTCGTTCTTAGCACTACGGTTTTACATACGGAGAACAGCAAGGCTTAACGATGTTTACAAAGTAAACATACCAGAAATAAATTAAATTATTTAAAGTTATTAAATTAATATATAAATATATAAATTAAATATAAAATTATTTAAAGTTACAGACTGCAGAGAAAAAGGTAAGTAAGTTACATATTTAAATAAATAAAGATGAATAAAAGTAAACTTTTAATGTAATTGTAGTTAAATATAATATGTGTAAAGTAAACAAAAGACCGGTATTTAAAACTAGTGATGACATAAGAAATAGGGAAAGAAGCAAGGAGAACAGTGTTAATGCTATTATCAGTATATATAGCTTATTGCACTCTCTAACTTTTTTCATTGTTATTTTGAGTCTTGAATGCTTTTCTTATACTGCTTTGTATGTTTAGAAATAAATTTGTCTATAATTTAAAAAAAAAATTCCGCAAACAATAATTTTAAAATAGCGCTGAGGTTCGTGGATTTTTCGATTTCGAACCCTGGAATTTTTGATATAGATATGCTAATTTATATCAAAATCAAAAGTAATGTAAATTTATTTAGTAATAAATAATAAATCAGCTGCAATAGCCAAAAGAGAATGATTAACAAAAAATTTAGTAAAAAAAACATTGTGGTAGTCGCTGATTTTGGCACCATCTTGAATTTTGTTCCTGCAACTTAACTGTAAATTTCATTGTTTACATCTGAAAAAATACACTGATTTTAGGCGTTCACGGATTTAAGGAAGTCTACTGTATTTCATAATATGTAATTGAGAGGTTTGGGTCACAACCACCGACTGTAATGGAAGCGGCACATCCAGGTACAACTTCTGTCTTTTCATTTGTCTTAGCTGGCACTTGCAGCTAGTTGTCTTTCAGAAGTTGAAAGTGCCACTTCACTTTCAGTTCCGTGATCCACATTTTGTCACTGGTAAACAACAGGGAAGTTTAATTTCAATGTAAACATCACACAGTAAGGATGTTTTGCATGTATGTGTGCATTATATTTGAGTAAAAATGATTAATTATAGCAAAATTGGGAAAACTTCAAATGTTTAATTTAACTAATTATAAAATGTAAGATATAAGTAGTCTCTAACTCGGTGTTAGAAATTACAAATTAGTACTAATCATTGTTGTCATATTTTGCAACTAAATTCTTCAATTTGATGTCTACAATTTTTACCCTGCGTCCAAATTTGATGCTTAAAATTTTTTATTGTTGTGATGTTGAGATTTTTTTGTATCTCTTATCAGGGCTAGGGAATTGGATCTATGCAATTGCTACTGGCGAGCGAATTTTCTAACACAGCAAGTGAATTTTTAGGCAGTCTTTTAAAAACAGTAGGGTATCGAAAATATATGAGAAACATCTTTATGTTTGAGGACATGATTTTCAAAACTTGTCTTATCTGAAATTTAAAATTGTTTTCTTTATCTATTATTTTATTTCTATTATTCTTTATTGGAAAACCTGCACAAAAACAAAACAAAAAAAAAACTGAACAGTCTGCAAAAAACTTTCTGGCACAGGAAAATCTTGGTTTAAAATGAAAACCAATGGATGCAGTTAGAGGTTTTTTGCGATTTCTAAAAATTTGATTTTTCTATGAAGTCGAGTTTTGAAACTCACGTCCTCATTTTTATTCAAATGTCAACATTTCACGTTTTCTTTCAATTGCTGGTTCTGCAATATAAACCAATGTCCACATATCAGGGTTTAGTCAGTGAAGTGCCTTTTCATTTATCATGTTAGTAAAATTCTTTCACAATTTTTAAATAGCTATATGTCAAGGTACATTTTGCTGAATTAAAAAAAAAAAAGATATGGTCCTGAAAATAAGGAATTTTGCTTAGTGGCCACTGGCCGGTAAGTTGATTTTTTTTTAGTAGCCAGTTACTGGCTAGTGAGAATAATTTCTTTAGTCGCCGGTAAGTTGATTTTTTTTTAGTAGCCAGTTACTGGCTAGTGAGAATAATTTCTTTAGTCGCCAGTAAGTACATTTATGTCACTGAATATTTAATTTAAAAAAATTTAAGTTTAGAGTAAATAAGTAATTTATGTAATAAATAAAAATATTTTAATTCATATTATTTAGAATACTAGAGGGCTCGGCCCCCTACGAGCTACGCTCGCCAACCCCCATTCAGACACCGCATTTTCTAAAAGCACGCTAATTTGATTGGCTTTAAAAAGATTGAATTATAAATTAAAAAACAGTGGCGATCTCCCTATAAACGGGTTTCTATTAATTTCTCTTTGATTGGGGAATTTTAAGGAAAAATCAAGTGCTGTTAAAAGATACAGTGGCTGTTTTCGTCTTTGATTAAATAAAATCATTAAACATTTCAAAATCAGCTAATATAAAATGAATTAAGTAAACAGTCTTTGTGTGCCAGTATTTTTTAACAAAGTGAAAAGAAAATTCTTTCTGACATAATTTTCACCAAACTTTTCTTTCTCTTTTTAATATTCACGTGAAAATACTTTTGTTAGAAATGAAATATTATTTGCGCTGTCCCAGCAAAAATAGTGGAAAAGATCATCTTGAAATATCAAATAAATCTCTCACGCAATTTTTAAATTTAAACTGTTTTGCAATATTATTTTTTGTTCATTTTACATAATAAGTGTAATGTGACATAAATTCTCCTATTTAAGACTTCTAACGCATGTTAATGAATTTATTATTTTACAATATCCTTTCTCTGTTAAAGTGTGTACTTATGAAGTAATTTTCAATAAGTTCCTGCTTTTTATACCCAATTATTTAATTTTAATTTGAAAGTATCTTTTCTGTTTATAATAGTCACGTGTAAATAAATTTTTAATTTGAAGCAAACATTATTCTTTCTGTTGTTTATACAGTTGGCAACAGTTTAAATTAGTACAGTTTTCTAAAATAAGTAAAAAATATCTCTCGAAATGCTGAAAATTTGAATTTAAAATAGAAATGAAACCTCGAAAAATGAGTCAAATTTAAAAAATAAATGAATTCTGCACACCGGGAAATTATAACGTATAAAATAATCTAAAAATTATTAAATTCCCATGTATAGTTTTTGCTCCTATAAAACTTTTTTAGTGGAATGATTTTGTCCAACTTTAGCATTAAATATCTCTTAAAATAATTATTTGATTTGAAAACTGTCTGCATCAGCGTGTTTATCAAACATTTCTGTATAATACTACCGATTTTCATATTTTTGTATGCATTATTTTTCTTAATATTAACGAAGAAAGACCTCCGGTCACAAAAAATTCAAAACCGGCGGCGGCAACGACAGCGGTAGTTACTTTTTTTTTAGAATAGAGAGAAACTTGAGATACTAATTTCCAATCTATTTTAAATTAAGTTAACAGCAAAGTTATATGGCGACTGGCGAGTGCTTATTTTCATCTTTACCTGGTGCTATGCCCTTAAATAATTACCTAAATTCTAGTATTGTGTAGATTTGAGATTTCTACAGGTTACAGACTGTGCTTGTTTTGTTTTGTCATATGTATATAGAACAAATTTAGATTTGTAATGTATTGATTTCATGTAAATAAGCTTATGCATATGAAAGTAAATTGAAAATTAACTAAAAGTTTATTGATTTTTATGGGTTTCATAAATGATATTTCAGTGACATACGTTTAAAAATATTTGGTTCCATTTTCAATTCTACAAATTGTAATTTTCTCCTAAATAGCTTTTATTACATATATAAAAATTAAACCAGGTAAATAACAGTTAATGTAATATGCTAAATATAAATTTAAGAAAAAATTGTCTTATAATGCTGAACAATTTTGAGTGTTTTGCTTTGTTGTTCAATTAGGAAAGCATAGTTTCTATCAGAAATAAAATTAATATAATAATAATGCTTCTTGCCACTATTTATTTAATGGAAATTATCAATACAAGTTGTATTACAGTAGACTCCCTCAAATCTGTACATCGTTGCAGATGTAAACAATGAAACCTTCATTTGAGATGTAGGGGCAAAATTACAGAGTTTTTTAGTTTATATCATTCCGTATGTATTTTAATATGTAATTCTCGATAATATGACTGAACATGTGTTTCTTCATGAAAGAAGTATAGGAGGTATTTCTGAAAAAAAAAAAAAAAAAATCCAGATATTGCTGATATCACTGGTACTCACAATCTTTTTACCAAATATATTTATGTATTAATCAAGCTTTTTTGGTTATTAAGACTTTTTAAACCTGAAGTAAAACTTCTCTACTTCATGATTTTGATGTGAATTAATAGGGTACCTTTATGAGAAAAGTTTCATTGAATAATTCAAGGAAAATTTATCTCATCTTTATTATGCATATTTAATTATACATTATTAATTATTTACTTGACCTTTACTTTTAATAATTTAGTCATTTTTAAAATTCTTACTTTTTATCAGTTTATTACTTTACTTAATTATTTTAATATTTGACTATATTGCAAGCATTCCTTATAATTTTGATTGCATTATTACATTCAAATAACTGTTTAAAAAATGTAAACAAAGCAATGACTGGAAATTGGCAACATTCTAAAATCCACACAACTCTGGTCCCAAGCTGTGAGGATTTGAGGGAGTCTACTGTATTGTATTTTGAATTTGTTTTTCAGAAGTATTTGTTGTGCACCAAAGTTTTTTCAAATGGGTCATATTTTAATATCTTTAAAAAAAAAATCTGTTTAATAGTTGTTTGTAAAAATTTGACAACTAATTTAAATATAATACCTGAGCAAACATCACCATTCATTTTTAACATGAATGCTTCCTAGTCAGAACTCAAATTAAATATTTCCAATAGTGATCAATCCATTTTTGCCAGATTTTTTCCCCCCTCTCAGTGCTTTGTTTGATCATAATTTATATATATATATATATATATAATACATTATAATAATTGACATGTTCTATTTGTGAATTGGGCAAAATAATTGAAAAAAAGTGAAAGAAAAAAAATCCATCTTAAAAAATTAATTTATTTCTGAAAAATCACAATGTCCCAATTTTGGAATGATAGGCATAATGCATTAAATAAATAATTATATTTATTTGTGCTACCCCTTTTAAACCATAAAAAATTGTTTTAAATGAACATGTTAATATGTACATATATGTGTGTGTATATGAAATAAGATTAGAGAAAAAAGTTATTACCATTAGAAAGATTTTTAAAAATTCTTCGTTTACACTCACAGATAATAAAGTACGGGCTTCCAGCATTTATGGATTAGTAGTTATATTACTCTGCCATAGTTATACTGTTTCAATTAAAATGCATTAAAATACAGTGTAACTTCTCACTTATGATTTTCTCAGTTTTACACAGATTTCTTTCTTTGGTCCGGACTCCATTTAGCCTCTTTGTTAATTAAAAAAAAAAAAATTATTCATATCAGTTACAATAGTTTAATTGTACCATGTGAAAATCAAGTTATAGGAACGATATGTTGAGCTGGTATTAAGCATAAATTTTGCTGAAGCAAGTACAGCCTACTCTTCAAGGCAATCTGCACAATAAAATGATTTCTTTGAAAAGGGTTTAAAAATATCAGTAAAATATATTTATGCCGATACGTTTCAACCAAAAAATATACTGATATTACTGCAACTTTTGAAAAAGTCAAATCAAATAAAAAAGATCAGCATTTCTTGACATTTTTTATTTAATGGTTGATGTTTAAGTTTATAAATTTCATTTGATATAGTTTACCAAAAAAATATTTTTTCTGTGACTTTTTTCTTTGGCCTTTTAAGAGTTGTGTAAGTAAGATATCACTGTATTTAGAACAGATATACTACTTTTCTGCAAATTTCCACTTTTTTGCTTGCAGAGTACTTTCGTAGCCACTATTCTGCAATTCAAGCAATTTTCTTGTTTTCATAATTTGAAATTTGTTTTGTTTTCAGAATTTGTATGCAGTATAACTTCAAAAATCCGGCATCATCGGGACCGAAACTATGCTGGATTTTTGAAGGAATATCAAAAGTAGTTAGTAACTAGGAATATCAAAAGTAGTATTTATTATATTCTTAAGGGTGCCTTTAGCCATAGTTTGCCATTATTAAGTGATAATTATGCAAGAAAAAGAGTAAATTAAAAAAAAAATTAACTGATATTTTCTATGTTAAAAAAAAAAAAAAAAAAAATCTAATAGAGTGAAACTATTTCTTCTCCTGTAATTTTGGAAACATAGATTTTTTATTTTTTTGCATTTTA
This sequence comes from Maratus speciosus, assembly GCA_963932465.1. Taxonomy (NCBI): domain Eukaryota; kingdom Metazoa; phylum Arthropoda; class Arachnida; order Araneae; family Salticidae; genus Maratus; species Maratus speciosus. The sequence continues at coordinate 36,575,355 of OZ010787.1, read as the reverse complement.
TACAAATGAAGAATGTTTATTTCGGAAATGTCTTGTTTCTCTAAAGCATATATTAATTCTCCAGTCAAATGTACTATGCACTTTTCTATTGACACCTTTTCTTCAGCCAGTTGTTCATCCTTGTCTTCTGAGCTGCTACTAGCGTTATCAACTGTTCTATTTAGCTCAGCGTCAGCGATCTCGCTGCCCATTAAATTGTTCGTTGTTGATGCATTTTCGTCAATGCTTAGCCAATCCTTTATGTATCTTTTTTCAACACTTACTGCATTTTCAGATTTCGCGTGTGCAATGAGCTCATAAATTGCAGCCTTTTCATGGGAAATGTGAAAGCCTGAAAATTCTTCCTCATCATTGATGTCGCCGTTGCCGAAAATTCGTTCAGACAGCCATATATTGTTCCATTCATTCGCTAAAGTTATCCCCAAAGTTGTTCTCGTTGCTAAGCAACGGTGCAGCTCCCAAAAAATAATCCCCTTTGACAAATGAAAAAAAAGTCAAATATTCTTTTTTTTGCATTTTTACTTTTGATCTTGAAGTTTTTAATTCATAAAGAATTAGGGATGCACCGAATAGTGATTTTGGCCGAATACCGAATATTTGGCCTACAGGCGAACGGAATACCGAATATTCGGCCAGCCGAATAGTAACTGTTTGGCCGAATACCGAATATTTGGCTTGTCGAAATACTTTATATTTCAAAGTTTAAAGGCATTAAAATGTTACATTTTAAAACAGTTTTACATAATATTTGAAAAAGAAACTTTCATTTTGATAATCAAGAGCTTTTTTCAAGTAAACTTTATGCTGAAAAAAGTCTGCTTTGGTTTATTTAAGAAGAGGATAGTTATGAAAGTTTTTAATTAATAAAATTTTTAATTTCATGGCTTCTTCTGTGAATTAAAACAAATGAATAAAGTTTTCTTAAATTCTAAGACAAACATTTTAAAATCAAAGCGAAATTGTGAAAAAATTGTACAGGATCATATATTTGTTTGTTAGGACTAAAGTAAAAGTAAATAAATAATACAATCTATTCAAATTTTATATGGTGGTAACTCAGCAAGAATAACTGTTCTACTCCCTTTGATTAAGCAAGGAAGTTTTTAAATGCATCCTTGATCAGTGTCTGGAGTGGGCGATCATTTTCAGAGATTGTAAACATTGTTCATAAAATCTTAACAAGAAACAGATTATTTCTGGACAATGTTCAGGAACTTGCATTTGTGCATAATTAATTCCTATGAAAATCCTTGTGATTGGTTAATTTTCTTAAATAATATTTAACAAACAGCAAATAAATAATGTAAAAACATTCTCTTTTATTTAAATACATGATTCTGTTTCTAATTATTCTGAATAATCTTTATAAGTTGATTGTTAAATGTAGAAGTGGTATAAGGTTTTAAAAATATGTTTTAAAAGTTTTTTTAAGTATTCGGTTTGGCCGAATACTTCGATATTCAGCCAAGCCGAATAATTTGCTATTCGGTATATCGAATAGTTTGATATTCGGCCAAACCGAATATTCGGTGCATCCCTATAAAGAATTGCCATTTTGTTTCTCCCATAACTTGAAAGTGTAACAGGTAAAAGATGGTTTTGTTGCCGGATCTTTGAAGTCACACTGTATATATATTTTTTAACATTGCCATATTGTACACATATTGATGGGTGCTATAAAGTGATAATTACTTATGTTAATCTTTCATTCCATCAAAACCTTTAAGGTTTTAAGTATGAAAAATGAGGAGTGGCAATTTTGCTACACTATATTTGTCGAACTAATACATTTTTCTAATAAGCCCTGGATGATAGTGTTAATTTTAGAAAATATGAAATTTGAAACAAAGTCAGTCTTTTATAAATACAGATTGCAATTAAAGTTTTGGAACACTTTTTCTTTTCTAACTTAGTTACTAAAACTTTCATCACATAATATCATTTCTAAATTGCTTTCATTGCTTGTAAATGAAGAAATAACAGGAATAGGGTTTTGGAGAAGTAAACAATATCAGATTTTTGAAAAAGATTAGTATTTAAATTTTTAAAGGTGTTGGAAGTAGGATGTCAATTTTTGACTAGCCATTTTAAAATCTATGAGTTATAATTCTATAACTTTCTGGGACTTGCACAAAATGAGAGTAAACACGAACCGTATAAATCATATCCAAAAATCTGACAAAGATTAATATACACTTATATTAAATAAAATATTAGTTTTTCTTCATAAAATTTGCAATTGAAAAATAATTTTTTAAAAATTAATTTAAACACTTATTGTATGTAAATTCTAAGGTGTTAAATATGATATGAATTTTTCTTTTTACAATACTGCAATTGAAAAATAAAAAAAAATTAATTCAATTTATAATAATGTTTTATGTATATTATTTTTATTTTAATCGTACATTATTTTGATAAATACTATAACAAAATGTAAGAAAAAATCACAGAAGAAAAAAAATTAAAGTATAACATAAGTGAGGTTCTAGTGTTAAATGTGTCATGCTCATGAAAAGTACAAAATAGCAACAAAATAAAATCTATTTTATAAAAGTGGTAAAAAATCCTAAAAATTGCCAGGTGTTTTCATTTATGCTTAATAACCTTATATTAGTGTAAAGTTTTCTATTTTATTTTTTAAAAAGGTTTTGAATTTTTAAAATTCTGGTCACAGAGGCCATGGGAAGTGACATTTACATTATAAAAATTTAAATTAAGACATAATTAATCTTTGGGCATAAACATGAAAATAAGCATTCACCAGTCGCCACTCGGTGATTAAATTTGAAAAACTGGTGATTAAAATTATAGAAAGAACTGGCCAAATCCAAGATTTTCATATTTGAATTTTCCCCCATTCCTTTTCTCCCTACACCTCGAACGTTTCAGATATCACATTGCACTGGCAATTTGACAATCTTTTCATTCTTACACCTACAAGTCAGTGGATAAACATACCTATTTTATTATTGTCATATATTAATTCTAGACAAATAATTTTTTTTAAAATTAATTAAAATAATTTTTTTAAAAAAAAAAAGGTATGTATATAGTTAGCTACACAAGTACCTAATCTTAGTGGGACTTATGTAGTTAGCTAAATAAGCATGTTGTGTACAACTTTGCTTTTAACTTATTTTAAAATTTAAAATAGATTGGAAATTAGTATATCAAGTTTATTCAAAACAATATAAATTACAATATTTTTATTTAGTAGATAAATTATTTATTTATATTAAATTAAATATTCAGTGACATAGATATGTACTTACTGTCTACTAAAGAAATTATTCCTAGCCAGCAGACTTGGATAAAATGTAAAACTCAAATAATTTCTTAAAAATTTTCTGCAGAAAAATGCCACACCCCTCCTAAGTCCTATATCGCCGCTAACAGCAAAAGTGAAAAAGTCCTCTTTCCAATCCCTCACATTACGTTACATGCTCTCAACCCCCCCCCCCCCCCCCCCCTCCAGTTTTCTGAATTAGACTTTATTGAAAAGAGGATAATGTTTACTAAGATATTAAAACCGAATTCCCCTTTCGAATGTAAAAAAGTCACTGCGAATCGCAGAGAAATGCTAAACAAGTGCATAAACATTCACTAAAATTTCCAACCAAATAAACTTTATTTAAGAGATCAACATTTAACATTTACTTTTCAACACAAAATTTATTTTTAATCTGTTAAATTAATCTGCAAAGCCTAAGATAATCTGCAGCACCTGCTTCGGTGCTGCACTGTTTCTGCTACCGGCCCTCGCCAAAAAAAAAAAAAAAAAAAAAAAAAGCATTATACCTGCCGTTCCGGCATAAGCCCCGCACTTCCAATATTTTTAAGTTTTAAAAATATTTATGCCACGGCGCTTCTTCCGTGGTACATGGCAAATAATTTCTAGATAGCTTTTTTTATCTGCAGACCTTCTCACAAGTCTACGACGGGCCTTGCACAGATTCTCTGCCTGGGGTCTTAATAATTTTTTTTATGAAAAATTTGTGAAAAAAAAAAAACCCATCGGAACTGTCTGCAAACTTTGAAAATTTTCTGCGAACGGCGTTCGCGTGTTCGTCTATATTATCTGACTCTGCTAGCCAGTAATTGGCTACTAAAAAAAAATCAACCTACCGGCCAGTGGCTACTAAGCAAAATTCCTTATTTTCATTTTTAATTGGGTGTAGTTGGTACATATATATATTTTTTTTATAATGAGTCATTTTCACAGAAAAGTCAAAATTGGCTAAAAAATTGTTTTAAACTGTTGAATTTAGGGCAATTCTATATTTGACAGAATGACATTTTGAGTTGTAGAACTAAAGTTAAATCAATTGCCCTGCAGCTATTTTTCAACTTAAATTGATTTTTCAGTTTGCACATGACTGTTATTGGTTAATAAGAAATTACTCAAAAATGAAAGAATACAATTGTTGTAAAATTTGTTTAGGATTTTTTTAAAATGTCATTCTGTCATAAAATAAGAAATTACTCAAAAATGAAAAAAATGAAATTGTTAAAAAACTTGTTTCAGATTTTTTTTTTTTTTGACTTTTTATCAATAACAGTCATGAGTATAGGTCAAAATTAACATTTTTACCCACTGACCACTGGCCAGTACACTGATTTTTTTCACTGGCCATTAACAAAGTTATATACGCTCCATACAAAGTTGTGTTTTTTCTAACTATCAACAATGTAATTTACTAATATATATTACTTACCATTCGATATGATTACACTCAACTGAAAAATTTGATTTTTACTATTAATAGCAATGAAATAAATTCACAAGAAATTTTCAGAAAGGTTACAGCAGAGGGGGACCCCACCCTCCCTCGGCACTAACTAACATGCATTTTTCTGCGACCATTTAACGAATTTCGCAGGTTTTTTTTGGCGAAATTCACGTTTTTCCGTGACCGTTTGCAAAATCTGCGTTTTTTCACGATCTTTTGACAAAATCTGCGTTTTTTCCACGACCTTTTCACAAAATTGCGTTTTTTTGTAATCTTTTAATGAAATTTGTGGGGGTTTTTTGCCATTCTTTGAAAACATTTGCATTTTTTTTCAAGATTTTTTGACGAAATTTCCCTTTTTTCCGCGATCTTTTGATGAAATATGTGTTTTTTCCGCAATCTTTTCGTGAAATATTCGTTTTTTTCATGATCTTTTGACGAAATTTGCATTTTTCCGCTATCTTTTTACGAAATTTACTTTCTTTTCACGAAATTTGCGTTTTTCCCGCGATCTTTTCACAAACCAGCAATTCTAAAAGACTGCACACAGACACTAAAAGTCTGAACATCCAAAGGACTAAAAATAGACACCTCCTAAAAGATCTTAAATTCTTGCAATCTAAAAATAGCTACCTACGATCACTAGAAATAAACAAGAAGAACTTAAAAAAAAGTAGTTAAACTGTAAAAAAAAAAGGTGAGCCCCGGAACACTAATGGTTTACAAAAAAACTATTAAAGACATTATACAACACACAAGTATGTTATCCCAATCAATGTATCAAGTAAAAAAAATTGCATTTACATACTTGATATTTCCTTAAAAGATAATGTATACACCTGTTGACTACTTTAAAAGCATGATCTCAACTGAATTACAGATCAACTTGAATTCAGACATAACCATAAAAATTTTCCCCCATCTTAAAAGATTACATTTCCCCCAAAAATTTACAATTTAAATATATTGCTTATATAAGTAATTCAACAATCAGATAAATAAATAACTTCAACAGATAAAATAGGTTCAACAATTTTAACAACTATCAATTATCATATTATTGCACCAGGAAACCAAATTTAAAAACAATTAAAGTTCATTAAATTCATTAGTTCATAAAGTTCATTAATATAACTTGGATCAATAATTCAATCTTCATATTCATCTACTTTTAACAAGATAAATTCAAAACATGACAATACAATAATGGTATTCCTTAATTAAAAGCACCCCCCTCTTTAATTCAAATAAAACTGTGCAACATGACATATCATAAAACAATTTACATACTGGCTAACAGAACTGCATTTCCTAGTCTTATGGATGAAGGTTACTCTAAACAGAAAAACATTTTAAAAAAATTTTTCCTCTATCAACTTCATTCCAGCTGCAACAGCATCTAGGAAACCAGATACGTGGGACAATACAAAAATTAATCTAAATTCTCAAAGTCGAGAAAAGAAATAAAAATATTATATTGGTACATCACACATACGCGTCTTACATGAATACTGAGATCCCAAGGTCAAGAGTCATTCCGGACACTAAACTTTCAACCCGGGGATGCCAACATCTTCAAACATTATGGCTTACTAAAGTCATTCTCTCACAATAAACATCAACGTAGATGTAAGCAGCATGCACGAATTTATCCTTAGACCATATCATCATCAACTAGGAAGCAAAACATCCCCTCTCCATCACCGAAACCCAACATCTTAAAAGATTCCACATCCAAAAGTTTAACAAGGGGATATATATAAATATATGAATACTTCTTTTTTTTCACTCTTTTAAAAGAAACCACCAATATTTGTCAAAAATTTACCAATTATCTAATAAGATAATCCAGGGAGATAAGTTTAAATTGAGAAATAGACAGCTTAATAGTCCTTCAAATCTTAATCTTCAACTCCTATATCCACTTCAGGAAACAGCAATGGCCATATAAGTTAAAAGGTCAGACATCTCCTCTATCAAGTTAAGATCCTGTGCTGGAACTTAAACAAGCCAACTTCTACTTAACCTTACAATTTTTGGTCAAGTATGACTCAAATTCATCCAACAACTTAAAAAAAATTAACCAACCTTTAACCAGCCAACTTTTTCTGAACATTAAGTTAAATCTGCTGCTCTATCTCAAAAGTTTCAAACTCCCAATTTACGTCTAGAAGAACATTATTTAAAACTTCAAATCAATTTTAAGGACAGATTAACCAGGTATCTTAGTACCACTTATGTAAAACCTGTTTTTTTTCTTTTAAAAACTGCAGAGCAAACATCCCAAACCACTTGTTCAATCCCATATTTCATCATGAATGGCCAAAACTTAATATTTTTAACATATAAAATCATAAATACATATATATATATAATTAAAATGACAAATGCAAAAACAATTATACCATTTTATCCATTACTAATACTCAAAAAAAAAAATTAGAAGTAAAATATTTTTACACATTAACTTCATTACTCACAGCAGTAAAAGATCTATACTCTCACTTGAGATCATATAAAACTGTAGAACATTTCAAAAATAGGTTGCCAGTAAATGTTTCTCCCCCTCAACACACTTAATGTGAAAAACTATACCATGTATAGCAAACTACAAGAGAAACTTAAACCATGAGAAACTCATGGACATTAAACTGGCTTACAACTTCATTGAAAAGTATTAATGAGTATAATGAGTACAATAGATAAACCTTTTTTTTCATTTAAACAAAAGAATATATGTATAATGTTCACACTAATAGAACTCACAGAAAAGGAGAAACATTTGCAATAAAGTAAGTAACACATCTTAAACTTATTGAAAATTTATGCTGCTACTGCTATGAATGCATTAAAACAATTACTCCAAAATAGAATTCCATAGAATGAACATTTTAAAAATTTATACTTTAAACATAGGTAATAAAAAAAAAATTATCCAAAACTAAAAAATGTTTGGCCATATCAAGGACTAGAGAGAAAATTCAAGTATATTAACAGCTGATTAATTTAAATATATAATTAACACATCAATATAGTGGAGCAATTGGAGAAATTTTCTTGAAAAACTAGGATTAAACTTTAAAAATTGAAAGTACGTAATGAACTCGACCACCTGGTTGTTTAAACAACCCACTAACACAGTATCTGGATATCTTCTACAGATACATCTAAAAAAAATTAGACAATGGTCGAATACAAACATGCTATCAATTACATAGTTAAAGTCAATAATGATAAAACTATTAAATAGTAAAGCCAAAAATTTAAATTTATATTTACAGGCCAAAATTTAATTATTCAAACACTGTTAAACATTTAAAGATTCCATTCCTGGCATCTAGAAACAACTGACAGCACAACGGCTCTTATAGTCAAATTCATTCGTAATATATCCACCACTAGGGTGAATAAGGGACACACACCTTACAGTAGTCTCCCGCTAGCAGGAAACATTCACACACAAAAAAAGGGTGGTGTTCCAGATACCAAGAAGCAGATAACAGAAATTCAATTCATTAAAGCCACTTTCATTTTGGGCAATGAGTATACCTCAAAAACAAAATTGTTTTTCTCGAACTTCCAAAACAAATTAAAGGCCTTTTGAATGATTAATCTCACAGTAAAATTCTATTTCAATGCCTTTTCATTATAACAAAAAAAATATTGCTTATATTTAACCTCTGCAAGATAAAAAGGACTTGTACCATCTATTTAAATCTCCAATCAAACTATTTTCAGTTAAACATTCTATAATAAAAATTTAAATAAGATCTATATTAAAAATTCAGAGAATCCCCCAATTTAATTTAAGAAAATTTAAATCTTAAAAGCCCTTAAATTTTCAAACCAAAAGCTTTTATCCTAAAAATGTATCAATATTTAACATTACAACAGAAGTTAAACTCTGATTTTATCAACTCTAGATTAAACCCAACTGATTTAAACTCGCTTAAACAGCTAGACTGCATATATTACTACATTCCTCCAAATTCAATTATATAAATTCAACACCGGATTTTTGGACAAAATACTCCACAGCTCTTTACCAATTACCGTTTTAATTCATTAGACATATGCAAATATAAAACAAGATATCATAACAATATAAATACATGGGAGAAATAAAATGATGGGGTAATGGTAATATCTGAGACAAATGTAGATCAACTTTAAAAACAATGACCGGATAACAACTTTGTAAAAATCACCGGGAAGGCGTCCGTAGACTTAATGGAAATTTTTCATCATTTTAAAAATTGTAAAAGTCAGCAGTTCATACTTAAGATATCAAACAAATTGAAAGTCCTTAACTCCAAAAGGAAGGCTCCAGCACGCTCCCTTCAATCAAAAACTCATTACAAGCATGGAGTATACAGGCTAATATTTTATATATCACATGCCACTTAAATGACTTCCATATAACCTTGTAGAAGAATGCTGACCATAAAAACAATTATACTTCATCTCAAATATCAAATTTACATATAAAAATACACTGCTTTACTTCAAATTGAACTTCCTCAAAAAAAAGTGTTCAGAAAGAAAGTTTCAAATTCAAAAAAAATTTAAAAAATGCAATGAAAAATAACTAAATGCCATGAATATTAAGCGTAAGCAGTTCATTTTTGTTTAATTTACCATTTATTATAATTAAACAGCTTAAAATTTTAAGAGAAACTTTATTTAAAGCATTAAAGTTGACTAAGGATTATTCCCCCCCCCCCCCCCTCCTCCCCCGACGAAAACATCGGGAAAAGCCAAAAAAAAATTTCCACCACAAAAATTAATTTTTTTTAAAACTTTAAATCCAATTTTATATTATATTACCTTTACTTATATTAACTTTACTTTAAAAAAACATAGCTTTTAAAATAAACTGTACAAACTCTGCAAAAAAAAAATTTGAATTTTTGGATAAAGTTAAAGCTCTATATTTCAAAACAATTAATTCAATCACTAAGTACCCATAACCTTTTGATAAGCACTATAAAATAGTGCTTAGGGGTTAAAGTGGGTAGCAGAGAATATTAAATATGCAATGGAGCGTAATGCTGGTTTAAACCCCAAAGAAAAATGATTATTAAGAGTTACGTTAAGCTAGATAAACTATAACATCTGAAAAGTAAAATATAATTCCAAAAATAATATGGTGGAAAATAATGACAGATATTTTAAAAACACAAATAATTTATTAAAACTTAAAAGACATATTAATGTAGAAGCAAATCATGACATCTCTTAAATATCAGCTTATCAACAAATGTAAAAATGGAAAAGACTTATCTGAAACTTTAATTACAAACATCACAGCAAATAGTAAAGGCATTTACTTTGAAATATAACATGACTACATGATATATAAATTACGACATCTTTATATTCCCAATAGTGTAGCGAGGGCTTGAAAAACGTAAGTATGTCCTTTTGAAGACTCGACACAAAAAGTCAATTCGTATTCGACAAATAAATGTCTCTATTCTCTTACGAAGAAACCATTGAAAAACAGTCGAACACATTCCGGAAAGGGTTGACACTACTTTACTTTAAAAATGCCCGAGCTTCACGATGAAAAACATTTGTTCTGAGGACGACATCATCAAAAAGGTAGAAAGGTAATTTCAGGAAAAACTGCTACGTTAACATGGTGTCTTGTATACTACAAGGACAACTTTAAACGAAACGCCATTTCAGTCTTCCGAAAAACAAACACTCAAAACAAGATGACTCTCCTCTAAAGTAAGTTGCAGTTGAAGAAGGATTATCGTAATCGTAAAAGCAGATGAGCAAAACTATTTAAACAGATGATAAAACGATGAAGCATTATGAAAGAACTATTTCCACCTTCCCCGAAGAGAGACAAATACAACTGGCCAAGAATGACTTCAGAGCACGGCGATTTATTCGAAATGGATGAACCGAAATAAGGTATCTACGCATGTCTGTTAGACTCCCAACCAGCTTCCAAGAAGAAGCACGTGAAGACGTAATCATAGCAACAATTGCCGACGCTCTGGACATACGATGTCATCTGATGTTCTCTACGAGAACTACGGCAAAACTGTGAGAACTCAAAGCTGTTTTGCACGAATGAAAAAGGGAAAAAGTATGAAGTCGGAAACTGAATTTAAGAGACTTTAAAGAACGAAAGGTAAGAATGTTTTAATAAAATAAAGTATTTTATTAAAATAAATAAAGAAATGAAATAAAGATGAAAGTAGGATAAAGCATAATAAAAGGGTTACAATGATGAGAACAGAGGCTTTGTAAAGACATCAAATTTTGTGTTTTTCCTGCGATCTTTTCACGAATTTTGTGTTCTTTTGCGATCTTTTCATGAAATTTGTGTTTTTCCGCGATACTTTGAAAAATTTTGTGATTCTTTGTCGGAATTTGCGTTTTTCCGCGAACTTTTGACGAATTTTGCGTTTTTTTCGTGATCTTTTCACGAATTTTGCATTTTATCTACGATCTTTTCACGAAATTTGCATTTTCCCACGATACTTTGAAGAATTTTGTGATTCTTTTTCGCGATTCTTTGTCGAAATTTGCATTTTTTCCATGATCTTTTCTCGAAATTTGTGTTTTTTCTGCGATTTTTTGACGAAATTTGCGTTTTTCCACGATCTTGTCACGAAAGTTGCGTTTTCTCCGCGATCTTTTCACGAAATTTGCATTTTTTCCGCGATGTTTTGACATAATTCGCATTTTTTACGTAGTCCTTAGGTGAAATTCACGTTTTTTCGTGATTCTTTGACAGAATTGGTGATTTTTTTCTCCAACGATTGGCAAAATTGATTTTTTTCGGGGACCATATCGAAATTAGCGATATTTTTATGTCCGAATTTTCGGACTGATGACCGTTTTTTTTTTTTTTTTTTTTCGGAACCGAATGCCTTAAATTTTCGGAAAATTCGAGACAGAATCACCCCTGCTACTTTCTTTTCATACATTTGAGAGAATCGCCGATTTGGATGAAATTCCGAACGAATTTCACCCCTTTCCTCCTTAGCATCGATCTTTCAACCATCGCGTTTGGCGAGTGGTGCCCATTGAGTTTGGCGAGTGAGGACAATAAAGTTAATCACCATGTTTTAAGTGTTACTCGATGCCTGGCGAGTGCTAATTTTGTGCTATAGTCATGTGCAAATTGAAAATAGCTTCAGGTTAATTCTACAACTCAAAATGTCATTTCGTCACATATGGAGTTAATTGCCTTTTATCAAAAGTATTTTTCTAATCACATTTGCACATCAGGATATCATAAATTTTCAAACGTCTCTTTGTATTTGAGGCCTCCTTATACTGCATACAATGTCTGATAAACTAGACAATATCAGTAAAAATGGATATGCATAATCCACGGAAGAGAAAAATTAATTTTTGAATTTTTAAGTACTTTGGTTTTCAGGCTGCTAAAATAGTGCATTTCTTTTTATTAAATGCAATGTTAAAGCTGTCTAAAATTTGTATTGTAATTATAAATTAGTTTTTTTGTACTTTATTTCGTACCTTGACCATGGAGTATACACTGAGAATTTTGCCAAACTCCAAATCCTCAAAGCAGAATACTTTGCAATGTTCTGCAACAAACTTCGGCTGATCAAAAATGTTCTGTGAGAATAAATAAAAAAAGTCACTGGGAGATTTTCTTATATATGAAGAAGTACAATTGCGTCTTTTATTGGAAATATAAAAGACATTTCGTAAAATGCTGACATACTCACACGGAAGAAACTATTGGCGAATTTTAGGATTTTACCCCGATTGAATGATGAATTTCGCAGTTTTTACCAACAATCGATTGGTGATTTTGCAATATTTCAGATTTTTCCCTCAGTCAACAGGCAAATTTGGCATTTTTTGTTCTCGGATCCAATCGTCGAATTTCGCAGATATATTTTTTTTTTCCCGCAACTGGTTGAGGAATTTCAAGATTTTTCACAATTCATTGACGAATTTCACGTTTTTTAACTGCGACTGGTGGATGAATTTTGCAATGTTTTTCTTCGACCGTTTGGCAAAAACTGTAGTTTTTTTCACACAATTGATGTATGAGTTTTTTGTTTTTTACTGACGACTGATTAGGAAATGTTCCAACTTTTTCTTGCAACAGATTTGATATAATCGTTGGTTTTTTCCACGACTAATCGAAGAATATCGTGATTTTTTCTGACAACTTCAGAGTTTTTTTACCTGCGACTGATAGGCGAATTTCATTATTTTCTTTTTTCCAATTGGGAAATTTTTTCTCTTTTACTTGTGACTGATTGGATTGACGAATTTCTGATTTTTTTCCAATGATCAACTAAAGGATTTTGCAATTTTTTAGCTATGACCGATGGGTGTATTTTGCGATATTTACTTTCTACTTATTGGCAAACTTTGTCATTTTTTTTTGCGACCGATTCTTAAAAATTGTGGATATTTTCCATGACTGATGGACGAATTTCTGAATTTTTCCAATGTTGACGAATTTCAGGGGTTGTTTTTTTTTTTCATGATGGTTTGGGGAATTTTGCAAAATTTTCCTTGTACTGAAGTACCAATAAGAAAATTTTGCAGAAGCTTCTTGCCACCGATTGGGCAAGATTGTGTATTTAAACCGATCGACTAATTTCGCGTTCTACCTGCGACAGATTGGTGAATTTCACAATATTTTTTTTCTGTTGATTGGAAAACTTTGCCACTTTTTTTCGACCGATTGGCAAAATCTCAGGGTTTTTTGCATGGCTAATCGACGAACTCCTGATTTTTTTTCCGGCAATCCACTGACGAATTTTGCTGTTTTTTAACCTGTAACCAATTTTTAAATTTTACAATATTTTTCTTGAACCTATATGCAAATGTTTGCAGCTTTTCTTGAGACCGAGTGGAGAAAATCATGAGGTTTTTTCCACTACTGATCTATGAATTTTGTAGTTTCTTCTGATGATCCACTGACAAATGTCGTGATGTTTTTAACCGCGACCAATTTGCAAATTTCATGATCCCTTGTACCATAGGCAAATTTTCAGGCTTTTTCTTGCAACCAATTAGGGAAAATCGTGGGGGTTTTTCGCAGTGCACTAATGAATTTCATGTTTTTTTTACCTGCAACTGATTGGTGAAAATCGTGGATTTTCTTCCCATGACTGCTCGTTGAATTTTGTATGTTTTTCTACAACAGGCTGAAGATTTTCATGATTTGTTCTCCATGATTGACGGATGAATTGCACGAGTTTTTCTCACAACCAATTGATGAATTTCGCAATCTTTTTAAATGAACAATTAAAGAATTTTTCAATTTTTTTTTTCTGCCCATTGAGTGACAAAATTCATGATTTTACCTACGATTGAATGGTGAATTTTCTTGAAAATGAGAATTTGAAATGTTCTGCAGAGAAGTCCGTTGTTCTGTGACATACGTCACATTTACAAGCATATTCTGCTTTGGGGTTCCAAATGGAACTAATAAATTGGAAAAGTTTCAATAATTTCACAACAGAATGAAAAGAACTAATTATTAATGAAAAAAAAAATGTTTAAATGTCAGTGGAATGAACGCTGTGATTTAGATGTATGGACAGCCACACAAAGTGTATTTTCAACTTATATTCATTGAAAGATAAGTTAAATAATTAAAATTATTTTGACAAAAATGCATAATAGCTTACTTTAATATACACATGAATGAAATAATTAGGAAATTCGTTACCTTTCCTGTTATTTAACCCTTTGTGACTGTAAAATGTACCTTTATGTGAGAATGACCCACTGCATACAATATGTTGCCATTCAATTAGATTATTATTCTACTAGAATATAATCTGTTCTAGAGTAGAAACTATGTTTAACAAAATTAGTCTTCATGAGATCTCATTTCCATTTCATAAAATTTATTATCTTTCCCTTTTAATATTCTTTTTAGGGTTCCGTACTTAAAAAGTAAAAACGGAACCATTATAAGATCACTCCTGTGTCTCTCTGTCTGTCACAGCCCTTTTACTCCCAAACTATGCAACGTGGAAAGTTTAAATTGGGGGAAGTAATAAAGACTATTGACCCACATATTTACAGATTAATAAATATTCATAAATATATTTAGGAAAAATGTAGAGGGTCTAATTAGGTTACTTGAAAAAAAAAATCTTTTCTTTGTATATCGTGTGAAAGCTTTCGTAACGCTGAAATCAAAAATATATTTAATTTTAAGTATTGCATTTTCAAAGTTATGGTGGAAAATGTAGTGCAAAAATATGTCCCCCCCCCCCCCATCTAATTCCGAATCCATTGAAGCTAAAATTATGAAAAAATTAAAGGTAGTAGACATTAATTTAAACCTTGCAGGAAAATTATAGCAATTACCCTAGGTCACATAGTTTTTGAGAAAATTGCATTTTTCCATTACACTCAAATTTCGATTTACGGCCTTCAGCAAAAGTGTTGAGCAGAGCTGAAGGTACCTATCGTATCAGAAGTATAAAAGCATTGTTGATCATGAATTTCGAAAAAAATCGTCTGTAATTAGCCAAGATATTAACCCTTAAAGACACGGACAGTTTTGACATACATAATGACAGGGACGGCGTACTCTATGCTCCATCGACTTTTAAAGCCTAGATAACAAATTTTAAGGATATATTTATGTAATGCAATGCCCAGTAGCAGTATAAAAGCAAGAAATGTCAAATTGTTAAAAACAGACTAATTTAATGAGAATTAACCGCATAAATACTATGGGATTCGCGACTAGTTTCCATTGAGCGGCTCTCTCAATACACCTACTACTATGTCTTTAAAGGTTAACTAAAAACCTATATGGAATAACAAATATACGGAATAGCTGTATTTGTTATTATTTAGGTTCCATATATCTTTGAACTTTCATGGTATATCCATTTATACTTTTCTAGAATACAGGGTGCAAAGGAAAGTCCCTTTAACCTGAAAATACTTGTGAACGGAGAGAGCTACAGCTATGCGAGTGAGGGAACGGTATAGTAAAGCAACTTCGCCAATTTAATGAAAACAACAGCAGCGCCCCTTAGTGGCGAAATTTGGAAGATAGCCACTGCAAATCGAAAACGAAAAGAGATAGAGCAAAATTTTCCGACAGAAAGTTTTAGAGCATCAATTAATTAATAGAATACGACATTTGGTTTACATGGATAAGATAAATCTTCACCTGTTTATCCAATAATGTCTGAAATCGATGCACTCCATTTTGTGTAAACATTTGAATGGAATAGTCAGAAATATGAAAAAATACACACAATTTATGCTATAAATACATACTTATCTCAATAAATTTTGATAACATCACACACACAAAAAGACAAACTGTCTCACAGTGATAAAAAGTTAATATTCAGTCGCCATTGCTCACAATACATGTTTGTATTCGTGAGAGTAAGTCTACATGCACATTTCTCAGCATGGAACGTCTATTGCAAGCCTCTTCAATACGTCGGCATAGATTTAACCCTTTCAAGGGCGGTGGCTAGACGGTTTAACCGCCTAATTTTAATTTCGAAACTGACAAATGGCACCAAGATTATTTTAATAAAATTTTGCTTTTGTAATGAAAGTGCAAATTAGCAGGTTTTTGTTTTTTGAAAAAATCGTTTGAATGTTCTGGTGTCAGTCAATTATTTCATCAGTTTACGAACAGAATTCTTCTGACCCTGAAAGGGTTATTCTAAAATTTTAAATGCATTGGATATTAAATCTTTACAGACATTACAGCACAGTACAACATCACAATCTGCAATTGTGCACTGCTACATTTCCGGAATGTGAATAGGCAAATTAGAATCATCGATTTCGGACATTTTTGGGTATGCAGGCGATGATTTGTCTTATCTGTGTGAACCAAATGTTGTTTCGTACTAATTAATTGATGCTTTAAAACTTTCTAACTGGAAAATTTGCTCTACCTCTTTTTGTTTTTGATTTGCAATGGCTATCTTCCAAATTTCGCCTCACTAGGAGTGCTGCTGTCGTTTGCATTAGGTCGGGCGTAGTCGGGCTCTCTCCATTCGCAAGTATTTCCAGGTTAAAGGGACGTTCCTTTGCACCCTGTATACTATACAGCTATACCCAACCCTACGTTGTATAGTTTTTACAAATTCTTATTATTCTTTTAGCAATGGTATTTTTTTAATAATACATTTACTAATTCATATATTATTGTACGGAACCCTCTGTGTGCGAGTAATACTCACAGTTAACCGTTTATTTTTAATAAAATCTGGATTTATTTTTATTTTTTAAGTCTCTCTTTGGCTTGTTTGAAATATGATATGGCAAATGCTAGAGGTGGTACAGTAATTCATACAGTGATACCAGACATATTGACAGTTACATTATAATATATGGGGTGATAAATTCAGGCTTATTTTGATGTGGATGATGGCTACTTTCAGCAGTTGTTATGATGCAAGGTGTTTTGAAAAATTCATTACAGTGTTTTAATTTTTGTTGATGTTGCTAATGAAAACCTTGGTTGCCTCGGAGTTGAAGTGTATAGTGCTTGACAAAAGATTTTCATCTTTTTAAACCCTTCCTGTGTTTTTTATGTCTATAAGTGGAACCTTTTGACAAGCAATTAAAGCAATTTTCCCTTTCTGTAAGAAATGGCGCATGCTGTGCTTAAAAATGCTACTTAATTGCCAAATTTATGGCAAAATCAGTATTTTATTCATCTGATTATATTATTTACCAGATTTTAGGTCAGTATACAGAGAAACCAGTGCAATGGAGCCATGCATCTGCAAGCTATGACTGATAACTAGTTGGCTGTTATCCTGACTTTGACCTTAGTATTGCTAGAAATGTCCGATAATTGAAGCTGAAGTTTGAAGGAATCATTGTGATTACACACAACAAACTTTTATTCTTGCTTGTTTAAAAGATGTCAAGTATGCTGGGCATCAAAGAAATTTTCAAGAAAGAAAAGAAAAATTGGAGCTGATTTTATCATGCTGAAATTTTTGAACATCCAGGGTTTTCAATTTCATCTTAAAACATTCATAAAAAAAAAGTGTAAGAGAAATTTAATTGTTGAAAAAAAATTTCATTGTTAAATTATTACTTCATTAAATATTTTTATTGTTGCTGTTGGTCTAATTAATGTTTCTCATTGCTTACAGATGGAAAGGCGGATACGCCTTAAAACTCTCAATCCACATATTACATGTAAGATCTGTAAAGGGTATCTGATTGATGCAACTACTGTGATTGAATGTTTACATACCTGTAAGTATTTTACTACTTATCCCATGATATTAAACAATGATACTTTTTTGCTGTAAACTTTCTTAAAATGTAAATCTTTGTTTCCCCTTCTAAAGTTCTCCCATGGTAGTAATTTTTACTTTTTATTATTCTGGGCCCTTAAAAGTTCTTAATTTTTACAGATATTCCATAAGAACACTTTCTTTCTTCATTGTAAATAGTTTATTGCTTTCCAGTGATAGATACTTTGATTTTTCTCCTCTGAGATTAAAATTCATGTTAAGGGTGTTCTCAAATCCAAAATGGCAACTTTCTGACACAAGTTTTAATTTATTTTTGTTCAAAAATGCATGAAACTAGCTGGTGGTGTTGTTCAGAAATTATGTAATTGAGCTGTTTTTTTCTATTTTTTTGCAAACATGATAGAGTTTTCAGAAAATGGTGTCAAAGTGGGCGTTTTGAACCGAATTTCCACACGAAGGAAGAAAGAGCACTCAAGAGCGGGCAAAAAATGTGTTTGTCACATGATCAAAAATGCTTATAGCTCAATAGGTAATTGGTTGATCAAAAAATGGAAAAAACAGTTCAATTCCAAATCTTTTCCATGACCAGGCTTTCCAATTTTATACCTTTCCATTAAAAAAAGAATTTGTAAATGTGTCAAAATGTTTTGCACTTGTTGAGCAGAGCAGTTAACAGCCTTAAGAATTTTTGTAATTTTATCTAAACAATGACTGAAAGAGTGTTAATTTGTAGCATAAATGTAGAAGTGAATCTTGAATGTAATATTGTTGACTTTATAATTTTTTTTTAATATTAAAAATTGCAATATTTTTATACACAGTATTCTTAAATAATGGAAATTTATGTTTGATGGTTTATCCCAGAAGCATTAGTTTTAAGTGTTAAGTTGATTAACTTATACAGAACTAGTTATTGTTCTATATCATGATGTACT
This sequence comes from Maratus speciosus, assembly GCA_963932465.1. Classification (NCBI taxonomy): domain Eukaryota; kingdom Metazoa; phylum Arthropoda; class Arachnida; order Araneae; family Salticidae; genus Maratus; species Maratus speciosus. The sequence goes on along the minus strand of OZ010787.1, from coordinate 36,556,449 downwards.
ATATGTTATAATATAATGTTTTACTATAGTAGCATAGATCTTATGTGTTGGACAGTTAAATTTTGGTGCTATACAATTTAGTAGACTAATACAGGAAATTCTGCTACTAGAGTTGTAGACACTTTTTTCATTTCTTAAAAAACAAGATCCTGTTTTCCAATCAACAACGAAATCCACACAAAACATTTTTGCCTTCCATTGTATTTTTTCTTTCTTTTCTCAAGTTGTTTTTTAAAAAGCATGATGGTCTCAATTCTAGGCGCAAGTTTTCTTCCTCAAACATTTGCAAAATTATTTTGCCTTGATTTTCAATCCTGCAAATTCCTTTGAAGAAGTTTCAATTTATTTGTGATAACACAAATTTCTCCCCTGTGCTATTTCATATATTAAGGGTTGAGTCACAAAACAGAAGCTTCAAGAATCAGCAGTTTAAATATACACATTTATCATTATCAGTTTCTGTCATTCAGGATATTTAATTGTGCACTCTATTTTCTGTTTATGAACAAAATGTAAGTACATGACTACTATATAAGAATTAATTATTTACATGTTAAAAAAGAATTACCTCTCTTGAGTTCAGTCTTAATATCCACAACACTTCAATTGATGACGATTCATAAACAAAACCTTGGAATTTAGTACACATACTGGAATACATAAAAGTGTCATTTAGAGAAAGCAGGGTCAGACAATTGCAACCTTCCTCTCTGAATTTTAGAATTTTTTTCTTATCTGTTATTATTTTTTCAGTTTTTCATTATTAAGTAAATGTTTACATTTGTTTTTAACAATATATTAACTTCATATAAATAAATTATAACAGTAAAATAATAAGTTGAAAATATGCATGAAAAATCGATGCCAGAAAGAAAAAAAAAATAAACAGAAAATCTGTATTTTCTGTGTCTGTCCAACAAAAGAATTTTGTTCCTTCCTTTCAAAATTTCAAATGACTCTCTTGAATGTCTACATTCAACCAAGGAAAAACAATATTTGATCCTCTTAGGGCACAAAGCCTTCCCTGGACAAGGGTACGCCGGCTTGGGCAAATAGGAATTGGGGAGACAATTAGGAGCATGTAAACAACTACATCCATATAGGAAATCCTTCGCAAATGAGGCAGGCTATGACCCCATTGTTTTTGCTTGCAATTAGTGGAGCCAAGATACCCACATGAGATGAGGCATCTGGCACTGAAAGGTTACTTGCAGTCGTCTTGTTGCTTTATCACAGTTCTTGGCAAGGGTACAGTATTTTTGCTCTGATACAGCAACCCGAGAGCTTGACAAATACCAGCTGTAGCAAAATTAAGGGTAAGGTTCACCGGACATTTATTTAGATTTAGACGTTTTATTCTATTCATTATTTCTTTATCAGGCTCTTCAATAATAAATAAGTAGAAGTAAACTTTTGAGATTTTCAAAACTCTTCATGCTTTGGAAAGCTTTATATAAAATTAGAATTAAAAAAGGCAGAAATGATAATTTTTTTACTGTAATGGTAGAAAGTTTAAATGCAAGATAAAGCATGCATAAGTACAATTTTATAAACAAACAAGTTATTTAAACAAATCTAATTTAGTATGCTTTTTAAAAGTTCATTAACTTAAATTAATAATGAAGAAGCACTTCAAGAAAAAGTATAAAACATACACTATATGGCCAAAAGTGACCGGCTACTTGCAATTTTAGATGTTTTGTTAAATATCTATAAAAATACATGAGGAATTAACCTGAAACTCCAGGTGTGTAAACACTATAGTATAGGTCATATATTTCTGCAAAGTTTTTTTCCCTGAAATCCCATAGGAGACCGTAAACAAATTGAAAAAGAATATCTTTTCGATAACCCTGTAAAAACTAATGTAGCAAAAGCGTTCAAACTGGAGATTATGATTAAGTGGCTTTTAGTAATAAATTTTGTTCATTTTTATGAGGAATAGCATGTATACTCATAGAGAAATTAAGGTTTTTATAAAAACAGCCCCAAATTTTGCCAAGTTTTTTGCTTATAATTTGCAGAGTTCTTAATATAAAAAAAAGTTCTTTTCAGAAAATATAACAAACAACGTTGTACACAATACCCTGCAATTAGAATTAAAAAATAATAAAAATTGCACTAGATTAATTTTCACACAACTATTCTAATTGGTAAACAAATCATATTAGATGTAAATTTCCAACTGGACGAAAAATGTCTGGACCAGGATCCTGGTCCGGACATTTTTCGTCCAGTTGGAAATTTACATCTAATATAATAAAAATTGGTTGAAAAATGAGTAGGTTTACTAAACGATGTTTCACTGTGCATGCGCAAATGCAATCAAGATATACTGTGCATAATGTATTAGCTAAGTATATAGAGCAACTTTTCTGAAAGTCTCAAAATCATAGCTTGAAAATTCTGAAAATTATCGTCGATAGAATAAGCTCAAAATTCATTGTTCCCAAAAGAAAGAAAAAAGATGAAGGGTTGTATCCAAATGTAGTAGTATGTGCAATATTGTGTATGCTATCTTGGCACTAATCAACAGATATTTGATACAACCCCTCATCTTTTTGCTTCCTTTTTAAAACAATGGATTTCGTGCTTATTCTATCAACGATAATTTTCAGAATTTTCAAGCTATGATTTTGTGACTTTCACAAAAGTTACTCTATATACTTAGCTAATACATTATGCACATTATATTTTCATTGCATTCGCACATGTGCAGTGAAGCATTTTTTAGTAAACTTGCTCATTTTTCATCCAATTTTTATTATTTTTTAATTCTGGTTGCAATATTGTGTACAATATTGTTTTTCATATTTTCTGAAAAGAACTTTTTTTTAAATATTAAGAACTTTGCAAATTATAAGCAAAAAACTTCGCGAAATTTGGGACTGTTTTTATAAAAACCTTAATTTCTCTACAAGTATACATGCTTTCCTCATAAAAATGAACACAGTGTATTACAATAAGCCACTTAATCATAATCTCCAGTTTGAACGCTTTTGCTACATTAGTTTTTTCAGGGTTATCCAAAAGATATTTGTTCTTTTTCAGTTTGTTGATGGTCCCCTATGGGGTTTCAGGAAAAAATCTTCATAGAAATATGACCTATACTATACTGTTTACATGCCTGGAGTTTTAGGTTAATTCCTCATGTATTTTTCTAGATATTTAACAAAACGTCTAAAATCGCAAGTTGCCAGTCACCTTTGGCCATATAGTGTATTCAAGTTGAAACATAAAAAAAAATAAGACTTCATAAATAAGTAAATAACACATTGCATTATTAAATTGTTCTGATAAAAAGGCAATAAGTAATTTTCGATGTAACTTTCCAGTCATTTTTATTATAATTTTTTTTTTTAACTTTAGCAGTGTAATGAGTTTTATAATCCTTTTCAACTAAATAAATTTTCCTTTAAAACTTTTCTGAAAATGTATAACAAGACAAAAAAAAAAAAAAAAAAAAAAAAAAAAAAAAAAAAAAAAAAAAAATGCATATATTTTTTCAAAAACTTTAATTGAAAATTGTAGAAGGACATTTTAACAAAAAATAAATTAAAAAAATCAATCATTTTAGTGTAGGTAAAATTTGAAGATTCTCTTTCTAATACGGTAGACTCCCTAAAATCCACACATCATGACAGATGTAAACAATGAAACTTTCAGTTCAGATGTAGTGTCAAAATTAGACATTTTATTTTTATATTATTCTGTAAGTATTTTAAATGTACTTCTCATTAATATGACTGAATTGGTGCTTTTTCTTGAAGTATAAATTCCTTTCTGAAAAAATTCAAGATATTGTTGATATCTTTCGTAATCGCAATCTTTTTACCAAATATATTTATGTATTAGTCAAGCTTTTTTTGGTTATTAAGTCTGGCTAGACCTGAAATAAAACTTTCTTATTTTATGATTTTGGTGTGAATTAGTAGGGTACCTTTATGAGGCAAGTTGCAATGAATAGTTCAAGAAAAATGTATCTTTATGGCGCTTATTTAATTATACATTATTAACACATTGATTGCGATGGTGACTGACATTGAGGCTGAAAAATTTACAATGTTTTAAGTAATTTTTAAGAAAGTATAATCCTGTAATAAATAAAAAGTAAGTAAATTTGTAAATTTTAAATACATTTTCAGTAATTGCTTAAAACAATATATATATATTTTTAGTTTTTTATCATATTTTAGACCGTCATCAGTGAATGACATGTTCTAAATGGAAAGTTGGGTGTCAATCATCGGTGACTGATGTGACATGTTAATTATTTACTTGACATTAACTTACGATAATTTAATCATATTTAAAATTATCTTAATTTTTATTATTTTATTTAATTATTTTAATATTCTAATATATTGTAAGTATTCATTATAATTTTAATTGCATTATTACTAGAGATTGACCGAAAATTCGTTTTCAGTGAAAATGCTGTCGAAAATTCGGCCAAACCGAAACTATTGGTATTCCAAAAATCTTGCTTCTTTCGGAAATTTTCGACATTACTCATTGATGTAATCTGTATTGGCTCAAATGAGACACTTTTTTTTATTTATTGCTGTGTTTAATTATCAGTCATGACTGACTCAAGACGTGAATGCAAATTATCAAGCAAGCAATGCCTATATGAATAAACTTTGAAGATGCTTTTCACATGCTCATTAAAAGCTGCATACTTAACACTAAAAGAATATTTTTAGTTTGAAACTGCAGAAGTGTTTTGAATACTCTTTGAGAAATTTCTAGTAAAACAGATTATCATTTACAAAAATCTTATAAAAGATAAATTGTGGTATGCATACCTAAAACCTTTTTTTTAGTTAGATGAAATTCGTATAATTCAAAAATCATTCTGTGCTGTTGATGAATTAATTACATATTATTTTATATGAAGTTAAAAAGCTTTGGTCAGAAGCATAAAGAACGAACTTGGGCCACACATAATTGATTAATAATGTATGTTTAATCAACATGTATAATTAATTAATAATTATGCATATTTATGCATGCATTAATTACTTAATTTTTTTCTTTTTGGACATTTTCATTTGTGGTCAAATAGGAATATTACCAAAAATCAGTTTTGGTCGATCCTTAATTATTACATTCAAATTATGTTTAAAAATTGTAAACAAATCAATGACCAGAAATCCACAAAATTCTAAAATCTGCACAACCTCTGATCCCAAGCAGCACGGATTTGAGGGAGTTTACTGTATGTATACACCCATTTATTCTTATTTAAAACATAAATTTTATCCAAAATAAGGAAAATAACATTTTTAAATTTATGTTTTTCAAACATAATTGTTTACATTTTAAAAGAACGAAAAAAATTTTCTTTTGGTGAAAACTGCATCATCAAGCACCATTATATGAAGATGTCTTAAAATGCATATTAATAAAACTCTTACAAATAATCACACATGATAACGTGTGTTATTTTGTAGATTTATAATATTAAAAGATTTTTTTTTTCACTGTGACCATGTGAATCAACGGTAATATATTTATAAGGATATTGTCATAAGGTCCTTTAAATATTATAATGTTGCTTTGCATAGTTGTATATATTCAATTCTCTACCATTCAATATAGGTTTAAACACTGCCATTAGAGGACACTGTATTTTTCTATTATTTATGTTTTCTTCAGGAACTATTAGTCAGAATTGAAAGTGTAATATATCTAAAGATAGAAATTAAATTTAACAAAGGTCTAGGCCCTACCACTAGAGCATGCTTTTTTTTTTTTTTAATTTATTTGGGTTTTTTTTTTTCTGGAATTATTGGTCAAAATTGAATGTGTAATGTATCTAAATTGTCAGAAATTAATTTTAACATAAGTCTAGACCCTGCCACTAGAGGATATTTTTTAAATGTAGGTTTTCTTAAGGAACTGCTAGTCAGAATTGAAAGTGTCAGAAATTAAATTATCAATCTTTATATTGGGAAAATCACACAGGCCAAAGGCTTACACACTCACAGGATGTCTGGCAGACTCAGCTTGTTCTCTCTATGCTGCCAAAGGCAGTGGGACTTCTGATATTTGGTTGGTTTGTTTGGAAGGAACAAAGTGTTTTTTGTTTAGAAATACAAATTTATTCAAATTTAAAGTTTGTTTGCAAAAAAAGACTGGAGCAGGCATGGCATGCCCAGATGTGCACTGCTGAAGGCAGTGGGGCTCCATAAACTAGATTTGTTTGATTCGAGGTTTGTTTGGAAAAACCAACCAGCATAGTCGACAAAGCCTGCTAGTTGCAGAATAAAAAACGATTTTAATTTGGTTTAACATTGTCTAACTTTCATTTGTTATTTAAAATACTGAATTATGTATATAAAAAGAATTTTGTAATTAGTCAAATTTTTTTCAGTTTTGGTCAATGAAATCTGTTTTTCTTTTATCATTTGAAGAGTTTATACTCCTGCTGCTTCCTTATACATCATTTTTTAAATTATGTATATAGGATTAACTCTTAAATGTACCATTTAAAAAAAAAATAATTTAACATGTATGATGAGCATGAAAAATGATCACATACGCTCTATTGTCAAAAGTCATTGGCACTTTCGATTACAGATGTTTTGTCGAATATCTGCAGAAATACTCGAGTTCTTCTCAAGGTTGTTTGATTTAAATCATGATTTAAAAAAAAAAATCGTTGATTTAAATCAGTTTTTTTTAATTGATATTTACAGGTTAAATAAGAATCAAAAAAACTTTTATAAGTTCAAAATACTATTATTTTATGAAATGCAATTGTATTAAAAATATTATCAATCCATAGTGTATTCCTCAAAAATATTGATAAATGCTCTCATTTTTAAATTGTTTTCTTTTTTAAATGATTAGATCATTTTTGCAAGTTAAATGCTTAAGCTATAATTAGTACCTTATTCATGCATTCTGTTTAGGATTTGTGTCCTGTATTTGTGAAGTTTTTTTTATTAAAAAATCTAACCACAATTTTGTGAATTTGTAAAAATCATTATATATAGAAATAGATTCTATGTTTTTAACAGGATCAATTGTATATATATATATATATATATATATATATATATATATATAAAGAGTATGTAATAGGTACTTTGTTGACTTCAACTGTTTTGTGACAGGTTAAATTTTATTTTAAAATAATTAATTTGTGAAAGTTTAAGTCTGGTGACAGAAAAGTTTAGAGAAAGGTCTATTTTGAAGATAAAGAATTTTGTGAAGGGGACCTGTTTTAAGATGGAAATTTGCATGAAGTGTCCTGTCTAGTTATTTAAAAGATTGTGAAAGGCCCTTTAAAGGACCCAAATTTTTCCTAAACAAATTCCTGTTATTTCTAAGCTAAGCAGCAATTCCTACTGTCAGTAAGCATGATTGATTGTTGAAATTGTCAATGGCTGAGGAGATAACACTGACAATTGATAGTTTTAGTCTTTCAGTTATTTGATTATTTTTCATCTGGTAACTATTTTATCAGTTATTAGATTAGTATAGTATTGTGTTAATAAAAAGTTGAAACAATAATGTCATTTACCAATACTAAGTACGGTTGCAGAGAGCTTTTGGATTTTTTGATACATAAGAAAAATGGTTCGCAGAAAAAAGAAAAATCCAATGTGGCATTATTTTACAGAAAAAAATATTATTTTTGGAAAAGGTGTAATAGTAATATGCAGTGTAGTGATGAAATGATGGGGATTATGGCAAGAACGTAAAACACAAAGAAACTTGCAGTCTATGTGATAACATAGAATCTGAATTTGCAATGGAATACATATATACATTTAAAATTCTTTGTTACAATTATTATGTGTTTATATGTTATACATATATATTATTGGAGTAACACATTAATGAAAAATAAATAACTTTAAATTAACTAGAAATTTATACACAGAACATACATAAATTTATGTATAACAATTTAAATTTAATAATAGAATAATAAATTTTTAAGTTTTAAGTGAATCTTTTAAATTTGTTTGCAACAAATTTAATTTTTATTTAAAATAGCTTGAATTCTTGTATAGGAAATGTAATGAAATTAATAGAAATGTGTAAATCTATGCAGAAAAAATAAATACATACACATACATAAATAAGTACACAAATAATATTAATAAAAAAAATCTAATTTAAATAAAAAAAATCAGATTTTTATTATTTTTTTTAAATCCTGATTTTTAACAACCCTGGTTCTTCTGGAACTTTGGGTATATAAAAAACATGTTTTACATTATGTATTTTTCAGTGAAGGTTTAATCAAAAAGGCAATTAAGGAACCAGAAATTTTTGAATTTTTTAAAGAAACCTTTATATCTATGTGACTATACATGGTATTCTTACAAAAATGAACACAAAAATTGTACAAGATCCATGTGGTCATGTGCTACAGCTACAGATCATTTTAGCATTTTATTTTTACAGTGTGATCAACGTTTTTAGTTATTGAATTTGTTGTTGATTCCCTAATCGCCGTCATGATCAAACCTGCACAGAAAACTATGAGATCAGATATGTTCTTTATATTCTTGAAATTCCAGAAGAATTTGTCATGTATTTCTCTAGACCTTTGGCAAAAGTCTAAAATTGAAAGTGTGAAAGTGGCCGGTGACTTTTGGCATATAGTGTGTGTATATAAATACACTCATATCAAAAACATACATACATACAACATCAAAAAGTTTTAAATTGAAAGTGTCCAGTGATTTTTGGCCATATAGTGTAAATCTTGTGTTGCAATATATGAGAATTTTCTTGCGTTAAGTGGTGGAATATGAATGCATACATATGGATAAAAAGTGCATTTATGAGGCAAATAAATAAGCTCCATGTGATACATGTGGCAAAGATTAGTGTAGGTGATCAGTTGTGCCATGCATTGAAGAGTTAACATAAGGCTGCGTTTATATCATGTTTTCAACAACCCACAACAAAAAGCATAAATTATTTCCCTGACCTTTCTTTTGACCTGTAGATGAGCTTGACCACATCAGGAGTTCTGCTGAATCAAAATGCAGTTTCATTGAACCTTAAAATTTATTGTCTTTTTGCTGAATTTAACTTTTGTCAATTTTCTTAATACAAAAATTTACAAATTTTTCTTTTTAAATAAAAAAAAAATTCTTTATTTTAAATTTTATTTATATGAAAATTCAGTTTAAAATATTTTTTTATTTATTTATGCTTCTCTAGTATTTAATGTTTTTAATTTCAAACTTTATAATATAAGCATTCTTATTTCCTACAAATGATTTTTTACAGCTTTTATGTCTTCAAATTTTTTTCTTAATAATGGATTGCAGCAACTGTATTTAGAAACATAATTTACAACATTTTTAGTATTCCTTTTTAGTTTATCTTTATTTTAAATCTGTATAGATAATTTATTATTAATTTTCCCTAAATCTTTCTTTAGCTTTTTGAGTTTTCAGAGTTGCAAAAATTATAATTTTTCATAACAAATTTTATGTTCTTCATTCTACTTATACATTTATATGTGTGTTAAAATATTTACTTTTAGTTTTTTTTTTTTTGTTAAAGAAATTGCAATGATAAATGTTTTGTATATTTTTCTATTTGCCTTTTCATTAATATAATATTTCATTTTCAGTTTGCAAAAGTTGCCTCGTAAAGCATCTTGAAGATAACAATACCTGCCCAACGTGTGAAATTGTCATTCACCAAAGTCATCCACTGCAATACATAAGGTATCTAAATTTGTTTACAGACTTTATTAGTTTAACAAGCATAATAAACTATATACTTGTATGGCTGAGATATTTACTAAATATTTAACAGCATATGTATTTTAATCTGAGTGTTCTTTCCAGTATTTTACCGTTATTGTCTAAATATCCTTACTCACCGATTAAAATTGCTTAGTTTTCTTCTGATTTATTTTGTTTCCTTTTTTCTTTTAATTGCAGCTATGATCGAACTATGCAAGATATTGTGTACAAATTAGTTCCAAATCTCCAACAAAGTAAGTGGCAGGTGTCTTTTATTAAATTAGGGTGACCTGGGGTAATTATGGGTCACTCTCTAGGTAATTATGGGTCAATTAGTTTTTATCCCTATGATATCTACTAGGACAAATTCTAAAATAGTGGATAGGTTCTCTCATTAGTCTACTTTATTATGTATAATATTTTTTTTAAATTTTAACTTAGCTGCATAATATGAGTTGAGTTGTTTTTGTAACATGCTATAAAATCATCTTTCAAAAAGATTGCCTTTGAAATTTGCACTTTTTACCAAGATCCATGCCACAATTAAATAAATGCTTGCATTTTTTTGTTGTTGTTTATGCTCTTTTTAAATACAAATACTACAAGGTGCACATTTTAGTCCTATTTGTTTTCAAATAGATTCTAGATGTATACCCAATTATGTCCCAAATACCTGGAAGTAATTATGGGTCACTGGGGCAATTCTGGGTCAGCATATTTTTCCATTTTTTATGTCATTTTTTTAAATTTTAGACATGCAATGCAATTGTTAATTTATGATTTTAAGGGTTTAAAAAAAAATTAAATATACAGTATTGTAAACCTAAAGTAACTTTTGAAGTAAGCCACATAAAATATTTTTATAAACATCTCTTTTTTTATACTTTAATTGTTAACTATTAGCACATGGTAAAACACAAGTGTTGGATTCATATCTTTATAGTGTGGAACAGTTAATTAGATCCAAATCATTAAGAAAATATAAACCCCAATAAGATTCTTGTTGCTTAAAAGAATAAAGTATTGTAAAAAAAAAACAAAATTATTTTTTCAACTAATGAATAAAATGTTTTAAAGCATGCTTTTTTCTTTAACTTTAACCATATTAGGCTATGTAGGGTAACTGTCATTGTTTGAATATTAGTTTTTAGGCCTAATTGTTAGAACATTGTGAAACACATTTGTTAAATTCATATTTTTATAATGTTGAACAGTTAATTTGAAGAAAATTATAAACTTAAATAAATCGGTCAAGTGCAAATTTTATTCATGCACAAAATGTTCCATATGATGGCTATTTATCAGTATGATTCACCTTACCTATAACAGAGACCTTGTACAAAATTTAAACTTGCCTTTGTGCCAAGCATTCTTCAAATAAGCAGATTGCAACGACACATTTTTCTAGGTTAATATCTTGGCTAATAAGCAACAAATGTTTTTTTAAATCATAATATTAACTATCCTTGAATGATTCTGCATCAATATGTACCCCAAGTGTCCCTCAGCTCTCTTGCTAAGCACCTGCAAAGTAAAGTTTCTGTGTAACAAAAAAATGTGATTTTCGTAAACATCCCATAAAAATAAGTGGCATTTTTATTTATTTTTTATATTTTTTTAAAAATTTTAAGCTTTAATGATGAAAATTTCTACTTTAGAGGTAATTTCCAAAAACTTACAAAAATATTTTATTAAAAAAATATGCATTAATACTTCATAAAGACAGTGACCCATAATTACCCCGTTGCTGAGGTAATTATAGGTCACTTAAAAAATTCAATTAAAAAAATTTTGGGTAAACTGAGTGTTTTATACAAAAGCTACAATACTAAGTCAATTTCATGCCAAATTTGAAAATTTCAGCTTTTATATTTTCCTAGATATTGAGATCTTATCGTTTTTTGACCCATATTTACCCCGTGTCACCCTATATATTTAAATAAGTGTTATTATAGTGTCAGTTTTGAAGAAAAGTTACACAAGTCAAAAAGCATCTATTACATTATCTTTCAAATTAAAGTTCGTTTAATCTGGTAGAATGTCAATTTTAAGCTACAACTTGCAGTAATTATACATAGTTTAAAAATACTCTCTTCCTGATAAAAAGAAATTTAATTTAAAAGGTAATGTTATGATTATCACAAAAATTATTTTTGACTTGTGTCACATGTGTCAAAATATACTTAGAATAAAATTCATTAGAAGGAAGTCATCTAGAAAATGTATAAGACTAATGTAAATGTTTTTCTGACAAGTTTCATACATAGTTACACATACACATCAAAGTAATATGCCATCCTGTATATGAATTTATTTATATTTTACTGACACTACATAATATAGTAAAATTTAGTTCAGTTGGAAAATATGGAACACAGTTGAGAATACACTTTTAACAATACTTGCCCATAGATTGTAATTAATTTGAATTTTTTTGAGCAGCCTTGTATATGATCTATAGAATTTACACAGAACACATCATATACTAAAACTAGTTACATTTGAAAGTGCATAGCCTCACTGACAATGTGCTGCCAGCAATTATCGCATATAGGTAATGTTGTATTTAAATTCCTTTTTGTAGTCCTATATACAATTTGTATAAATTATGCATAACAAACGTACTAAAATGTTAGTAAATAGTTAGTTTTCTATAATTAAAACTTAGAAATGCAGATTTTTATTTTTAACCTTTAAAAAAAAGAAACTACACAAAATATTTAAACATTTTAAAACAAAGGTTTGTTATTCTACCCACTATTATATTTGTAAATATTTTGCACATTTTGAATTTTATTTTGATTGTGAATTTTGTAAATATAAGAGTATTGATTGAAAAGTTATACTTTGTTAATTGCTAAAACGTGTTAAATAACAGTAAAGCAATAAATTTTTTATATACAAACTCTCTAGATGTTTCAGCTTCAACAAAGCCATTTTCAAGACAAATAAGAATACTCTACAGGTGCACGATTTATAATGCAATGTTCTAGATTGCCATTGATCTCATTCTTCACATACTCTCTCAAATTACTCATTTTCTTTTTACTTTTGATGTTTATTTCCATACTCGTAACCATGGAGTAACTAAACCCATAATTTTGGTACATTAAATGATGCTCTATCGTTACACATTGAATTTTCATGTGTTACAATTTCAATGGTTTCTTTTATAATGGATGGATAGTATAGATTGGAGGGAAAAATTAGTTTGTTTTAATTGATATTTTTTTGGATGGCTTCTTGATATAATCTTGCGAGTGGTATGATTTTTCTATTATACTTTATATCAGCTATGTGTTCCTTTTTTCTACAACTAAATTTCCTGCTGATCATGCCAATCTAATAATTTTTTGACAAATCAGATTTAATAAATGGGATTTCATATACTATATGTAGAAACCATTGAAAATGTATCATGTGAAAATGCAATATGTAACAATACATCATTACTTAACTTACTAAAATAATGGGTTGAGTTTCTCCATAGTTACGAGTATGGAAATAAACATCAAAGTAAAAATAAAATAAAATAACCTGAGTAATCTGAGGGAGGATGTGAATGATGGCATTTTAAATCATTGCATTATAGAGCTTGCATCTGTAGAATATTCTCATTTCTCTTGAAAATGGCTTTGTTGAAGCCAAAACATGTAGGCAGTTTGTATATAAAACTTTTTATTGTTTTATTTACTGTTTTTATTCAACACCTTATATGAACAAAGTATATTACCTTATGTGTTCGTATTTGTTGTTATATATTTTGTTCCAAAGTTATTAAGAAAAAACCTTATTCATGAATGTTTGTTTTCGTCTTCTTGAAATTTCTAGCTTTTATTAGTTAGCTCTAGCATATAATCTTTATAGTAAGTAAATCTCTATTTTATTTATTGTCTGAAAAATGCAAAATGTGATAGTTTTAAAAAGTCTGGAAAATATGTAAAAATACTGTCCTTAAAAAATTAAAAAGCCCAAAAATGTCAACAACATCTTGATACTAGTTACCTGTTATTTAATGCATTTGCATTATGCAATATTATATTCATTTACGTTGGAAAATATATTGTAATTTTGTGTGTAGCGAAAGGATATAAACTTAAAAAAATCAAACAAACCTAGAATGATATAGGAACTTTAACTTGATAATGTAAGAAAATGCTATTATTCTTTAATATTTAAACTTTTAGACCAGTAATAATAATTACTAAATTGTATAGTTATTTAATTAATGTCTTTTCCTAGATGAAGTGAGACGTGAAAGAGACTTCTATAAGAGGAGAGGAATGCCTTATCCCAAAACCCTACCTAGTAAGTATACAAAATATTATTGCTTTTGTCCAAGTTTTTAGCTGTATTAAAATAAACTGCATAGTGTAGAACCACCCTGTCTTTTAAAATAAAAACTTTTTATGTGTATTGAACAATTGTCTTATAAATAAAGATATTTGATAAAAAAGAATTCGCTATTAAATGAAGTTTTTTTTTCTTTTCCTAGACAATTGCTTAGATAAGGAAACTGGTTCTCAATCCTCTTCTTCAAAAGTAGAGGATTCCGACTGTCATAGATCTGATGAACAAGTTAATATTCTTTTAGAAGCACAAACGTCTACATTAAAGCAAATGCGCAGAAAATTTATTCGGTGTTCAGCTCAAGTAACAGTAACTCATTTAAAGAAGTTTATAGCTAAAAAAGTTTTCAATAATATGGATAAATATCGAGAGGTAATATTTTGGATATTTTTATATTTTTAGTTGATATAGCTGTGCACGCTCATGCTTTTCTAAGTATAGGCTAAAATTGTTATGATAGTATAATTAAACTTTTGATGTTATGTAGTATTTATATACAGCTGTGGAAAAATTATAAGATGGAACTAATTATTATAGCTGTGTAAATATAAATTTATAAAGATATTAGAGTACTTTTGAGTTTAACCTATGTCAAAATTTTCTTATCTTTTACTGCACTTTTTATTCTCAAATAACTTTCATTCTTAAACTGAAATTTATTTTCACACATTGAGGGCCTTTATTTACCTGGGGTTATTACCTGGGATAATAACCTTAAATGTCCTTATCCCATAGTGATGGTTTTCGGTGATAAAGGGTTATTTAGGAAACTCATACTAGAACATTTTCCTCATTGGAATATGGAATTTGAGACATTGGATGTTCTGGGGAAAAAAATCTTACTTTTTTAATAAAACAAAATATTTCATATTTTTGTATATATTTTTTTAATTCTAAAAATCTGTCCCATACACAGGTATGAAATATAAGATTGGATGAAAAAGATATCAAATGTAAATTGGTTCATAAAAAACAAGCTTCTAATTTTTGGTAAAATGTGGGCTTAAAAAAATTTAAATCACTTTATGAATTCTTAATAAACTTTATTGAACAAATGACAAAAATTTACTTCAGAAAATATTTTTTGGAAATAGGGAATATTAATATGTATGTATATATTTTTCAAGGCACTGTTAGACAGGAAAAGGTACACTCCAAATAAGGTTCCCCCCCCCCCCCCATCTGGCATGCATGAGTTTCAAAATGCAGGAGAATGGAAAATTTGAAAACTCACGCATAATCAAGCTTTACTGAAAATGTATTTTGAAATAGTAAATATTAATATTTTTAATAGAAATATTCCATTTGATTTGGAGAGATTCAGTAAAAAATTTTCATGATTTTCTTTCTTTTGTAATTCTGTGCAATAGTTTCAAAAAAGTCGGGGGGGGGGGGGGAATAAAAAATGACACGAAATTCATCAAATGATCACACACACACAAAAAAAAAAAAAAAAAAAAAAAAGAAATTCAAAAAGCGATGGCAGAAAAAAAATTGCTAATTTTGAAAAAGTATTGCGAAAATAAATAGCAAATTTCTTTGGATGGGCATTTGGTCATGGAATTTTTGGAGATTTGGTCAGGGAAATTGCTAATCATGTTTTGCTGGGAACCCTGTATTCATAAAAAATAGGAATAATTGTATGTAATGTAATTAAAAATTTACAAAGTCATAAATTTCATTTTTTTATAGTCAATTCGTCCCTTTAAACTTTCATTGTAACAATGTTCATACAGTTACTGCCTAATATATTTTTCACATAATTCATATAATGAATCAAGCTGACAAAATATTTTTTTTTTGTCTTATTAAGGTACTTTTAAATAAAACTACTAATAAGGACCAGAAAAAAACTTAAGCGTGTGGTCAGTGGGCAAGTGCCTCCATGCCCTATCAGTAATAGGGCACTGCGCCTGTGAAACTACCTTCCTGTCTATCACTTTAAGATTTTATAAAATTCTCATAGCAACATTAAGGCTTATAAAAGTTATTTTTGTAACCAGTCAGCAAGAATACGTTTGCTGAACTAAACGACCTGTTCATTAACATTCTTATCCTTCCAATCGTCAAAAAGTATTTATATTAACTTCTACAAAAGAGTTTGAAAACTAGAGAAAACAGACAGACATGTATTTTCTTGTTGCAAATCACAGATATCACAAGCCTGCGGTGGTTGTGTGTTTTAACTTTTAATAATTGATTTTTTTGTATTTTTTAGTGCTGAATTAGAAAATGATCTTCATTTTTAACCATCATGTCAGGAATTTTCGCAAATTGTACATTTCAAAGATAAAAAGTCAAAAAATAGAAAAATCTGATACTATAAAATAGATGTGAGGGTTGTGTTTTGTAACTTTTGATAATGGATTTTTATATATTTTTTAGCTCTGAATCCAAAAAAGACTAATTTTTAACCATCATGTCAGAATTTTTTGTAAATCGTAAATTTCAAAGTTAAAAATTTTTTAAAAAGGCGAAAATCAGTCAAAGCAATTTGTGAAAGCCTTACCAAAGGAAGGCTACAGTTTTAAATATGTCTGCGACAAATTTCCAGCCTTATCAACCTCCAAAATAAAAGAGGACACCGAGATGAAGCACATATAGAATATAAAAGAAAATAAAAGTCTAAGGATTTTAAATACATAATATTTTACATGTGTAGTTGTAAAAATGCATAGTATAAGGCAAAAGATGAATAAATTATTATGAAAAGAAAGTTTTACATTTATTTTATAGTATCAGATTTTTGTAACATTTCGACTTAAAAAAAAAAAAAATTGCTATTTACAAAAAACCCTGATGTGATGGTAAAAAATGGTCATTTTCGGATTCAGCGCTACAAAATACACAAGAATCAATTATCAGAAGCTAAAAAACACAATCATCACATCTATTTTATTGTATCAGATTTTTGCTATTTTTTGACTTTTTAACTTTGAAATTTACAATTTACGAAAAACCTGACGTGATGATTAAAAATGAAGGCCATTTTCGGAATCAGCACTACAGAATACATAAGAATCAATTATCAAAAGCTAAAAAACATTATACAACTCAAATTTTGCAGCCTAGTGTTATTCTCTGTGGTTTAAACAGGGCAATTTGAAATATGGAAAATGTATTTTGAAAATACAAAATACTTGAAAAAAAGCCTTAGAAAATACATTACCAAAATACTTTGATTTTACAGTTTAAAATATAAAATACAAAATATAAATGTATTTCAAATACATGTATTTTCGATAGTGCCCAACTCTGGTCTTATATGTGTGCAATATATGTTACAAATTCATTAAATGAATATTGTGTATAATCCAGAAAATATATGTTTAAAAGAATCTAGATCCCAAATACAGTACAGCCCCGATTATCTGTGGAATTGGGTGGCAAGGGCACTGTGGATAACAAAAATCGCAGATAACCGGAAAAAGACATAAAATGGGCTGCAAGCTTGAAAAAAAGAAAATTCAACATGAAAACTATGTTTTAGTGTACAAAAACATAAAATGTTTAAAATACATACATATGCACAGTACAGCCAAAACCTTTGCTTTACGTCTAAATCACTAAAATAAAGAACAGTAAACAAGAAACAATGCCATACATACTGTACAAAAAGTGTTGAGTTACACCTTTAAAAAAAAAAATCAGTTGCTTGTTTTTGCTTCTCACTTTAGAAACACCTTTTCTATCTCAAAAATGAAGCTATTCTTGATATGCTAACCTGGAATTTATCATAATATTCTTAGTTAATTGTTAAATATTTTAATTGCTGTTCTTACGTTTAGTTAATAAAATGAAGAAAAGACATCAAGACTTTATAACTGATATTTTAAACATGGCAACCGAATCTAGAAATATTCTTCTATTACTTTCGAATACATGAATTTTTCTGTTTATATTTATTAGTAGGGGTTACAGTAATTTCCTTGCTTAAATTTAAAAAATTTGACTTAAATAAAAAATTCGCTTCGCGAATAAACCGCACCACAGATAATCCGCTCGCGGATAATCGGGGCTCTACTGTAGAATGTTTAGAAACTCATTTGCAACTTTATTTTTTTTCTGAATAAAATGCTTACATTATCTTTTAAGATTTTTAATAAAGAAATTTGGTTAAAGCAAAAAGCTTTTAGTAATGAAGGGTGCATGATTTTTATTTTGTCAAATGGGTAATTTAAGGCTAATGTCAGATGAACATCTTTTTGCACGCTTTTCTCTCTTCCAGCATCCCTACACCTTCGCTAGCATGTGTAGGGATGCTGGAAGAGAGAAAAAAGCTTGCAAAAAGACGTTCGTCTGACATTAGCCTAAGGTAAGGTATAAGATATTTTATTTGGTATAGGATATTTGTTAAATTGCAGTTAGTGTAAGTGAGTTCTTATATAAAGCAACACAATGTTTTATTTATTTTATGTTTTCAAAAGTAAAAGAGAATTCACATTAAAACATGGAAATTATTCCAGAGGGAAACATTCGCCTTGCATACAATATTTCAAATGAAAATCAAACTTCAAAGTAATTGCTTAAAAGGCGCAAAGGCCAACATAGTGAAAAGCAATTTCTTTTAAGCAATTACTTTAAAATTTGATTTTCATTTGAAATATTGTATGCAAGGCGAATGTTTCCCTCTGGAATAATTTCCATGTATTAATATAGTTTCTATCGATGCTGGATTTAATTATATTCCGTCTTTGCCCCAGGTTGGTTGCTCACGGTAAATATTCCATCTTGTGCTGCGTTTGTAGCCTTGCCAACATATAATAGTGAGAAATTTTCCGAGCTGGGTATCGTTCCAAGTGGTTTAGTCGGTAGGACGTCAGTGCGCTATACTGATGGCCTGGGTTCGAGTCCCGGCTTGGACTCTTTTTCACTATGTTGGCCTTTGCGCCTTTTAAGCAATTACTTTGAAATTTGATTTTCATTTGAGAATTCACATTTTGAAATGAAATCCCTGTTTATATTGTTTTATTTTTATCTATACATAACTAATTTTTTATGTGATAAAGATATTTCAGAGGTTTTTTTGAATAATTTAAATAAGCTTTTCTAATTATTAATTTTAGTGATTTAGTGAACATTATTGTTCTTTAAAATGTGTGTTTTAAAAATTACATTTGGAATTTAAAAAAAAAATCATTTTTTTATTTAAAAGTAAAAAATAAAACATCATGAACATGAACTCTGTTACCCTCAGCTAACAAATGGTTTGGTTAATGGTCATCGTTTTCCCAGTTTTTCTGAATTCAGTTCTTTTAGGGTTTCGTTCATCTCACAACAAAATTTTATAGTCTCACTTCTCTGTCTGTCACAGGCAGTTCGTACTCGGAAACTATTTAAGTTAGACTTGAATATTTTTTTTTACATAGAGCTGAATAGCCCCTGTCCTTCACAAAATCATAAAATTTTGAAAAATCCTTATGTTATTTTAATTAAGCGTTCTTTTTTTAAATTTCAAAACATAATCTTCAATTTAGCAAATATCCCCAAGCACCAATGGCGTCGAAGATGCAGATATCTGCCACACAGTAGATCGTTGTTTCGAAGCTCTCAGCGGAACTTCAAAATTTTGATTTTTATTATTGCACTTCATTTTCAGATGGATTTAATTAAAAGAAATTTCCCTTTTTTATTGACAATTATAAAGGGTTATTTAATTTTTTTTATTATGTAGCAGGAATTTTTAAAAATCTTTTTGTATTTCAGGCACAGAAAGAAAATCTGAAATTTAAATTTAGAACCAGTATTTTTGTTTACTGCTGTCATCTGCTGGCCATTTTTTGAAATAATAGAGCACTTTTGAAATGTTTTTGAAATAATAGGGCAACTTTTGAAAGGTCTTTTTTTTCCAAATTTTAATAAATGTTAACATCCTTTTTGGCGCCATCTAGTGAGTGTTTGGAAAGTCAAACAATTAATATGGATTATTTGAGCCTTTTAAATATGTTTTAAACAATTTTTTGCTTTTAAAAAGTTTATATTTTGTTTATAACTGTGCTAAATTTTTGAAATTTTTGAAATTGCTGAATTTAAAAATATTCAGATTTTTTAATTTAAATAATTTTTCTTTAATATTTCTAATTTGATTTTAAAATATTTTTCTAATTATTTAAAAATTAAATGTAATGGTGCTGCCATTTATGTAAGGATTTAATAATTATAAATTAACAATTTTGATTTATTAATTTAAGGATAAAGTGTTTTAAAAGAGATATTAAACGAAATCCTCTGTGCGATCTGCAATCACACTTACTTACTTGTTTCTTTTTTTATCTGTGGGATACACTATATAACACTACAGCATTGCATTTTAATAGCATTTGAAATCTGTTTTGATCAACAAAAATTTTAGCTTAATGTAATTCCTGAATGAATTATGTTCAATAGCTGAGGTATTCTTGCACTTATGAGATTGCTCAATGAATAGGAAGAATAGCAGACATCATTTTTTTGGTATATGCTTAAAGAAAATATAATAGTCACTATTCTTCAGTTAATTTTAGACTTGAAATGTTGACTAGTGCTACTTTTTTAGATCTTTAGTGCTACATAACAACAACAAAAAAAAAATCACCTTTAAATTCTTCTTTCTTTAATTTTTCTACCCAACGTACATGAATTTCATGCTGAAAATGATTTAAACTTAAAGAATAAGTAGGTTAAACTAGATAAATTTGTTGAAAAACTAAAACTGTTTGAATAGTAACATCAGTCTTCAATTCACCATCTGTTCAATTACTTTTACAGTTATTCTTTGTAATTATTTACTTTAAATTTTGTGCAACATTACTTTCTCTGCATATCGCCGGACACTTATTTTGATGTTGGTATCTTGTGATTGCCAATTATATAGTAAAAAAGCTTTAATTTTAGGTCCATGAGTTATAAGTTTGGGGATTAATGAGTGCTCTTATCACACTATAAATCAAAGATTAAAAATTTTTTTCATATCTTCAGTTTACCACATTTTTGTGTGGGTGTATCTTTCTTGTATCATAGATTTACTAGTAATTTAGCATCTTACTATAGTTACTCTTATCATACAATCCTTTTTAACACTTTCTAATATATAGTTTATGAATTTGGTTTGTCTGGCTGTTTATCTGTGCTCTAACTAGTATAAATATATTTGGATTGCCACGTAATTGATGTATCTTATTGAGATTTACCATGACATGTTTGGTATTGGAAAATGTAAGGGTAACATATATCATTCATTTACAGGGCCACACAAAAGAATTCAGTTATACAGTACTGCCTATGAACAATAATTGCTGGAATTGCATTTTTAAATTTAACTAATTTTTTTACATATTACTTGGTGTGTAGAAATTCTATAGTTCATATACAGGGCTGCACAAAAGAATAGAATATATTTCTGTTTATTGATTAAAATTGCTAAAAGGGAATTTTCAACTGTTATGCACTTCCTAACTGAACTAAATTTTTTCATGCTGTGTAAGTATATATACAAATCTGTAGATCATATACAGTGCTGCACAAAATAATTAAGATTTTTTCCGACTGTAGGTGGTAATTGCTAAAAATGGGTTTTCAAAGTAATTATATGTTTTCCAAATTGTTTACTTAGACATCTTTCAATTTATTAAATGGTTTTTTTACAGTATTCTGAATGTGTTGGAAAGTGTTTCGTGATCTATACTTCATGCATGATTTTTCTATCTTGTTCTTTCTATGCTTTCCTTTTTTCAATAGAGGAATTAGATAGCTGATGTCTATTATGTAGTCCTTGGCATCACTTTAAGTAATGTGAAGTAAACTGCTAAAATGATTTATTGTATATATATTATATAAAAGCATGTATGTATGTGTATTTCTCTAATTTGTTTTTTGTATATTAATAGTTATATCTTGGTATATAATTTGCTCTCAAATATACTGTTCTTCAAATTATTAAATAACTCTTATATTTTATCATCTTTATGTTTAAATTCATATCTGTTTAATAAGTTTTTTTCTTTTAAAGGTTGATATTTTGTGCAATGAAGAGATACTCGGCAAAGATCATACATTAAAATTTGTTTGTGTTACGAGGTGGAGGTTTAAGGTAACTGTATTTCAAACATATATGTTAGTCATATGAATATTTTGCTTAATTTTTGTTAGGTTATTTTAGAGAACTATCTAGGCAGTGCCAGTAACATTGTTCCTCTAAAAATATCTCTGAAACTGAAGTGAATTTCAACAAGGTTAAATATATTTTTTTTCTTATTTGATTTTTTAAATAGAAAATTGATGATTTATTTTTAATTTGCCAGTTTGTTTACAGACACACTTAAATGTTAATATGTAGTTGTAAGACCAGGTCTTGTCTTTGCTCTATCCGGGCAAGGCCAGGGACTTACTTTTTTCTGCATACTCAGGCTGGGCCAGGTCATATTTTTTTCTTGGGCGGGGGTTTGAAATTTCCAGGCCCAGTATAAAAGCTAGAGCTTCTTCCTTCGACTCAGCCCATGTGAAAACTATTTTTGAGATGACCCGACTTGTGCATACCTCTAAATACCTTTCCTTGAACCCATGTTAAGGTGGCATTTTATTTATTTTTGTAAAAATTGTAGTTATACATTTGTGTAGTGAAATCTATAAATTCAATTTGGGTTAATAAATTACAGATATATATATTTTAAATTTTACTTTTTCTTTTTTATAGAGCTCTAAAATTATGATTTTCTTTTACCATCTTTTTCTTTCATTCTAAACTATGTTGATTTTTTTAAAAAGGAATCTTCATTTGATATATATTCTTTATATATTTGCTCTTGATATGCTCTTCATATAAAGTAAATTTTTAAAATCTGTGTGTATGTGCATAGTTGTTAAGTAGTCATTAATATTGTTATTCTGTATTCCATAAATTTTGCCCATCATCTTAAAATAAAATCTCTCCATAAGTAAGTGTAGTTTTTTAATAATTTTAATTGTATGATAATGTTGCTTCTGAAATGTCAGCATGTTTTGTAGAAATTCAGTTGGACCAGACCAATTAAGTTTTTGTACGGGCCAAAATTTTAGCTTTTATAATGTGCCGGGGCTGATAAAATTTAAATAAATGGATAATGATAGAACAGACATTTTGTGTTTGGTGTCTGAACATATGCACATGGCATATGCTCAGATTAAGCTTTTTTGTCCAAACCATAGCAACCAACATTATAGAACTTTATGATACTCACGTGGACAAATTTAGCTTGGCAATAATGGCAAGTTGTCCAAATTTTGTCCAAAATTTTCTCGAATGAAGTTTTATAGGCGCTACTATATCACTATTTTCTTAAGGCATTTTGCTGTAATTGGATAACAATTACATAACTTGCAAAATGTAATTTTCAGTTCATTTACACTGTAAACTTGATTTCTTATAATAATAAAATTAATATAAATATTTTCTAAATGTAGAATTGTATTTATTTTTCTCTCAATAATTGAAAGTTATAAAAGTGCCGCACATTCTGTTGCTACGCCAGTTAGTATTAATATGAATAATCCAGTTACATACCAACAAATTTAAAATGAAGTACATTTTTCTGAATTTAACCTGGATTTATAAAGATTGATGAATGTAAAGTATAGCACAACAGTGCCCCTTTTCGGTATTCAAAGCCAAAATTATACCAATATATGTATTTAAACTGATAACATAAAATATAAAATTTGATGCATTTCTGCTTTATGGAAACAGAGATATAGCTATCTTCATCACAAAAAGCATAGCATAGCCGCATCCCTTGTTGAGCAATCAAAATTGATATCAGCATAGTCTTTTATAATAGGCATCTTTACATATCACGTATTATGCAATTTCATCTCATAGATGCCAAGATCAGGGGTTAATCCAGGCAAAATTTGGGGCCTATTCAACGCCCCCTTCACAAAAATTCATCTAATAAAACAGGGCCCCTTTACAAAATTCATTTTAATGAAACAGGTGCCTTAAAAAAATAAAGAGGGGGGGAAGGGCTGTTTTATTGTTTCTGTATGTGCTTGATATTTATTGTATGTGAATGAAGATAATATTTAGTTTTAATATTTGCTGCCACAATTAAAAAACAAAGTTATGTTGCATTGTTTATTTACTAAAAAACTTCAGAATATTCCAGATTCTTTTACTTTTTTTAAGTATAAAGTTTTATCCAATACCATTTCTGATGTTCACTTTCTCTGAAAATCATACTTTTAGAAGAATCATCAATATGAACTGGTAGTATTATAAAGCATAAACATGAAAATCTTTTAATAATGCAGTCATAAATTCTCATATTCAGGATTTCATTTTATATTTCAAACCTGGTATCTCTTTCAGGAAAACAGTTTCAGAGAAGCAGTTAAACACACACACACACACACACATATATATAATACTAAAAATATTTTGATTTTAAATTCATTAAACACTGCTTATATTACTTGCATGTCTGCTTATATTTACCTAAGAATCCTTGTTAACTGACTTTTTTGGATGCAGAACAAAAAAAAAAATCTTTTTTATTTTTATTTATGGTATTAACAGGGAAAAGCATAACCTTTTAAAAATGGGAGCATCTACTTAAATTTGTTGTTTCATAATTGAAAGTTTAAAACATTGCATCCCCCTTTTGAGTGGAGGTGATGAACGTGAGTGGCCTATGGGTGCAGGGTGATCAGCACATCTGGTTCTTGTTTTCTTAATCTGGTTTTACTTGCAGAATTTTTCCTCTGAATTTATTTTAAAGGAATTGAATGCTCTTCTAAAATAATTGTTTATCCTTTCAAAGTTTCAAAGAGTACTTGAATGATATTCAGAATGTATTTTCTCACAATGAATATGTTATTGAATTTCAGGTAGTGGAATAGAATGTTCGAGTAGTATAGTGAAAAAGAATACTTTCATCAAAGTACTGAATTATTTTTAGCCTATAATGAATGAAATAAGAATTTTAGCTGCAGATTCTAAAAATCTTATTACACTGTCTCTATAAAGTTCTTTTTTTATTTGCAATTTTCTTTAAATTTGGGAATTTAATTTCTTTGAATTTGAAATTTGAGTGAGTTTAAAGGAACTATTAAATGTAAGCGTTAATTAGAATTAAAATTTACTTAAAGCATTTATGCATTTAATACTGTTATGTACTTTTTAATGTGTATAACTTCAAAAAGTGAAAAATCAAGTATTAATTTTATCGTAATACATTTTTACTCTTTCTGCAACTCATGCACACAAATCACCTTAGCTCATAAAACAATTGAATTCAAACCCAATTCAATTAAAGCAAAATAAATGTAATTAAATAACAAAACAAAATTATGCACAGGAAGGTTGTTTGCAAAAGTTCTTTACATGAGAACACAACAGGCAAACTTGGCTTTAGCACGGCATCAAGTTCTGCCACAAGGAACCAGCTAAAAAAAATTAACTCCTCCGTCAAATCGGAGCTCTTTAGCACAACAACCAACTTCTTGCTGTCAAAAGCATTGATTGTGTCATTTCTCCTCAATTCACATTGGAGGGGGGGGGGGGCAGTTGTCATACAAACTGGTATTTTGCTTTGTCTCAGAAATTCCATAATTCCCATATCCAAACTTGGAATCCTTCTTCTATCCTCTCTCAAAAGAAGGAATTTCTTCTCAGGCAAAAAATCCTGTTTCTCTAGGCTAGTTATTACAATAGTTTAAATGTAATTAGAGAAATTCTTTCACTTGAGTGTTAAGAAGACTGTATTTCTTTAATGTGTCTCTTAAAATCTAGGGTTTCTACCCAGAATGCATTAATCAGAAAATTGTTTGAATAACCATGCCAAAATAAGAAAAATAACTTTTTTGAGAGAGAGTGAGTCAGAGAAAAAGAAGTACAATGCTTTAGAAATACCAGTTTCAGACATATTTCTTCCAAAAGTTATTGCTTTGGCTGCATATTTTTTAAGGAAAAATATTCCTAAATCTTTTCAAAGAAACAAGCATTTTTATTTCAAAATTTAGATTGTAAATATAAGAATAGCAAGATTTCAATTCCCGAGCTTTTTACATGAACAAAACAATGTCAGATGCACAATACCAAGAAATGTTTATAATTATATTATCTTAATGGACTATTATAAAGTTTTATGAATAAATAAAAATATAAATGCATAGAAAATGTGTCTTGAATGAAATCTCATTTTTGTCTTCAGTAAGATAAAAAATTTAGAAAAGTAATATATTTCATGAAGTTTATTCATAAATTTAGATTTCCATGAACTAATCAAAAGTACCTAAGTTACTATTGAATTATTATCAAAACTGTTTAACAATTGATTTTAAAAATTAATGTATTTTCATAAAACATGACTGCAGAAGAGGTGATGTCCAGGCACAAGGAGCAAGAATTGACAGTCGTTTCGCTAGAGCTGTGCTACTCAGTCAGTTAGGATTGCTGATGTTCTGGCTTTTATGAGAAAATTAAAACAAAGTTGCAAAGCGTTAGACAGAGTTGCTGCAGTGTTCAGATATGAATATCATTTGATGATTTGAGTTATTTTTTATTGAGTGAATTTGAGTAAATTTTATTAAGATTCTCTTATAAAGGGTCATTCCATGTCAAATCAACACACTTTTTGAAAAAATTTTACCTCACCATCTCAGATTTTAATGAACGATGGCACATAGTTAGTACATATATAGACTAAGAAAAATACCAAATTTTTTCAAAATATATCTATCCGTTTTGAAAATATGGCTATGTAAACTTTTCAAAAATTGTCAAAAAATGGCAGTTTGACAAATTTTCAAATCATCATAGGGTCCCTCCTAATTAAGATAGGAAGGTGAAAGAAGTGTCATATTGCAGCATTTTGTATGGACTTTAATATGATATGCAACATAATACAGGTTTTAGAAAAAAAAAATTTCAAAATTTCAATTTAAATTTTAAAATTTAAATTGTAAAAAAAACGTTTTTTTAAAAAATTTAAAAAAATTAGGAAAAGTAAATTATATTATTGTAAAACATTACAGAAAGTTTCAAAATGGGACAACAATGGGTTCATAGAAAAAATAATTTTTTAAAAATTGGATTTTTCATCAATTTCAAGTGATACAGTACAATACAATATGATGCAATGTAATATGATACAATATAATACAATTATATACTAAAATAGTTCAAATATAAAGACTTAAAAACTTTTTTTTTGTTTCAAATAATTTAAAAAATGAGTAATATTATTGTAAAACAGTATATACAGTTTTACAATAATTTTGAAATTTGAAAATAGGACAACAATGGGTTCATAGGAAAAATAGTGTTTAAAAAGTTTCATCAATTTTAAGTATAATAGTATATAATATAAAAAAAAGTATGATGCATAATGTAATATGATAAATGTATAATACAATATGATACACTACAGTCAGTTCAAATAACGGTGTACAAAATTGTCAAATTGTTAAATAACACAAAACCTTACCAATGCAAATCCTTTAACAATTCTTGTTATTGAATTACTTTGGACAATGAATTGTTGGATTTCAAAATGTCTTTTTTAGTTAAAACATAAGTTCTCCCAGTTGGTGTTAGAGGCTCAACAGAACATAAAACATCCATAAGTGGCACCCATAGAACATCTGGCTTGCTAGGATAAGAAAATGATGAAGATGGCCCATGTGGATGTAAAAATGTGACCTTAAGCTCATCAAGTTCTTCATCTTTATCCAGGATATATGCAAGCCACCAATGCTTGTCATATGCAGCGGTGATATATCCATTGCAATCTGATAATGATAGTTTATCATCAGATTTTGAAACTATTACTTTAAATGATTTTGAAGAATCAGAAAATGATTTAACAAATATGTCTGATGTATTTAATTTATCCGGAATGAAAGCATGATATTGCTGTGTTCCTTTAATGGTAACTGCTTTGTTGAACCTATCTTTTAAAAATATTTCTGAATTAATGTAATCTTCCTGTGTTGAAAATGCAAAGGTTATTTTTGAAGAAAAATTGGATTCGGCCCATTTATGTAATTGAAGAGGTGTTACTATTTGATTTTCATAAGGTCGCTGTAAGCTAGCTCTTGCTGCCTGTCTCTTAATTGTGCCACCCAGTCCATCACAAGGCCCTTTCCCATGAGCTGTGGCTGAAAAGAGCCATTCAGCTTCAATATTAAAATCTTCTTTATGAAAACATAGGTTGGAGAAATGTTTCTTATTTTTATACTGGGCAGCACATCCATCTGAAAAATAGAAAATCTTTGTTGGGGCTTTTTGAAATTTATTTTCGAGAAATTTAATGAATTTCTTTTGGAAGGTGTACACAGCAACAGTATTATGCTCCAAACAGTCTGAAATTACAACATAGTTTAAGTGCTCAACTGTATTTTCCCTTTTGTAGTACACTACAAACGGATGAATTGTGGCTTGTTCATTAGCCCAGTGGTAACTTTGAGCTTCATCTTGAATAACCATGCTGTAATTTTCAGAAAAATCAAGCACAACAGCAAATTCTGATTCTTTCAAATTTTCCTTTACTTGATTCATAAAAGATGATTGCTGTCTTGCAATGAAATCGTGTCTAACCAAGGTTGACAGTTTGTCACAAAAATATTCAATAAATTCTGCTGATGATTTCTGCAGAGTCTCTAAATTGCAGCGATCTACAGAAACCCACTGTCTAAATGTGACTTTTTCTATTAAATTATCCTCGAATGATTTCTCTAAAATATTCCGTATTTCAAAATCACCAGGGCAAGATGAGCATTCAGACATGTTGCAGTCTATTGACGGTGGATTGCACAACATTTTTGATATGCAATGTTTGTAAGTTGGCAATTCGGCATTGGTAATTGCACCCATTTTAACGTTTTCTATCATTAACTTGACATTTTGGTGAGTCGTGCAAACACAAACTGTGTGTGTACCTTTTGACCCAGCCAAAATGCAACGCTTTGGACGGAGCTCTGCAAACTTAGAAAAACTAATTTTTAAGTCTGGAAACTTTTCTTTGAATAGTACATGAGCCTCTTTTAGATTGCATAAAATGAGCCTTTTATAAACTTTTACTTTGTTTCCACTTTGGTCAGTGATACTGATACAATCTTTAATTCCGGGCATTGATCTGCTTATCTCATCACTTTCATAAAATAAAGTGACCGTGTTAACTATCTCAGTAGAAAGATTTTTACCTGGCTTAGAATTTGGGGTTTCCAATATTCCTTTTTCTTTCAACAGTTTTTTTGATTGACGTACCATATAGTTAGGTGCGTTAAACTCACGCATGATTTTTCTGATACCCCAACTTTCCGGTAGGCAAGTCAATATCATAAGTTTTTTTGTCCTACTTGTTGTATTTGAAAAATTCTCTATAAGATTTTGCAAAACTGTTTTATCTAAATCTTCAGCATTATCACTTTCTGAAGACTCTTTTGCTGATACAAACAAATTTCTTTTTAGGGCTGAGTCTATTGTTTTAACTTTTTTACTTGCATATTGTTTTGATTTAATTTTTTTCCTATCGATAGGGGACTCTCCTAATTCATATAGTGAAGAATTTAATGTTGCGATCACATGTGATTCAGCAGAAAAGCTAGGATCTTCTGAATCTGAAATTTCTTCTTCTTGATGAGTAGAAGTGCTCTGATCTTTTAACTTTGCTAATTCTTTCCGGCAGTAATCACAAACTTTTGCATGTTTGGGCAAATCAGGATACAAATCACATATCCAATTTGTAACCTTTCTTAACTTTTTCTTATCCCTTATGGTGTGATTACTTTTCTTAAATGGATTGAAACAAGTAACATTTGAAAACTGACATTGTGCCATTTCTTATTTCAATCGGACCTCTATTAAATTCTTCAAACTGCAGTTGAAAATGTACTTTTAAAAGAATCCACATTACAAAACAGAATTTAATCTTTAAACTAAGAAACACAAAGTTTTAAAAAGTTCTTGCATAAAATATCCTGAAAAACTTTAGAAACTTTGTGAAAACTCATTCACATAAAAAAGAAAGAACACTATTTTAAATGAAAGAATATTCCTATATTCTGAAACCAAAACTGATCAATATACTAATATTCTTCATTCTACATCCAAACAGAACTGATTCCAAGATTATACTGATTGCAGTGCTGTTGACTGGTGATACCCATGGCTGACCTTTGATCTGTCTTATCTCAAGTAGTCAATAGATAACAAACCCTTGACAGTTTGAGACAGGCCAGACCTACAGACAGAGAGTGGTTACCAAAAAATCCCTTCTAATTAAGATAGGAAGGTGTGAAAGTATTATTTTGCAGAATTTTATATGAAAACATAAATTATACATTAGGATTACCTAGCAACTGAACAATTTTATTTAATAAAAACATTGTTTTCTGCTTTCCTATATCATCATTTATAGCAGATTAAATATTAATTTTGAGTTTCTTGTTTTATGAGTTTTTTCTTTTTCTTTTATTCTATATAACCCCAATTTAGTAAAATATGCTCATTTAAAGTTATTTTTAATATGGATCTGTTCTCCCATTTTCAAACATTGTATACTATTTTACAATAATACAACATATTTTCTATGATTGTTTGTATTTTAAAAAAAATCACACTTAATTTTTTTTCCCCCTATGAATACATTGTTGTCTCATTTTACAACTTATTTTCTATATTTTTTTGAAGAAAAAAAATAAAATCAAAAATTTTTTTCACATTTGAAATTTTAAAATAAAATCAAAATTTTGAATTTACATTCTTTTTTTTTTTTTCTTTTTTTTTTTTTTTCAAATTCTGTCCTGTGACATACATTAAAAGTAAAATTTTCATGGATTTTTCGCATCATACTTGAAATTGATGAAAAAGCCCATTTTTAAAAAATTATTTTTTCTATGAACCCATTGTTGTCCCATTTTGAAACTTTCTGTAATGTTTTGCAATAATATAACTTACTTTCTCTAATTTTTTGAAATTTTTAAAAAAAACGTTTTTTTCACAATTTAAATTTTAAAATTTAAATTTAAATTTTGAAATTTTTTTTTTCTGAAACCTGTATCATGTTGCATATCATATTAAAGTCCATACAAAATGCTGCAATATTACACTTTTTTCACCTTCCTATCTTAATTAGGAGAGACCCTGTGATGATTTGAAAATTTGTCAAACTGCCATTTTTTGACAATTTTTGAAAAGTTTACATAACCATATTTTTAAAACGGATAGATATATTTTGAAAAAAATTGGTATTTTTCTTAGTCTATATAAGTACTAACTATGTGCCACAGTTCATTAAAATCTGAGATGGTGAGGTAAAATAGGTGTGTTGATTTGACATGGAATGACCCTAAAGAAAAAGATCAAATATAACCTTAAATGGTAATGAAATAATTCTACAATAGAGGATTTAATAATAATTAACATTACAAAGTCAAAATATTCACTCATATATATTATTGCCTTATTTTACAACCATAATATAACTTTTAATTAATTTTATTTTCAGTCAAATTTATTTTTTAAATTTTCACATATTTTTTTACAAAACTTTTTGACAAATGATTTTAAAAATTAATGATTTTTCATGAAATACAGCCACAACAGAAATGGTGTCTTGGTACAAGGTGCCAAATTTCATTAGGATCGTTAGTGAGCACTACGATGACTCACAGACCTTTCAGTGAAAAATAAAAAATAATCAAATAGAATTGAAAATATATATATATAATTTGATAATTTATTTTGAGTGCATTAAAACAAATCTCATTATTATTCTCTGAAATAAAAAGACAAATCTAATACTAAATGATGATGAAATGGTGATAACAAAAGATGATATGATGAAAACTAACAAATCAAAATATAGTCATTTGTTTGTCATTTCAAGTTTTGCTTCTACTTTCAGTTAAATTCATTTTATAATGAAAATACTTGGAAATGTGTATACAAATTAATGTCAAAATTTTGAAGTCATTAAAAGTATTTTTCTATATACACTTAAACATATTTTACATACATATACAGTCGGACCCCGTTATCCCGACACCCGGATTTTACGTCGTTGAATAATTTTCAACTCCGGATATCCCGACGGTTTAGGAAAATCATCCATTTATCATAATCCATCTTATAATCACGGAAATTAAGCAGTAAGAAATGTCTTAGCCAAACTTTTCACAAAAGTGTCCAAAATACCCAATGAAATAAATGAGAAATTTTATTTCAATCCTGTATCTGAATAAATAAATTCACGCACTATGATATGACCCACTTAAGCTCCAGATAGATGTATCAGTCTACTCGCGGTCTTTTTGTTCTGGTTTTGCGGCGCTTTCTTGTGGTTGCACGACGTTTTTCATCTGACTAAAACCTAAGAACTGAAATGATCAGATATTATCTAACATCCATTTCTGAAACAACGAATATTGATTACAATTCATTGTATAATATTGAAAAAAGAATTGTAGGAAGGAAGCACATCTAGGGATAAAAAAACCTTAATTTATCAATATTTCATGTAACAATAAGAAACAAGTCATCATAAATCTGAATTTTATTCTTTTAAATTTTGTTTATGTGTTTATTTTGTATAATAATAGTGTTTTATTGCTTAAAACTGCAAGAACAGTTATTAATTTAAAATTGTCTTAAATTAATTAAAAATACAGCTTTTTATATACATATTTTTCTCCAACTCCGGTTACCACGACACTCCGCTTATGACGACACCATTTTCTAGTCATCAGAATGTCGGGATAACGAGGTTCGACTGTATTTAAAAAAAAATAATGTTATTGAACTTAATTGTAGATTTTTCTCATAAATATATATATAGCTGCCAATTTGCACTATTTCACTGTACAATGTATGGTTTTGGTTTGAAATTTATGGTGGTTTGGGTGAATAGCAAGATTGTACAGTTTTACGGAAAAATTAGTATTGAATCATAAAATATTATTTTATCCATAATATCTTAAAAGACAAAACTTCAAACTAATGTAGTTTTTCCTTCCTTTTATCAAAAAGTGTAATTAAAAATACAACATGGTAGAAAAGAATTATTCAGTGTTTGAAGCAATTGGCAGTAATTTAATCAGTAACTTGTCTTTTATAAACACTCATGCTCCTTTTTGATCATCATTGGATTTGCAATAAATCTTAATCTTCAGTGAAAAATATTGAATGTTGCTTCCAAAGCCATTGTAAACTTTTCACCTCTCCTGGTTCTTTATTTTTCAGTTGGTATTCTCCTTTATTATTACAAAATGGAAAAAGCAAAATCAAAGTAGTATAATTAAGTTTTCATAGAATCATACATAAAAGAATTTTTGTACTTTAGTGTGTAATGGACTATCTTGAAGGAGCTTTCTCATTGCACCATGTACAATTCATATGTTGAAATTTCTCACTGGGGTAGGAGTGATATAAGCAAACATCTTGATATAACTAAACTTTGAGATAAATTGTGCATAAGAAACCATATTGCATTTTTCGTTGCATATATTTTCAATGTTACATGTTTTTAAACATGTCGTAAAAATTATATAGTTCAAATTGACATGTTGGCAGGCATGAATACATAATAATTAATATTTATCATACAATATGTTACACTTAACATGGAAGAGAAATCATGAATCAAACGGCATTGAAATGTAAAATATGAGAAGCTCTTTCACTTGCAATCACCAAATTCCCTTGACAAATTGAAAACAGGATTTTTTGTTTCCCTAATGTGCATGGATAATATCCCTATAACTTTCTTTTGCAATGAAAGTTGATAACACCTTGTGTAAGCTTTTAATGACTTCCTTACTTCTGCTTTTGGAGATGAAAATGTTTGGGATCACGATAATCGCAACCCTGTCAGGGTTGCTACACCACCTGGAGAACCTGGAAAAGTCAGGGAATTTGGAAATTGGCCAAATAAATCAGAGAAAAGGCTGGGAATTTCAATATTTTTCCAAAATCTGGAAAAGTCAGGGAATTTGATAAACTTTCATTGTGATCTGCCAGAAAGTTTGATTGTTGCACTGCCAGAATCTTCTATGGTTTGGCAAATTCTACAATTAAAAAAAGAAAAAAAAATTTAAATTACCTTTTTTCAAAAATTTCCACTTTCATCCTCCAACCCTTTCCTATCCACCATAGCTAATGTTTACATTTTTTAAGAATTATTACAGATTTTAAAACTTTTTTCCCAGCAGTCAGTTTCAAGTAATAAATAATTATCACAAGCCTCCATCTCTCCACTGAAATGTCTGCTTCCTCTCTCTATTAAAAAGAGCAATTCCAATTATAAACCTCAAAGGGTTATTATAATTTGGGAGGGGTATGAGTGGAATTGGGATAAGGAGCTTTTGATTAGTAGCAACTCTATTCAATAAATTTTAGCCTTTCTGAGTGGTATAACATTTGTTTTACCTCAGCATGTCCACTGCGCATTACACCTCTAGACTAGAATTTTCTTGAAATACACCTGGAAAAGTCAGGGAATTTCATTCTACCGTATGAGTAGCAACCCTCCCTGTGTTTTCAAAAGACTTTCTTGGGATTACCCTTATCCTACCTGTAAGCAAATGGTTAATAAGTAGTTTTATTAGTGATTATTTAAAAGAGAATAATCTGTATAATATACTTTTATGTGTATTTGTTTATTTTCTGATTTTAAAATTTTCTTTTAAGGATCCTCCTTTGAAGTTGTATTACAGGCCTAAGTTGGATATAGCATGATATTATGTACATTTTATTACAATTCAGCAAGCTGTATATGCCACGCATAAACTGATTGATTAGTGTATATAAACTGTACAGAATGCATTGTTGCACTGAAGCTCCATCTTTAGTGATCTACAGATGTGTACTTCTGTATATTTGTATGAGTTCCATAGAGTTGTCATTAAATAAACTATAAAATATATTCATTCATATATATTTTTTAATACCTCTGTTAACGGATTTTATTTTGAGGCAAAAATGCAGAACAAAGCCTAAATAATTTTCACTTTTAATAATATTTATATCAAACATAGTTCATTTTCATGTGAAACATCATCATAATTTATTTTAACATTATTGCATGAAAATTTTAATGCTTTTACATGCTCATCCTTGTGTGTATATACTTCCATTTTATTATAAGATTATGCAACCAGAGAACTATTTTTCTTATGTGTGACCTTTCTTCTATCAGTAGAACACAGTTTTTCTGGTATTAGAATACAAAACCAATCAATTATGTGCATGAGATAATCTTGTAAATCTATGTTGAACTTTTAAAGTTTTGATTTCAGTCTTTGTACTTATGATGCTAACTTTGCTCAGTAGATTATCATTTGTAATATTTTTTGTATTTTTGAACATAGATTTATTAAATGTATACTCACTGCACTTGTTAAACAAAATTTAAACTATAGAGCTTTTAGTGTAAAAAAGTACAATGTACATTTTTTCCTGTTTGTTGTTGTCTTTTTTCATTTTCTTGCAAATGTGTTTCAGTAAATACCTGTTGATAATCTAAATTAAAATGTAACTTGTTTCTCTGTAACTTTATTGAGCTTTGAATAACTTCTGTACATCGAAGCCTTCATGAAAACTTATTTTTCTGTAAAGTAAGATTTAAAATGCATACTATGTTGAGTTTGTCACATAAATCCTTTAAAATTCAAATTTGAGATGAATGCATACATTATTTGACTGGCAAATTTCTGGTAGTTAAATTTACTCTTAATATGTCATAATTATATGTGATACCTGCAGTATAATAAGGTTTCTCAGTGTGGTCCACGGAACTATTTCATAAATTTTTGCTTTCTTTTAATTAATCTGTTATTAAATTTATTTTTCTTGGTCAGTGTACATTGCATAATTAATACAAGTTTTTCTAAATGTGTTAACTTGAAAAAGATAGAGCTTATTTTATGGCAAAGAATTTAGTTTGAATTTATTTTATATATCAATGGTTTTTCTATTTTAAAGTATTTATTTAATGCTGATAACTTAGTTAATAATAATCTTTTTTTTCTGATTTTTCATGAATATTTTCCTCCATTAACAAATGTAGCAAGAAAAAATTTCTTTATTAAATTTTTGAGTTTCTTACACAGAGTGCATTTTATTTCAAAATCTCGAGCTAAAAGTATCTTTGATTAAGGGATATTTTGGTCTAGAGGCATAAATTTTGGGCATTTTGTCAAACTCAATAATTTTTTTTTTTTATCATTCATTTTTTACAACTGATTTATTGATATTTTGAAAGCAGAGAAAAAAAAAAGAAAAAAATTAAATAAGTTATAAGCTGGTAAAGTTGGGGGGGGGGGGGGGTTGGGGGTGCTCGTTGACATGATTGCAACCCTTCTGGTCATCTGAAGAGCCCACTTCAGTCAACTGAAAAGACCGGTTCGGTAATGCTAATCCTATGGAAGAAATTTATAAAGATATCTCGGTTGCATTTTAATATTTTTAAATGATTTTTTTTGCATTGGATAGCTGAGATCGATCTGTACAAAGGCCGTTTTTTGCTTTTTCAATTTTGTTTACAGATATTTTTAATGAGGGCACTTTCATTTTCGGAACCGGTTTCGAAACTGAAAGCATCCTCATAAAAAAAATCTACAATCAAAATTGAAAAAGTAAAAAACAGCCTGCATACAGATCGATCTCAGCTATCCAATGCAAAAAAAAATCATTTAAAAATATTAAAATGCAACCGAGATAAATCTTTATAAAAGCCGAGATAATCTTTATAAATTTCTTCCATTGGATTAGCATTAGCGAACGGGTCTTTTCACTTGACTGAAGTAGCCTCTTAATTAGTAAGAATGTCATTATAGTTCCTGCCTAAGAGAAAATTCATTTTTTCCCCCACAAAATGGTGGTTGTCTGTAAAAGAAAAAACATTTTTTGACTTTTTTTACATAATTTTTAAAAATAGTAATTTTGATACAAAAATGATAGGAGCGATAGAAAGTTATACATTGAAGGTTGGTACAAAATTTTAAGTAAATCAGTTAAATAGAACTTGAGCTATCATGTTGAAAAAAGTAGTTTTAAGAAAAATGTAGTAATGTAGTGTCATAAGAAAAATAAATGTGCAGATGTTAAGAATAGTGCTGATTTAAATGATTTACACATGGTTCCATTGGTGATGAGTCAAGTCATTACAATACCAAAAGTGTTCAAGTAGTCTGGCATTGTCCACCGTCTATTTTCCAATTTGTTCCATCATAACAGGCTTAGTTTCTGCATCACAGAAATAGCTATAACTCCGTAAGTTATTGGAATTCTAAACTTTTCTGTTGTTAATATATTCTTTAAGAATGTGCAAAAAATTTAAAATTCTAGACCAGAATATCCACTTAAAGACTTCAGAATAGGTGTGAATTATTTTTACTAGATGAATAGCATTAAATTTTTTTTAAATTATTATTATTAGCATCCTGATTTTAATTAAAGTTGAAAAATGTTTACCAAGGCAACATTACTTTATTTTAAACATTTTTTAATATGATTTTATGTGTATATTATGTCTGCTACAATGCAAGGAAAATATCTATGCTAAAAAAAAATGAACTTTATTAAAAAATTGTTTCATAAAAACTTAAATTTATTGATAAAGTATAAATAAAAGATTAGTAGCTTAGTTTTTTAAGCATTTAGCTTTTTTCTGCCTTGTATGGATATATTTGATATATTGCCATTTGTTTTCTATGGTCGGCAATATTTTCAAAGATATGCCTGATCTTTAAATCTTCCCATTTTCTGCTACATTTATGTATTTGGAGCTGAACTATGTGTCAAAATAGGTCAGAACTAATCCATAAAATGCTTCTCTTGAAAAACAGATAAGTAAAATATTCACCCCTCATTATTATGCTCAATACTCTGCTTTTTCCCTTATATATGCTTGACATTTTTTATACTTACTACTTACTTATAATGATTATTGGACAGTCTTAGTAATTGGTATGATCCTAAAAAGGTCATATTGATGGTCAAAACAGCAGTTTGCAATATTTGGTATAGAACCTTATTCTGTAGTAAAAAAGTATACCAAAGAAAATACATGTAGGTATCAATTATGTAAAATGGCACAATGGTGAAAATTCATAATTCCAAATTAAAAAGTATATTTAGAAAGGTAATGGAAATTTTTTCCATATTAAAAAACTATTACTTATAATACAGTCAGTAATAATATCATCTTCTTATATTATCCTTCAACCCTTTATTATTAAAGTGAAACCTCGCTTTACAGACATTCTTCTAAAGCAGACCCTCCTTTAATGGACAATCTTCTGACTTTCTGGCTACCAATAAACCGTTGTACATTCCTTCGGTAAAACAGGTACTCAGTTAACTGGATAATTTTTGTGGTCCCTGTACTGCTCATTTTACTGAGGTTTCACTGTGCTAAATACTTACTGTATTTTTTAAATACTCACTGTTTTCTGTGTGTCCTGAAAAATTAATCTCAAGGCTGCTTGCCTTTTTTCTTTTGTTGTTGCAGTTATCATAATCATCAAAGAATCATTTCTGTATCTTCAGAGGACAGTTATTATTTGTACTCCGAGGCCATATTAGACTGAAAAGATAGACAAAAAACATTTTACAAAACACATTCGCTCAGCTTGTTGTGTTTTGGATAAACAGATTCTTGAAACTTTTTGTAGGGTTATCTATCGTATGTTGAACAAAAAGGATTACCTGATAAGTTAGTTTGCATTTCTTTGTGGTGATTTCCTGTTACTGAAATCCCATCTTCTTTGCTTCATTGATTGAGCACTTAATCAATGCCCCCCCCCCCCCCTTCCCCCAAGGTTAAGAAGAATGAATATCCAATTTTTCTGATGTGATCTCGAAAAAATTGGGTAAGCAAGAATACAAAGCAAAATTCTCTCCTTCAGCAAGGTCAGCAACTTTTGTTGTGCTTGGGTAAATGTTTGGTGAATGACTATGGCCATTAAATCAATGCATATTTGATCAAATTATTCTAAAAATTAAAATATATATACTTCTACATTTTTTATCTGTATCAAAATCTATCAAAGCATGCTAAAAACTGACTCTGGATTTAATTCCAATCAGGATGAATATAAAATTTTTTGCATTTTGTTTTGCATTGTAATGATAATTTTTAAGCACCTTAATTTCAAAAATCCTCTCTGAAGCTATTTTACTTAAGAAAATGTTAACAAAAATCCTTAAATACTCTCTAAATCTTTCTCCTGAATTATTGATTTTCAACAAGTACTCTAAAAAGTCATACTTAAATTTGCTAGATAGTTTATCAATTTTTTTCTTATTTCTGCAGATGATCCAGCAATAAATGTTGTTAAACAAGGAAATAGCATTGTAAAATAATTTCTCAGTATAATGGAAAAGAAAATTGCTGATTTTATTACAAAATGATTCTGATTATAACGAGGAAAATTAGTAAACTGAATGAAAGAGTATAAATGATTAATTCCATCTTGACACTTGTAAAGTTTTGCCAATCATGTAAAAATAGCAGTAAAATAATAATTAATAACAACACAAAGTATAAAATTTAAGTTGATATGTGCTGTATTACTTCTATTGCTGTTATGTGGTCTGTTCCAAATTCTGTTCACTTTTAATTTTTCCAAAATTTATTACTGTTTTCATGTTTCAGTAGTTTTGTTTAAATGTATTCTTGATTATCAAGTCTTATAAAAGTGATACAAATTCTTATAAAAGTGACCCTTCATTTTTATCTTTGATTTAATAAAGGAATAACGCCACTTCCAATATTGAAAACAAGGCTGATTTTAGTACTACAATTGATAAAGGAAATTTAAGCTTTGAAAGCATAAAAATGACTATGTTTGTCTTATTTTATTTATTTTATCTAGAAAAAACTGCTGTGTAGTTTGCCACCTTCTTTTATTTTTATTTTAACAAGTTATTTAGTTCATATTCAAATGTCATTTATTATATTGATGGACCACTCTGGGGACTTGTAGTTAAATACTAATAGAATTAGATCATCAAAATTTTTATGCTTGAAGAAGGAAATAGTTTCAATTTGATGAAAATAAATATTTAATTCATGGGCTTTGATTAATTTTATACCTTTAATTTACTGTTTTCAGAAATGTGTGTTTATTAAAATTCGATTTTGTGTAATGTTATTTTAGTGTATTAGTGAATATGCAAGATGTTTTTAAAGATTTTTATCATAGAAATGTGATGCATAATGAGAAGAGAAAATTATTTGTTGTTATTTCTGTTTTAAACACGTAATTTAAAAGGCAATATGCAATATCTATTGTTCAGTCTTTTTTTAGGCATCATTAGCTCATAGTAGTATAAGTGCACTTTTTAAATTTTACATAAAAGATGTACTCCAAAAAAGCAAAAATATATATCAAGCCAAAGGATTTTAAATTTTTTGTACTTAGACCTTCTAATTATCACAAGTTATTTATCACCTTAAGCTCACATCATAAATGACTCTCATTACATAATTGCATACTTTCAGTATTAAATACTTGTTTTCTAGAAAACAAATTCAGTTATATTATTAATGTTATCTTTTTATATCAGGGTAACAATAGTTTGCCCCTATGTACATTATTGCATGACATCATCTATAACTGACAAATCTCTCTGTGTTCTGAATGTTTTATGATTTCATTTAATTTTTAACTCAAAGAAAAAGGGCTTCCTTCTATTATTTTAACTATAATACATACTCTCCTGTGTAAATTTGTCTTAAATACTCATTTACATGCATAAATCTGTAACATTTTGTTTGCATGTTTATTATTTGACATCAACTTTTGTGATATACTCCTTTATTTTATGATTGAAACATAATCGTAAATTACATTTAAAGTTCCTCAATCTTTTGAAATGTAAGACTGCAGCATTAAGTTTTGTTTTAAATGTGTAAATGGAATTAAAATCCTTCAGTTGAAGTCTCTTCCTAGTCAAATAATAATTGAAGATGTCTCAATGAATTGTGAAAAATATTGTGATAAGCCTTCTATGTTTTTCTGTGTCACATTTTGTTATTTTTTAGTTCCTGAAACAATTTGAAATTGGAAATATGTTGAAATTTTAATTTCAACATACTTACTTTTTTAAAGTACAATAATAATGTGTATTAGTTAATACAAATAAGTACCTCAAATTTATTTTTAGTAGCTTGTCTGTGACTTCAATCCATACTCGTTCGTATTTGTAAGTTCTGTTTATTTTGTTGTATTTTTTATTTTCTATTTATAGTTCAAATTTTATTCTGATGGTGATTTCAATGTAGTTGTAACTATGCAAAATGATTATAGAAACCTCTATCTTATCATTGACTATACACAATCATAAAAATGCCACTCAAACCATGTTTATATTGTAACGATTGTACAGTGTATTTACATTTATATTGAGCTACCATTTCGACCAGGGAAATTGTTTATCTGTTTAATTTATTTGGAAATGGACAACTTTCTAACTGTGATACTGTGTATACTGGTTCATGAGAACTTTTAGTTATTCAATAAATTTTTTCATTTTATTGATGTAGTTTTTTCTGGTAAGCTTTATACCAATCATACTGATAGTCAGACTTGCACATCTGAATAGCTGGTTAAATGCTCAGGGATGCAAGTGCTGCACCACAAATGGCTGATTGCTACCACTAAATTTTTATAGTATTCCTTACCTTAGTTTAAGACAGAATTTCTGAGATTTAATAAGCCAAAGAATACAATTAAAATTTAGTGGTGAAAATCAGCCATTTTTGGCACAACGCTTGCATCCCTGAATGCTTATTTTTTATATTTTTATAGATGCTAACTTCTGATTATCTGATATTCATGGGACCAGGTGTGTATTTAAAAATTTAAATTGTTAGATTAAAATTTTATTTGGAAAGACATCAAATGCATTTTCTAATTGTACAGTCGTGGAAAACAAACACCTACTAATTAACTGCAAATCATAGTATAAAAATGTGATGGGTGCCAATCAAATATTAATAGCATCTACTAATTGATGCTATATTTAAAATTATATTTACTTTTTAATTGTTATTCCAAAAAAAAATGTAAATTGTAACCACCTATAAATTTTTCAATAGAAATAGACTTTTAGATCAAATATGCAATTCCAAAATTACATTCTGTCAAATACTTTTTGAGTTATGCTTAAGGCTTGTTATCAGTCAGACTGAATCCCTTTCTATAATATTAAACCTATAGGCTTCGGATACTTTAGATTCTTTCCAATTTTACCTCAGAAAATTAAAAAATTTTCTTCCTTTTGTTCTGTGTGCTCTTCTTAAAAGGTGATTCTTTCTCTTATTTGACAAAATATTTCTAAAATACATAGTTTTATTTCAAGTGTTAAAATGTGACTTACAACTTGTCTGTTTCGCTTAGACATTAACACTAAAAACATATAAATATTATCTGTTTAGAAACATCCTTTAAGAAGAGCATGCAGAAAAAATAAGGTAAAAATTTTAATTTTCTGAGGAGAAATTTGAAGCAACTGAAGCGAATTTTATATCAACCCAGATTAAATTCAAATTTTCATCATCATCATTCATGTTGCTATGGGAACCAATTTGGTATTCTTCTAACTTGAATTTA
Source organism: Maratus speciosus (assembly GCA_963932465.1). NCBI lineage: Eukaryota > Metazoa > Arthropoda > Arachnida > Araneae > Salticidae > Maratus > Maratus speciosus. The sequence goes on along the minus strand of OZ010787.1, from coordinate 36,513,796 downwards.
ATCATGGGAGTAGCAAAATTTACTGGTTAGTATTTTTTGTTTCAGAAACAGAATGCTAAAAGATCATAAAAAGCAAAAAATGCATTAAAAATTCAAAAATTGCAAAGAACAAAATTGCATATTACTGCAAAGAATACATTGGGCTAAAAGATTGAAATTGGAATAGATTTACAAAATGAAAACGTTAGAAAAAAGTAAAAATAGCATTAAAAACTGAATCGCAGGACATAATTTATTATATAAGCACTACATATTTGAAAAATGATTCTTTTTACAGGGCTGCACAATGACCCAACTAAATTGCTACTAAAAATTACCATTTTCAATATGAGGTAATTAGTTTTGCCCAAAAGTGACTATTTTGGGAGAAAACCTGAAAAATGGAGACTATTTTCCAATTTTAACTTCTACATTTACAAAAAAAAAAAAAACTTCATCAATCCCAAAGCTAAGAACTTTTTTTTTATTTATTTAACCCGATTTTTCGACATTATATTTCAGTATCAATTTCTTTATTTAATTTTTTTAATTTGAAGCTTTCTTTTAAAATAAAAAATATCACTCTTTCAATCTAAATGTAGCACAATGACACAATAGACCAAATTTCGATAGGAACCTACTGATTTTAGGTCTGACTCCCACCCATATGCTTTACAGTATATTTCTCCCAATTTTTTGGTTTTCCTATAGGTATTTAACCTTTAACTCTCATGACTCGCTATAAATGTGTGCCGCATGAATCTTATTTGTTGATAGCTCATAGGAGAAACATGTTTGGTACCAGGAATTTAAATTAATAAATGATGTGAAATAAATACTGCATAGAAGTAAGATAAATTTTATTAAATAAAATTTCTGGTTAAACTTAGCATATAAAATGAGACTTGAAAATTGTCATGACATTTAATGTAGCTCAGGGATCTCAAAATTTTCCTAACATTTCAGTCAGCATATTAACCTTTGCCAGTGGTCCACTGCTGTGCAAATTCGTATTTTGTGATTTGTTGTGTTCAGTAGTGTGGAGCGAAAAAAAATAATTTTTTAAAATCAAAAACAGGTAGGTGCCAAAAGTTGCCGTTATATTAGTACATCATCTGCATGCAATATTACTGCTGAAAAAAAAAATAGCTTGAGTCTGCGCTTTTAGTCCAAATGTCGAATTTTGGGGTAAAATTTGACATTTTTTCTAAAAAGTTCCTATAGAGCTGGTTATTATTTACAAGTGTTATTTAAACCTTTATTATTAATGACTTAACATATTTAAACGATATCTTTGTTCTGTACTGGAGCAAAACTGACAACTTTTAGTAAAAAAAGGTGTTGCCACTCTGTTGTGTCATACAACTAATTGTTGTTTAGAATACAGCTCTTATGTAGTTGCTTTCAAAATTACCCAGGAGGTACCACGTGGAGGTGGCTGCATTTCATGACACAACAGTGCACGACCACCCTTCCATCTGAGCACAATGTTTTATTTATACATTGAATTGTGATTTTTTATCAAAGACTGGCATACATTTTCTATGTATCAACCTAGTCCGTCTGTTCTTTGTATCCACAGATGTTGGGTGATGCTGCTGTGACACTCCTTAACGTATATTTCTACTACTTTTGTATGATAAGGTAAGCAGAGTAATGCAGTGGAATTAATGGAATCTATTCAGCCGTCTAATATCTTCACCAAAATTGCATCCAGTTACTGCATGTGCATAGTGATTGGGAGTTCAGTTCCTACAGTATTCTACAACATTTAGGTAATTCATCTTTGACTATGCCATCATTTACTCTACCTCTTGCCTTTTTTATATGCTGATAAGCTTGTTTAATTTGATGGTGATCGTCAGATAGCATTGCGATAAGAATTTGCTCTTGATGTGAAAAGCAACCATTTTCCTAAATACATTTTTTTAGTATTTGTTTTTTGCCGTTTTCTGTGATGTTTAGTAGCCGAGTAAGTTCCCATAAGTTTTTAGATCAATTTTTAGATGTGGATTACATTTGGTGTAAACCATCCGGCAGCATAAACTTGGATTACATACTTTGTGAGTGAACCTACAGACTCTGATGTTCAATCAGTGCTTATTTAAATCAGAATAATTTTATTTGCCTTTGTGAGCCATCTTGCGTAGGACAAGTTTCTTGGGTTACAATTCGCTAGTTCTTCTGAGCAATAGCTTGATGATATAACTTTGCAAATGTCTAGCAGGTATTTCTGGTATGTGCTGAGTACCCTTTTCTCGATTTCAGGAAATAATGTTTGAAAATTATTCTCTATGGCTTCAAAAATTGAAATAAGAAGGGAATGGCACGTGGACAAAGGTTTTCCTATTGGCCCAGTGAATACCTGTGGGTTAGAATCTAATTTTTGCCAACGATCTTGTCTAATAAATGATGCAGAGGAAATTCACTGGATTTGGGGGTGGCATATGATCAAATGCAATGGTTCATTCTAAACGTGTCCCTCGCAGAATGGATGAGAATGACGAACAGAATTATTTGCCTTTAAATGAGCACTCACTGCCCATCAGAGACTCTACGTTCACTTAAAATGTACTATGTAATCCAAGTTTGTCACCAGGATAGTTTATAATCAAATGTAATCCATAGCTAAAAAAGGGATCTAAAAACTCATGAGAAATTACTTGGTTACTAAACAACACAAGTTGAAAGATGAGATTAAATGACGGCATACGCAAATCTGAAATATCGATAATCAACTTTGAAGCAGATAATTATATAAATCTAATTCATTGGAGAAGTGCTGTGGTAGCTGAACCCCTAATCAATATGCGTTTATCGGGTGCAATCTTAGTAAAGTTAAGACGGCTGAATAGATTATATTAATATCATCCGCACTGCATTACACTGTTTGACTTTTCTTACGCAAGCAGTAGAAAAATACGTGAAGGAAATCAAAACAGCAGCATCCAAAGTCTCTGGATACAAAGAAGAGATATTTTAGGTTGATACATAGAAAACGTATGCCAGTCTTTGATAAAAAATCACAATTTAATATATAAATAAAACATTGTGTTCAGATGGTAGGGTGGTCAAGCTATGCACTGTTGTGACATGAAATGCAGTCACCTCCATGTGGTACCTCCTGGGTAGTTTTGAAAGCAACTAGGTAAGAGCTCTATTCTAAACAACAAGTAGTTGTACAGAGTGGCAACGCCTTTTTTTCCAGAAGTTGTCAGTTTTGCTCCAGTTATACAGAACAAAAATATCGTTTTATCGTTTAAATATGTTAAGTCATTAATAATAAAGGTTTAAATAACACTTTTAAATAATAACCAACTCTGCAGAAATTTTTTAATTTTTTTGAAAAAATGTCAAATTTTACACAAAATTTCCACTCTTGGATCAAAAGCGCAGACTCAAGCCATTTTTTTTCAGCGGTAATATTGCATGTAGATGATGTACTAGTATAAAGGCAACTTTTGGCACCTACCCGTTTTTGATTAAAAAAATTTTTTTTTTTCGCTCCACCCTAGTGTTCAGTCTTTTTGCATTCCCAATGTATCGAGATTCATGTAATAGTAATAGTTACTTCATTTAAATTGTAAGACCAAAAATTCTCAAAAAATTTTAAATCTCGCAAGCACTTCAAACATATGAATTTTACAATGAAATATTGAACATGTTATATGAGATAATACTGGTACGATGGAAAAATCTCTAATACCTTTTTTAGTTATATGCACTTCCAATGTTTCCTTTTACTAAGCAGAGTGAAAAATAATAAACAGTTTTAGTTGACTGCAAATGTCTATGCTTAAAACAATGTTTCCTAAAAACAGTATTCAATAAAGATTGTTCAGGAACTCATGTGGAAACATTGAAGTTTTCATTAAAATTTGTATGACCTGCTGCAATGTTCTTAAAACCGACTTTGCAAAACTTTCAAGGAAAAACTTGGAACGTATTCTATTAAATTTTTACTCTAGATAAAACTCCTTTTAAAATAAAAATTGTCTATTAAAAATATCATTCTGATTCATACTGTTATTAATTTACTGCTTTAAATAAACATTACATTACGGCATGACATTATCTAAACTCTTTGCAATTTTAATGAGTTATAAATATGTTTCCAAACCCTGTGTAATTTTCATGCTAAAATATTGATATTTAGTGGTAAAAGTGTTGCAGATCGAGAGCAAACACCACATGCATATTCACAATTTAAGCAAGCGATCAGAAAAAAATCCTGAAGAGACTTTCAAAAACAAATTTTTTCGTTAAAGGTAATTAATATTTTTAAAAACCAAAAATGCCTTTTGTAATGTACAAAATGTACGCTCGTTAAGTCTTCACGATTTGTTTTTGTTTGTATTTTAATTAAAAATTCCGTGTGCATTAAACATTTAACATTGCAAAAATTTTGGAAAATATTTTTTTGAAAGGATAAATATTAATATTTTGTGTAGCAGATTGCAGCTTTAAAAGAATGAACATGAAATGGTTTTGTGCCTTTAGTTTTTTCTTTTTACGATTTTGAAGGATGATGTCGATTTTTAAACATTGCACACACTCAAAAAAAGAAAAACTGAAATTGTGAAAGCGACTTATGGAAACAAATGATTTTGAAAGAGTTAATATTTTTTAAAACGGATTGCAGCATTCAAGAGCAAGTTTAACTTAGATGGTGTTTGGTAGCTGTGCTTTTTTTTTGTATTGTTGATTTATAAGGCCGATGCAGAAAGTTAAACATCGCCGAAAAGATGGAATTCAGTAAAAGGAGTTTTGCAAAAGAATTTATATCAAATTGTTAATATTTGTATTTTTCATAACCAATTGCAAATTCGAAAGAAAAAGGAACATAGATATTTCTCTGGTATTTTCAGTTTTTTCGTATCATGATCAAAAGTGCGGATGCCAATTTTTAAAGATTGCAGAATTCACGAAAAAGCAACATTTAAAATTTTTTTGAAAAGGTTAACATTGATATTTTTTAGAAGGGATTGTGGTGTTTCAAATGTAAAAAGTCTTTAATTTGGTGTAATCGGTTTTTTTCGTATTTTTGTTAGTTAAGCAGATGCGATCTTCAGCAAATGTAGGGAGTCGGGACACACGAAAAACGACATTTCAAAAAGAACTTTTTTCTAAGGATTAATATTCGTATTTTTTTCAACGGTTTGCGCCGTTATAATGGTTGGTTTTCTCTTTTTGTCGTATTGAAAAAGTTTAGTCGATTGGAGCTGTAGAAGATGACTATAAAAAAAGCAGCATTTTCAGAATATCTTTTCTTCTCTGCTAGATTTGTGGAAGAGTTAACTGTGCAGGCACACGCACATTCGAAAAATAATGCTTTTTTTATTACCTTTCTTTTTAGTTTTTAATTAATAACTCGGCTAATTATTAAAATATAATAAATCTGAGCCTCAGGTGCATCAGAACTTCCCTTGGATTATCCTCATCCAAATTTCAAGACTTCTATGTGTGGTAGCTTTTGCTAGCCATCGCATGCACACACATATGTACAAAGTAATTTCTTTTATTATTATAAACTGATTAGCTTTTCAACACAGGTATCTGTGAATTGGTGAGGATTTGAATGTTTCTTTAAAAATTAAAATTGTTTAGTTTCTTTTAACTGGCACATCTACTATTAAGGTAGTAGTACTACATACTCTATATTAATTTTCTTGTGAGTTGCATTGTACTTTTGCATTGATTTCTTGTAGTTTTGTTCATTTACTTTTTTTGTTTACATTATCAATTCAGAGACACAGTGTCCTGTCTCAGACATAGATAAATATACAAAATAGGGCACTTCCATAGATCATAATGGTAATGCGATTACGATTGCAGCGCTTTTAGTGACAATGGGGAAGAAACGTCTCATTCTTGGAATATTTTTGTTATTCAGCATCTACCTTATTGTGATCTTCTTCTAATGTTGCCTCAGATTATTGCATGTTTATGCTATCAACAGTCTTACACAGTGGCGTAGCTAGGATGGGTGACACCTGGTGCGGGTGTAAATGATGTCACCTCCACACATACACCCATCCAGGGCTGCCAGTTAATCCCTATTTTCATAAAAGGTACCTGTTTTTTAACTTGGTCCCCAAAAGTCCCTTTTTTCTCTATAATTGTGTCTAAATTAATTTTTTTTCTGAGATTTTTTTACAAAATATATCATGAAAATTAAGATTGTTAAAAATTTAATGCCCTAGACCAGGGTCGGCGAACCTTTTCACGTGCACGTGCCAATAATTCGCAAACAATATCTATCAATAATGTAAAGTGCCAAACGTATACAAAAATATTTTGGAAGCGTATGATGTTTATACGAAACACTGGTTATAAAATCAGTTGCTTTCATGGATTAATAATTAATAATTAAAAAATATTAAAAATCAAATTGCGATTTTTCTGTATCTTAGAATAAGCCATTAAATAAATTAATTTTTAATTCGTAAATATTTATACGGTATATACTGTAATAAAGGGGGGGGGGGGGATACAAGTTTTTATTTCATTAATTTTTAACTCAGGTATTATTAATGCAACATCCCGGTTATAATTTTCAAAATTGAATTAATGTACAAAGAATGTATTGATGAGGTTTTCGCTGTTGTGCATTCAATGGAAGGAAAATGATATCCACTTCATATTTTGTTATTTTTACAAATATAGATAGCTAAAGGAATCCTTTCGCCATTTTACTGCAGTGATTGTCAAAAGAAATTCATTTGAAAATTACAGTTTTTTTTATTCATATAGAAAAGAAAAATACATGTAGAAAACGCTGCATAGCATCACAGGAAAATAAAATTATTATGATGTGTTAATTCATGCAAAAAATAATTGCATTATTTATGGTAGTCTGTCTGTATGGAACAAAATTTTATTGGTTATAACAGAAACAAAAAATGAATTTTATCTGTATAACAATTACCATATTTAAATTTTTCCCGTGCTAGAAAAATTAGCTTACGTGCAAATCTGGCACGCATGCTATAGGTTCGCCAACCCTGCCCTAGACTCTCTGCTAACTTCTCTGCTGTGTCATCTGATGATTGCACAGCTCTTTTTTTTTCATAAGATGTTCCCAGAATTTGTACCTAATAATTTTTCTTTATGTAGAACTAATCTTAGTTATTTGTTAACAGATGGTTTAGGGTCTTACTTTCGTGAAGAAATGTTAGAAAAAACAGCTTCTGCTTATTACTCCCTTTTTTATGATGAAACAACTAGTAACGCTGGTAGTAAGCGGCTCAAAGTTAGGAGAAAGTACTGTTCTGAGCAGAGAGGGCAAATATTTTCTGGTCACTTACAAAGTTTTTTTATGGGCCATGCAACTGCAGAAAGTCTTAAAGAAAATATCCTGAAGAGCATATTAAATGCTAATTTGCCTCTTAAAAATTTAATGTGTGTTTCAAGTGATGGCCCATTCGTCAATAAGAAAGTTTTTCATTTGCTTAATGAAGAAATATTAACATTTAGGAAAAAAGGAATATTGGGCATTGGTACATGCACAATACATACTGTGCACATTAGTTTTTTAAAAGGCCTCGAAGAATATGGATGTGATGCATCTGATTTTATTATATCAGTATATAGCTATTTTAATGGCTGGCCGTCCAGGTGGGAAGCTTTTAGCAGTATACAGGAAGAACCAAGTGTTCCTGCACATAGGTTTATGAAACATGTGTCAAGCACATAGTTAACTCTGGAACCTGCAGCAAATCGGCTATTAGAACAATGGAATTATCTGCACAAGTATTTCTTGAAATATATTCCATCTAGAAAAGAAAAAAGGACACTAAATACAGTCAGCTACAAAAGAATTGTTGAATATTTGAAGGAGAAAACAATGAAATGACAGTTACTGTTTATTGTATCTAGTGCCAAACTATTTACACAGTTTACTGCATTTTTCCAAAGGGATGATCCTCTGATCCACTTAGTATATAATGAGATAAAATGTCTTATCAATAAAGTCGCAGGCGCATTTGCAAACAGTGTGCCATTAAAGCTTTCAAGATCCATTTGACAGTAAAAATTTAATCTCTCCAAAAGATATTATTTTCAATGAAGACTTAAAAAGAGAGTTTTTGCAACTATCTGTAAGACAGAGATTATTTTTTAAGTGACATGCAACGCCATTATGCAGCCTCTGGTAAGTATATTTTCAATAAGGATACATTGCAAAATAAAAATTTGAAATATCTCAGGTGCTTGAATCCAGAATTCAAAAGTACTCCAAAAAAACTAAAAAAATATTGCTAAACTTGGACAAAAACTGCCTATAAAATATTAAAATTGATGTCCTGTTAGATGAATGAAAAATTTGCAAAATCAACCAAGGAGAATCGGAAGTGAATAGAATAGAATCATTTTGGGCAACTTGTATCAATGCAAAAAAGGCAAATAGAAGACTAAAATACTGTGCAGGCACGCGCACATTCGAAAAAGAATGCTTTTTTTATTACCTTTCTTTTTAGTTTTTAATTAATATCTCGGCTAATTATTAAAATATGATAAATCTGAGCCTCAGGTGCATCAGAACTTCCCTTGGATTATCCTCATCCAAATTTCAAGACTTCTATGTGTGGTAGTTTTGAATCTAGGAAAAAAGGTGACCGGAAAAAACGGGACCGGAAAAAATGTGACAGAAAAAACGGGACAAGGAAAAAACGTGACAAGGAAAAAAGGTGACCGGAAAAAACGTGACAAGGAAGTGTTAAATATTGAACTTGCCGATAAATAAATGCTAAAAACTAAAGTGAAGTTTTTCCATTGTCAGTTTCTTACAGCGTAGGGGGGGGGGGGGCAGAGTTAATGGGTGAGTTAGACAACTCTAAGATTTTGTCCAAGAAAGTACAATTTTAACAGAAGTTTAGTATGACTTCTACAACGGACAAGTTAGTGCTTTCTACGGAGGGGGGGGGGGATATTAAGGAAATACAATTTATTGATTCTTTCAATTCGCTATTGATAGTTTATATATGAGCAAAGATGTTTTATAAGGCGGAGGGGGAGGGAAAAAATTACGTACACAGCTTGTAAAGGGAATAAAATAAAGACGAAGAGAGGAGGCATTTTCTTTAGAGGAATTTTTTCATTATCCTGCTATTTAGCTCACAGGCTATCAAAGCCCAAGGGCTAATGTGCACGCAGGTTCTGTATGTATGCACTTACGTCTGTATGTACGTAACGCGATAACTCTTGACAGAAACATCCGATTTGCTTTAATTTTTTTTTCCAGGTTTATTCTGATAAGGCGCTTCCCTGATTAGTTTTGGGGGTTGTTGGTTAAGAGTAAAGGGGGGCTACTATGGGTTTTTCATGCAGAATTATTCGATTTGCTCCAAAATTGGTATACCGATTTATTATGTTAAGGAGCTTCCATGATTAGTTTTGGAGGTTCATTAATTAAGTATACACGGGAGAAAGGGGGCTAGACCCCCTTAATTTAGATAAATGGGTTTTTCATGCAGAGTTATTCGATTTGCACCAAATTTAGTATACCGGTTTATTATGCTAAGGAGCTGCCTTGATTAAATTTGGAGGTTTATTGGTTAAGTATAAAGAGGGGGGCGGGGGCTAGTCCCCCTTAATTTAAATAAATGGGTTTTTCGATTTGCTTCAAGTTTGATATATCGGTTTATTCCGATATGGCGCTGCCTTCATTAGGTTTGAAGATTCGTTGGTTGAATATAAAAGGGGGAAAGTCCCCTCTTCTTAATTTAGATAAATGGATTTTCATGCCGAATTATCCAATTTATTTTATTTTTTTCTATGTTCATTCTGATAAATGGGCGGTGCTGGTATGGACAACAGGGGTAAACTAGTATTAATATATAGGTACTCTTAATATAATCCCATAAGTTTTAATATTATAACTAATAGTTATTTATAATTTATTTAATTTTATTAATATTTCGTTTCCTATCAAACAATTAGATCGTTTTAAAGAGAGGGCAATATATTACATACGATTAGATTTGGTAATACTGTTTAACTAACTTTACATGACCTCATGGTTTAAACAAGAGGGAAGCTAGGGGGCGTATACCCTGGGCTACCGGGTAGAAGGGGGAGGCATTAAATTTGGTTCGTCTTCCGGTTCAAAAAACAAATAACGAAATTAAGTTAAATATGTCATGGAATCGGACAACCGAAAATAAATATATATACATTTAGGCGGTTCTCAAATTCTCTACTCAACAACGCGAAACTTTGACAAATTTTCCGATTCATTTTAAACGTAAAGGCCTGGCTAAATATAAAAAAAAAAATAAAATAAAATAAAAAATAAATAAATAAATAAATTCTATAGCTTACTAAAAAATATATAATTGAATAAAATTAAAATATTTCAAACTAAATAAATATGGCTATTAAGAAAAAATGTACCCATATTTTGAACTTTAATGAAAAATCATGCTTTCGAAGCATGGGACCCCCCAGGTTAAATACTTAATCCTTCAACAAAGAGAGTGGTTCCTCTTATTATTGATTGACAATCATTCAAAATATTTTGCTTTCTATTTGATTGTAACAGGCGTTTTGCAGATTGTAGTTTTAAAAGAATGATAGACAGGTATTATGTTGACGAAAAATACATTGGAATTTTACAACTCACTTCAATATACATATTTGAAAGTGATAGAAGATAAACCTTAGTTTTCCAGAATGGTTTTTGTTGAATGATATTAATCTGACAGACGAATAATGTATAATAAAAGGGTTGTTTCTTCTGTGAAATTTTTACGTGCCACCCATCGTGTTTTATGAGATATTTTCATGTAAATAATAGGTAATGGTGTTGATTTTAGATATTTCACACAATTTGAGATAGCGTATAATGAATAACTTTGAACCGGATTATTGGAACAAATACTCAGCTGTATTTATCCTTTTTAAATATTCCCTGAAGTGCCATATGCTACATTTCTAGAGACCTCACAAGTTTAAAGACTGAATTATTTTTTGCTTAACTATTGCAGATTGATGTATAATAATTTAAGAGATTGGTTCGTTGTGTTTATGACGGCCAATTATCAACACGAGGGATATGGGCCCAAAAGGTGGGGGTGCCCTCCTTAGGTGTCTTTCTAATGGAACCTAACCCGTATTTACGCATGGAAATCCATGGTTCGAAGAAAACCACAAAAACTCCGAACGATTGGGCCGACGGGTGCGATTGGGTTCAAACCCAGCACCTCCCGTCTACCAGCTTCGAGAGCAGAACCTCTCGGCCACTGGAGGGGCAATAATTTAAGAACTCACATTGTTTTAACCTTGTTGTAGATTTAGGAAATGTACAAATGTCATGTTCTTACAACAGAATCCCCCCCCCCCCCCAATCTTTCAACATCAAGAAAGCTGAAAAGATGCAAAGGCCAAGAAATCATCATTTTAAAAATACTTTTGTTTTGTGCAACCAATAATGCTTTCGAACATGATAGAGTAAAGCGTCTGTAACTCATTCTAAATTGTACTACTACTAATCGATGTATTAAATGAATTTTATAAACAGTTATTTTAATGGTATTTTGAAGAACTGTCGTCACATAAAGGGTTAATGTATTATTTAATTGCTAAGTTTCATATTTTCCGTTTCCACGTTCGCTAATACGATTACGAAATATTTTTTATTCCTATATGTATGAACATTTCCAGAATTTTTTCTCGATCAGTTTCCACAGAATTGATCAGAAATATAAATCTTTATTTTCCCATGCGGTTTTTTTTTCTGCCTACCAAATTAAGTTTAGGTACATAAAGATAAGTGAATACAGTCAAACCTCGTTAACATGAACCTCAAGGGGATTTAAATTTTTATTCATGTCACCCGTAGTTCATGCTATCAGTATAACAATAAATCCAGATAACAAATATTGAGGAAAAATACATATAGGGGAGACTGGGGGCTAATGGGACATAGGAGCAAACGGAACTATAGGGTTTTCTTGTAAAATATAACAGTATAATATAATCTTGTAAAATACAACAGTATAATATAATCTTGCAAAATATAACTTTCGAAGAATATGCACCTCAAAAAAAAAAAAAAAAAATGAAGGGGGGGTTAGCCTCCGCCCCCCCTTATACTTAACCAATGAACCCCCAAATCTAATCAGGGAAGCTCCTTAACATAGTAAACCGGTATACCAAATTTGAAGCAAATCAGATAATACTGCATGAAAAAAAAAATATCGGTAAATTACGCTTTATACTTAACTAATGAACCTCCAAATCTAATCAGGAAAGCGCTTTATCAGAATGAACATAGAAAAAAATAAAATAAATTGGATAATTCTGCATGAAAATCCATTTATCTAAATTAAGAAGAGGGGACTTGCCCCCATTTCCCCCCCTTTTATAAATTTAACCAACGAATCTCCAAACCTAATGAAGAAAGCGCCATATCGGAATAAACCGATCTATCAAATTTGAAGCAAATCGAAAAATTCTGCATGAAAAACCCATTTATTTAAATTAAGGGGGGACTAGCCCCGCCCCCCTCTTCATACTTAACCAATAAACCTCCAAATTTAATCAAGGCAGCTCCTTAGCATAACAAACCGGTGTACTAAATTTGGTGCAAATCGAATAACTCTGCATGAAACACCCATTTATCTAAATTAAGGGGGGTCCAGCCCCCTTTCCCCCCTTTATATTTAACTAATGATCCTCCAAAACTAATCATGGAAGCTCCTTAATATAATAAATCGGTATACCGAATTTGGAGCAAATCGAATAATTCTGCATGAAAAACCCATTTATCTAAATTAAGGTGGGGGGAGTAGACCCCCTTTACTGTTAACCAATAACCCCCAAAACTAATTAGGGAATCGCCTTATCAGAATGAACCTGGAAAAAAAAATGAAGCAAATCGGATGTTTCTGTCAAGAGTTATCGCGTTACGTACATAAGACGTAAGTGCATACATACTGAACCTGCGTGCTCATTAGCCCTTGGGCTTTGATAGCCTGCGAGCTAAAAAGCAGTATAATGAAAAAATTCCTCTAAAGAAAATGCCTCCTCTCTTCGTCTTTATTTTATTCCCTTTATAAGCTGTGTACGTAATTTTTCCCTCCCCCTCCGTCCTCCACTGTACCCCAAAATCATTGATTAAAGTTTTATAAATATATAAAACATCTTTGCTTATATATAAGCTATCAATAGCGAATTGAAAGAATCAATAAATTGTATTTCCTTAATACCCCCCCCCCCCCCCTCCGTAGAAAGCACTAACTTGTCCGTTGTAGAAGTCGTACTAAACTTCTTAATGAAATGTCAAAATTGTGTTTTCTTGGACCAAATCTTAGAATTGTCTAACTCACCCATTAACTCAGTACCTCGCCACCATCTCCTACGCTGCTGTAAAAAGCTGACAGTGGAAAAACTGCACTTTAGTTTTAATTGTTTATTTAAATATGGCCTTCATGTCGTTAAAAAATATATAAGGTTTACTGTGTTTTTAAAATATATATTAAATTCCTTAAAAAACAAACTTCATATTATATTTTCTGTTATGTAAACAACTTAATAACTAGAATACTTTCCCGTGATCTTTTATCCGATTTGTTTTTTCCTACGTGCGCTTTTTTCCCGTGATTCCAGTATCTTATAGAAATGTTTATTTTAATTTATTTTGTTTAGTTTAAATGTTTAGAATCTGGTTTTAGAATAGTTTTTTTATCTGGAAATTCCATGATGAAACCAAAAATTGCAAAAAATTTGACTTCAATCAATTGCTTAATATAACAAAAAAAAAAAAAAAAAAAAAAAAAAAAAGTAACAAACTATGCTAATTTCTAATTTTAGGCATATCTTAACAAAGATATTTATTTATTATTATTTTTTCTTTATTTGTTCTGCTAATATCTGAAAATACTAATGCCACTGATCGGGACATAAAAAATTATAAATTGATAAGTGATTCAGAAAGTCTAAAAAATATTATTACGTATTATTATTATTAATATAATTTTATGTTAATAAAAAAAAAATTCAAATAGCGTTAAATAAAATAAAAATAATAAAAATAAAACTTTCCAATCGAATCTATTATAACTAATTTCTTTAAAATAAAAAAAAATAAAATAAATTTTATATGATATTATACATGCGTAAGTCGGAAAACAAGTTGTTATGTAAACGAGCATTCTCGTATGCGAACATTCACAACATTTTTCAATATTTGCATTCTAATTATCAACGGAAAGCATTCTTATTCACATAATGTCCAAATTTAGTAGTAGCGTAAATGTGAATTTTCTTATGCGAATATTCAGGAATTTTTTTTATAATAGAATTCTTAAACATCAACGGAAAATATTGGTATTACCGTTCGCGAATATCAAATATCAAGTAGTGATGTTAATTAGAATTATCGTCAGCGAATTTTCAATTTTTTTCAATATTAGCATTCGTAGACATCGACGAAAAATATTTGGATTAGAGTTCGCGAATCTGCAGTTGAAAGAATCTATAAATTGTATTTCCTTAATCCCCTCCCCCCCCCCCCCCCGTTATAAAGCACCAGCTTGTCCCTTGTAGAAGTCATCTTAAACTTTCTCTTAATGAAATGTTAAAATTGTGTTTTCTTGGACCAAATCTTAGAATTGTCTAACCCACCCATTAACTCAAACATCAACGGAAAATACTGGTATTACCGTTCGCGAACATCAAATATCAAGTAGTGATGTTAATTAGAATTAGCGTAAGCGAATTTTCAAATTTTTTCAATATTAGCATTCGTAGAAATCGACAAAAAATATTTGTATTGACGTTCGCGAATGTGAAGTTGAAAGAATCTATAAATTGTATTTCCTTAATCCCCCCCCCCCCCCCCCCCACCGTTAGAAAGCACCAGCTAGTCCCTTGTAGAAGTCATGTTAAACTTCTCTCAATGAAATGTTAAAATTTTGTTTTCTTGGACCAAATCTTAGAATTGTTTAACTCACCCATTAACTGTGCCCCCCCCCCCCCCTACGCTGTAAGAAACTGACAGTGGAAAAACATTAGATTAGTTTTTAACATTTATTTATCGACAAGTTCAATATTTAACCCTTCCTTGTCACGTTTTTTCCGGTCCCGTTTTTTCCGTGTCCCGTTTTTTCCGGTCCCGTTTTTTCCTTGTCCCGTTTTTTCCGCTCTTCTTTTTTCTGTCACGTTTTTTCCGGTCCCGTTTTTTCCTGTCACCTTTTTTCCGTTTACCGGTAGTTTTTGCTAGCCATCACATGCACACACATATGTACAAAGTAATTTCTTTTATTATTATAAACTGATTAGCTTTTCAACACGGGCAGCTGTGAATTGGTGAGGATTTGAATGTTTCTTTAAAAATTAAAATTGTTTAATTTCTTTTAACTGGCACATCTACTATTAAGGTACTAGTACTACATACTCTATATTAATTTTCTTGTGAGTTGCATTGTACTTTTGCATTGATTTCTTGTAGTTTTGTTCATTTACTTTTTTTGTTTACATTATCAATTCAGAGACACAGTGTCCTGTCTCAGACATAGATAAATATACAAAATAGGGCACTTCCATAAAGCATAATGGTAATGCGATTACGATTGCAGCGCTTTTAGTGACAATGGGGAAGAAACGTCTCATTCTTGGAATATTTTTGTTATTCAGGATCTACCTTATTGTGATCTTCTTCTAATGTTGCCTCAGATTATTGCATGTTTATGCTATCAACAGTCTTACACAGTGGCGTAGCTAGGATGGGTGACACCCGGGGCGGATGTAAATGATGTCACCTCCACACATACACACGTCCAGGGCTGCCAGTTAATCCCTATTTTCCTAAAAGGTCCCTGTTTTTTAACTTGGTCCCTAAAAGTCCCTTTTTTCTCTATAATTGTGTCTAAATTAATTTTTTTTCTGATATTTTTTTACAAAATATATCATGAAAATTAAGATTGTTAAAAATTTAATGCCCTAGACCAGGGTCGGCGAACCTTTTCACGTGCACGTGCCAATAATTCGCAAACAATATCTATCAACAATGTAAAGTGCCAAACGTATACAAAAATATTTTGGAAGCGTATGATGTTTATACGAAACACTGGTTATAAAATCAGTTGCTTTCATGGATTAATAATTAAAAAATATTAAAAATCAAATTGCGATTTTTCTGTATCTTAGAATAAGCCATTAAATAAATTAATTCGTAAATATTTATACGGTATATACTGTAATAAAGGGGGGGGGATACAAGTTTTTATTTCATTAATTTTTAACTCAGGTATATTATTAATGCAACATCCCGGTTATAATTTTCAAAATTGAATTAATGTACAAAGAATGTATTGATGAGGTTTTTGCTGTCGTGCGTTCAATGGAAGGAAAATGATATCCAGTTCATATTTTGTTATTTTTACAAATATAGATAGCTAAATGGAATCCTTTCACCATTTTACTGCAGTGATTGTCAAAAGAAATTCATTTGAAAATTACAGTTTGTTTTATTCATATAGAAAAGAAAAATACATATAGAAAACGCTGCATAGAAGCTGAAAAAGAAGGAGCGCGCATTTATCGTAAAACATTTTTTTATCAAAATGAGAGCAATGCTTTGGCAGCACTCCGTGCTTATCGGCGGATGAAATCTCAAGGAGAGGACCCATGCCCGTAAATGCAGTTAAGGCTGTTTCTCAAATCCAAAAGTGAAACTTCCTGACATAAGTTTTAATTTATTTTTGTTCGAGAATGCATGAAACTAGCTGGTGTTGTTCAGAAACTATCTCATCGAGCTGTTTTTTCCATTTTTTTGGAAACGCAATAGATCTTTCAGAAAATAATGTCAAAGTGGACTTTTCGAACCGAATTTCCGCGCGAAAGTAGAAAAATCACTCAAGAGCGGGCGATAAACGGGTTTGTCACGTGATCGATATCGCTTATAACTCAATGGGTAATTGATGGATCAAAAAATGGAAAAAACAGTTCAATTCCAAATCGCTTCCATGGCCAGGCTTTCCAATTTTATAAGTTTCCGTTAAAAAATGAATTTTAAATGTGTCAGAACGTTTTGAGCTTGTTCAGCGGAGCAGTTGTGAACAGCCTTAAAGGCATGGTTCAAAAGTTTGAAGAAACCGATTCTCCGGATGTCGCAACCGGGAAGATGACGACGTGCAACTGAGCCGGCGAAAGTGGAGAAGCAATTGCAACAGCTGAAGACAGAAGCATCTCCAGATGCTTCAAATGCTACTGTAAGTGGCCGCTCAATAGAATGAGCACTGGACATTCCGTGGATAACTGTGCGCATGTTTGTACGCAAAATTCTGAAACTCTGCCCTTACAAGATGTACGCTTGAAACCGCAAGATTACTGCGCACGTCTTGATTTTGCCTTGCGTTTTCTGGCGAGGATGCAAGTGGATCGTATACCTACATACAGATATACTGACCATCGTATATCTTATGGACAGCCGAGGCTCAGTTTTACTTAGATAGTGCTCTGAACACACAGAACTGCCGCACATGGGGTTCCACCAATTCTCATGCCATGCAACAACAACCGCTACATTCGCCATACGTTACGGCATGGTGTGGATTCGCGGTGAATTTCATTTTGGGCCCGTACTTTTTCGAGGAAGTAATAATGAAAGGGTATGTTAGGTGTACAGTCACAAGTGACCAATACAGCAGACTCCTGGAGAATCATGTTGTCTCGGCGTTAAGGCAAAGATTCTCTTTGGCCGCCACAATGTTCATGCAAGATGGAGAAACTGCTCATACGGCGACCTGATGAACGTGTCATATCGCGAACTTTCCCGATTGCCTGGCCAGCAAGGTCACCAGATTTGAACCCTTGTGATTTCTGGCTGTGGGGTTTTCTCAAAGATCGTGTTTATCAAAGACGTCTTACTAATGAAGCGGACTTGAAAGCTAGCATCGTACGTCATGTCTCCCTCATTCATACTGACATGTTGCGTGCGGCCGTTGGTAACGCAGTGGTACGCTTTTAGCATATTGTTGGCAAACAAGGTATGCACATACAGCACACAGGTGTGTAAATAAATAAAATATTCTGTTATTCTTTTACTTTTGAACTGTTATCTTTCTATTTACGTCGTTAAAGAGCCACCAGGTGGCAAAATTTCAAATTTTTTTTACGAAAACCTAGACCGCATGATCTAGTTTATAGCATGTTCTAGGCCGCATGATGACGTTTCATTCGGATCCGTTCAATAGAACAGGAGCTATGAACCTCTGAGAACCGCCAGTTTAATCCTCCGTCGGTCGCAATAGGCCTGACAGGCACAGCACAATTATTTCCGTTCCCTCTCCGCCACTAGAGCGCGCAGGGTTACTTACTTTGAGTGTAATAAAAGATGTTTTTTCATTCAAATTTGAAATATTCTCTCTTTGTACATCCTTATGAAGGTCACTGATCACTTTAAGAGCGTTAAAAGGGAGGATATTCCATCTACGTTTTGATCACGTGGTCAAGGTAAAAACTTCTAGCGTAAAGAAGGGAAGGCTCCGTAGACGTAATGAAAAACCCTCGCCAGCCAGTGAAACAGTTCATGCGGAAAGCAGTAGTAGCCTCCCTTCTTATCTGTTAGAAGTTCTTTGGCTAAATTTCCGGTATCACGTGACTTTTTTCAGCCTCGAAGCCAGATTTGGAGTAAAGTCCATTGCGTCGATTAATGGACTATATTCCAAACCTGGGTTTGAGGCTTAAAAAAGCCACGTGGTACCGATAATTTACTCAAAGAATTTCTAATTGATAAAAAGGAAGGCTACTATTGATTTCCGCATGAACTTTTTCCCTGGCTGGCGGGGATTTACATTACTTCCATGGAGCCTTCCCTTTTTTACGCTAGAAGCTTTTACCTTGACCACGTGATCATAACGTAGATGGAATATCCTCCATTGCTAATGACGATTTTCTAACAGGCGCACTGTGCCTAAACGCTGGAGTCCCAGAGTTGCGACCGACGGAGGGGTAATTTTAACCACACTGTATAAGTTTCGCATTGATTAATGTCGTTATGGAAAAGACGAAAAATCTATCTAGATCCCTGCTCACAATTTGATTGATATGGTACACTGTTAAAAATATCGTGAAAAATTACCTCTATTTTTAAAGGCTATCTATTTTCTGACCAACGAGAACGATCTAAAAACGCCTATGTAGCGTTCTCATTGGTCAGAAAATAGATAGCCTTTAAAAACAGAGGTAATTTTTCACGATATTTTTAAGGGGGGATATATATTGGGAAGATTTTGAATTCCTTTCGTTTAGTTTAGGATTCCTGTATAAGATAATAGCGTTTTACGCTAATAGCACACACTGTTAAAAATATCGTGAAAAATTACCTCTGTTTTTAAAGGATATCTATTTTCTGACCAATAAGAACTCTACATAAACGCCTATGGAACGTTCTCATTGGTCAGAAAATAGATAGCCTTTAAAAGCAGAGGTAATTTTCCACGATATTTTTAACAGTGCATGCTCAGATTGGAGCTCTTGTTCAAACTAGGGCAAACACACATTCTAAGACAGCGTGCACATTAGGAAAGTTGAGTCACTTAGCTTAACCTTTTTGAACCGGACGACCCGGAATTAGTCACATTACCAAAATTAATTATGTTCACATTAACAAAAATTTTAAAAGACTTAAGTTAGCCAAACAGATGTCTGGGCATGCGCATAAGTTGTTAAATTTGTAACTACAACTTCTGACCATACATAGTTTATTGTTGTTTTTATTTTTTGCGACGTGCAAAATAAATAAACGGTTGAAAACATCATTCGAAAAAAAATTTAATTTAAGCTATGAGGTATTCGCTACGGCTTTTGCCGGCATGACCTCAAATGATCACAAAAATGACGTTATTTCCTTGGGACAACCACAAATTCAACCTTCCTCCACGAGGAAAAAAGGCAGAACCTCACACATCATTCGAAAAAAACTCCGATTAATTATTTGTAAAACTCAACTCGAAATTTAAGAACAGTTTAAAATAAGAGAAAGAGTCCAGAAGGTAGAGTTCCACTCAGCTTATAGTTAAGTGAGTTTCAGGTCGAAAATCTTGATTCCGGGTCATCCGCTTCAAAAACATCAAGTTAAGTAACTTATATATCATTATCTGAACGCGATATAAAACTTTCCGATATTCAGCTGGACGAATATGATTAGACGAATGAAACTAGGATGCCTCTATATGAGAGTAGCGACATACGGGATACAAAATTAATTGGTTGAGACAAATCGAGGAGCCAAAGATCTCGTCAAGCCTGCTTTTATCGCCAAGCTAATATTTGTTAACTTGCCTTATTCGTCTAATCGAGCTCATTTAGGCGAGTAT
Organism: Maratus speciosus; assembly: GCA_963932465.1. Taxonomy (NCBI): domain Eukaryota; kingdom Metazoa; phylum Arthropoda; class Arachnida; order Araneae; family Salticidae; genus Maratus; species Maratus speciosus. Next base: position 36,493,496 of record OZ010787.1, on the reverse strand, counting down.
CACCAAATTTTGGAAATAGATTTGCCACACTTTTAACAAACACTTCTGTCTGAGCTTACGCTCTGTACCTATGTCGCCACTTTCTAATACAGGCACCCGAGTAAGGTGCCTCAATATGAGAGTGGGACGTATGGGGCATAAAATTTGATTGGTTGAAATGATTTTGGACAAAAACGAATCTCCAAGCGTCTTGGACAGCCTGCAATTAACTCCAAGTTAATGTTTATTAACTTGTCTCACTCGCCTAATCGGACTCATCCAGGCAAGTAGAGAGTCTCGCCAAGTTTTGGAATGTTGATTTGACATAGTTTAGACAAAATCTCCAGTCTTAGCATGCGTCTTATGCGTATGCCACCACTCTCTTATGGAGCACATTACCCTCCATTACCTCCCTATTTAACACAAGAAAATTGTCCCTGATTGCAGCACAAAACTGATATGCATCGCTAAGTTGTGATATATAGGTCTGCCATAGTAAGGATGTAAGCTTCTGTCTGAGCATGCGCCCTGTACATATGTCTCTACTTTGATAGGCACACTTAAGACACATAAAAGGCACACTTATGACACATGTCAACAAACGTGAGATTGCCGATAGTCTTTCTTTTATTGAACACATACATCAGACTTGTGTGCTTGACACCAGGGCCCGCTTATAAGTCATCGTCGATATACAGGGACGAGATAGCACAAGGAAATTTACAACACCAGAGAATTACATCCTGGGGGCTCCACAAAGAGTGTGCAACGGAACCGGCGGGATTCGAACCCGCCCCCACCTACGTTCTCAAGCGATTAGCGGCGTGGTGTCTTATCCACTCAGCCACGGTGGGCCCTGCCGATAGTCGAAGGATTGCAAAGATGCTCGACGATTCATTTTTCTCCAGAATCGTTTCAACCAATCAAATTTTATTTCCTGTATGTCGTCAATTTCTTATACACTGTTAAAAATCTGTAGCTTTTGTTGCATAATCAGTCCAACGCTTTTAAAAAAATATTTACTTGACTATATTATGGACAGATTTTGCGCTGTTTGCGAAACGAGATTGACCAGTAAAATTTTTTTTTTACTTAAAACAGCGAAAGGTTCGCAAAAATGCAGGCTTCTGATTCTTCAATCTTGTTTCGCTAACAGCGCAAAATCTATCTGGATCTCGGCCTATAACTTGTGAATACTTGCCTGTACGAGTTCGATTATACGACTGAGACAAGTTCATAAGCATTAGCTTGGCGATAACGGCAGGATAGTCGCTTTTGTTCAGAATCGTCTCAACCAATCAAATGTTATACTCGTCACTTTCTCATATCTAGGCTCCCTACCTTAGATATAGCGCCTAGAATGGAGGATATTCCGTTTACGTTTTGATCACGTGGTCAAGGTAAAAACTTCTAGCGCAAAGAAGGGAAGGCCCCGTAGACGTGTAATATAAATCCCCGCTAGCCAATGAAAAAGCTCATGAGGCAAAGCAGTAGTACCTTCCCTTCTTATCAGTTATAAGTTCTTTGGGTAAATTACCGGTATCACGTGACTTTTTTCAGCCTCGAACCCAGATTTGGAATATCCTCCATTTATAGTATAACGCCTAGAATATATAGTGTGGAAATCGGCTATCCCTGTAATACTTAAAAAAGCGCTAAAATATTGTATCCCTTAAATGTGCAATGATACTGCTGCAATATGCAGATCGCAGCGACATCTGAAGGATATTTTCTACAACTGCAAGAAATTGCTAGTCTATACAATGTAATACTAGTAATACGAAAATCCCGCAGATATCGCTGCGATCGACACTTGAAATTTTAGCAGTATGGTCGCACATTTAAGGGATACAAATTTTTAGCACTGTTTGGATAGCATATTTCCACCACTAGGTATTCTAGGCGCAGTAATTTATAGTATGCACTGTTAAAAATTTGCAGCATTCTGGTAGGTCATTTCACCGTTTTTTTCCGAAAATGGTTACACAACCGTAATTTAACACTATTCTGACCATATTATTGGCCATTTTATGGTCAGAATATAGTTAAATTATGGTTATGTAACCGTTTTTTTAAAAAACGGTCAAATGACCTGCCAGAATGCTGCAGAATTTTTAACAGTGTGGAAATCGGCTATCCCTGTAATACTTAAAAAAGTGCTAAAATATTGTATCCCTTAAATGTGCAACGATGCTGCTGAAATATAAAGATCGCAGCGACATCTGCAGGATATTTTCTACAACTGCAAGATATTGCTAGTCCATACAAGGTAATACGAAAATCACGCAGATGTCGCTGCGATCGACACGTGGGATTTTAGCAGTATCGTCGCACATTTAAGGGATACAATTTTTTAGTGTTGTTTGGACATAGATTAACATCCAAGATCGGACATTCCCATAGAGCTTAATGGTAATCCGATTGCGATCGTAGCGCCCTTAGTGACAATGGGGAAGAAACTTCCCATCCTTGTAGTATGCTTATTATTGAGTATCTACCTTATTGTGATCTTTTTTTTTTAATGTTGCATGTTTACGTTTTCGATAGAATCTTACACCGATGCATGAACATAGAACAGACATTCTATTTTATATATCTAATATCTATTATATGTTCATGCACGGATATATATATATATATTTTTTTACATGATTAGTGAACGGTTTTAAGTGCAACGAATACTAGGTAAAGATTTCGTCTTGAATCTATATATCAAAAGCAAAGGTGTAACATAAGAATATACAAAATGTTGAACTCTACAAGTCCCAGAAAATTTCATAATTATTCCCCTTTGGCAGGAAAATTTTTATAGCCCGTGTTTTATAAATTTATGAAGTTTAACGTATTAAACAATCGTTACAATAATCTTTTAAAATTTATGGATTTTCACTGCCTTACAGATAAAATAAAAATATTGTTTTTAATGTAAATAACGTACAATCAATTCAATAATGTTTATAATATTAACATATAAGAAATAATAATAATAATATTACAGATAGGGAAAAATTCCTTTCGACAAATTTTTAGAATTGTATAAATCTAAAAGTTAAAAATAAATAGAGGTACTGACATTACACTCAATAAAATTTTATTCGATATGAATAAATTGACACAATACCTGAATTTGATTTTTTACAATTTAATCTTATAAACTTACATATTTGCATTCTTAACAGAATTTTCTGGCGGCTTTCTTTTATATTATTAGTCTAATTATCGTTTTGTAAGTTAAAAATGAACAATACAAGTACGGTAAAAAAAAGCAACTAAATAAATAAAGCAAGCCTGAATAGAATATCGTCTGACACCTGATTCGTTTTAGGAACGAATAGATATTCAAACCATAGAGGATAAACATATTTCTTCAACATAGGTAAATTTCGGAGGTTTGTTAGTTCTTCCCCCTTGCCGATAGTGACGCTAGTACTGTTGCCATTACAGATTTTGCCGTAAATGTCCCATCTTGGTCCTTAATCTATGTGTTTGGATAGCATATTTCCACACTAGGTATTCTAAACGCTGTACCTTAGGTGTAGTTATGACAAAAACTTCAAATCTGAGCATGCACCATGTGCATAGACGCCTCTATCCCTGATTAGGATGGATTTGTAGCTTATAAAATACTTTTTTAATTTTGTTGTGTGAAAGAAAGTAATTTATCAAAATGAGCAGCAATATTCAAGTGTTTGTACGTTGCCGGTATGTTTTTTGAAGATTCAATTTAAAAATCTGTTTTTTTGTTTATCTTACCACTATTTTATTTTGTTGATCTTTTTCTTTGTTTATCCCACGGTGGTGAAGTTTTCAATTTTTAGAAAAAATATTAAACGATGTTTCGTGTTCTTTAATGATTTTAACGTTTAATGTTACAGCAGTTGGAAAAGGCGAATTATGAATTTTATCAACTGAACAAATATTGTGCTTTATATGGTCAGATTTAAATTTGAATATGATGTATTCAGTATAATGAATGTAGTATCTATTTATATTTTAAATAAAAAATCACTGACGTTATATTGATGATGACAACACCTGACCAAGTAATTTCGCTTTTACTGCAATTTCATTAACTTCTACACATCGCACAATTTCAATTTTTACAACGTCAGATAGGAAAAAATAAGTTATTTCAAATGCAATTTGTATGAAAACTGTACCGCAATTTATTGATTTTTAATGGTTTTTAAAATAATTTTCAAACATGCAATTTCTTAAATAGATTTTTATCGCGTGATGCCTGATTACGAAAGAATAACCAGTCTGAACTCAAAACGCAATATAAATAGTTGAGCCTTTGTTTCCGCCTAATATTCCATAAGGAAATTAAAACTTCAAGAATAAATAAATAAATAATAAAAAGAAAACAAACTTAACAGACAGGCCGAACTATGCGCTTAAACTACTGAATTTATCAGAATCAAAAAGGCTGCTGCTAGTAGCAAATATTTGACGATTTCTTAGGCTATTATCCCCTGGCATGTGGCTAATATGAAAGCTGTGACTTTTAATACATTTCCAAACTCTACTTGAATACATTATTTATATTTTTCATATAAATTCTTTTTGGTGTGGTTAGTGGGCAATTTAAAATATTTTATAGGGTAGACAGTAATGGACACCCTTCAATGTTTTTGGTTTATATATATATATATATATATATATATATATATATATAAGACAATCAATTTAGCTTTTATTTTTTTCATAACTCCCCCTTGCATGTTTTAAAATCTGGGTTATTTTTGACATTTATAATCAAACCAATCAGGAAGCAAACGATAACGTTTCGAAGTATCACTGTTTTACAGTGAAAATCTTAGTGAACATGCTTCACTTAATAAATTTATACATTCTTTATTTTCTTGCAAAATTTTCATGCTTTTGTTTTGATTTAAATAGAAAACTTTGAATTTTATATAGGGGAGAGTGGGGAGGAATGGGACACTTTTTACAAAAATATGAAAATCAACTTTGACACAAAAACGAAAATTTCAATTTATAGAATACAAATTAAACACTTTCCAATGTCCTTGAACAATATAAAAACATAATTTGCAGAAACAATTTTATAATTAAAGAAATTGTAAGTTTCAAAATGTGTCCCATACCTCCCCACTAACAGGGAGGTATGGGAAAGCTATAAAACAAAACTATAAGGCACGAATAGTCAAGTGTTGGCTAGGTATACAGTTTAACAAAACTTGTAGGTTGATAATGTCTGTGCCACAGTATCAAATTCCAGTATCTTCATCACTAGAAGGAAAATTCAGGATTGTCAGTCCCAGATGACATTAAAAAATCATCAGTTCAATTTATTTACATTTTGAAATAAGTCAATATATTATCAATGTTATAATTAATCTACAGTAAAACCTCCCTAAAGCGACCATGTTCCGTTCCAATAAAAATTGGTCGCTCCGAGAGGTGGTCTCTTAATGGAGGTCATGTTTAAATCTAGATTTTAATTGTTCAAAAAAGGTATCAATTAACGTTACTTTTCACATTAGGAAAAAATATAAAAATTTAAGTATCAAAACAAAAGTTAATTACATAAGTTAATTATTGCAGAGATTAAAAAACTAATACATTGACGTTTGCTTTGATTTTAGTTTTATCTTTTATAACTTTTTTTTTCCCAAGTCCATTCGGAGTTGAGTAAATAAATGCAATTTTTTTTTTTGGATGGAAACAAATAATGACGATTTCGTTAATTTATCTATTTCTTTGAGAGTTTCCTGACAGAACAGGGCAGGAGAGTTTAGTGAGTGTCATTCTTAATTTGTCATCAGAGTTAAATTCATTGCCTAAAAAGGGACAAACGTGTTTAAACACTTAAAAGTCACCGGAATTAAAAAAAAATGTAAACTTAGTTTAGAAGTTTGATGAATAATGCGCTCTCTGGAATTATTTTTCTAATAAAATCTCCTTCAAGCGACTAGGAAAAAACGGAATTTGTTTCATTTTCTTCAAAGAAATGGGTCGCTCACGGAGGGAGTTCAACTGGGATGGTTTCTGAATGGAGATAAAATTAGTATTGAGCCTATGGGAATAAATTTCGTTCCATGAAAAAAATGGTCGTTCAGGAAGGTGATCGCTTAATGGAGGTGGTCGCACATGAAGGTTTCACTGTATTACCTCTTAAAATATTTGCATAATAGAAATTTACATTTATCTTATTAAAATGTAGGAATTGGACTTGTCCCATTCCTCCCTTTACTGGCATATCCCATACCTCCCCCACTACCTTCTTTTATGTTAAACTTCCTGTATAAACAAAAATATAGCTTGAAGGCTTAATTTAAATTATGGATAATATACAGTATAATGTTCCATAAATAGAGAATCTATTACATCTATGCATAAACAAGTTATTAATATACAGAAAGCATAAAAGGTAGGGTCACCCGGGGTAATTCCTGGTCAAAAAGCATCAACATCTAATTATTATAAAAACTATTAAAGGTATTGTTTCAAATTTTTTTGTGGAATAAGCCCCCCCTGATGGCTATATTATAAAATGCTTACTTAAATATATATGCACTTATAATTAAAATAATTATAATTTTTAAATGACCAAGAATTACCCCGAAAATGTAGTAATTCTTGGTCAGTTCTGGGGTAATTATTGGTCAGCATCCTTTTTTATGTAAATAAAGTACTACAGTTAAATTTTTTATGACTGAGTAATAAAATAAGTAGAATCAATCTTCTAAAAATTTTGCTCATCTCATAATTGTGGAATAATAAAGCAAAAAAAAAATTGTTTTGGGCATAAATACGAAGTTATTTGATGTGCAAAAGACTCTTGTACATTTTAAAAAACATTAATTAGCCAAAGAATTTTTATGCATTTTTACAACATTTATATTTATTTTTGTATTTATTACTTCATGAGTATCCACTGTGAATGGATTTATTAATAACTTGCAAATTTATTGGTCCATAAAAAAATATAACTGAGTGTTTGTTAATCAGTTTTAATTTGCTTAGGCCAACTGAAGTTTTCGGCTCCCTTTTCAAGAAATTTTTAATACAGACCTTTAATATGATGCATAATAATTAGGTTCCTCTATTGCATATGTATATTTTTATGCACCATTTTGCAATGAGATAGTATCTATTTCTACTTAACTTGTTCAGTCAAAGAATGTGTCTTATTCTCTGAGCACTTACTGTTTTCTTCTTGAAAGTGTTTAATATAGTAGAGGAAAATTTTATAATCTTTTTTAAAGACTGTGATATGTCATTAGTTGAAATAAAATAATTAAAACTTCAAGAATGACAATGATCTGTTGTAAAAGGTGTGAAAATCAAGATCGATGTTTTGCAGAAATTTGAGTAGCAGTTTTGAATATAATTTTTTTTAAATATTTAATTTCAACTAAATGCATTTAAGGCATATATTTCAAAGTAAAGGATTCAAAGTATCTTTGAGATTTTTTAGTTTCATAAATTGTTATTTTTATAACAAAAGCGAAAATGATCAAGAATTACCTCAAACTCGATGACCAGGAATTACCATGTGTGACTCTACTTTATTAAGAATTACAATTAACTAAAATATGGTGAACAGTGTGGTTGCAGTTAATTCTCAAAGGGTTTGTGATAATTAAAATCACTAAATATGACAATAAAAAAGAATTAAATGATGATAAAATCATTGACCAGGAATTACCCCGGTTACCAAGATTTACCCCCAGATACATGGGGCGATATTTGACAAACTTCTGTAAATTATTTAAAATAGTATAAAAAATTTCAAGACTATTTTTTAATGGCTAAAGTAGTTGGTAATTGAACCAAAAAAGAAAGAAAAGAAAAATATTTAAAATTTGAGTTGTGACAAAGATCTTTGTAAAAATGTATAACTAAGGCCAATGTTATTTTACAGAAATTTAACACGCCATTTCAAAAAGATTTTTTTTCAAAATAAACAAATAAACTCATAATTAAGTAATAAATTCCAATGAGGATAGTTCAGAGTACCTCTGTGATTTTTTTTTTTTCATTTTGGTGAAGCGTTCTTAAAACATAAAAAGGACTGTGGCCAGGAATTACCCCAGAAACTTGCTGACCAGGAATTACCCCGGGTGACCCTATATGAAGAAAATTTACTTTAGATTCTTGAAATAATCTTTTACTTTATACAATTATAAGCTCACATACATCAAAAACTTTTTTCAACTGTAGATTAGGCTACTATTGCTTCATCTAGTGTGTGATTGATGAAATGTTTAGAATGATACATAAAGAGAAAATTATACTGTCCCATTCCTCCCACTCTCCCATTCCTCCCCTACTAATGGCCATTTAGAAAATTTATTTTTAAGTTTTTATGACCCATATCCACTACTAGAATGCTCAATTAGTCTTTTTCCAATAATGGACACCCCATGTTATACATTGCTAAAAGTGCAATTTCAGTAATTTCATAGTGCATAAAATCTGACTTTAACTGAAAACCTAAGTAATCAAATTTAATTTTTAAATTGCAGTTACTAGAATGTAATAACACCAAAATTTTTATAAATAGCTGCTTTTAATTAATTTCTTGTGGTTAATAAAATTTTCAATATTTTAATCAAAAAATTTTTTTAACTGCCTTACACATTTTATAATCTTGTGATCAATAAAACAAATCAGGACGCAGCGACTATTGTTTAAGGGCATAGGAAAAAGAGGGACTCATAGGGCTCAATCCCTCCCCATTTAAATAAAAACAATTAAGTTACAGAAGTTATTAAAAATAAATGTATTTTCTGTCTTAAATGTTTGCTTATTCATCTCTGACAAAATAAGAGGGTAATATTAATTAAATATATAGTAGTAATGAAACTAGTAAATCTGCAGACCAGTGGCCTTAAACATCAGCTCTGCAGTTTTATTTTGAAATTATTTTATTTAGTAATTAAAACATTGTTTTATTTCTTTCATATTTGTAATACTAATTATTATAAGTAATATATATCAAGTAGTTTCGGGGAGTTTAACTGTTAAAAAAAAAGTACGAAATGAATATATGCACTAATATTACAAAACTTTTTTTGTTTCTGATTTTTTTTTATTACGCCTCTAACCCCCAGCCTCCCCCACTGTCTCAATAATTTGATAAGTGTAATTCCCTGTTATTAAGTATTTTAAACCATTTATTTAACATAATTAAAATATTGAACTCGTGATAATCACAATAATTTAATCCAGTGAATAATTCTCACAAATATTTGATTAAGTATTGATATTCTAATTGTTAAATTTATTTGAAAATAACTATTTTGTTTCATTAGTATGCTTTCATTAGATTCTGGTTCTAAATATAGTCATAAAACAATTATGTCTATTATTTTTTGTGGGTTGTCCATTACTGGAATTTTGGGTGTTTTGATATATTTCTGTTATTTACAGTAAAATTTTGATTAATATTAGAAAATGACACTATGAGAATGGTTAAATATTGTTAATAGATTAATATAATATCGAAAAAACTGGAATATAATAATTATAACTATTAATTAAAGTTTTTAAAGAAATTTCTTAAGGGTGTCCATTACTGGCACATCTACCATATATAATATAAACCCTTCACTGCACCACGTGCCACATCTGGCACATACCTAAAAACACTGTAATTATTATGTGTCATGAATTTGGCCAATATGATCTCTATCCATGATCAAGAACAGTCCAAAGAATGGAATAACACCATAGCTGCCAACCTCAAACTAATCTTCCGTAATACTTGCGTTAATTTGACCCTGGTTTAATACGTTTCAAACCAGAAAATTTTTTAAGAAATGAAAATAAATATGCCCCATTTAGAAACCTGGAATTAAATAAGCATTCATGAAATAAATTTTCTGGTTCGAAATGTGGTTAACCTGGGTTAAATTAATCCAGACATTGCGGAAGATTAGTGGAAGGTTGGCAGCTATGTAACATTTTGTCCATGTCAGATGTGGCTGCATTTGACGAAAAAAAAAAATAGAATTTGTTCTTCGGAAAAAAAAAAAAATGATCAAGCTATTAAGGTAAAATTTACTTTCATTAATTTTACTGAATACTTAAAAATATTAATATAAAAAAAGTTGCAGAGTGTTAAGCAGATAAAATTAATTTAAGCTCATTTAGTTGTAAAATATAGCAATACAATATTTTAAAACCCTAATCGTATACATAGGGTACACGCTATAAAATTTCAAATTTTAGCTGAAAATTTGATTTTTTTTTCTTTTTTTACTATTTTTCCCATTATTAGACCGATGTATAGATTTCAAATAATTTTTTTCATAAAAATAAAAAAAATCGTGCAGTGGTGACGGGTTCAATGTAAAAAAAATCTATTGGTAAAGAATAGAAAAAGGGCTTTCACCTATTTTCTGTAACCTGGGAAGCTCTCGTTGAATCCTCTAGTTATTAATAATATACTATATTCACTATAATATTGTGAAATAGTAACATAATAATATAGCAAAAATATCTTACAAGTGAAGTAATTTAATTTTATCTGATAAATAATGGCCTGTAAAATTTCGGAAAAAGTGGGAGCGGGAGCAGGCCGTAGCCAGGAAAATATTCCGAAGGATCCGATCTTAAAATTTCTTTACTATCATATATTTGATTCGTTTTCTTTACCAATTAAAGAGAGGGAGCGATAAAAGACTTATTTATTACTGACTTATTAAAACCTTACATCGTGAATTCAAATAATTCACGAATGCATTTACAAAATGAAATTTTATTCGTTGAGCAGCCTTCGTTGTAAATATATTTAAAATCTTATTTGTGCTGATGCTGCTTCGCCGATGTATAATGATTAGTTTCAACCAGTAATGTTTGGCATGTATATTTTCAAACATTTAAAAAAAAAAAAGTCCTCTTAGGAGTATGTGTTCCAGTAATTTAGTTTTCCAAACTTTAAGTTAGTTGATATTTGAAATAAAATTTTCGCTATTATTCAAGAGTTCCAGTTAAACAAATTAAACAATTTATCAGACTGTTGCAGCCATTTTATTTGAAAACATTGAAATACCGCTTTTACAGAGTCTCATTATGGAAATTTGTATGAATTTTAAAGATATCCTAGAAATAGATTCCGCCAGCATGTTTCAAAAAGGAATGCAAACAATAAAGAGATGCTAGTGAGAATTTTAATTTTTGAATCTTGACTGTAGTTGACTCTGATCTTGTCAGTCTTTGCTGATAATTAATGGTGTATATAAATCCTGACAGAAATTTCAGAGGGCGTCAAACCCTTGTGATCCCCACTGACTACGGCATAAAATGCTTTGGGGGAGGAAGGAGTACGTGTTGAATTCCATGACCTCTCCTGGCTATTGCCTTGTATTAGCATAAATTACTATGAAATTTATATTCGTATATTTTAATTGCGATTCATAGACATTATAAGAACAGTGTTAGACTTCTAGTGTTGCGATTTTCAAAATGTTTATTTTCAAATGCAATCGAGTTTAAATCCCTCTGTAAAATATGCTCTTCTCTCTTTATGATAAGATAATGATGCTTTAGTCCTCAACCATTTGTACTCATATAACTTCTATAATATCAGATTTAGATTATTTTCTTCGTGTGTAACTTAAATATATCACCAGACCACCATACTTTCAGCTAGAAAATACCTTCATAGGCAGTTCACCCAAGAGTAAAGCTTCCAAAATTATAGCAAGCACAGTTAAAAACTATTAAAACTTATGCTGTATATAATAAAATCCTGCCTTACCTCATTCCGCGCAGACACTCGCGCGCTAATATTAATCCTACGAGAGTGTTCTTTTAACTCCTTGAGGGTCGGTGGGATCGATATATTATATCCCACCTTATTTTAATTCAGATTTGTACCAGAAACTTTTAATTTTTATTTTTATAACTTTGGTGAAAAAATGCTGAAAAATTGCTTTTCCTTATTTTGAAATAAATGTTTTCCAAAATTTCCGGTGGGAATTCACTATTACAGAATCGCAATTGCTTGCCCCTCAAAGGGTTAAAAATATCTCGTTTGCATTTCAATATTTTTTTCAGTGGATAACTGAAGTCGATTTCTACAAAAGCCTTTTATTTTTCCGAATTTGGTTGCAGATTTCGTTTATAAGGACACTTTCTCTTTTTGAAATCTGTTCCTAAAGTGAAAGTATTCTCATACAAGAAATCTGCAAGCAAAATCGAAAAAGTAAAAAAGGGCCTTTGTAAAAATCAACCTGAGCTATTCAGTGCGGGGGGGGGGGGGGGGATGCAAACGAGATAATTTAAAAGAACGCTCCCATAGGATTAACATTAGCGTGCGAGTGTCTTCGCGTGAGTAAAGTGTAGCTTCTTAAGGGGTCTCAGGAGTCTTACTTTTTCTCTGAAGGTGCAATTTAGCATTATGCCACATTCTCCCCCCCCCCTCCCCGATGCCCTATAAAATAGAAATGCATAAATTTTTTTATCATTGACAGCTTAGTAACTATTCTATGTAGCATAATTATTTAAATATTTTACAGTTGATGATTTACTTATTTTTAATTTTCAATTTTGATAAAAAAAAATTTAACTTGTTTTTTGACTTGGATCCATTGCGCGCAAAATTGTGTAGCAAAACTATTGGTTTCAAAGTACCAAATAATATGTATAATGATGTAAAACAAATGTACAGTCGTGGAAAAAAAAAAAAAAACTAAACACCCCCTACTAGCTCCTCAACAAATTATTGTAGAAGAAAGTTACTGGTACCGAACGATCGGAAATAAAATCTACTTTTAAATGATGTATATAAAATTTACCTAGGGGGCCATCTACATATTAAAAAGAACCATAACTTTGTTTTTTTCAATAGCAGTACCCAATTCTGACAGCTTAAATGAACTCTACACCCTTCAATTAGCCAAAAAAACGAATTTTTATGCAATTCGTGCCATAAGTTTCGGAGAAATTATTTTAAAACGAGCGTATTTTAAGGGCTGTATCCAAATTGAAGTTCCGTACTGGATTGTTAACCGAGAGAGCCCCTTTCTTGATCAAGGCACCTTAAGCGCCACCCAAGGAGTCAATGAAGCGTGTTAGGTTACAGTACAGCAGAATAAATTTCAAAATGTCTACTCACTTCTATCATAGACGGCCCCTTAAACTATCATTTCGCCGTTTTTTAAGCATAATTTGAAAACTACTTGTAAGAAAAATGTGAAATTTTTGAATTTCCATAAAGCAGGACTTAATAAATCTAAATCCATCAAAAAAATTGTAGGTTGCAATTCATAATTTTTTCGAATATTAATTTCATAATTCATATCATAAAATTATAAAAATTGCAAATTCAGCTTATTTACGTTTGGGTATATTAGTATTATTACTACAAAAAAAATTAGCACATTAGGAGCATAATTTCGGGAGATATAAATAAAAATATGAAAATGTAATTTAACATTAGAAGCACTAAATTTTGAATGTTTATAATTCAAAAACTTATCATTCAAATGACTTGAAATTTGGTGTCTGGGCATAGTTTGAACCGAAGATTTGAAATATCTCGTTAAAATTGGGTATTGCCATTGAAAAAAATGAAGTTTGGAATTCGTTTTAAAATGTAGATGACCCCCTAAGAAAATTTTATATACATTATTTAAATGTAGACTTTATTTCCAATCGTTCGGTACCAGTAACTTTCTTCTACGATGATTTGTTGAGGAGTTAGTAGGGGGTGTTTACTTTTTTTTTTTTCCACGACTGTACCTTGAATGTAATTTAATTTTTAAGCAATTAAAAACATTTTAAAATTTTATTATGTTGATGAAATTCCAATTTCAAATAACTAATGCAATAATACTAAATGTGAAGTATAAGTTCAAAGTACATTAGTTTTACATCGTTATCAATAATATTTGAAACTCTAGAACCCAATAGTTTTGCTGCAGTTTTGCGCGCAATGACTGCAAGTAAAGGTAATAAAAAAAATAAACATTAAAAATAAAGTAAAATATCAGTTGAATATTGAAATAATTATGCTATATAGAACATATATTAAGCTGTCAGTGGTAAAAATTTTATGCATTTGTGTTTTATTGGGAATTGGAAACGTGATACTAAATTGCACCTTGGGTGAGAAAGTACAGCTCCTGAGACCCCTTACCCTTCTAGTGCATGATTTTTTATTTTTCCTTTAAAAAATATATTTTATTTCTTAATGCGCATACATTAAAGAAGAAATACTGAAAAAATTATCGCTCTTACATTTTTCCGTATTTTGGAATTTTTTATGGTTGCCAAATGGCAATACCATGCATTAAGCGTATTCTAAACATATTCTACAATACTTCTCTGGTCTTTTTTCTATTAACTGTCGGGGGCATTCTGCAGCACAGGATTTTGTATTTTATTATTATTCCAAGGCACGAAATCACTTTTGATTTTAAGTGTCATTAGGTTAACTGATGTTTAATAGTTATCAAAATACAGTTCATGATTTACAGGTTCAACAACTGGATGAGTTAGTCTAACATTGACTCAAACGCTAACCTTCAAGTCATGTCCACTTGGCGGACTGGTTGCATTTTTTTTTCGCAATAAATATCAAAATTGTACGCAAATCTTGATACTCCTGCGAAAAATAACAATTTAAAAACCATATTTATGCGAGGTTTTTTTTTTTTTTTTGGGGGGGGGGGGGAGGTTACACTGTTTCATGTGGTGACGAGCCTTTGTAGCACTTATTTGCTAGATTCTTCCATGGGAAGGGATAAGAATTTCGATTTAGGGTACCGAATATTGGTCTCAACTTGAATACCTTATCTTCCCCATTAGACAATGTATTATCTTTCAGATGTGAAAATTGTCGTATACTTTCAAATGTGTTCAAAATCATAGTGCGACTACCTGGTGGTACACCAATGACAGGGTTCCTAAACAATCTTATGGTTTTAAATTTTTGTCGCACTATTCAAGATACAAATTCTTAGATACTTTTTTATATCTGTCGAGCATATATTGAGTGGCTTTTGAATATGATTTAGAACACTTGTTTGTTCAGAGATATGCTCAAAAAGTGCTGGCTGGAAAAATACAAGAAGTATTTATATGATGTTTTAATTGTTAAAACACTTTCAGTCAGGGAAACATCTCCAATAATCTTTATCTAAGAAGGATCTGGCTGAAGAGTTTGAAAATTTAACTTTTTTCTGTTTACGTTTACCTGACTGCTTTTATTTTGAGATCGTTTGTTGCTGTAGATGGAATATTCACTATCCCAACGTTTGCATCAACATTATAGTCAATTTCATTAGCTGATTTATATGCTTTTGTCTGAACAGTTTTTGAACAGAAGGTTTGGATCAAAAGGTGGAATGTCATCGCTGTCATTGTAAGAAATGCCACTTTCATACAAACCATACAATATTAATACAAACCATATTTCTTCTGTTAATATTTTTAGTGTATTTTCTTTAAAATATATGTTGAACATCATGAGGCTTTATCGGAACAAATGTTTTGATGAAAAAATAGACAAAAAGCAAGATGAAACAAACAAATTCCTTGAAAAGAATACTAAAAATGTAAATAAAAGCGGAATTCGTGGTGTTGCCAAATGGCAATGTTACGTATATTCACATGCATACAATATTTGTTGCAAAAAATCTTATTGAAAAATATTTAAAATAACTTTTAAAAGCATATTCTTTTGAAAAGATTTTTCAAATGAAATTTTGCATTTTAAATACTTTTATTTATGTTAGAAGTCCACCTATGGCTAGGAAAATGGAAGACTTCAAAAGTTCCTTTTTAATTGTAACTGATAAACAACTAGGGGAAAGTAGGGGAATGGCGCTCACTTAAGGGAAAACACGAATAGCTAGTCAAATTTAGACAAAAAAATCAATATTTTGTTAACGAAGTATAACTCCAAAGCATAAGGATCAGTTTGCAATCAACTAATTTGCATAAAAGTTTAAGGAATTTTTTTTATCGTTTTATTTAAAAAAACATCGATTGCGCGGTAATGCCCGACATGGTAGGGTAATTGCACTCAGAGTTTGAATGCAGCATTTAAGTAAGACAAAAACCACATATGTAGTTGTGCGGGCTGTTCACTCCACTGCAGACTTTTTGCGACCACTTTACACATATTGTGGTACACATATAGTGGGCTACTATTTTTAATTTAGGTTTTTGATTTTCACCACTTTATTTGAAATCGTAAAATTCTCCTTGTTTAATGACACATTAAGGCCAAAACAAGGGAATTTTACCATTTCAAAAAAGTGGTGTTAATCAATAAATTTGAATTTAAAAAAAGTTGCCCGCTGGCAACACTTCTTCTGGAATTCCACGCGAGCGACATTACCCGTTACCGCCATGTTGGGTTTTAATGCATTATAATTGGCGTAACGACGCACTACAAAAATAAATAAAAGCATGAAAGTAAAGCTGAATGTATATATTTTGTAGACATAATGAGTAAATATTTGAAAATAAGAGTGTACACTTACCTTCAAGTTAGATGCTGTATAATTTTATAATAAAACAACTGCAAACTAATAACGTGAGGACACAAAAATACTTTCCTTCCGACGGTCACTATATCCTTACTGGGAACTTACGATGAAGTTCGCTAGGTGCCGGTACCGATCGCACGTTTTCAATTCTATTCTGTTTAGAGATATTGGGTGAGCGGGATTACCCTTCTGAGCGTCATTACCCTACTTTCCCATATTATCTATGGTATTTTTAATGAACTAAACGACTTAGAAACTATGTAAAAATAATTTGTAGAAATAATATAAATCGTAGTAAATTTAAAATTAGTTTTTTCAGAGGGGCAATATATCTCAAAAGTTTTGTAGGTGAAGGGGCCAAAAACCTTAATCACTAAATAACAAATTAATAACATTAAATAATTAATACTAAATAACGGTCACTGGTGACAATTAAAAGAACCCCATTCAAATACTCTGCTCAAAACAATTAAAGGATATTTTAAATCTTATATAAAATAACAGTATAAGCGAAATTTCTTTTGCAGAAAACGGCAGAAGAGAGTCATAAATGCAAATTTTTCTCATTTAGAAACTTCGGAGTATGCAAATTTTGAGTTTGGTGTCAAAGGGATTTGTAGTCAGAATTGCAAATATGTCAGCTGAATTTGAAATGGTTGTATAAATTAACAAATTTTACGTGAAATTCTGTATAGTAATCGTAATTAAGAACGTTTCTGGAAAGTTTTCCACTCATTTCATCCTTTTTAAATTTCGAATTAAAAAAAATCATTAGTGAGCATTACACATCCTAAAAGTAACCGCATGCCAAATTTAAAGTCCCTCCAATATCAGAAAAACCGCAAGTTTAGAACTTTTCTTTCCCCTGCACCCTTTTTAAATTTCGATGAAAAAAAAAAAGGTTCTGTGCGTATGTTTGCGTCTTAAAAACAGCAACCAAGTCAAATTTCAAGTTGTTTCGCACGCGCACGCACAGAAACTTTTTTTTAAAATCTAAATTTAAAAGGGTGCAGTAAAAGAAAAAGTTCTAAACTTAAGATTTTTCTGATATCGAAGGGGCTAGAAATTTTAAATTTGGCATGACGGTAACTTTTAGGATATAATGCTCGCTAATGATTTTTTTAAAAATTCGAGATTCAAAGGGTTGAAATGAGTGGAAAACGTTCCAGAAATGTTCTAAATTACGATTACTATAGAATTTTACGTATCATTTGTTAATTAATTCCATAAAAATCGTAATTTAAAACGCTTTTTTGTGCCTTTAACTCTTTTAAATTTCGATTTTTTAAGAACTGTTCTGCGCAAACATTTGTATCTTAAAAGTAATCGCTATGCCAAATTTCAAGTTTCTAGTCGTCACAGTATCACAAAACTCGTATATTTCGAATGTCCCCCCCCCCCCCCTCCCTGAACTCATTGAAATTTCGATTTTTTTTTTTTTAATGTTCTGTACGTGCACTTGCGTCTTAAAAATAACAGCCATATCGAATTTAAAGTTTTTATCTTTAACAATTCCATAGAAATCGTAATTTAGAACGTTTTTAGGACACTTATCGTGCATTTCACCCTTTTTAAATTTTTAATTTCCTTAAAAAAATGTTCTGTGCGAGTATTTACACTTAAAAATTAGTCATGTCAAAATTTCTATCTATCAATTTAACAGAAATCGTAACTTAAATGTTTTTACAACTTTTCTGCTCATTTCACCTTTTTAAATTTCGATTTTTTTAGAAGCCATTCTTAGCTGGCATTTGTATCTTAAAACTGACCGCCATGTCAAATTTCAAGTTTCTAGTTCCTTCAGTATCACCAAAATCGTAAGCTTAGAAAGCTTTTCCTGCCTACAGGCTTTTAAATTTCGAATTAAAGAAAATAAATAAACAACGGTTTTGTGTATGCATTTGCGTCTTAGAAATAGCAGCCATGTCCAATTTCAAGTTTCTATCCCTAACAATTCCACAGAAATCGTAATTTAGAATGTTTTTAGAATGTTTTTCGCCCATTTCACAGAAGTTTCGAATATTTTTATATTCCATTCTTAGAGAGCATTTGTATTTTTAAAGTAACAGCTGTGTCAAACTTCGAGTTTCTCTCTAACAATTCCATAGAAATCATAATTTAGAACATTTTCCGGTCATTTCACCCTTTTAAATTTTGATTTTTTTAGAAGCTCTTTTTAGCGAGTATTTGACTCCTAAAAGTAACTGCCATGCAAAATTTCAAGTTTCTAGTCCCTTCAGTATCAGAAAAATCGCAAGTTTAGAACTTTTTTTTTTTTTTTTTTTATCATCATGCACCGTTTTAAATTTCGAATTTAAGAAAACTGTTCTGTACGTCTTAAAAATTACAGACGGATTAAATATCAAGTTTCTATCCTTAACAATTCAATAGAAATCTCAATTTAGAAGGTTTATAGAACGCTTTTCGTGCATTGCACCCTTTTAAATTGCGAATTTTCATTAAAAACTGCTTTACCCGTGCATTTGCGTCTTAAAAGTAACAGACACGTTAAATTACAAATTTTTATCCTTAGCAATTTCACGGAAATCGTAATTTAGAACGTTTTTAGAACCTTTTCCGCGCATTTCATCCTTTTTAAATTTCGAATTTTTTTAAAATCCGTTCATAGAAAAGTATTCAGATCTTAAATGTAACCACCGCACCAAATTTCAAATCTCAACAATATCGCAGAAATCGCAATTTTAGAACGAAAAACCCCTTGGGGAGTTGTACTGACATGAAATATAACCTATGTTTACAGGGATGAAAGCGCTCCGACCAAAATGGTAGATTTTCACCACTAAATTTTAATAGCATCCTTTGCTTTATTCAATCTCAGAAATTTTACCACTAAAAAAGCGAGAAATAATATTAAAATTTAGTGGTAGCAAGCAGTCATTTGGGTCGGAGCGCTCTCATCCCTGTGTTTAAGAACAAATGATTACCAGAATTTTGCTACCATTATACTTTTAATCTGCTGGGTAGTTCCAGAGTCCCTATAAACAAACACACAAATGTAAATAGTGCTTATGGCGATTTAATAAACGCTATTGGCGAGATTTGCGAAGGGCTAACATAAAAGTACCCATTTTTTCTTTTTACGCAGGAGCAAATGATAAGCCGCCAAATATTTTCTTAATTCGTATCTTTGAAAATGCAAACATTTTTTAATCCGCACAAAGATTGATTTAAAATTTAAATTAAATATTTTCATTTTATAGTGGCACTAATTGCTGAATAAACCTTTTTTCTTTGTATTTTAAACAAAGTCAGTAACAGTGAGGTATTTTTTTTAATTCTATTTTTAGATACGTTTGTAATTTTGTTCTAATTAATATAGCTGTTTTAATTATTTAACAAAAACAGTTGATTAACAAAAAGAATCTGAATTTTTTCCTTCGTTATAGTAACGATTAACCAACGTATTTTCAGAAAATATCACTTGTAATTTTAGAAAATTTGAGGTTTTGGCATCAAAGACATTGCTAAATTAGCAAAATATTAAATATCTCACGAATTATTGGACTTAGAAGAATGTACTTGGTACCATTCGATTCAGCATACAAAAATACATTAACCTTTTTAGTGCGGGAGTCGACAGAAGTCGACATAAGGATCCAAGTGCGGGAGTCTACTAATGTCGACATCTAGGAGTTGGGTGCTGTAGGCTGCAGTAAACGTCGACAAAAAGTCGACTTAAAAGTCGACTATAACTTTAAAGAACGTTTCTTTGATTCACCGGTTGATGTCTATGACAAAATATTCCGCACAGGGCATTAACCCCCCAAAACAAATTCCACACTGAAAGGGTTAAAATATGTTACCATTTGACAAATAACTAATATTTGATTTTTAAGGAATTTTTTTTAAAGTTTGGTCCCCTTTTTCCCAGTTTAGGGGTAGAATTTTAGATATTCCTCTCTTACCGAGAGCCTATGTCATAAGTATTTCCCCCCTAATTTTAATGATTTTAGGTTCAGTAGTTTCGGCTGTACGTTGATTAGCCCCCGGTCCAAACTTTCTTTTATATTGCATATATAGATTTTCTCCGGGATAGTGAAATCTGATACACACAGGTTCATTTTCATAGGCTTTTACTGTGTTGCGAATTTTATTTAAATAGATGCCAGCCTTCCTTATTTTTCAAGTAAATTAAGCCTATTTTGAACTAGAGATTTTATTTAATAAATGAAATAAAATACGAACCCTATAGAAACAAGACACATGTTATTAAATAAATTTTCTAGTTTCAAAAACTTTATTTTATCTGGAAAGAAACTCCAGAAAGATGGCAGCTATGCATTTATAAATACTCATCGATTTTTTTAATATAAGGTTTCATTTTTGGAGGTGGGGGGGGGGATATAGGGCGCCAACTGAAGTTCTGCACACAGGCGCTCGATACTGCTGGCGCGCCCCTGAATTCAGATTAATTTTCATGATGTTAATCTTCAAAAATCTCAAATTTGAAATCCAGAATCATAATATACACAAAGAAATAGTTAATACTCTAAAGTGTGAGTAAGAGGAGGGGAAAAATATTCGTGATCTGATAAATCTACATTTTCTCTATTGCAATAGAAAAGAGAAAATGTAGTCGCACGGATGGGCGTACCCAAGGGGGGGGGTGTGGCTGTAGCCACATAAGCCCCTTCCCCCCCCCCCCCCCGAAATTTTCGAAAGTAATATGAAAAAGTGCTGATTTTTTTTTTCTTTTTTGGAATTTTTTAATTTTTTTTTCAATCATACAGCGGACTAGCCATTCTCATTAGTCCAATATTAGTCCCCATTGACACAAAAGAAGAGAAATAGGGCTGAAGGGGTTACAGCCCACCCTCACCTCCCGAAATTGTCGAAAAATTAAATGAAAAAAGTGTTTTTTCCGTACTTTTTTAGATAAATCTTATTTTTACTTCTGTCATACAGCAAAATTGCAATTCTCGTTAACACCTTATCAGTCCACATTAATATCACAGCATACCCAAAGAAGGGGGCTGATGGATTTACAGCCCCCTCCTCTCGAAATAGTCGAAAATGAAATGAAAAAATAGTACTGATTTTTTTCTGTCTGTTTGAGATAAATTTGCATGTTTCCCCCTATCGTTCAACAGACTAGCCGCTCCCTTAGCTTTGGTTCCATATCAGCGTACAGAGACACCACATTATACCCAAAGCGGTGAAAGGGGCTAATAGGGTGCCTCCTCCCAAAATCGTCGAAAATGAAATGAATAAAATGCTGATCATTTTTCCCTTCTTGTTTGAGATAAATTTGTAATTTTGTTTTCTGCAATCCTTATTTTTTTGGATAAATCTAATTTTTCTTCTGCCATATAGCGAAAATAGCAATTCTCGTTAACCCCATATTACTCCACGTTGACATCACAACATACCGAAAGAAGGGGAGGCGGCTGATGGGATTACAGCCCCCTCCTCCGAAATAGTCGAAAATGAAATGATAAATATTGCTTTTTTCTTAGTTTTCAATAAATCTTTTTTTTTCTCCTATCATTCAACAGACTAGCTGCTCTCTTCCCTTTAGCTCCATATTGGTGCACAGTGACACCACATTATACCCAAAGAAGTGGAAAAGGGGGTAATGGGGTTACAGCCCCCTCCCAAAATAGTCGAAAATGAAATGAAAAAAATTCTGATTTTTTTCTTTTTGTTTGAGATAAATTTGTAACTTTGTTTTCTGCAATACAATGAACTAGCCATTCTGGTTAGTCTCATATCTGCGCACAGTTACATCACAGTATACCCAACGAGGGGAAGGGGGCTGATGGGATTACAGGTCCCCTTTCGAAATAATCAAAAATGAAATGAAAAAAAAAAGACTGCTGCTTTTTTCTTTCTGTTTAGATAAATTTTGCCCTGCAACTATTCTCGTTAGTCCCATATATTAGGGCGCAGTGATGCCCCAGCATACAATACCCAAAGAAGGAAATGGGGACGGAATTATGAGGTTACAGCTCCATTCCCCCTCCGACGAGATCGCAGTGAAAGGAAAAAAAGGCTGATATTGTTTTTCTTTTTGGAATAAATTTGCTTTATTTCCTGTCATGCCACGAACTTGTCTTTTTTCGTTAATCCAATATTCTCCCCCGTTCTGCAACCAAATTTACTTGAGACCACAAAATCTATTTTCAAATGACTGAAAAATAGCTCCATCCCAGTTTTACTGGATAAATGAATACATATATGCTCAATTCAAGAGACCTACATGTAAATTCGACAAATCTAGTAGTTTAAGAAATTTTTTGATTTCTCTCACAGTCGGCGCCAAGATTGTCAGTGCGGAAATGTGTACCACAGATAATCTGAAGTCGATTTTGGCTAAATCGGAAATCAGGTGCGGAAGAGTTGACTAAAAGTAGCTTACTAACAGTGTTGGGTTATGAGCGCGTTCACTGAACGAAAACTCACGAGTTTCGTTCACTTGTTGTGAACTTTGAGTTGAACTTGACTCACTTTTTGATAAACGAACGTGAGCTGAACGAAAACTCAAAAAATCCGTGAGTTTCAACGAAATTTACAACTCAAACTCACTTTTTTCATAATTTATTTTAAAATTTTCCAGCCGTTAACAACACGTTTTTTCCATTCAAATGCGATTTAGAGATCTTACACGGACTCGGGACGAGTCGAATCTGATCACAACTTTTTCTGGGTCGCGCCCAGGTCTTGCTTTCTTTGCAGGCTAAACCGTTTTTTCAAAAAAATGTCGAAAATAAAAAGGTTAAAAATTCCTATGCAATAAGACATACATAGCGGACACACACACAGAAAACGGATACTTCTATTTACCAAACACTTTCCAATTTTTAGCACTTGTATATTTGTATTATACGCTTTTACCGCTGTATACTACACATTTTGTAATTTATAGACACGTCTACGTGTGCATAAACTCTCGCAAACGTTGTATATGTGTTCTGTGCATGTCAAAAACGAATTTTTAAATATTTTTCATATTATGAGAGAAGAAAAAATGGTTCTTAACTGTACCGTAAAGAAAGAATAATCTATAATTGCGTTTCATATATACATTTTATTTCACAAGCAGTAAATTGAATATACGCTCATACGTATGAAATGCGTATGTATTTTCATCCGGAACATAATTCTGCTCAAACTTTTTATGAAAATCCCAACAACCCGATTAGCAAGAAACTTGAATCTGACCCCTAAGTAGAGTGAAACCAATCCACAGAAAGAAAATGGAATCAGAGATCTGAACGGGTCGGTCCGAAGCCCGAGGCTGTCCCGGGCCGGGTTCGGCCTTATTTTCCTTCACGGCACTCGGACCATACTTTTTTCTGAAGGATCGGGCCCTTTTTTTTCTTGATGGTTCGGCCCGGGCCGGGGCTAACTTATTTTTTTCTGTACAGAGTCGGGACTGGTTTTATTTCTAGTCTTCAAGGCCCAAACTTTCAGTCCTAGTTTTGACCCAGCCCGTATGAAAATCATTCTCTCGGCGTGGCCTGGTCCGTTCAAAAGTCAATAAAATTAGGTTTTGCCAAAAAAAAAAATTCAAAAAATCCATACATTTTTAAATCGCCATTATACTACAATTAAACATTAAAATTCATTCTTTTTAAAGAATAGTAGATTTCTACGCTTATTAAAATATAGTAAAACGTTTGAAAAAGAACCTGCCAATGACGGAATCTTGTTTTAAACTGAAAAACGTGTTCATCCATGCAAAATTAATATACTAATACGCAAGAAAAGAACATATAATACATTTACACTTGCTAAGAAGGAAACTTGTCTACAACGCTTTTTTTTTCTTTTCTAAGCAATTCCGCCTTAAATTTTACTGTATAGCATTTTTCAGATTTTTAACACTTCAATACACGGAATATTAATATAACTGAAATATTTACATACAAGAAATAGAGATTCATTAAAAAAATGAATATCGCACCCTGCGGCACTTCTAGAAAAATGAATATTATGAATATGAAAAAAAAAGTTAAGATGAATATTTTTGGCCTGAACTCCTCGTACGAGACAAATTTTTTTAACCAAATCGACGTAAAAATCAATGTTTTGCAGAAATTCAATCGGGCCGGGCTCGGGCTGAGATTTTAACTTTTTTTCGGGCCGGACTGAGCTCGGGTCGAACTTTTAGATGCTATACCGGGCCGGGCTCGGGCCGAAATTTAAATTTTTTAACCGGGCCGGGCCTGGCCAATGTTTTTTGTGCGGGCCGTGCCCGGGTGTTGGAATTTCGGCCCGTGCAGACCTCTAAATAGAATAACCCTGTCCCGAATAACAACAAAAAAAAGGTACAACCCGATCCGATGCAGGACTCTATTCAACGATCCCGAGTTGTTTGCTATTCAAAGGTTTTAATATATTTGAATATTGAAGAATAATAATAAATATGTACATTTCTTTCTGTAAAAGATAAAATTGGTATTAAACATATAATAATGGATTATTTTCAATGATTGCATTAAAAATGATTTATTTTTCTTTCATTTCGGGTTCGATTCGGTCGGGTTCTGGATTGAGGTATTTCGAGTTCGGAACAGGTGCTTCGGAACAGGCTTGAAATATGTGGGGTTGCGATAGTCGAAAATTTTTTTCTCGGGTTTCAAGTCAAGAATTTTCTTTTGGTGAATTCGGGTGGGGTTGATGGTAGACTTGTCTTCAAATGAAATATTTGGGTTCGGTTCGGGTACAACCCGACCCGCTCAGAACGCTACTTGGCCTCCTGAAGTGCCTGTTTAAGATAAATATTAAACGTATAAACATAAAAAGAAAAACATAATTAAAAAAATGTTTCCCACAGGGTGTTGAGGGCGCAAACTTTTCATTCTTTATTTTCTAAGTGGTTAATTTTTTTGCGTCATTTACGACGAGTAAATTTTACTATAATTTTTAATTCATCAGAGATCGTCCCGAAAATTTATTTGAAGTCAACCCGATCCGAACACGACCAAAAAAAAAAAAAAAAAAACCTAGATCTGCAACCCGACTTCAATGCGCCGAAATAACTTTCGGCGACCAGCAACCCGAATCGAACCCGAAATGAAAGGAAAGTAAATTATGCTTTAATGCAATTGTGAAAAGTAATCTATAATTATACCTCCACTGCCAATCTTATGGTTTTTTTTTTTTTTAATTGAAAAGAGTACAAATATTTAATATTCATAAAATTCATTCTTTAAATATTCAAATATATTAAAACCTCTGAATAATAGAGATGGTGGGATCATTAAATAGATTCCAACGTCAGATCAGGTTGTCCATAAATTTCAGTTTCTGGCCTTAATGATATTAATTTTTGTTTTTCCGGATTGGGTTAGCCTAGAATAATTCTTCCAGGGTTAAGTTTTTTTCAAATCGGATTGTTTGAATGCTTACAAAATGTTTCAGCAAAACTATGTTTCAGATGAAAATAAATACATTTTTAAGGTTGAAGATTATATATTCAAACTACTGCATGAGAAATAAAATGTATTAGAAATGTGATCATAGATTATTCTTTCTTTACGGTACAGTTAAGAACCATTTTTTCTTCTCTCGGAACATGAAAAATGGGATCAACAATTCGTTTTTACACACACAAAACAAATACATAGTGTTTGTGATAGTCTTTGCACACATCCGTTATATGAATGTAGATTGGAAGGGGCCCATATTCAGAGATAGAAGTGTATAATTATATTAAGAATTGAAAAAGTATTCGCTGAATAGATGTGTACTTTTCGGTTACATCCATCATGAAGGTCTTATTGTTTATAGATTTTAATTTAAAAAAAATATTTTCGGCATTCTTTTGAAATGTTGGGTCAAACCGAACCCGACCCGCAATAGTCTAAACCAATGTCTAAACAATGAAAGTTGCCGAACCCGCAGCAAAAAAGTAGAATTCAACCCGACCCGCAATGAAAAAGTATATTGCACACCCGGGTCGCAGCTGGGTTTGGATAAAAGCGGATAACCCGAGCCGATGCCGGGCTCTACTAACTCACAGGAAGGGCCTCACCAGTGGCGTTTTGCTCTCTAATCTGGTAGACGAGAGGTTCTGGATTCGTACCCAATCGCGCCCGTTGGCCTAATCGTTCGGAGTTTTCGTGTTTTTCTTCGAACCGTGGATTTTCATGCGTAAATACGGGTTAGGTTCCCTTAGAAAGACCCCCCACGGAGAGCACCCCTCCCCCTTAGGGTCTATATCCCTCGTGTTGATAATTGGTCGTCATAAACACAACCAGCCAACCACAGGAAGGAGGGAGGGGGGGGGGAGTTGATGGGACAGAAGCGAATCTTCCTAAATCAAAATCACATCTATGTTAATCCAGTAATGGAAAAATAACAATACAAATATATAATATTTTTAATAATCTGGTCAGTGTTTGTTTTAACTTTATTAAACTTTGAATTTTTAATCTTAACAGAAAAAGTCTATTTACTAGATTCTTTTGTTTAAATATAAATAAATTATTTTTCTGTAAGTTATTTTTTCAGGCATCTACACAATTTCATGTTTTATCAATTTCATTGTTCACTATTCATGCTTTATCTGGTGTGTATTATTTAATATGAAAACTCTACAAAGAAGATTATTAAACTGTTCAAACTAAAATTAGGTAAAGTCTTCAGGAAAATTTTCTTTTAATTTCGTTTAAAATACCATTGATATAAAACCTCATAGATTTTTGTAAAAGGATATCTTAAAATTGAGGAAAAAATATTTTTCTGAATTTATTTAACTGTAAAGGTCTTTTTTTTTTTCGTTAAAGGAGCATTTTGTGTTTCACTTTCTGTCATGGTTAAATTTTGACAGATAATTTCTTTATATATTTATATATATACGTTTCTTAATCACCAAATTTCACAATGACACAACAAAACTGAGGAGACAGCTTTTCTATTATAGAAACCTTCATGTTATTGGCTTTCAAACTACATGTTATTTCATTGTGGGAAGGTCGGGAAAATGTTTATTCATTCTGATTATTTTCGGTGAATTCTTCCCAAAAGCGCAAGAACAAAACTCAGGGTGGCTATTGCCGCGAGGTACATCATTTTCAGGTCTTTGTATGTTTGTAACCTTATCTGTGTTCTTTGATACATGGGGTATCATAAAACGTACTGGTTCTATTCCCTGGCACCGTGACGATTTCCTGATCAGCGGGATGTCGTAGACAGCTTTTGTGTTCTTTGCAAATGCACTATCCCTTCAATTCTGCATACCCCTTATTTAAACAATAAAAGCAAAGAGATTGAGGATTTGTCGTATACTTTCATAGATTTTAGAGTATAAGCAAATATCTTTAAAATAAATCCTGTATGAGCAATTTTTTATATACAAATATTTACGTATGTGCATTTCTGTAATAAAATTTCGATTGCTTAAGTTTGCCAGCTAAAAAAAAAGAGAAATCCTTTAAGAAAATTACACACACACAAAAAAAAAAAAAAAAAAAAGATATTCATTTTTTTTGGGAAATATTTTACAAATAAAATTTATTCCATGTCCATAGGTTTAACATTAATGAAGAGAATTTGAGATCTCACTGACAAATACCGTTAAACACATAAGAATAAGAGTAAAAATAGTCTTTTTATAAACACTTCTTTTATAAGCATTTAATGCTCATCTTGAAACTTAAGCCTTATCTTTCGACAGCAATTTATCTTTTTTTCCCAAAAATTTCCGTTATAATACATTAATTTGGCGTGGGCACTGAATGCGATTATTTTACGCGCTTGGTAGAAAGCGCAAGCAAGTGAATTTATTGAAAAATATATAATTTTTCTTCCGATCTGTAAGGCTGTTTTCAAATCCAAAGGCGCTACTTTCTGTGACATTTCTTAATTTATTTGTAGTTGTAAATGTATGAAATTGGCCTGTGTTCTTGTTCGCAAAATTATGTAATCGAATGGTATTTTCCATATTTTGGTAATGTTAGAATATCTTCCAGAAAATACTGTCAAAGTGGCAGTTTTGAACCGAATTCCCGACGAAGCAGCGAATGAAAGGGGAAGAACTTGTCGTCATGTGACATTTATAACACATTTATGAAAAACGCTATTCGATTCGAAATCGCTTCAGTAGTCAGACTTGCCAATTTTATGCTTTTACTTTTAAAAATTAGTAACAAAATGTGTCAAAGTCGGCTAACCCTTATTGGCGCATAATTAAATTTATTATTGTTTCAACTCGTATAGAGTAGATTCCTAGACAATTTTTCTTTTGGTCCCGTAAAAAAGTTTAAAGTTTGGCCAGAAGTGCTCCGAGCACAACTCGGCCCGTTCAAAAAAAAAAATATATATATATATATATATATATATATATAAATATATATCGACCAAGTCTGGTATAAAAACTAAAACTTCGGCCCAGCCTGCACAAAAAATTAATTGGCTCGAATAGGCCCGACAAGATAGAACCGGCTGAACATAGATTTTTTACGCCTATAAGGTTAAAATTGTCTTGTACGAGAAGTTCTAACTAAAAATACTTATTTTATCTTTTTACATCATGTTTATTTTTTTCATTTAAAAAAGACGTTTCCTGAGCTGTGGTATATATTTTTAAATGCATCTGATTATATATAAATATCACAGTTACCATTAATATCGTTAATCTACATTCTATGGCTTGGAAATTTAAAAATTCTATACAATAAAATGTTCTGAGACGGAATTGCAAAGGAAAGAAGAAAATCCGTTACGGGCTGGTTCCCCTATAAGCAACTTCATCGTCTGTTGTAAATGCATTATTCTTTTCACAAGTACTGTTATGCTCATGTTAAATATATCAACATTTTTGCTTTATTTTGAGAAACACGGGATTCCGTCTTAGGCAGGTTCTATTTCTCAGGTCTTACCGTATTTTAATTTTATTTCCTAGAAATGCATATCCATCTTAAAAAAAATAATAAAAATAAATATATCAATTTTAATCGTGGAATAAGTGATTTACAAATGCGTATGTATTTTGTGAAAAAAAAAAAAAAAATTAGGGCCGGACCAAATTTTACTGGACAGGCCAGAGCCGTGCCGGTCCAATGATTTTCATATGAGCTGGATTGGAACTGGGACTGAAAATTTCTGCCTGTTCAGATCTCAAGAAGAATGCAGTCCAGCCCCGGCTTGGGGCGGAAAATAAATCCAGTCCCGGCCCATCTGGGTCTGAAGCTGTAGAAAATAGTCAAACGAAGCTCGGACCTTGTGTCGGGAAGAAAAATTGGACCGGGCCCATGAAGACCCTTACATCGAATAACTAAAAGATTGCTTCATAAAATTTTGTACATTTAAACGATGAAGTTCTAATTAAAAAAAAAAAAAAGTTTTTAGTGAACTTAGCTCACTTTAATAGATGAGTTTGAGTTGAACGAGTTCGTTTGAAAATTTTTGAATTTGAACGTGAACTTGATTCATTTTTGAGAAATTGAGTTTGAGTTTGAATTAGTTCGTTTTTTTCGTGAGCGTACCCAACACTGCTTACTAACTTCAATTTTTCTGTCACATCTTTATGCCATACCGAAATGTGGGAGTTGAAGGGGCTAAGCCTCTTTCCCCTGCCAAAATGGTAAAATAATTTCTTACTTTTTAGATAAATTCAACTATATGTATATTTTTGTCATTCATCGCACTTGTCTTTTTTGTTAGTCCCGTATTTGTGCATAGTGGCACCTTAGCTAATCTTTTCAGAATTTTGGCTGAGTCGGAAGTCGGGCGCTATATATGCACGGAAGAGCTGATTGTGAATGATATTCATTAACTTTCGTTTTTAACACTCGATTACTTCCTCGTATCTGTAAGATACACGGTGACTTAGTCTGACTGGAGATCGGCTAACTGCGCCTATGCCGGCCGATCCCTTCTTTGCCTCTCCCTGTATGAATTGCGCTCGGCGTCACGGGAAACGGATATCATTGTCACCCCC
The DNA here is from genome assembly GCA_963932465.1 of Maratus speciosus. NCBI lineage: Eukaryota > Metazoa > Arthropoda > Arachnida > Araneae > Salticidae > Maratus > Maratus speciosus. The sequence continues at coordinate 36,463,130 of OZ010787.1, read as the reverse complement.
GTCTCTTATACTTATGGGCACGAAGTGAGAGCTTTTTTCTGTTACTCTTTTATGTTGGCTTTAATTCGCTAAATTGGGGCGCTTTATCGATAATTTGGGCTATCAATAATGTTATTTCTTAAACTCACAAAAATTTTATACACATATTTTATATATGTATATAATAAAATTTTTTGTTAATAAGTATTAAATCAAAGAAAAATTGAGAATAAAAAAAAAGTGGGGGGGGGGGAGGAAATAAATAAAAGTATGATGATAAAAAATCCATATATAAATATATACTTACACAAAAAAATTAAACATTAGAGAATTTTTTTAAACTACTTTAGAAGAGAAAAATTTATGGAGAAATAACACTTGTTACCTAATAATGCTATTTTTTCCCCCAAGCATATTATTTTTCGTTTAGAAATGTATTTTTTAAAATATTTGACATACGATAATTACGTATGGAAACAAATATTTTCGCCAGGTTTAAACTAATTTCTCGTTGACTGTGCCTTTGGATGTCTCATTCTAAGATTCTTCAAGAACCTCAAACATATGAAATATTAACATTTATATACAGATATTTCGTATTTCAATTAGTATGCTAGAAATAATTTTCACCTTAAAATTATTCTCTGTATTATTTTGAAAGAAAGATGCTAGGGGGAAAAGAACAACATTATAAACAGAAGGATATTCTTGCTGCTGAAATATTCCTATGAACGCTAATTAGTACTTTATTACTCTTAAAATTAATGTTTTTACTATTATTATTATTATTAACTTTTTGAAACTATGGTATTTAAATATTGATCTATAATTTTCTTTCAAAACTTAATTTTTTTTCTAAATTCTAAAGTAAATTTTAAAATTCCACAGCGGTTACACGATGTTTTATAACTGAAACTTAAATATGTATATCTTAATAAAATTTAATTTTTACTGAATATATAATTCTTATGATCACGCACGATTCTCTTATGCACATGCACATAAATTAATAATAAGAGCATTAAATTCTCATGAACTGAAGATTGAGAATTGCGTTATCATTTGAAAAACGTGCATCCAAAAGTGGGTAAAGAAACTTAATTTCTTAAGTTGTACCGCAACACAAAATTTTATGACACATTGTCTGATTCATTTTTATACTTCAAGGAATAAAATTAACAGGTCTATTGAAGCGACTTTTAAGTGAATAGCGTTTTCCATTTTCAGATAAATAAGTATAGAGTTATAAGCCATTCTTGTTACGTGACAAGTTTTTCTTTCTCGCAATGCTGCGTCATGAATTTGGTTCAAAACGCCAACTTTTACAGTATTTTATGTAAACTCCTCTGCTTATACCGTAAAATGGAAAAGTCATTCGATTACATAGTTTCTTAATAAGAACACCTTCTAATTTAATGTGTTTTCGAGCAAAAATGAATTCAGAAATGTGTCAGAAAATAGCTTCTTTGAATTTGAGAGCATAGCCTTAAGACTGTTTTCTAATCCAGACTGACTACTTTCCAGAATTCATATTTGTACTTGCATGAGAGTGAAATATGCTGATTTAGAAACTATGAAATCGAACGGTTTTTCCAATTTTCATTAAAGGCAATCTTTCACAAAATGCTGTTAAAAGCATTTAGCATTTGAACTGAATTTCCACAATGCGTTCTAAACTCGTTTATAATTCAACATGTAATTTCAATTATCTAAAAATGAAAGGTTATTAGATTCTGAATCAATTCAATAGTCATGCCTGCAAGTGACATGCTTTTACGTTTAAAAATGAGTTTGTAAGTTAGAAAATTTTGAGGGAACGCCCTTAAATCTTTAAAAAGAATAAATTACTTTCATCCACATAAGATTATGATTTTCTAATTTTGTATTAAATCAACGCATCTTCTTCAAATATAGTTTTAAGGTTTTATTTATCTATAAAGATAAAATTTCCTTTTTAATAATAGATGACTTCTTATAAAAGAAATACACTTTAAATAATAGATTATAGTTGACTATGATTTTGATCTTCAAAATATTTTTAAATAAAATGTTTGCTGACTTTTAAATGGCAAATTTTTAAGTAGAACTGATGGATTAGTTATTTGGTATCTGAAAGAGAATATAAATACATGAATAGACGAAAAATATGTTGTGATAGAAAAATTTAACATATTAATGGTTTTTTAAATCATCCTAAATTAGACCCTTCTCCATTCTGATTCATTTAAAAAATAATACATTTAACAATAGTAATACTACAACTTATATTAAAAATCTTGTTAATTTAAACATGCTACTGACAGATTTGGTATTATTTGAGAGAAAATTTGTGAAAATCAATGAGCTTTTGATTATAAAATATTAAAAATCGGGACAAATAGTATATAAGGGAGTCAGCTCTAATTGTTGCCCAATGAATAATTTCCTAAACCATTAGCTTTAGAAGTGTAGTTTCAATACCAAACATATTTTAATGTTGTTCTTCATCCTACTAAATCCTTTTATATAAAAAAGGTGTTATTTTTAAAATTTACAATAATTTAATTTTTTTACGGTATTCAAGTACTATATATTTAGTAAAACTTTCTTCGTGTAAAGTAAAACAATAAAAGTTTCATTTTTGTACAAATAAAACTTAGCGAGTTGTGATAACTTGAATTTTATGAATTTTCAGCATTTTTTGTCATTAAAAATGGAAAAACGCTTTTTATCCAAATGTTACAAGTCAAAATAAAAATTTTCTTAACAATGGTGTGTTTTTTAATTAACATTAGATATTGCTTGGAATACCTTGAAAGAGCTAGCAAAATTTGGGGCGGCAGTTTGCACCGGGCCCATTTAAATCGGAAGTCCCCCTTTCTTTCGTAGTAAATATTAGTAAATATCCTCTACTTGAGGAATTATAGTTCATTTAATATTTTATTTGTATTTATTATGTTGAATATATTATAAGATGTAATGCACTGCTAGATGAATGCAGACCACGTGCTTGTGATTATTATCGCCAAGATTCACTATGGTTGGATTTCCACCCAGAAGACTGTTTGGGAAAAAAAATCTTTAAGGCAACCCTCAATACAATGATGGATTTCTTATCTCATCCCTTCGAGCGCAGTTCATACAGAAGGGGCCGAGGCTGTAGGCGCAATTTATGATCTCCTCCTACCGTAGGCGCAATTGATGTACACCCGTCTGACTGTGAAGACATCATTGGAGTTCGGTAACGACCCCCCCCCCCCCACACACACACTTATCTTCCTATTTCGTCCTAACTTTGTAGCTAGTACTTTTCATCTGCAATGCTTTAAAGTCATTATTATTACTTGTGTAATTTACAAATAATAAACAGTCGTTATTTTATATATGTATATAAAAATATTTTGTGCATACAAAAAATATTTTGTTTGTTTTACAATATTCATTTATTGTTAAACAAGAACCGTAGCTAGAATTTAGTTTCGGGGTGGGAAGAATAATTTTACAGATTTTAAGCTACAATGACTTCCTTTTAAATGAAAGTATATAAAAAAAACAGTAACACTTTTCAACTTATTTCGACGTGGGACAGCCTCAGGATCGGACCCGTGCCTTCCCCCTCCCCCCCAGGGTTGCTTCTGAGTGTAAAGAAAAAAAAAATCTGAAATTCACAGCAAATTTTCTGAAAGGTTACAGCAGTGGGGGAAGGGGAGGAAATCCCTTCACGGCGCTAATTATTTTTAACTCTGTTTCCAATTCAGGTCGATATCAGGATGAGTGTAGATTCCTGCAAGTTGGGTTCGGGTTAACCAGATTTTAAAAAAGTTAGTTCAGTATATTATTTGTTTAAAAACTATACCTATAATAATAAACATAGATATTTGTATGCGTTTTTTCTGCGACCCTTTAATGAAATTCAGATTTTTATCACGACGCTTTGACGAAATTCGCATTTTCCCGCGATCTTTTGACGAAATTTACTTTTTTGCGCGGCCCTTTGATGAAATTCGCGTTTTTCCGCGGATCGTTGACGAAATTCACGTTTTTCCGCGGAACGTTGACAAAATTCACGTTTTTTTTCAGCGGCCGTTTGACGAAATTTGCGTTTTTTGCGATGCTTTGACGAAATTCGCTTTTTTCCGAGGCCCTTAGACGGGATACGTGTTTTTTTCGCGATCCTTTGTCGAAATTCGCGTTTTTTCCGCCGCACTTGGACGAAATTCGCGTTCTTTCTGAGGATCTTTAACGAAATTCGCTTTTTTTCCTGCGACCCTTTGACGAAATTCGCGTTTATTTAGATCCTTTGCCGAAATTGGGTTTTTTGGCGGTTTCTGTCGAAATTCGCTTTTTCCGCAGCCTTTTGACGAAACTCGCGTTTTTTCCTGTGGCCCTTTCACGAAATTTGCGAGTTTTTTAGCGATCCTTTGACAAAATTCGTGTTTATTCAACTTCCTTTTGACGGAACGCATATATTTTTAGCGATCCTTTGTCGAAATTCGCGCTTTTTTTTTGCAATCCTTCGTTGAAATTTGCGTTTTTTCCGCAGCTTTTTGACGAAATTCGCGTTTTTTCTAAGCTTTTTTGAAAAAATTCGCGATTTTTCTGCGGCCTTTTGACGAAATTCGCGTTTTTTCTGCGGCCTTTTGACGGAATGAGTCTTTTAGCGATCGTTTTTCGAAATTCGCGTCTTTCTCGCGACCTTTGACGAAATTCGCGTTTGCTCCGCGATCCTTTGACGAAAATCGCGTTTGCTCCGCGATCCTTTAAAGAAATTAGATTTTTTTTCTGCGAAGATTGACGAAATTGTTTTTTTTCGGCGAACATTTGTCAAAAATCGCGATATTTTTTAAGTCCGAATTTTCGGACTTAATCCGATCCGAATTTTTTAAATTTTCGGAACCTCATGCCTTAAAATTTCGGAAAAGTCAGAACTAAATCACCCCTGTCCCTCCCCTTTCCACCCTCTGGCTACTGCCTTATTGTGAAAAATAATGTCGGTTTACAACACAATTCAACGTCTTTCGTAAGATTTAGAATATTATGGAAATTTAAGTCACCCCCCACCCAAATAAAATCCTGGGTACGCCACTGGTCGCACGATCATTCGTAAAGTGACACAACGCAAAAAATCTGAAGTGATGCCACTCAACATTTCGAACCTTTTTATTGAGTACTGTGGGTTCAGATTAATATATGACACAATGGAATGGAGTCTGATAGATTCGAACACTGGACTTCCCCGTTCGAAATTGAAGGCTTTACTCTGAAACACCAATCTATGAATACATTACCGCAATATTTACCACTTATACCCTGTCACATTTCCTTACGATTTACCTTATAAAGTCCGTACCAATATCAGGAGCTTGGAAGAGAAAGGGCGAACTCGAAAAATCGATTTTTTGTTTTTTTCACGTCAGATAGATGTAGGCAACAAAATAGGTAAGTCGTTTTGCCCTGGTTCGCTCTTTGTATTCTCACAGTGTCAAGCTAAAGTGAGTAGTACCATATTCTATAATACTACTTGCAAAACTTTGAGCTTGATTTTCTAAGGTCCTGATATGATCTAAAATTGTTTAAATACCTAATTGCAAGCTGATTTGTACGAAAACCTATACATCCTTGCGACAGGCTTAACGTATTCCCCAAATGGGAACCCAATCGGAAGTACTCTTTGGAAGGTTTCGTGGTCTCGCACACGTAGTCATACATCATGATTACAATACTTTCCTGACACTATTTGTTCCGAAATAAAAAATGATTTTTCAGAAAAGGTCAAAATTTTTGAAACTTAACCTTTAATTGATATCGCCGGTCTCGCAGATCGCTGCTTTTTTTTTTCATTTTTACAGTTTAACTTGTAATTTTGAGTTTAACTACAAACATTACCGAAATTTTGTTTCGTTTGGAACTTTTGTACTATCACCAGACTCTTTTGAATAGGTGAATTTTAATTAAGTCCTGTACAAAAAGTTTAGTACAAAAACATCTTATGAGTTAATCGCGCCTTTTATTCTTCTTTCGATGGAACGGTCTCACATACCGCTTCACAGTAGTTAGGTGACAATTTCTGTTTCATCAGTTAAAGGTTAAGCAAATTGTATTACATTTAAAATGAATCCGGAAATAAAAAAAATTAGTTGAAATGTAGCTTATTTATTTGAGTGTAAGACCCGTTACATCTGATTATTTAAAGAGTTGTAGACATTAGGGTTGCATAACTTTATAAACAAACAAAAAAAATAAACCTGCTCTAATTTGATCAGTTAAATTATGTATTTAAGTGTGCTTTTTAATGACAGATGGTGAACTATGTTTTTAATACCTTCGTGTTGATAGCTCAAAAAATTCTTTAAATTGTCTCTTCATATTTTGAATTGAAATGCTCAACGCAATTTTGAGGCGGGGGAGGGGAGGTTGAATGTTGCCAGGGTGAAAATAATGAAATCTCTCAAGACGAGTTTCAAGTTAATTAAACATTGGGATTTCATCTTATCAGCATTAAATTGAATATTAGCTTTCAGTTTTTTTAACTCTTTCGAGGGCGGTGTCCTTAAAAAAGGACACCTAATTTTAATTCCAAAACTGACAATCGGCACCAAGAAAATTTAATTAAAATTTTTCTATTATAATGTACGTGAAAATAAGCAAGTTCTTATTTTGTAATAAATTCTTTTATAAATTCCGGTGTCAGTCCATTATTTCATCAATTATCATGTTTATAAAGAGAATAACTCCGCGCCGGTAAGGGTTAACCGTGGAATGGAAGGGCAGCCATTCCCCTTCATTGGAAACATGAGGAATCATTCTAACTCCTCCTTAGAAATGGCATCTTTCCACATAGGAGAGACCAGGGTACAGTGGTCCACTTTTGCAGTTAACATTATTTTTCTCTTTAACGGAGAGAGCAATCTACCTGAAAATATTTTTGAATATTCTTTAAACCTTTGTACATGCCTCATAATTTTCGCAGAACATAGTTACCAATACATTTTTCATTTTTTTTTATATACACTCGTAAAGTGCACTAGTGTGCCCCGGAAGTGGGGTTCACTGGTCCACCCACTGGGGTACAGTGATCCACTATTAGTTATTGTCTAAAATACAATATAAATCTATTTATAATTAATCTAATTTATTTTTTATTTCCCCTTTACCTCCAAAATAATATAATTCAAATTTGCAAGTAGCATTTTGAAACAAAAAACATAAAACTAAAATATTATCAAAAAATTTATTATATTTTGAAAATAACAATATAAGATACAGGAGTGATTGCAAATAAGTTAAGTATACAAAAATATCGGTAAACATTAAGACAAATATGATGTTGAAAAATTTATTAGAAGCTCAAAATAGTCAGGATAAAATAGTTCGTTATGAGCTAACCATGTGCTCTGAAGATAAATAACCAATCCAGTGAGGTCATCTAAATTACTTATTAGGCTGGTTATTTTTCAAAGGCAGTAAATACAAAAAAAAAATTTCTTAATATGTTAACTCTACAATGCATGATTTACATTTCTCTCCCGCCTTCACCCCATCACACGCGAACTGTTATCCATAATTTAGGAGAAAACAAAAGTGTCAGATGGCTACATTATAATCTGAACAACATATAACATGAAATTTAAAGTGTGCCAAATGGCTACTCTATGCATTGTAGGGTTAAATAGTCATTTTTCTTTGTTTACTTTATTTTATAGTTAAATAACTATTTTAAAACAATATTTCTTTATAGAGAAAGCAATTATTAAATATTTTGAAAATTCTTCATTACAGGAGCACTATTCATTGCGGACCACTGTACCCCAGCAGTGGGCGGTCCACTGTGCCCCATGTTGAAGTTCAATAATTAATCATAAAAATATTATTTAAAGTTTTGTTTTAAGCATATAAACTTTTAAATTAAATAAAGACCAGTGTTTTACCTTTTCAAAAAAGTTTTTCTTATTTATCCATAACTTTTAATTACTCAATAAAGAAAAGTATGATGATGAAAAATTTTACTTTTAGGAGCTCAAAACAACCAGTCAGGATAAAAGGGTTCATTCTGAGCTAACGATGTGTTCTGAAGGCTATAAGTAATCAATCCAGTGCTGTTATCAATTAGCCTAAAAGAAAAGCTTTAAAAATAAGTAAAGTATAAGGGGTGGTCCACTGTGTACTTAGGTCCACTGTACCCCGCTCTCCCCTACTATCTTGCTTATTTATTAGGAAAGAGGGGCTCACCTTGGGACGCTTTTTTTTCTTCTTTTCATTTTTTTTTATCCCCCCAGAGGAATACCTTCTTTAAGTATTCACGGGCTTCGCAACCCCGGGCACCTGAGCGATCTTTTTCTTTTCCTACTACCTCTTATTTCTCGTCTTTCTTTCCTCTTTGTTTCACTCTCGTTGTGGTTTCCTCTTTAGAGGTGAGTGCAATTCTGTATGAGCCGATATCATCCTGTATATCGGCTCATGGAGTATTGTAAACCACCCACGTGTTTGCCGTGCCTGGCGACCCGTGTCCCTGGAAAGGGGGATCCTGGCAGTTGAGGGAAACCAACACACTGCTTTGGCCTCTGCTTCGGGTAGACGGGAGGTGTGTATTGGTCCCGTATGCATCAATCGGCTGGTCAACTGACTTGTCATTGGCTAAGGGATTAAGTGAGCGAGCAATTACTAGTCATCTCGTTAAGGGTGGAGGCTGACATAGGATTGTCTTGTGACCGTATGGACACTGGTTAGCACTGGTGCACAAATGTGCATCCCCTTGTTGGGCTCGGTAGTGGGTGGTGCGGCCGGGGTCTGAATTCTATTTTTTCTAATATGGATGGGAAAATTTCAATTCCTTCTATATCTCTCCTTTGTGGCGAGCAACAAGTTGTACAGAATACTTTCACTCGCTTCTTTGTAATTAAACGTACTGATAGACTCTCTGATAGCTCTTTTAACAGAACTTCTCCTTTCGTTATTGTGAAAACATTCCAGTCTGTTTTGGGAGATGGCCATACACTCAAAAAATTGCAATCTGGAGATTTACTTGTTGAGATCGCTACAGCCAAACAATCACAGCTAATCTCAAATTGCTCTACAATAGGCTCTTTTTCAGTTTCTGTTCAAGCACATCAAACCTTAAATACAACCCGTGGTGTTATATCAGAACCAGAACTTCTGTTTACTACAAAAGAACTTTTAGCAAAATTAAAAGAACAAGATATCATAGATGTACGCCGTATTACTATTCGTCGGAAAGGGCAAGTGCTTCCAGCAAAGCACATTATACTAACATTCAATAGCCCGACTTTACCAACTAGAATTAAAGCTGGATACCTAAGCTGTCCGGTCCGGCCTTATATCCCTAACCCTCTCCGTTGTTTTAAATGTCAGCGTTATGGCCATACTAACACTGCGTGTCATGGATCGGTTACCTGCGCACGTTGTGCAGAAGTCGGCTATGACGATAAATCTTGTAAAAAACCTGAACACTGTGTAAATTGTAAAGGTGATCATACAGCATACTCTCGCTCTTGTCCTAATTGGATCCGTGAAAAAGAAATTGTCAGTGTTAAAATTACACAAACTTTTATACCCTGATGCTCGATAACTAGTTGAAACCAGGACTGTTGGAGTTTTTTACTCTAGCGTACTCAAGCATTCACCAAAATCAATAAGACACATAAGCACCCAAACTGAATCCTCATTTCCACCAAGTTATTCACCTGAGAAACCATCATCTAGCACTTTAAAGAGAAAAACCCGTGATGTATGGTCTACAGCTAGTACAAGATTTATGCCAAAATTGAAACTGGCCACCATCATCAGAACCTGTGAAAATTGAATACTCCCATAGTCGTTCACAAAAATCATCAGTTCATTCTAAAATATCAACCGAACATGAGCCTAGACAAACATCTGTTTCAGATAAAAGCAAATTGGTGAAATCTATTGTTTTTCCACTTCAAAAACCAAACGAAAAAACTTCTGCACAAAAAGATAGAAAGAACCCAGCAAAGAAAGAAACAGTGGGCCATCAGCTGGTAAAAAGATGGCAACCAGCACTGCCATCAGCGGTAAAGAGCAATAGTGCCATTACTTAAACCTGTCGAAAAGTGTCAGTGCAGAAAGCAGCTGGCCCATCAGTGATGGCCAACGGCAGGCCAGCATTGGTATACCATCACATTACTTTAATCCGGCACTTTTCCTACAGCGCTAGCACCTATCCCACTGCTATTCCTTTTCTGGCCCAGCACTTTCCATTACAAAAATTTCTTACAGAATTCTATATAAAACAAAGTATTATGGCTCTTTTTTCTATAAGCTAGTTTAACCAAGAGCTATAGAAATATCTGTAGAAGTGTCTATAGAAATACTTGAACTCGCAGCGGTTTCCATGTGGTCACCCTCCCAAGTTCTAACCACGCTCGATGCTGTTTGGTTTTCGTAATCGGACATGAACAAGTACTTTCAGCGTATGCTACGACCGCTCATAGTTTTCAAGCTGTCATTACAATATTTCAAGTTTGTTTCTTTTATGATTTACATTCCCAATCATTAAACTGGTATAGAAATTATTGTATTGTATAGAAATCCTATATATTTTATACGCTTTTTTTATTATTGATTCTGAACTGTGTAAATTATGAAAACCGAAATCCTTTGTAACTTAGTAAAACCAGACTTAAGGGGGGAAAATTGTGCGTTCAAATAAAGAATTTATTTATTTATTCATTTACTTATTTATTTTGTTGGTGGCAGTGGTGCTATATTATTTACTGTTTTTTAAAAAAACTAGCTTCTGTGTTAAATCGTGTTAAGATATTCATTTCAGATTTGTGTTCAAACATTCAATGTCTTCGATATTAGAAACGCCACCTAGCGTAAGGGTTCCCAGCAATAATACTGCAAAAGTTCGTGCACTTCCATGTAGTGGTGGACCAGCGCATGAGATAAAACGGAAGCCCACCAGAATTTTATCTGATGATTTCCAGCAGCAAAGTTGACTGAAGCTGTCCAGCAGTGGTCTTCAGCCAACTTTGCTGTTGGAAATCGTCAGATAAAATTCTGATGGGCATCCATTTTATCTCATGCGCTGGCCCACCACTACATGGAAGTACACGAACTTTTGCAGTATTAGTGCTGGGAACCCTTACGCTAGATGGCGCTGCGAATATCGAAGACATTGAGTATTTGAACACAAATCTGAAATGAATATCTTAACACAATTTAAGCTGTGAAGTTAATTTTTTTTGAAACTGTAAAAAATATAGCACCACTGCCACCAACAAAATAAGTAAATGAATAAATAAATAAATTCAACGCACTTTTTTTTTCTCCTTAAATATGGTTTTACTAGGTTATAAATCATTTCGGTTTTCATAATTTACGCAGTTCAGGATCAATAATAATAAAAAAAGCGTATAAAATACATAGTATTTCTATACAATAGAATAATTTCTATACCAGTTTAATGATTGGGAACGTAAATCACAAAAGAAACAAACTTGAAATAGTGTAATGAGAGCTTGAAAACTACGAGCACTCATAGCGTACGTTGAAAACACTTGTTCATGTCCGATCACGAAAACCAAGCAGCATCGAGCGCGGTTAGTATACTTGGGAGGGTGACCACATGGAAACCGCTGAAAGTTCAAATATTTCGATAGACATTTGTATTATAGACACTTCTGTTGAGCTAAAACCATATTGGTAGGCCTCCCCGCCTGACCTGAAACTGATATTTCTATAGATCTTGGTGAAACTAGCTTATAGAAAAAAGAGCCATAATTGCATAATACTTTGTTTTTTTATAGAATTCTATAAGAAATTTTAGTAAGGGAAAGTGCTGGGCCAGCAAAGGAATAGCAGTGGGATAGGTGCTAGCACTGCAGGAAAAGTGCCAGATTGAAGTAATGTGATGGCATACCAATGCTGGCCTGCTGTTGGCCATTACTGATGGGCCAGCTGCATTCGGCTCGGACGCTTTTCGACAGGTTTAAGTAATGGCACCCTTCCACTTTACCGCTGATGGCACTGCTAGCTGCCATCTTTTTTCCAGCTGATCTGATGGCCCACTGTTTCTTTCATTGCTGGGATATATCTCTGACAGTCTTTTAATGTAACTTTTAAAGTTTAACTATGTTTTATTCCTTATCTTTTTCTTGGCGAAGCATGTCCCAAAAGGGACTTTGTGCCATAAAACTCCAATCAACCAACCATCATTTTTTTAATATTGATCATTTGTTAAAATTTTACCTATATTTAAGATTGGACTGTGTGATAACTATATGAAAATTATTTATACATATTGCTAAACAGTGTACAATGGGAACTATACAACACATCAGTGCCGTGTGAAGTGGGGGGGGGGCGAAGGGGGCAGTCGCCCCGGGCGCAGAAATTGAGGGGCGCCAAATTTATATTACAAACCTCTTTTTTGTAAAAAAAAAAATTGTATATTTACATATAGTCCAGGCAATAGGGAATTTTACCTAGCAAAATTAATGGTAGTACTAGAAATCTTCTTTCTCGATGTTTTTTGGGTCGCTGAATCCAAATTTGTAACTTCCCACCAAAATTTCACCCGGCAACACCCCAAAAAATTGATTTTTTGAAAAAATTTGGTTTTTGAGAAAAGCGCGCGGGGAATGTTCCGAGGCAACCCCCTCTCTCCCCGTTTATCCTACGTCATAATATCATGTATCCAATTTGTTGCAAATTTTATCTAGTTTCTGAATTTCGTAATGCTTTTCCCCTAAAGCAATAAAAAATGTAAGTTAAAAACCCCTATTTGGGGGGTTTTCGGAGGGGAAAATTTTGGGGGTAAGTTAAAAATTCGGATTCAGCGACCCAAAAAACTTGAAGTAAACCTTATAGAGAAAGTTCGGAGGGAAGATGGGAGGGCTAATGTAAACGCGTGAGTGGTTAAGTGGAATTGCGCAACTTAGTCCACGCAGCACTGCGGCGCATGTTCCCAGGCAGATCCCCCCTTCCCCTTCATCCTAAGTCATAATGTGATATACCTAATTTGTTGCAAATTTTGTCTACTTTCTGAATTACTAGATAATTTTCCCCTAAAACGATAAAAAATGGAATTTTTTAATAAAAACCTTTTTTGGGGGGCTTTTTACCAAAATTTCGGGGGGTTGCCGGGGGAAATTTTGGTGGGAAGTTACAAATTCGGATTCAGCGACCCAAAAAACATCTAGAAAGCCGATTTCCAGTACTACCATTAATTTTGCTAGGTAGAGTCCCTATACGGTCTCTACTGTCTGGACTATTATTGGGAATTTTTTTCCCAATGGACGTACGTACTCTTTTCGTTTCAAAGTTGTTGCATTGTTCTTTGCCCCGTCCCCGCCCCACGAAATACAAATTCATGAATAAGGACTTCTTTCTTTTCAAAATTTGTTTTGGGTCTTTGTCTAAATCTCTTTTGTTAACATTCTCTTTTATGAGTCTGTGCCTGTGACAAAAACATATGCTCTCAAAATAGTATGGGGTTTCTTTCTTGGAATATAAACGGGTTCCAAGCTGTTATATTGTACCGTTGGATACATATTTTCTATACCTATTTTACAGATCCCCTTTGTCAAAATATAAGTGCCATTTTCTCTTATGTTATTTAGTTTTATGAAATTTCTGAATTAAAATTAAACCTAAAGTTTCAAAATAAACGCGAAATATGTATTCAGTGAAATTTTAACAAGTAAAACACGTGTTTTACTTGTGAAGGATAACACCCTCAGGCGTAAAGTCTATCGTAAACAAGTTAAAATTGATTGCGTTACATGGAGTTGTTTGCTCAGGAAAAGAAATTTATTTAAACTGAAAGAAAAGATAACTATTGTAAATATTCTAAATTTTAATGATGCAACGAATATACGGTTGATATTCAGTATTGGTATTCCTTTCCAGTTTTTTTTCATGCTAAATTTGAAGGAATGTTCTTTTTATTTGCTGAAGTATATTCATAAGCAATAGTACGCGCATCATTGTTAGTCCATAGTGATATTTTGAAGCTTGTAAAATGTTGTCTACCAACTTTCCTTCCTCATCATCGGTGAATATTTTTCGACTTTGTATCTTTGATATATACTTGAAGTTAGTTTGGCTGTTCACTTTTTTAAAAAGTACTAACATGCTTATACTGGGTGAATGAAATCCTAGTTTCGGTTCTGGTGAGTTGGATATGCATATGCGTTTGTGGAATTTCTTTATTTGTTCAGAGCGAGGGAGAAAGACGATAAAATTTTTGCAGCAGTTTTCTGAATATTGTCAGCACGAATTGCTGTTTTTTTTAATATTCTAAATTTCTAATCCTTGCCATTGATAAGCCTAATGACTTCCTAAAAGAAGAAATAATAACTATTAATAAATACATGTTATGTAGATTATGTAAAAAATGTTTTAAACACAATATCTTTTTGTTAAAATATTTCGATTAAAAGTTAGCTAGGCATATCTTGTGTCCCACGGTGCCCCACCTCCACCTGTCCCATGGTGCACCATATAACCACTATAAAATTTTAGAATATTATGCTGTTAGGCTAAGCACTAGAACTATTATTATACATACATCTGTTTTATAGAGAAAGCTTTAAATTCCACTACCTTTTATTTCCAAATGTTTTCAATCAAATTCCACTTTGCAACTTATCAAACTTTTACATGTAAGCTACTAGACATGTTCGCAAAATAAAAATCTTAATAAATTTTTGCCTGCTTCATCAATGGAATCAAAATATCTCAAAGTTAGTGCTGCCACCTATCTGCATCTGCAAGAGCTAAGAGTTAATTTAAAATGTAAGGCAAAAAATAAAGCTGTCCGGAGGTGTACCGTGTCCCAAGGTGAGCCACTCTCCCCTACTTATTGTTCCATCCCAGTGTTAAGAAAATATTTATCTTAATACTGTCTGTAATAGAAATCTGATGTAGAATATTTTTATCTGTCGTGTTATTAACAATTGTCATAGCTTGTAGTACCTACTATAAATATTCTCAAAGGCTCTTTCCTGGTCACGGCACCATATTTATATACTGTAGACCATGATCTGTAACGAAAAAACGTTTTATTACTATATTGCTATTTTCCTTAAAGTACCAATCTTTGGTAATCCAGGCTCGTAGATCCTTGAATATTAAACATAAAAAACGAAAATAAGAACACTGCAATTTTTAAGACAGGATGGCTTTATTAGCTGTAGACATGAATAATGTAAGTGCCAGAGAGGGACCCTTTCAGTTAGCTGTTGACAGTCGATGTATAGAGAAGGAAAGAATAATTTGTCAGATATTGTTGCCAATGTGTTGAGCCAAAATCTTGGTAACCTGGACCATTATAACCCCAAAGATATATCACTTAATGGAACTTTGAATTAAAAACTAGCCAAAAGGACCGTTGATTGGCGTTTTAACATTTCAACGTACAAATACGAATGCCAAAGCTAAATGATGGGAAATATGCATTTAGAATCCGCAATGCAGATGCCGGGCGCCGATTTTAATACAGAGTATATATTTGCGGTCGAAAAGGCTGTATTGACTATAAAACTGAAAATTAACACTGAGTGTATAAATAATTGCTACAACTTGAGCATATGGTCAAAGAATCTTTTTTTATATATTCGTTAACCGAAGGAAAATATGCTCAAACAGTTAATGATTTCAGGATGAGAAACAGATTTGTTTTTGATTTATTTTATTAACGGCTTTGGGCGAACTTGAGAACTGAAAACTAAAGTGCAAAAGAGAAGATGAAATAGACATATTCTTTTTAGAAAGGAGATGAAGTTTTGATTCAGTTTATAATTATGAAAGGAGAAATAAAATTTAAAAATGGGGAATTTAATTTTACAAACGCTATAAATATGTGATATGTTATTTTCAATATCACAGCATACATTACTCAATCGGTATGCTATGAATTCTTATTTCTCACAGAAAACATCCGTTCAGTATATTCAAATATAGCTATTTGAGATTTTAATATAATTTAGTTTTAATATCACACTTTTAAAACCCTTAAATTTAAAATACTAATAACAATTGTTTCATATTTAAAATAAAAACAAAACAATATATAGTAAAAACTTTGTAAAATAATCTCTATAAATTTGCTTTTGAAGAAGGGAGAGGCGTTAAAATTCATGCTTATACTGGGTGAATGAAATCCTAGTTTCGGTTCTGGTGAGTTGGATATGCATATGCGTTTGTGGAATTTGTTTATTTTTATCATTTTATGTCTTAAAAAGTATACATTACAAAACCACAATTTTTAAAAGCAGTAATTGATACATCTTTCTTTTTTCACTTCATTTTTTTTCTGATCATAATGGGGTAAAATAAGTTTTTAGAGATTTCAAACTTGTCGAGAAGAAAATTGGAATCTCGGATCACGCGTGCGATTACAAAATAATTTTTGCATGCAAAACAAAATTTTTGCTATCTAATTATACTAAATGCTTACTAAACTCCGTGTCTAAACAATCCATGACGAATCTGAGCCTACTGTTTTCTTTACTGTGGACCCCGAGGTGCTATACAGCATATGTCCCGGTCAGGTGTCCCTGGTAAGCCTAACGCGGAACCCTCGGTGTTTAGTTCTCAAGCAAGCTTGGATCTCATTTTATGGAACCCAAAGGGGTGAAAGGCTGAGAGAACCTTGCTCAGCCGGGAGTCGAACTCTCGACCTAATGCGCGGCAGTCAGATGCTCTGACCACTACGCCACTGGGCTTCGTTTTATGCTTGCACGGAACGCAAAAAAAATAATTTATAGCATTTTTGCATTTTAAAAACAAAACTATTTTGCTTTTATAAAATTTTCAAAATTTTATCTCAATAATACCATGAAAAAACTTATTTTTTCAACAAAAAAAGAGGAAAATTTAGGTTCACTTTATGAACCCTACCATACTCTATATCTTGAAAATTTCTTCAGAAAAATTGAAAAGTTTAACTACTTTATGCGCAATGCTCAAAAATCACATTTTAAAGAAAAAGACTTAAAAAATCTCTCTCTCATAATTTTCCCTATGTAACGACTATTACGAGTGTCATTCATTTTGTTTTAAAGTGTTCAGAAATGATTACTCTTAAAAGGATTATTTTTTTTTTAAATTGAATCTTTTGAAGGTTTGAGTCCCAATTCTTTAATATGTTTATACTTTGTTTGAATATTAGTTAGTAAATACTACAGTAAAATGTTGACCGAACTGGTAGGGTATACAAATAAAGGGAAAAATTTTCTTAACACCATAAAATTAAGATTTAATAAGATTTAACACCATAAGAAATTTTAATTTCACGATGTTATTGCGAAATTATTTGCATTTTCGTCTTTTTCTTTTATCTTCGATGAGAGTTTTCAGTTTTCGATTTGTTTTATTTTTGGGGATGATTTATTAGGTTGTAGTTATGCGGTCTGATGTGATTTGCCAGCTATGATTATTGTCTGTTGTATCTCTATTTTGGTTCCCAATCAAATTTGACATTATTTCTACTTTATCTTTTTATCTTAAGCCAATGGGATTTTCTTTAGGGGATTCGCACACATCCTCGAACAGATTTAATTCCCCCTCCCGAGCCCCATCGTTTCTCGCTTTCCCTGTATGTTGATTTGGCTTTTATTTCTGATTGATTTATAAATTTTTAGCCATTTATTGATGTTGAAAACAAAACAAAATGGAGTTATTGAGATACAAACTTTACTTCCAGGCCTCTTGTAAAGTCTGAGTTAAATAGTCCTGTTCCAGTAGAAGTATATCCAGAACTCAACAAAATCATAGTTCGAGACACAGGATTAGACAAAAATACAGTCAAAACTTTTTCATACGATAAAGTCTTTGGACCAGATTCAACACAGGTAAGATTTTTATTTAAAAATAAAGTGCGCAAATTTGTACCACCTACGTGTTTGTTTCAAGTATAGAGTAGGTGGGAGTAAAGATACACACTTTCCACACATTTTGATTTTTAACGCACACATTGGTCTAAACTTATGTAATGAATGAACAAAATGTTAGATTAGAACCTTAGGCAAGTGCCACCATCAACCATTATTCTGTCAAATTATAATTCTGCGAGAAATTGCAATTTAAAAAAACATTACTGTGCGTATCTTTGCCCCATCGGTTGGGGTAAAAGTACGCAGTAGTGGGGCAAAGATACAGTGCGTATTTTTGCCCAATTACTGTGGTTTTTTGCCCCATTTCCAATAAAACGAATGAGTTATGCAAAAGCATTTGTAAATTTCACTAGTATTTATAGTTAAACTGAAAATTGTAAGTTAAACTATGAAAAGAAAAAAAGATAAAAACAGCGGTCTGTGAGATCGGAAATAGCAGTTAACCTCTAACTACTGTGACAAAAATTGTTGCATAAATACTGTGAGCGGTCGCAAAGACTCCGTGATCGTAGAATGAATAAAAGGGTTGACTGACTCATAAGATACTGTTTTTGCGATAAACTTTATGTAAAGGCCTATTAAAATAAGAATTATCCTCATTTAGAAGTCTTCAGCGATACTACTAAGTTTCCAAACGAATCAAAATTAAACTAACATCAATAGTTAAATTGAAAATTACAAGTTAAGCTATTAGAAACATAATATAGGAGCGATCGGTGAGACCGTTAACAGGAGTTAAGGGCTAAGACGTAAAACAAAATCATTTTATGAAACAAGAATATTGGTTTTTAAAAGTAGGTAGGTAGATACCTACGTTCTATTTTGAAAAAACTTAACTATAAAGGTAAAGGTAGTTATAACTAGCTTATATTAGTTAAGTAGCTATTATATTTTATACAATATAAAAAATAAAAATTTCTAGCTAAAAGATAGGACAAAGCCCCGAATCTTAAACTTGTGCGTATCTTTGCCCCAAGACGGATGCGTACTTTTACCCCATACTACAGTATTTTACTTCACCCGTTACTGACAAGTTTAAACAAATGCGATCGAGGTAGAGTATGCAGCATTTAGAAGCTATAGAGCTTCCGTTCTCCACTGAATTTTTGGATTTGTAAAAATTCGAAGTATTGTCAGCTAAACAATAAAGTGAAAATTTAAAAATATTAGATCAAAATGAGAAAATTTAAACCTACCTCATTTTCTTGGCACGGAGTGCTACTTTTTTCACAAGGTTTGAAATGTTTGAACACACACCTACTACACTTGAGACTAAACTACCACCTAGCGGTCATGATTGTTGAAACGTTCCTTCACATTAAATCAGCCAGTGCGTATCTTTACCCCTACCTATTCTAAGTGTTTTTTTTCTATTTCTACATGCATATGAACCCCTATAAAACAACGCCCCCCCCTTCCCCCTGCAAAGAAACAAACAAACAGTATAGCCTTAGCTGGAGCTTTAAAAGCGACAGAATAATATTGTTTGCACCAATGTTGCTTTGTTTTTCCATAATATTAAACAGACATATATTACCTTTTGGGACCAGTGGCGGACTCGGTCTGTAAATATTGGTTTCCAGGACAGAGACAACCCGATGTGTAAGGTTATAATTTTATTTTTATAACAAATAAATTAAAAATATACATGAGTGGCAATCAAAAAACAATAAATTTTAAGAAAGTTTTTTTTTACTTATTACAATATACATGTACCATACATATTACTGGCATTAAACAGAAAAACCAGAACTCTAGTTAGTAAGTACAAAATTTTATAACTGAATTGTTAATAAGTTTACGGTGGATCTGTATGGTGGAAGTTTAAAACCGAATTCCTTTTACAAATATCAAAAAATCGCAGCGGAGAGCAAAAAATATTAAAAATCGCTAAAAATTTAAAAATAGCGGCGGACAAGATTTCCTGTATTAGGCTAAAAGTTTGAAACAGAATTCCTTTTATGAATGTCAAATTACTGCGGAGCGCGAAAAAACGCTAAAAATCGCGTTGAAAATCAAACCAAACATCGGTAAAAATTCAAACAGCAGATGACAGTATTCATTAAAGGGAGATAAAACATTGTAACCGTAATTCTTTCATGAATGTAAAAAAATCAAGCGAAATATCTAAACTCGCTAAAAATTCGAAAATTGACATTCGGAAAAAAGGACAAAATTTACTATATTAGACGAAAAGTTTGAAACAGAATTCTTTTTACCAATGTCAAAAAATTGCTGGAAAACGCAAAAAAAAAACCGCTAAAAATCGCATAAAAAATATTCGCGAAATATTAAAAAAAATCGCTGTATTCTCTTTTAAAAAGTTTATTGCCCAGAAAATTTTTATTCTTTATTTTCGAACACACTGGTATGCACGTAGGATACAACTAGCTCTCGCTGCGAACCTTCGTCCGGCGACATAGGCCATTCAGGGCCCAGACTTGCGCACACTGACACGGAGCGAGCCCTACTTTAAGAAGTTTCCTCGCCGTGCACCCGCCGCCAGTTCGCGGTCACCCAAAGATTTCGCGCTGCCCAGCGCACGCCACGAAGCCCTGCGCCCAAGAGTTGGATGTCCGGTCGAAACGACAGAAACCCCACCCGGCCCGAGGAGCCTGGTGGTTCCTTCTCTTGGTCCCTTCGCAGTTCACCCCGACGACCCGCAGGAGACGAGCACCTATCTAGGAGTCGAGCCCATGAGCCTATGCTGAGGATCCCTACGGGGGGGGGGGGAGGGGGTTGCTGTACGGAGGTCCCTCAAGGTCAAATACCATTATCCCGTAAAGACATTTATGAGGAACAACCGAAGGTAGAGGGCCCGGAGTCCCGCCAGGCCCCCCCCCCACCGCCCCATCCAGGGACGAGGGCGGCAGGGGAGACCGGCGCAAGCCCGATCCCCACCTGAGAACAACCGCCGAGATTACTCAAGCACGAGTGCTCCTGACCCCGTGCAGTAGCGGCTGTGTTTGCCATCGCCAAAACGCAACTTCGACTGGAGGCTGCGAACACGAACAGGCCGACGAAGCTGACTCACGGTTCGCGGACCCAGCCAACCGGCTTCCGACACGTACCAAGGCTCCCAGGCAGGACCCAAGAAAGACCAAAAGGCGATAGGCCGGTAATCAGAAGTAGGCGAACGAACCGCACGCGACTTCCTTCGCGGTCATTCACCTCCCGACCCAAGTCGGACCCCGCCCAGAGACCCTGGGGCATTGCGTTCGAACATGAAATACATACATAAATACATACAAACATTTGCAAAACAAAATACAAAAAACTTAAAACTAATATTTACAAACACACATAAATATGTACAAACTCCGCCCGAACGAGACCCTGAGGGGACTCCGAACGGCGCGAGTTTCCGAATAAAATTCTTGAGTAAATAGAATCTGAATAAATACAAACTAGATCTAAAGCTATTTACAAATCTACAGCCAACTGAAAACCATTACCATTTACCAAGACACACAATAGTGAGCGTGGATACGAGAGACTATGTCCCTGACCCACTCACTCATGCACCACTCCCGCCTGGCCCGTGGGAGCCCCGGGCAGGCACAATTGCGTTTGATCGCGACCTGAGGCCACGGTAGGTTCTGCAAATCGTTGCGCTCTTCTGCGACCCAGGTTGCGGTCAAGCGTCTTCAGGAGAAGGTCATTAACAAAGACTCTAATTCCCTTCCGGCAGTAGCCATCTAGACACAAGACGCGGCGCGGCAAATTCCGGAAATTCCAGGGGAAGAAATTATCCCGTACTGGTTTCCAGATTGCGCACTCATATAGACAATGTCTAATAGAGCTTTCGCCTCTGCCAGAGAAACACATAGGGTCCCTGCGGAAGAAACGAGCCTGGTGGTCGCCGAAGGCTCCGTGTCCCGAAAAGACTTGATTAATATAAAAGTCGCCCTGCAGTCTAATGAGTGCAACTCGTGGGAAAAACTCGTACGTCACCCGACCCTTCCCAGAGTTACTCCACCTCTCCTGCCATGTAGACGGGGCACGGTCAAGATGTTTTTTGACTTGGCGGCGTGTGGCCTTGACTTCCACGTCGACAAATTGTCGTGTCGTGGCTGCCTTGGCCAGCTCGTCCGCTCTTTCATTGTAGGTGTGTCCCACATGAGCTCGGACCCAATGCATATGAACTGCGACCTTTGTTGTTTCAATCAAGTCCTTATTTTCAGCTATGGACCTGTGTCTTGACACTAGCCCACAAAACGCTTGCAGCGCTGATCTCGAATCTGAAAAGATATCGAGTTCACAGAGTCCTCTGCGATGGGCGTCTGCTATTGCTCCCTTGATCGCTTGGACCTCGGCCGGAAAGACTTCTGCACCATCGGTGAGGCGGAACTGGCGCTCGATTAGCATTTGTTCTCCGGCTACGGCCAGGAAAGCACAACCAACCGTACAATTCTCCTGTTTAGAACCGTCCGTGTAGTAGCTACACGGAATCCGCGGTCCACTTGATCCTTCGGAGATTTTTGCGTTCGAAATTGGGTCGCCAGAGACCGACGGTGTCGGGCGTAAACCCTGTACCCTCAATCTCTATATTCCAACGGACAAGGGCCGTGTACTCCTTGTCAATCTTTGCCCGTAGATCAAGGGGAAGAACCCCCGACAAAACGTACAAGCACTCCGTCGCAACTGTTTTACAACACTTGGTTACACACGAGCAACGGTCGTTGTATGCTAAGCAACCTGATTCCTAATTTCACTTTGCCAGTGTACCAAATTGAGGCCGCATACAAGATTATTCGCTCTACCACGACTGAATAGAGCATCTTTCTGATCTTTGGCCTCAGACCCCAGTTAGCGGCTGAGAGGCGGCTCATCTTTTGCAGCACCTTGAACGCCTTCTCCTGAATTATGTCAAGATGGGGCATCCAACTTAGGTGCGCATCGATTGTAACTCCGAGGTATTGCAATTGCCATAGCTGCACCCCCCCCCCCCTTTTTTTCCTGAAAATCGTTTGCCACAGCAAATTTCCGATAGGTAATCTTCGACGTATTTTATTGTAGTTTCTGTCACTAAACAAGGCAATTTATTCTGTTATAAAATAGTGGTATCTTGATGGCTGTAGAGTCCTGCATCGGATCGTGTAATCCGATTTAACCGAAACCAACCTTCGTTCGAGTTGACGCTAATATTTTTCATTGCAGTACGAGTCGGGTTGACTTTTTGGATGAGTTTTTGTTCGTTCGGGTTGACCCGATTTTTCAAAAGTCCTGAATATTTTTAAACTGGAAAAAAATATATTTGGATATTAATGAGTGTATCATTTGTGTGTTCAAACATATATATATAAAGGGTTCATCATCAGTTGTAGTTTCCAAAAAATCTATCACTAAACAAATAAATGATCTTCAAAGTAAATATTTAAAGCATTATAACTGGTTATTAATTCGAAAATACATATTTTCTATTAAAAAGAAACAGATTGTACAACATTTAAAAAGTATTTCTAAGTAAATCTTTCTCTAAACATTTATCTGATATTTATTTTGATCTAATTATGACTAGGGTTAATCTTTTAAATATTAATTTACAAAAAAAGCATAAAATTCAAAACACGAATACTCAAATGATAACTTTTTCAAATCATATATTTAATAAAATTAATATCAATTCTATAATTAATGATAAAAGCTGTTATTTTCCTATTAATAATCTTCATATATCAAAATCCTTTAAATATCCGAATACAATTGGTAGACAGATTTTTAACTACAATACCTTTTCAAAAAATACATCTGCTGCAAGTAATTTTCCGTGTAAATGCAATGGCCCCAATCTAAAAAAATATATAAACAATGATCATGGACATATAATCACTGGAAATCTTAATATTGTTAATGATTTTAAATTGAAAAAACTAATGGGTTATGGTACTAAATATAGACTTCCATCTAAATTTACTGTTAAATCTATTATCAAACAGTCTGCGTATGATATAGATGTTTTTATATATGAAATTTCAATCTATTACAATAAACCTATTGAATATTTTAATCAATAGAAAATATTAGTAATTGAAAAATTAACTATGGCTTTAAAAAATATTTCTGATTTGGTTTCTATTAACACAAAGCATTTTTTCCAACAAATTACTAAATTACAAAAAAACTACGTTATTACATATGTAGACAAATCTCCTAATAAGTATGCAATCATATTTAAATCTTATTATCACCAACTTCTTACAACCTGTATTTCTTCTAATAAATTTTTCAGAAAACGAATGAAAATGTAATTGTAAATAATCTTAAAATTCAAAGTTATTATAAACTATTAAATATTATATCTACTAACTTTAATTATCCTTATTTAGTTCTAATTCCCAAATTTCATAAAACTCCAATTAAATTTAGGACTGTAAATATTGGTTGCAATACATATAATAATAAAGCCAATAAACTTCTATTAAAAATTCCTAATCAAATATAAATACTTACTACAAACAATGATAATACACATTGTATAAAAAATAGCTATCAAATGGTCAATATTTTAAAAAATCTTCATTGTGTATATAATATAACGACATATGGCTTCAAAGATCTTTTTAATAATATAGACTTATTAGATTTACATAATATTATAAATGCATTATTTAAAGAATTATAAAAACCTGGAATTACCATCTAATATAGATATCGCTTATTTTAGATCTTTAACAAACTTCATTACCTATAATAATTATATATTGCAAGATAACACATTATATTTACAGCACGTCGGTATACCACAAGGTGGTTGTACATCCAGTTTATTATCAGACTTATATTACTATGAACGTTCTTTTACTAATAATAATCTCCATTTATATCGTTATATTGATGACATAATTTTAATTCCCACTGATCAATTTAAAATTTCTCAATTTCCAGTTGATTATTCCACTAATTTGGAATTAACGGAAAACCTCTTATCTAACAATACAATTAACTTCTTAGATCTTAAAATTACAATAAAAGACAACAAAACAATAACAGATTTATATGATAAACGTAAAGAATTTAAATTCAAAGTTAATACATTTACAAATTTTAAATCTTGTCTTCATCATTCTGTATATCGAAATATAATACTTAATCATTTATATGGAATAAAATGTTTATGTTCTTCTCATCTAATTAACAATAATATTAAAACACTAATTTATGAAGCTTTAAATGATGGTTTTCGAAAAAAAAATTCATATATTCATTAATATACAATTAGTACTTACATGATCTTTAAAAAAACAAATTAACACATGCGTAAACAAAATTACAAAAAAATTTATAAAATAAAAAAAATTATATAAAAAATTAAAAATTGTAAAATAATAAACAATTACTATAGGATGGTTGGGTGGGTAGATGTTAGAGTACGGAGGAGTGTGGAGTTGTCTGGATAATACGCAATGGTTAATTAAAAAATGATGGGGCTTTTGTATTATAACTACATTTCTATTACGCATTTTATATGGATGTTGATTTGATGTTTTATATGTAAATGGTGACATTTTCTTTTTTTTATTTCAATTCATATTCAATTTAGCTTATTTAATCAAATTTAAAATTAACTTGTTTTTAAATTTTAGTCTGCTCAGGACAATGTCATATTAATTAATAATAGTATACCATCTTTATAGTGATTAATATGCATATAAGTTTATTTGATATAACTAATGTTATACTGTATGTATTAAAATTGGGTAATTGGTTTTTATTATTATTCCTCTATACTTTTTAATGTTCTTTTATTTTCAACTTTTTATTCCTTGATTAATTATCGGTTTAATGTTTTTGATTGTCACAATCATATTTTTTAGCTTTTTTTTGGTTAATATGAAGATAATCCACACACTATATTTGTAATCTTTAGGCTATTGGGAATTTTAGAATCTGACAATATTCTATAAACATCCTTTTTTTTCTGTTCATTTTATTAATTTATGATTTTTTAAATTTAATAGTAATTCTTAAAGTTTTTATATTTATATTATATATAATTTATTTTATGTTATAGCATATAGCCATATTCTATATATTATCAATGTTATAAAATTATTTACTTTCTCAGTGTAGATTAAATGGGTTTGGTAATAGAATATACTGAAAGCATTTTATTAACATTTAATTTTTTTGAATAATGATATATAGTAGATTATTATTTATATATTAGGATTCGTGTGGTAATGCAGATGATATATTTTAATTTCATTAGCTTTTATTATTTTCTTCTTGTGACATTTGAATAATTGTTTTAAAATAACGTAATAGATGGCAGCACTAAAAAATTTTGTCTTTTAAAGCTTCTATTAAAGTAATAATTTTAATTTTTTACACCAGGTGGTATGAAACGCTGTATATTGGTAATATTGTAAAATTGAAATTAAACAATTTAAAAGTGTTTTTTAGGTATTTTAAATAATGTAATTATTTTCTATTTATATTATATTAATTGATTTTATCACGGTATTTCAAAATGAATTAACTGAATCCATAGGTTTTAATTTCTGTGTTAACTGTTTTATTCACCTTAATCTTATCATGCTTGGATACCATGTGTGGGAGGATATTTTGAAAATCAACTGGGTTTTTATTCGGTATGTTGTGTAATATTTCTATTTTTTATGCTATAAAATTAAATATTTAAAGGGTTGTATTGTTTTTTCCATTTCATGCCATTTGATAATGTTCTGTTTTCATCTTGAAACTATTCTCTTGATCATATTGGTTTGTTTGGGTACAGGAGAAAAATTTTTTTCAGCTTTTAGCTTTTTTCTCACAGAAAACAACCGATTTTCTTATATCATTGAATTCTGTACTCTTGAAAACGTAATTCAATATATAAGTTTTTCAATTTTTTTCTATATCCATATTCTTCTTTTTTTCTTCCATATTAATTCTTGTAATTATGTATAAAGCACTTTATTGCATACATACAGTTCTATATTATAGGTTTGTGGTATCCATTTTTATTGTCATTTCACAATATTGCTGTTTTTGATGATGGTCGGTAATGTTTATTTAATGGTTATATATATATATATATATATATATATATATATATGATAAAATTGACATTGGAGATATAATTGAAGAGCTTAGTGGAAGAACACGTTATGCTACATTTTCTTAAAAATTATTTTATCTTTTGGACGAAGGTGTTATCAGGTGGTAAAGCTAAAATACCAAAGTTCTATTTAACCTTGAAGATTTAAGACATTATTCCTTAATTAATATTTTAATATTTAATAATTCAAATATTATTTTTTTAATATTTAAAAATTTGAATAAGTTTTTTTGATAGTTTAGTACCACATCTCTTAATATTTTAAACACATGGTATCGAACGGAAAATAAATCATTAAAATTGACAACAAAAATTTTCACGTCAAATTTCTTCAAATGCAATTTTTGTTACTTAACATGTTCTTCCACTTAGCTCATCAATTGTATACTACTTTTAGATAATTTCATCAAAAAATGGATTAATTTTCTCTTACTTCAGATTCGTTTCGGGTTCAGGTTGGTTTCGAGTTGCTGTGTCGGGTTACGGGTTAATGAATCATTTTCTTGTCCGATTTGGGTTGAATATAAGCAGAATTTTTCGGTTCGGGTCCGGTAGTACCCGACCTATGCAGGACTCTAGTGGCCAGTGGTCGTGTACCCTTAAGCTAGGAAATACTCGTTTCATGTCAGTCATAATTTAGAGCTTTTAAATAAAATTCTTATCTAGTACGTTCATCATCCTCTTAACTGATATTTTATCATCGTCCTAGTACAGGCCAGCTCAGATTTATCGAATTTTCATCAGCAATAGTGAATTTTTTTTATTTCCACTCCGCAACTAAAATATACTTTAACTCTTTAGTGCGCAGCTTTGCATACGCACAAACAACACTGTTTTGAATTTAATAGTTTTAATTTTTATTCGCATATACCTAATTCACACTAGAAAATTAAAATAGAAATATTTGCTTTAATTAAAAAACAGACATTCCGTATTTAAATAAAGCAAAATTAGCTATTGAAACTTTCTGGTGTAAAGTCAGATTCTCTGAACTACGTAATTTTTAGAAGGTATTCTGTTATGGGAATTAAAGGGTTAAATGTTACGTTTTATTAAATAAATATATAAAATAAGGTATTTGGAGACATACTTATTAAAATATTTACTAATTTGCATTATTTTACCGTAAAACAGCCACACAACAGTAGTTTTTACTTGTATTGCAGTTGTGCAACAGAAGAAAAGATTGACGCTATATGAAAAATATATCTCTGATTTTTTTCATTATTTTTCCTATATAGTAAACCTTTGAGAGAATCATGTATAATTTTTTCGAAACAAAATAAAAAATCGCGCATTTAAAAGTTAAGATTGATAAGAGCCACTTGTAATAATATTAAATTCAATTTTAATAATTTTATTTTACATTTTTGAAGTTTGCTAATATTTATTCTTCTATTTGACATGTTTTTTTTTTTTAATTTTAATTTAAATAATTGTGTGAAAATATGCTGAATTCTCTTCAAATTTAACAATGACGCGTTTTATATATTAATACTGAGTAAAATTGAGTATTGCTGACTAATTGTAAAATGTATGTACACAATTTATAGTAATTTATTGTACCATCATACGACATATGAGAAAGTTTGGAAAAAGTTTGTTTAGGTAAATTTTTGTATTTTTTTATTGATAAATAACTGTTGTCTCATTAGTTTGAAATGGCAATTTTTTGCGAAAAAAATTCCTTTTGTATGTGTAAAGTTAAAATATAGGTTACATTTAGAAGATTTTAATTTAATTCAAAAAAGGTCTCTTAAAAATGAACTTCTAATAATTAAGTGCGAAATAAAAAGAAATCAATGGGAATAATTTTTTTTTTTCCAGATCCACTTGATTATGATAATTTATGATTAATAATTAATTTTACTTTTACAGGCGGAAATTTACTCTGAGATTGTGGCACCTCTTGTTGGAGAAGTCATTCAGGGCTTTAACTGCACCATATTTGCGTAAGTTTTACAGAATTCCTTTTCTATTTGTAAAGGTGAATGTAAAAATGTAATGAGAGTAAGATAGACATGAAAATTAACCATCCAGGTGCCCTCATTTTCTTTTTCTTCGCAATTCTTGAAAGAATCAAAACTAGCATGCTCAGGTCCATTTATTGGCTTCTTGGGGGAACTAATGAAGGCGTTGATGCCTAATCAACACTTGCTGTTATAACCATAACCAGCTTTTTACAACTTTCTAAATTTCCACGTGCTCTGTTGACTCGTGAATATGTTTTGGGTTTACCATACCATGGGTTGTAAATTGTGAGTACTGGCATTTCTTCATGCGTTATCGTCAGTATAATACTTTTAGAAGTTTTGTGTACAGAAATTGTCAAGGAATTATTGTTCCAATGGCCAATGCACATGCATTGCAGTGTGCGGTGCTATTGCAACAAAGTAAAAACAAAGAAATTTAAATTGCATACATTTGCCTTATTTAGTGGCTAAATAACTAAAAACAATGGCAAAAAATTTAAATGTCTCTGATAGATCGTATGTGAGAGCTGAAAGGGGTTAACCCATAAATTACGAAATTATAGATCAAGAAATATCAATAATTATCTTCTTTAATATCTGAAGATATACTGGAATTTTTAAATAATATGAATTTTAGAAATATGTTTTCATTAAAAGTAATTAAATAAATAGTTATAACTCTTTTTATAAAATATTTACAGAAATAATTACATTAATTAATAAAAAATACTCTTATTGAAATCTCACAATTCTTATAAAAAACAATGTAAATAAATTTTTTGTGATCCTCTCTGTAAATAGATTTTTCCAAATTTGTCATATAATATTTTTTACTAAAACCAAAATCTACATCTCCGTAAATGGTTAAGAAAATTACCACTTAAAAAAAAATATTAAGCTTCGACGGTTTCACCGTGCTTTCTAAATTTGATCGAACAGTGTATTTTGTATGTAAAGAAAAAAATACTTTTACTAATAGGCGGATTAAAAAAATTATATTGGATTTTCTTCAAAGGTACTTAAAATTACCGTCAGTGAATAAAGAATTAAAATAGAAAATAATTGGAACTAAAAATTGAGTTCCGTTTCGCCAGCAATATCCATTAAGTTAAGGGAAATCTTCGGAGGTAAATAAAAACGACGAGTCACTTCTAGGTCAAAATATTTATTTGTACAATGTCCCTAATAGTCGGCTTTTACAATAGTTAAACGTTGTAATGAAAATTTCAAATAAGAATTTTTTTAAAGATTTGGGTTGTTCGTAAAATAATAGTTTCTTCATGGAAATGAACGATATTTTTACATTATATAAATCATCTATAATATAAAGTTTTAAACATTTTTCCCTAATTGCAAATTTTATACTGTAGCAGTTTTCACTTATTTTACTTGTTAAACTTTAATTTCACAAACTTTATAGCACTGATCCTAAGAAATATTTGTGCGGAGCGTTTGTAGAAATTGTCAAATCTACGATCACATCTTTATAAGCAGTGCATTAAAATTTACTAAAAGTAAATTTAGTGATGCCATCTGTATATAAAGAAATGTAACGTTACACTATATAAATGCTGAAAGGATGAAGCATGTATTTGATTTATGCTTCAAAATACTTTTAACACTTTCCTGCATAGTTGAAAAATGTTTGACTTAGGTTTGCTTGTCGGTCTGTCCGTGCTCTAATGCGCTTAAATATGCTTATCATAACATTAGCTCTCTATATGTTATTGAGGTTTACCATTGAACATTCCTTGTTGAAAATGGAATGTGTAGCGTTTATAGTTCGTTTACAGGGACATACAAAAGAATTCCGAAATATTATATTCAATGAGGAAAAATCATTTTCAGTATAATTTAATAAAGTTACATGATATCAAACATACTGAAATTGATATGCGTTATTGTGGAGCAACACAACATTCTTTACTGTAGAATATGGAGTGCATGGCATTTATCATTCTTTTACAAGGTACACAAAAGTATTTCGTTACATTATGACGTATGGGGGAAAAATCATTTGCAGTGTATTGTTAAAATATTGCATTATTTCAAACATAATGAAATTGATGTGCGTTGCTGAGGTGCACTATGCTTACCGTAGAATAATGGGTGTATGACATTTACTCATTTACATGGTCACATGATAAAATTCGGCTGCGGTACTGTCTATGAGCGATAATAGCAGGAAGTGCGTTTTAGATGCGGTATGCATTTTAAAGATCATACACACCACGTAATGTACTAACATTTGATTAAAATCTAAAGCTCATATACAGAGATTCGCAAAATGAAATTCGTAAGCATTTCTGCCTATGGGCGTGCATTGCTTAGTTTTTAAATTGTGTTATGCATTTTCCAGCTTAACTATATTTAGTATATGCTAAGATACGTTTGTATATAATTAAATTCATATATAGGGCTTCTAAAAAAACTGTATATACAGGGTGTTTATAAAGTCCCGGACCCATTTTGATGTTCAATAACTCATAAAATAATAAAGATAGATTAAAATTAATAACATAATTGGTTAGATACTCAAAGTTTCATGACCCTTGTCAATGAACTTCCACGTGTGCCCCCTTCGTCGCACGGAGAATATCAAGTCGCTAGTCAATTTCACGCCAGGTAGCGGCAAGCATGTCGGCATCCACAGAGGCTATTGCGGTTGTAATTCTGGCTTTTAAGTCATCAATGTTCGACACTCTCCTCCTGTAAACATTGTCCTTTACAAATCCCCAAAGGAAAAAGTCCAGCGGCATTATATCAGGTGATCTGGGTGGCCAAGGAATTGGACCTCCTCGCTCAATCCATCTTCCCGGAAAATGGTCATTCAAAGAAGTACGAACGATGGTACCCCAATGAGGTGGTGCACCATCTTGTTGCAAAATGACCATGTGGCTGAAGCTCTTCTCGTTGTGGAAATACGAAGTTTTCCAACATGTCTAAGTATACGACTGATGAGACCGGATGGAGGATCTTTTTGGTATATTCTTCTTCATTTTCTCTGTGCTAGCACTATCGATTTTGTTTCTATGAACCACCATAAAATCTGTGCTTTCTCTTGTGGTGTATGCATTCTCCTTAATATCCGCTCGAATAAAACATCACATACAAAAGTAACATAGAACAAACACATCAAAAGTAAACATAACTTTGCAATAGTTGCCAAAAACAAAAGAGAGAAAAATGAAATTAATAAGCAGACAATATTCAGAAAAGTACAGATATTTAGACTGGAAAATGAAATTATCTGAAATTAACCCCACGCACAGACGATATTTACAAAAGTAAAGATATTCAAACCTGAAAAGGAAAATATGAGTTATTCCATCAATAAATGCCATAAGTTTGTTTATATCTTCCTTATGAGTTATTAAACATCAAAATGGGTCCGGGACTTTATAAACACCCTGTATTACCGTCTATTGATGGTAATAATTGGAAGTGCGATTTTAGTTGTGTTAGGCATTTCCTATATGAATTCAATTTAATACTTTCTTGTTATAGTAGCCCCTGGTGTTGAATCTCCAAGAGACCGAGGTATACCGCCAAGATAGGTCGTCAAATCTCTTCAAATTGTTTGCTGTCCTAAAGAAGCAGCACGTGTTTATTCTAACGTCATATTCCTTTTTCGTTGATGTTCCAAAATATATTTTCCATTTTAAAAAAGTGAATGTTGTATTTTTTTCTTAAATCACATACAGCCTTGGCGAAAAGTATTAGGCACCCTGACTTTTAATACATTTTTGGTTTTTAAGGCAAAAAATAAGTATTATTGTTTTATGAATTATTATATTAACGTAAAATTAAAAAAATATATATATTTAGTGGGTCTACCCTTGACTTTAATAACAGCAGCAATCCTTTGGGGCATACTGCGTACAAGGCTTGCCCTTTTTTTTGCACTTGAGGCATCCCACTCTTGAATAGGAGCATTTTTAAAAGCTGTTTATGATGTCATGCTGTATCCTCTGATTTTACGTTTTAATATACCCAAAAAGTGCTTGATTGGATTGAGATCTGGGTATTGCAATGGCCAGTCCAGCAATACAATGTTATTGTATTTAAACCAGCAATGGTCTTGTTGGAAGTTGACGCCTCGTAGATTGGTGTCACCAAAATTGCGCGTTAACGAAGACATCAGCCCAGTAGTAGATAATAGCCGGTTCTACGACCACAGAATCGATCATTTGCACAATCAGTGCGCAATCATTGATCAGGCTCACCTTCCTCGTGATCACAACAGTTATTAATCTCATGTTGCTGCTCTGTCTAACAGTTTCTAGAATGGTGTATGCATATATCAAGAATTAAGATGTCAAGATGGTTTCGTTTAGAAACACTTATTTATTTTATGTCATTTTGCTGTTTTCTCTGAAATTTTCTTGTAAAGATGTGTACACGAATAATTTTTTAATAAGTATACATGTTTTTCCATTACATTTAAAATAAGTACTAACAAATATATGTGGGGCATTCTCACAATCTTTTAACTTTCATGTCCGTGAATAATAATTTTTTAATACACTTTTTGTGTTTTTGTTTATTTCATATCCTTGGGAACATCCCAATGCATGATCGCACAACAATATTAACGAGATAAATAAGTTTTGGACGATGTTGGGGGTCCAAACACATGAAAAACTCATCTACCGTCTCGTGTCCCTGATGCTGATTTTAAAGTTTGGAGCTGTCTGGATAAAATTGTTTCAATAAAAATAATTCGATGTAATTTTTTTTCTGAAACTGGAACTATTGTTTTATATAAATATGTAGCTAAAAATTAACCTGCACAGGTTTTTAGGGTTGATATTATTTTTTGAACTCTGTCCCTGGGTTTTAGATTTTTTACCATCCCTCTTCTAAAATGATATAGAAAAACACTTCAGATGCAGCGACGGAATTTTTTTTCAAGTTTTTGCTCATGCAGAAGTATGCTAGAGAAAGAATATCTAAAATTCTTTGACAGGAAATTTACTGCAGAATATAAATAAGCATTTAAATATCAATTTCAAGCACCGTGGCTTTATTGGTAGTCTTACCGTCCGCAAGGTTTAATCCTGCAATTTTCGAGGTAAATTATTTTTTTAAATTTAATCCAATGTAAATAACCGTTTCTAAAAATCAATGAACATTTTTGCTACCACTTAGTCTTAACATGATCTGCCTAAAATAGGTGGTAAGTTTCCTTGCTGTTCCATCCTTACCGTCCCTTTTTTCCCCCCATTTTTTTCCCATTTTGTTCCTTTTTTTCCCTATACCATCCCCTATTTTTTACATTACCGTCCCTTCTTTAACACCCCTTTAACCCCTTGAGGGGCAAGCAAAAATGTCTCTAAATATTGAATTCTCACCGGAATAATCGAAAAATTTTATTTTTAAATAAGAAAAAGCAATTTTTCAAGGAATTTCCTCCAAAGTTAAAAATATAAAATTTAGTTAAAATTTTCTGGTGAGAATCTTGTTTCAATTAGGTGGGATATATTTTATCCCACCGCCCCTCAAGGGGTTATGACAATATTATACCAAAATTTTGCACTGAAAATACTACATTGTCATTATTTCTTATTTGAATGTCCTGTGGGTACTATGCAAATTCATTATAAGTAAAAAAATAGAAGAAAATAAAAAGTTATAGTGGTAAAATGGTAAGGAAAATTAAACTCGCAAGTTTAACTTAAACCTCAGTTAAATAAATTTTTTTCGCTGCTGACCATTTTTTCTTTATTTTGAATCATTATAGCATTCGTCTATCAGATTAAAATGTTATTTTAGCAAGTTTAATTTCGCCAGATTTTTTTTCTCAAAAGTCAAAAGATTGTGAGAATGCCCCATGTGTGTTAGTAAGTATATATATCAGTAAGCATATGTGTCTCTCACTTTATTTCTCTGAATCTGAGCCATATATATGTGTTTAAAAAATTGTGTATTAAGATATAAATGTTTAAGTAAAAGCATACATCCTTGTCTACGTGTCTCTAAATATATAAAAGTTAAATGTTTACGTATGGGTTCTTGTGTAAAATATATATGTATAAAATTTAATAGTTTTAAAAATTACATAAAGGTTTACAAAGATAATAAAAAGCTTTGCAAAGTTTTAACA
Source organism: Maratus speciosus (assembly GCA_963932465.1). Taxonomy (NCBI): domain Eukaryota; kingdom Metazoa; phylum Arthropoda; class Arachnida; order Araneae; family Salticidae; genus Maratus; species Maratus speciosus. Next base: position 36,428,144 of record OZ010787.1, on the reverse strand, counting down.
AAAGTTAAAAAGTAAGTTTTAACAAAATTTTAAAGTTTTATAAAAAAAAAAGTTTTAACAAAAGTAAAAAAAAAAGTTTTACAAAAAGTTTTAACAAAAAAAGACTTAACAAAATTAAAAAAGTAAAAAAAAAAATTACAAAAATTTTAAAAATAAAAAAGTTTAATAAAAGAGTTTTAAATAAGTTTTAAAAAAATCTGAAAGATTAATAAACTATACATTAAACAAAATTATTTACAATGAGTATAGCTATTTATATATATATTGCATAGATGTGTATGTGTGTATTAAACAAAGCAATTTACAGAAAGTATATTTACAGAAGGACATTCACATAAAAACATTTTCTTGCTAATTCTACATTATATTAATTTTCATCAGCGATGCAATCTTGGTTAATTTTATAATGTCCATAGGCAAAATTTGATATTCCATCATCTAGCAAGTACCGCTTATCATCAAAAGGACTTAAGATAATTTTATTCCGTTTTAATGTATATAGGTGATGGCCATCTTGGGCGACCCTTCTCTGCTTCTCCATGCTAGTTTTCACTTGTTGCAGATATTCTAAGTAATTTTGATGCTTGATTTTCAGTCGAACAACATGAGAAGACACACCCTTCGCCCGCTTCTTTTCTTCACTCAAAGATTTCAGAGAGTACATTTTGGATTTTAAACCAACGAACTCAGGAGCTAGTTCTCCACTCAGTTCATCCTTGAACTTGCCAATCGTTTTCTTGTTAATTTCTGAATAAAGCAGATGATTCTTTGGATACTCAGAGAAGTCAAACAAATCAGTATGTTATTGTATATCAGTATAAACATCCTTAGTTTGTATATATTAACACAATGAGCCAGTATCGGTGAAAAGTAGTCTCGCTTGGTTTTATACTCTTTTTTAATAAAATCATAGTGAAATCCGTACACTAATAACTTTCGCAATTTTAAGATTGTGAATCCGACATAAATCGGTCGATTCTGAATTATGTTATTTTTAAGCCTTTCCACAGCAGTCAGGTCTTCGTCATATGTATTAAATGCTTTAAAAATAGGGAAAGTCACTAATTTCTCCGCTCTTTTTTATTATTACACAACACAATATTTCTTCTTTTTCGTAGATTCTCCATAGTTTTTCGAAAAGTTATTCACCAATTTTAAAAAGTCCTTTTCAAAAGATGATTTTACTTCCTTTCTTTTCTCTGTATTAAAATTAATACATTTCTGTAACCATGGTGCCTGTTTGAATCGAAGAGCTTTATGCACAGCTGTAAGTTTTAATCAAAGTTGCAAATAATATTTCCGATTTCGAAAATGAGTAACATAATTCTGCTTATCTTGAAGATTTTGAATAAGTTTGGGAGTGCCTTTGAATTTTTTATTTCCAAGCATCCTCTTCGCGGAGGATGACAACATCTCTTCGTGAACGGTCATTCTTTCAGGTGCGAGAAGGTATTCGTTATGTAATTTATGAAGCTGCTTAGGATATTTATGGTCCACCACAAAAATATATCCAATTTCGGAGTCATCAGGTAGAGATAAAATCCACTCTTCGGTAATATGACTTGTCGCACACCATTCAAATCCTCCAAAGGGTAAAAATTGGGGCATAGGCCATCCATAAAGCTTGTTCGCATCCCAGTCCATGATGTAGCTGGGTGCTTCATTTTCCTTAAAATACGATGTATTAGGGATGTTTGCTTTGGCATATCTATGACAAATACTGACACCTTCTCGAATCCCTTGTTCAAACATCAACAGCATGTCAATGTCTGTTAACAGTTCTAAAGGTGAATCAGTCATTTTCAATGACGCTTGCCACGTGAGCGAAGGTGCCGTATATAAATGACAAGGATCGGTGCCCATAAAATTTTTCGCACAATGTATGAAAATTTTGGAAAACATCTGCAAGTAAAAGAATATGTTTTTATATACAGATCATTGTATTCTCCCAAAGATTGAATATTAAAGGTTATTAATATAAAGGGCATTGGACATTACCAAGCTGGATGTCACTTTCGTAGGGGATATGATGAGAAACATGTTCAGGATGTTTTGAAAAATCGAAGTTTAGCTTAACCCTTTCCGGCACACTGTGCCCGGGTCGGGATACCTAATTTTAATTCAAACTTACGAATGGTACCAAGAATATTTTAGTAAAATTTTGCTTTTACAATGAATAGTTAAAATAAGATGTTTTTAATTTCTAAAAAAGTCGTTTTAAAATTCCGGTGTCAATCATTTCTTCATTTTACAACAAAAATTGCCCGTGCCGGAAAGGGTTAAGGGGACAGTACGCCTTTAAGGTCATAAAGCATGCGAAATTTGTCATGAGTTTAGCCATTTTTTTATAAAAAATATAACTCTAGAAGCACAATTTTTAGGGCATATTTAGGTGATATTTAACTACATTTAATTTTTTTTATTTGGATATATTATAATTTTAAAAAATTCAAGGGGCCAGTTTCAAAGTGCTATTTAAAATTTTTACAGTTGATAACATTTCACTGCATGCACGATTTCTCATGCTGATTTCATTGTATTTGCATAAACTTTATCTTAAATTAAAGATAGCACTCTGGCCTATAAGTTGAACAAGGATATTTGTATAATCGGTTAATTAGATAAAGAGTAATTAACATTTAATTAGAAAAATTAGGAAAAACTATGAATTTTTACATGCATTCAATCGCATAATTTTTTTCATACTGATCACAGCTTTATAATCCTAGTTCATTTTCATGATAATATAAATATTTATGTAGGGCAAAAATTTTTTAGATCTACTTTAAATAGTTTTGGAGATATCATGCGCGTAAGAGTAAAAATGCCATTTTGAGAAAAAGCCGTTTAAAGATTAAATTGTATTTTTTGAATCAGCATTTGAAGGTACATTCTAGTGAAAAGTTTTTCACATGTGAAGTATGCCAGAAGTCTTTTAGCCGTAAATCCGATTTGAGAAGACACTTCAAGATTCATGTTAATGATGAAGCAACAACTTTTAAGCGTGATGAACATTCTCAAGCTTTTTCATCGAAAAACAATTCATCGTTGAATTCTCTGGATGTCGACATAACATCTGAATAACCTTTCAAGAGTTTAACTGTTGACAAGATGTTTGATGTTCAACTTGTAATGAGATTTTTTTCAACATCTTCAGACTTGTTTCAACATATGAAGATACTTTAGTGACAAGTTGCATACCTATGATTTGGGTCGGAAATCATTTGGATTTAGATCTAACTTGCGAAGACATTTGAAAACTCATAATGAGCGATCTATATATTCAAATGCAACAAATGTGATCCAGTTTTTACACGAAAGGACAATTTAGAGTATAATATAAGATCACATGAAAGTTCGAAATTCTCTTACCGTGAATGTGATAAAATGTTTGGACGAAATTATGAGCTGAAACAGTATATACGTAGCCAACACTCTCGTATACCTCCTGTGAGTGTGAAACGGGAAAGGATTTCATCTAATGTAAAGTCTAAAAAACTGAAGCAGAATCAATAAGATGTACTTAATGTGTTTAAAACTTTCATGCTTTATCTTGATGAATGTGAAGAAAGTGATTTAGCTGTGTTTCATACCCACTTACAAGCTGAAACGTTTAACAGATGAAGTTAAGACTAAAGGCGCTATTAAATGGTATATGGTACAAAACGGGCCTGTTCAGAAGTGCAGCTCACGCCGAGCGCGCGCTCAGAAGTTTTTGCCATGGAGTAGGTCTTATCGAAGAAAGGAACTTTCAAATAATTCAATTATTTCATTATTTTTATGGTTCAAAACAGGTAAAACCAACGACTATATTTCTTTCTTTCCAAAACATGGTTTTCGTAACAGGAACACATGCCTATGTTCACCCAGATAAAATTCAAAATATTCCGGAAAGTGTCACGTGACCTATTTTATCCCCTTCAGCTTGATCAGCAATCGGTCAACCGCATACAAACATCGCGCAAGCTACCCAAAAAAATTATGTGGGCGATTTGATCACGTGATTGTGCATTTTGTGCTTATGTTTCATTGGTTATGCTTTGTTTGGTAGGTTGACTGATACAATTTAACAATTCAATTGGAGATCTAAATATTTTAACTTTTTAACAATTTTCTTTTTATTTGTTTAAAAATGATTTATCAGTTGCTTTATATTTTTCGTGATAGAATGCTGTTAATAAACCAAAAATTGTGATATCAACATATTACAAGATTTTGAAATTTGCAATGTTAGACAAATTTTCAGAGAAGGTTTTAGTATATATATTTCTTATTTTATGATTGCCGTGCAGATTAATACCGTGTGGATAACAGACAAAATACATCATAAAACATGAGAAACAAATGACGCTCAAAATCACGTTAGTATAAGCAAAATACTTAATTATACTTTCAGTAAAAAATTTATAAGCATTCTAATAATATTTTATTCACTACAAAACTAGATGGCAAACCCCATATATTTTATCTCTTTAAAAAAGAGATAAAATATTGTGCAGATATTTTTAGTTGAAATAATATACATCTAATACATTTTATTTTTATAATATTTTCATATTGATTTTAATACCATAAAATATGATTAGCATCCTAATCTCGATAAAAATTCACTCCTAAAGTACTCAAAAAGAAAAAAAGAAAAACATCAAGAAATTACCCTATGCTCAAACGGATATTTTCGCACAATACTTATTTTAGGTAGCTTTCTTTACAAAAAAGCTACCTATTGCAGCCGTTCGGAGGAAAGCGATTTCAAAAAATTTTGGTATATTTTCATCGATCATGACCCCCAGACCCCGAAACCACCCTCCGTTCAAAATTGATATATATATATATATATATATATATATATATATATATATATATATATATCTGACCTATGTCATACTGTAACTCCCGTAATTATGAACCGATTTCGATGTAATTTGGTGTGTACATAGTACATACCAATGTCTCGACCGATTTCGTTGGCCAGCTTCATCCGCCGTTTTGTTTCAAAATGGCGGCCATTTAAAATTTTGAAAAAAATTTAAAACTTGAAATGTGGTACCAAAAAATTAAAAATGGAAGAATATTTTTTTCTTATGTATTTGACCTTTATACAAAGATTCCGGAGCAGTTTTTGTTTCGTCTATATCTTAAAAAATGGCTGAGTTATAGCATTTTCAATTTCTAGCGTGGCTGACATTTTGAAACGTCCTGAATTTTGTCACGCGATAAAAGGCGTATTTATGAACCGATTTGGACGTAAATCGGTGTGTACATAGTACATACCAATCTCTCGACCGAGTTCGTTGGCCAGCTTCATCCGCCATTTTGTTTCAAAATGGCGGCCATTTAAAAATTTTTTAAAAATTTTAAATTTGAAATGTGGTACCAAAAAATTGAAAATGGAAAAATATTTTTTTATGTATTTGACCTTTATACAAAGATTTCGGAGCAGTTTTTGTTTCGTCTATATCTTAAAAAATGGCTGAGTTATAGCATTTTGAATTTCTTGCGTGGCTGACATTTTGAAACGTCCTGAATTTTGTCACGCGATAAAAGGCGTATTTATGAACCGATTTGGATGTAACTTCGTTTATACATAGTACATACCAATGTCTCGACCGGGTTTGTTGGCCAGCTTCACCCGCCATCTTGTTTAAAAATGGCGGCCATTTAAATTTTTAAAAAAAATTTTAATTTGAAATGTGGTACCAAAAATTGAAAATTGAAAATATATTTTCTTCTTATGTGTTTGACCTTGATAAAAAGATTCGGGAGCAGTTTTTGTTTCGTCTATATCTTAAGAAATGGCTCAGTTATAGCATTTTGAATTTCTAGCGTGGCTGACATTTTGAAACGTCCTGATTTTTCTCACGTAATAACAGGCGTATTTATGAACCGACTTGGATGTACCTTGGTGTGTACATAGTACATACAAATATCTCGACCGAGTTCGTTGGCCAGCTTCATCCGCCATCTTGTTTCAAAATGGCGGCCATTTAAATTTTTAAGAAAAATTTAAATTTGAAATGTGGTACCAAAAATTGAAAATTGAAAATATATTTTCTTCTTATGTGTTTGACCTTGATAAAAAGATTCGGGAGCAGTTTTTGTTTCGTCTATATCTTAAGAAATGGCTCAGTTATAGCATTTTGAATTTCTAGCGTGGCTGACATTTTGAAACGTCCTGATTTTTCTCACGTAATAACAGGCGTATTTATGAACCGACTTGGATGTACCTTGGTGTGTACATAGTACATACAAATATCTCGACCGAGTTCGTTGGCCAGCTTCATCCGCCATCTTGTTTCAAAATGGCGGCCATTTAAAAAAATTAAAAAATAAAAAAAATTTAAATGAGATACCAAAAAATTGGAAAATGAAAAAGATTTTTTTTTTTGTATGTGTTTGACCTTAATACGAAGATTCCGGAACAGTTTTTCTTTCGTCTATATTTAAAAAAAATGGCTGAGTAATAGCATTTTGAATTTCTCTTGTGGCTGACATTTTAAAACGACCTGATTTTTGTCACGCGATAACAGGCGTATTTATGAACCTATTTGGATGTAACTTGATCTGGTAACATAGTACATACCAATGTCTCGACCGAGTTCGTTGGCCAGCTTCATTCGCCATCTTGTTTCAAAAGGGTTGCCATTTAAAAAAAATTAAATTTAAAATTCAAAATGAGGTATTAAAAAATTGGAAAATGAAAAAGATTTTTTTTATGTGTTTGGCCTTGATACAAAGATTCCGGAGCAGTTTTTGTTTCTGAAAATTTGTTCTTTTGTTGATATCTTAAAAAATGGTTGATTTCTAGCATGACTAAAATTTTGAAACGATCTTGTATTTGTCACGCGATAACACACGTATTCGCCTATTTCGATGTAAGAAGGCATGTGGATAGTATACATCAACACCTCGACCAAGTTCGCTGGCCAGATTCATCAGCAATCTTGTTTCAAAATGGCGTCCATTAAATTAAAAAATATATATATATTTAAAGTGAGGTGCAAAAAAATTAGAAATTGAAAAAGGTTTCTTTCTTAAGTATTTGATCTTGATATAAGGATTCAGGAGCATTTTTTGTTTGTCTTTACCTTAAAAAATGGCTCAGATATAGCAGTTTCAATTTCTATTGTGGGTGACATTTTGAAAAATCTGATTTTTTGCATGCGACAGCACTCCTATATATTAACCGATTCCGATGTGAGTGAGCATGTGCACAGCAATTACTAAGGTCTCGACCAAGTTTACTGCTTAGCCTCATCCACCATGTTGTCTTAAAATGACAGGCACTTTAAGAAATTGCCGAATTTGGCAGCCAAATATAAGTTACTTTAAAGAAAAGTAGCTTGGATAAAGCTGACTAATTTCGCGAAACTCTCATTCATTATATTGATAAAAATTAGTATTGAATCTCCTATATTCGGTTTCCACTAAATTGAGCTTCGTGTGTTTGCATGATATAAGTTGGCTTTTTTTAAATAAGGATTATGAAAGGTACCTCTTCCTCCCGGCACTGGCCGGAAGGACTTTTGGTATATTTTCATCGATCATGACCTCCAGACCCCGAAATCACCCTCCGTTCAAAATTGACACACACATATATATATCTGACCTTTGTCACACTGTAACTCTCGTATTTATGAACCGATTTGGATGTAATTCGGTATGTACATAGTACATACCAATGTCTCGACCGAGTTCGTTGGCCAGCTTCATCCGCCATTTTGTTTCAAAATAGCGGCCATTTAAAAAATTTTTAAAAAATTTGAAATGTGGTACCAAAAAATTGAAAATGGGAAAATATTTTTTTCTTATGTATTTGACCTTTATACAAAGATTCCGGAGCAGTTTTTGTTTCGTCTATATCTTAAAAATGGCTGAGTTATAGCATTTTGAATTTCTAGCGTGGCTGATATTTTGAAGCGTCCTGAATTTTGTCACGCGATAAAAGGCGTATTTATGAACCGATTTGGATGTAACTTCGTTTATACATAGTACATATCAATGTCTCGACCGAGTTCGTTGGCCAGCTTCATCGGCCATCTTGTTTAAAAATGGCGGCCATTTAAATTTTTAAGAAAAATTTAAATTTGATATGTGGTACCAAAAAATTGAAAATTGAAAAAATATTTTTTTCTTATGTGTTTGACCTTGATAAAAAAATTTGGGAGCAGTTTTTGTCTTGTCTATATCTTAAAAAATGGCTGAGTTATAGCATTTTGAATTTCTAGCGTGGTTGACATTTTGAAACGTCCTGATTTTTGTCACGTGATAACGGGCGTATTTATGAACCGATTTGGATGTACGTTGGTGCGTACATAGTACATACAAATATCTCAACCGAGTTCGTTGTCCAGCTTCATCCGCCATCTTGTTTCAAAATGGCGGCCATTTAAAAAATTAAAAAAAATTAAAATTTAAAATGAGATACCAAAAAATTGGAAAATGAAAAAGTTTTTTTTTTGTATGTGTTTGACCTTAATACAAAGATTCCGGAACATTTTTTGTTTCGTCTATATGTAAAAAAATTGATGAGTTATAGCATATTGAATTTCTATTGTGGCTGACATTTTAAAATGACCTGATTTTTGTCACGCGATAACAGGCGTGTTTATGAACCGATTTGGATGTAACTTGGTCTGTGCATAGTACATACCAATGTCTCGACCGAGTTCGTTGGCCAGCTTCATTCGCCATCTTGTTTCAAAAGGTTTGCCATTAAAATAATTTTAATTTAAAATGAGGTATTAAAATATTGGAAAATGAAAAAGATTGTTTTTATGTGTTTGGCCTTGATACAAAGATTCCGGAGCAGTTTTTGTTTCTGAAAATTTGTTCTTTTGTTTATATCTTAAAAAATGGTTGAATTATAGCACTTTGAATTTCTAGCATGGCTAACATTTTGAAACAATCTTGTATTTGTCACGCGATAACAGAAATCACCCACTCGTGGACAGCCAACATTGCGGTATAGGAGCTAAATGTCCACGAGGGGAAAAAAACCCATATCTCCCATCCCACGAAACCCCCAGACACCGGAGCGGGCCCAGAGGCCTCAGCAGGATGGAAGACCCCCTCTTTTTTGAAATTTCACTTAGGACACGTATTCGCCTATTTCGATGTAAGAAGGCATGTGGATACTATACATCAATATTTCGACCAAGTTCGCTGGCCAGCTTCATCAGCCATCTTGTTTCAAAATGGCGGCCATTAAATTAAAAAAAATTATATTTAAAGTGAGGTGCAAAAAAAATAGAAATTGAAAAAGTTTTCTTTCTTAAGTATTTGATCTTGATATAAGGATTCAGGAGCATCTTTTGTTTGTCTTTATCTTAAAAAATGGCTCAGATATAGCAATTTCAATATCTAATGTGGGTGACATTTTGAAAAATCTCGATTTTTTGCCTGCGACAGCACTCGTATATATCAATCGATTCCGATGTGAGTGAGCATGTGCACAGCAATTACTAAGGTCTCGACCAAGTTCACTGGTTAGCCTCATCCACCATGTTGTCTTAAAATGGCGGGCACTTTAAGAAATCGCCGAATTTGGCAGCCAAATATAAGTTACTTTAAAAATAAAAGCAGCTTGGATAAAGCGGACTAATTTCTCGAAATTCTCCTTCATAATGATTTAGTATCTATAAAAATTAGTATTGAATCTCCTATATTCGGTTTCCACTAAATTGAGCCTCGTGTGTTTGAATAATATAAGTTGGCTTTTTTAAAATAAGGAATATGAAAGCTACCTCTTCCTCCCGGTACTAGCCGGAAGGACTTTTTTCATTTGCTTTATATATATATATATATATATATCACTTTGAAACGAAACTTTAAATATTAAAAGGCGTTCAAAACTAAAACTTTCATCGAGAAATACCTCATTTTCTCGTACTTAAGTATTTTATTATTATAATAGAAATACACGTGCTTCTGTATTATTAATATAAAAATTTATCTTTATCAAAAATATCTTATTTTATATGAAAAATATAAAGCAATAAAAAAAAAAAAAAAAAAAACCCACGAATACAATTCGGGACGCGAAGGATTCGAACTTATAGCCCCTAATTTCGAGTTCAAAGCGCTATCCATTCAGCCATCTAGCTTGTCTTTTATTTGCAACAAATTATCTTTATAATTAGCACCATAATTAATCAAACCGTGATTTGTTCGTGAACGCGGTAAACTTTTATTGCATCAACGATAAAGACCCACTCCATGTTCCTGTCGCCTGAGCTCGCGCGCGCGGCGCGCATGCTTCTTGAACACACCCATTATAGCACTTGAACGTATGACTGATAACGAGGAGATGGAAGCGATTCAATCCTATTTCCGATGCCAATGTTCTACAGCACTTACCGAAGAAACTATTTCACAACACATCGAAGGAGATTCTTTAAAATATTAAAATCCTTTGAAGCATTTGTGCAAAGACGTTCTGGGTGGAAGCTTAAAAACATTCAACATTTAGAACTCAAGATTGCTAAATATCATCCTTTTGCTGCAAGTTCATATATTGCTTTACCTAAGAAATTTTATGATAAAAAAGCAGTGTTGAATATTAAAAACGAAGATAACAAGTGTTTGGTGTTGTGTCTTTTGGCATTTAAGCTAAACTTCGATTTTTCAAAACATCTTGAACGTGTTTCTAATTATATCCCCTATGAGGGTGACATCCAACTTGGTAATGTCGGATGCCCTGTTTCCCTTCAGAAGATACCTATTATCGAACAACTCAACAATTTACGGATCAATGTGTTTGGATATGAAGAGGATGAAGTTTGTCTGCTGTATATATCTGAAAAACAAAATCTCGATGTGATTAACTTATTAGTCGGTGATGGTGAAAAGCAACACTGTCTACATAACTTTGTAGGTCGGGTCTTAACCCTTTCCGGCACGGTGTCCTTAAAAAAGGACACCTAATTTAAATTCGAAAGCTGACAAACGGCACCAAGAATATTTAACTAAAATGTTCCTATTATAATGTACATGAAAATAACGAAGTTCGTATTTTCTAATAAATTCGTTTATAAATTGCGGTGCGAGTCCATTATTTCATCAGTTTATAAACAGGATTACTCCACGCCGGTAAGGGTTAAAGGGATATGTGAAGGTTCTACTTCTTTACTAAAATTCACGTGAATTCTAGAATTTTTCTTTCGGTAAAAAAGAAAAGATATCACCTTCGGACTTTTTGCATTATATTTAATGACATTTCACTTACATGTAAACATTTTTGTATTTAAAAGACTTGTGTGACGGGGAATACTTGCAGGTAACCTGAACTTCGAATCGGCGACCGTTTTTCTCGGGTCACGAGCATCTGAAAAAAAAAAATTGGTCATCAAATTATGAAAGAGCATTAAATTCGCTGAAGCTTATATCAAATTTTCATTTTAAAAGTTCATTTTTGACAAAATTGCCGTCATAAACAAATAAACGGTCAAGTGCGAACATTACTTGCGCACAGAGGGTTCCGTAGAATAAATATATGAATTTGTAATTGTATTATTAAAAAAAAAAAAAGTTGCTAAAAGAATACTAAGACTTTGTAAAAAATTATACAACGTAGGGTTGGGTATAACTGTATATATTAGAAAAGTGTAAATGGGTATACCATGAAAGTTCAAAGAGATATGGAACCTAAATAATATCAAATACAGCTATTCGTATAACTCTTTTTTTAATATTATCCTAATCTGTTTATGATGAACTTAATTCGGTACTGACAATAAAAGTTGTGCATAGTTAAACTTCATTTGGCATTTCATGAAACTAAATTCAGCTTAGCAAATAACCTTTATTTCTACAGTGTAGCTGAAACAAAACCTTTGTTCAAAGTTTAAATTTGGCATTGTGCTAAGCGCGCTTCGAATTGAGGTCTCAAAGTTGCAACGCCGCCTTGGTCAGTGCCGCGTTTTTCCAGATAGGTGTTTAATTAACTTTTAAAGCCACTCGAGGCGTATTGAGAGATACAATCAATGTAAACTATCGCGAATTCCACAGTATTTATGCGATTCATTCTAATTAAATCTTTCGAGGGCGATGCCCTTAAAAAAACGGACACCTAATTTTAATTCCAAAACACAGACGGTACTAAGAATATTTAATTAAAATTTACCTTTTATCATGTACGTGAAAATAAGCAAGTTCGCATTTTCTAATAAATTCGTTTATAAATTCTGGTGTCAGTTCATTATTCCATAAGTTTATAAATAGAATTACTCCGTGCCGGAAAGGATTAAGTGGTCGCATGACTCTTAAAGCTTCAAAATTTAAGAAATTTTAATTTTTTTAGATGTTTAACTCCTATCTTTTCTGAATATTTTGATATAATTGTTTCCTTGAAATTCACATTAGAACAGAAGTTTTGGCTTTTAGAATTATACACGCTCACTAGCTGAAGCGGCGTTTCCGAAACTTATTACTTATTATTAACATTATTTATTACTTATTAACATTATTTTCCAAATGGTGTTTTTTGGGCATAACGCGTAGGATACCTCAAACTTCTGAATATTTTTTCATAAATTTTGAAAACATATATTTCATGTTAGTCTGTATAAACTGAACCTAAAATTTCCTTTTTATTGTTCAAAAAAATAATTTTTTAAGTGATTTTACTATTGAAATTTTCAAAATTTTGTATTAGCTAAATGCAACATTGCATTAAAAATATAAAAATGCTTTAAATACAAATTTATTTAACCTTTAACTGATGTGACTAAAATTTGTCACACAACTGATATGATCCGGTCTCTCAAACCCCACGAATAAAATGAATAAAAAAAATAACTCAAATGGTTGAATTTACTTAAATTTTGTCCTAACAATATCGTTGTACTTCTCTTAGGAGCATGTGAATTAAATTGCATGAAAAAAGTATTTTATTCATATTATTTAACTTCAGTACAGAAAAGTAAAAAGCTGTAAAAATGTTTACAGCTAGGAGTCGCGGGGTCTGGCAGACCGCGTGACATCAGTTAAAGGGTAAGTTCAGGGAAATTATTACAATCTGAAGTATAAGTAAGCACCAAAATTTTCATTTTAGTTGCAATATTTATTTTGTAATCCTGCGCGTAAACTGTTATGCCAATATTTGTTCGACAAATGCCTAACAGTTTCGAGCCCCCTATAAATACTAATTCTGTATCTTGCAATTTTTTAAATACATGAAACGAAAGAACATACTTATCTTTCATCCCAATTAAAATTGTTTTAAAATCATATACATTTTAAGACATTAAATGTTGAAAATGGTCTTTTTTTCATTTTTTTCAATTTTTAGAGTCCCAAGATCCCTTAAATTAGTATGTTTTTAACAATTTGACGTTTATTGCTTTTATACTGTTACTAGACATTACACATGTATATCATTAAAAGTTGTTAACTAGGCATAGAGTACGCCGCCCCTGTCTTTGTGTATGTCCAAACTGACCGTACCTTTAAGGGTTAATATCTCAGCTAATTACCGATGATTTTTTTCGAAAATAATTATCAACAGTGCTTTTATTCTTCTGCAACGATAGGTATATTCAGCGATGCTCAACAATTTTTCTGAAAGCCCGTAAATCGAAATTTGTGTATAACAGAAAAATACTAATTACTCAAAAACTATGTGACTTAGGGTAATCGCTATAATTTTCCGGCAAGGTTTATATTAACGTCTGCTACCACTAATTTTTTCATAATTTTAGTTTCAGTAGATTCGGAATTAGATGGGGGGGGGACATATTTTTGCGCTACATTTTCAACAATATCTTTGAAAATATAATACCGAAAATTAAAAGGAATGTATTTTTGAGTTCAGCGTTACAAAAGCTTTCACAGGATACCCCACATAATATACAAAAAAATATTTTTTTTTCAAGTAGCATAATTAGCCCTTCTACTTTTATACTAAATATATTTTTGAATGTTTATTAATCTGTGAATATGTGGGTCAATGGTCTTTATTACTTCCCCGAATTTGAACTTTCCACGTTCCATAGTTTACGAGTAAAATGGCTGTGACAGACAGACGGACAGACACAGGAGTGATCTTATAATGGTTCCGTTTTTACTTTTTAAGTACGGAACCCTAAAAAGGTAATTTTATCCGCCTTTTTTTTTACCTTTTACGAATTCGAAAAAATAATTAAAGTTATATCTTCTGTTTGTATTAAGCACCAACAAAAATATTACCTCTTCTTTTTTTAAATATGAAGGAAATCGGCCCAATAGTTCTCGAGAAAAATCGTCGCCCAGTTTGAGAAGCGTGGTATCAAGAAAAAATAGTTTACTGTTTTCCCATAATGTTACGTTCATCGAGCGGCCTTCAAGAGAAGTTCAACAAGAGAAAAAATTGTAAGGAATTGGAATATAGCAAAATTGCTTTAGGGAAACAATCTACACACTTGAGTGATGCAAAATATAAACAAGCGGATAAGTGTGATCGCAGATCGCATTGAGGGTTTCGTTTAATATCTCTTTTTAAATACTTTAGTCTTAAATTAATAAATCAAAATCGTTCATTTATGTAAGGATTTAATAATTATAAATTAAAAAATAATAATCCATTACATTCATTTAAATCAATCATTACATTTATTTTTAAAAAAGTCCTTCCGGCCAGTGCCGGGAAGAGCTTTCATATTCCTTATTTTTAAAAAGCCAACTTATATTATTCAAACACACGAAGCTCAATTAAGTGGAAACCGAATGTAGGAGATTCAATACTAATTTTTATCAATACTAAATCATTATGAATGAGAATTTCGCGAAATTAGTCAGCTTTATCCAAGCTGCTTTTATTTAAAGTCACTTATATTTGGCTGCCAAATTCGGCGATTTCTTAAAGTGCCTGCCATTTTAAGACAACATGGTGGATGAGGCTAACCAGTGAACTTGGTCGAGACCTTAGTAATTGCTGTGCACATGCTCACTCATATCGGAATCGGTTGATATATACGAGTGCTGTCGCAGGCAAAAAATCAGATTTTTCAAAATGTCACCCACTTTAAAAATTGAAACTGCTATATCTGAGCCATTTTTTAAGATAAAGACAAACAAAATATGCTCCTGAATCCTTATATCAAGGTCAAATACTTAAGATAGAAACCTTTTTCAATTTCTAATTTTTTTGCACCTCACTTTAAATATATATATTTTTTTAATTTAATGGCCGCCATTTTGAAACACGATGGCTGATGAAGCTGGCCAGCGAACTTGCTCGAGATATTGATGTATACTATCCACATGCCTTCTTTCATCGAAATAGGCGAATAAGTGTGGTATCGCGTGACAAATACAAGATCGTTTCAAAGTGTTAGCCATGATAGAAATTCAAAGTGCTATAATTCAACCACTTTTTAAGATATAAACAAAAGAACAAACTTTCAGAAA